>SIDB01000002.1:2109445-3601945 GCA_023343905.1 Chlorella vulgaris
AAGCGGTACTCCATACCGCAGGGGTTTGGCCCAAGCCCCTCAACGCAGCCGGGCCCTGCACTTGCAGCCAGGGAATCACCCGCCAGCTGCAAGCGCAAGGTGGCGTGGTCAAAGCGGTCTGCTGGGGGCTGCACCACCAGCTTGTTCCCAGTCACGCCCACCACCTCTCCACTCAACAGGAAATAGTCCACAACACTCCTCCCAGCATTCGCCATTGGATGGAATGTCCATTCGCCCGTTTGGTCCCCCGACATGCGCCCATTTGCAATGACCAGCCCAGCAGCAGCGCAGAAACCCAACAGCGCCCGACCCTGGGAGCTGACCACACAGTCGCAGCTAACGCGTGCAGCAAGGGCAGCAGGTACAGCAGCAAAGGGCAGCAACCCTCCCTGTCCCTGAGGTGTGTGCCCCGCCTCTCCCTCGTCCCAATCCGGCATGGTGGCCGTGCGGCCATTGAGGTCGCCCCCAGTGCACACACTGCCACCAGCAGCCTGCGCAGCCAGAACATCATGCTGCAACCTCCCAAAGAACACAGCCAACTGGTCGGTGGTCTGGTGTGGCGCCAGGTATACACACGCCACGTATCGCGGGGGCCCATCACCTCCCCGGATTTGAACCCACGCCACACCCTCCCAGCTACGCCACGACCGGACCCCACCCACCAGAGAGCTGCGAGCTGCAACACTCTACAATTACACCTTCAATGCGACGTATCAAAGCAACCACAAAGTCGAGTTATAGCATTGCCATCCATGACTGGTAAATGGTGCCTGTCAGCTCTGACCCATACTGCTGCTGCCAAGCACTGCTGCCGCCAACGCCTCCTCCATTGTTGCATGGTCGGCATCTGGATCTTTGGGAAAGGACTGGCTGCCGCTGGTTGCGGGTGCCCCACTTGCCATTAGCACGTGGCCCAAAGGTGACGATGCCTCATCCACACAGCTGCACTCCTGAAGCCAAACTGCCACCGCTGCATCTTGCATGGTGACCTGCAGATGGGGAGGGGGGCATGGTCGCTTGATGCATGGAGCTGGCAGCCACAGCACGTCTGCTCAGCAGCGTACATCCCGCCACATCGCCAGCCCTGGCTCTCAACACAGTGCAGCGTACCCCCCCGGCCCCACCTCATGTCGCGCCATCAGCCGCGCATGCGCCTGCGCCACCCGCACCAAGCTCTCCAGCAAGCGGACAGTGGTGCGGCTGGCCTGTCGCCCCTCGTGTTGGCGCCGCAGCTGGAAGTAGGCTGAGAGCAGGCGCTCAGCATTGCGGCTTATGGTGGGTCGGGACACAGCCTTTGCCCACTGAATGTACTGTCGCAAGGAGGCTAGCGACCATCCCTGTATGCGCAAGGGGGCAAGGAAGAATGTGCGATGGCAATTTGCTTAGCAGCTGTCGCTGACGGCACCACCGCTCTGCAGTGTACCACCAACAGACCCAGCGCCAATGGTGCATGACTTCCTACTCACCTCCGCAACTGCTGCTGTGCCACTCTGTTGTTGCTGTTGCTGTTGACCCCAGCCATCGTTGGTGGCGGCCTGGCTGCTGGCATCGCCGCCGCGGCATTTGTGAGTGTGCAGGATGTGTGTTGCCACCACGTTGTCCCAGGCCGGGTCCATGTGGTCCATCAGCAGGATCACGATGTCAAAGCGGCTCAGCAGCGGCCCCCCCATGTTGAGCTGAGAGGCCAGCGGCAGGCGCGGATTGTACCTGTGAGGCAGAGGGGCAGCAAGGGGCACTTCAAGGGGCGGCAAGGCACGATGTGAGTGCGAGTTGCCACACCGCAGCAGAGGGAGGCGGCTCACCGCTGGTTGCGACCAGGGTTGCACGTTGCAAACACCGCAGCTCGCGTGTGCAGAGATCTGCAGGTGGCAAGCGTTGGGTGCTGTGGTGCTTGCACAGCAATGTGGTGGGCTTGGTGCGGTGTGTTTGCGCCAAAAGCGGTGGCAATATATATATATATATATAGGGAGAGAGAGAGAGAGAGAGAGAGACTCACACTATCATGCCTGCCTTGGCCACTGACGTCGTCTGCTGCTCCATCGCCTCATGGACGGCGGCCCTGCAGGCATAGCGGCAGCGGATTGTGTGGCAAGGTGGGATACACCGCCGCCGCCCACCCTTCACTCCCGTCGGCCCCCACTGCGCACCTGTCCCCCTCTGCAATGCCGTCAAACTCGTCAATGAGGCACACGCCGCCGTCTGCCAGCACCAGGGCACCCGCCTCCAAGGACCACCCCCCCGCATCGTGAACAGCGGCGGCGGTGAGCCCAGCTGCAGAGGAGGCACGCCCGCTGGTGACCACAGCACGGGAGGCGAGCTTGGCAACATATCGCTGAAACTGGCTCTTGCCTGAGTGTGGGGCAAGGGTGGAGCGGAGGGGAGGGAGAGGGGAGGGAGGGGTAGAGGCGGTCAGGGGCAGTTATGATCGCAGCTGCACAGTGCCACACCAGCAGCAGGCAAATAATGCTGGGAAGCCATTTGAGAAGCCGATGGCTGCACATCCGACAAAACACATTCCAAGCCTCAAAACTGACCCACCCCTTTCACGCCCAGCGACCACCCAGCACTTGCTGCCAGGAGGTTGTGCAGGCAGCCAGGCGGCAGGCAAGCAACCCACCTGTGCCGGGGTCCCCCACAAGCAGCATGTGCGCCTCCCCCCGGCTGCGGGCACACCCCGGCTCCCAACGCGCCACGCCACCAACCAGCATCAGCAGGGTGGCCAGCTTGACGGTGAACAGGCCATGCAGCTCGGGGCACACGCTGGCCACGATCTGAGGGGGAGGAGGTGGGCGAGGAGGAGAGGCAGGAATGGGGGAACCGGGCCAGCGGGCCAGGTGAGACCTTCACCGCCTCCCGACCAGCCCAGCCCACTCACCTTGTTACGCCCCAGCAGTGGGCAGGCGGCGTGTGCCTGCCAAAACTGCACAAAGGCGGCAGCTGCCTCCGGGGGCACCTCCTCCTCCGCCCTTCGCTCACTGCCCACAGTCAGGCTGGTGGCCTGAAGCGCCAACGTGACCTGTGGGCACCAGGCAGTGCAGCAGCTTGGCGCTCAGCTGAGGAGCCAGGCAGTAGACGGGGTTGGTGGGTGGGGGCCAGGGGGGCAGCTGGTGGTGGGGTTTGGGCGCCACCATTTACCTGGCAGCGACGGCCGGGGGCCACGGCTCCAAACTGACGAATGACCACACCTGTCACCTCCACCTCCTCTGCAAGGCAGTCATACGGTGTGTGGAGGGACAAGGGTGGATGCTGCGCCCCCCGCAGCATGCATGCCCCGCCCGCCCTCCGCCTGCCGCCCTGCCACCTTGCCACGCACGCGTCACCCCAGTCAGCACCATCGCACACAACCACACACCAGGCACACACCACGAAATGCAGCCGCTCACCTCCCACCTGGCACGAGTCTGCCAGCTCATCCAGCAGCAGCACCGAGAGTGCCCTGGGTGTGCCGCTGCCACCACCGCCACTGCCGCCGCAGCCGTAGGAGGAGGAGGCCTGCTCCTGCACCCGCACCTGCTGCCAGTTTGTGTACACAGCCGCCTCCTCGCAGTGCCTGCAGGCAGAGTGAAGGGGGCGCCAGAAGGGTGGGGGTGTGCGGCACGGCAGCAGCACCTGCAGCGGGTTGGTGGCGGGCAGGACAGGAGGTGCGACAAGGGGGGGGGCAGCCGCACCCCCGCAGCACATGCAGCCTCACTCCCCTCACCCCCTGTCCCGGCACCCACTTGAAGGAGGTGGCTGTGCAAGGCTTGTCGCGCTGTGAGGGGCAGGCCTGGGGCGCCTGCACCAAGCCCATCATCTCCACATTCACCGGGACCCAGAAGCTGCACAGTGGTGTTGTGTGTGGTTTGTGGGCTGGGGCAGTGCCTGTGATGATGTGTGGTGCGGGATGCAGCCAGGTCGGCTGCCGGGCAGCTCTCACACCTGCAGCCTGCGCCACCCATGCCTCGGCCTCAGCCTCACCTGTGCTTACAGCGGGTGCAGAGGTAGAGGCGGCGCGCCTCCAGCACCTTGACCGGCCCCGCCTTGGTCACGGTGCCGCAGATGGTGAGCAGGCGGTCGATGTGGGGCGAGCCAACGCTGCCGGCGCCGGGGCTCACCTCCCTCGCCTTGCCATCCTGGTGCAACGTCAGCCCCGCCAGCCGCGCATGCACAGCCAGCTTGGGCACCAGGCCTGCCATGCCGCTGGGTTCGGCCTCCCTGCGTGCCTGCTCCTGGGCCAGCACCAGCGCCTCATCCAGGAGTGACAGCATCTGGCGGTGGGCAGCAGAGGGGAGGTGGTTTAAGGCGGTGGTGGACGTTGCTGGCATAATCAGGCATAACTTTGGGAACGCTCAACCGGCTGTATGGATCACCCTGTGAACACGACAGCTACATCCCACCTGACGAGGCGCTCGCAGCACACTCTCGGCAGCCTGCGGTCCGCAGTGCGTCGACAGCTCCGCCAGCGTCAGACGCACGCCGTAGTGCTTGTCAGCATCCGGCGCCTTCAGCACTTGTAGCAGATCTCCGCGGTGGGCGGTCACAAGGAAGGGCACGAAGTCCGCTGGAACCATTGCACACATTTGATCGCCCACTGGCACCGCCCACAACAATCATGACAGAGGGCAAGGGAACCAAAACTAGCGCGAGGGGTCCTAGAGCGCGTGCAACAAGCGACTGCAAGTGCCCGCGCCACTCAGCTGTCGCATACGCCAGCTGTCGACGCAGCATACCGTGCTGCACCCGCTGCTGTCTGTCTTGAGTGTACAATGCAATCGACATATGGCAGCACTTACATCAGAACACACCCTGAGTGCTGAACCCCCGCACGTGCCATGGCTTGCATGTAACCGTGATCATTGTTCACAGCACTTGAAGAAAGCTGCTGTGAGCATGTGTCATGGAAAGCACTGCACTTGCGTCGGTGGCACATCACACGCCGCTCTCCTTGCTCGGTTGACCTCCAATCCGCTTAGCCCAACCGCAGATAGTCCGTCAGGCGTAAACGCACATTGTGGCCTAGGGCTTCCGCCGCCGCTTCACCCAGGTTGCAGCGGTACAGCTGCCCATCAAGCACGTCACCGCCACACTGCTCCAGCAGACGCAGCGCCACCAAGCTCGTCACCTGCTGCAGCACATCGGCCTGCTGCATGTCACGCTGAGCCTTGCAGGAGGAGGGGTGGGAGCGGCGTGTGTGGGTGAGCACACACGGGGGTTCTCGGCACTGTGAGGCGGTGCAGTACGGGGCAAGCCTGTGATGGGCAGCACAGCCAAGAGCCTGCGGCAGTCACACCTGCTCCAGCTCCGCAGCGCCGCGGCCCCCCCCGCCATCTCCCCGCCCCTCTCTTTGTGATTGGCTGCCGCCCTCCTGCTCGTCCTCGGCGTCATGCTGGCCAAAGAGGGCATAGAAGACGTGCAGCAGTCGCTCCAGCGGAAAGCTGTGCGGGCCCCGCAGCTTGGCCTCCACCGCTGCCTCCACCTGCCGCAACAGCACAGCAGGCACACAGCAGGCACACAGCACAAGGTCAGGATGACAGGCAGCGCAGCGATAGACAGGAGGCAGCGCATGCCAGGCATCTGCAGAGGCGCTGCCCTGCCGCAGCACCTGGCTGCTGCTGCCTGCACCTGGCGGTCGTGTGCCTGCGCGTCCCTGCGCCCCCGCTGCTTGTGGGAGGGGTCAAACACGGATCGGTCCGAGGTGGGCCTGTTGCGTGAGGCGACGTAGGCGGCCAGCAGCAGGAACTTGGACACATACGGCAGCTCAAAGGACAGGCCGCAGTGAGAGGCCCGGCGCACAACAGCCCGGCCCTGGTCCCACGTAGTGGCGGCAGGCACCGAGCTGTGCGCCAGGGGTGGCACAGTGGTGGAGGGAGCGTGCCCGCCACTGTCTCCAGGCGCCCGCTGGTGCTGCAGGTTCATGCCACGAACACACTGCTGCACCTGGCCCTTGATGCGGCTGTACAGCTGCTGCCACGGTAGCTTGGCCGGCTGGGGCCCCCGCAGCGGCTGCATGTAGAGCGGGAACAGATGAGCCACAGCCGCCTGCAGGACAGAGAGGGCGGTGGGCTGTGAGCAGCCGTGCTGTGTGGTGAAGTAGTTCTGTGGCGCGACCACAGCTTCAATCCTGCCCCAGCTACAACACTGTTTTTTTGCCGCCGCCGCTGCCAGCCAGCTGCGTGCCGCCAAAGTATCGTCGGTACGGATCTGAGGCTGCGATGGTGGGAGAGGGCAATCAAGGTGCAGCAGGAGGAGGGGCCTGGAGGGCCCCCCTGTCCCTCCCCCACACCTGGCGCCACTTGTGCCACCCGTGCTGAGCCTCAGCGTGAAATCTCTTGTGCCCCGCCCCCCAGCCCCGCTTCTCCCTGCACACACCCGCTGACCCTCCACCCCGACCAGGCCCTGGCACCCACTCGCAGGTCCAGCAGGTTGTTGGAGGCGCGGCAAAAGGTGGGCACAAAGGCGGTGAGGAACTGGGTCAGGGCGGCAGCCTCGCCGCCACCTCCCGTCACCTTGCACTGCTGACGGTGCCAGCAGTGCTCCACAATCTGCGGGGCCGGCAGCATGAGGGCTTGCGAGCTCACCAGACAGGCTGTGGAGGGCAGTGTGTCTGCAGCTCGAGTGCCAGGCACAGCCACTTGTGCTGCTGCCAGTCCCGGGCCACCCACCCAGCAACATCAGGCCACCCACCCAGCAGCACCAGGCCACCCACCCTTTGCAGCTCCAGCGGCGTGTAGGCCTGGAAGCACACCTCCGCAGGCTGGGGAGCAGCCACAGTGTCCCGCATGTACCGCCCGCTGGCCCAACCGCTGCCGCTGGACACCAGCAGTACCGCCAGCTGCACCCCTGTGTCCTCCCGCATCCGCAGCAGCGCGGCCAGCAGCTCACTGGCCTCCAACCGCTGTGCGTTGTCCAGCACCAGCCAGCAAGGGTCCCCGCAGCGCCCCACCACGCCTGCTAGTGCAGTGGCGAGGTGATGTGTGCCGCAGTGAGCGGCAGGATGGGTGTTGGCCAGCCTGCTGCCGTGACTCCGGCTCATCACGGCTGCCCCCACCCCTCTGCCCGCTCCCGCCCACACCCCACCCCGCCCACACACACATACACACACACACACACACCTTGCAGCTGCAGGCGGAAGTCAGCCAGGCTGTCGCATTTGGTGCCCGCCTCATACCCCTCGTCTCGCTGCCGCTTGCCGCCCTTGAGCTGGTGCAACACAGAGCAGAGCAGCGGGCGCAGCCGGACGGCCTCATGGCAGTTTATGTAAGCGTGGCGCAGGCGCAGTGCGGTCAGCAGGCCCCTGCAGTGACAGGAATGTGTGTGTGTGTGTGTGTGTGTGTGTGTGTGTGTGTGTGTGTGTGCACACGGGCAGCACATTCCGCGATGGCACAAGTGCCCCACCTGACTACAGTCGTCTTGCCAGTGGCGGGAGGACCATAGAGCAGGCAGTGCATGCTCAACACCTTCTTGTGCCCAGCATCATCTGAGTCTGTGCCTGTCGCGCTGCCTGGTAACCTCAGCTGATCAGCAAGCAGGTCTATGCCTGCCTCGCGGCCAGGAAACTGCAATTTCAAGGCGGCCGTGTCGGCAGCGGGTGCGGCGGCCTGGCGGCTGCGCAACGGCCGTGATGTCATAAGCCCGTTGCTTCTGTGCTTCGGCCAGGCTAGACTTCCAGGGCTGTACCCCGATTCAAAACAGAACACACGAAGTGATCTGACTGCTTCAGGGAGGCCTTTCGAAGCATCACAGTCGTGATGTTGCGGTGTTCAGCGCATTTGCAGGGGTGCTCAGACCTTTTGAGCAGTACGAGTTCGATGCTCTGAGCTGCCCGGTCCGATCTGCAGCCTGTTTGAGGTGCCTTCTACAATATGAAAGCCACGGTGATGGTGCTGGCCATCGGCATGCTTGCCGCAGGTCGGTGTGGGTTGCTGGCGTGTCGCACTGAACGTAAACAAACACAGGCCTACGGAGCAGGCCAGTGCCAGCAACATGGCGACTTGTGTGACAGGGCAATTCTGTTCGCCGCCTGCTGCCGCCACTACCTGTTGGCGAGTGCAAGCGTCAGCAAGCAAGAGTGGTTCCTCAACCCCCGTCCCGCTGCAGGAACCCTCAACACCATTGTCACCAAGTTGCAAGACAACGTGGTGGTGGGTGTGGATGCAAAGGGGCAGGCACTGCGATTCAGGCATCCCGCCTTCCAAACCGCTGCCATGTTTGCTGGGGAAGCGCTGTGCTTGCTGCCGTTTGGGCTGCGCAGCTGGTACAAACATGCCACACGCGCAGCGCCGCTGAGTGCGGAGGAGGCCGCGACGCGTGACCACCGCCTGCGCCGCAGCTTCTTTGTGTTCTTCCTGCCGGCTGTGTGCGACGCCGGCGCAACCACGCTGCTCAACCTGGGCCTGTGCTTCACCAGCGCCAGCGTGTTCCAGATGCTGCGGGGCACCCTCGTCATCTTCGCCGGCCTGCTCACCATCCTGCTGCTGCACCGGCGCCTGCACGCGCACCACTGGCTGGGCATTGTGCTGATCGGTGCGGGTGCGGCCCTGGTGGGAGCCTCCTCCCTGCTGCACGCGCCACACCACCACCACCAAACACCACCCCCGACACACGGCCTGGGGGCTGCACAGCACCAGGGCGTCGGCAGTGGCAGCACTGAGGCGCATCGCCAACCGAGCCTGCACAGCCTGCTGCTGCTGGACAGGCTGCCGGTGGCTGTCACCGGCGCCGGCGGCGCTGACGGCGATGGCGGCACCACCGCCCCCAGCCCCCTGCTGGGCAACACACTGGTGGTGCTGGCACAGGTGGGTGGGTGGTGTCTGTGTGAGTTGTGAGGTGGGTGGTGCAGCCTTGGGGGCTGTCCCACTACGTCCACCGTCCACCAAACAGCGCAATCCAACCTGCTGTGCAACCATCCACCCACCCACCCACCCCGCCTGCCGTGCAGCTGCTGGCTGCTGCCTGCATCATTGTGGAGGAGAAGTACCTTGTGAGGTACAGGGCACCCGTACTGCTGGCTGTCGGGCTGGAGGGGTTCTGGGGCCTGGCCCTCTCCTGCGCCGCCCTGCCCGCCCTCAGCCTCATCCAGGGCCCAGAGGGACGACCGCTGGACAGCTTCGGGCAGGCTTGGGAGGTGAGCAGGCGCACGCTTGACCACATGTGCGGCATGCGTGCTGCAGCAGCAGCAGCAGAGGGGGCCGACTACCGAGAAGGTTCAGGGCAAGGGAGTGGGATAGGGCAGAGGTGATGACCCTGCTCGCCACATGCAAACCCCGCACAGGCAGCGCTTGCCTGCCAGTGTGAGTGCATGGTGTTGCTTGTGACATGTGACATGTGTGTGTGTGTGTGTGTGTGTGTGTGTGTGTGTGTGTGTGTGTGTGTGTGTGTGTGTGTGTGTTGTGGTGCGCCTGTGTGCAGGATGTGCGCAGCCACCCCCGCCTGCAGTGGACCACCGCTGCCGCCGTCCTGTCGGTGGCCTGCTTCAACATCTGCGGGGTCAGGCGAGTGGCGCGAGTGGCAAGGGGGGGGGCAAGGCAGGGGGCCCGGCACAACGGCCTGGATGCAGCAATGCAGCGGTGACTGGCTGCGCCGCCTTTCTCTCGCCCCTCCCTGCCCTTGCCTCACCCTCCCCCACACGCCGCTGCAGTGTGACCAAGCACTTGAGTGGCGCCGCACGCGCCACCATTGACGCCTGCCGCACGCTGTTCATCTGGCTGTTTGCGTTGAGGGCGGGTTGGGAGCGCTTCCACTTGCTGCAGGTGAACAGGGGGGGAGGGTGGGGCGCACTGCTGCTTTGCACAGCAAAGCGCTGCTCTGCCTGGCGCAGCCGCACCCACCACCCCACACGAATTCACCGCCTCACACACCCACCCCGCAGGTTGTTGGCTTTGTGGTGCTGCTCAGCGGCACGTCTGTGTGAGTACTGTGGGCAGCCCCTTGTGCTGCTCCTGTGCACCCCCGGCACTGTGGCCCCTGCCATGCCCGAGTGCTACAGGCACTGCGCCCATGCCTCACGTCGACCCCCCACCCACCCCTGCAGCTACAACGAAATACTGCGCACCTGCCTGCCTGCGGCTGATGCGCGGCACAGACGCCACAGAGGGCACCGCAGCCTTGCAGCAGATGCGGGTGACGGGCTGGCTGAGCCGCTGCTGCTGCCCCAACAAGACTTGTCTCAGGGCGGGCAGGCAGCGGCGGCAGCGCAGCAGCATCAGCAGCAGCAGAAGGCAGGCAGCTATGGCGGTGTGCGATTCGCCGACTCCCTTGCAAGCCGGCCCATTGCTGCGGGGCGGGCTGGCAGCAGCTCGCGCTACACCATGGCTAGGCAAGTGGCCTGCCTGCCTGCCTGCCTGCCTGCCTGCCCCTCTTGCTAGTGTGACTTGGCCGCCGCTCATACTCCCGCCTGGCCCCTGCCCACCCCTGCACCTGCGCAGGTCTGTGACCATTCTGCCCGCGGCGCTGAGCCCCCACTCCCTGGCCTCGGTGCCATCAGATGCATTTGGCGGCACCTCGTTCGCATTCAGTGTGCCGCGCAGCTTGAGCTTGAGCCGCGGCAGCGTGCTGGGTGGAGGCGAGGAGGAGGTGGGCATGCTGTACAGCGAGAGCGAGGCGGGCAGCAGCGTCGGCGGCTCTAGGGATCCCAGCCAGCACGGACCCCCACCTGGCGGGCCGCCACACGGGCAGCAAGGGGGCTGCGGCACACAGAGTGGTGGGCTGGGTGCGGCGCACGGCTTGTGACAAGGTTCAGCCAGGTTGGCTGTGCGCTTAGAGCGGGCTTGGGCAAGTTTTCACGGTGCGGAGCTGTGCCTCCACTCTGCCAGTGTAACACGACAGGTGCACAAATGAAGCAGAGAGCTGGGGTGCAGTGGCTGCAGTCCTTTGCTTGTTACTTTTTGATACGTCACCATATCAGCATCAGTGTGCTTGCCTAACATGCCTGTGGGTGGACCCAAATGCGTCCCTGCGCCGCCACTTAGCTGTGTCAGCAAATTGCTCACAGGTGCAATGCTCTACATGTCATCTGGCCGCTATGGGGCCTCAGCCTGGTTGTCGAGTGCCGCTGCTGCTGCCTCGAGTTCACCAAAGTGCGCGGCTGCCGCCACCTGCTGCCACACTGCTTGGAAGGCTTCAACCTCCTCCTCCTCCTCCTCCTGCTCGTCACCCTCCTGCGCCGCCTCTGCCTGCCCTCCCTGCCCTGCCTCCTCCTCGGGAGCAGGCGCAGCTCCAACCGCCCCCACCTGCAAGCCATCACCCCACACCTCCTCATTGGCTGCTGCCTCGGCAGCATCAAACTCAGCCCCCCAGTCCGCCTCGGCCTGCTCGTGCTGTGCCGCCCACTCCGCCGCAAACACCGCATCCTGAGCTGCCTGCTGCGCATCTGCCGCCCGGCCTGCAGCCGCAAGGCACAGGCTGCCCGGGCCGCCCCAGCACAGGAGGTCTGTCGCCGTCGGCGGTGTGCCGCCGCTGTGCAGTGCGGAGGTCAGGCCGTCAAACAGCATGGCTGCTGTGTCAGGCTGCAGCAAGCTCAGGTCCAGGCGCTGCGGGTTGGGAGGGACAGGATGGTGTTGGGTGAGACCTCAGCACAAAGGGCGGGGGAGGAGCAGCCATCAGCGCTGCACCAGGGCAAGGCAAGCGGCACCTGCCCGAGAGTCACAGCAATCAGTCAGCGCAGGCGCAGGCTGCAAAAGCGCAGGCTGCAAAGCCCTATCGATTGTGGGCTGTGGCCGGCACCTTGCCTGCAGGACGTGCGCGGCGGGTGCGGGTGCGGCTGCCAGGCTGGCCACCAGCCACGCGGCCACCTGGCTGCGCATCTGCTCCAGGTGCAGCTCCTCACTGAGCAGCAGCAGGGCGGCAGGGTCGGCTGCATACACCTGCTCACGCCGCCAGTGGGCCCACTCCACAGCCCCACGCAGCAGGCGAGGCGCGTCCAGCCGGTGGGCGAGGCGCAGCATGCCCATGAGAGCAGCCAGGCCGGCCTCCGGTCCCACCCCTGTGGCCGCAGCAGCGGCGTCGTCCAGCTGCTGAGCCACCGCCTCGGGGCTGTAAGCGCAGCGCAGGAAGAGCAGCAGCGCAGGTGCGGCAGGGCTGTGGCCGTGGAAGAAGAAGGGGGTGATGTCCAGGGGCTCGAGCGCGCAGCATGGCGACTCCAGGCTGGCCAGCATGCCCGCCACTGCGCCGCAGCAGCGTGCCAGCACCTGGCTGTGCAGCGGCAGCGACTTTGCTGGTGCCGCTTCGACACCATTGCCTGGGACGTGCAGCACCAGGTCTGCCAGCTGCACAAACTCGCTGCTGTCCTCAGCAGCCAGGTAGGGCGGGCGTTCTGGGCTCATGTAAGCAACTGTACACTGCAGACACAGCAAACGTGGTTGTTGTTGGCGGCAAAGAGGAGCGTGGCGGCAAGCGGGCGACGACGGCAGAGGGCAGGGCTGCCTCTGGAGTGACGCTGCATGTCGTTGTCTACCCTACCCACCTTCGGCACCAGATTATAGAGGAGAGGAGAAGAGAGAAACGCGACACCGGTCTCAGACGAAGCACCGCGAGACCTCGAACCTCGGCGAGATATTTGACGTTGCTATGCAAGCAGTTGATAATCACCCTAATCCACGTATTGGGGTGATGGTGGGATGTCGGGGGCGAGGTGGCAATTCGCTTGCAGCACTTCGCAGTACGCGGCGGTGCGTCATGACGGCGGCGACAAAGTTACTCAAATTAAGATACGATGGCATGATGTAAAAGGTGAGGATCAGCTGGGCACTTTGTTTCACTTGATGGCCGCCAGGTACCGCTGCTCGACGCGGTTCCAATCAATCAGGTTGTCAATGAAGCTGCAGCATGTGTGGGCAGGGCACGAGGTGAGAGGCACTGCCGGGTGCATGTCAACCATAGCAGCAAGCGGCAAGCGGAAGCAACTAAGCTGGTCTCAGCGCCGACAGCATGACATCAGTGCGAGCATGGAGGCGGCAAGGGACCACACAGTGCGGCGGCACAGACGTGACCCACTTGGCAATGAAGTCGGGGCGGCGGTTCTGCACATCCAGGTAATACGCGTGCTCCCTGCAGTGGGGACAGGACGCGCACAAGCACAGCAAAACCAGGTCGGCAGCAGGCAGACAGTGTCAGCTGCAGCGGAAAGGGTGTTGAATATGCACAGCTGAGATGACAACCATTGCGCCAGCGGATGTTGTGCCAGCATATGGCATATGGCCTGGCCATGGGCAGCACACTGCCTGTACGCACAGACCAGGCCCCACCCACTACCCCAGCTCACCAGACGTCCATGGTGAGGATGGGTGTGGCCCCATGCACCCAGGGGTTCTCGGCGTTGGGGGTCTTGGTCACCTCCAGCTTGCCCTCCTTGTTCACGCTCAGCCACGCCCAGCCGCTGCCAAACTGCGTAGCTCCCGCCGCCTTGAAGGCAGCCACAAACTTGTCGTAGCCGCCCAGGTCCCGCTCAATGGCCTCAGCCACCTTGCCGCTGGGCTGGCCTGCACAGGTGCAACGTGAGGCGCAAGGCCAGCCAGCGTGGGATTAGGCCAGTAGGCGAGCATACGCCTTTTGACATCGCTGCAGAACTTTCGGGCAGCAGACGGAAGCACCCCTGCGCTCCCTGTCTCCAGCCCACACCACGCTGCACCTCCCTCCAGCCCCAGTGCTGGCGCCACTGTCCGCCTTCTCACTCACCGCCGCCGCTGGGGCTCATCGACTCCCAGAAGAAGGTGTGGTTGACCACCTGGGCGGCATTGTTGAACTCGGGGCCCGGCTGGCCGCCGTTCCAGGTCTTCAGCATGACCTGCGTGCAGCACACACAGTAGCAGCACAGCAGATGGGGATGGCTCAGCGTGTGCACATGGCACTGCTGCTGACGGCACAGCGCTTGCTCACCTCCTCGATGCTCAGGCTCTCCAGATCCTTGCCTGCGATCTGGGCATTAAGATTGGTCACGTATGCCTGATGGTGCTTGCCGTGATGCACCTCAAGGGTTTTCTGCATCACGCACAGCGGGCGGCAATTGGAGATGGGGCAACAGCTCAACGAGCCCTGGGCAAAAAACGACGCTCAACAGTAGTACTGTCCCAAACACCAACGACCTGTTCCAGTGACACCCTTTAAGCACACCTGGCACATTCCCTTGCTCTCCAGGGCGTCCTGCACAACACCCGAGCAGCACTCAGCAAATGAGCGACCACGCGGCGGCGGCACCACTGATGGTGGCTTGCTGAGCCTGATCACACGTGCTGCGCCTGGCCTTAGTCCAGGACGCCGGCTTGGCAGGGAGAAGCAGTGGCAGCGATCGAGGAACGTCCAGGCGATGAACCTTTGCCCCGTTTCCATCAACACCGGGAACCACATCGTATCAACCGGCAGGAAGCCCGGCAGCTGAGGTTGTCTCACCAGCGCGAATGGCAGCGGGGGCAGGGTGAACGCCATGGTCACGTCTTTGTGCGTTGCGGTGCAAACTTGGAGTGGAAAAGATATGGTGCAAGGTCGATTTCCAGCTGAATGCCAATATTAGGGTTGTACTGCGGGTTGTACCTGCAGAGCCAGGTTGTCCATGTGCCCCATGCCCCTGCTCGTCCTGAGGAATCACTCCACAGAACAACACTTGCGGCTTGCAGCAAGCAGACAGCATCCAAGGCACACTGTGCCGTCGCCTCGTTCCCACCGCCCGCAACAGCCTCTGCCCCGCTCAACAACATGGCGTACTCCCTGCCTGACCTGCCCTACGGCTATGACGCGCTCGAGGTGAGCAGGCACCCTCGCCCAGTGCAGCCAATAGGTCGCCTCCACAGCACTGTGCGCCACATGCTCACATCGACATATGCATGCTGCTGCCTAGCTGCTGATGCAGCCATTTGTGGACACCCAGACCATGGCCATCCATCACGGCAAACACCACGCGGTAGGCCACCTGGCAGGCTGGTTTCCAGCGGACTTAAAGCATCGACCTGACTGCGCGGTGTCACAGCTGGTTGGCACACACTGTCATCGCTATTCTGCAGGCATATGTGTCCAACGTCAATACCGCCGTTGCCAAGTTCCCAGAGCTGGCAGGGCTGGGCATTGAAGACTTAAACAGGCGGGTCGGCACGCCTCACCTGCCCAGCGACATCGCTACGGCTGTGCGCAACAACGGAGGCGGGCACTGGAACCACAAGTAAGCAGCAGCTGCACTGCCTCTGCTGTGCTTTTGCAGAGGCATGCTGTGCCCAACTTTGCAGCTTTGTTTGCAAAGCATTTACCGCCCCGCAAGCCCTCCCTGTGCCCCATCCTCTCCCATGCGCCCAGCTTCTTCTGGAACATCATGTGTGCCCCGTCCTCCTCGAGTGGACCAGGGGGTGAGCTGAAAGCGGCGGTGGAGGCTGCCTTTGGCTCCGTGGATGAGATGAAGCAGCGCTTCAACGCGGCGGCAGCCGCACGCTTTGGCAGCGGCTGGGCCTGGCTGGTGCTGACTCCGGAGGGCAAGCTGGAGATCACATCCACACCCAACCAGGTGCAGCTGCAGCGAGAGGCAGGACATGTTGGGAGGGGAGAAGGCGCAAAAGCTGCAAGCAACTCGCTGTTACCCACAGCGTTTGCTTCGCATCCGCCTGCTTTTTTCCCTTGCTCCCTCCTCTCATCCCCCTCACACAAACCGTTGCAGGATAACCCGCTGATGGCAAGCCTAGTGGAGGCACCCGGGGCACCTGTGCTGGGCCTGGACGTGAGTGGCAGGCGTTTCAGTTGCTCAGCATTGCGGCCGCCGCCCTTCACCCTGGTGTGACCAGTGCCCGCTGCTGCATACAGGTCTGGGAGCATGCATACTATTTGCGCTACCAAAACCGCCGCCCAGAGTGAGTGAGTGAGTGGTGCCGGTGCTGGTGCATGCTTGGCAGCTGCAAGCGCGCCTTTTGACCGCACAGGCGCTGCCCCAGCAGTCCTGCCGCGTCAACCAGCCTCCCCCCGACTCCCCCATCCGGGCAGGTACATCTCGGCCTGGTGGAATGTGGTGAACTGGGAGCAGGCCAACGACTTCTACAAGGCCGCCGCCAAGCCGCGCGCCTGAGAGCACAGAGATCGCTGGCGGGAGACGCAGCAGCGGGAGCTAGCGAACAGAGAACAGACCGAGCAGGCAGTTGTCAAGACCTGAGTCTGAGCATCTGTCAGTGCATGTGTTGTTGCAACCCCTGCACCCACTGATTTGCACAGTTCTGGGCGGAAGCGAGCGTTTTTCAGCATGAGCAGGGTTGCGTATGGATAGCTTGAAAGCGCAGTAGCAAGCACAGAAACAGTATTCAAATAGGGTGACTGAGGTACCGTGACTGAGGTACAGCAAGGGACAGGCGGGAGCAGGAAGGAGGCAGCAGGGAGCCCTGCGCTGACGTCAGTGTCCCGTGATCGCTGACGCCGCAAAGCTGGGTGCGCCCACCAGGCCCCCGGCTTGATGCGCTGCCGCATCTGCTGCTGCTGCTTTGGCTGCTGCGTCGGCATCAAAGACCCGGGCCCGGTGGAGGACCTGGGTCACCGTGAAGCTCTTGCGCTTGCTCAGCGGTCGGCAGCTGTGCACCCGCACCGTGTCGCCCACCTTGCACTGGCTGGTCTCATCGTGAGCCTGCACCCCAGGGTGCAACCCAACAAAGAGCAAAGGGGCAGCAGGTGAGCGTGCAGGCCGCTCTTCAAACGTTCAGCAGTTGCATGATGGGAAGGCAGACACGAAATGAGTCTAGCAGCAATGGGTGGAGGCGCACCATCAGCTTGCTCGTCCGCTTGATGATGCGGTCGTACTTCTTGTTCTTCACCAAGCGGTCCACTGCAACCAGCACCGACTTCTGCATCCGATCCGATATGACCTGCAGGTCATCCGGGAGCGGCAAAAACGCATGACAAACAACGGGCGGCGGCATCGGCGGCGGGGGGGCGTCGGCGGCGGCATCAGCGGCCACTGCTGCCAGCTGCATACGGGCACGAGGTGCTTTTCGACCATGCCACGCTTTGCGGCGAGGCCTCACCTTGCCCACGAACTCTGTAGCCATGCTGGATGCGCTCTGTTCACTGCACTGTTTAACGCATACGACTGCGGGCCCGGATCGATGCAAGTGCACGTGGAGACCACAAATTGTCCCGCAATTGTCCTGCCTTGCTCCCGCAAACAATTTGTGGGGCTAACCAAAGCACTGATGTAACAGGACATCTCACATGCGCTACCAGGGTGCAGCTCATGTAGGCGGGGTTGGTCATCGTGGGTCAACATGCGAGCTTCTTGCTTATCGAAACAGCTTTCCCACCCAGGAAGAAGCACATAGCAATGTGGGCCGTGTTGCAGGGGCACATCCAGGTGTGCCAGCAAGCATGCCGATGAGCTGGTGCCGCTTGCTAGGAGCGGCGGTCCAAAATGGAACATGCCGACACGCCGGTGCCCCCAAGGCCTGTGTGCCTCGCGGCCGGTCAAAGGGGCAACCTGGCTTCGGTTACAAACGAAGCAAGCCATGCCGAAGACAGTGGTCAAAAGAAGTCAGTGGCACGAGGTCGCGAGAAGGTGGCAGGGGTGGGCAGCGAGGCACGCCGCTTCTGCTTCTTGCTGCTGCGGCTTCCTGCTGTCGTCTTGGAGGCGCTGGTTGTGCCGGGTGGGGCGGAGCCAGCAGCGGGCTGCGCTCCCGCCCCAAGCTCCATGTCGCTCTCAAACTGTGCTTGGCGGTCGCGGCCTGTGGGCACGCGGGCAGGCAGGCAGGTGAGCAATGCAAGTCCCCAACTTGCCAGCGGCAAAGGAGCGGGGCGCATGCCAGCAGTCGCGTTCCCCCCCCCCCACAGCCCCACGACCCGCCCACTGACCTGCACGTGTGAGGCGGCGCTCAGGTGCGCTGGCAGGCGCCCCAAACGCGCTCATGCGCTTGAGGGCAGAGCCCTTGGGCTTGGCAGACGGCGGGGTGCGCACATCGGCAGGCTTGGGCTCCGCCCCAATCACATTGACCAGGTTTCTGCGCAGTGAGAAGCGAACCCTGTTCTTCTTCCTGCCAGACCTGTCACTGCCGCCGCCAGGTGTGCCCTCGTCCTGCTTGGCCTGCGCCGCGGCTGCGCGCCGCGCCTCCACCGCTGCCACCGCCCCTGCCAGCAGCTCTTGGAGGGTGTGCGACCGCCACCTCACCTCTGGCGGCTCCACCTGCCCCGCTGCACCAGCCGCCGCCGCCGCCGTCCCATTGCTCTGTGGTGGCAAGGGCGCTGAGTCGGCAGCCTGTGCAGGCTCAGCCGGGGCCTGCTGCTCTGTCGAGCCGTGCCGCCGCTTCCTCTTCTTCTCACTGGGCGGCGACGCAGGGCCTGCCTCCAGCTGGCTGGCGGGTGCTCCCGCTGGCGGCTGCAACTGCAAAGGCGCTGCAAGCTGAAGCGTGACATCACCGGGTCCGGCCGCCTGCTGCTGCTTCTGCTGCTTTCTGTCTGCCTGCCGCTTCCTTGTCAACTTGCGGCTGATGCGTGCCTTGCGCGGCGGCGGCGGCAGCGGGTCCCACTCCGGCTCCTGCCGCACTGGGCGAGTGGGCCGGCGCTGTGCTGCCGCCTTGTCTAGTGCGGCACTGACGGCGTACAGCGCCTCTCGGTTGCGAGCACGCACCCCTTCCTGAGCGCCTGCAGCAGCAGGGCAGTGCCAGACAGGCGGACAGCTCAGCAGATTGAGGCGTCCTGGCCGCTGCACGAGTGCGTGAGGTGCACACCGACATGGGTCGTGAGTGATGAGTGATGTGGCAAAGGTGTATAACTTGCAGGCTCTGGCGACAGGAGCACGGCAAGCTGATAGACTTGCCGAGTGGCTGTGTGGAGTGCTTCAGCTGCGGCGCGCGCACAGGCGACTGCTGCAGATAGTTGCCTCCTCGGCACGCACAGGCAGACGAATGGGCAGCAGCGTGCGCGCAGCTGCAGCTGGTGCGTGAGTCGTGTGCTGTTGCAACAGGCAGGGGGGCCGCCCGCACGCACCCAGGTCAAAGAGGTGTGTGGCCAGGGCGGCTGCGTCCAGCTGCTCCAGTGCGGCGGCATCCCTGTCCAGCCGCACCTCCTCCACCATCGGGTCAAACAAGCTCTGCCTGCACGCAGTCGGGGGCAAGGTGTGAGACGAGGGCAGGCCATGAACTCATACGGTGCCAGTAACGCCAGCAACAGCGTGGCACCAGGCAGGCAGGCAAGTGGCTGCAGCAGGAGCGCACCGCAGCCTGACCACGAGTGCCGGGCTGCTGGTGGCAGCCAGGGCTGCACAAAAGGGCTCCAGCAGCGGGCGCAGCGTGTGGTCCATGGCCACTGCGCCGTTTGCACCCGTGTACACCACACACGCCTCCAGCTCAGGCAGCATGAGGTCAACCAGGTGGTAGGCCACGCCCGCAGCTGCCAGCGTGTCCCCTGGCAGCAGGACATCATGCAGCCAGCAGTGGGCCAGCCGCTGGATGCGCTCCTGTGGCCTGCAGCAGGCAGCGGGGGGATGGGGAGGGGTGGGTGAGCCCTCTGGGGGAGGGGGTGTTTGCAGGTAGGCAGAAAGCTTGTGACTGCAGCACGGCAGGGTCTGGCGCTGGTGCAATCTCAAGTGCTGCAGAGGGCGTTCCTATGCCCACAGAGCCTACTGCCCCTGCTCACCAGGCAAGTGCTTGCAGCAAGCGCAGCGAGGACCTGAACACGCAGCGCATGAGCATCATAAACTTGTCCAGCCGCAGGCGGTCAATGCCAGCCCACTCACGCCGCATGGTGCGCAGGAAGGTGACGTAGTACATCCATCCGACCTGCAAGCAGGCAGGTGGAGGTGCAGCTCATCAGAGTGGTGCTACCGCAGGGCCTAACAAGAATATTGAGCTGGCGGGAAGCAGGCAGTGCCGCGCTGCGACCGCCGCCACTTGCCTCCTCTGGAAGTTGGTTCATCAGCTCGGCGAGCCGCTCTGCCAGCGCGAGCTGCAGGCTTGGCAGGTTGGGACGCAGACGTGAGGGAGGTTTCAGCTGTTTTGCAGCCATGCAGTGCGCCATGCGTGCCTCCGCACCTGCACGTCCGCTTTGTCTGAGTGCCAGAAGCAGTAGAAGATGCCCTTCCACAGCTTGAGCAAGTCGAGCTCGTCAACATCGCGCTTGCGGGTCAGCCAGGACCGCAGCGCCGCCAGGCCCGCTTCTCTTGTGTGGAAGTCGCTGCTGCCGAGAGCCCGGGTGAACTTGCTCTCCTCCAATGTGGGCTGAGCGCTAACGGTCTCGATTACCCGCCGCGCTACCATGTTAATCAAGCTGCACAGAGCATATAGGTTCGATTACAGAACGCATGCATGTGCAGACCGGCCGCCACCGCCTGCCCGCCGCCAGCATGGCATCAATTCAGCTGAGAAAGCAATATCAGCACATGTGAAGGCTGTGATGTGTTGTGCAAGTGTGAATAGCAGGAGGACGAAGCACTCTCATAAATGTACTTCAGAGGAAAAAGGATGGAAGTGTCCTGTATGTTCATTTTGCGATTCACAGCTGCTGTCACTGCTGCAGTTGCTGCTCTGCATGGCGTGCCGCCCGCTCTGCCTCCTTCTCCGTCTTGATCACCACTTCTGTCACGCCCAGGCCAACGCCGCTGATCAAGTAGCAGGCCGGCACCAGCAGCATGGCGTTTTGGAGGCCCACCTGGGTACCCAAGGGGGGGGGGGGGGAGGGGCAGGGGGGGGACCGGTGGACACGCCATTAGGGCTGGGTGGAGGGTCGCAGGGGGAAACATGCAGGGTGTGCGCAGCGCAGCACGAGCTGCACACCAGGCCACACCCTGCACTCGCCACCACCCAGGCAGCCACCCACCTTTGCCGACAGCAGTGCGACTGCGATGGGGCCCAGGCCGCCCACCAGGTTGCGTATGCATAGGTGCATGGCGGAGGCTGTGGAGCCGAGGCCGGGCGGCGACACCTCACGCACCATCACAGCCGCGGGGGCGCGCCAGCACTCACTGCGCGGCAGGGAGGGGGGCGGGGGTCCTCCACAAAGGTGTGTGCAGGTGGTGCGCAAGGCAACCACTCCCACTGCCAGCTCTCTCTCTGCTCACGGTGCGCCGGCAGGCCCAGCCCAGACAGGCCCAGCACAGGCAGGCGGGCCAGGCGGGCCAGGGCAAGAAGGGGTGGCGGGAGTGTGGGGGTGGGGCACAGCTGCTAGCCGGCACCACGCCCCCGTGCGCCCACCCACCTGAGTGCAAAGCCCACCAGCAGCGCCGCAAACGACTGCTTGTAGTCTGGGACCAGCAGCGACACAGCAATGAGCGGGGCTGCACCAATGCAGGCGCCCGCAGTCAGCCAGCCACGGGCGCCGATGCGGTTGAGCCAGTCGCCAAACACGCCTGGAGGGGGCGGGGGTGCCAATGTGTGTGCATGTGTGTGCACCAGTGTGTGGGGGGGGGGGAGGCGGCGGCAAACTGGCACGCTGACAGACAATGGAGCTGGGTTGCACCACGGCACAGCCAGCCCTCCACCCGGCACACCGGCGCTGCCCTGCCACGCGGGTGCGCACACACCCTTAGCCACGCAGCGCACCTGCGCCCACACCGCCGATGATGCCGCCCACGGGTATGACCACCGCCAGCAGCGGCGCATACGTGGCTGGCTGCAGGTCATACACTCGCTGGTAGAAGGTTGCCTGCCAGCTGACCAGGGCCCAGCTGCCGACGTCGTTGAACGCCGCCGACAGCGTGAGTGCGAGGAAGGCGGGGCGGGAGACCAGGCCGCGCAGCTTGGCGACACTCTCGGCCACGCTGCCGGTGGCATGGTCCTGCTGGCCCTGTGCCGGCACAGGCGCAGGCGCAGGCGCAGGCGCAGCGGGGGGACTGCTGGCTGGGAGGGAGGGCAGCGCAGCACCCGCTGCCGCCGCTGCCGCCGCTGTGCTTGTGCCGTTGGCGATGCTGCCTGGCTGCTGCGTGTCTGCGTCTGTGTCTGTGTGTGTGGGGGGGGCTGCGTCCCCTTCGTCCAGGCTGTCCTTTGAGAGGGAGGTGAGGGGCAGGGGCAGGAAGGTGCCGCCTCGCCCCCGCTGCCTCGGCTCCTCCAGGGTCAGCAGGGCCAGTGCCGCCATGAGCAGGCCGGGGGGGCCCAGCCAGGTCAGCAGGGTGCGCCACGCGGAGAAGGCGCTGTCTATGGCCACGCCGCCGTCGGCCCCCCCCAGCGCGTACGAGTACACTGGGCTGACGGCGGCGTAGTCACCCTGCACGGGGGGTGGGGGCAGGCGTGTGTGGGTGTGCTGCGGCGCGGGTGGGTGTGCAGGAGTGCCGGAGGGGAGGGAGGCCTGTCAAGCGGTGAGGTTGTGGGTGTGGAGTGGTGCAACGCTGTGCATGTGCCCACCCTGGAGGGCGGGTGCGGCTGTGTGTGTGTGTGCGTGTGCACCCCACCCACCCACCTGCGTGTACAGCACCGACACCAGGGACAGGTCCACCTTATCCAGGGGCACCAGCGTGTAGCCCACACCCAGGTCGCCAATCACACCCTGCGGCAAAACAAAAAGGGGGGAGGGGGGGGGGGGGGGCGGGGTGGCTGGCACACGCAGTCCCTTTGGACAGCCAGCCCCTGCTGCCGGCACGCCTCGCCTCCACACACACACACACACACACACACACACACACACACACACACACACACACACACACACACACACACACTAGGCACTCGCCTGCGGCACCCCCAGGTGCCCCGCCACAATGAGGGCGGCAAACGACAGCGCCCTGCCCGCGTAGATGGCTGTGTTGTACACGGCCATGGCTGTGGTGCGGTTGTGCGGGAAGATCTCGGGGATGAGAGAGAAGCAGATTGGGTTCTGGGTGGCCTGGGCAGCAGCAAAACCAACCCGAGTCGCCAGCAGCTGCGGGGCGAGGGAGGGTGGGTGCCGGGCGGGTGAGAGGTGTTCGGTGGAACTGTGAGGCGGCGGGTGAGTGGCTGGGTGAGTGGCTGGCTGGCTGGGACAAGCAGGCCGGGGGGCAGCGTGCCTGGCTGAACGACTGCGTCTGTGCGGCTGCCATGGTGAGCAGGCTCCAGAGCGCAATGCCTCCCGCCAGCAGCCTGGGTCGGTCCACCCGGTCAGCCAGCAGGCCCACAGGCACCAGAGCCAGGGCATACAGCACCTGTGTGTGGTTGGAGAGAAGGGGGAGGGGGGACTGGGCGCCGGGTGTGCAGGCCCCCAGATACAGCACATCCGCGGCTGCTTGCCTACTCCCTGAACACACAGCGCTGCTTCAGCGCAAGCCATCACCAGCACACCACACCCCTCCCCCCCCCCCCACCGCACCGTGTACCCCGCCGTCAGCAGTGCGCCCTGCGTGTCATCCAGGTGCAGGTCCTCGCTGATGATGGGCAGCAGGGCGGGCAGCGCAAAGCCGCTGGTGCTGTGGTGCAGGTAGGCCAGGCTGAGCACCAGCAGGCCCCACAGCGTGCCCATGCCCGCCACAGGGGGCAGGCCAGGCCCACCCCTGCTGCCCTCCTCCCCCGCCTGTGGGCCCGCCACAGCGGTCGGTCGCGCGTCTGCCACCGCCTTGCTTGCTGAGGCACCCGGCTGCGCCTGCGGCGGCTGCAGCTGCCGCAGGGCTGACAGGTTGAGCAGCGAGCCGGGCAACGACAGGAAGCTGGGCAGTGCGGCGCCGCCATTCTGCTGCCCCTGCTGCCCCTGCTGCCCCTGCTGCTGACCAGCCGCTGGTGGCAGCCCTGGAGATCCTGGCGTGGCTGGAGCTGCTCCATCTGCTGCTGCTTGCTCTGCGCCTGCTGTTGCTGCTGCTGCTTGCTCTAATGGTGCTGATGTCCCATCTACTCTTGCTGCTGCCCGACTGGCTGATGTGTTTGCCGCTACCCTGACAACTGCACTGGCAGCAGGGACCTCTGCCGCAGACGCAGTGTTGCAAGCCTCCTCCTTTTGCCCGCTCCTGGGTGCATCAGATGGAGACGAGGCGGCTGCAAGGCGAAGGTGTGGCCGACACCTGCGGCGCACGCAAGGCGCCGCCACCCTTGCCCTCGGCCCTCGGGATACACAAGCCTGCAGCACATGGGCCCCAAGTTGTCAAATGTTGTTGTGGCAACGCTATAAGGCAACGCTATAAGGTGCGGGTCTGAGAGACCAACCTGGCCTCGCACTGCCTCCATCGCCAGGCTGTATGCTGCTATCGCGCAGTCCTCTAGTGGCGAAGACCAAGCGCCAAGAGCCTTGGGATTTTATTTGCCGTACAACGGTACAATTTTGCCGTACGGCGGTACGTGGGGTTTCGCTCCACAGGATGATAAGCACACAATCAATCCGCAAGCACTGCGTGAATGTCAATGGCGGCGATGGGTGCTTGTGGCGCCACCGCTGCCCACCGCCCTCCCTCCATTCTCCAAGCTCGTGCTGCTGCGGCCGAGCGTGGGGCTGCAGCTGGGAGGGGCAGATGGCAGGGACCTGGACGAGGTGTCGGGCGCACGTCAGGAGGAAGGCGGCCGAACGGCATCAAGCCAGTTGAACTGGAACAGCAGGCGTCATTCAAGGACCCCTTCCCTGACGCCCCAGTCACAGCAATCATTGGCGGAGGCCTGGCGGGGTTGACATGCGCCCAGGAGCTGGCTCGATGTGGGCTGCAGGCGACAATCTTCGACACTGGTCGGTGTGCCGGTGCTTGGGCCATCGTGAACTGCTGTTGCACCGTCAGGCAGCCATTGCTTACCGCGCACGCATCAACAGTGGCCCTGACAGTCACACGCACGTGCACTCATGCAGGTGAACACGGTGTTGGCGGCCGCCTGGCCACCCGTTGCTCCTTGGATGGCAGCCTCAAGGGGGCGCCTGCTGGCCTCCTCTTTGATCATGCGGCGCAGGTGCGTCAGCCCCGCAGCCTTGGCAGCCTTTGCAGCCTTGCGCGGGGGGCTGGTGAGCAGCACATACTTGCCCTGGCCTCCGCCAGACACGCACCAAGTTGCTGCCACCACCGACAGCAACCTATTGCACTGCCCCCCAATGACCCTCCCACCCCCACACCTGCCCCTGCCACCCTCCCGCCTCGCCACCCAGTTCTTCACCGCCACCGACCCCGCCTTCACCTCAATGGTGCACCGTTGGGAGGCAGACGGCGCAGTGATGCGCTGGACTGGGCCTGTGGGCATGTTGGCTGACGGCCACTTTGTGCCAGATGACGGCCAGGGGGCGGTGCGCTGGGTGGCAAGAGGGGGCATGCGCCAGCTGGCTCAGTACCTGGCGGGGCAGGCACACAGGCCAGGGGAGGCTGCACGGGGGCCCAGCTCACCTGGCAGCGGCACCGCAGCGGGTGGGTGCCGTGCCGGCGGGCTGCTGCTGCTGCCTCAATCGATTGCATTGCCCCGAGTGCCATGCCAATGTTTGCTGCGGAGCTCTCCACCTCACCCAGCCCATGCAAGCACCCAACCTCCCCCTGCAGCAGCCCTGGTCACCGTGCGGCGGCCCCAGTGGATCAGCGGCGCCCAGGCTGAGCCCGAGGGGTGGCGCCTGGTGGGGCGGGGGCGGGACCAGGGCCTCTTTGATATGGCGGTCATTGCACACAACGGCAAGGTGAGAGGGCAGCCCGCCCACCCGCCTGCCCGCCTGCCTGCCTGCCTGCCCGCCTGCCCGCCTGCCCGCCTGCCTGCCTGCCTGCCTGCCTGCCTGCCTGCCTGCTGGGCGCTGCTGCACACTTGCCTGATGTGAGGCAGCAGCAGCAGCTCCTTGTGTGTGTGTGTGTGTGTGGCTGGGTGGGTGGGTATGCAGCGCGGAAGCGTGAGGTGCTGCTCAAGCGCCAGGCAGTCACGTGCCTCCTGCCTCCCGACTGCAGTGCGCCAACCGCCTGGCTGCGCCCATGAGGGGCGCCGAGGCTGTGCACCGCCAGCTGCGCCGCCTCAAGCTCAGCGCCAACTGGGTGCTCATGGCGGCATTCGCCTCACCGGTGGCGGCGCCGGGCGGCCTGCAGGGCGCCTTTGTGTCTGGCTCGCAGGTGCTGGGCTGGGCAGCAAACAACACAGCCAAGCTGGGGGGCCCAGCACAGGGCGGTGTGCAGTGCTGGACGCTCATCAGCACTCAGGCCTACGGGCGCCTGAACAAGGTGCCACAGGTGCGCTGGCAGTGAGCTGCTGGGGGGGGGGGGGGGGGCGAGGGGGGGGCGGAGGGGGGGGAGCGCCAATGCGTGGATGGCCAAGGTGGGGTGGCTTGTACAGGAGCCAGTGCTTGAGAGCCAGTGAGTGAATGCATGAAGGAAGAACATGAGTGACGAGGCAGGAGCCGCATCTGCAAGCGGGTGCAGACAGGCACGCCACGGCCCGCCACACACCTGCTGCCCGCCCCGCCACCGCCCTGCCTGTGCTGCAGGAGAATGTGCCGCCGGAGGTGGCACAGCGCGTGACTGCGGAGATGCTGGCGGCATTCACCCGCTGCCTGGGCCTGCCCGAGGGCGCGCTGCCGCCGCTGGTGTTCACACAGGCACAGCTGTGGGGCGCGGCGTTGCCCACCAACTCCCTCCACGTGCCCTGCCTGTTTGACCCGTCGGCCCGGGTGGGTGTGTGCGGCGACTGGGTGGCAGGCGGCGGCAGCATGCAGGCTGCTGCCCTGAGCGGAGTGGCGATGGCGCAGCGCATTGTGGCGGCGAGCGGCCAGCAGGGCGACGCCCTGCGCGGGCTGGCCCTAGGGCTGGACGTGCCACTCAGAGCGGTGCAGGGGGAGCAGATTGGGCAGTTCCCCGGAAAGCAGGCAGCACCGGCTGCAGACGCACACACATCGGCGGCGGCGCAGACAGCTGCGCCTGCAGGCAAGCAGCCGTCGCTGGGGGCGTACTAGCTGGCACTCGCCCTGCCTGGAGCCGTGGCTGCTGCCGGCTGCCTCCCTGCTGCTCCTTGTCAGTGCTTGTAAGCATGGACAGGCTGCCTGTCATTGCTGGGCAGACCAGGGGCAGCCTCGGGTCCTGGAAGTGCCTCGCCTGTGAGCATCTCTGACGACAGCCTGCTTGTAGTGCTGGTGTGCCACCACCCTCCACCACCTCCAGGCCAGGAGCTCACTGGGGACATGCCGGCATGACCCACCAGCACACATGTCGCTAGCTGCTGGAACTATGGTTCATTTGATGCTAAGCTTGTTCCATACTTCCAACCCGCGTCCGTTGCCCTGCCTCCGAAACCGACTTCTGTGGGTTACAAGGGCAGTACAGACACAGACAGTACTGGCGCTCAGCGCGCGCTGCTCGAGGGCTTGAATGCGCCCACAGCTGGGTCGTCAGCCAGGGTTCCAAAGTCGTAGCCCCCGGCCCGATAGTGGCGCAGGTACTCAATGGGCAGGCCCTCGGTGACCTGCAGGCAGGCGCACAGGCAGGGGAGGCCAGCAGGGGGGCGGGGATGGAGGGCGGCAGCAGGCAGGGGGACACGGGCTGACAGAGGCGGGCCGAGAGTTGAGTGGTGTGACAGGCACAACAACAGAAACTGCACTGTCGACAGCAGGCATGCAATGTTGCACAAGTGTGCCGCAAGCGCCCAGGCAGGTGGGCCCACCTTGTGTGGCGCCACATCCAGGGCGTCAAAGCCCAGCACACCGGTGGGCATCACGTAGTCGCCCTGCAGGGGTGAGGGCACAGGTGGCAGGGCGGTGTGAGGGTGTGGTGCTGCGGCAGGGTGGCAGGTGCACCCAGCGGGTCTGCCCACACAGCAAGGCCTGCACGACACAGGAGTAGCCGAGCCAGCCAGCCGCACCCACCTTCATCTCAGCCACATAGTCTGGCGAGAACATGGTGGGGCCCCTGAGCGGCGAGCGTGTGCCCACCCACTGCCAGGCCTTGGCCAGGGCCGCAGCCGCCAGCGAGGGTATGGGCAGCGCCGCGTTCCTCTCCCTGATGGTGGCGTACATGAAGGCGACCTGGGGGGGGAAGGAGGGGGGGGGGGGGGGGGCAGGGATTGTTGAGTGGTTGGTGAGCGGTGAGTGGTGTGGCAGCACAGCCACCGGTCTGACTGCCACCCGTCAGCGCGCCCAGCCCTGGCACCAGCCAGGCCAAGCCAGCCAGGCCAAGCCGGCCAGGCCGCCCTGCGTGCATGCGCACCTGCTGCGCCACCGTCATGACATCCGGGCCCGCCAGCGTGTAGGTCTGCCCCAGCGCCTCGTACGTCTTGAGGCTGTTGATGATGGCGGCAGACACGTCGCGCACCCACACCGGCTGCATGCGGGTGGCGCCGCCGTCGATGAGGGGGAAGAAGGGCAGGCGCTTGGCCATGGTGGCATACGTGTTGAACAGGCGGTCCTCGGTGCCGGTCATGACTGCGGGCCTGAAGATGGTGGCCAGCGGGCCCAGCTCCGACCGCACCACCTCCTCACCGGCAGCCTTGGTGCGCAGGCGCCGAGAGGGCGCACCCGCGTCGGCGCCCAGGCAGCTGCGGGGCGCGGGGTGGCCGCAGGGGTGGCAGCAGGCGTGTGTTGGTGGTGGCCGCAGGACCAATGCCATGCAGTGAGGAGCAGCCTGCTGGTGCTGGTGCTGGAAGCGGTGGTGGCAGGAGCAGGGGCGACGCAGCAGCTGCCCTGTGCAGAGGTGGCCCCAGCACACACCTGGATCAGCGGGGCGGCTCCCGCTGTCCTGCCGCCCATTGCACACACCACCGCACCGCAGCAGACCACCGCACCAAAGCACAGCACAGCCACCCAGACACAGCCACACCCACCTGACGTGTATGACCCTCTGCGCCCTGCCCGCCTCCTTGACGGCGCGGGCGAGGCGTGCGGGCCACTCGATGTGCACCTCCTCAAACCCGTAGTTCCACGTCTCCTGCTCAGCACCCACGCAGTTGATGACCACGTTGGAGCGGGACACAGCCCGCTTCACCGCCACCTCGTCACGGATGCTGCGGGAAGGGAGGGGGGGTGACGGGGATGAATGACAGGGGTTGAAGAGGAATGGATGCAAGGGCAGGGGCAGGGGCCACCGCTGCAGGCAGCAGCTGGCAGCGGCTGGCGCTTGCTGCTCCAGTTGCAAACTCTGAAGACAAGTGCCACTCTGCCGCACATCACCAGCGCTGCCATACATTCTCGCAGTACCCAGCACTCCCGACTCCCACCCGGCTGCACCCCAGGGCCGGCAACCCCCACCTGAACTCCGGCAGCATGACCACCTGGCCCAGGTCCCCCATGGTGCGCAGGTGCTGCACATCTGTGTCGTCACAGCGGTAGGGCAGCACCAGCTGGCCCCCGCTGTTGCCAATGGCGTTGGCCAGGTAGCGACCCAGGAACCCAGAGCAGCCAAACACGGTGGCAGTCACACCGCTGACGCTGGACCGCCCCCCTGGGCCGCTCTTCAGCGCATCCACGCCGCGGATGGCCAGGTCACTGGCATGCCGGTGCTGCTGGGTGACGCAAGGGTTGCTCGCACTAGCGCCAGCACCGCCCAGGGCCACAGCGACCGCTCCAAACCCTGCAGGAGAGTTGAGTCAACAAGCAGCAGAATGTTGGTTGTCTTGAAATTGGACCAGTCCATGGCAGCAGCAAGCAAAGGGAAAGGGCAGCCAAACAATAGCTGCCACCCGCCGGCGGCAGGACCTCTCAGAGAGCGTGCAGCGTCTGCAGGCAGGGCTGCGACCCCCACTTGCCTGCCGTGCCTTGCTGCACCGACAGCGCCCCGCACAGCTGCTGCCCCAGGCCCGGCAAGCGATTCATGTGTCGCTGCCTGCTGGGGGTTGCTGCTGCTTGGCCTATCAGTGGCCAGTGCCACCACCACGGATCGGAAGGACAACGGCGGAAAAGAGGGGCTCGCGCTCCAAGCCAAGCGTAAATTTGGTGCTCTTGCGCAGGGCAGGAGCAGATGCACACCGAGCAGATGGGGCAAGCTGCAGATGCAGAGATGTGGCCAAACGGATGTACAATTTTGTCCCTCAAGCCCTGGTCAGCCTTCACCCCGATTGCTAGCTTCGTTGATCCTCGATCAAGCCTGCGTTCAGCTCGACTCAGTCTGACGCTCACGACGGTTTACAGCTTGGCCAAACAGGGCCCCCTGCAGAAAAACACGATGCAGGCCCTCGGGCGGAAGGGGCTGGCACAGGTGCGCCCAACCTGGCTCGACCCCCTGCCCGCCAGCCAGAGCCAGCGCCTCAAGCTTGGGGTTTTGCTCTGCAGGCGCGCAGCCGCTTGGTGCGGAGCAATGACGCCTCCTTTGCCAGCATTGCGGGAGTTGACAAGGTGAGAGACGAGTGGGGAGACGCTCTGAGCCCCAGGAAGCGCATCTGGGGCTATGCCTAAACCCTGTCCGCTGCCCTGCAGGCCCCAATGAGCCGCGTAGAACCCGATCAGTACATCAACGACCGCTATCAAGCGATCGAGGACCGCTTGAAGGTGAGCCAGCTCAAGGTGTCGGCCCGTTGCCGCCACTGCCCACATTTTAGTCAACTCGCACTGCTGCCGTGCTCCCCGCCTCCTCGTCTTGTGCAGGTTGTGCGCAAGCGCCTCAACAGGCCCCTGACCTATGCTGAGAAGGTGAGCACTCAGCAGGGGTGCGGCTCCTGCATTGTCACAGGCAAATGGCAGCTGTGCTGTTCATGACCACTTGGCTGGATGCGTGGCGGCGGGTGGAGGCGGTTTTGATGATGGCCTGCACGCCAACGACGCTTGCTTGCTGGTACGGCTGTGTGCAGGTGGTGTACGGCCACCTGGACGACCCAGAGGGCCAGGAGATCAAGCGTGGTGTCAGCTACCTCAACCTGCGCCCAGGTGTGCTGCCACAGGCAACAGGGCGCAGGGGCGGAGGGGTGCACGGCATCCTTTCCAATGCCGGGTGCATGGGCACGGCACGCTTGTCGCAGCTGGGGCGCACCACACTCTGCTGATGGGATGAGCTGTGCAGGCAATTCACCACTGGGGCACGCAACCAGCGGCAGCAGCTGCCTTTGCACTGCGGAGGGCGCACAGCACAGCCGCCTCAATCTGGCACGTGCTGCGTGGCCCTTGCTGCTGCAGACCGCGTTGCGATGCAGGACGCTACCGCGCAGATGGCGGTGCTGCAATTCATTGCCTCTGGCCTGCCCCAGACGGCTGTGCCCTCCACCATCCACTGCGACCACTTGATTGAGGGCACCACCGCACCCCAGGCAGACAGGTGCGCTGGGAGGCACGTCGCGTCTCAAGCAGCGGAGGCAGGCACACGAGGCAGGCCTCGTCCCTGATGCTGCTGTTGCTGCCGTGGTGTGCCTGGCTGGATTTGTTTGTCCACTTGTCATGCACAGCGCGAGCTGTATCGAGAGGCGCGTGTGTGTGTGTGTGCGTGTGTGCGTGTGATCATGTGTTGATGTGTGCAGGGCCAACGCGTTTGGCGGCAAGGCTGACCTGGAGCTGGCCAACAAGCAGAACAAGGAGGTGTACGACTTCCTGTCCACCGCGGGGTCCAAGTACGGCATCGGCTTTTGGAAGCCGGGCTCAGGCATCATCCACCAGGTGGGTGCTGTGGCTGCGCTGCGCTGCGCTGCGCTGTGCTGTGCTGTGCTGTGCTGTGCTGTGCTGTGCTGTGCTGTGCTGTGCTGTGCTGTGCTGTGCTGCAGTGGTGCTGCTGTCTGTCCTTCAGATGCTCTGCGCCTGTTCCCCTGTCGCCGCCCTGTGCACCGACCGCCCTGCTCCCTGCCTGCGCCCCCCCTCCCCCTCCGCTGCCAGATTGTGCTTGAGAACTACGCCTTCCCGGGTGGCATGATGATTGGCACCGACTCACACACCCCCAATGCGGGGGGGCTGGGCATGTGCGCCATTGGTGTGGGGGGCGCTGACGCCGTGGATGTGATGGCAGGCATGCCCTGGGAGCTCAAGGTGGGCCGCCCGCCTGGCTGGTGGTGGTGGTGGTGGTGGTGGGGTGGCAGGGCAGGGCAGGGCAGCGTCGCCCTGCTGCGTCAACGGCTGCATCCCCGCGCTGCTGCCTGCCTCGCTGCTGTTACGCACGCTGCTGGTTCGCTGTCTCCTGCCCCACACCTCACTGGCCCCTGCACCTGGTCCCTGCACCTGCAGGCCCCCAAGGTGATTGGCGTGAAGCTGACTGGCAAGCTGAGTGCGTGGGCCAGCCCCAAGGACGTCATCTGCAAGGTGGCGGGCATACTGACGGTCAAGGGAGGCACGGGCGCGATTGTCGAGTACTTTGGCCCCGGGCTGGACAACATCTCGTGCACGGGTGGGTGCCTGGCCGGGGGCTGGCTGGCGGCTGGCTGGGGTCAGGGGGGGACTGCCTGGCTGCAGGGTTGCTGATGGGCCAGCTTGGCGGTACTCTTGTCATCAGGCGCCCCATTGCTGCCGATCCGCAGCTGAGCGCTGTTGCACCCTGCCGCATCATGGCCTCCCCCTTTAACTCCCCCCCCCCCCCCCCCCCTCCCCCGCCTTGATTCCCCCAGGCATGGGCACCATTTGCAACATGGGTGCCGAGATTGGCGCCACCACCAGCATGTTCCCCTTCAACCGCCGCATGTACGACTACCTGGTGGCCACAGCCAGGGAGCCCGCCGCCAAGCTGGCAGAGGCATTCAGGTGTGTGGGGGTGTGGGGGTGTGGGGGGTTGAGGTTGAGGTTGAGGCTGAGGCTGGGTGCGTCGCCGCTGCACCTTGCCCTGCCTGCACCCGCCCCTGGCATGCACACTGCTGCCGCATCACACGCTGCCTGCCTGCCTGCCTGCCCTTGTCCATTGCTCCCCCCCTGCTGTCCAGTGAGCACCTGCGCGCGGACGAGGGGTGCGAGTACGACCAGGTCATCGAAATAAACATGAGCGAGCTGGAGCCGCAGATCAACGGGCCCTTCACCCCAGACCTGGCCAACCCGCTCTCACAGCTGGCGGACAATGCGCGGCGCGAGGGCTGGCCCCTGGAGGTGTCGGGTGGGTGTGAGGTGGGGGGGCAGGGAGGTGCAGGGCGGGCTGCAGCACCTGCCAGCCTGGTGGCTGGTGCTGGTGGGCTGGTGGGCCTGCCTGACAGCTGGCTGCCTGGGCTCTCGGCCTGGGCTGGCGCAGGCACCCATCATATGCTACCTCTCAGCCGCCTTGTATTTACCTGCACACCCCCCCCTCCCCCTCCCGCAGCCGGCCTCATTGGCTCCTGCACCAACTCGTCCTACGAGGACATGATGCGCGCAGCGTCTGTGGCCAAGCAGGCCCTGGCTGCCGGCATCAAGGCCAAGGTGCCCTTTGCCATCTCGCCCGGCTCAGAGCAGATCAGGGCAACCATCGAGAGGGATGGACTCATCGAAATCTTCGAAAAGGTGGGCTGGTGGCGGTGCGGGGAGGGGGCGGTGACGCCTGGGGGGTGGCTGCTCTGGGCACAGCACATGCCTGGGGCCCGCCTGGCTGACAAACGCTTTGGCGGCACTGAGCAACTGGCTGACCAAGGGTCATGGCGCCCGCTGCCGGACCTGCTGCTGGGCCTGCTGCTGGTTCACCCCCCCCACACACACACACCCTGTTGCACACAGGTTGGCGGCACCGTGCTGGCCAACGCGTGCGGCCCCTGCATCGGCCAGTGGAAGCGCACAGAGGTGGCCAAGGGCGTGCCCAACACCATTGTGACCAGCTTCAACCGCAACTTTGCTGCCCGCAACGACGCCAACCCCGCCACCCACGCCTTTGTGACCTCTCCTGAGATGGTCACCGCCTTTGCCATCGCCGGCGACCTGTCGTTCAACCCGGAGAGGGACACCCTGGTGGGTGACTCATGCAAAGGGTGGTTCAATGGGTGGTGGTGGTTGAGTGGTGCCATGTGGTGCCCCTGCTCTGGTGGGGGCCTGCAGGGGCACCGCCCACGCCCCGCCTTGTCCTCCCTCCCTGCCTCCCCGCCTCCTGGCCCCTCGCTTCACTTCACACCGCCTCGTGCTGCCCTCCCCCCCCTCCCCCCACCCCAGGTGGGTGCCGATGGCAAGGAGATCCTGCTGCAGCCGCCCCACGGTGACGAGCTGCCCCCCCGCGGCTTTGATCCTGGTGAGGAGACCTACCAGGCACCCGGGGGCCACGCCGCCACTGTCAAGGTGGACCCCGCCTCACAGCGCCTGCAGCTGCTCACACCCTTCCAGCCTTGGGATGGGCGGGACCTGGAGGTGGGTGAAGAGTGCGGGCGCTTGGGGGGGTGGAGGTGTGGACAGGCCTGCCTGCCCCTGCCTGCCTGCCTGCCTGCCTGCCTGCCTGCCTGCCTGCCTGCCTGCCTGCCTGCCTGCCTGCCTGCCTGCCTGCCTGCCTGCCTGCCTGCCTGCCTGCCTGCCTGCCTGCCTGCCTGCCTGCTTGCCCCTGTGCTTGCGGTATGGCAACAGGTGGCTGCAGCCCTGCCCTGCTTCCGTCAACAGATGCTGACGTTGCACCCAGGCTCACGTCACCGTCCTCCTGTCACACCTGCAAACGCACGCGCTCACCCTGCAGGAGGCCCTGGTTCTGATCAAGGCCAAGGGCAAGTGCACCACCGACCACATCTCCATGGCTGGGCCCTGGCTCAAGTACCGCGGCCACCTGGACAACATTTCAAACAACATGCTCATCGGGGCAGTCAACGCGGAGAACGGAAAGGTGGGCAGGCAGGCGGGCAGGCGGGCAGGCAGGCAGGCAGGCAGGCAGACAAGCATCCAGGCAGGCGGGCGGGCGGGCGGGCAGGCGGGCGGGCAGGCAGGTTTGATCACAGACCCACTCCCTTGCACCCACTCCCCCCCCCTATTCCTCTTCCCCCTGCAGGTCAACAGCGTGAAGAACCAGCTGAGCGGCGAGTATGGCGGCGTGCCTGATGTCGCCCGTGCCTACAAGGCGGCGGGGCAGCCCTGGGTGGTCATTGGCGACGAAAACTACGGTGGGTGGCATGTGTGGAGGGTGTGTGGAGGGGGGGCTGCCTGCTGCTGCGCTGCTGCTGCGCTGCTGCTTGGTGAGGGTGTGCGCATGCTCAGTAGCCCTGCAAGCCCCCCCTGAGGCTTGCCGTGCCTTGCTCATCGTCACCCTCCCGACCGCACCCCTGCCCTCTGCTGCCCGCAGGCGAGGGCTCCTCCCGGGAGCATGCCGCGCTTGAGCCGCGCCACCTGGGTGCGCGTGCCGTGCTGGTCAAGTCGTTTGCTCGCATCCACGAGACCAACCTGAAGAAGCAGGGCCTGCTGCCGCTCACCTTTGCCAACCCGGCAGACTACGACAAGGTGCTGTGTGTGGCTGTGTGTGGGTCATTGTGTGTGTGTGTGTGTGTGTGTGTGTGTGCAAGTCTGAGATCGACTTGCCCTGGCTGGTGCAGCAGCGTGGTTGTCTGCCTGCCTGCGCTGGCGTGCTCACCGCCGCTGTGCTGTGCTGCCACCGCCTGTGCCCGCAGGTAGGCCCCTTTGACCGCATCAGCATCAAGGGCCTGACCAGCCTGACGCCCGGCAAGCCGCTGACTGTGGTGGGCAAGCGCCCCGACGGCACCACCTACGACTTCCTCGTCAACCACACATTCAACGACAACCAGATTGTGGTGGGTGGGGGGGCTGGGCGGGGCTTTCATGGGGTGGTGGCGGGGTGCATCAAGTGCTGCAGGCAGGCATAAGGGTGCACTGTGTTGTTGGTAGCGCTGCTTGAAGCAGCCCATCGTGTCCCTCAGCGCTGAGGTCTCCCCCTGTCTCCCCTGCACCCGCCTCCCCCCACACACACCTGCCGCAGTGGTTCAAGCACGGCTCCGCGCTCAACGCCATGTCTGCCACCAGCAAGTGAGCGGGAAGGCGGCACACACATACACACACGCACAGCTCCAGCTGCCTTGAGGGCAGCAGGTTGGGTGTCAGCGCCACTGGCGCAGCTACATGCCTGCAGCAAGAGGATGCCGTGCCTCGAGACTTGGAGACTCCACCCCTCACCCGCCCATGCTTGGGCCATCAACAGGCTGCGACCTGGGCGCCAGGATCCCTAGCCTGTCGCCTGAACCTGGCAGTATGGTGCAGGGCCTGCACGTGATGGCTGGGTTTGCTGGCGTTGCTGCCCGCATCCTCCTGCTAGCTTTTCCCCCTCGCCCTCTCTGTCTTTGCCCGTCTGCTTGTTAGCTGCATGCGGGGAGGCCAGCTGACCCCGTCGAACTGAAACCATGACCCTTTGTGCACCTCTTGCCCGCTGGTGTAAATGACATCTGCTCGCGGTCGGTAGTTGTCAGGCTGACAGCACGTCCATCATTGCGCTGCAATATGTTCCCTGCTGGGAAACCCAGAGGTGATGCATAGAGGGTACTCCAAATAGGGGACTGAGTACCGGGTTAAGCTGCCTCGCTGCCGGAGTGTGTGTCTTTGCCACCAGCGCTGGCTGGCAGGGTGTCACACAAAGCTGCAGGCTGACTGATCATACGAGGGCACTCAGGTGGTCTCCAAGCAAGGTTGATAAGAGGTGTCTAATCGATCATGAAACATTGTTGGCGACGGGATTGTTGGCGGCAATACGAAGTGCCGCCGAGTGCCTACATCCAGCCGGCTCGATCCATTTGCGTTTGTTTCCCTGCAGCGATTGCATTGTGAACGATCCAGAGCGAACAAGCTGAACCCCAGTCGGCAGCGAAGCGGAACGCCTTTTCGTGCCCACATTCAAGAGCAAGCGTAAGAGACCATGGTACGTTGATCAGCTGTCGTGTTGTGCGCCGCGGTGCACCCCGATCGCAAACCTTGACGATAGTGTCTCCCTTCTTCGTGCCTGTCAAGCGTTGTGTGTCGTGCCATGTGTCATGCGGGGCGTGGAAGCATAGATCAGTCTATGCCGACCGGCGGCGGAAGCTGCAGAATGGCGGCAGAACGGCGGCGGGCCGTATTTTCACAGCGGTGTTGCTGCCCTTGCCTTTGCAGGGTGACTCCGACATGGAGGATTACGGGTTTGAGTACTCGGGTGGGTGTGACAGCTGTTCGTGCACTCGCCAGCCTCGCCGTCGACAACGTTGTGCCGGCATCGCAAGTGTGCTGCTGGCCCGCCTTCATCAGCCAGCTTCGCTGTACCGACAGCACGCTGCTGTCTGCTGCTTCGCTGCAGACGAGGAGCTTGAGGAGCAGGATGTTGACATAGAGAACCAGTACTACAACTCCAAGGGGCTGCTGGAGAGTGAGGAGTGGGGCGAGGCGCTGGCTGGCTTCCGACAAGTGATCAAGATGGAGGGGGGGGAGAAGGGGGAGTGGTGAGTACAGGAGGGGCGGGCAGGCTTGCAAGGGGCACATGGCTGGCTGGCTGATGTGTGGCGGGATGTCAGCTTTGCGCTGCCTGCCTGCGCTCAACGGCCACATCGCCTCGCTGCCGCACCACATGCCCGCCACCCTTGCCGCCGGTCGCAGGGGGTTCAAGGCGCTGAAGCAGGTGATCAAGATCCACAGCCGGCTGGGTGAGCACGACGCGATGGTGGAGGCGTACCGCCAGCTGCTGCAGTACGCCGCCGTGGTGACGCGCAACGCTGCCGAGAAGAAGATCAATTCTGTGCTGGACTTTGTGTCGGCCCAGGACACCGACTCGCAGCTGCTGCAGGTGCGGAGGGGGGGGGGGGGGGGGGGGCAGTGGTGGGGCCTAGTGGGTTGGCACTCTTGAGGTGGCGGCTGCAGTCAGGTGGGGTGAGGGGTGGGGTGACCCAAAGTACAGGTGCACCCAGCAGTGGCTGTGCCTGCTGCCCGCCTGTGCCCCTCCTCCTCCCCCCCTTCCGCAGGACTTCTACTCCCTCACCCTCGAGAGCATGGCCGAGAGCAAGAACGAGCGGCTGTGGTTCAAGACCAACATGAAGCTGGCGCACCTGTGGGTGGAGCTGAAGCAGGCCGCGCAGGCTGCCCGTGTGCTGCGCCAGCTGCACGCCTCCTGCCAGACCGGCGACGGCGGCGACGACCTGAAGAAGGGCACGCAGCTGCTGGAGATCTACGCGCTGGAGATCCAGATGCACACGGAGCAGAAGAACAACAAGAAGCTCAAGGAGCTGTACCAGGTGCGGCACGAGAGGACACTGCAGGGGGCTGCCTGCCTGCCGGCCGGCCGGCCGGCCTGCCTGCCTGCCTGTCTGCCCGCCTGCCTGCCTGCCTGCCTGCCCGCCTGCCTGCCCGCCTGCCTGCCCGCCTGCCTGCCTGCCTGCCTGCCTGCCTGCCTGCCTGCCTGCCTGCCTGCCTGCCGGCCGGCCTGCCGGCCGGCCCGCCCGCCTGCCGGCCTGCCCGCCCGCCTGCCGGCCTGCCGGCCGGCCGGCCTGCCTGTCACCCACTCTGTCACCCACTCCCCCCCCCCCCTGCACCGCACACCCCTGCCCCTCCTGACCGCAGAAGGCCCTGGCCATCAAGAGCGCCATCCCCCACCCGCGCATCATGGGCGTCATCCGGGAGTGTGGCGGCAAGATGCACATGCATGAGCGGGGTTGGGCGGATGCAGCCACCGACTTCTTCGAGGCGTTCAAGTCGTATGACGAGGTGGGTGGGTGGGTGGCTGGGTGGGTGTGGTGGTGGTGGGGGGGGGGGACTGGTAGACGAAGCACTGGTGGCGACACATGGCCGCCCACCTGCTGGGGTGGCCTTTCCGCTGGTGGAGCTGCACCCACCCACGCACCCACCCACAGGCACCCACACGCACGTGCCCCGCTGGTTGCTGCAGGCTGGCAGCGCGCGTCGTGTGCAGTGCCTCAAGTACCTGGTGCTGGCCAACATGCTGATGGAGAGCAGGGTGGACCCCTTTGACTCCCAGGAGGCACGGCCCTACAAGGCGGACCCAGAGGTGCTGAGTCAGGGGGGGGGGGCGGGGGGGCGCATGGCTTTTAGGTGCCAGCTGCCTGGCTGCTCCCTACACACAGTTCTGCTCCAGCAAGCCATCACCACCACCACCACCACCCCGACACCGCCCCCCTTCCCCTCCCCCCCCCCCCAGGTCAGCGCCATGGTCAGCCTGGTGGAGGCGTACCAGGCAGGCGCCATCCGCGACTTTGAGCGCACGCTGCACACACACAGGGGGGCGGTGATGGGGGACCCCTTCATAGCGCAGTACGTGGCAGACCTGCTGGCAAACATACGCACGCAGGTGGTGTGTGTGTGTAGGGGGTGGGGGGGCAGGGGCGAGGATGTGGGAAGGGGAGGTGGGAAGAGGCAGGGACGCACTGGCTGCACCTGCGCCTGCACCTGCTGCTGCTGCGTGGCCAGGCACAAGCCTGTGGTGGGCAGCTGCCTGTGTGTGTGCAGATGTGCAGAGGCCCTGAAGTGGCCCCAGACCCCTCCCCCACCCCCCTTCCCACCCCAGGTTGTGCTGCGCGCCATCCAGCCCTACACCCGCGTGCGCGTGCCCTTCATTGCGCAGCAGCTGAATGTGCCTGCGGCCGAGGTGGAGCAGCTGCTCATCTCGCTCATACTGGATGGGCGGGTCAAGGGGCGCATAGACCAAGTCAACCAGGTGGGTGGGTGGGTGAGGGGCACACGGCAACCAAACCAGTGGTGTGCACAAACCAGTGGTGTGCACCGAAACAAATGCGGCTGGGGTGTGTATGTGTGTGTCATGATGGTGGTGGCGTGTCATGCTCGGCAGCCGCTTGATGGCTGCGCGTGCACATACGTGTGTGTGCAGCTGCTGGAGCTGGACATAGCAGGCGAGCAGGCACCCAAGTACAGCGCACTGGACACATGGGCGCAGCACCTGCAGTCACTGCACAGTGTGGTGGTGGGCAAGCTGGCGGTGTAGCGGCGGCCGAGCAGGCACTGTCACCCCCCACGCTGGTCAGCCGCTGGTCCACTCCTCTCCCTCCCTTCCTGTACAATGCTCATTTGTCAGCACACACACACACAGCCCTCATTTCATTTCACTTGCCCTCTCGCTTTGCGCTCCCAGCTACGTTGCTCCTCGTTCACTTTCAACAACACAGCCATTGGTTGGCCAGGTGCACAAACAGACTGGGGGGCCAGGCTGACATCAGCAACACAGAGCAGTTGTGTGCGAGAGGACTTAACAGGGGCGGCGGTGCAGGCGGGGGACAGGGGAGCGGGGCGTGTGCGCAAGGCGCCCGGGTGTGTCAGTGGTCAACTGGCGGGAGTGTGAGGGTGGTGCCAGCGGTGCGTGTGCGGGGCGCCGTCACCCGGCGGACTCGTCCCTCTCGGCCCGTGCCAGGTCGTACACTTGTCTCATGGAGCCTGTGGCCTGCAGCCAGTCCTTGAAGTGGGCCTGTATGGCGCCCATCAGCTCCTTCTTCTTGCCCTCCTCCAGCTCAGCCTGGAGGGGGGGGGGGGGGGGGGGGGCAAACACATGCATGCATGCATGCGTGTGAGTGTGTGTGTGAGGGGCGGGCAGCCAGGGCTGGCCTGCTGCAAGAAGCAAGCAGGAGCGCGTTGTACACACGCACGCATGCATGCACTCCCTGCCCTCCCTCTGCCTCTCTGCTGACTCCTCCATCCCTCCAGCTGCCCCCCCACTCCGCCTGTGCCCCCACTCACCGCTTTCACCGCTGCCCGCACATCCGCCGCCCCCTGCATCTTGTGCTGCCAGGCGGCTGCGTAGGCGGGTGGCAGTGCAAAGGGGCTGATGGGGAAGTTGCCCGAGGCCCCCTCACCCACCGCCATGAAGTTGGACAGGCTGTCCGAGGAGGCCCTGCGTTGAGAGGGGGGGGAGGGGGGGAAGAGGGCGTTGGTGCGGCAATGGCTGGGCAACGGAGTGGTGTGGAGGGGGCGGCTGCACTCACCCACCTCGGCAAGGCAGTCAGTCAGTCAGTCAGTCAGGCAGGCAGGCAGGCCCCACCACCAGCGCGCCTGATGCCGAGGTTGATGGTGGCGGGTCCGCCGCACATGGGCCCTGGCCCCCCCTTGAAGGGCACCACAAAGGGAGTCAGCTTGCCGGGGGGCAGCACCGTCACAGCGGGAGGGCCCCCCAGCACCGGTGACGAGGGCAGCCCCTCTTCGGTGGTGTGCCCGCCAGCTGCGAGGGGGCTGGAGGCGGCGGCAGGGCTGCCCACCGCCACGGGGGCCACTGCCGCCGCCTGGTGGCTCAGCTCCATTGCCTGCAGCTGGCCCCCCTGCTGACCCTGCTGACCCTGCTGTGCCTGCTGTGCCTGCTGGGAAGGGGGCGAGGGCGGGCCCACCCCACCCCGCTGCTCCCGCTCCCGAGCCGCCGCCGCCGCGTGCCACTGCAGCAGCGGGCTGCCAGGCGGTGGTGCGGCCTCGCCTCCCGCTGCCTGCGCTGTGTGCTGCTGCTGGTGGGGGTGGGGCTGGGGGTGCTGTCGGGAGTGGTCTGGCAGCAGCGCCAGCGGCTGGTCCCAGAGGTTGGGTGAGGGGCGCACCCCCGCCATGCCCATGTGTGCGGCCAGGCGCTGGTAGGAGGAGTTGTAGGGCGCCAGCTGCAGGAACCTGTTGTCTCCCAGCAGCAGGGGGGCCTGGTTGACTCCCAGGTACAGGATGCAGTCGTGGCAGGTGTTGATGGTCACGTGGCGCCCCACAGCAATGACCTGGGGGGGGGCACAGGGGGGGTCAGGGGGGGGTGGGGCAGCAGCAATGCATGCGCGACAGGGTCACACACGGCCTCCGCCCCTGCACCTCGACCCTCACCCCCACCCCCACTCCCACCTCCACCCACAGCCCGGCAGGCGGGCGCACCTGCACGCGCTCGCATCGCTCCACCCTCAAAGCGCGCCCCACCGCCCCCAGCACCACCACACAGTCGGTGCAGGCGGAGATGAGGGCGTACTGCAGAGGGGCCAGGCAGTACACCACCGCATCGTGGCAGTCCAGCACCTGCACCAGCAGTGGCGGGCAGGCAGGCAAGCGGGTGATTCGTGAGTGGGAGAGGCCAAGAGAGCAGGCGGGCAGGCAGCATCAGGGGGGCAGGCAGCATCAGGCTCCATATCCCCCCCAAACCTCACCCCCCCCCCCTCCTCCTCCGCACCCTCACTCCCGCCGACGGGAAGTCGTCCTCGCCCCGCGCCACCGTGGCCTTGTGCACCCCCTGGATGTCTGAGGGTGAGGCCTGGGGCCCCAGCACCCCCATCTGCGCAGCCAGCTGGTTGAACACACTCTGGCGCTGGGGGCTGGGCGCGTGGGGGCTGCCGCCGCTGCCAGAGGTGACCATCAAATCTGAGAGGGCAGCAATGCATGTGTGTGTGTGTGTGGGGGGGGGGGAGTGGAGGGTTCTGAGGCAGCAGGCAGGCAGGCAGCACAGGTCGCTTCACCCGCCCCTCCTCTCCATCCTCTCCCCCTGCCAGCCTCCCCCCTCCTGCCCGCTGCTGCTCCTCCTCCCCCTGCTCTGCTCTGCTCTTGCTCCTGCTGCACCTCAACTCAAGGCCCGCAACCGCACCCCGCCTCTCCCTCCCTCTGTTTCAACACCCCCTCTCAACCAGGCAGGCAGGCAGGCAGGCAGGCAGGCAGGCAGGCAGGCAGGCAGGCAGGCAGGCAGGCAGGCGGGCGCACCCGAGGTGTCGTCAGGGGGCTGCAGCGCATCCACCAGCCAGGCGGTGACCGCCTCCAAGGGGGCCAGGGCTGTGGGTGAGTCCGAGGAGGAGAAGAAAGGGGTGACGTCACTGATGCGCACACCATCGTCTGCAGGGGGAGGCAGCGGCAGGAGCAGGGGCAGGCAGCGTGAGGGTGGCGAGCGGCACAGGGAGCCCCAGTTGGGCGACAGCGTGAGCGGCAACCTGCGGCACACCGGCAGCGCAGCGCCTCGACGCCGACAGCAGTACGCCGGCAGCAGTACGCCGGCAGCAGTACGATGCCGCCCGGCAGGCCGCCGTGCCTGTGAAGGGCGTGGGGCACACGTCCATGGGGCTGCCGCCTTCGGGCAGCCGCCGCTTGCGCCGCCCTCCGCCGCCGCTGCCGCCGCTGCCGCTGCTGCTGCTGGGGCCCGCGGCTGCCGGCCCCTCCCCCGCCTCGGCCTCGCGCGGCTTCAGCAGGAAGGAGAGTCGGTCCAGCTCCGCTGCTGACACCATGCCCTGCGCCTGCGGCTGTTTGCCGGGTGAGGGCGCCCCCGGTGCGGTGACCAGGGCCAGCAGCACGTCTGCGTGCCGTGCCACAAACCCGCTGAACCCGCTCAGCAGCGCCTCCTGGTGCTGCAGGTGCTGCTGCAGGTGCTGGCGCATGCTGGGCAGGTAGGCCTTGTGCGAGTGTCCCCCCTGCTGCTCTCGGCCCCAGCTGTGGGCGGTCATGCGCAGGGGGCTGCTGGGCTCCGCCTGCCAGGGCAGCAGGTCTGGGGGCCACACATCGCTGGCGTCGGCCTTGTGCGCCTCACGCAGGTAGAAGTGGGCGCAGAGGTACAGGGACAGGCTGTACACCTCCGCACCCAGCACCTCGTCACCTGCACCACGGGCAGGCAGGCGGTGGGCAGCAGACAGCGGGTGGGCGGCCAGCAGCGGAGCGGCAGCGACGGCGGCAGCAGGCCTGGCACATGGGCGGCAGGGGTGCCGTGCCCGGTGTCTCACCGTCATTGCGCTGCACCAGGTCTGGGGGCTCCACCACAGCAGCCAGCAGATCTATCAGCACCTGCAGCCGGCACAAGCACGAGCGGGGCGTATGGCAGCTTGAGTGGTGGCTGCTTGAAACAGGCTGTCAGCACGGTTGCAGTCCACCAAGTGACATGCCTTTGTCTGCGGCGCGGTGATATCCAGCGCCGTGCTAATGGCTTGGGGCGTGACGAAGCCTGCAGAGCAAGACACAAGTCAGGTCGGCAATAACGACGGTTGAGTGGCGGAGCGCCGCTAGCCGAGCGCCGGTGAGGTCGGGGTCCGGGTGAGCCCAGCGCAAACTCACTTCTGCCGTGCTCATCAAATGTGCTGGCATGGAGCAGCTCTTGCAGGAGTGCCCTGATGGCCTGCAGCGTCTCCACTTGGGCCAGCCACGGGCACACGGGGCAGCTGCCCAGCTCCAACACCGCTTGCCGGATCGAGAGGCCGGGCATTATCGCTGCGAGTTCTTCGCTACACCGCCGACATGCGGTTTGCACTGCACAAGCCGCTGCTGCCTCAAACACGGCGATCTGCGATGGATGGGGTGCAGTGTCGTGGGTGCCGACACGCACGCCAACACTGGCTGAAACTTTGCTCACTTCACACTGTACGCTATACGCACACACCAGAATTCATCTCGAGCGGGCAACTGGCACTGTGGCACATCCTCAGCCTCATGGATGGGCACCATCAGCGCCGCCGCCGACAGGCTGTCGTGATGCGCGAGTGCGTGCAAGCAGCTATTCACTCATCAGCTCAGCCTTGCGGAGCAGCCCTTGCGATGCACACCAAGGCCCCCGGGCCCAGTGCTGATGCCCTCAAAACAAGCTGCCACGACGGCGTGTTGGCGGGGCGGCGTCGCCAGAGAGGAGCGCTCTTATTTGAAATAGTGAAGATCGAACCAGCGCAGTAGTGTCTCATCCTTTTCACCTGTGATCCCTCGTTCCCAACCGTGACTGAGCTGTGGTGGGCTGAACAACATAACCTGCACTGCTCACAAGCGAAGCGCACCATCCTCGTGGTTGTCGTGATTGTCTGCAAGCGAATGCGCCGCTGACCTCAGTCATCGAGCCCGACAGCATGGGGTGTGGCCCTGGCGCTTCGCTGTGGGTGGAAAAGGTCTTTGGCGACTGCCTCTACAGGTGGGATAAGCCGGCCCTGAATCGGGCAAGCCGGCACTCCGCCGACGCACGCCGTCGCTCTTCTCCGTGTACGCCTTGCCTCGTTTGCATGCCTCTCTGAGATCACCCCGCTGCTGCTGCCTGCTGCAGCCCTCGAGACTTTCTGGGATTCAGCTTTGGCCTGGCCAGCATTTGCTGCTGGCTCTTTGCTCAGATGCCGCAGCTTTACCGCAATTACAAGACCCAGTCTGCAGAGGCGCTCAGTCCCTGGTTTCTGGCTGAGTGGCTGCTGGTGAGGGCGGCTGGGTGCCGCTGGTTGTTGCAGGGGTGGGGAAGGTTCAGGGGAGTGCGCTGTTTGGTACGCACCATACGGCAGCGAGGGTGTGGCAGCTCACACCCCTGCAACGCTGTTAATGCAGTCCACCCGGCTGCTCCTCCCCGGCCTGCAGGGGGACACCTGCAACCTGGTGGGAGCCCTGCTCAAGGGGGACCAGCTGCCAACAGTGACGCTCACAGCCGAGTACTTCATTTGCGTTGATGCCGTCATGCTGGTGCAGTACACGTACCTCACGGCACTGCAGCGGCGCAGGCAGCGCATGGCGGCGACAGCACGGCGCAGCAGGCACCACCACCACCACCACCACCACCACCGAAGACACACCACCACAGGCGGCGGCGCCCTGCAGCAACAGTGTAGTGGCGGCGGCGAGGGGGAGGCCAGGGGATCACTCGGCGGCGGGGGCCGTGCAGCAGCAGCAGCGGGGGCACAGCTCAGCCCAGGCGTGCAGGACGGCGAGATCTGTGCCAATGCCAGCGCCAGCAGCACTCGGGCGCCGCCAGCAGCGGCTGCGCGGGATGTGGTCTTGCGGCCCCAGCGGGCGCTGGCCTGCCTGGGCTCACTGCTGCTGGTGGCCGGCTTCCAGCACACGCAGCCGCAGGCGGCAGGGGCGGAGCAGCAGGAAGCAGGCGGCCGACGCCTCCTGCTCCTGGCCTCTGCTGCAGTCGGCCGCGGAGGCGGGATGGCGTCACACCTACCCTTGTGGGCTCAGTGAGTCACACACCGTGCCTGCCTGTCCTGCCTGCCTGTGGTGTCGACCAGCCGCTGCCGCCAAAGCAGTGCGCTTGGCGACAAGGCGATGTGCCGCACTGCGGGGATGGTGGTGTGACCAACGAGCACGTTTTGCCTTCTCGCGGCTCCCCTGCCTCCTGCAGTACGGCCGGCACGGTGATAGGCTACTGCTCCTCCCTGCTGTACCTCACCTCCCGCCTCTCCCAGATCTACAAGAACCAGCGGCGGCAGTCTGTGCAGGGCCTGGCCATATCCATGTTCCTCACCGCGGTGGCGGCAAACAGCTTCTACGGCTCCTCCATACTCATACGCTCCACCCGCTGGGCCGACCTGCGCTCCTCCCTGCCCTGGCTCATCGGCAGCCTGGGCACCGTGGCCCTGGATGCCGTCATTGTGGCGCAGGGGCGGCGGTACGGCGGCGGCGGCGAGGCGCACAAGCACCACCCCAGCGACGAAGATGAGCCGCTGCTGCCCGCGCCCTAGCCTAGACACAGGCACACACACAGGCACGGGCCTGACCCAGCCCTGGTCAGTGGTCAGTGTACTGCCCACCATTCTTTCGCTTGCTGTGCTGCACGGCCGCCTGGTGTGCCTGCCGCACATTCCAGGCCCCTGGCTGGCCTGTCCCTGCTCCCTTATCCGTCCTCGCTCACTATATTCCCAAATGCCTTACATGCTATATGTCAATCAGACCTGTACTGGGGAGAGGGGGGTGGCCCACCACCTGAACCAGTGAAATCAAGCAAGCAGGCTGTGCAGCGCTGCGCAGGGTTGGTGCAGCGCCTGCCTGTCCTCGTCGACACAGCCGCTTGCATCCAGCCCAGCCTGCAGCGCCTCCACCCAGCCCTCGCATCGCCGCAAAGCAACCTTGGCCCTCGCACCGCCACCACACGCCAGGGCCCACAGGGTGTGCGCTGCTGTGCCTGCCCTCACTGGCTGCCTGGGTGCTGCCGCCACCGCATCCACCAGGTGCTGCAGGGCATCAGAGCAGGAGGCCAGGTGTGCTGCGTTGTCAGGGCTGAGGGCCAGCTGCCTCAACACCAGCATGGCCGCCTCTGCTGCAGCTGCTGCTGCTCCGTCCTGCTGCATGGCCAGCCCGAGCAGCACGTCCAGCATGTCGCCTGATGGTGCAGCGCAGCGCAGCACTGCCCGCCGAACTTCCTGCTGGCTGCACAAGTCGCACAGGACCTGCAGCAGCAGCAGCAGCAGGGATGCAGGCAAGGCAGGGCTAGGGAAGGTGTGTTGGTGCACACCCGGGGCGGTGCTTGCGGGCGGCACACATACGCCACCCTGCACCTCCCGGCAATGCCAGGTCACCTGCAGCACTGGCTCAGCGCTCGCCCAATCCCTGGCGGCCACACAGTCAGCCAGACAGCGCTGCGCCCGTGGCAGGAAGCCAGCACCGTGCACCAGGGCCCGGGCGCCATCAGGAGTGGCGGCGTAGCTGCCCAGGGCAGCTGCAGCCGCCATGGCGCTGGCGGCACCGGCAGCTTTGGGCTTGTTGCGGCCGCCAAGAACCAGTGCTGCCAAGCGGTGCAGGAGCGGGGGTGAGCCTGCAGTCAGGGGGAGCGGCAGGGCTTCAACGCCGCTGGCACCAGGATCAAGCAGTGCCAGCCGCGGTGCGCGGGTTCAAACCTCTCACCCGTGCAGGAGGCCAGCTGCCGAGCAGGCTGAGAATGTGCCAGCACCACGGTCAGCAGACCCATCAGGCAGAGCTGCACCGCAGTGCCCCCAGCGTCCCACACAGCCACAACAACGTCCAGCAGCCCTGCCGCCACCATGGCGTTGCTGACGCAGGTGCTGCCCTGCGCAAGCTGGCGCAGCAGGTTCAGGCTTGCCATGAGCTGGGTGCTCTGTTGACGACCCTGGTCGCTGCTGCCGCCACTGCCGCCTCCTGCTGCGCACTCCTCCTCCTGCTGGTGTGCAGCCGCGGGCATGGATGGCGTTGATCCTTGCTGCCTGGCTGCGTGCTGCTGCTCACGCTGTGGCTTGACTGCGCCGCAGTCGCTCAGAATCAGCGTGTTGCCCCCAGACACACGCCTGCCAAAAGCCAGCACAGCTGCCGGGCGGTTGCTGGGCACGCTGCCGCGCTTGCCGCCCCTTGTGCCACGAGTCCGTGCCTTGAGCTGCTGCAGGTTGCTGGAGTGCCTGGGTGGGTTGAAGGGAGAGGGGGAGGGAGGCGGCGCAGCCGAGTCCGGGGGTTCAGCCAGGGCTGCACCCAGGTTGACACACCTGTCACCCAGGAACCGGTGCAGCCCCGCACTGAGGGCTGCCTGCTTTGCTTCCTGGCTGTGTGCGAGCAGGGCTCCAAGGGCGGAGTGTAGGGCTCGCTCCTCATCCTGCTGTTGAGATGGGGGTCTGGTGGTGACAACGGGCAATGCGACAAGCAGGCTGACCAGCTGCGAGCACAGGGCTTCTGCCGCCGCCGAGCTGCCGCCTGAAGGCCCTACCAGCAGCTGTTCATGACCACCGCCGCAGCCGCTGACGAGCAAGGAGGCCACACCTGGCCGCGACAGCAAGACTGCCAGCAGGCGACAGCAGGCGACGCTGATCTGTTGCCTGCTTCTGTCAATGAACCCTCGTCGTTGCACTTGGGCTGCCGCTGTAGCTTGCTGCCCCGCAGCTTCAGCGATGGCCGTCATCAGTGGGAGCGGCACGCAGCTGCTGCACGCTTCAAGAAGCTGCTCTTCCTGTGCAGCTGAGGCAAGCAGTGCCAGCGCCTCTGCCAGTGGCGCCAGGGCGGCGCCACTCTGCAGGCGCACAGTGTGCAGCAACTGCCACGGCAGCAAGGGAGGGGCGTTGCCGTTGATGGCAGCTGCCAGGCTGAAGGCCGCTGCAGCCGCAGGCAGCAACCCTGGGCATGCCACCACCTCTGCCCACTTGCTGGCTGGTGCAGCCTGGTGCAGGGTGACCAGCAAGCCAGCTGCTGCTTGGGCAGCAGCCATGGAGTGTGTGGCGAGGCTCAGTTGTGAGGCCGGCAAGGTAGCCGGCTCCGCCCTGCCTGACAGGCTGCTGCCGGCCGGTGACAGGCCGCCTGCCGGCCAGGCTGCCAATCTGGAGGGCAGGCGCAGCAGGCGCAGCAGGGTGCACCCACCCACCAGGTGGCTCGCTGCTGTGGCGTCCAGCAGCAAGCGCTGCAGCAAGGCATGTGCGGCAGCGCTGAGCAGGGCAGGCTCTTCGGATGTCTGCAGGGAAGTGTGTGTGTGGGGGGGGGGGGGGTGAGGTGTGTCACCCCTGGTGGGATTGTGGGCGAGGTTGCGAGAGGGTGATGATCGCACATGTCAGCCCTGACGCTCTCGCTGCAGTGTGGGGGCTTGCCTGAAGCATGTCGCGCACGCCATCCCACAGGCACTGCTGCGCAAGCAGTCCAGCGGTGGGTGGCCACAGCTGTGTCGCTTGTGCCAGCTGCAGCCGCAGCCCCGGACGCGAGGTGTCTCCAGCTCGCGTGCCTGGGCCCCCTTCTGCCAGAAGCGCCACTTGTGCCGTGGTCGCCTGCTGCGCTGCCTCCGTCTGCAGCTGCTCTGCTGCCGCCTGATGTGCAATCGCAGTGCAGGGCTGCGGCGGCATCTCGATCAAAATGGCAGCAGCCACTGCTGACAAGGCGGCTGCCCTGGTAGCTGCCGGCAGGGCTGCAATCATGGCCGCCCTGCCTGCCACCTCACAGCATGCTGGCCACGTCTGCTGCATCAAAGCTCTGGTGGCGGGTTCGGTCAGCGCTGCAGCCAGCAGGAGGAAGGCAGGCTGCTGCACGTGGCGGCTGCTGTGTGCTGCAGCTCGTGACAGCCAGACAGAGGTGCCCGACTCGCACCACGCCGCCGCCCAGTCCCGGGCCGGCACCGCCCGCGTCACAGCTTGCAGCAGTGACAGGGCTGCCTGCACTGCCGCGCTGCCGTGCAGCAGGTACGGCGACCACTGGTGCCGGGGCATCAGCACGTGCCGCATGGCCGCTTGCATGACGCTGGTGGCGCTGCTGGCCGGGCAGCCGGTGCAGGCAGGCACCAAGGCAGCAGCCAGCTTGAGGGCGGCCAGCTTGGCGGCGTACCCGCACCACGGCAGCAGGCGGCAGACCAAGGCCATCCAGGCAGCAGGGGCCAGGGCCGCACTCGCCTCACCCAGCTGGCCCTCCTCGTCTGCGCACAGCTGGATGGCCTGCACAATGGCGCACACCGTGTGCAGCAGCGCGGGCAGCAGCGCGGCGGCGCTGGCAGCTAGGCTGTGGGGCGCTGCGGTGGCGCACTGCTGCACCCAGGTGAGAGCGCTGCCTGCCACAAACTGCTGTGCCAGCGCCAGCAGGTCGGAATGAGGCACGCAAGGGCGGCCTTCGTGTAGTGAATCGCTGCCGCTGCACAGCTGCTGCAGCAGTGGCAGCATCTCTGCCCACAGCAGGCAGTCCTGGGGGGACAATGGCGAGGCGGCCAGCATGAAGTGCAGCGCCTGCCTCCACCCTGCCTGCGCCAGCGCAGTCAAGCCCTGCAGAGGGGGGGTGGCAGGGGGCGTGTGGGTGCCCGGCTGCGCGCTGGCCCCCAAGGCAAGGTGGTGTGCTGCACACCACCACCACCACTGACCACCCGCACTGATCCACCTGAGCCCGACACACAACATCAGTGCCCCCCGCCCGACTCACCTCAGGCAGCACAGCTGCCAGCAGCTTGAGGTGCCGCAGCGCCGCGTGGCAGGCCTGGTGGTCCCCTGCCAGCCTCACTCGGTCCAGCCCCGCAGCCACCGCCAGCCCGGCCTGCAAGCACTCCTCCAGGGAGGCTGCAGCGGCACGCGCCAGGTCAGCCTCCCACTCAGCTGACAGGCAGGCGGGAGACGGCAACGCCGGGCCCGGGCTGCTGCCTGGTGCACCGGCTGCTGCGCAGCTCAGCTGGCGAGCTCGCCAAACCCGCTGCACCAGTTCTGAGCCAAACACGCTGCCGGCCTGGCCCCACAGAGCGCTCCCCGTAGGCAGCGGGTCGACAGGGGCCGGGAAGCAGTGCTCCACACAAAAGGGCTGAGGCACGGCAGCGGCTGCGCTGGGGGCAGGCACAGCCTGGCCCACTGATGCTGCGAGGTGGCATAGCTGGCTGGCTGCTGCCCTGAACAGCAGGCAGTGCAGGATCCTGGCCACGGCATGCCGCTGCGCTGGCAGCTCGTGGAACACCAGAGGCAGCAGGGGCAGCACGAGTGAGTCAGCGTCAGCTAGCAGCCAGCCAGCTGCATCGCTGGCTGGCCCCGCCGCCGGCTCCTGGCACTCAACAGCAGCCGCCATGCACTGGAGGGCTGCCAGCTGCCCGGGGTGGGGGGGGCACGCGCCTGTGGCATGCCTCAAAAGGAGTGCCAGCACTGCAGCAGCAGCGGCAGCGGCAGCGATGGTGAGATAGGCTGAAGGATGTCGTCCAAACAGTTCAAGCTGGCCATGTTCACCCCGCCTCCAGCGCCTCAAAACCCACTCACCAGAGTGCTGGCTCAATACTTGGGAGCAGCACTTGCCACCCACCACCTGAGACAGCTGTGTCAGCGCCGCCGCCACCAACTCAGGCGGCAGCGAGGAGTTACAAACGACAGACAGCAGGCTCTGCACATCGGCAGCAGAAAACAGCCTTGCTGCAGCCGCAGAGGCAGCGTGGCCAGAAGGGTCCGCAGCCTGCCGGCCCCCCGCCTCCACCAGCATGCCGCCAAATGGATGTGGGTTGTGCGGCAACAGGCCTGCTGCTGCTGCCAGCCGCTGCTCCACCAGCAGATGGTGCAGCTGGGTGGCACCCTCAGCAGCAACGTCAGGGCAGCTATGGAAGAGCGCCTGCACAGCAGGCTGCACATGCAGCCAACAGCTGCGCTTGTGTGCCGCAACAGCCTGCAGTGCACAGCGCATTGCTGCCACCAGCATGCCGCCAAATGGATGTGGGTTGTGCGGCAACAGGCCTGCTGCTGCTGCCAGCCGCTGCTCCACCAGCAGATGGTGCAGCTGGGTGGCACCCTCAGCAGCAACGTCAGGGCAGCTATGGAAGAGCGCCTGCACAGCAGGCTGCACATGCAGCCAACAGCTGCGCTTGTGTGCCGCAACAGCCTGCAGTGCACAGCGCATTGCTGGGCCGAATGTGCGACTGTTGGCGTGGCACAGCAGCCAGGGCTCCCACGGCAGCAGGGCGCTGCCGCACTGGGCTGTTGCAGCCGCCTGCTGGAGCAGTGTGGCAGCCAGCTGCGCCAGCGGCGGCTCCTCGCCCAGGGCCAGGGCCAGGCTGCCTGCCACAGCGGGGTGCCGCACCAGGACCTGCAGCGCCGTCTGGGAGGCCACAGCTTCCAGCGCAGCCCTGCGAACCGCCGCTTCTCGGTGCAGCAGCAGGCCTGCAGCTAGCATCCCCCCAGCTTCCAAGTCGGGGGGGAGCCTGGCCGCCGATACCAGGCAGGCAGCAATGGCGCCCTGCTGCTCCTGCGGCGAGAGCAGCATCAGGAGAGGCAGCTGGGCGTGCACCTCACGGCAGCATGCGGCTGTCAGCGGGTGTGTGGCCGCACAGCTGAGCTGCTGCACCGCTGCCAGGACCCCCCTGTGCAGAGGTTGCAGGCGGGCAGCAGCCTCCAGGTGAGCCGCAGTGCCTGGCTGCACCTGGGGCAGGCTGCTGCGAGCGAGGCTGCACACATCGGGGGCCACCAGGTCGGCCACGGGGCTGCAGGCCAGGGCCGCCAGAATGTCACACAGGTTGGGCCCCAGCACCTGCATTGCAGCGTGGCACAATGCAGGCAGGCATCGACACCTGTGCACACACTCGCACACACCCTTCCTTGAAAAGCTGCTGACCGCAGCCATTCTAAAACATCTGTACCTCCTCACCTCCGCAGTCACGAGGCAGGGCCAGCACTGCAACAGCTTCACCAGCAGCCGCAGCAAGCCGCAGGTGTGGGGCCCGAGCACCAACACATGGAACCCGGTGACCCAGTTGGCTGGCGGTGCCACACCAGCGCTGGTGCACTGTGCCACCTGGCAGCAGCCGGAGGTGGGGGGTGGGGGCGGGGGGGGACAGCCAGTGAGGCGGTGCGGTGGCACAGCAATGCAGTGGCGGCGAGGTGAAGGCAATGCTGTCTGCTGAGCATAGCAGGCCCGTGTGACTGACACCCTGCGTTTCCTGCTGCTATCCGTCGCCCCTTCCCCCACCAGATTGGCTTGCAAGGCGGTAGTCAGTGCTGCCAGCAGCGGCGCCAAGGCCCGACCAGCTGCCTTGCTGTAAGCGATCGCCGGGTTCTGCTCTGCTGGTGCCAGCACGCACACGAGAGCGGTGGCTGCCGCCAATGCTGGGTGCAGCGTGGAAGGATCATTGAGCTTTGGCGCACAGCAGCACAGCAGCTGCAGTGCCCATGGCCCCACAGCAAGGCTGCGGCACCCCTCTGATGCCGCCTCGGCACTGGCCAAGCCAGTCGCCAGTGCCTCCACAACTTGCAGTGCCGCGGCAGCTACGTGCGGGCTGGCCTGGCTGCTGCTGAGAAGATGATGCAAGGCGTGCATGATGGCTGGCGCATCCGCCACTGCTGCGGACGGCATGTCAGCCAACACGCCATGGTGCAGGGTGGCGAGTGCTGCCAGGAGGGCCGCTTCGCCCTCTTTGCCCTGCTGTGCCTGCAGCTGCACCGACAGGTCGACAAGCTGCTGCGAGTCTTCGTCACACACGTCCACTGCTTGCACGTGCCTGCAGCAGGCGGCCATGTCTGCTCCCATTCCTCAATCGACCTGCGGCATGGGAGCGGCGGCAAAACGGCGGCAGTGTGTGTCTGTTTGTCGCAGACGGTGAGCGAAGCTTTGCAACCCGTGCCATGCGGCTGGGAGTGATATGATGATCGGTGGGCCGCAGCAGCCGCGATTGCAGTGGAGGCGAAGCGGAACCGATTTGAGAGGCTCGGCTCACCGGTCGAGTGCACAGCGTCGCCGATCGACGACTGGCTGCGACTTACAGAGCGGATGCACAAACGCTGATCGCAGACAAAGAGGCACCTGCATTTCCAGGCTGGCGACTGAATGGCGGCACTGCTCACAGTCCCGGCGGCCGCAGCTGCTGCGGCAGGAAGCTTGCCAGGGCCTCGACGTTGATGGGCAGGCCGAGCAGCTGCTTGATCGGCTCCGCCATCTCCGCCTCCTGTTGCCAACGCGAGTACCAGGGCCCTCCCCCCACCTCGACTGCACCGGAGCTGCCTGCGCTGGTGCAGTCCACAATGGGGACGCCGCTTGTGGCCCCAGCAGCCCACACGCGTATCCGCACCTGCAGCGGGATTGTGCAGGCAGTCGAGGGATGTACACGCAGACAGCCTGGGCGCCACACACACAGAGGCATGCCCAGAGGTCGCCAGCAAGGCAGGCTTAGAACCAGGCACAGACTGCTCCATGTGCCGCCCTGCTCCCTCCACCCACCTTGCCACAGAACGAGTCACGGCAAAACGGCGTCAGCCCGTCGTCAATCGTGGGTGCCCGCAGCGGCGTGCCAGGCGCCTCACACACCGCCTCCACCACCGCCTCGTACAGCGGCGTGCGGGCGCTGATGCGCCAGCGGCCCCAGGGGTCCACGTCCCAGGACAGGCTGCCGTTGTTGGGCAGGAACTCATAGAAGGAGCCGCGGTGGTGGATGCCAATCATGCCCACATTCTCCTCCACACCCGGCACACCCAGCAGGCCGCGCAGCGCGCCCACAGCCGTCACGCTGCATCCGGGCTCACCCTCAAAGCTGTTGCACTGGATCCAGCACCAGCGCCGGGGGAAGCCGCCGCCCCAGTTCTTCTCCTGAGGCACATGTGAGGGGGAGGGGGAGGGGGAGGGGGAGAGGACGCCTGTGAGTGTACCTGACGCGGCGCACCATCGTCATGCTGGTGCAGGGCTGGGTGTCAGTGCAAGATTGCTGCCTGCGATGCTTGCCTGACAACAGGCCATCCCCAGCCCAACCTCGGCCAACTCACCACATAATGCGGGGCATTGGTGAAATCGTAGCGCTTGCCGCCCCACTCAATCCACCCAGTGGCCAGTCCGTGTGCCATCACCACCTGCCAGTGCGGTTCAAACACCGGCAACGCTGCCAGCCAGCCGGCAGTGGCTTTCTGCGGCGCACCCTGCTCGCCCCATCCCACCACCGGCTGCACCGAGAAGGCCCAGCGGCAACTGCCGACAGTGGAGGGCAGGGTGCCGGTGGCGCCTGCCTCTGCCCGCACGATGCTGCCCTGGTGCCAGGTGGCTGCGGCCTGGAAGCCTTGCTCCACCGCCGCATCAAACTCACGCTCCGGCAGCACACGCTTCAGGCTGCTCAGCGGTGGTGAGGATGGCCGCTGCTTGAACACCGCTCCCAGCGCCAGCTCGCTGCGGTCACCCCAAAACCGTTGCACCTGCACCGGGCGGGGAGGGGGTGCATGAGGCGCAGCTGCCGAGGTGGGAGGCAAGAAGTCGGTTGGACACACACCAGCTTCCCTGAGGCGCGTTGTCATGCCACGCATGCCTCTCGGTGCCCACAACATGCTTCGCCAACAGCCTGAGGCTGAGCTGACGGCCGCCGGCATGCTTGTACCTCGGGGCTGTACTGCAGCAGGTAGCCGTCGTCGGGGCCCATGACTTGAGCACCAATGCCGCTGTGCTTGTTGCCGCCCATGGGGTCCTCAATGCTGTAGATCAGGGCAAAGCTCTGGCCATCTCCGGGCAGGGTGACCTTGAAGTACCAGCCCTCAAAGACTGGAGGAATAGCAAGTGAGGGGGGACAGAGGGCGGGGCGGGTGCTGGGTGGCGGGGGGAGGAACGATTGGTGGCAGGCACACGGGCTGCCAAGGAGATGGGCAGATATCAACCAGTAGCACTGCTGCAATGCGACCGCGGCACCACTAGCTCATGCATGCAGAGGACGACAGCACTGGGGCAGCCAACTCCCGCTCACATCGGCGGGGTGTGCCGTCATAGTGATAGCCGCTATGCGGAGTACGCAGGGTATCGCCACGCTGCTCGGCGTCCACTCTCACATTGCGGGCGGTGCTCCTGCTGCTTGCACGCCTGCTGCAAGCACAACCCCGGCGTGCTGGCGATCGCTGGGTCGCATTTTGCTGCCACACAGCGATCTGGCGAGCTTGCCGGCATGCCTGCATGGTGGGGGCGTCACGATGGTCGGCCGAATCGCGATCGAGGGCTGGTCACAAGGCAGTACTGGTAGTTGTCCTCCATTAGGGTCGGATTCGATCGTGCAGCCGCCCATCAGCTACAGCAAGCACTGAAGGATCGATCAGCAACTCCATTCCCTCCCCAAGTGCTGTCGACGCCCTCTTGCTGCAGCCTCGCTCTCGGCCTTTGTAACCATCAATTAAGAACTGCACTTCCCACCTCAATCCCCAGTCAGTCGTCCTTGCGCACCCTGGCCGTCCCGCCTCAACGTGAACTTGCTTTGACCTTCCAGTCACAAGAATGACTGTGCTGTTTGTCTATGGCACCCTCATGTTTCCCGAGGTACTAAAAGCCCTGCTAGCGGGGCGTGTGCCTCGACATGCTCCTGCCCAAATCAACGGTTTTCAGCGCTACCGCATCAAGAACCAGGTGTTCCCAGGCACTGTCAAGGCGGCGCAGTCGCAGGTGCAGGGCCTGTGCCTGTTTGACCTTCAGCAGGACGAGCTCCAGGTGCGCATGCTGTGCTGACACGCCTGCCTGACCGTGCAGCACTGTCTTCTGCTCTGTTCTGTGGATGATTGCGCCTAACCGCCTGCCCTGCGTCCTCCTCCCCACTGCCCCGCCAGGTTCTGGACGAGTTTGAAGGTGACGAGTACTACAAAGAAGAGGTGGAGGCACAGCTGTTGGACGGCGGCACCACGACAGCCACGGTGTACCTCTGGCAGGACAGCCTGCGAAGCTACTTGTATGGGGCAGGCGGGTGGGACCCTGAAGCGTTTCGGGAGAAGGAGCTTGAGGCATATGTGGAGATGTGTGGACGCTTTGCAGCAGACGTGCGACAGCAGCGGGATTGGAAGGGGGAGTTCCCGCTCTCTGAGTGAAGCCTGGGCACAGCATGGACTGCATGTGTGACTTACAATCGCATGGATGGATGTGATGCACGCTGGAAGGCGAGGAGGCACACCAGGGCGCGCATCACAAATCGTAGTGCTGTTCATACACAGGCACTCCATGCGAGCTGTGGGGTGGCGGTGGCTCTGATTGCGGCGGAGGAAGGGCGGCCGGTGGCTGCATGGGTGCTGCAGCTCGGTAGCCTGCCAGCCGCGTCATCTTGATGAACAGGTACATGCCTGGGGCGGGGGGGGAGGTGGAAGCGTTTCATTTTCAGAGGGGCTCGGGCGCCACTCTCCCCTTAACTATGACGGTCACACCTGGCAGAAGCACCACAGCAACACCCAGCACCCAAGCAGACCCACCAGCAAAGAGCAAGCCTATAATGAGCATGACGAGGCAGGTGAGGCAGAAGTTGGCTCGGCCGCGCTTGTGCACTGCCGCTGCCTTGTCCTTACTCTCGCGCGTTTTCTGCACAGCAACGTCGGGTCCGGAAGAGTGCGCTGAGTGCAGGCCAAGCGTCTCAGGACCGGCACATGCCGCCGCTACTATTGCGTCAGCAACTCGGTCAGCCCGCCACATGCCACAACTTGCCCACCTGCAAGCTGGTGTCCAGGGCGGCCTCGGTGCCGTCCAGCAGCTGGCCCCGCTCCTTCAGCTTCCCCTCAATGGCCTGGGTGCTGCTCTTCAGCTGGGCTGCCAGCCCCGCCAGCTCCTCGGTCAAGTCCTCCTGCAGCAGCAGGACAGCAGCAGCACAGTGTGGGGTGGCAAGCAGGCAGGCAGACAAGCAGGCAGGCAGGCAGGCGGGCAAGCAGGCAGGCAGGCAGGCGGGCAAGCAGGCAGGCAGACAAGCAGGCAGGCAGGCAGGCGGGCAAGCAGGCAGGCAACTGCATTGCACAAGCAAGGGGTCCCTACATGCAACTGCTGCTGTGTCTGCAGCCTGCCGCCTCCATCAGATTTGCGTGCAGCATCCCGTCTGATGTCTGGCTCTGGCGGCAAGCGTGCTGCTGGCCGGCTGGGGAGCTGCGGGGTGCGAGCCACTGCCACTGGTGGTGCCATTGCTGCAGGCGCGCCACCTGCTACTGCTGGGCTGCGCTGCTGCTGCTGCTGTTGCTGCGGAAGCGCGACAGATGCCCTGGTTATTGTGCAGTAGGCCGGCACCTCAGCTTTCTCCAGCTGGTTGGCCAGCGCCTCGACATGCGCATTGTACTGCTGCATCAACTGGCGGGGCACCCTGCTTCCGGCCGACGTTTCCAGGTCTGACAGCTGTTCTTGTAGCGTCTCCACATACTGCAAGGGCAGGGTTGAGGGCAACGGGGTGTGGCAAGGTGTGTGCTTAGGTGGGTCCGGTGGCCGGTGGCGGTGGCGGTTAAGACGGGCGTCGACTGCTGCAGTGCACACCGTGCTTACGTGATGGAACACGGGGCTGTGCTTCCAGTTCCCAATCAGGTCAGAACGACCGACAGAGGTGCCGCCGACAATGTCTTCGCAGGAGGCCAACAAGCGTCGAAAACTGGTTTCCAGGAACAGACCAGAGGTGGGTGATGGCAGGGTGTCCATGATTGAGCAAGAGGAGGGCCAGGCGCGGCAGACAGTCATCATGAAGCCACGCTGGCAGCCGAAAACACAGACAGCAACTGGCTCGAGGGTCTCGGTCTCGAATCCCAGCGCTATGAAGGAGCACGTGCTGCAATGCCAGCAGTGCAAAACACGCCTGCAGTTCAGCGACCACGACGCTGGAGCCCTGCGTTTCTCGGGCAGCGGCTCTGGACTCTCGGCGCGGCTGGAGGAGTCGTTCCTGGTGCTGGCGTCCGGGGATGAAGCCAGGGGCCTGCCGCCTGGAGGTGGCGGTGACGGCGGACCACGTGAGGCTTGCTCCGTTGCTTCACTTTGCTCTTCCGTGATGGGTGGGCTTGCATGACAGCAAGCAGGATCCATCGCACTCGATATGTGCCGTGTGGACACGACTGTGCCACCAGCCGCCTCCTGTGTCTCTGGTCCCTGCAGCGACAGCAGTGCGTCGCCTGGAAGAATCTTTTGTGGTGCTGCAAGGTGGCAGCAGCGGCGGCAAGACCGCACCCGGTACGCAATCAATGCTGCTGGACAGCGGAGGCGGCGGTGCCGGCAGCAGCGGCATGCAGCGCATTCCCTTTGACCAAAAGCTGAGGGCGCTGGCGCGTGTGTTTGAGGCGGCCAGCGAGGAGGTGGGGGTGGAGCTGCCGCTGTGCAGCGAGTGTGCCGGCGAGGTGCACCGGGAGCTGGAGGCGCAGCTGGGGGAGCTGCAGCAGGTGGGTGGGGGAGGTGGTGGTGCAGGGCTTGGAAACAGGCTGGCAGGAGAATGCTCAAGCAGGCGGGGCAAGGCGCTGGCAGCCCGCTCGCCTGCCGGCCTGCCCGCCTGCCTGCCTACCCTGCCTGCCTGCCTGCCTGCCTGCCTGCCTGCCTGCCTGCCTGCCTGCCAACCCGGCCGCGCGCTGCCTGCCGCCCGCTGCCCTGGCAGGAGGTGGCGGCATACGAGGCGGCACTGGTGCGGCTGCAGGCGGAGGGGGTGCAGCCAATGCGGGAGCCTGCCTTCCAGGAAGCGGCGGCGCAGGCGCAGGGGCAGGTGCAGGCTGAGAGGTGAGCAGCAGCCTCGTGTGCTCATACCGGCGGGCTCGGCGCGGGCGGCTGTCGTGCTGAGCAGCACCCTTCCCCGCCCCGCTGGCCGCCTCGCTGAGGGCGTGTGCTCCCCCCCCCCCCTCTCACCTTTCTCCTGCTGCAGGGAGCGGTTGGCGGCTGCTGAGCGCGAGCTGGCGGGTGCTCAGGCGCAGCTGCGAGGTGTTGAGGCTGAGGCGTGTGCGCTGGATGGCGTGGAGCAGCGCTACTGGCACACCTTCAACGACTTCCAGCTGCGCCTGGGTGACCACCTGGGCGACAGGGACGCGCTGCAGCACAGGTGTGAGTGTGTGTCACAAGGGCTGCTGGTGGGTGGTGGGGTGGCAAGGAGTTTCAAGTGGTTGCTGCCTGTCGTCTTGCATGCAAGCTTGCTCGAGATTCAACGTTGCGGACACCACCGCCTGCCCAGCGCTTGACCTCCCCTTCCCGCCCCTGCCCCCCCCCACCCCCCCTCCCGCCTGCAGGCTGGAGGCGAGCAGCGGCGCGCTGTGCATGCTGCGCCGCACCAGCGTGTACAACGACCTCTTCCGCATCTGGTTCCACGGCGCATGCGGCACCATCAGCGGCCTGCGCCTGGGCCGCACAGCGCAGCAGGCGGTGGAGTGGGACGAAATCAACGCGGCCTGGGGCCAGGCGGTGCTGCTGCTGGCCACGCTGGCAAGGGTGGGTGGGCGGATGGGCGGGTGGGCGGTGGCTGGGTGGGTGGCAGGAAGCACCGCTTGATGCAGCGCTTGGTGTGTGACACAGCTGTGCAGGGCCTCATGCCTTGCCACTCTTTGTGTGCTCCGCTTGCCATACCCGCCTGAGCTCACCTCGCTTCCAATCCTTCCTTCTCCCTGCCTTGCTCCCCCCGCCCCTGTGGCTGTGCAGGCGTGCGGGGTGCAGTTCCGGGGCCACCGCCTGCTGCCCCAAGGCAGCTACCCGCAGGTGGCTGAGGTGCGGGGGGGCGCCACTCACGACCTGCACGGCCCCGTCTCCAAGTTCCTGTGCGCCTCGTACGACAAGGCGCAGGCGGGCTTCCTGGCCTGCCTCAAGGAGTTTGCCGACTGGCTGGTGGCTCGCGGCGCGGTGGACGGCCAGGGCGTGCGCTTTGCGCTGCCGTGCCCCATAGAGGGCGACAAGGTGGCGGGGCTCACCATCCGCCTCATGTTCAACAAGGACAAGAACTGGACCCGAGCCCTCAAGCACATGCTGGTCGACCTCAAGTTTGTGCTCAAGTACGCCCTGGTGGCCCTGGACAACCGCGCGGGGCTGGCGGCAGGCCCACCAGGCACCCTTGCGCCAGTGGCGGCGCTGCAGCGAGAGGACTTTGCGGGGGCTGCCAGCACCGCGGCAGTAGGCACGCTGGCCGCAGCGGCAGCAGGCATGCGGCAAAGTAGCGGGGGCTCAGCTTTGCACTCATACCGCTGACTTTCCTCCCTCGTTCCAGACCCCATGTGCCACCACCAAACCCGCTAAGCGAGATGTCCGTGCAATAGTCCGCATTGTAGCCTGTTTGCCACATTCGCCCCTTGTCTTGTACACCCTCCTCCTGCCTGTATGCACCGCTTGTAAATACCTCTGGTCAAGGCACCTCGCAGACTCCTGCATTCCCACCAAAAATTGCAACCCACAGGTTTGCCTGCTCTCCTCACCAACCTGGCAAGAACTGCACTGTGGCCGCCATTTCTCTCTGCTGAAAGCTTGCTTTGTTATTGCACGGGAGTTCTGAGCACTCAAAAGTGCAGTGGGCTGGCAATGGGAAACGACAGCAAACTGAGCAGATGCCAGCCGCCCAGCTCTGCAAGCCATCCTCCACGGGCCTGCCTCCACCCACCACTTGGCAAGGTCAAGGTCCAGCCTCCGCTGCCATCAGAGCAACCCGCAAGTCGCCCAGGAAGTGAGCCACTGCCTCCAGCTGCGCCAACGGGCTGGCCTCGTGCTTTGCCCGCGCCACCCGGCTGCGCTGCAGGCAGCGGCGGTACAGGTTGGCCGCTGTGGCAAGCACCTGGCTGAGCTCCAGCTGGCGATCGGCTGCTGCTCTTCGCCCATACTCGGCAGCCGCCTCCAGCGCTGCCGCCTCGGCCGCTGTCGCCTCTGCCTGCTTCTTCAGCGCTGCCAGCCGGTTGTTGAGGTCGAGCAGCTCGCTGGCTTTGGCCTTGGCATACGCCGCTGTCTGTCCCCGCACACGCTCCGCCTCTGTGCCGCAGGCCGCCTGCTGCTGCCGCAGGTCTGTGTTTGCTGCGCGCAGTGTTGCGTGTCGGGCCAGGATGTCGTCCACCTCCTGGAACCCGGTGTCACCCGCCTCCACCACGCTCTGGCAGTAGTGCTGGTACCTGGAGGCAGGGGGGCAACGGGGCAGCGTGCAGCAGCTGGGTGGGCATCGCACGGCGACCTGGTCAGCCTGTACAGGGTCAGGGCCAGGGCCAGGGTCAAGAGGTCACACCGCCCTACGGGCAGCACTGGTGTTGGAGGCGCCAACGCTGGTGCATCACGCCCACCACCACCACCCCTCACTTGACGATCCTCTGCAGTGCCGCCTGCATGCGCTCCCTCTCTGCACAGCACGCCTCTGCCTCCCCCTGCAGCTGCACAATCTCAGCCTCCCGCTCCGCCCTCAGGCGGGCCTCCTCTGTCGCCCGGCGTGCCGCCTTTGCCCGCTTGGCGTCATTCTCCTGCAGGAAGCGGGTGAACCGCAGCAGCGACTCCTGCAGCTCTAGGTCGCGCCGCTTCAAAGCCTCTTCACGAGCACGGAAGGCAACCTCCTGAGATGGGAGAGCACAAGGAGAGCCTGGCGGCGGTTAGAGAGACAGCGCTGGTGAGCAGTTTGTTTGCTTGACCTCTCAGGGCGTGTTAATAGGGTGCCATCACAGCCATGCTGTATATACCTGGGTGGCATGCTGCTGCTTGGCAGCTACCAGGGCCTCATCTGCCTCAAATTGCTGCCGCCGCTTGTACAGAAGCCGCGTCACCGGCGTCACTTCTGGCAGCACCAATTGCGAGGGGGGTATTCTGCGGCAGGAGCTCCAGTGGTGGTGTGATCCATGGGGTACGTCAGACGCAAGGAGTGCAAGGGCTGGACATCGCAAAAGTCAAGCGGTGTCGCACTTTGGCAGCTGCTGCTTTGGAGTTTGATGAGCCGCCATGATCGACAAAAGACGCAGCGGAGTGACGCGAAGCGCCCACGCTGAATTTCCGAGACAAGGTTGACTGCTTTCCTGCTGCTCCTGAAGCGGCACCAGGCGATCGCAGAGAGTTACAAGACGTGACTGAAAGAGGAAGGGGTTGAGCAGGGGCGGAGTACAAGATGACGGTACCGCATACAGACGTTTGCGACGTCTCAGCAACACAAAAAAAAGCAGACAAGTACAGGTGGTTGATGATGCTTGCTATCTATGGGGTGCAAAACTCAAGGCGGTGCCCGCTTGGTTGGGACCGCTGGAGGGACTGACATACGTTGGCTGTTCCGTCCGATACCGACAGAACAAGCGAGCCCAGCATCGTCCCTCGAATCACATCGTCAGCAGGGCGTCCATGTCATCTGCCTCCTCCTCCTCCTTGGCCTCCGCTGCAGCAGGCGCGGCATCGCTCTCTGCAGGAGCGGCCGCCTCCTCTTCCTCGTCCTTGCCCTTGCGGCCGTACACATCGATGGACAGGTCCTGTTGTTGGTGGCAGATGGCAGATGGATGGAGGGAGGGGGGGGTGAGGGGTTAGAAGGCAGGCATCAGGATGTTACACACCAGCATTCTGAATGCAGGCCCTGCCCATCAGCCAATGCAGCGGCAGCAGCAGCAGGGGGCATGGTGCCCCAGCCACCGCCTTTGCCCTGGTGCGCCTGCCCAGCCCCCCGCCAGCCCCCCACCAGCCCCGCATGCACTACTGTGCACCCACCTGTTTGATGTTGTCGTCATCATTCACGATGTGGTCTGCGTTCAGCACCCGCTTGTCAGAGGTGGAGAAGTTGAAGTTGGTCTTCACCTGGCCCAGGGGCACAATGTCGCTGCGGGGTGCAGGCAAGGGGGGGAGCAGCCGGGGGGGGAGGGGGTCAGGGAAGGAGACCAGGGGCAGGCACAGCTTAGGGCAAGCTCTAACAAGCGCACACAGGCAGCGTGAAGGGAAACCAGCACAGCAGCCTGATGCAATGTCATTTGGTGTAGCGGAGGCGGCTACCGCCCTGCCCCTGCCATGCCGCACAGCAGGGTCGCGCCAGCAGCTGTCGGGGGCGGGCGGCGCTGCTCACAGCAGGTTGTCCATGGGGTGTGGCCGCATCCAGGTGCGCGCGCAGGCGTCGCAGCGCGCCTCGTAGTTTTCACAGAAGGCGGCGTCGGCAAACTCGGGTGGGTACACGGCCTTGCTGCGCTGCAGGGCCTCACCCAGGCGCAGGCTGAACACGTGGGTGAAGGAGGTCTTGGCGCCTGCAGGCAGGTGTGAGGGCGGAGTGCGGCACGTGTCGGCGGCGCTGCCTGCACTGGTGGGGGGGCCAGGTGACCCAGGGTGGCGACGCTGCCACTCCCGCCACCATGCCGCAGGTGGAGGTGCAGCACCCACCCTTGGCCATGCACTCCAGGCTGTTGGCGGTGATGGGCTCAATCACAAACTGGTCTCCCAGCTTGCCCTCCTCCTTCACAAAGCAGTGGGACAGGCCCTGCACCACGGCAAAGGGAAAGAGGGCAAGCAGTCGCACAGGTTGGCACAACACTGCTCTGCGTGGCAATCCGGCACTGGTACCCATTCCCAGCCCCCATAAGGGTTGAGCTGGGAGCTGCCATGCAAGTCTCCCGCGCACCACGGTTACGTAAGCATCTTTTGGGGTGGCCCAGTCGGCTCCATATGTCAAGTTGTCGCTGGCAGCAGTCACCGCCACCCGCCGCCCGCCGCTGCGCCGTGCCGCAAGCCGCCGCTGCTGGTGGCCACTGGCTGTCCGCCGCTGTGTGAGGGACGCTGCGCAGCTGCGCAGGGTGGCAGCGGGATGCTGGCGGCAGCCGTTTGCGGCAGAGACCGCCTGCATGGCGGCCGTGCAGGGTGCGGCTGCGATGATCTGCATGTTGATTCGATGCAGGAGTGTCAGGCGAGTGTTTAAGTGCACGGGCAGGCTCGCTGCGCTCCAAAAATGTCGGGTGTGAGCTGGATAGGCTTCATTGTGCGCGGCTTGAATCTGCTGTTTCACTTCGAGTCAATCTCATTCCAGCAACCCACAAGCCCCTTGGGCCCTTTTGCAGCAGCCGTCAGCCATGTCGCAGCTTGTCGCTGCTGTGCAGCCCATGAGCTGCAAGCCCCTGCAGCGCACAGCTCGCTCAGGCAGGCGCACTAGCGGTGTCGTGTGCCAGGCGCAGCAGCAAGACCCCCTGCTGCTCAGAGTGGCGCGCGGCGAAGGTGGGTCGCGGCGCGTCATCGGCGGCACCAAGTCGGCTTCTTCCCTTGATTGCCAGCTCGGACAAGCGCAGCAACGAACACTGACACGTGACCGGGCCAGTCTGTGCATGTTGACTGAGCCGCAGCCTCCAGCGCTGCCAGCACTTGACTTGACACAGGCACACTTCCCTCCCGTGCGCTGCCGGCTGGCTGCAGAGGCGGAGCGCACGCCGGTGTGGCTGATGCGGCAGGCGGGCCGCTACATGGCTGCCTTCAGGGAGTACAGCGACCGCCTGCCCTTCCGGGAGCGCTCCGAGACGGCTTCCATTGCCATCGAGCTGAGCCTGCAGCCGTGGCGCTCCTTCCAGACCGACGGCGTGATCATGTTCAGCGACATCCTGACCCCGCTGCCTGCGCTGGGCATCGAGTTTGACGTCATCAAGGGCAAGGGGCCACTCATAGACAACCCAATCAGCAGGTTGGAGGCCGAAGAGGGCGAGGCGCACGGGGGTGTAGCTGGGAGTTGGTGGCCAGCGTGCTGGCTAGCATCGGCGTGCGAGTATGAGTGTGTGCAGTGAGTGCGGTGCCAAGTTGTTGGGAGGGTTGATTGAACACGTGTAGGACACACCCTGTGCCTGTGCTTGTGCCTGTGCCTGTGCCTGTGCCTGTGCCTGTGCCTGTGCCTACCCTGGTAGCTCCTGGCCCATGCCCCCTCCACCAGCATGCACCTGCCCGCCCCCCTGCCGCCCCTCCTGCAGCATGGACCAGGTGCGGGGCCTGGCCCCCATGGAGGACCCCCTCTCCAGCCTGCCCTTTGTGCATGAGACGCTCAGCACCCTGCGCCGCGAGATTGACGGCTCCGGTGCCACGCTGCTGGGCTTTGTGGGCACCCCCTGGACCCTGGCAGCCTACAGCGTGGAGGGGCGCGCCGACCGCAACTGCCGCCGCACCAAGACGATGATGTTCAACAGCCCCGGGGTGCTGCACGCGCTGCTGGACCACCTGACCGAGGCGCTGATTGTGTATGTGGGCTACCAGATTGAGGCGGGGGCGCAGGTGGTGCAGCTGTTTGACTCGTGGGCGCACCACCTCAGCCCCGAGCAGTCGGCCGAGTTCAGCATGCCGTATGCCGAGCGCATCGTGGCCGCCACCCGCGCCAAGTACCCACACGTGCCCATCATCTTCCACGCCAACGGCGGCAGCGGCAAGCATGCCCAGCTGGCGGCCTGCACAGCAGACGTGGTCGGCCTGGACTGGGAGTGCAGCATGGCGGCGGCGCGGCAAGCCATGGGCGCCAACCGCACGCTGCAGGTGGGTGTGTGGGTGTAACGGGGGGAGATGTTTGGGTGATGCGGGCTGGCTGGGTCACTGGGCTGCCAAGCAGACAGCTGCAGTCAGCCAGCCTCATTATCAGCTGCCCCGTGCAGCGTGTCAGCGCACGTGCCCAAGCCGCCTTAGCTCTGTGTGTGCACTCTGCTCTGCCACCCCTCACCCGCTGAATGCCCCACACGTCTTGCTTCACCCCCTGCCCTCCCTCAGGGCAACGTCGACCCCATGGTTTTGTTTGGCACAGAGGATGAGATCCGCAAGGCTGTGACCCGCTGCCTGGTGGAGGCGGGCCCAGCCCACCACATCCTCAACGTGGGCCACGGAGTGATTGAGGGCACACCCGAGGAAAGCGTGGGCCTGTTCTGCGACCTGGCCCGGCAGTCGGCAGACATACTCAAGGCGCATGGCCAGGCGCCCTCGCCCAAGCAGCAGCAGCCAGTGGCGGCCTGAGATCTGCCTTGCACCTTGTGTTGCTCCAGCAGTGCAGTGCCCTCGCCTGCTTCCTTTCCTTTCGTTTGTTTCATGCTTGTTAAACCGTCCTCCCATGCTGGGCTCTCGCAATGTATGAAAGGCAACGTGGCACATGGCAGACTCAACGGCTGCCACAACACACCCGATCCGGCTCGGCCCTCGCCATTCGATTGCATGAGGGATGCAGGCTGAAAGGGTGTGTGTGAAGGTACTTACAAGGTGCAATTGCGTTGCAAGCCTGGGTACTGCGACTTCAAACAGCACCATTCCATAGTAATGAAGTCTGTGTGCTTGTAACCCGGTAAGGACTCGAAGGTGCCACCGCAGCAGAGACCGGCCAGCATGGTCTATGAATCGCTCCGCCTCAGCGGCCCCTCCCACGCTTGGCGGCGGGCTCTGCGCCGACAGCAGCAGATGCTCGGGTGACTCGGCGCTGCTGAGCCCCACCGGTGTTGGTGCCGACATTGCCACCAGCCACACCACTCCTGCACCGTCCACTACGCAGCGTGCCCGGCTCTGCCGGCACCTCTGCCTTGCGCTTTGGCTGCCGCTGCCTCTTCACCTCGTCCACTGAGCCGTGGAGGTGCCAGCGAAGGTAGCGCTGCAGGTTCTTGTCCCCGATGCCTGCCAGGCTGCGGTGACCGCAGCAGAATATCATCCAGGACTCTGTCACGAATGCGCCGCAGTGCCTGAAGTCGCTGGGCTGCTGCCAGTCGCTGGCAATGTAGTCGCGGGCCACACCCTGCACCGCCGCCAACCGCGTAGCTTGCAGGCCCAGCGGGTTCAACACCTCAAGCATGCTGCACAGCGGGAGCAACGGGAGGAGGACAAGCAGTGCAGGTAGCCACACATGACTGGGAGGGGCTGCATCCTGGCTGCAGGGGGCGCGATGCACACAGGCCGAGCTGCCCACCTGCTGTCTGTGGCAGTGAGTATGGCTGTGGGCGTTGAAAAGCGCTCAAGAAAGCAGCGGATGGCCTGCCTGACCACGGGCCCCCCAGTCGTCCGGCTGCACAGAAGGCAGGCTACCATGTGCTGGAAGGGGCATTCCTGATAGTGCTCCTGCACTCGGACAGCGACGATGGAGAGCAGCGGGTGGCATGAAACGCTGTGACTGCGCTGGATTCAAGAGAAGCTGCAATGGACAGAAGGCCGCTGCCTACTGCACCTGTGCCTGCACTCGCCGCTGTGATTTAGCACGTTGGCAGGTAGTCAGCCGCACCTGAACCAGGTCCAGCGGGGACAGCAGACTGCTCGAGCTGGCTGCCAGTCGGTGCCGGGTCCAAGCAGCCCAGCCCCCAGGTGCGACTGACGCCAGCTTCGGCACACAAGACCCCCACTTCGCCTCTGCCAGCAGCCGCCACAGGTCATCGTCCTGCAACACAGCGGGAGATGAATCGGTTGGCGCCGCCACCTGCTTTCTGAACGGTGTTGGCTCCGCCATACAGTTGACACGCACCTGCAGCTGTTTGTTGAGCTCCTGGCAGGTGCATGCTAGTGCCAGCACGTCACGACAGGAGCAGAGGGCCAGGACTCGCAGCAACGAGTCACGGTTGAGGGTCCGCAGGCTTGACATGATGTTGCAACAGGGATAGGGTGCGATTGCAGTGCAATTGCAGTGCCGTTGGGCTGCTTCAGAGCCAAATCAAATTTCCCTCGAGGGATGTACATGCATGCAGTACGTTTCACATCCACACGTGGTGGGCATGCAACATTTGTCCTCTCTCGTGCTGAACAAACTTCACAACCAGTCGGCTTGAACTCAGCGTCGCTCGAGCGCCTACCACACGCTCTCAGGCTCCTCTCCGCCATGCAAGCCGCTCTGTGCGGTCAGGAGCAGCTGTTGTTGAAGCCCGGTCAGCAACGCACACAGAGGGCCTGCCGCCGGTCTGTGCTGGTGCAGGCCGCTGTTCCGCCTTCTGCCTGGCCAGGCAGAGTGCCTGTGCCCGACACCCTTCCCACGCGTGATGGGCCCAAGGTGAGCTGGCCGGCAGTGCATGCCAGTGGCGTTTGGTGTGCTGCAAGTCTGAGCCTCCCCTCCTTCCATCTTTCGCACCGCCTCTAAGTTGTCACTGCCTCCTGCCCGCCTGCCCGCTTGCCTCCCCCCGCTCCCTCCCTCCCCGCAGAAGTTCTCCCTGCTGGGCAGCACCGGCTCCATCGGCACCCAGACCCTCGACATTGTGGCAGAGCACCCCGACAAGTTTGCGGTGACGGCACTGGCCGCAGGCGGCAACCTGGACCTGCTGGCTGCACAGATCCGGCAGTTCCAGCCCGCCCTCGTGTCGGTGCGGGACGGCAGCAAGGTGGCGCAGCTCAAGGAACTGATCAGGGACGCGCCCCGCCAGCCGGAGATCATGGTCGGGGAGGAAGGCATCTGCGCGGTGGCGGCACACGCCGAGGCAGACGCGTGTGTGACGGGCATCGTCGGGTGTGCGGGCCTGCGCCCCACTGTTGCCGCCATTGAGTCGGGCAAGGACATTTGCCTGGCCAACAAGGAGACTCTGATTGCGGGGGGGCCCTTTGTGCTGCCGCTGGCCAAGAAGCACGGCGTCAACATCCTGCCCGCGGACTCCGAGCACTCGGCCATCTTCCAGTGCCTGCAGGTGTGCTGGCTGGCTGAATGCGTTCGTGTGCGTTTGCGCATCTGCCTCGCGGCCAGTCCACCTGATGCGTTGCAGCCTGCAGCAGCAAGACAGGGAAGCAGAGGGATGCTGCACCAGGCCAGGCCAGGGCATCTGCCTGTCGTCAGCTCAAGGCACAGGAGGCATTTGAGTTGGACTCACTCACCCAACTACCCACCCACCCACTGGTGCAGGGGCTGCCCGAGGGCGGCATGCGCCGTATCATCCTGACAGCCAGCGGCGGCGCCTTCCGCGACCTGCCTGTTGAGAAGCTGGGCGGTGTGAGCAAGGCTGACGCGCTGAAGCACCCCAACTGGTCCATGGGCCCCAAGATCACGGTCGACTCGGGTGCGGCTGCCTGCTGCCGCCGCCGCTGCTGCTGCTGCTGCTGCTGCTGCCGCCGCTGCTGCTGCCGCCGCTGCTGCTGCTGCTGGCGGGTGGAGGACCCAGGGGCACAAGGGGCGCAAGGGCTGCGCTTGCCTCCTGACCCCCTCCCCCCATGCCTGCTGTGTGTGTGCAGCCACGCTGATGAACAAGGGTCTGGAGGTGATTGAGGCGCACTACCTGTTTGGAGCCGACTATGACAACATAGACATCGTCATCCACCCGCAGTCCATCATCCACTCCATGGTGGAGACCGCGGACAGCAGCGTGCTGGCGCAGCTGGGCTGGCCGGACATGCGCCTGCCCATCCTCTACACCATGAGCTGGCCAGCCCGCGTGCAGTGCAGCGAGCAGACGTGGCCCCGGCTCGACTTTGTGAAGATGGGGGACCTGACCTTCAGGTGGGGCTGTGCTTTGATGTGCGTTTTGCTGTTGTGTTGTTGTGCGGCGTGTTGTGGTGCACGTGTGTCTTGTGGCTGCTGTGTGGGTTTGGGTGCACCCTAAGGCGGCGCAACCTGGCCCTCGGGCATGGTCCCGGGCGGGGGGCGGCAGGCGGCGGTGCTGAGAGCGGCGGTCTGCGCACCTCCAGACAAACAAACAAACAAACAGAGGATCCCTGCCACCCCCCCAGCAAACGAAAGCAGCTGTTTGAGTCAACAACAATCCCGACCCATCAGGGCCGCCGTCCCCGCAGTGCCCGGTGTGTGCCCGCTGCCGACAAACAGGGTGTTTTACCCACCCCTCCCCCCACCCACCCGCAGGGCCCCCGACCATGCCAAGTACCCGTCCATGAAGCTGGCCTACGCTGCTGGGAGGGCGGGGGGCACCATGACCGGGGTCATGAGCGCAGCCAACGAGCAGGCACGCAGCATCCTCGCCCCACCCTGACGTGGCTTGCATTGCATTAGCGGCAGTCCATGCCGACACTGGATGTGATCCCTTTTGACATGTGCACACACCTGCACTTGCACACCCACTCCCACACCCACACCCCTCCCTTCTGTGCTGCTGCTGCAGGCTGTGGAGCTGTTCCTGGCGGAGCGCATCGGGTACCTGGACATCATGCGGGTGGTGGAGCAGTGCTGCGAGGCACACCGCGCAGACATGGTGCAGGCACCCAGCCTGGAGGAAATCGTCCACTACGACCAGTGGGCGCGCAGGCATGTGGCAGACAGCGTGAGCAAGCAGGGCCTGGCAGTTGCCGCCTGAGCCACCCTGCGGTCGGCACGACTGCTGCTGACCAAGCGTTGGTGTGTGATTTTGCTTTCTCCCATGCTCGCTACTTTGGTACTGTGCCTCCATCCCTGCTCCCTGCTGCCACCTTGATCAACATTTCAAAACTCTGATGTTTTCAGACTGTTGGCCGCCAGAGCCCACAGCTGCCGCCGCAGCAGGCAGCCAGGGAGCATAACAGGGCTGGGCTCCAATCACACAATGCTGCCTGCTGCTGCTGTGGGATCGATTTCTAACAGTGCAAAGGTGCTCAAGTCTTTCGGGGTGCATGAGAAGGTTGGACACATGCACCGATCCATGTGCGGCGCGTGGACACCCGCCGTCCCGCTGGCTCTGACCACCCATGGCCCTGGTGTTGCCGCACCACGTTCGCAGTGCACACGGGCCCCTGGCCATTCATCGTCCTTGGCCTTCGATCAAAAGCTTGCTAACTTTGCAGAGGCAACCCATTGGCTCGCCGGTCGCAGCCCTTGATCATCGTGGCGTGTCTCTGATCGCCACTGCATCCTCCGGGGACCCGCTGCACGCCGCTCAAGGGTCCCGGCTGGCCTGCACAGCGATGGCGCGTTTGGAGCCTCTGGCCGGGCACACCAAGTAAGTCACCCCTCTGTCAGTAGCAGTGTGAGTCTGCCAAGGGCAGCGAGGCAAACCGGGGGTATGTGCCGCCGGCGGGGACGGTGCCGCTGCCCTCCGCCCCCCGCCTCACAGCCACCGACTGATCCCATGATGCAGGTATGAGAAGATCAGAGATCTGGACAAAGGCAAGCGGCTTGCACCTCAACGCCTGATTGCATTGCGGCGGGTTTCAGTGCCGCGTGGCATGCAGCGGCACCCCTGGCACGCAGCCGATGGTGGTCGTGGTCGGCCTTGCATGCCTGTTGGCGTGTTGCTGCAGGCGCTTTTGGGTGGGTTCAGCACGCGCGCAACCGCGAGTCTGGTGAGGAGGTGGCTGTGAAGTTCATTGAGCTGGGCTCCCGTTTCTACCAAAAGTATGTTGAGCGGGAGATCATCAACCACAGGCTGCTGGCACACCCGCACATTGTGGGGTTCAAGGAGGTGTTTGTCACGCAAAAGGTGCGCTGGTGGTGAGGGGGGAAAGGGGGGGTGCACGCACAAGGCACACATTCACACAACATTTGCGCATGCTGCTTGAAGCTGCGGACAATCGCTGTCAGAGGCTGAAGGCTGCCCCTCACCCTGCCTGCTGCCCCCCACCCCCACCCCCCCACCCCCTCTGCCCCACGCAGCACCTGGCCATCGTGATGGAGTATGTTGGTGGAGGCAACCTGCAGCAGTACGTCGAGGCGGCGGGCCGGCTGCCAGAGTGGCAGGCGCGCTGCTTCTTCCAGCAACTCATACTGGCGCTGCAGGTGGGGGCTGCGCCGTGTGCGCTGTGTGGATTTGTGGGCGTACAAGCGTTCGGTGTGGTTTGTGCTGCAAGCATCCCTGTCCCGTCTGCACAACACATCAAGTGCTGCACGTGGCGGCACATCCCGCTGCTGCTGGACACTGCCGCTGCACCCCCCTCGCATCATGCCCCGCCCCTCCTTGCAGTACTGCCACGCCAACCTGCGCATTGCGCACCGGGACATCAAGCTGGGCAACGTGCTGCTCAACACAAAGTACCAGATACCCATACTCAAGCTCTGCGACTTTGGCTACTCAAAGGTAGGGGGGCGGGGGCCAGGGGGGCGGTGCCGGCTTGCTACTGGCTGCCTGGCGGCCTCTCACTCGCCTCTTCCTCTCTGCCCCCGCCTCCCTACCACCGCCTCACCCTGCCTCCCTACCCCCCCTCTCCCTCCCCCCCACCAGAACATGATGTGGGGCTCTGTGCCCAAGACACGCGTGGGCACCGCCGCCTACATCTCGCCAGAGGTTGCCCGCTGCAGGGGTGACGAGGCGTACGACACAGAAAAGGCGGATGTGTGGAGCTGCGGCGTCACGCTGTACTGCATGCTGGCGGGGCGGTACCCTTTCATGGACGCAGACCACCAAGTCAGGTGGGCGGGTGGGCACTTGCTGCCAGGCTGGCTGGGAGGGCACAGAGCCATGCAGCGGTTCGCATGCTCCTCGCTGGCCAAGATGTTGTTTCGTTCATGTCTGTCATGTGCCGTGCCTAATGTTGCTGCCTGCCTCAAGCCGCAGGCTGAAGCGCATCCAGGACCTGGTGCCAGCCGATGTGCAGGCGGCGCTGTCCAAGCTGCCCTCCGACGTGTCCCCCGCCTGCACCTCCCTGCTGCGTTCCATCCTGTGCATCGCGCCCGCGCAGCGCCTCAGCCTGGCAGACATCATGGCTGACCCCTGGTTCACACAGTTCCTGCCAGACCTGTCCAAGCTGGCGGTGGCGCAGCCCCGCGAGCAGCAGAGCGTGGAGGAAATCACGCGCATACTGGCGGTGGGTCGCGGTACCGGCCTGGCCTGTACATCGGGCTGTCGAGTTTCAGGGGGTCCATGCTGAGGGGCGGGCCAGCATGCGGCAGCAGGATGGGGCAGTGGTGGGCCGCACATCACACCTGTCGTGCGTCGGCTCACTCGGCTGTTGCTGCACCCCTGTTGCTGCCGCCGCCTCCTGCAGGACGCTGACCGCCTGTCCCAGCTGCGTGAGAAGGCGCCTGACGACTTTGACAGTGAGCTGATGGATGATGCCGAGGTGGACGACATGCTGGACGAGGTGTGCTGCTGCCTGTGTGGTGTGTGTGTGTGTGTGTGTTGGTGAGGTGCTGTCAGGGGTGCTGCCGGGCCCCTGTTCCTGCTACCCAGGCTGAAGCGCCCTCTCCCAGCACCGCTGCAGGTGGAGCCAGCACAAGCAGAGGCGTATCGTCGGGGGCTGTAGGGCTGCGTAGTGGCACCCAGCAATGTGCGAGCACAAGTGCCACCCCGTCCCCCGCCCTCACTACAATCGCCTTTCTGTTTCCCCTACACCTTTTTTCTGTTTAGCCACAATCTGTCCATCCCTGTTCCGCAACAGCAGCAGCACTGCCACCTATGTTTGCCCCCTTCCTCCCACACACCTGGCTGCGTGCACACCCCTCAGCAGCAGTAGCACTGTGCGCACCATCACTTCCCTCTGTGCTCATTTCAAATGTGCTGTGTATGATTTGTTGCATCGCCAGTAACATTTGAGTTGGGACGAGGGCAGCAGAAAAAGTGGAGAAACAAGGCAATAACGGCAGGCAGGAAAGATTTGGCACTGAAACAGGAGCATGCGTTTGGTTGGGGCACAGGGCGGGCAGGCCCTCAGTTATTGGTTGAATACCGATATCTGCACTGCCTACACTCGTAAAACACAGTCTGCAAGGCAGCGGGGAGGCGGCCGGTACTCAAACAAACGTGATGAGGCCAGTTGCAGGTGCACGCATGCCAGCCCTGCCACCACACACACTTCCACGCCCCCACATCTGTGCGGGCATGCACCCCAGGCCCCCGCCCAGGCAGGGCCAGATCCAGGGGCCCAGTGCAGCCCTGCCAATACAGCTGGTGGGCGCGCCACCAGCCCGGCCCCAGCCCCTCCCCACCTGCCCCTCATCCGCTGAGCGCAGCTGCATGGTGTGGTACTCCATGATGGGGGCCTTGCAGCGCGGGCACGGCTCCTCCACGGTCGCCCGCACCCGGCTCTTCAGCAGCTGCTCAAACTCCAGCTGCTCCCGCGTCTTGAGCAGCGGGTCAAGCACAAACTGGCGCTGGAAGAGGTCCATGTTGCTCTCAGTCACCACCATCATCGTGTCATCCAGGTCAGACAGGGGCCGAGAGAAGGGGCAGTGCTCGGACCGAGCAACGCCGTTTGCAGCATCCAGGATCAGCAGCGACCCCGTCACGGGGCAAAAGGCCCACGTCTTCCTGATCACGTCGCCGTAGCTCTTGCTCACAAGGAGAGGCGGCAGCAGGCTCTCATCAGGCTCCATGGCAAGCGCGACCAGCTAGAGGGCAGGGCCAGGGCACAGGTTGCCGACCTGCGTGCGGCGGCGGTGGAGCGGCGGCGGCTGACCTGTCTCGCAGCCCAAGCAAGAAACATTCCGCTGCTGGACATCTGCTGACCATGCAGCATGCTGCAAGCGCGCATGCTGCTGTGCAATTGCAATTGAGCATGCGCACCTCCGCGTGCGTTGCGTTGTTGCCTGTATCTGTGTCGGCGTCCACTTGCCCACTGGTGCAGTGATAGCACGGGCTCGCCAGCGGGCCTTTGCGTGACGACTGTACGGCCGATGTACGGTTTGGAATGACCTCGGCTAGGGACCTTACGCAGCATTGCAAACTGCACCATCAACACCCTGATGATCGATGCATCGTCAATTCGCTGCTCGAGCCTGACCTTCACAGGCTGCTGTAGACAGCGACCACAGCAGGCCTGTGCAGTCCGGCAGACCGCCTCACTTCAAGCAACCGTTGCATCATCGGCGCCACCTGCAAGCTTGCAGCGAGTGCACCTGCGGGCACGCCGCCAGCGGCAAACGTGCAAGCCTGCCGTCTCGGCAATGGGATCGGCAGGCGGGGCGGGGCGGCCTGCAGCACAGTCCAGAGTCCTCTTTGTGTGCTTGGGCAATATCTGCCGCAGCCCATCAGCAGAGGCAGTGTTCAAAGATGGTAGGTAGACGCTATAGGCCACACAGTAGGCATTGTGGCCCAATGAATTGCGACCCAAGCCCGCTTTCACCCCTTTGCTTTGCAGTGGTGGCACGCGCCGGTGTTGCCGATCAGTTCGTGATCGACAGTTGCGGCACGGGTGGCGGCAGCAGCAACTGGTACCTCCCCGGCGGCTTCAGGCGAGCTGCACTGCACCTGCTGTTGTGCTGCCGGTCCCCATTTCCCACCATCAACGTCCCCGCTCGGCTGCCTCGGCCCTGCCTTTCATTGTGCTTGCCAACAAGAGCGGCCCATTCATGCATTCCCTGCCCGTCACCTGTGCAGCTACCACGAAGGCGACCCTGCTGATGGCCGCATGACCGCCACCGCTCGGGGGCGGGGCATCACGCTGACCAGCCGCTCCCGCCCCCTGACTCCCTCAGACCTTGCAGAGGTGTGGCAGCACAGCAGGCCTGGCCCGCACCGATTACTAGCCTGCCTATAGCCTTCTGCTGCCCTCAAACCTTTTCCCTGCACCCCTACCGCCCCCTTCCACCCCACCAGTTTGACTGCATCGTGGGCATGGATGCCGCCAACCTGGCCGCCATCAAGCGTGCGGCTGAGCACTGGCGCACTGATGCAGCACAGACAGGGGCCGCCGGCAGCACACCTGCAGCCCCGGTGCCCGCCGACTATGCCTCCAAGCTCTGCCTCATGACCGACTTCCTGACCAGTGATCGGTTCAGGCAGTACCGCGAGGTGCCAGATCCGTACTACGGGGGCCAGCAGGGCTTTGACCTGGTGCTCGACCTGCTTGACGACGCGTGCCAGGGCCTGCTGCACAGCATACAGGCGGGACAGAGATGAGGGCGGTCCCACTTGCGAGCCACACCCTCGCTGCCTGCCGCACACTGCTCAGCATTGCCCTGTGTCTACAGCTGTCTCGTTGTTACACAACCTCCGATGCTGCCGCCCCTGCTCAGCCAGGCACAAGATACAGAGGGCAGGGCAGGCGAACCAAGGAGGGCATGTGCGCAGCTGCACGCCAAGCGGCCACTGACATGTCAGCTCGCATGGCTGGTCAGCCGTGTGCCACCCTGGGCGAGGCCCCCCCCCCTGGCGGCTTGCCAAACCAGGCAATGTAGTTGATGGCTGTGTCTCGGCCCAGGGACCAGGCGCCAGTCACGGGGTTGTACTGCATCCCAGACAGCAGCTGCAGGCGCAGGGGTGCACCGCCGCCGCCGCCGCTGGTGCTTTCCTCCATCTGCGCTGCCAGCTCCTCCGGTGTGACAAAGCGCTGCCAGTCGTGTGTGCCGGGCGGCACCCACCGCAGCACATGCTCTGCCACCAGCACCGCGGCCAGGTAGGAGCGTGGCGTGCGGTTGAGAGTGGAGATGGCCACGCCGCCACCGGGGCGGGCCAGTGCTGCCAGTGCTGAGCAGAAGGCCGGTATGGAGGCTACGTGCTCAACCACCTCACTGGCCACAACTGCAGGGGCAGGTGGGCGGGAGCAGGTGGGCGGACCAGGTGGTGCCCAGCAGGCCAGCAGCATCAGGCAGGCGGGCAGCCCCTCAGCTACATGACAGCTGCACCCCCGCAGCAAGTCAACCGACAACAACCAGTGCTGACGCCACTCCTCCCGCCAGCCCACCCACCCGCGTCGAAGCACTCCCCTGCCGCCACCAGCTGCTCTGCCGAGGCTGTGCGGTAGGTCAGCCTGGCGTGCAGGTCGGGGTCCAGGGCTGCATGTGCCGTAGCTGTGGCTATGCCGCCCTGGTTCACATCAATGCCTGTCACATGCGCACCCATGCGTGCCAGCGACTCCGCCAGCAGCCCGCCGCCACACCCCACGTCCAGCAGGCTCAGGCCCGCCAGGGGGCCCGGCTGGGTGGGGTCGCGGCCAAACGCAGAGCACAGCGCGGTGCGGAGGAAGCGGCAGCGCACGGGGTTCATTGCGTGCAGGGGCGCAAAGGGTCCTGCAGGGTCCCACCACTCCCCCGCCAGCGCCGCAAACTTGGCTGCCTCCTGCTGGTTCACAGTGGAACCGTGCCCTCCTGCTGCTGCTGCTGGGGCTGCTGCTGCTGCTGCTGCTGGCGATGGCGATGCTGCTCCTCTTGCTGCTGCTCCTCCTGCTGCCGGAGCAGGAGCCTGCTGCCGGAGCACTCCTCCTGCTGCCGCTCCTCCTACTGTGCGTGGCACTGGCACCGGTTGCTGCTGCTTTAAGACGGGCACATCCAGTGGGGTGCTTCCTGCCGTGCCACTGAAGTCAGCAGACGCTGCCCAAGAGGACCTGAAAGAAGCATCACACAGGCCTCAGGGTTGGTATGACAGCAGCAGCTTGAAAAACTTCGGAAGGGGCGGAATGCCGCACGTCGGCAGCCGTGCACCTGGACAATGACGACAAGCAGGCCACGCTTGGCTGCGAGATCAGCCAGCTGTGCAGTGCTTGGGATGCTGCAGCTCGCCCTGCAGTGGCCAGCAACTCGCTGAGTGGCTTGCGCATTTTGCTGCCTGGCCGTGACCAAGAAACGTCTGCAGCAATCAGAGGAGGGACAATAGATGCTCCTGGCCGGCCTGTGCTGGACCAGAACGAGGTGCATACGTGGCACTGCACGTCAAAACTCAGCATTTCAGCGCCGATCGCTCTGTGCAAAGGACCTCGACCGGCCACAGAGGCTTTGAACACGGTTTCAGCCCGCTCGGAGCTGTAGCAGCCCACCTCAGTTCACATGGGGCGCTCCAGGAGCAGGAGTCCCAAGAGGCGGCGCAGCAGGAGCAGAAGCAGGGAACGGAGGTGCGGGCAGGGACTGTCGCGCGGTGATGGCCGCCCCCAAAGTGTAGCATACGGGCTCGGCAAGGTGCTCACATCGTTGATGGGTTGCTGAACTTGCTGCTGACGCCCCCTTGCAGGCGCAGCCGCAGTCACAGCCCGCAGCCGCCGCCTGCCCAGGACGATCGAAACCGCTTCCTCGTCACCGACCAGCAAAGCGTCGCAGCACAGATGCAGCAGCAACAACTGGCAGCCCTGCAGCAGCAGCAGCTTCAGAAGCAGATGCTGGCGCAGCAGATGATGCTGGGAGGCGGCATGGGCGGGGCGGGCCTGACCATGCCAGGCATGCCCAACATGCCGGCCGCCTCCGCCACGCAGCCAGAGACGGCGGCACGCAAGGCGCGAGAGATTTACATTGGCAACCTCGCCATTGGTGTGATGACTCCCGAGCTGCTCAAGGAGCTGTTTGACCAGGTGGGCACCAGCGGCAGCAAACAGGCGGGTGCTGCGATGGCTGGAGGTTCCAGCTGAGAGCTGTCGACAGCCGTGCATGCGGCCGTGCCTCGTGCGCTGCCGCTCTCCCCAGCCCCTGACACCTCCGCGTGCCTGCCTCCCCCCTGCCTCTGTGTGCCCCCTGGCAGGTGTTTGCGCACCAGGTGCCGGACCCGGTGCTGAACCCGCCGGTTGTGAACGTGAACATGGACACCACTGGCCGCTTTGCGTTTGTGGAGTTCCAGAGCGAGGAGATGGCGACAAAGGCGCTGGAGATGGACAAAGTGGTGAGGCAGGGGGGGGGGGGGGGAGAGCAGGGAGGGGCTGGCGGGTGATGGGAGGTGTGCACAGGCGCAGGGGGCAGAGGTGGTGTGGAGAGTGACGGCACAGCGGGGTGCCTGCTGGCTGCCCACCTGCCAGCCTAGTCCGAGCCTGCTCTCACCTGCCCTCCCTCAAGGCTCACACACCACACCACCCCCCACTGGGTCACCACTCAAATCCCCCCCCCCCATTCTCCCCCCCTGCAGGTGGAGCTGTGCGGCAGGGCCATGAACATAGGGCGGCCCAAGGGCTATGTGGCGCCGCTGCCGGGGGCACCGCCCTCGCAGCCCCTGCCCAAGCCCGCTGCATCGGTGCCTGTGGCTGTCGCGGGGCTGCCCACCACCACCCTGCTGCTGAGCAACATCCTGCCTGCGGGGCAGCTGCGGTCAGAGGAGGACAGGCGCATCGTGAGGCCTGCTGCTGCTGCTGCTCCTGCTCAGCCGCAGCTCCGCCGACATTCAGTTGTGCGCCCCCCCCCCCCTCTCCTGCCCCACTCACCTCTGCCTGTGTGTGCCTGTGTGCCTGTGCCTGTGTGCTGTGCAGCTGGCCGAGGAGGTGCAGGAGGAGGCTGCGCAGCACGGCGCCGTCAGCGCTGTGGTGGTGGGTGTGCCGCATGCGGGGGTGCAGGACTTGATGCCGGGGCGCTGCTACATCCAGTACGCCACGCTGGAGGACGCACAGAAGGGTGGGTGGGTGGGTGGCTGGCTGGCTGGCTGGGGTGGTCTGCTTGTGTGTGGTGGGTGTGGTGGTGGTGGCGGTCTGCATGTGTGTGGACCAGGTTCTGCCGCCTGCCAGCCTGGGCAAGTGCTTGGCTGCCTGGCCACTCCGTGTCCCGCACTCCCCTGCCCACCCCCTGCCCCCCTCACCCCCCCTCACGCTCCCCACCCCCCTCCCACACACACAGGCAAGGCTGTGTTTGACGGTCGCACCCTCGACGGCAACGTGATCAAGGCCAGCTTCGTGCAGGAGGAGGAGTGGCAGCGGGCGGCAGCCGGGGAGTGGGTTTCTAAGCAGAGGTGGGTGGCTGGCTGGCTGGTGGTGCTGAGTGCTGGGTGGCTCTCAGCCAGTGGGCAGGGCAGGCAGTGCTGGGGGTGTGGGCCCGGGGTGACAGCCCAGGGTGGGGCACTGCCTGGAAATCTGTCGGGAGCTGCTGCTGCTGCTGCTGCTGCGGGCGGTGTGTGCCGAGCAGGGTGTGAGCAGCACACACCATACGCTGTGTGCCCCCCCCCCCCCTTTCCCCTCTGCCGCAGCGGTGTGGCGGGCATCCCCCTTCCGGGCCTGTACACCATGGCTCCCATGACCAGCGGCATCACCGGCCTGTCCGCCCTCAACCCCTCACTGGCGGCACTGGTGTCGACAAACCCGGGTGGGTGGGGGGGTGCTTGAGTGGGTGGGTGGGTGGGTGGGTGGGGGCATGTGGTGTGGTTGTGCGAACCTGAGCAAGGGGGAGGTGTGCCGCATCTCTGTGTGCGCAGCAGGCAGCCCCTCGCAGCGCTGCCTGCCACGTGTATGCCACCAGCCAGCTGCACCTCGCTCTCTCTCTCCCTCTTGACATCACCAGCCCCCCCCCGCAGGCATCGCCGCCATGATGACTGCCGGCATCAACGAGGACGAGGTGCCCTTTGAGGAGGGGTACGTCAAGCTCAGGGGCTTCCCGGCAACAGTCACCAAGGCGCACATAGTGGCTTTCCTGCAGGTGGGCTGGCGGGGCGCACACAGCATATAGGGGACACACACCCTCTGGTGCTTGCAACCCACGTCCGCCTCCCTCCGTTTTCAACCTTCACCCAGCCAGCCATCGACCCTGTGTCCCCTCTATCACCCCCCCCCCCACACACACACACACAGAGCTGCAACCCTACCCTGGCCGAGGACGACATCCGGCTGGTGCAGAGCGCTGACGGCACGTCCCTGGGGGAGGCCTTTGTGCACTTCCACGGCCCGCGCTCAAAGGTCAGGCTGGCACTGGCCAAGGACAGGTCAATCATGCTGGTGAGGCGGAGGGGGAGACACAGTGTGGTGGGGCAGGGAGTCAACACATGCACTGTGTGGCTGTGAGGGCTGCCCCCTGGCCCTGGGCCTGCACGCACTTCACCGCCTGCCTGCCACGCGCTGCGCTCACCTATTGCCCCTCTCCCCTGCCCCCCCCCCACACCACCAGTCCGCTCAATGCCCCATTGAGGTGCTGACGGCTGTCGGTGATGACCTGCAGCGCCGGCTCATGTCGGGCTGCAAGCTGCTGTAGCGGCAGCCACCGTCATCACCCCACCCCCTGCTTGCCTGCCTGCCTGCCTGTCTACCTGCCTGCCCTCCCTCCGCCTCGTGCCTCCACCCCGCCTGCTGCACGGCCCCACTACATTTCGTTGCTCTTGCTTGACTTTGCCCCAAACTGCACCGCGACTGTTGGGGGCTGCACGGCCTCGACCCCCAACCCCTCCACTTCCCCTCACCAGCCCCTTGGGCCAACACCTGTAACCCTTGCCTGAGAACCTGAGCTGACTGCCTTGGAAGTGCAGCAGCAGCGCAGCACGGCCACCAGCGCCGCAGGCCCGGAGGTGACTGTCAACCAACCAATTCACTGAGTGAAACTCAGACACACACACAGCTTCCAAGGCACATATTTTATTGCGCCTGCTGGCTGTTGGCGCCGCATCACAACACACGCAAGCACAAGACAGCTCCCCGGGCCAGCAGCCGCTACTCGCTGCTGAAGAGTGCCGCCAGGCTGGCGCCCGCCTCGCCCACCCGAGCGGTGCGGTAGTCCTGCCTGAGCTGTATGACCGCCAGCGCGGCTGTGTGGCTGATGCGCAGGGTGGTGTCCACCAGGGGCAGCAGGCTGTCCGGCCCCACCACCAGCATGTTGGCAGCCTGGCCCAGCTCCTCCAGGCGCAGGCGGGCGGCGGGTGAGCGCAGGCGGGCGGCTGTGCAGCCATACTCTGATAGGTCCCGCTTCCAGCGCAGCGCACCCAGCGGGCTGAAGCACTGGCGCTGCTGGTGCGCCTCCAGCTGCAGGCAGCAGCGGCGGCCCAGCTGCAGGGTGTAGAAGAGAGGGAGTGGGGCCAGAAAGGGAGGGGGGTTGTGAGTAACAACAAAGGCAAGGCGTGGGTGTGGTGGACAGGCAGCACCCTTGAGCTGAGAGGCATTGAAGACCCACTGCTGAGCCACACCCTCTCTCTCACACACACACACACCTCGGCCAGGAAGGTGGTCAGGTTGGGCCCGTGCAGGTGCCGCTCGGCGGCATCCACAGCCGCACCCAGCAGCGCACACAGCGCCAGGCAGGCGGGTGTGGGGGTGTCCAGCGGCGGCGGAGGCGCGCCGGCCTCGGGTGGGCAGAAGTCGGTGCGCTGCTGCTGCGCCTGCAGGGTGCTGTCTGCCTGGCTTAGCAGCAGGGCCAGGCAGCGCTGCAGCGCACCAGCCACCCGCTCCTCCGCACCCCTGGCCAGGGCGCCCAGCCCCGCCACACATGCGCGCTCCTCCGCCGCACTGCCTGCCAGGTGTGGCGCCAGCACGCGCAGGTAGTGCTGCTGCAGCAGGCTGACCATGGCGCCCAGGGTGGACACAGCCTGCAGCACAGCACCCAGGCTGGCACCCACAGCCGCCGCCGCCGCTCGGTGCAGGTCCTGGCGGCTCAGCGGCCCCGCAGCCGCCGCCTGACCCTCAGCCCCACTCCCACCCTGGGACCGGCCCTGGCCGGCAGGCTGCTGCGGGGCAGCCGCAGGCATGGGGGCTGTGCTGCTGCCAAGGCCGCCTGCCGCCGCTGGTGCCGCCGCCGGTGCTGCCGCCGGTGCTGCCTCCTGGCCCTGCTGACTCAGCAGGAGGCGGGGGTTGAAGGGCCCTGCTGCTGCACGGGCTGCTGCGTCCACAGCTGTGGCCAGGCCCCTGAGTGCATGTGCCGCCACCTGCTCCAGCAGGCAGCCGGTGGCGGCGGCTTGCTGGGGGGTGGAGGACAGGAAAAGGCAGCGCACCGCTGGCGCCAGCTGGGCGGGTGGGCTCAGCAGGACGCAGCGTGACACAGCCTGCACAGCGGGGGGGGGGGGGGGGCAGGCCAGGCACACAGCGGCACTGGAACATGGGCAGTGCAGGCGGGGGGTGAATCTTGAGGAGGGCCGCACCGCACCCACTCAACCCACCCACACACACACACGTACCCACACCCACCCACCGCAGCCCACCTCCTCGTTCATGCCCAGCATGGCCAGCACCTCCTCCATGCTCAGCCCGCCACCAGCAGCCGCGTGTGCCGCCAGCCGCGCCTCATGTGCCGCCGCCAGCCAGGCCAGCTCCAGGTGCAGGTGCGGCTGCAGTGCGGCACCACACACGCCATCGGCCAGCTGGCGCACCGCATCGCTGTCACCAGCGCCACACAGCTCCTGAGGGGCAGGCAAGGGGGGGGGGGCAAGGGAGGGGCAGGCAGGGAGGAGGAGTGGGGCAGGGCCAGGGCCAGGGGCGGGGCCAGGCGGGCGGACGGACAACTGTTGAGCCAGCGCTGTTGAGGGCTGTGGGCTGGGGAGGGCGTCAGCAGAGTCACGACAGACCAATTGCGTTGCTGTTCAACTCACACACTACCCGCACAACACACTCACACACACACTCACACAGCCAGCCAGCCAGCACACCTGCAGGTCGTCAGCCAGGGCCCGGGTGCGGCCGTACACCTCTGCCATCAGGCGCAGCCGGCAGCGCAGCGCACCCGCCGCACCCGCCGCCCCCGCTGCGGGTGCCTGTGGCGGCGCCAGCACTGCGTCCACCGCTGTCTGCACCTTTTGCTCAAACACTCGCTGCAGGTATTGGGCCAGGGCGGCAGCGGGGGAGGAGAACACCTGCAGGCAGGGGGAGGGGAGGGAAGGGAGGGAGGGCGGGGGCGAGGGGGAGGGGGGGAGCGGGGAGCCGGGGGGCGGCACATGAGACCAGAGCAGGGCAGGCAGGCAGGCACAGATCGTGAGGGGCGCAAAGCAGTGCCGCCGCTGCTGCCTCAAGCTTCCCGCCCTTTCCACCACCACCCATCACCCCGTGGGGCACCCACTCACCCACCACCCACCCACCCCGCCTCCCTCCCACCTGCTCCAGCACCACCGCCTCATCCCGCATGGCTGACAGCAGGCCTTTGTAGAAGCTGCTCAGTGCTCGCAGGGACGACAGGTCTGCAGCCGACAGCTCACCCGCCTGCGCTGCAGCCGCTGCCTGCTGGGCGGCTGCATTGCCGCTGCTGCCGAGTGCGGCTGCTGCCGCCGCAGCGGCGCTGGCCTGCAGCTGCTGCTGCTGCTGCACAAACTGCAGCTCCCTGAGGCTGGTGAACATGGGGCGCGTGGATATGTAGCGGTGCACCAGCATGGACTCACCCTGGCTGCAGGCAGCAGGGGGGGCAGGGCGGGTGAGGGGGCTGGAGGTCCATGAGCTGCACCACACCACACCGCACACACGCACACACACACACACACACGCGGCCCCCTGCCGCTGCGACAACCAGGCTCAGGCTGGGTTTTGTGCCCCCGGTGCAGGCCACCAATCACACACACACACACCACCCACCTGAACTGCGCCATGGTGCGGGCACAGTCGGCCATGGCGGGCAGGTCCTGCCGGGCCAGTGCCGCATCAAAGCGCGCCACCACCCGGTTGTCCAGCAGGTTGCGGTACAGCTCCAGCTGCTCCAGAGCATTCTCAATGGTGCCCTGCATGAGTGTGTTGGGGAGGTGGGGATTAGTGGCGCGGGCAGCGCTTGGCGACCCCGGACCAGGCTCACGCAGCTGATCATGCGGGTGATGCTGTTCCTGGCACACACACACACACACACACACACACACACACACACACACACACACACACACACACACTACACGGGATGCATGGCCCGGGCCGGGCAAGAGGCAGGCAGGCAGGCATGCCACCCACCACGGTCGGTGCGACGTTGGGCCGTGGCCGTGGCCCTGCCAGCCCCACTCGCTCCCTTGAGCTGATCAGCTCCTGAGATACAGCCAGCAGCTTGCCGGTCATGGCCTGCACGCACAGCGGGGCAGGGTGGCGGCAGGGGGTGGGTCGCAGCCCGCCCACCAGGCCACCAGGCAGCCGACACTCTGCTCCGCTCACCCCCACCCTGCCGCTGCCCGTCTGCTGCTCACCGCTGCCTGACTAAGGCGAGCGTCGTCATGGAAGAGTGGCGGCAGGGCTGACGGGTCTGTTGCGTGTGCAAACTCCTGCAGGCGGCGGATGGCGTCACCCGCGTCCAGCGCACGGCGGCGGTACACCTCCGCGTTCTGCAAGGGTGGGCAGGGAGGGGTGGGGGAACAAGCAGCATGCGTGACGCGTTCTGGGCCGGGTGTGGGAGGCGAGTGAAGGCTGGCAGCAGCACGCACCGCGGCATGCAGGCGCTCACCGGCCCGCTGCTTGCACGCCTGCACTGTGACGCAATGCGGCGGCTGACCAGGCTCCCCCCACCTGCAGGCGGTTGCCTATCTTGGCGGCTGCCTGCGTCACTTGGGTCATGCGGCCCTCAAGGTCGGCAAACGCAGCTTGAGCGGCGCCCCACTGTGCCTCCAGCGCCGCTACCTGGCCGCGGTAGGCGCCCTGCTCCGCCGCCGCCTCCCGATGCACCCGCTCAGCTTTGAGGTCCACCTGGTGCTGCAGCCGCGCCATCTCCTTGTCACACCTGGGCGTCATACTGAGGAGAGCATCAGTGAGGTAAGCGGCAGTGCCGTAAAACAATGGACCATCCCAACATGAACTTGGCGGCAGCGGCAGCGGGCGGAGTGCGAGTTGAAACTCGCCTTTCGAAGCGCTCAAGCAGTTGCACCAAGGATGGCTTGATGCTGTTGCCCGACTGGCCATTGCTGGGAGCTGCTTTGGCCAGCAGGCCCGGCCCCGCAACTTTGGCGACCAAGTCGGCAGTGGAGGACTCTGTGACGTCTTGAAGGGTGATCACACCAATCTCGGACCGCTCCTCACGCTTCTTGTCGGCAGTCATTTTCGATGTGATCAAGCGCTGACCGCGCGGGCTGATGATGGATGTGCCGCTGGCCTCTGATCCAGGACTGTAGCGGGTGCAGACGCGAACAGAGCAAAGGGCGCAAAGTTGCTTTGTACATGTACATCAGTACCGGCGAAGTGCAATCGAGTTATTTCCGCATGCATGCATCCGGCAAACCGACTATTAGAGCACTGGGACAGCCCTGCTGTCGTCACCCACACTGATTGGCCGTGAAAGCTTTGACAACAATGTCGTCGAGCGATGGGAGCGCAGCGGGCGGAGAGCCAGGCCAGCAAGAGGTATGGGAGGACTGGGAGGACAACGAGAGCTCCGGATTCAAGTCCCTGTTCAGCGATGCTCGTTTCAGCAGCCTGGACGAGGTTTTGCAGCACGATCACAACCTTACTGGATTCAGCCTGAAGAGCTACAGAGCGCAGGTGAGGCAGGCAATGCAGTTGGCTATGCAGTGGCATCTGCCTTCGACTGGCGCTGCGAAATCATATTTTTCTTGCCTTCTTTCAACCATTCCGCTCTGACCTGCAGCATGGCCTGGACCAAGTCTGCACCATCAGGCTGATCAACTACATCCGTACTGCTGTGGGGGCGGGTCAGGACCCTGTGCCCGGGCTGGCAGGCAGCCAGCAGGCGTGGCAGACTGACGACAGCTACCTGCAGCCGGTGCTGGCTGATGATGAGCTGATGTTTTACGACTGGGAGCAGGAGGAGGAGGGGGAGCAGGAGGACGGTCAGCAGGCTGGCGTGTCAGCAGCGGCAGGCCAGGTGCAGCCGTCTGCCGCCACCTCTCAGCAGCGGCTGCAGGAGGAGAACGAGGCGCTGCGGGGTATGGTGGAGTCGCTGAAGGCGGTGGTGCTGCAGGGAGAGGGGGTGAGCGAGCTGGTTGCGGATCAGTCTGCAGACGCTGAGGGCGGCGCGAGTGCGGGGGGCGCCAGCGACAGCACGGCTGCGGCTGAGCAGTCCCAGGACTGTGCTGCTGCCGCCATAGACGCATCCTACTTTGATTCCTACTCAACCTTTGATATCCACAGGGAGATGCTGGCGGACAAGGTGAGCCTGGCCGTGGCGTTATGTGCGTGTGTGTGAGGATGTGTTTGTGTCAGAGCAAGGCAGGCAGGCAGCCAGACATGCCGTGCCTGTGCCGGCGGTCGCCTGCCGGAGTGGCACCTCTTCCGCTGCACGGACAGTTGGATGCTGCTTGCCTCCCTGCCCCGGCTCTGCTGCTTGCCTCCCAGCTGAAACACAGAGGTGAGCTGCTGCCCCCCTCTCACCCCTCCCCCCCTTGCAGGTGCGCACCGAGGCCTACAGAGACGCGCTGGAGAAGAACCCGGGCCTGGTCAGCGGGGCGAGGGTGCTGGACCTGGGCTGCGGCACCGCCATCCTCTCCATGTTTGCCGCCCGTGCAGGGGCCGCCTCGGTGGTCGGCATTGACGGCAGCGAGCAGATTGCGGGCATTGCCCGGTCCATTGTGGAGGCCAACGGCCTGGCAGCACACAGCGGAGGCCCCATCACCATTGTCAGCAGCAAGGTGGAGCAGCTGGCGGCACTGCCGGCGGCGGCGCCAGTTGATTCGAAGCTGGGGCGGGGGCAGGTGGGCGGCGAGGATGGCCAGCAGGTTGATGTGCTGGTGAGCGAGTGGATGGGCTATGCTCTGCTGTTTGAGTCAATGCTGTCCAGCGTGCTACATGCCCGCGACCGCTGGCTGCGCCCCGGCGGCGCACTGCTGCCGGACATTGCCAAGATCTATGTGGCGGCAGCTGACGAGGGGGCCAGCGGCCTGGCCTTCTGGAAAGATGTCTACGGCTTCAGGTGTGTGTGTGGTGGGGCGGAGGGAGGGAAGCTGCATGGCTGCCTGTGCACCAGAGCGTGTGTGTTGTGGTGCGTTTGCCGCAATGCCAGAAGGTACTCTGCTTGTCGTCACCAGTGGCTGCTGGCTGCATCCATGCCTAGTGCCGTCACAACCACCACCGCTCCCTCCACCTGCTCCCCTTGCAGCATGGAGGCGGTGCGCAGCAGCCTGAAGGCGGATGCGCTGCAGCGGGCGGTGGTTCGCTGCGTGGCACCCCAGCACCTGCTGTCTGAGCCCGCCTGTGTGCACAGCCTGGACCTGGCCACCATGAGGGCGGCGGAGCAGGACTTCACCTCGCCATTCACACTCACGCCGGGGGCAGGTGCGGGGTGATGCCCAAGATGGTGCACAGCTGCACCCGGCGGCAGCGCATGCCAATGCACCAGCCAGCCAATGCCCAGCACAGCTGATCTCTCTGCCCTACCTGCCCCGCCCTGCCCTGCCCTGCCCCGCAGGGCCCAAGGAGGTGCATGCGGTGGTGCTGTGGTTTGACACACTGTTCAGCGAGCGGTTCTGTGCCCAGCACCCCGTGTGCCTGTCCACAGGCCCCAGCGGCACACCCACACACTGGATGCAGACGGTACTGGTGCTGAAGCAGCCGCTGACGTGGGCACCCGCAGCCGTGGCGGGTGACACACCAGGGGTGGCTGTGGCCATCACCGGCCAGGTCAGCATGGCCCGCAGCAAGCAGACGCACCGCAGCCTGGACATTGTGTTGCGGTATGCGCCCCGCTTTGCTGACGGCAGCAGCGGGGAGGAGCAGGTGACCCTCTACGGCCTGGGGGTGCACTCGTGAGGCGTACACCCGGCCCCATGCTGACATGCTGTTGCTCAAACTTCACTTGCTGACATCATTGCACGAATGCGGCACTGTAAACTGACAGCACAGCTTCAAAAGCTTAAATGCACGGCCACCGATGATGAGCGCCTCCTTCTTGCCCACCAATACACCTCTGTGGTTGCAATTAAACACGGGCAATACATCAGTGCAGCGCAAAACTTGGTGTTAAATCGGCAGGAAGAATGGGTGGGGAGCAGAGAGGCTGGCCAAGAATCGCAGAGAAAAGGCAGGCGGCAGGTGTGCTACCGCCGCGAGCGCTTGTGGTGGCGGTCTCCTTCCTCCCGATGACTGCCGCGCTTGTCGCGCACAGCAGCCACAACAGCCTTGTCAAACAGGCGCGGCCCCAGCACCTTGTCCCGGCCCTGGCTGCGCTCCCGCCGCACCTCCTCAACCATGCGCTGCTGCTCAGGGACGGGCACCGGAGCTGGTGCCGCTGCTGGGCCTGCTGCTGCTGCGCCTGTACCAGGCTCTGCAGCCTCCGTGGCAGGCAGGCACTCCCCGTCTTTGCTGCGGTGCTTTTCGCCACTGCGAGGAGACTTGTCCTGCAGCATAAGGACAGGACAGGGGCTAAGCGTCAGCTGACTAGGTGGCAGCCAGAAGGCTTGTGGCCCACATGCCAGCGTCCATGCTCGATAACTGCCAGGCGGCACACACCTTTCTATCCCGCTTGTGTCGCTTCTCCTTCTTCTCTTTCTTCTCCTTCTTCTCCTTTTTGTGCCGCTTCTCTTTCTTCTCCCTGCGGCAAGGCAAAAATAGGTCGAACATGGTGTGTGCACCAGGACAACAACATCACAGCACTGGTCTGTGTGAGTCGGTGGCTGCTTGGCTGCTGGTCTCAGAGAGGCATCGGCAAGGCAAAACCAGGTGCTGCACGTCAGGGCAAGTCACTGACCTGGCATGACCAGACTTGTGCTTTGCTGCCTGCCCCTCGGCGGCGCCATCACTGCCGTCCCCGCTGAGCTCCAGCTCCAGCCCATCACTTCCACCCAGCTCGGGGGCTGCTACAGGGTCAGCAGGCGCTGGCTGGTGGTCAACTGGTGGCGCCTGCCGCGGCTGTGCCGCAGAAGGCTGCTGCCTGCTGCTTCGCTGTTCAGCCCTGCAGAGGTACAAATGGCTGCACGGCGACATTGCAAAACAAGAACAAGGGACAGGGTGCATGCCACAGAGCGACTTGAATTCGTGAAATTGAGAAACAAGAAAAAGAAACAATGTTGTGGGCTGTTCAGCTTTCAGAGGACTGACAGCCCTGACTGTTGAGACAGCACAGTAAGTCACGGGCCCTGGCTTGCGCCCTTGACAGTGTGGTAGTGGCCTGCGCATGCCAGCGTTCACTCTGCCCAGGTGTGTGTGACACCTCCAAATCGGCAGCAGACGGAGACTGTGCTCGAATTTGGGCGGGCACCTGCCAAAATACGAGAGCACCTCGTGCCACTGCCTTGCACCTCACCCCCCGCAAGCATGAACAGCGGATGCAAAAACAGCTGACCAATCAAGCGCATCAGGGCTGGCTGAGTCAACAGCCTGTCTCGCTGGTGCAGCACCAGCCACAGCCCCACTGTCACACCACCACCCATGCTGCGGCGCTGGCGAAGGGCCATTTATAAGTTGCTGGATAGTGATGGATGGATCGAGAAACAAGTAGTGACAAAGCGGGGCGCCGAGAGCGCAAGCTAACCTGGCACTGTCCCTGGCCTTTGCTTCGGATTGAGATTGTTGCTGCTGCGCAGGGGCCGCTGCCTCTGCTTGCACATGAGCTGCCGTCGCTTCAGGTTGCTCAGGACTCAGGTTTGCAGCTGGTGGGGTCCGGTCAGCAACTGGCTGCCAGCGGTCGTCGGTGGGCACACCGTCATTGCGCCGCCCGCGTGTCCTGTCGTGCGAGCGCTCACGGCTGCGCTTCCTCCGCCTCTCCTTCTCCTCCTCCCGCTTCTCGGGCCTGCTGCTGCTGCGTGAGCGCTCCGGCTTTGAGCCCTGCAACAAGGGTAAAGGGTGGGTGCTGTTTGTTCAGCGCTGGGACGGGGCGGTGGCGCACACCTTTGGTCACACGTGAGCCCCTGCCTGATGGCGGGCGCCAGCCAAAGACACACACCCGGTGTGGGCTGCACAGCACCAGACTGACAGCGTGACGGTTAGCTCCAGCTCACCTCTGCCGCTTTGTCGTCTGATGCGCCTTTCCCGCTGCGTTCCTTCTTCTCCCCTGCTGCGCCGCTGCTGCTCTGCTCCTTCTTGTCATCTGCTACACCTCTGCTGCTGCGCTGCTTCTTTTCGTCTGCTGCGCCTCTGCTGCTGCGCTCCAACCCACGCTCTCGGCTGCGCTCCCGCCGGCTGCGCTCAGCCCTCTCTCGGCTACGACTGCTGCGCTGCGACATCCGCGCCCGCCCTTCGTGGCTGCGGCTGCGCTGCCGCTGTGACAGCACGGGCCGCTCACGGCTGGGCAGCCTGCGGCGGGTCGGGCTGTGCTGCCTGAGCGGGCTGCGTCGGTGGGGTGGCGGCATGTCCAGCTGCCTGAGAGGCGGCAGCTGGAAGCGGGCTCGATACTCGTCCTGCATGCGCTCAAAGTCTGCGGGCAGGGGGCAGGGGGTGACTAAGTGTGCTGACAGACCGCACACCGGTCAAGAGAGGAGGATGGTCGGCGGGGTCCAAGATGTTCAGTGGTGTTCAGTGAGCGGCAGCAAGCAGGGGCTGCAGGCTGCACCCACAGGGTGAGCTGGAGTCACAGCAGGGTGCGCACCTGAGCGTGGGAGGGGCTGGGGGCGGTCAAAGGCGGTGCGCAGGAAGTCGACAGGTCCGCGAGGCAGCAGAGCGTTTTGCATGAACAGCGCAAAGAAGGAGGCGCCAGGCATGGGCGCGGCCGCCGCAAACTCAGCCTCGCCAGCCAGCAACGGCGCCACGGCGGCAGGTGCAGGCGCGTGGGCCACACCATTCAGCGCAGCTGGCTCCGCCTTCACCACGGGAGCCGCTGCTGCCGCTGCTGCTGGCCCGCCAGGCTGCCCGCCTGCTGGCGGCTGCTGATCCAGGAGCAGCAACGGCGGCTTGACCTCGCCATTGGCTGGCCACACCTGCTGCTCCTGCTGGGCACCCGCACCAGGCGCCTCCTGTGCTGCTGTGGGCAGGCCCAGTATTTCCCTGGCAAATGCGTCCTCGTTGGCGATGAGGGTGCCCGTCTGGCCGTCAGGCAGCACCAGGCCCCCCTCCTCGGAGCGTGCGAGGCGGGTCATGGGGATGCCTATCGGCGGGCGCACGCGCTTGCGGTCAAAGGCGGGGTCACCCTGGGTGGGGCAGTCCTGCACCCAGTGCTGGGCGACAGCCTCGCACCTGCGGCAGTGCGGGGGGTGGGGTGGGGGCGGGGCAAGAGAGCGTTGCTAGGGGTGCAGCCAGGTGGCTGGGGCGGGTCCACGTGAGCAGGGCAGGAAGCTGAGCCAGCCAGCATGCAATGGGTGCTGGATCGTTGGACCAGCAGGACCAGCCTGCTTGCAGCCAGGGCTTTGCAGGCCCCCACACACCTCCCCCCCCTGCCTGGCCTCACTGGCCTCACCTGGGGCAGCGATAGTCGGGGGGCATGCCGCCGCCTGCGCCACGCCCTCTGCCCCAACCTCGCATTGCGCCCTGCCGCACCTCGCGCTGCCAGGTGCTGGCTGTGCCCTGCAGCAAGCTCTGCAGCGCCTTGTCCTCGTCCTCCCTGACCAGCGCCGCCGTCGGGTTCTCACTGTAGTAATCACCCCCAAACTCATCGGCTGCTGGCTGGCTGCCGCTGCCGCCGCCGTTGGCGGCCACGGTCTGCGCTACGGCAGCGACCGGCGCATTGCCCGCAGCACTCTGCAGCGGCTTGAACTTGTTGGCTGGGGCGCGCTTGACGAGCACGAGTGTATTGCGGGGGATGACTTTCGAGTCGTCGCTGTGCTCCTCATTCGTGCTGGAGTCGAACAACGTGAGCTCCGCAGCGCCCTCCGCACCCAGCCCTCGCTTGAGCGCAATCAGGCGCTTGACGTCGCCGATCTGAATGACAGCGCCGTCAAAGCTGACCACGTCCTCTGCCACGGCATTTTTGAAGCGGTAGCGGACCTGGCTGGACATTGCCGCGGCGGCAAGTCCCAGCGGCTGATGCCGCGCTCAAGCGCGGTGCTGCAGCCAGCCGGCTCAAGCCCAGCACGGCTTGTTTGCTGTTAAGCAGTGTGCTGTGCGCAGCCGCCTGGCCGAGTTCCCAGCCGTGCACCTGAGTCCAGGCCGCGCTGCCCTTCGCCCCGCCACAGTGGAGGAGTCGGAGGCTGTGAGTGTGAGTGGACAGGGGCACTGATGCCTGGCTGATGAGGTTTGCCTGAGGGAAGCTTGAAACGCAGTGGCCGTGGCTGAGACCCAGGTTGGGTTGAGGTGTGGAGTGGGAGCGGGATGTGCGGGGGCGCTGCATGTCAAGCAGGGGCGGGACAAATTCGTCCTGCGTCACCTGGAGGGTGGCTCGCATCGGCCATTCTGTCGACCTGATCGCCACCATCGCCCCATCCGCACTCAAAGCCAGCCAGGGGCAAGAGATCGCTGCCATGATCGGCTCTCTGTCAAGCGGCGGCCTGAAACCCCTCCGGGCTTCCCAGGCAAGGCGCCAAACAGCCCACACGAATGGGTGCAGGACGCCGCTGGTGGTGAGGGCGGCGGAGACCTACTCCCGCGACTTCAGCAAGGCACCCCGCCTCATTCAGGTGCGGTCACAGGCGGCGGCGATCATTTTACCGCATTTGCAGCTGACTGGGCTGGCTTGTTTGTGTCCCTGCAGCATAAGAACGAAGCGAAAGCATTCTACGCCCTCTTGTCACAAGGTGAGGCACCGATTCGGCCCGCCTTGCGTCCACTTGTGCCTGTTACCCCTCGATGCCTTCTTACTTGCCCATCCCCTCCATCCCTTCCAGTCTACGACTACGTCGTCAACCCCGGCCACTGGACGACAGACATGAGGGAGGATGCGCTGCAGCCTGCACAGCTGAACAACCCGGACCTCAAGGTGCAGCGGGGCCGGCTCGACCAGGCAGCCTGAGCCGTCGCAACGCACACTGGCTGCGGCTTGCCTGGCTGGCCTATTGTGCTGATCAAGAAGCGCTCCTCCACCTCGATCGCATGTCTGATTTCTCACCCCACCTCACCCTCCACACCCTCCTCACCCTCGCCCTCTCTCAACCTGTCCGCCGCAGGTGGTGGATGTTGGCGGCGGCACCGGCTTCTGCACCCAGGGCGTGATCAAGGCGGGCATCCCCGCAGCCAACATCACCCTCATCGACCAGTCGCCCCAGCAGCTGGACAAGGCGCGGGCCAAGCCTGACCTCAAGGGTGTGACCATCCTGGAGGTGAGGCGGGGGGGGGGGGGGGGAGGGCGGGCAGGGGCCGCACTCGGGCCTGGCTGGCTGGCAGTTGCTGGCTGCCTTCCGTGCCGGCTGAGGACCTGTGCTCTGCACTGCTCTGTTGGTGGGACGGTGTACGGGCGCTGCTGAAGTGCTGCTGCTGGCTCAGCCCCTGGCACGACTGATGTGCACACCTGTGTGGCTGTGTGCAGGGTGATGCCGAGGACCTGCCCTTTGGAACTGACTCGTTTGACAGATATGTGTCGGCTGGCAGCATCGGTGAGGTGGTGGACCGCACACGCCAGTCACAGCCCGCTGATTGCAAGCCTGCCTGGCCAGGCAACCCGAGCTCCTGCACTGCCGCACACACTTTCCTGCACTGCAACAAGGCACTGTGCCCCTGAACCCCTCACCTCCCTCTCCCTCCCCCCCCCCCCTCACCCCTCTCAGAGTACTGGCCTGAGCCCCAGCGAGGCATCACCGAGGCCTACCGCGTGCTGCGCCCCGGCGGCGTGGCCTGCATGATAGGCCCCGTGCACCCCACCCACCCCATCTCACGCACCATGGCGGACCTGTGGATGCTGTTCCCCACAGAGGCTGAGTACCTGGACTGGTTCAAGGCAGCCGGGTTCACAGACGTGCAGCTGAAGCGCATCGGGCCGCAGTGGTACCGCGGGGTGCGCCGCCACGGCCTCATCATGGGCTGCTCAGTCACGGCCACCAAGCCGGGGCCGGGGCCTTCCCCGCTGCAGCTGGGCCCCAAGGTGGAGGCCTCTGAGCAGCGCAACACCAGCCCGCTCGGCTTCCTGTTGCGGGTGGTGCTGGGCAGCCTGGGAGGTGAGGCAGGGGGGGGGAGGGCTGGTGACCGCCTGCCCTGCTGCTGGTAAACCGCTGTACCGGCCAACTGCTGTGCTGCATACCACTGTGCACTGATGGCGGCCCTGTGGCCTTGTCAAGAGCCGCCTCTGCCCCCCGCTGCCTGCCTGTGTGCAGGCTTTTGGTACTTCCTGCTACCCGTGTACATGTGAGTGGTGCATGGGGTTGTGCCGGGTCGGTGGGCTGATCGTGGCTGTGAGGGGGGAGGGACGCAAGCTCTGGTGGCCCTGGCGGCGTGAGCGTGAGGGGAGCAGGCTGGAGGCGGCAGCATCTCCTGGCGGGTTGTCACCGCCCCGCCTGCCTGCTGTGTGCGCCTGTGGCCTGCAGGTGGCTGAAGAACCTGGTGTGGCCTCGCACCGGCCCCTTGGCCGATAAGTTCTGAGGCGGTGCTGTCGCACTGCTGGCTTGCCAACTGACTGCTGATGCGAGCGGGCAGAGGGGCGATTGGCGCCCCGCCCTGGTGACAAGAGTGGCTGCAGCGCAATGTGTCCCTTCCTGTCGCTCCTACGACCTGTGCTTCCTGCTGTCACTGCTATCGCTACAGCTCTTTACATTTGCCTGATATTGCAGCAGTGTTGTTGAACTCATCTGATGAAATGTGAAAACTATTGGCGGTGCACAGAACTGTGTTGGATGTTGGGGTGTCAAGTGCTGCTTATTTCTGCACTTCAAGTGTGTGCCATCGTTGATTGGTGTACACTACTGTTTCATTTGCTGTTCCATTACTCAGCCTGTTGCTCTGATGCTTTGCCTCTCTGCCTGCTATTGCTGCTGCGCCTCCGTCAACCCGACTTCCTGCGCAGCCAGCCAAGCAAGCCGCCACTGCTGCTCGCGGTGGGCTTCAACTTCTTCTTGCTTGGCGTCAAGCCCAGCTGCTTGCGGGCAGTCTCGAGCTCCTGCTCACCATCATCTTCAGTGCGACGCCACGAGCTGGGGCGCCAGCCCCGAGTCGATGATGGCGGCGAGTGGGTGCCGTCTGTGCCGTCGGTGAATGCCAGGTTGGAGCTGGATGGCATTGACGCAATTAGTGGGATGGTGTGGAAACCTATTGGCTTCATGGGAGTCAGGAGCTTGCCGTCGGCATCCATCTGCGGTGGAGGGTCGGCAGGAGGGCGCACCATCGCTCAAACGGACACAGGCGGGCTGGTTGACGGCAAGACCTGCCACTACGCATTTCATTGCCTCTGCTGATGGCAGCCACGCGCACCTTGCCGTCAGATTCGAGTTGAAATCGTGAGATGTTGCGAGATGGCGGAGCGCACGGACTTGAGATGTTGCGTCCAAGCCGTGGGCGTGCAGATTGACTGCCGGAATTGCTTGCGGGGCTCCGTTTCCGCGACGCGGACGATGCATGCCTTGCTGGCAGCCGCCACATGCAGCCCAGTCTTCACATGCATTTGCACGTCTGTTTGTGTTGGTGGTGCTTCGGTTGAAGCCACGCGGAGGTCAACTGCGATAGCAGCACTTTGTGTTTTTTGTTGGCGTTGCTCGGTTGTGGTCCCCATTGCCATCAGCAAGAGTGCAGTAGATCGCCGCACCCATCACCATGTTGAAGAAGAAGAAGGTCAGCCGAGGCCATGCATTGTGCAGGCTGGGGTGCGGCTTGGGCTGACAGCGCCGGATTTCAAGCCCTGACCCTCCAGCCGTGCAGCCACTCATGCAACCAGGCGATAGTGCTGCCGCGCCGCCGCTGGCGCCGCCGCCGCCGCCTTGCCGCCTCGGCAAGCCTTGCCAATTCGTCTGCTGCTTCGGCACACATGTGAATCGGTGCAGGGCCAGGCAGGCAATGCGGTGCAATATGTCACGCGGAACCAGGCACTGAAGAAGCTGCAGCTCAAGCTGTCTGAGTTCCGCCGCCTGTGCATCCTCAAGGGCATCCACCCTCGTGAGCCGAAGAAGAAGCCGCAGGTGCGGTTGTTGGTGCAGGGAGGGGCGCGGCGGCCTGCCTTGAAGGCCTCTACAGCAATCATGTGCTCACGTGCCGTTGACGTTGGTGCCCACCCCGTGGCGTGTGTGCCCCTGGCCCGATGCTGTTCAACAATACCTCCCAATTCACCCTAACACTCGTGCCCCTTTCCCTGCCTTGCTTGTGCCTCCCCTGCAGGGCCACCACAAGACGTACTACCACGTGAAAGACATCTCCTACCTGCTGCACGAGCCTTTGCTGAAGAAGGCAAGGGAGCTGTACGCTTTCGAGAAGAAGGTCAGACGCGCAAAGGCCAAGCAGAACAAGGAGCTGGCGGCACGGCTGGCGGCACGCAAGCCCTCGTACCGCCTGGACCACCTCGTGCGCGAGCGGTACGCAGCTGCCACGCATGCAGGCGGGTGGGCGGCTGGGTGTGGCGGGGGCCGCGGCTGAAGGCAGAGAGCGCAGTTGTGTTGTCGCTGCCTGCCGTTGCCCCTGTCCCTGCCTGCGGCTGCCCCCGTTGCGCTGTGTGCCCTGCCCCCCTCCTCAGGTAACACACGCTGTGACACAGCTTGATGCACCAGGCCACCGTTGCGTGCCCCTATCCCCCCCCCCGCAGGTACCCCTCCTTTGTGGATGCGCTGCGTGACCTGGATGACCCCCTCACCATGGTGCACCTGTTTGCCGTGCTGCCCGCCGAGAGGGCACACGGCATACCCGCGCCTGTGGTGCAGCTGTCGCGCCGCCTGGTCCTGGAGTGGCAGGCCTGGGTGGTGCGCGCACACGCGCTGCGCAAGACATTCATCTCGGTCAAGGGGTGGGTCAGGCAGGCGTTCATGGGGGTGGGGCGCAAGGCTGTTGGGGGGTGGGCCCGCGAAGCTGGCCGATCTGTGAAGTGCCGCAGTGCCCCTCCCTGCCGGTCAGTTTGTTTAGTGCGGTGCACAGGTGCTGACACCTCCCTCCCTCCCACCCCCCGTGTGCCCCCCTCAGCTACTACTACCAGGCCGAGGTGCAGGGGCAGCGGGTGACGTGGCTGGTGCCTCACGCCACGGGTCAGGTGCTGCCCCCTGATGTCGACTACAAGGTCATGCTGACCTTCCTGGACTTCTACCACACACTACTGCAGGTGGGTGTGTGTGTGGGGGGGGGGGCGGAATGCGCTGGTGCCGGTGGCGTGTGCGGTAGGTGGTGGAGGGTACAGAGCGGCAGGGTTGACAGCAGACAGCACCCGTGCTCTGCCGCCGCTGGCCAGATGCACCGCGCTGCTGCATTGCGCCCCCCCGCTTCCATCTCGACCCCTCCTGCCGGCCCCCCCCCCCCCCACAACCCAACCCAGTTTGTCAACTTTAAGCTGTACCACTCCCTGGGCCTGCGCTACCCGCCCCTGCTGGACAACAAGCTGGAGGCGGCAGCAGCGGGGCTGGAGGCGATGATGAAGGACTTGGCAGGCGGTGCAGGCGGTAGCGGGGCGCAGGGCGCACCACTGCTGGAGCAGGGCAGCCAGCAGCGTGAGGCTGGGGGTGAAGGTCAGGGTGTGAACCCATCAGCCCAGCAGCGCATCGGCAGCCTGGCTGACAGGGTGCGGCAGCTGGAGCGAGAGATTGAGGGGGAGCGGCCGCAGCACGCGGGCAGGGCGGCGGCGGCGGGTCCTGCTGCAGCAGCTCAGCAGGCTGGTGGCGGTGATGGGGAGGCGGAGGGGGAGGAGGAGGAGGAGGAGGAGGAGGAGGCTGCCTTTGAGATTGACTCTGGTGATGAGGCGGTTGCTGCCAGCGACAGCGAGGAGGAGGAGGAGGAGGAGAGTGATGATGATGATGAGCAGGAGAGCGGTGGCGAGGGTGGCGAGGGTGCGGCCGCAGACCCGTCTGACGGCTACCTGGCCCCCTGGACAGCCGGAGGCGGGGAGGAGGCTGAGGAGGAGGAGGGTGAGGAGGAGGCGGGCGTGTTGGACGGTGACCTGGCTGCGGGGGGCGCCGCTGACGTGGACGCCGACGACGATGCCGCCGTCTGCGCCCACCTGTTTAAGGTTAGTGGGTGGGTGGGGGGTGGGTGGCGTGCGTGTATGTGTGGGCTGTGTGTCTGCGGGTCCAAGTGCGGCTGCCTTGCCCACCCCGCCCCGCCCCTGGCTCGCAGCAACCAGCTGCTGTTGGCGGACAAGCAAGGCAAGCAGGCGGGAGTGTGGTGAGCACCAACCAACTGCGACTGCTTTCCCCCGCCCCCACCACCCCCACCCCTTGACCGCAGGGCCTTGTCTTCTTCCTGGGCCGTGAGGTGCCTCGGGAGCACCTGCTGCTGGTGGTGCGCGCCTTTGGGGGCCAGGCTGGGTGGGCTGGGGAGGGGTCACCCGTTGCTGAGGGGGATGAGCGCATCACACACCAGGTGGGTGGCTGGCCGGCTGGGTGATTGGCTGGCTGGCTTGCTGCTGATGTGGAGTGGCGTGATGCTTGCTGAGGGCTGGGAGGCACGCCAGGTTGTCCGGCGCCTCCGCCACACTGCCAGGCACCTGGTGCGAGGCTCAAGCCTGTCTGTGCTTCACCAACAGACACACAAACGTACACCCCCCCCTCTGCAGGTGGTTGACCGCCCCACACAGGGCCACCGCTTCCTGTCCCGCGAGTATGTGCAGCCGCAATGGGTGTTTGACTCAGCCAACTTCAGGGTGCTGGCGGCACCGGGCCTGTACGCGCCCGGCCGCGCCCCGCCCCCACACCTCTCGCCCTTTGTGAGCGGCGAGGAGGAGGGGTACGTGCCAGAGTACGGCAAGCAGCTGGCGGCGCTGCAGGAGGCAGCGCACGCGGCTCGCCGCCGCCGTGCTGCCGCCGCAGCTGGCGGCGATGTGTTTGTTGGGGAGGTGGCGGCGGCGGCAGAGGGTGGCGGCGGCGCTGTGCTGAGTGCCGAGGAGGAGCTTGAGGCTGCTGAGGCGCGCTATGCTGCTGACCTGGCCAAGGAGATGAAGGTGGGTGGGGGCGGGGCTGGTGGGGGGTGGGCAGAAGCATAGCGGGTGGGGTGGCTGGGGCTCCTGGCAACCTCAGCGGCGGCATTGGTCAAGATGCAGGCTGGTTCCGCCACACCAAATTCGTACCTGCAACTTCGCCATTTGCACTACTGCTGCAGCAAGCTGGCGAGGACGCAGCCGGCTCTCCAGAGCAGGCAGAGGAGGAGGCGGCGGCGGCGGCGCCCGCTGCACGCAAGCGTCGTGCGGGTGGCGAGGAGGAGCAGGCTGCTGACGAGGCTGCCATGAAGGACATCATGATGACGCGCAAGACGAAGAAGCTGTACCAGGGCCTGCAGAAGACTCGGGCCGCCAAGAAGGCGCGCGTCACCGCCCTCGAGCAAAAGGCGGCGGCGATCAAGGGGCGGTGACGAGATGCATCTCACGTCTGCAGGCGACGGCAATGCGTTGTGGCCTGCCTGCTGCCTGCTGCGTATACACCTCCGCTGCCCCCATCATGACTCTACATCCATCTGTAAGAGCACGAATGTCGCATGGGTTGTGACGCAGCGTGTCGGCGAGCTGCAAATGCCGCATCCTCGGTGTTGGGTGAAGAGGCAGGGATCATTAGGTATGATTTGGGATGGCTGCAATGATGCACTGACACATGCATGCAGCATGCATGCCATTTCCCAGTTGACTGAAAGTACGGCACGCGTAGTGCTTCATGCATTCAGCGCCATGCATTTCGGCATACGCTCTCTTTCGCGTTGATTCTTCTGATCGTCACCTCGACCACAGCGCTCGATCAACAGCGTTTCGCAGGCCACAAGCGGTGTTTGTTGAGACAACCCAGGCCAATATGTCGACCGCCAAGGTTGCCGACATCTATCAGGCCTCCTCGGCCCTGGCCCGCTTCCCTTTCGAGCCCTACTGGCCGGAGAAGAAGCTCAAGATTTGCGTCACGGGAGCCGGTGGATTCATCGCCAGGTGCGATCCGAGTGCGGGGCGGCAGGGGGAGGCGGTCGAGGAGGTGCACCGCGAAATTGCGCGATGGCGGCAGATGCGGCCGTGTGTGTCGTTCGCTCATATCGTGCCGTTCTCCCCATGATCGCAGTCACCTGGCTAAGCGCCTAAAGTCGGAGGGCCACTACATCGTGGGCTGCGGTGAGTGTCGTTTAGCCTCTGCGGCCACGCATTGCGCCTTGCACGCCACTGAATCTACCCCTGTGTGAACTGCCTGCAGATTGGAAGCGCAACGAGCACATGCCGGTGAGGCCGGGGTGGTGACGGCAGCCAGTGTGCCGCCCAGGGCCGGCAGCCAGCAACATGCCCATTGTGCTGTGCTGTGTTCAGGGTGTGCTGCCTTGGGTTTCGGTGGCACTGGTCGCCTGACACTGGTCAGCTAGCTGGTTGCAGGTCTCAGCTGGGCGCCTGCAACAGGTGCAGCTGTCCCCGGTGCTCTGCCAGTCTTGGCGAGAAACCCAGCGCCATTCCTTCCTGCTCTCCTGGCTTCTTGTTGTGGCAGGAGGAGCTGTTTTGCGATGAGTTTGTGCTGGTGGACCTGCGTGTGTTTGACAACTGCAAGAAGGTGCTGGAGGGGTGTGAGCACGTGTTCAACCTGGCGGCAGACATGGGCGGCATGGGCTTCATCCAGTCCAACCACTCGGTCATCATGTTCAACAACACAATGGTCAGGTGAGTCCCAGGGGGGGCGCTGCAGGTGGGCAGGGGGCAAGCAGGCGCCTGGAAGGGGGTCGGGCGGCGACGCGTGCGCAACACCACCAGCACACCACCACCACCACACAGTACGTCACGTATGCCCCCTGCCCCCCCCCCCCCCCCCCCCTCCAGCTTCAACGTCATGGAGGCTGCCCGAATTGCGGGCATCAAGCGCCTCTTCTACGCTTCATCCGCGTGCATCTACCCAGAGTACAAGCAGCTGGAGGTGACGGTGGAGGGGGGCGGCCTCAAGGAGGCGGACGCATGGCCTGCACAGCCACAGGCAAGAAGCGGTGCTGCTTGTGCTGGTGCTGGTGCTGGTGCTGGTGCTGGTGCTGGTTGCAAGGGCGGCTCCCGCTTTGCTGACATGACGCCATCAGCCGCTGTCAGTGTGCCTGAGCACAGCCCGAAGTGCTTACGAGCCTGCTGCCTCGACTCTGCAGCACTGGCCGTCACACCTGTCCCTCTTCAGCCCTCTGTCCGCCTTGCGCTCTCCCTGCTTGCTACCCACCTCATGCCTGCTGCCCGTCTGGTTGCGTTTCCGCAGGACGCGTATGGTCTGGAGAAGCTGGCCAGCGAGGAGCTGTGCATGCACTATGACAAGGACTTTGGCATCAGCTGCCGCATCGCTCGCTTCCACAACATCTACGGTGAGTGGGTGGGTGAGTGGGCGGGGCGCTCACCGTCTCCCGCCTGCCTGCACGCCTGCCTGCCCACTTGGCTTTGGCCTGTGCGCATGCTCAAGCGCTGCTGCTCCCACCTTGCCAAGCGCTGCCCTGTCCTCGCCTGCTTCACGGCTTTCGCCTGTCGGCCAGCCAGCACCCCCCGGCTGCCTCGCGCCCACTGCCTGCGCCTCCCCTCACCCCCTGCAGGCCCCTACGGCACCTGGAAGGGCGGGCGCGAGAAGGCGCCTGCCGCCTTTTGCCGCAAGGCGCTAACTGCCGAGGGCGAGGTTGAGATGTGGGGTGACGGCAAGCAGACCCGCTCCTTCACCTTTATTGACGACTGCGTGGAGGGCATCCTGCGCATCACCAAGAGCGACTTCAGGGAGCCGCTCAACCTGGGCTCCACAGAAATGGTGCGGCAGCGCATCAGGGGGTGGGGCGGGCGCTGTGGGAGCGGCCTTTGTGGGAGGGTCAAGCCTGCATGGGGTGAGAGCCTGCCTGCCCTCCCTGGGGAAGTCAAGTCGTCAGCCTTCCACGCTTTGTCTTGTGAACTGCCCCCCTCAAGCCGCACCCTCGACTCACCCTCCCACACTCTGCAGGTGAGCATGAACGAGATGATGGGCATGGTGATGGGCTTTGACGGCATGAAGAAGGGCATCAAGCACATCCCGGGCCCTGAGGGGGTGCGGGGCCGCAACTCGGAGAACAGCCTCATCCTGGAGAAGCTGGGCTGGGAGCCAACCATCAAGCTGGAGGTGGGTGGGTGGGAAGCGGGCGGGCGCTGGTTGGGGGTCAGGCCGCGCAAGTGTGTGGCAACTGGAGCAGGCGGGTGCCAGGTGCCAGGCGCCGCGCTGGTGGGCAGGGTTGCTGGTGTGGCTGCCTGCCTGGCTGCCTGCCTGGCTGCCATCTCGACCTGTATTGCCTAACACCTCCTACGGGCCCCTCTGCTGCCCCCAGGATGGCCTGCGCCTGACATACAAGTGGATCAAGGGCGAGCTGGAGAAGGAGAGCAAGGAGGGCGGCAAGGACATCAGGTGGGCGGGCGGGGTGCTGGGCTGGTGTTGGGCGGGCGGCCTTGTAGCAATGGGATGGGAGGTGCCGCCAGCTGACGCCGCATTGGGCAGCACCGGTCATGAGTGCGCTGGTCCACCCACCCACACATGCACCGGCACCGGCACAGGCACATGCTGATCAGCGCCCGCTTCCCCACACCCCTGCTGCTCCGCCCCCTGTGCAGCCAGTACTCCCACTCCACCGTGGTGGGCACCCAGGCACCCAGGGAGCTGGGCACGCTGCGGGCGGCTGACGGCGCAGAGGGGTATGCAACCGAGAAGAAGTGAGGGTGCAGCGCCACACTTGCTGGCCTGCTGGCCCATGCACCATACGTGCACTGAAGCTTGCAGCAGCGCCCACTCTCTCCCTCCCTCTCTCCCTCCCTCTCTCTGTCTCCTTCCTGACATTGCGTGCCAGCTTATGAGTGAAGAGAGCCGCGTTTCCTCCCCCTACCGCCACAGTTTTGCTGCAACCCAACCTTACGCTTTGCATGCAACACAGCAGGTGTTTGCACGCATGCATGCCCCACTTGCCACCGCACATTGCGAGCAAGTTGGCCTGTCACTCCTCCAGTACCTCGTCACCTTGGCTGGCTTCACATAGCAACCACCAATCAAGTGTAATGTACAGGAGCCGCACACAGCGGGCAGGCAGTGCAGTCGTATGTGTGTGTGCAAAGAGGTGGCAGCAGATGCAATGCCTTGAGTAGAGCGGTGAGAATGAGGCATGGTGAGAGCAGCAATGGGCCCAGGCAGGCGGGTGTGCCTCCAGTGTGCCTGCAAACCGCTACTCTGCCGTGCTGCCAGGCCAGCTAGCTCCACACAGCAGCCGTGGAAAGAAGGGAGCGAAAGTGAGAGCAAAAGTGAGAGCAGGAGGGGGCTGCAGGGGGCGCAGCTGTCAGCCAGCCGTCAGCTGCAGCAGGAGCTCGTCTGCTGCGGTGCCGCGTCTCCAGGCCGCACGGTGCCGGGCGCCGCGCCTGCAGCACCGCCTGCGCCATAGCCAACCTGGGGGGGGGCAAGGAGACAAAACAGAAGGTGGCGGTTGGATGCTGCTGCACGCAGCTGGGCGAGGCAGGGACGGCTGGCGGGAGCTACCCTGCTGCGCTGGTGCCAGCCTGCTCTGCACACGCCATGTCCGCGGCACTGGGTTGCGCCTGCTGCCCTGCCTAGCTGCCCTGCCCTGCCTAGCTGCCCTGCCTAGCTGCCCTGCCCTGCCTAGCTGCCCTGCCTAGCTGCCCTGCCCTGCTGCCCCACCTTGATGCCATAGCTTTCGTTCGAGACGTCAAACACGCCGCTCTGTATCTTGGAGTGTATGGCGCGGGCTGTGTTGATGAAGGCCTCCTCCACATTCACAGCAGTCTTGGCGCTGGTCTCCAGGAACACCAGGCCGTTCTCCTGCGGGGTGCAGGGGGGGGGAGGGGACAGTGGTGGGGATGTGTGTGTGTGTTTGTGAGAGGGGTGGCGAGGCAGCCTGGGTGCACCCCAGCGGCAGCGTGCCGCTGTCCTGCCTCACCAGCACGCAGTCACAAACGATCGAGAGCAGCGAAATGACCCGCCCGCCCAGCACATGCCCCCCTCCACCGCCACCCACCTTTGCAAACTGCTCCCCCTCCTCTGTGGTCACCGCCCGCCTGTGTGCCAGGTCAGCCTTGTTGCCAATCAGCATGATGGTCATGGCGGGGTTGGCGTGCTGCCGCGCATCCTCCAGCCAGGAGGCCAGGTGCTCAAACGTCTCCCGCCTCGTGATGTCGTACACCAGCAGCGCACCGGCAGCACCACGGTAGTAGCTGCGCGTGATGGAGCGGAACGACTCCTGGCCGGCCTGCGATGACGAGAAGGAGGGGGCAGGGCCCATGCAGGCAAAGGCGGGAGGGAACATGAAGCACTAGGGCTGCGGAAGGTGAAGTGACTGGCAGCTACAGACGTCTATGTGCAACTGCCAAACAGGGTGCCCTTCCCAATAGCTGCTGCCTGTTGTCCATCAGCTGCTCGCCTCCCGCTGCACATGCATGCTGGCCCCAGCACTAGCACCAAGACCAGTCAATCGCCGCACCGTGTCCCATATCTGCAGCTTGATTTGCTTGCCGTCAATGTTGATCATTCGCGCACCGAACTCGACACCAATGGTCAGGTCATGCACTGGCTGGAAGCGCTTGTCTGTAAACTGCAGCAGCAGGCATGACTTGCCCACACCCGTGTCCCCTGCAGCAAAGCACAGCAGAGCCCGCGGTCACATGCAAGGCACCATGGCGGTGGCCAGGTTGGTGTGGCAAAGCTTTGAGTTCGCCTGCTTCCCCAAAGACAACAGTAAATCCCACTCGCCTATGATGATGTACCTGCGTGCAGGGGGGAATCAAATCAACACCTCCTCAGCGGGATGACTTCATCCCCTACCGGCACAACCCGCCGCGGTTTCTGCCGCCGCCGCCGCCGCCGCAGGGTTGGACTTTCGCGACCCGACAGCGCGCCCTCGCAAGCGCAGGATCGCGCCATGCCAGGCAGAGTGCGGGTGCTTGCACACGCGCCACCCAGTCGCCGAGATCAGCGTGTTGCGCCGACTCACTTGAACAGGTAGGCGTAGGACATGACGCCCCTGGATAATGGGCTGGTCGCGGCAGACGCAGCGCTGGTTCGGTCCACGAGAGGAGGGGTCTCAAACACTGCCTCTGGCGGCTTGAAGCGCCAGAATCAACACGGCTGATGAGAAGAGTTTACAGTAAGCAGCGTTGCGAGACCTTGCGACTAAATGGCGAGGCGGCGGCGCATTTGCTGCGCCGCAACAACAAATGAGGTTGCCTCGCAACATCATAGCAGCCCCAGCGACTCCAACACAGCACAGCCCTCGCGCACCGCTGCCTCCGGCCTCTCTCTGGCCAGCTTGTGCAGCCAGTCAGGCTGTGTGAAGGCAGCCACCAGCGCGCCGCCATCCAGGCAGCCGACATCCTGCTGTGGCAAGTCCACTGCCGCGGCCAGAGCCTGGTGTTGGTGAGGGTGCAGCAGGTGCACCGACAACACTTCACCACTGGTGCCCACCACGACTGCTGCCGGTGCCTGTGATGACCGGCCGTCGTCACAGCCCAGGTCTTGCAGGCGCCGCACCGCCACTCCCAGCTGTCCGCCGACCATGCCAGCAACGAGGATGTGTCTGCGGCAGGTTGCCACATACCGCAGCGGCGCCAGGTTGACGGCGCTAGGAGGGTGCCCGCTGCCGCCTCCACGACCGTCGCCGCCGTCAGCCTGCATGTTTGCTTCGGCAGCCTCATCCCTTTGCAGGGCCAGAAGGCCGCCCTGTGCCCCTGCCAGCAGCAAGTGTCCCAGCGGCAGCAGGCAGGTGAGGTGGCGCCCCTCCAGGTCAGCAGACAGCGGCGCCAGGCTGGGCAGGTGGAACAGTGTTGCCGAGGCCAGCAGGTCCAGGGCGGTCAGGGTGCTGCCCCCGACACACAGGGAGGTGGGTATGCCACCAAAGCAGGTGGGCGCCTGCAGGGCGGGGCAGGGCGGCAGCAGGGAGGGGCTGGGGACGCAGCAGGGAGGAGGCGGGGGGGTGAGCACAGCGCTGTCAAGCACCACCCTCACCCTCACACCCCCTCCCAGCTGCACCCACTCACCTCGCACAACACCTGTACAGCCACTCGGCCGTGCCACAGCTGCCGACCCGCCGCGCCACCACCTCCCCCTCCTGGCTGGCCCCCCGACTGCCCTGCCGCCGCTGCTGGCTGCTGCGGGCCAGCAGGGTCACCGCTTGGCTCCGCAGCCGGGGCTGCCAGCTGTATCGGCGGCGGTGCGGCTGCAATGGCTGCCAGGCCCTGCTGCAGCGCATGGTGCCGCTCAACGCCTGCGTCGTCGACATACAGCCTGTGAATGTGGGGGGGTGGGGGGGGGGAACAACAAGCACGAGGGTGGATGGCTGAGGTGGCACTGCTGAGTGAGGGCCAGTGTGTGCACCAGCGGCTGCGCCACCCACCTCAGCAGGCGCACCAGCCCGTCCTCACACCCTGCAGCCAGCAGCGGGTGCGGTGCGCTGGCCGCCGCCGCCGTGGAGGCTGCTGCGGGTGGACCTGAGCCGCCCCCTGCTGCTGCTGCCTGGGGGGGGGCCAGCGGCTCCCCCTGGGGTCCCGCCTGCGGCTGCACTGCCGCCAGGCTGAAGGCGGCGGCTGGCAGGCCGCATGTGCCGTGCAGGGTGACCTCCCACCCTTGCTGGCTGCTGTCGCTGTCGCTGCTGCTGCTGCCGGGGACCGCGCCTTGCTGCAAGCGCTTGAGGCCGTACACTGCCAACAGGCCGGGAGGGGGGTCGGGCGGGAGGCTGCCGCCCTGCTGCCCCACCTGCTGCTGCCCCTCCTGCTGCTGCTGCTGCCTCCACCAGGGCTGGCTGGGGTGGGTGCCCAGAGGCTGCGGGGCCTGCTGTGCTGCCGCAGCCGCGCCAGGTGCCTGGCCGGTGGCGGGGGGCCCCAAGGGTGCAAGTCCCACCAGCAGGAACTGGTTGCACTCTCGTGCCTCCCCCCCCGCTGCACTGCTGCTGCCGCTGCTGCCGCCACCTTCTGCTGCTGCTGCTGCAGAGGAACAGGCCAGGGGTGCAGCCGCCAGCGCTGTGACCACGTGGCCTGCTGGCAGTGGCACCCGGCCCAGCTCGGACACCCCCCCCCCCCCCCCCCCTGCCCCCAAGGTCCACGAGGTGAAGGGTGGAGGGGCCGCCGGGTGGGGTGCAGGCGACTGCTGCGCAGCCACTGGGGGGGTGGTAGGCGAGGAGGGAGGGGGCCGCCTCACCACCCACCTCCACCTCCTCCCAGCGTATGCGGGGGGCAGGGTCCAGGCAGCCGATGTGCAGGCTGCCGCCCCTGAGGTAGGCCAGGTAGGCGCCCAGTGGGCAGGCGGCAGACAGGCCCTGGCCCCCCTGCACCCTCACCGCAGTCAGGGCAGAGGGGTCTGCTGGCCGGGGGCACAGCAGCAGGGACTGGTCACACACAGCCAGCAGGCAGCCGCCACACCCCTGCTGCTGCTGCTGCTGCTGCTGCTGCTGCTGCTGGTCTGGGGCCGGCAGCAGGTGCAGGTCAACAGGGCCCAGGCCCACTCGCGCCCAGCCGCCACCTCCAAGCACCACCCGGGTGCCTCCGCCAGGTACTTGCTGCTGCTGCTGGAGGCGCCTCCACAGCACCTCACCGCTGCTGGTGCCCACCACCAGGTGGCGGGCGCCTGCCTGCTCACACACCGCCAGTGACCTGGGCTGGTGGGGGCCCAGGCTGAGGGTGCAGCAGGGCTGGGGCGCCGACAGCGGCTGCAGCAGCACCTGGTTGCTGACCCACAGCCCCGCAGCCACATACAGCGGACCAGTGCCGCTGCCACTGCTGCTGCTGCTGCTGCCTGGCAGGTGGAGCAGGGCCAGGGCGGCCACCTGCTGCGGCATCTGCAGCACTGCCTCCTCCTCCACACACCCCTGGTGGCCGCTGCACAGCAGCACCCGCACCAGGTCCCCGCAGGCCACCGCCACATGCTGGCCGCAGGCGGCGGCAAGGGACAGGGGCGTGGTGCAGGGGGGCTGCCAGCTGCACCGCACCTCCCCGGTGGCTGGCTGGAAGACACGCACAGCCTGCAGGGGGGGAGCGAGGAGGGGGGGACGCACACTTGGATGTGTGTGTGCAGGTGCTGTTGGGTGAGCTGGTTGCAGAGCACCGCAGGCGGCAGGCAGGAGCTGTGTGCCGGCGGGTGGCCGACCAGGCACGCTCGCGTGTGAGGGCTGTGCCGCACCTGAGGTGTGACCTGCACTATGTGGCCCCCAGGCAGGGGCGCAGCCAGCAGCGTGGCCGCACCCGCATCCAGGCCGGGCAGGCGGGCGGGGCACAGGGCCCCCCCCCCGGGGTCCAGGGCCAGAGCCAGGGTGGAGGCACCAGAGGGTGAGGAGGGGCAGGGGGGTGCGCCCTCGCAGGACAGCAGCAGGTAGCTGGGTGGGGTGGCGGTGGTGGTGGAGGCGGGTGGGCAGGGGGCCAGGCTCAGCAGCCGCACCAGGCCCTGCACAGGCACACACAGCTGGCAACAGCGTGAGCAGAAGGCGGGCAGGCAGGCAGGCAGGCAGGCAGGCAGGCAGGTGTGTGTGTGTCAGTGTGTGGCAAGAAGTGGCCTTCCCTCCCTGCACCCCTCCCCTCCACACCAACCCACCGGCAGGTCGTCGCCACCCGCAGCCAGGGGTGTGAGGGCGGCCGCCAGCCTGGCCAGAGCGATGCGGCCGGGCCCAGGGGAGGGGCCGCCACATGCCACCAGCAGGCAGGTGTCGCCGCAGCCCAGGGGGTCGTCAACAGCCAGGCAGCTGGTGACGGGTGCCAGGCTGGGGCCCAGCCTGCTGCCCACCCAACTGCCCGCCACCTGCTGCCAGCTCGCTGCCGTGCTGTCAGGCACCTGCCACTGCAGCTGGGGGCCTCTGGAGTCGGGTCGAAGGGGTTGGGGCTGAGGGCAGGTGGGGAGGTGAGGGGTGCGGGGCACCTGCAAGATGCAGCCGCCACCGCCGCCGCTGCAGCCAACAAACAGGAAGCCTGCTGCCGGCTGCGCACTCTCCAAGCCTGGCCCTCCTGCTGCCACTTCGCCCGGCATGAAGGCGAGGCAGGAGGCGGGGCCAGGCAGCAGGTTGCGAGGCAGCGGCACTGCGCGCAGCTGCTGCGTGTCTAGCAGCAGCAGCTGCCCCCGGCTGTCACCCACGACCGCCAGCTGCGGCGACAGCACAGCAGCACACGTGGGCCTGCCCTGCAGCTGTACCGGCACGCTCCGCCGCTGCCCGGGCGTGTCGGCGGCGACCAGCAGCAGGCGTGAGGGTGAGGCCAGCAGTGTGAGGGCCCCTGGCAGGCAGGCAACCAGGGACAGGAGGGGGCTCACATTCCTGCGGTGCAGTGCGGTGCGGTGGGTGGGTGGGTGGGTGGGTGGGCAAGGCTGTTGGGAAGTGAGGTGGGCAGCCCATCAGAGGCGCGCCCCTTGTCGTGTCAGGTACAGCGGGAAGCCACGCACCCGATGAACCAGCAGCAGCGCGCCAGGGTGGCTGTAGCCGCCTCCACCTCCATGCATGCCACGTGCTTGACTGAACCGGTGCCGCCCAAGCAGTGTGAGGTGTAGCTGATCACACAGCGCAGGCAGTTGGTGCCCGGGAACTGGCTGGCAGGCCCGAGCGCCAGCTCCTCCACCACCAGCACCGTCCCTGCAGCAGACGGCGCAGCTGAGCTTGCAGGGGCAGGGAGAGAGCTGGGTGTCCGGCACAGCAGAACAATGCGGGTGCTTTGAAGTGAGTTTGGGGCACTCTGCCAACTGTTCACCTGGCTCGGCTGTGAGCAGCTTGCCAAGGCTGGTGGCTGCCAGTGACAGGCCCCAGGCGCTGGGGGTGCGCTCGACTCTCAGCAGGTGCACGCTGCCTTGCTGCAGGCTGGCCGCCATCAGCCACACACCACCACCACAGGTGGCCACGTTGCTGAACACGGGACGCCAGCACAGGGATTCCTGCTGCTCCTGCTGCTCCTCCTCCAGGCACGAGTTCAACAGCTGCAGGCTGCCATCGGGCTGTGCCTCCATGAGAGCTGCTGCCCAGCAGCCGCCTCCCACATCTGACGCCGCGACGACGAGGAACAACTCCTTGTGGCCGTGAGCAGGCAGCGGGGCAGCATGCAGCAATGTCCAGCCCTCCCTGCCCACGAGGCTCTGGCCTGCTCCAGGGTGGGCATGCTCCAGAAGTGATTTGAAAGGCCGACACCAAAGCTCAACGGGTTGTGCGCCGCCGCTGTTGCCATACAAGCACAGGTGATCAGCAGTGGCTATCAAAACATTTCCAGACGCTGTAGCTCCTGCTGCGACGATTGGAGCCGGGCCAGCGGCAATCGGCGTGACGAGGAGCATCGTCGCGGACCGTTCAGCTCCCCCCGATCCACGCAGCTCCAGGAAACACAGAGCCAATGACTGGGCGATTTTCATCGCCTTGCCAGTGATTCTTCAAGAATTTTTGTACATCTGTACATTGTCAGTTGGGGAAGGAGGTAACGCAACGCGCTTTCGACACTTCTATCTCCTGCAACACTACACCTGCACATACCACACCATCGGACCCTGCAGCGACCATGATCAGCCCCACTAAGCCGGCTAATGCTCAGATGCACGATGCAGTCTCTCAGGTGCGTGCGTGGGCCTCCTGGGCCTCGCCTGCCTGGTTGGCATGTACAGCAGGCCCAGCTGAGCGCGTCTCGCCTGCTTGTCGCCTTCTTGCCCGTCGTTGTTGCCCACGCATGTGTCCCAACTTTCCCAACCGCAGGCGGCACCGCGCCTCTCTTCTCTGACGTTCGACATGCAGCGTTCGCCCTCAAAGCGACAACCGCAAGCAGCGCAGGCCGCCGTCGCGCAGGCACCCTCAACCACCTCGCCCCAACCGTCCCAACGCCGCCTCTTCTGAGCGAGCGACTCGTCCCCCTTCTCCATTCTTGATCCATTCAGCACTGTTATTCTTATTTATGTGGCGCCTCGTTGCTGCTTTTTCCTACTTGACGCCATGCTCTTTGCCAGCCCGCCTGCTGGGCCGTGTGCCGCCATTGCGACACACGCTCGAGTGCTTTTCTTGCCGTGCCTGACGTGCCTGCTACACCGCCAGCTTCTGCCCTCTGGCCGACCAATCACCTCTTTGTCTGCACCATTCTTGTCCGACCACCTACCCCAGCCAGGTTGCCGCTTTTCCGTGACCGCTGCCGGCCCATTGCGCCCAGCTGACTACCCACTCAACACCCCTGCACCGCTACTCCCGTTCCTCAATTTCGTGATATCCTCTTCCTCCTGTGTGACTGCTTACATGCCGCTCACCACACCGCTGTGTAAGCCCACAATGCCAGGCCCCTCACCTCACCTCACGCCCCTGGGGCCTCACTCACGACCAGGCCTCCACCTGGTACCGCCCCGACAGCTCCCAGCGCCGCAGCAGCGCCGCCGCCTCAGCGGGGGACAGGCCGCCGTGGCGCACCGCCACCTCGGCCAGCGCTGCCGCCACCTGGCCCGGCATCTTGTCGGCACTGCCCGCCACATAGAGCCAGGCCCCTTGCTGGTGCAGCAGGCGCCACACCTCTGCGCCGTGCTCCCGAATGCGCTGCTGCACATACACCTTGGTGGGCCCATCACGGCTGAAGGCGGTGACCAGGCCGTGGGGGTTGGGGGCCAGCAGGCCGGCGGCCACCAAGGCCTCCCACTCCTGCCTGAAGTAATAGTCGCCTGCCTCGCTGCGGCAGCCAAAGAAGAGCATGCAGGGGCTGGGGGGGGGCACCTCGCCTGCACAGCACCAGGGGGGGAGGCAGGGGTGCAGAGTGGTGGTGAGGGCCTGGCGCGTGCACATGCCGCCACATGGGGGCCATGACCAGCAGTGGCACCCCGACCAGGCCCGGCCCACATAGCCACAGTGTGTGGAGTGTGGTGTGTGATGTGTGGTGTGTGGTGCGCACCCGCCGCCGCCGCTGCCGCGCGGTGCTGCATGAAGGAGCGGAAGGGTGCCACCCCTGTGCCGGGCCCCACCATGAGCAGCGGCACCTGCTGCGAGGGCGGCAGGCGCAGGGCGCCGCGCTCCGTCCACACAGGCACCCGCACCTCGGCCTGCAAGCAGCACAGGGAGGGGCGGGGGGGCAGGGTGCTGTGACCGCCGCCAGGTGCGTCCTTGCCTGCGGCTCCCTGCTGACGGCCGCTTCTCAAATAACTGCCGGTCTTGAACGCTCGCCTGCGATCGAACATGAAGGCCCCCCCCACCCCACCACCACCACATAAACACACTTGCCTGGGATGGGTCCAGGCCAGCCAGCCACGAGGTGCACACCCCCCGGCGGCGGCGCTTGAAAGGCGTGACCCACTGCACAACCGCCACCGCCAGCTGCGCGGTGGCCGGGTGAGCCGCCAGGCTGGATGCAATGCTGAAGAGTCGAGGGTGCAGGCGGGGAGCGGCCTGCAGCAGCCACTCCAGCGGCAGCTGCACGCTCTTGAAGTCGGCCAGCACCTCCAGCAGGGTGCGGCCTGTGGGTGAGTGGGAGAAGAGGCGGCGGTGAGAGCGGACACACACACCACACACCACACACACCAATGCTCACCCAGGCAGGGGTCTCAGGCAGGCAGGCAGGCAGGCAGGCAGGCAGGCAGGCAGTACGCACCCTCCCTCTGGTTGTACTCGTACAGGTCGTCCCGCCCCTCAGCCGCCAGGAAGTAGCCCAGGCGCTCTGCCTCGGCCTCCGCACCCGCATGCTGCCGCAACACCTGGAAGAAGGAGCGGCGGGGGCTGGCACCGGCAATGTCCAGGGCACCCGCCAGCAGCGCACTTAGCCGCACAACCGCGCTGGCAGTGCCGCCGCCAGCGCTGCCGCCGCCAGGCCCCGCTGCCTCCACCCGCACCCAGGCGTCTCCGTCCCAGCCACACCGCTGCAGGAGCGCCTGCACTGCCGCCGCCGGCTGCTGCGGGGCCAGGGCCAGCACGTCACCGGGCTGGAAGCTGATGCCAGACAGGCCCAGGTCAAAGTCCAGCTGCCGCACGTCTTGGAAGTGTGAGGGTGCGGTGATGCGGCGATTGCTCACCAGGCGCGCCCAGTAGGGGCGGGCGGCATTGTGGGTGCCGCCGCCAGCAGCTGCATCGAACACGCTGGTCTCACCAGTGCTGGGCTGCTGCTGCGTCCCTTGCTGCTGCTGCTGCTGCTGCTGCTGCTGCTGCTGCTGCTGGGTGACCACCCCGTTGGCAGCCGCCTCCACCGCAGCGAACAAGCGTGCCGCATGCAGCGCCTCCCAGTGAGCAGCACTGCTGGGTGTGCAGGCACCTGCAGCAGCGGCAGCAGCAGCCGCCCCCGCTGCAGCCTGTGCGGCCGCCGCCTCCTGGGCAGGCAGCCATGTCGCCCGGTACTTGCATGTCAGCTGCGCGGTGGCTGCGGTGCCTGGTGCGGGGTCTGCGGCCCCGGGGGGCAGCGGGAAGCGAGCGCGAAGGGCCGGCCACAGCTGCTGCAGCCAGGGGTCCAGTGCTGCCTCGTACCCGCTGCGGTGCTGGTCATCACCCAGCCCCAGCTGCACGCCAGCAAGCGGTGGGGGGAGACAGGCAGTGCTCATGTCTACGGGCAAGGGGCCACCGGCGGGCCAGTCAGGGTGGGGTGCCAAACAGGCCGCCTCTTCTCCCCCCCCAAACACACACACTCCACACACACAGCCAAACAGCAACGCACGGCTCACCGGCAGCAGCATGTGGGCCCCCAGGGCCTGCAGGCGACGGTACAGCTTCTTGGACACCACGTTGTACTTTGGGTACCTGCACAGCCACAGGCGAGTTGGCTGCTGGCTGGATAGGTGGGTTGGGCCGTCGTGCCCACCTCCACACGCACTCACTCACTCACTTGTGGCCGCCGTTCTGGGCGGTCAGCCAGCCTCACCCGCTGTCGCCCAGGCCAAACACCGCAGCCGCCACTGAGGTGAGGGAGTTTGGTGGCAGGCTCTTGCGCAGCAGGAACTTCCACAGCTGGCGCATGTTGCTGGGCTGCTCCCCCTGGCCGGTGGTGGAGGCCACAAAGAGGAGGGCGGGCTCGGTGGGCAGCGCCGCCACTGACGGCAGGTAGGAGTCGGCTGCCAGCACTCGCACAGCATATTGACGCGCCTCTGCTTCCCGGCCAATGTGTTCAGCGACGTCCTGATGGTCAACAAGCATGCAATGCAGCACGCACATGTCGGCGTGGCAACAGACAAGGAGGCGACAGCGGAGTGCCGCTGACGGCGGCAGCAAGCATGAACATTGGCGCAATCAATTCAAAGGTTCGCGCACCTGCGCATTCCCAGTTTGAGACGCATACAGCACCAGGAGCGGCTGCCCCGCCGGTGCTGTTGCCGATGTCATCACCGAGCAGGGCGCACTGCACTCCGACGAGCGTGGTACGGGAGATGAAATGGATTGTGAGTGAGGGAAACCCAGGATGGTGGACATTGCCGCTGCGCGGGCGACACGCTGCCGCCTGCCGTGCATGAGCAGCGTGGTCTCCATGCTGGTTTTCTGCACGCTGATTTCGTGATCTGATCTCCGTGTTGACAGGAATCTCCGTGAGAAGAAGCACAGCAGTGCATATGAATAATCAGTACACAAGCGCGTTGCAGTGGCGGACATAGATTTATTCAAGTGCTGCTGCCGATGGCGTTGGCCGGTGCATAATGTAGTTTGTGAACTGCCCCGCTGGGTGCTGCGTCTGCTGCCCGCACACCTGGAACCCTGCCTTTGTGTACATCGACACCGCTGACTCCAGCTGTGTCTCCAGCAGCAAGCCGCCACCGCCTCCAAAATCAGCATCCCAGACAGCCAGGGCCCCCGTCAGCAGGTGCAGACCCAGGCCTTGGCCCTGCAACGATGCACAACCACAGCAGATGGCCAAGGGCGTGTTCCGAACAGCGGACACGATTATCATGATGCGCATGGACGAGCACTGGCAGTTCTAGGTGCTAGAACTAGAACCCCCCCATCCTCGCCACCTGGTGCGCACCTGCCAGTCAGGCTGCACGGCCATCAGCACCAGCTCCCCGCCCACAGCCAGCCCAGCCAACGGGCCAGTAGGGCTCTCGGCTGCCTGAGTCAACTCGCTGCCCATTGACAGCGCTCGCTTCAAGGATGGCATGCCCCAGTAGAGCGGCCAGCTCAGGATGCCGACTCGAACCATGTGCATCATGCCTGGCTTGCGGGCACGTGGTATGAGTGCAGCAGCTGCCACCACGCTGCACGGCGGCGAGGTCTGGCAGAGGACTAGCAGCGGGCACTCTCTCAGCAGCAGCAGGCGAACCCGTCGCTCAAACAGCCATTGAAGCGCGCCAGGTGGGGCAGGGGTTGTGGGCGTCCCTGTGAAAACATAGCGGTACTGCGTAGGCGTGGGGAAGGGGAGCAGATGTGGCTGTCTGGGTGTGGGGCAGAGCAAAGGGATGGGATGATCACAGGTAATGATGGCAGGTGACACAGACGGCCAAATTTGCACATGTCGAAGCTGCGGTGGCAGCCCACCGCTTGGTTTGCCTCAAAGGCTGCTGCATAGAGTTTGCCCAGGGCAGTCACATCTGCAGCCGTGGCACGTCGAATCTCGTAGCCATCTGCAGAAAGAGGCGTGTGGGTCCAGAGGCAAAATTGGGGAAGTTCAGACGGCGAGCGGCGAGCGGTGGCGGTGAGGGCGGGCAGGGATGGTCATCAAGCAAGGTCGCTCCGGCACCTGGTATCGAGCTCATGAGTGTCTTCACAGCGCCGCAACAACTCAAAAAGCAAACGCAAACACGGCTGGCCAAGTGGATTGTCGGGATGTATCGTGTCACGTTGCTGGAGCATCAAGGGTGCATTAAGCAGTGCGTGTGAGCCCTGCCTGCGACGTGCACATGGAATCGTACGACACGGTACCGCAATTACACAGCATCTCAACACACAACGATCGGGTCCACATGATCATGCTGCGTTGCACATCAGCTGGAGACAATAACAACAGGAACAACCACGACAACAGTCGGCTTTCTCGCTTCGACCAGGCCGTGAGAGGTGGCCAGCACACGCTTCAGTAGTTGCTGCAGCCAACAGGAGACGGCTGTCCAGGCTTCAGATCCAATTGCGGCTGACCGCCAACACCGACGCCACTGGCCGCCACCCGCACATGGCTGACTTCGACGAGCACTTTGTGCGATGCGCCTCCCTCCTCCATTCGCCTGGCACACAGCCGGCACTCCGAGCGGAGGCAGATGCCTGGCTGGCGGCCTTTCGCAGCGACACCGCCGCCTGGTCTGTGTGTCTGGGCGTGCTGCGTGCTGCCACCGCATCGCCAGAGGTGCGGCTACAGGCTGCTGCGCTGCTGGCTTGGAAGGCCAAGAGGCAGCTGGCCCAGCTGCAGCCTGTAGAGCGGCAGGTCGAGCTGGCAGGGGCGCTGACCGAGCTGGTGGCGGCACAGGCACAGGGTGGCGGCGCAGGTGCTGATGATGCGGCGCTGCGCGGCATGTGTGTTGCTCTGGCCAACTTGGCGATACACTGCACAGGCTGGCAGCAGCCGCTGGAGGCGCTGGGTGAGCAGCCTCTGCCTGGACTGCTGGTGCAGGGAGCCGTCGGCGTGTGGTCATTGCATGCAGGCATATCCAGCCTGAGCCACTGCCTGCCACCACACCTCCTACCACGCCCCCACCACACGCACCCTTGCCCCGGCTCCTTCCCCCTCAGGCTCCCGCCTACCCAGCCAGTGCATGCTGGAGTTCCTGACACTGCTGGGGCAGGAATGTGGCGATGCGGCGGCGGCTGCACTGTCGGCCCCCGGGGAGCTGGGCTGGGCGCTGAGGCAGCGCACCCAAGACTGGGGCCCAGGGGTCGCGGCAGGCCTGCACATGCTGCACACCGCCTCGTGCGGCGGAGACGGCGGCACCCTCGACCTCTCCCAACCGCAGCAGAGCCAGCTGACGTTGGCGGTGCTGAGGTGCTTTGGCGCGTGGGTCAGGGCTGGCTGCCTGCAGCATGTTGACAGCCACACGGCTGCCTACTTTGCCAGCCTGGCGGGACAGCTCCTGTTTGCAGCGGATAGTGACCGCGGCCTGCCCTACAGCCCACAGCATCTGCCCACGGCTGTGGATGTGACCAGCGAAATCATCGAGCATGCCACAGACGCGCTGCAGCCGCTGCTGCTGCAGCTGGCGGCGGCACTGCCGGCTCGAGTGGCGGCGCTGCATGCAGGCTCGGCGGCTGAGGCGGCCGGTGACGTGAGCCACCTGTACGGCCTGTATGTGTCCACCCACACCTCCCTGTGTGCGGCAAGTGGGCCCCAGGGCGCTGCACTGCGGCAGGTGGGCAGCCAGGCACCGGGCCGGCTTGGTGGGTGGTGGGTGATTGGGTCTCGTGTCGCCGGCCCCCCCCCCCCCCTTTTGCAGCTCCGCAGTACGTGATCCCGTGATCCGCCACCTGCCACCCGGCCCGTTGTACTTCAAGCTGTGTACTCAGTACCAGCCCTTCTGTCCTGCTGCCTGCCCTCCCCCCCCCCCCTCTCGCAGGGCCTGCTCCAGCTGGCAGCGCTGCCGGTGCAGGCGGGTTGTGAGGAGGGGGGCCCCGCCCTGCCTGCCCTCTCCGCGCTGTCAGACCTGCTGGAGTGCATGGCGGCCAGCCAGCAGCGGGCTGGGGGCGGGGACGGCGAGTGTGACAGGTGACCGCCTGCGCTGCTGCCCTGCACTGCTGCACTGCTGCACCAATGCGAGTGAGTGGCCCCCCCTTGCTGACTCAGCCACCCTCCCGCACCCCACTCGTCTGCAGGCCTGCCAGCCCCCAAGAGTGCGCCGCCTTTGCAGCCTCAGCCCTGCAGGTGCTGCTGGTGCAGGTAGCCCCCCGCGGCAGCCCCGATGCAGCCGCACTGATGCCGGGGAGTGGGGCCAGTGAGCCGCACCCGCTGCGGGCGGAATCAGGTGGGTGCCTGGTGGGGGGAAGGGGGGGGGGGGGGGGGGGGGGCTGGGTGCAGACCAGTCTGTTGGGAGGCCTGGGTGGCAGCAGCAGCAGTGCTGGGTGGGCTGGCACTCGGTGACACGTGCTGTGGCGCCTGTGCGCCACCCACCCACCCTGCTGTGTGGCACCATCACTCCTGCCCTGCCCTGCCTGCCCGCCCCCCCTTGCAGCCCCTTTGGTGCACATGCTGGCTGAGCTGATGGGAGAGGACGAGCTGGTGGCGGCCCTGGTGGCGCACGCTGAGCGCGCTGCGGCCCAGCACGGCGGGCTCAGCGTGCTGGCCGCGTCCGCCCTCGATGCCTGCCTGCACCTGCTGCCCGGCCTCGCCGCCCTGCTGGAGGTGCAGCTGGCCTGCTGCGAGGACAGAGGGGAGGCTGCTGCTGCTGCTACCGGTGCTGCACCTCTCCCCGCCTGGCTGCAAGGTGGGCAGGTGGATGTGTGGGGTGGAGAGCGTGGGGTGAAGGGTGCCAGTTGGAGGGTTGCAGGCGTGAGAAGTGAAGCAGACGTGTGCAGGGGGGTTGGCAGCCAAGAGGTGTGGCAGCATGCCCCTGCACCCGCCTGCGGCCTGTAGCCCGCATGATTCCTCGCTTCGGCTAAAGACGCAAGCAGGGCTCCTGGCATGCCTGCTGCATGTCACAGCAAATCGTCCCGGCTGCTCGCCCCTGTGCAGGCGTCCTGCGGCTGTACGGCCTGGCGCGACAGCTGCACGGCAGCTTCACAGCGGGCGCCGCCACCCCCCTGCCCCTGCCCCGCCCCCCCACAACCCTCCTGCACCTCGACCTTCTGGCCAGCTTCTCGGCACTTGCGCCCCTGGCCACACCCCTGCTGGCCCCCGCACACCAGCAGCAACACGCAGAGCTGGCACAGCTGGTGCTGGAGGCTGCGCTGGCTGCGCTGAGGGGTTGCAGCGAGGGCGAGGGCGGGGGTGCAGGAGCCGGCGACGGCGACACGGCGCAGCTAGCTGCAGAGGCGCTGCGCATGCTGTGCAGGTACCTGCCTCGCCTGCTGTGTGTGCTGTGCTGCACCCACTGGAATGTGGTTGGCCTGCTTGCAGGTTCTGACACCACACCACACCCCTCTCCTGCATCCCCCCTGCCTCCACCCCTGACCGCCCTGCCCCCGCTCCTGCGCCTTGCCTCCGCAGCTCCGCTGCTGCTTCGGGCCTGCCCACCTCGCCGCCGCTGCTGTCAGGGCTGGAGCAGGGCATGGCAGCCCTGCAGGACCGCTGGGTCACTCAGCGGTACCAGCAGCACCAGGAGGCTCACGCTCAGCTGGTCACCGCCCTGGTGCATGCCCTGCATGCCATACCGGCGCACAACCGCCAACTGAGGGGCCAGGCAGAGGCGGCGGTGCAGGGGCGGCTGCTTGAGCCGCTGACAGCGGCGGCGGCCAGCGCAGGAGCGGCAGCCTCAGCCACAGCCACAGCGCCAGCACTGGGCAGCCAGCAGCAGCTGCGGTCGGCGCTGTGGCACCTGGCTGCCTGGCTGCACCAGCTGCAGGCGCTGCTCAACGCGCTGGAGAGCTACAGCTGGCACGACGGCGAGTGCGGCGGCGCGGGCGGCGACGGCGTGCTGCGGGGCCGGGAGGCGGGTCGGGGTGTGAGCCGGGCAGCTGTGGGCACCCTGCTGGCCTGCTGGCCCCGCCTGGAGCAGGTGTGCAGGTGGCAGGGGGGCGGCCAGCAGCAGCCCCAGCAGGCGGCCGCTCAGGCGGAGGTGCATGCCGAGCTGGCTGCCTGCCTGTGCAGCACCCTGGACCTTGACCCAGCCGCCTTCCAGCCCACCCTGCCTGCATTTGCAGACACGGTCACCGCATGCTGCTCACAACCGGGTGAGGCGGGGCCAGGCCCGGCTGCTTCCATTCACCCCGACCAGTGCGCTGCTTTGTGCACACAGCCCGCCTGCCCGCCTGCCTCACCCCCTGCTGTGCTGTGTTGTGCTGTGCTGTGCCTGTGTGCAGGTGCAACGGCCCTGCTGCGCCCAGTCATGAAGGCAGTGGAGGCTTACGGCCAGCTGCCGCAGTACCAGGTCCCCCTGCTACGCCTGTCGCGCAGCGTGCTGTCCGCACCCCACGCGCAGCAGCTTGCGGCGCTTCGTGGCGGCGACGCCGACCCGTCCGCTGCCCAGGCGCTGCTGGCCCTGCTGACCTGCTGCCTGCGCCAGGGCTGCCAGTGGCGGCAGGTGGTGCCGGGCGCCGAGCAGGAGCTGCAGGCGCTGCTGCGCGTGGGCCTGCCGCTTGCGGCGGCCAACGCAGCCAGCCACCACAGGGGGGTGGCGCACAGCGCGGTCGGTGCCCTGGCCACACTGCTGTCACTGGCCCTGGCTCCGCACAGCCCCGGCGGCCTGGGGCCTGTGCTGCTGGGCTTTGCTCAGGGTCAGGGCGCGCTGCTGCTGCAGGGCTTGCTGCTGGCACTGCTGTCACTGAGCTCAGCCTCACACCTTCCCAAGGTTTGTGTGTGGGGGGGGGCTTGTGTGCTGTGTGCTGTGTGCTGTGCCCCCCTCCCGTTCCTGCCCCAGCAAGCGCCGCACCCACCACCCACCACGGCACCCTGTGCCACCTCACCAGCCACCAGCCTGACCTCCCCCCCCCCCCTTGCTCCCCTTGCTCCCCTCACACCGTGCAGGTGGCCAGCTTGACAAGCGACATGGCACTGCTGGCCACATCCCTTGCAATACAGCAGCAGCAGCAGCAGCAAGGAGGGTCGCCAGCGCCAGGCACCAGCGCCGCAGCAGCAGCACCGGAGGCGGTGTGTGTGGCCTCGGGCGCCGTGCTGAGTGGCTGGCTGTGTGGTGCGGGTGAGGGTGTGGTGTGCAGTGGGGCCATGAGCAGGGCCACGGTGGCGTCCCTGCTGGAGCTGTGGGACTGGCAGCCGGTGCTGCAGCTGGCGGCGCAGCAGCTCACAGGAGCACAGGGCGAGCAGGGCCAGGGCCCCGGCGGCGGCACCAGCAGCACCAGCACCAGCCCCAGTGCAGCCCAGGTGCGGCGGTCTGTGCAGCGCTCCGTGCGTCTGATGGCGGAGGAGCTGCGGCGCGGCGGCCAGCACAGCGCACTGGCGGCTGCGGCTGGTGCCTGAGCGGCAGGCTGTGTGTGTGTGTGTGTTCTGACTGAGCTGATTTGGTTGGTTTGACTGCGCACTGCACCTTCTCTGTTGAAGCCCATGGTGATGGTCAAACTTGTTGATCCGCCTGCTTGTATGTAACATCGCTGCTTACATGCAAGTGTGTGTGTAAATGACTGCAAGCACAGCTGACCGGGGACACAGTGGGTGCTGCACAGCGGGGTGCTGCAGCGCTGCACGCCCCCGCGGGTTGCATGGTGCGGGCCGCCTCCCCCCCCAGCGCCTCACAGCACCACCCCTTGCAGGTCGCCGTCCTGCCGCGCATCCGCCTCGCTGGCGCCCCCCACAGCCACCAGCTGGCGCAGCAGGGCCGCCGCCTCGCTGTGCCGCCCGCAGCGGGACAGGCAGCAGGCGTGGTTGTACCGCAGGTCACTCCTCTCCCGGAAGTCAAAGGCGGTGGGCTGCTGCAGCGCCGCTCGGTACCCAGCCTCGGCTGCCGCCCAGTGCTCGGCCGCCTGCGCCGCCTGCCCCCCCGCCACTGCCAGCCTAGCCGCCTGCACGTGGACGTCGGCAACCCCGACTGCTGCCTCTGGGCTGCGGGCGCTGATGCGCTGCACGGCCTGGTACCCCTCACCCAACGCGCGCTGCAGGGCATGGCTGGCCGCGGCGGTGTCACCGGCAGCCGCCAGCCGCTCGCCCCTCTCCAGCAGCACGTCACCCAGCGCCAGCAGCGGCTCGTCACTCCCCCTCAGGAAGTCGATGCTGCGCTGCAGCCGCTGCTCCGCTTCGCCCAGCAGGGACAGCACCAGGCTTGGGTCCTGCAGGGGGCAGGCAGGCAGGCAGGCAGCTGGGCGGGTGAAGGAGCCGGTCGGGGTGGCGGGGGTGAAGGAGCGGGCCCGCAGCGCTGACCACAGAGCACAGGGCAGGTCACTGCTGGCTGCAGGCTGCAAGAACCCCGCACCGCCCCCGCAGCCCACACCTGTGCCTGTTGCGCTGCCGCCAGCAGCCCCCTGGACCAGTTGCACAGTAGGCCCGGCAAGTCGTCCCCGGCCAGAGCGTCGCTGAGAGAGCAGCAGCGCTGGTATGCATGCATGGCGCGCGAGAACAGCGGCTGCGCCTGCCGCGCCAGCCCCGCCTCGCAGCACAGGCTGGCGTGCTGCACCAGTGCGTCAGCAAGGTTGGACCAGGTCAGCGCATCCTCCTCACGCCTCAGGGCTGCCTCGTATGCGCCAGCCGCCTGCTCCAACAGCGGCAGTGCGGCCGCCACATCGCCCCTGGCAGCCACCTCTGCACAGGTGCTGAGAGCGTTGCCCGCACACACCAGTGCGTCCGCCCGGGGCTGCCCTGCCTCCAGCACTTGGCCAAAGGCGGCCACAGCGGCGTGCAGCAGCGCCACTGCCTGCGCATCGGCCTGCCGCACCATGTCGGCTGACAATGGGTCTGGCGCCTGAGCACAGGCAGCAACCACTGCCTCGGCCTGCTCTTGCAACGACTCAGCCAGACCAAAGAGGCAAGCCGCATGGTCAGCAGCAGGTGGGGCAGGCCCAGAGGCAGCTGCGGCCAGCGCCTTGCGGTAGTGCACCTGCGGCGGCAAGCGGTGGCGGCAAAACGGCGGCTAGTCATGCATAGATCGAATTGAGCGTTGCCAGTCCCACAGCTCCTACTACGCTCACCACTGCTTCTGCAAACAGGGCTGCGGCATCGCCGCCGCGCTTGCGTTCGGCCCGCTGCTGCAATCGCTCGGCAGTCTGCATCGCTGATCGAAATGTCTCGGCCATCGTGATTGAAGAGAGAGGGAGGGGAGTGAACGCAGTTTTGCATCTTTACCAACACCAGAGACTGCCGCCAGGCGGCAGAGTTCACATCTTGCCAAGGTGGCTGCGCAGGTTACAACACGCGCAACAGGGTCAGGGGTGTAGAGGGGTACAGGCATGAATTTCACAGAGGTGTCACAGAGGTAGCATACAAGGCAAGCAGTGATTCATGGCGGCCAGGCTCATCGGCCCACGTCTCCAACATTGCTGAAGCCAGCACCCTGGCTCCAGCCGTAGGTCCTCAGCAGGCGGATCTGGGCTATGCAGAAGGTGGCCTTCACCACTCTGCTCCAGTCCGTGCCCATGGAAACAGACAGCAGCTCAAAGGCGGTGCTGGCCCATACCAGCGGGCCCAGCACGCTGAGCAGGGAGCGGGCAGCAGCGTAGCGTCCCACTGCGGCTGTGATGCCTTCCTTGGCCGCCTGCAAGTTGAGTTGCACAGCGGTCAGGCATGCCAGGCTGTGACCTGGCAAGGCAGGTCCCACACGGTGCAGCCAGCAGTCAGCACATGGCAGCAACATCAGGAGTTAAACTTCCGCTTGCACGCTGCCCGGCAAACCCACCTGCACAGCCACCTTGCCCTGCAGGCTGCCCTGCACGCCCGCCCTGCCAGCGCTGAGGGCAATGTTGAGCGCCGCTTCATACCGCACATGCGACTTCCACACATTGAGGCCCAGGGTGCGCACCAGCGCCTGCTGCACGTTGGAGATGGCAAGTGCGCTGCCCAGGCGTGTGACGGCCGGCATCACCTCCTCCTGCCCCAGCCGCAGCGGCGCCAGCAGGCGCTGCACCAGCGTTGGCGGCTCCTGCGAGAAGGCCCCCCCCGCAGCACCGCCATCGCCCTGCCCCGCAAACTCTGCAGCTGCTGCGGCCTGGCTGCCGGGTGCCGCGGAGGGGCCCAGCGCATCAGCATGCTCCTTGAGCAGGTGGAGGAATACTTCTGCCTCCAGCTCGTGGGTGCGCAGGGTGGAGGGGCAGGCAATGGACAGCTTGTCACGAATCATGAGCAGCACCTGCAGCCGCAGGCGGGTCGGGGGTTGGAGGCAGTGTGGGTGCACACTTGTCACCACAGCGGCGCCTGGCAATGAGGTGCAGATTGACGCAGTGTGAAGGGCAAGCAGCAGGCCTGTGCACACCCACCCACCACAGCAATCAAACAGCGGGCAGGCACACCTGGCGGTAGGCGGGCCAGCGCCCCCGCAGGGTGGACCCTGGGTCAGCAGCCAGGAAGCGCAGCTTGCGGTCAATGGCCATGATGAGTGCGTCACGGCCGCCCAGGTGCGCCTCGCCGCCCTGCTCCATCAGCAGCGTCATGCTCTTGAGCAGCGGCGAGAAGACGCTGCGGCCGTGCAGGGTGCGGTACACGTCCTGCAGCTCCTCGTCGGTGGCCATCTCCAGCGCTGAGAGGAGGTCGGGATCGACTGCTGGGCGCGGTGCGTCATATCTGCGGCAGCGGGTGAGAGGGCTTGCATTACGCAGCCAGTCCCGGCTCACACACTAGATCGGTGCAGAAGGCGGGAGATGTCAGATGGCAGCGGCTGCGGTTGAGCGATCCCAGGGCAATCAGGCACACTCCCAGGCGCTGTGCCAAGCTCACCTGACGCGTGGTTGTTGTTGGTGCTTGGTAGAGGATGGCTGTAGCGTGCCGTCCTCTTCTTCCTGGTCTGCAACAGCATGCAGGCGATGAGCCCTGCCCAACACTGCAGGCGGAGGACGCGAAGGTGCGACCACCAACCGAAGCTGGGCTGGGCGCACGCAGCAAGGCGCGCTGAGGGCCGCAGCCGGCATCGCAGGAACGAGATGATAACGAGCTTCAGATTTCAATTGAGGCCTCCTGCTGCCAGTTGAAGTTGCCGCCCGGCGGTACATTCTGGCGGATTTGTCCTTTCGCAGATGCAATGCCTGCTGAGAGCAGCAAGAAGCCATGAAATCTGTGTGTCTGTTGCCGGCCACCTTTCCTGACTGTTACAATAGAAGGGACTGATGAAGGAGGCAGCATATGAAGCAGCAGCAACTCGGCAGCGAATCAACGGGCCGTGATGCAATCCGTGCGCCAGCGGAAGCTGAATGACAGACAAATCAGCGCATTGGCCCTGCCAATTGTAACGTGACAACATTGGCGTGTTCAGTGCCCCATGGCACGACACATGGCTCACTTCGCCATTGGATTTGCGGCAATGTAGCCGATGGCATCGCCGCAGCTCTGGATCTTGTCTGCCTCACTGTCTGGGATCTCGATCGCAAACTCCTCCTCCAGCGCCATCACTAGCTCCACGGTGTCCAGGCTGTCCAGGCCCAGGTCCTTCTGAAATGCCGCGGTGGGGCTGACCTGCAATCAGAGACGGCACAGGCAGCAGCATTGACGTCGCAAGCAAGTTGGTGCGCACGTGCTGGGCAGAGCATTGTATTGAGCACTGCATCCAGCAATCCGCAATGCAAGCAATATGCAGGTGGCAAGCAGGGTCAGATGACGGCAATGCAATATATGCGGTCGCAGCAGTGAAGCAGGCCGCCGAAAGGGCGGGGCGCGGCTTGTGTAGTGAGCCTCCTCCTCCTGCTTGCTGATCAGGCTCACCTTGCCCTGCTCCACCTTCTCAAAGTTCTTCACCACGTTCAGCACCCGGTCGGTCACCTCGCTCTTGTCCAGGTAGGAGGCATCGGCCGCATATCCTCGCCAGAATTGAAGGGCCGCTGCCTGCTGCTGCACGCTGGAAATGGGGACCCGCAGCGATGAGAGCACCGCCGCACGCAGGCTGCGGATCAGAGCCATGGCTATGGCAGTGCAGGGCAGGCGCTGGGGGACTGAGGGTTTGGTGGGCTGTGGGGTGCAAGGCCACTGAAGCAGGACAGCAGTACGAACGAAACGCGCCGGGCTGCGCAGGCCCCCACTGCATTGCCCCGCCACGCCGGCCCACTCCCCGCAGTTTGTGGACGTCGCCGCAGGGTTGAACACGCAAACAGAACTGGGCTCAGCTTGAAAACACCGGCTCGAGGTGTATGCAGCTGGCGTGCCGGATCCTGAGTCCCGTCCACTGCCAGCGTTCGTGAACGCGCCATGAGGGACGCCGGGCTGGCGATGTGGGCCACGGCCATTCTGCTGCTGGTGGCCGGTGCTGCAGCCAAGGAGCACAAATACAAGCAGGGTCAGGAGGTCTCCATCTGGGCCAACAAAGGTAGGCTGACTGCAGCATTGTTGCCGCCGCTGCGGTGTCGGTTGGCAGCGGGAGTTGTTTGCTGGACCACCTGCTTGTGGCAGGCAGCTCTGTAATCCTTCCCTGCATTCCTCCTGTCACGCACCCAACCATGCTTGCAGTTGGGCCGTTTGCCAACCCCACGTGAGTGCCTGCTCACGAGGCGGCAGTGGACAACATGTTGCCGCTGCCGCGCGTGCATGTGGCACCTTGCCTCACTGCTGCTGGTCGAGTAATGTGGCACCTGCGTTTTGCACCAGCAACCGCGCCTTGCTGAGGTGTTGCTGCGCCGCGTGCTGCCCCCCACCCTGCCTGCGCAGGGAGACGTACCAGTACTTCAACCTGCCCTTCTGCCACCCCAAGGAGGGCAAGGAGTACAAGCCCGAGGGGCTGGGGGAGGTGCTGGAGGGCGACCGTCTCGTCAGCACACCCTACAAACTGCTGTGAGCATGAGTGGCGGCCTGGCAGCTGGCGGCTGCCTTGCTGGTGGCTGCCTTGCCGGTTGCTGCCTTGCCGCAGCACGCGAGGTGTCTCACCCCCTCTCTTCACCTGCTCCCGCCTCCTCCCCCCCCCCCCCCCCCCCCCCCCCCCCGCACCTGCCCAGGTTCAAGGAGGACAAGGAGAACGAGGTGCTGTGCACCCAGGTGCTGGACAGTGACGACCTGGACCAGCTGAGGGATGCGGTGGCTGAGGACTACTACTTCCAGGTGCTGGCAGGGCAAAAAGGGGGGGGGGTGTAGTACACATGTCCACATGGACCAGCCTCGGTGCCCTGGTGACTGCCAGCTGAGAGAGCTTGGTGCCCTCTGTTTGTCCCCCCTGCTCACCCCACCTACAAACACCTCCTCCCTCTGCCCCAGATGTTCATCGACAGCCTGCCCATCTGGGGCTTCATCGGCAAGGTGGAGAAGCTGGGGGAGGGCGGCGGCGGCAAGCAGGGTGGCGGTGAGAAGCTGTCGCTGTTCACCCACATCCACTTTGACGTGCTGCACAGCAAGGACCAAGTCATACAGGTCGACATCTCCACAGGTGTGAGGGGGCGGGGGCGGGGTGAGGGGCCGGCTGGCCGACTGACTGGCACTGCCTGGGCTTCCGGTGCACAGAGTCGGCACTGGCACTGCCTTCCGCTGTGAGCCCCATGCTGGTGTGCGGTCGAGCATGACCCGCCACCCTGCCCTCACTGCCAGCCGCGTTCACTGTGCCACAGACCCCAGCAAGACTGTGGACATCACCACTGCCGACAAGGCCGAGGTTGAGTTCACCTACAGCGTCAGCTGGAAGGGCACAGACATCCCGTACGAGCGGCGCATGGACAAGTACGCCAAGTACTCATTCCTGCCACAGCACCTGGAGGTGGGTGGCGAGTTGGGGTGGTGTGGTGGTGCATGGCGGTGGTGCTGCTGCTGCTGCTGCCGCCTCTGTTTCCGGGGGCCTGCCCTGACATGCCTCTCTCACACACACACCTGCCCCCCCCCCCCCGTTGCACACGCAGATCCACTGGTTCTCCATCGTCAACAGCTGCGTGACTGTGCTGCTGCTGACCGGCTTCCTGGCCACCATCCTGATGCGGGTGCTGAAGAACGACTTCATCAAGTACACCAACAGCGGCAGGGATGACGAGGCCCTGGAAGACAATGAAGAGACGGGGTGGAAGGTGGGCCGGCCAGGACAAGGCAGGGAGACAGCTGCTTGCAGCTTGCAACCCCTCCCCAACTCTGGTTGACTGTGCCTCCACCCTCACCCTGCGGCTGCTGCGCTGGCAGCACACAACAGGCGCAGCGGCGACACGCCTGCCTCAGCAACCATCCAGCTGGGCCCTGCTCACCCGTCTTCACCCCACTCACCACCATTCACCCCCCCCACTCCCCCATGCCGCAGCTGGTCCACGGCGACGTCTTCCGCTTCCCCCCGCATTTGAACCTCTTCTGTGCTGTGGTCGGCAGCGGCACCCAGATCCTGGCCATGGCCCTCCTCATCTTTGCCATGAGCCTGGCCGGCACCTACTACCCTTACAACGGCGGCGCCATGCTCACCAGCGTGGTGGTCTTCTACGCACTCACCGCTGGCATTGCGGGCTATGTGTCGGCGGCGCTGTACAAGATCATGGGGGGTGAGCAGGGGGGGCCGCGGGGGCTGGCTGTCAGTCTGGCTAAGGGGCTGGCGCTGATGGGGCTGCAGGGGCCGCCGCACGATTTGTACTTGCCAAGCAAGTAGCACAGCTGCATCCACCTCGCCAAGGCACCTCTGCTGACACTGATCCATTGCTGACACCTGACACTGCACTTGCACTGCACCCCTCTCCCCCCCTTCCTCTCCCCACCCACCCCCCCAGGCACCAACTGGGTGCGCAACGTGCTCACCACCACGCTGCTGTTCTGCGGCCCCCTGCTGGCCATGTTCTCCTACCTCAACACCGTGGCCTGGGCCTACGGCTCCACAGCCGCCCTGCCCTTTGGCACCATTGTCATCATGCTGGTGCTGTGGGCGCTGGTCACATTCCCGCTCACGGTGGTGGGGGGCATCATGGGCAAAAACACAAAGGTGCGAGGCTTCAGGGACTGTGGGCCTGCCAGAACAGTGCAGAGGGTGCTGGGCGGGGGCAGGCCAAGTGAGCCGGCCATCAGCCGCCGCCCTGGCTGGCAGACTGCTGCTGCATCGCACCACCCGCCGCTGCGCCCCACCCCCTCCAGGCCGAGTTCAACGCCCCCTGCCGTACCACCAAGTACCCTCGGGAGATTCCCCCCCTGCCCTGGTACCGTCAGACGGTACCGCAGATGCTCATGGCCGGCTTCCTCCCCTTCTCAGCCATCTACATCGAGCTCTGTGAGTTGCAGTGGTGGCATGCGCTGACCCTGTGACTGCCGGCCTGTGTCAGCTGCCCGCCCTGTGGCACGGCTGCTGCCGCACCCTCACCCTCACCCTGCACTGTACCTCTTGCCCCCCCCCCCCCCCCCCCCCCCAGACTACATCTTTGCCTCTGTGTGGGGCCACAAGGTGTACACCATCTACTCCATCCTGTTCATCGTCTTCATCATACTCATCATCGTCACCGCCTTCATCACCATCGCACTCACATACTTCCAGCTCGCGGTGGAGGACCACAGGTGTGTGTGTGTGTGGGGGGGGGGGGGGGGGGCGCACAGGGAGGGGGGGGGAGAGGAGGGCCGAGCTGTGTGTCGCGGGGTGTGTTCATGGCGGAGGGAGGGGGGACCATGCGCTTGTAGCAGGCAGGCCATGCTGCATCACAGGGTGTGCCACCACAGCACCCAGGCGCTCGCACAGCGCTGCACTGCTCCCGCCTACACCGCCTCACTCCACCCACCAGCCCAGCAACCTCAACCCCTCCCCACCCTCTCCTCTGCCCCGCAGCTGGTGGTGGCGCAGTGTCATGTGCGGCGGCAGCACGGCGCTCTTCATTTACGGTGAGCAGGCAGGCGGGAGGGGCGCTCAACACTTGTGCCAGCCTGCACCTGCCGTTGCACATTTGCACAGCACATGCGGGCGCTTGGCGCGGGCCAACAGCCCAGGGTGGGGGCCTGCTGTGTGAACACGTCCCCTGTGCCCGCCCCCCTCCCCCCCCCCGCCCCCCCGCAGCCTACTGCTTCTACTACTGGTATGCTCGCTCCGACATGAACGGCCTCATGCAGGCCTCCTTCTACTTTGGGTACATGCTCATGGTCTGCTACGGTGAGGGTGATGTGTGTGTGGGGGGGCTGTGGTGCTGGTTGGTGCAGCTGCAGTGCAGGGCAGCTGAGCATGAGCGCCTCACCTCACCTCCAGGCCACCACCCAGAGCCCGCCGCCCCGGCCCCCCCCCCCTTGCAGGCTTCTTCTTGATGCTGGGCTCGGTGGGCTTCCGCGCCAGCCTCGGCTTTGTGCGGCACATCTACAAGGCCATCAAGTGCGAGTGAACGATGGCATGCCGCCTCACCTCCCTCCCCCCCTGCCTCCCTGCTCAGCAGCCTCACTGCCACTAAGAGTGAGCCAGGCTGCCGCTGCCAACACCTCGCCAGCTCTGCTGCCGACGCCTCAAACGCTTGATGTTCTGGGCATGTTGATGCTGCTTGTTATGCCACTCGCACTTTAGCCCTGTTGCAAATAACGAGCTTCATCGCACAGCATTGGGGCAGAGCAGGGCGAGGAGAGCCAAGACAGCAGAACATCGTGGGCAACAGGGAGAGCGGAAAGAGGCGGAAAGGGGTGACCACCACACTGGTAATTCTAGCAATCTGAACTGGCAAAGCCGCGCCACAGCCCTCGCGCCCTGCCACCACCGCCAAGCGGCTGCAGCCTGCCACCCATCAGCCGGGCTGCCGCCGCTGCCAGGATGCCGCTGCTGCCCAGGATGCTGCTGCTGCTGCTGCTGCTGCCAGCGTTTGGGCAGCCGGTGTGGTACTGGCGCGCCTGCTGGCCGCCTGCTGCTGGCTGCTGCTGGGCTGCCGCCGCCGCCGCTGCCGCCTCTGCCTCCAGGCGCTGCTTAAGAAAGGAAGGGAGATCGCCGGGCGTGTGTGTCTCCTGCCCAGCCAGCTTGGTTGGTGTGTCCAGGGGCCCCGCAGACACGTTGCGTGGCTTGCTGCGCTGCTTCAACACGTCTGGCTTGGGGACGATTGACGCTGAGGCGCCGCGGCCGCGTGTGATGCGCACCTTGGTGCCGTCTTCCAGGAAGCGCCAGCTGGCACGCACCGCTCCGCCAGACACGGGGTCCACGAGCGCCACGTTTGAGTAGTGCAGGGGCGACTCGACGCTGACGATGCCGCCAGGGTTGTCCTTGCTCCGCTTGATGTGCCGCTTGTTCTGCGAGGCGGCAGGAGACAGTGGAGGTAAGGACCTGAGAGAGATGCCAAGGTGCACTGAGTAGGGCGCTTTGCACATGGTGCCAGCAGCAAATCCAGCAGAGCATGGTGTGGAGCGGCGAGTGCTCGACTGCCGCCGCCGCTCCGCCGTCTTCGCCAGGCGGCAGCCAGCCAAGCCCCATCTTCCACTCCCTCACCAGGTTCAGGCCTTCCACCACGACTCGGGGGAACTTGGGGTCGCGTATGACCTTCAGCACAGTCCCCACTTGGCCGGCGTCCCTGCCCGCTTGCAGCATCACTTTGTCGCCCCGCAATATCTTCCACTTGGTGCTCTGGTGCATCACATCCTGGAAACCCCGCCGCCAGACGCCCATGACTTGCGTTAGCAAGTGGGTGCAGAAAAGCGTTTGCTATGCACGAGGCGGTGCAGTGATGAAGGTTGCACACAACGACAAACGAGCAATGTGCCTTGAATTCACACAAAGCGGCAAGCAAGCGGTGACCATGCGCACATTGCGACGGCGGAACCGATGACACACACACACACACACACGAGCACACACATCAGCTTGGCTGCGTTTGATGTGGTCGTGCGGGATGCCACAGCTCGTCATTGAAGCAGCACAGCATCCGAATCAACTGCGTCCTCACTGCCGCCAGATGCACGCCGCCACAAGGCCTGCATCCACCAGTCCGTCTTAACTCTGCCTTTCCAACCCACTGTCGCCCAGATCCACGTGCCGGCTGCCTTTGAGTCGAAGCCGCCTCATCAATCTCCGCCATCGCATCGGGCAAGGTGCGCTAGGTTGCGGCTCTCACGACAGCCTGGGAGGTGCTGCATTGCGAGGCCATTTGGCGGCCCGGGGGGACTTATCCTGCGCCTCGCATCGCGGCACCAGACTGTGGGCAGTCTCGAGCTCCTTCGCCCTGCTGCAGCCCCAAACCGGCGCAATGGATTCGCTCTACGACAGGTCCGACAACCCGCAGAACCAGGCACCCGCTCCAGTGAGTTGCAGAGCCGCCCAACAACCCCGCCGCCGCTTGCGAGCTGCTGCTTCTCCGCAGGAAACTGATGCGGATGACACTCCTTACAACAACGTAGCACCCTGCCTCGTTGCAGGACACCTTTGCCGAGCTGGTGGCTCCAGAGGCGGAGCTTGCGCCCGACGTCGGCGATTTTTTGGCGTCGGAGCCCGCTGAAGCTGTGGCCGCGGCAGATCCGCCCGCAGGGCAGGCAGAGCAGCCGGGACAGGAGGCAGCACTGGCTGAGGCGGGGGCAGCGCCAGCTGAAGGTGCGTGTGTGCGAGGTTCATGCGGTTCCGAGCCGCCACGGAGCCGAGCCGCACCTGCCAACCCGCTGATGCCCCTCGGAGGAGCCTGCCCCACAGCCCGCAGCCCCCCTCCTCAAGCACTGCCTGCTGCCAATGTGTGCCTGCAGCTGCTGCCCCAACCAGCGTGTCTGCCGACGCTGTGAAGGAGGGTGAAGCTGCATCGCAGGAGCCGCTGCCGGCCGCACTGGAGTCGGAGCCTGAGGCAGAGGTGGTGGCGGGTGACGTTGACATGGAGGCAGTGCCGCCTACGCAGGAGGAGGAGGAGGAGGTGGAAGAGGAGGTGGTGCAGGCACAGCAGGAGGTGGAGCCAGGTGGGTGCTGGCGGGCATTGGGCGCCTGACCTGCTGGCCCCCCATGCGCTCCTGGCATGATGCACTGTGTGTCGCAGCACTGGGCTCCCGCCCTCCCACTCCCCCCCTCCCCCCCCTTGTGGGCCGCCGCTTGCAGCCGCACCTGCCACTGTGTCCGAGGAGGCACCCAAGCCTGAGTCACCTGGCCCAGCCGGCGAGCAAGGTGCTGCAGAGCCGCCCGCAGTGCAACCTGCAGAGGCAGCGGCTGCCGAGGAGGCGGCGGAGAAGGAGGAGGCGAAGGGAGAGGCGGAGGAGGAGGGCAAGGCGCCAGAGCACCCAGGCATGGCTGGCGTCCCAGGTGCGGTAGTGGGGCCTCACCGGGGCCTGCACCCACTGTGTGTGTGTGTGCCAGCTGTCACGCCTGGAGGCAGGGCACAGGGGGGCGGGCACTCCCCTGGCTCACACGCATGTTCACTTTCCCGCCTGCCTCTGCCTGCAGCTGAGGAGGAGGTGGAGGGGCTGGCTGGGGAGCAGGTGCAGGAAGAGGTTGAGGCGGAGGTGAGCGGGAGGGGTGGTGGTGCAGCTGTGTGCTGGTGGTGCCTGCACACCACCTCGGCAGCGGCGTCCTTGTGGGGCAAGCCGGCGGCAACCTGCCCCCATCCCTGCCCTGCCAGCTGATGAGGGCTGGGCTGCCTCTGTGTTTGGCTGCAGATGGCGGCTGCGCCTGTGCAGGAGGAGCAGGGCGCTTACGAGGCTGAGGATGGGCTGGAGGTGGAGGCAACCCAGGAGGGCGGCGAGGGTGAGCGGCATGCTGGCAAGGGATGGCAGCTGTGGCGGGCAGGGTGCAGCGGCAGCGCCTGGGCAGGCAGCTGCGGGTTGGCAGGCGAGGCTGCTGGAGTGCAGGGTTGCTTGTGCGCGGCTGCGTGGCTCCTGTACAGCAGCTGTGTGCTGCGTTGAGTGTGCCATGCTCACCCCCATCTGCTCCGCCATGACCCCTTGACATGCCGCAGCTGGAGAGGCGGCTGAGGAGGCGGCTGCTGCCGAGGAGGGGGCTGTTGCGGAAGAGAAGCAGGCAGCTGAGGAGGAGGAGGAGGAGGAGGAGGCTGAAGCCGAGGATGAAGCAGCAGAGGAGGCAGAAGCAGCAGGTGAGCAGGGGCGCAGCGGTGGCGTAGGTGGTGAGACCACAGAGGGAGATGACAGGCTGGCTATTGACATGGTCAGGTCTGGTCTGCCATTCTGCTGCACTGCTGATTGTCTGCGCCACACATCATTGTTGCAGCTGAGGAGGAGGAGGAGGAGGCCAAGGAGGAGGAAGAGGGTGAAGCGGAGGAAGAAGCAGAGGAGGAGGAAGAGGAGGAAGAGGAGGAGCAGCCAAAGACCCGCACCCGCAAGGCAGCCCCCAAAGCAGCCCCCAAGGCACCAGCCAAGGGACGCGGCAAGCGGGCCGCTGCCGCTGCCGATGACACAGCAAAGGTGACGCGCTCAGCAGGCAGGACCCGGGGCGCAGCCGCTGCAGCCTCTGACGACAAGCAGGAGGAGAAGCCTGCTGGCGGGGCCAAGCGCAAGGCGGCAGAGCCGCCAGCCGAGAAGCCGGCAGCCAAGCGCGGCGCTGCAGCAGCCAAGGGCAAGGCGACCGCCAAAAAGGTGCGGATGCGGGGGTCACTTTATGTCTTGGGAGGAGAGTGGCTGGGCTCCGGCGGCACTCTGCCCTCCTCCCGCTTCTGGTGACTGCGCCCTGCCTGCCTGCCTGTCAACTGCTGCCCGCTGCTCTCCCCTCCTGCAGGCCACACCCGCCAAGGGCAAGGCGTCACCAGCCAAGGCCAAAGGCACACCCGCCAAGGCCACACCCAAGGGCAAGGCAGCCAAGCCTGCAGCCAAGGGCAAGGCAACACCAGCCAAGGGCAAGTCGGCAGCCAAGCCTGCAGCCAAGAAGGTGGGAAGCGAGGAGAGCAAGGCGGGGAGGGGGGGCCTGCTGGGTGGACTGCCGGCCAGCTTGCCGCCCACCAATGCGTGCCAAGGTGCAGGTGCCCGTGCCTCACACACAGCGAGGCATGTGCATCTCCAGCCTTCCCACCCACCGCTGCCCACCCACCCACCGCAGGCGCTGGCTCCCAAAAAGGTCGAGACCAAGCGGTCTGCACCTGCTGCCAAGAAGGCCGCAGCCAGCAAGTCGCCCGCCAAGCCCGCCACCAAGCCCGCCGCGCGCAAGGCGTCAGCCAGGAACAAGAAGTGAGGGGGGCGCGCCTTGACCCACCGCACGCACCCTACGCTACGTCCTGCCTGCCTGCAATGGCTGACCAGCCACAGCAGATGACTACAGAGCTTTTCACGGACCGCCAGCCGCCCATCCACTTTTGACACACGAGGGCGGGGCCCGTTGCGCGCCCATGCTCGCCCACGCACACACATCGTATCACACTACGCACCATGCCGCCACCCCACAGCACACTGCCATGCATGTAACTGAACCGACTGTGATGGGCGGGAGTTTGCAGTGCGCTAGCGGTAGAGAATGGAGAGGCAACAAGAATTGACAGGGACATGATCCAAAAGGGATGGTGGAAAGGCCAAGGAACGGGAGGATTGCATGCTGTGGCAGCGTTGAATGCGAAGTGCAGCAGCGCGGGAAAGTCTGTCAGATGGATTCCAGGGAGGAGGAAGAATGCATCGGTTGTGCTGCTGGAAAGTTTATGAGATGAAATTCTGGGAGGAGGAAAGAATGCACCGGTGCTGCTGGAGGCCGGCTCACACAGCAGCAGGAGTGGGAGCAGGCTCGGGCACAGCCATGCCACCATTGCGCAGCGCCTCCTCCAGCTGCTGCACGCGCGCCTGCAGGCTGGACAGCCGACGCTCCACGGTGCCGCCCACAGCCTGCTGCACCACCTGGCGCAGCAGACGTTGCTGCTCCCCAGCCTGCTGCCGCTGGCTGTCGGTGCCGGCAGGCCGACCCTGCTCCTCGCCTGGCAGGCTGCCCTGCTGCAGGAGCTGCTCGATGCCTGCGTGGTGCGCCGCCTCCCCCGCCGACACCGACCGCCGCATGCCGGCCAGGGCATCAGCCAGGTGGCGGTGGCGCAGCGGCAGCATGGCGGGAGGCGCGGCCCCTGCGCCACCGCCGCTGCTGCTGCCCGCCTGCCCGTGTGCAGCCGCCCAGGCCTGCTCTGCCGCCACCAACTCTCGAATGGCGGCAGTGCCCGCCCGCCTTGCCACCTCAGACAGGTCGGCACCGCTCATGCCCTCAGTCGCCTCCCCAGCCAACCCGGCAAGGTCGACATCTGCTGCCAGAGGGCAGCGCCGCAGGCTGGCGGCCAGTATGGCCAGGCGTGCGGGTGGGTCAGGCAGCGGCACCTGCAGCAGGTGGTCCAGGCGGCCTGGGCGCAGCAGGGCTGGGTCGAGGGCCTGGGGGCGGTTGGTGGCGGCAAGGATGAACACCTCGCCTCGGCCTGCGTGTGTGGGTGCGTGATGGAGGGGGAGAGGGATGACGGTGGGAGTGAGGCGGGGTGGTGCAGGGGGGGGGGGGCGGAGGGTGAGGATGCACCGGGTGACGCGTCAGTGCAGCAGCTGTGGGGCCTCGTGGGGCCGCCCACACCCGCAGGCAGGCACCCCTCCCCCCCTGCACCCACCTGCCAGCCCATCCATCTCCACCAGCAGCTGGTTGAGCACCCTGGCCGCTGTGGCCTCCCCCGCTGCACCCCCTGCCCCCCCCCTCCTGCCCGCTATCGAGTCCACCTCGTCGAAGAAGATGAGGCAGGGGGAGGCCTGCCTGTGGTGACGAGGCAAGGGGGAACAAGCAAGGCATGTGTGGGGTCAGGCACTACCACAACAGCCCGCTGACCGCAACTGAGGCGGGGCGTGGCTCAGTGGCACGAGTGGCGGGGCAGGCAGGGGCGGTGAGCTGGCTGGAGGCGAGGAGGCGCGCTTGCAGCCGTCACCTGTCGCACCAGCACACCACCACACCACACCACACCACACCACACCCACCTCGCCGCCTCGAACACCGCCCTCACCGCCGCCTCCGACTCCCCCAGCCACTTCTGCAGCAGCTCGGGCCCGCTGACAGCCAGGAAATTTGCACCGCAGCGGGCGGCGGCTGCGCGCGCCAGCAGCGTCTTGCCGCAGCCGGGGGGCCCGTAGAGCAGGGCGCCTCTTGGGGGTGGCAGCCCGTAGGCTGCCAGTCGCTTGCCGTGGCAGAGGGGCAGCTCGATCATTTCGCGCAGGGTGGCCTTGACCTCCTGTGGGGGGGGGAGTGTGTGTGTGTGTGTGTGTGTGTGTGTGTGTGAGTGAGGGGGGGGGCAGCAAGCGGGTCACTGGCGGGGCATGAGGCGGCACAGGTCAGCGGCCTGCACCCAGCAGCACCCGGGACCCAACCAGGCAACCCACCCAGCACCCTCCCTCCCACCTGCAGGCCCCCAATGTCCTCGAAGCGGGTGTCGGGCACCTCTGGGGCCAGCCCCCGCAGCACAGCGGGGCCCAGCCGCGCCTCTGCAGCCTCAAAGTGGGCGGCCCTCACCGCCAGCCCCGCCAGGAACGCCTGCCCCTGCACCGCCTCCAGCCTGCCCTCGGCCTCCGCGACCCTCACCGCCTCCACCGCACACACCAGCGCCGCCTCAGCACACACAGCCGCCACGTCGGCGGCCACAAAGCCGCGCAGGCGGGTGGCGATTGGCTGCAGCTGCACGTCTGAGTGCAGCGGCATGTGCCGGCTGCAGCACTGCAGCACCGCCAGCCGCTCGCCTGCCTGCAGTGCGCCCAGGGCAACCTGCGGGGTGGAGGGGAGGCAGGGTGGAGGAGGCGCGGGATGGCACAAACTACTGCATCAGGGCAGGTAGCAGGGAGGAGGCTGGCTGGCTGGCTGGCTGGCTGTGCCGGCCGTTGCACATGCAACCTGCCAATGTCACCCTGCCTGCCTGCTTGCCTGCCTGCCATTCACCCACCCACCCACCCACCCCTCACACCCATCCACCAACCCACCTCGCTGTCCAGCCTGCCCGCCCTGCGCAGCGCCCCATCCACCGCCTGCCGCCTGCTGGTAGTGCCCACAAGGGCCACCCGGCAGCGGGCCCCCCTCAGCTCGTCAACCGCCGCCAGCAGGCGGGCGGTGGCTGCGCGCTCGTGCTCAGAGGTGGTGGAGCGGCGGCAGGGGGCCAGAGCGTCCAGCTCATCAAACAGCAGTATGCAGGGGGCCTGGGACTTGGCGGCGGTGAAGGCGCGGGCCAGCACCCGCTCAGCCCCCTCACCCACGCACTCGCCGCCGTTCAGCACGACCAGGGGCAGGCGGGCCTGGGCAGCCAGTGCACGCACCAGGTGGGTCTTGCCGCTGCCTGCGGTGCATGGGAGTGAGGGTGGTGGTGGTGGTTGGGGGGCAGGGGTGGTGAGGTGTGGGGCGAGGTGCAGTGCCGGGCCAGGCAGTGCTGCAGCTACGCACCCTGACAGCCACAGGCAGGCAGGCAGGCAGGCAGGCAGGCAGGCAGGCAGGCGGGCAGGCAGGCAGGCAGGCAGGCAGGCAGGCAGGCAGGCAGGCGGGCAGGCAGGCAGGCAGGCAGGCAGGCAGGCAGGCAGGCAGGCAGGCAGGCAGGCGGGCAGGCAGGCAGGCAGGCAGGCAGGCAGGCAGGCGGGCAGGCGGGTGCCTACTGACCCGGGGGCCCATGCAGCAGCACCCCGCGGGCGGGTGAGGCGCCCAATGCCGAGAAGAGGCGGGGGTGGAGGAGGGGCAGGGCCAGGGCCGCCATCAGCGCCTCCTTCTGCCGCAGCAGGCCGCCCACAGCCTCAAACCCGGCATCACTGGGGTCACCAGTCAGGGTGCTGGCCAGCAGGCGGGGGCGCTTGGCGGGGGCACACCGCGCCACAGCAGCGGCAGCCAGTGCATCCCGACCGTCGCCCCACCGCCGTGCCGCCAGTGTGTGTTTGTCGCTGCTGGCGGCTGCTGCCTGTGTGCCAGCACCCAGCAGCGGCTGCTGGTCCCTGAGGACCCACCCCGCTTGTTCGCACCATTGCCAGCGGCTGATGTGCGGCCCCTCCTCCCCACGCAGCGCACCGCCGTAGGCGCACGCAGGTGTGCTGCCGTCTGCTGTCTGGCCTGGCGCCACCTGCCCACTCACGGCGGTGTCGAGGGATGCAGACGCCGCTGGCAGGCTGTGCAGTGTGGCGCTGCGTGACCTCACGCTGCCAGGCGCACATGTGCCCATTGGAATGGCTGTCTTGCCACCGAAGCGTGATTGAGACCTAGCTCCGCCCACGACCAAGCCGGCCGGAGGGGCAGGCACAACATGGTTTGAAGGTGCCGTCACGTCGGGGCGGGCGGCAGGCTCGGCGACGCCCGCGGCGGAAAACCACGTCGTCGCCCCCCACCTGCGTTCCCGCAGCGCTCGAGCGGCATCTCAGTGAAGCAGTGCAGGTGGTTTGCAAGGCATTTTTTACCAGGAGGCACTCTGCGGGCACCTCACCAAGAGGTTTCACTTTCGGTGGCAGCCATTGGGACGCCGTGTTTGTGGTGCCGACAGCGGACTGAATGGATCGGCTGGCGCAAAGCCTGGTTGTGTGGAATTTGAGGGTACAGGTCGTCCCTCACCTCTGCAACTCGGCGTCAGGGTTCTGGCGGATGGTGCAGGTTAATTGTTGAGTAATTGATCACACCCGATCACCATCAGATCAGCTGATGGCTTTTGTGACGCTCACTGCTGGCCAGGCCGCAGGCCTGCAACCCTTTGGTCAGCATAGAACGATGCAGCATGGCCGTGCAAGACTTGCAGCTCGGCAGCAGCATCAGCGGCGGCAGCGTCATCAGTCAACCGGCACGGCAACCGCATCTTGCCGAGCCTCTGCCTCTTCTGACTCCAAGCAGGCTGCTCAACCTGCAGTGAGCCGTGGGCACCTGTTGAAAGGGAGCTTGATGGCAGCTGGAGGCCTGATGCTGGCTGGCGTGCCTGTGCCTGCAGCAGGTGCAGTGGCGGAGGAGGCTGGTTCGGCCGCCGCCGTTGCCGCCATCGCCGCCACCGCACCATCGGCAGCGTCGGCGACGTGGAGCCATGTGCTGATGAACACCCTCAGCGGCTGTGAGCTGGCGGTGTCGCTGTACCCGACCTTCAGCTACGATGCATCCGGGGGCGGCGGCAGCGGCAGCGTGCGGCAGGGCGACGACGGCCTGCTGCACCTGACCTTTGACGTGGCCACGCTGAACATCCCCCCCATCAACTCCCAGCACGCCTCCATCATCGGCATACCAGTGCCGCCACCCCTCAACATAGCCATAGTGCCACAGGTGGGCCCGCCTGCCCGCCTGCCTGCCCGCATGGCCCGCGCCTGAGCTGGAGCGCAGGGTTGGGCTGGGCTGGGGGTGAGCCGCGTGGTGCGGGCGGTGCAGGCACCCCTTCCCCTTCCCTGCCCGCTCCTTGCTGCCCTTGACCCGCACCCTGCCTGCCTGCCTGCACCCCTGTGTGTGTGTGTGTGTGTGTGTGTGTGTGTGCAGCGGCTGGAGGGCACCCTGGACCCCGCCACCGGGCAGCTGGACCTGGAGTTCCTGGTGGGTTCCGGGGGGGGGGGGGGGGGGGAGGTGTGAGGGGTGGAGGTGGGGCCACCCTCTGTCACCGCTTTTACAGCCCTCCTCGCCCCACAGGCAGCCACCTCCCCCTGCCACCCATCCCCCCCCCCCCCCCCCGTGCAGGCCTCCTTTGAGTTCACTGCTGGCTCCCTGTACCGGGCAGCACCCCTCACCGTGGCCACCACACTGACCACAGAGGCATCACAGGGAGACCAGCTCAGCGGCACGGGGCACAGGCTGGCGGCGGACGGCCGGGCGAGGCTGGCGGGTGTGGCCAGGGTGCCAGCCACAGAGGACAGGCTGCTCAACTCATTCCTGCTGCTGCCCAGCGAGGCCCTGGCGGTGCTGTCCGCAGACCTCACCTTCAGCTGAGGCCGCACACCCACACCCACACCCTCTGCTCGCAAGGCAAAGCGGGGAGCGGGTTGTCACGCAGTCTGTGCTCACAAGCGCGGCAACAGTGTGTAAGCGCTTCGACCAGAGCTGCCAGGGCAGCGCAGCTGTGGCCCGGCCCGCCCTCCATGCAGCCTCAGTAATCAGCAGCATTGGACCAACTGTGTGCAAGTTGAGTGCAGGCGCAGCCCAGCAGCCAGGCACTGCCCATTTTCATCGTTTCCGGTACGAAATGAACAGAGATCAGCAGCCAGGCATGGTCCAGTTGGAATCATGCTGCCCCGCGTCGCGCATGTCGTGCCAGCCGAACCTAGAGCCACCGATACCCACACAGCAGAGCAGGGCAGTCCCTTACAAGTCTCTCAGTGCATACAGCCCTGAGTGCACACCAAAACTGTGAGCGGCAGGTCACTCGCTGCCGCCCTGCTGCTGTGTGCGGCGGTCCCCCGGCAGGTGCCTGTGGTCCTTTGCAGCGTTGCGCTTGCGCCTCTTGGCCAGGTAGGCCTCCAGCTTGCCCCCCGCCTTGAGCTCCTCGTACTTGGCCAGCAGCTCCAGGCGCCGCTGCTCGCTCTTCTTGAGGTAGAAGGGCTGCTTGCCGTCACGCACAGCGCCGCGCTCCTTGGCCTGCTCCACTGGGGGAAAGGGGAGGTGCTGGTCATGCGTGGGGGCCAAGCAAACTGCCATGTACGCGGTGGCCCCCCTGCCTGGGTGCCCAGCCGCAGCCGACTTCCTGCACGCCCAGGTCCGCCCACCCATCAGGCAGCCGCCCCCCACCTTGACTTGCTTCTTGAAGCCTTCCCGCTTGCGCCGCGCCTCCTCGCTGCGCAGCTGCTGCTCAACTCGAGACAGCTTGACCTGCAGCTCCTCCCGCCGCCCCTGGCCCTTGGCCCTGGCCAGCGCAGCACGCAGCTCGTCCCGCTCGGCCGGCAGCTTCTCGTCGTAGAGGAAGGCGTACCGCTTCTTGAACTTCTCTTCGTTGTACTGCCCGCTGCTCAGCGACTCAAAGCGAGGGTCCCGGATGTCCCTGCAGGGGGGGTGCAGCATTGGTGGTGAGTGGAGTCGGGAGCGTGGGGGGCAAGGCATGGTTGGCAGGGTGGGAGGTGCTGCTTGCTATGGCTCAAACTGCCCGCGGCATATGCACCAACCAGGCAGCCAGCCAGCCACAGAACCCGCTGCTCAAGTAGTGCACAGGGGCAACCCGTCAACCTTCACGGAATGAAACTCCACCCACCCACCCACCTCTTGCCCGCCTGCATCGCATCCCTGAACACCGGCACCGGCTTCTTGCTGCTCATCTCAGCGGGTCGGTGCTTGCCCTCCCGCTTGAACGACCCCGACCTTCCCTGCTGGCGCAGCGCACGCGCCCTCGACTTCATGGCTGCAGTGCTGGTGCTGCCATCCTGGCGCAACTGCACCAGCTGGCCCAGCGGCAGCCCCTCGTCCTCCTCCTCGTGTTTTGCTCCAGGCTGCTGAGGCATGGTTGGGATGGACAGGACAAAGAGACGCACTTGTATCAGGCACACAAACACTGGTGCAACGTACAAATCGCCCAACACCACCTCCTTCAGGCTAAACAGGCCAAACAGACACAATTGCAGATACAGTCATTGCTGCCTCACCTCATCGTCGCTGCTGCTGCTCGTGTCGCTCTGGCTGTCCCCACTGTCTCCTTCCGACTCGCTGCTGCTGCCACCGTCTACATGCTGCAAGCCGGTCTGTCTAGGCCTCTTTGCTACAAAGGCAACCTGCTCAGGAGCGTCGTCGTCGCTACCGTCATTGGCCGCATGGCGCCGGCGGCGCGGTGGCTCTCTGACATTCTCCACTGCTGGTGCCGTGCTGGGCCGCTGCAGTGCTGCCCTTTCACGTTTCATGGCTAGCAGCGTGTGCGAGTGTGTGCAGCCGTCGCCTCAGATTGCAGACTGCATGTGCTATGTATCAGGTGTCAGTGCGGGGTGCTACTGCTGCAACAGCGCTTCATGTCTGTGTGCGCGGCGAAATCGTACCGGCGTAGTGCCGCTGGCGACTCGAGCTAAATAGAGGCAGTTCGAATCGGAACCGCACCACGGTCGGTGGGTGATCGTCAGCAGGATGCTGACACGCGGAATGCGGCCCCTGTTGTTCATGTTGAGACATTGATCGCTCCAAACATGAGTGGCAAAGGCTCCCGGCTGCAGAAGCTGCTCAACCTGATAGATGGTGAGTGCCGGAGGGCTGTGTTCTTCCGACTGGAATACCGGCTGTGTGCAGCAATCGCCCTCCTGGTTGGCGTGCAGGCGGCTCATCCTTGCCAACACGCAAGGCGGCAGCGGCCCAGATCGCTGGCATCGCCTCAGCCCACCCCGCCCAGCTGCCAGCCATATTGGCGGCGGTTTCCCGACACCTGCGGCACAAAGACTGGGATGCTCGTGTCGCTGCTGGGCACTGCCTGGGCCTGTTGGCGGAGCACTTTGCTCACCACACACCTGCAGACCTGCAGGCAGCAGCAGCAGCGGGTGTCGCAGCTGTGCCAGACGTGAAGCAGGAGGGTGTTGAGGCGGGTGACAGCGGTGCCGCAGCTGACAGCGAGCTGTCACACCTGCTGTCATTCAGCAGCTTCAACGTGCAGCAGGTGCTGGCGCAGGGCACGCCCATGCTGGCATCAGGAGGCGAGGTGGGTGCTGCGCTGGCCGGCTTGTTTGTTTGTCCACCCAGCCCACCCACCAGTCACCTTTACACGCACCCCACCCGCCTGCCCGCCTTTGTGGCCTGTGCCTGCAGGAGTATGAGTTGCCGCAGGAGACCGCCAACCTGAGCCGTGCTGAGCAGCTGCGCCTGCAGCGGGGCAACCTGAAGCAGCGGCTGGGCCTGGGTGGCGGGCTGATGGAGGGGCTGATGGACACCACAGACCTGCTGGGGGACGAGGACCTGCTGGCAGGCGAGGCAGGCGGGACCACACCTGCACCCAGCCGCGGCGGCAGCGCTAAGCGGCAGCACAGCAGCGGCGGCGCACCCTCCCGCCCCGCCCCCCCCCCAGCCGCCCAGCAGAAGGACGCCTCCCAGCTGCTGGCCAGCATGGGCGGCGGCCTGTCGGCCCGGGAGCGGGCGGCGGCGCTGCGCAGGGCCAAGAGCCTGAAGCGCTCTGCCAGCTCGGGGGTGGGGGCGGGGGGCACAGGCGGCCCCAGCCCCTCCAAGAGGGCCAAGGGGGCGGTGGAGCCGGGTGCGCCCCAGGCTGCAGCCGGCAGCGGCAACGGCAGTGTTGGTGCTGAGGCGCAGGGGCCCAGTGCCGAGGTGCTGGCGCAGGAGTGGCAGGACGTCGCGTGTGGCGGCCGCTGGCCCTTCCAGTCCCTGTGTGACCAGCTGTGCCTGGATGTGCTGCACACAGCCTGGGAGGTGCGGCACGGGGCAGCACTGGCGCTCAGGGAGGTGCTGCGCAGCCAGGCAGGCGCGGCAGCAGTGCATGCCCCCGTGGCCCCCCAGCCAGGCGGGTGGAGTGCGGCGAGCGGCAGGGGCAAGCTGGCGCTGGGGCCTGTCAGCGTGGCAGACGTGACGGCGGCGGCGGCGGCCAATGCGCGGTGGCTGGAGGACTGTGCCATCCACCTGCTGTGTGTGCTGGCCCTCGACCGCTTTGGCGACTTTGTGTCCGACCAGGTGGGGGTGTGGGGGTGTGGGTGGGTGGCTGGGTGGGTGTCTTGGGAGGGAGACCACGTCTTGGCAGCATGCTGGTGCTGGTGCTGGTGCTGGTGTAGGGGCCTGCACAAACCTGCAGCGCTCGACAGGCTCCTACACCAGCACCAGCACCAGCATGCTGCCAAGACAACTGCAGATTTGTCTGGCTCCAGCCCACCAGCCCACCACTCCGCTGCACCTGTGCCTGTGCGCAGGTGGTGGCACCAGTGCGGGAGACAGCAGCGCAGGCGATGGGTGCGGTGGCGCGGCCGCTGCCTCAGCACGCGCTGCCCTCCCTGCTGGGTGCGCTGCGCCAGCTCAGCGAGCACAGCGGCGAGTGGGAGGTGCGGCACGGCGGCCTGCTGGGCCTCAAGTACGTGATGGCGGCCCGCAGTGACGCCCTGGACCCAGCGCTGCTGCAGGCGGTGCTGCCAGCCGCCGTAATCGGCTTGCAGGTGCGGCTGGGGGCTGGCTGCTGGCTTGTGGGTGGTCTGGTGCACCCAGGGCAGCTGTGTGGCAGTGGAGCACCCTTGGTGGTGAATGGCGGCAGCAGTCTTTGTAAAGAAGCGTTCAAAGCCTTACACACATCCGCCGCTGTCCTTCATGCCTCCCCCCTCTGCCCCCTCACACACACTCCTCACAGGATCGCGATGACGACGTCCAGGCGGTGGCTGCCGAGGCGCTGCTGCCTGCCGCAGGGCTGCTGGCCGGCGGGGCTGCCCCTCAGGGCGCGGACCGCGTGCGTGAGCTGCTGTGGCACGCGCTGCTTGAGCTGGAGGAGCTCAGCCCCGCCACGGGCAGCGTGATGGCACTGCTGGCAGCCATACACTCCAGCCCAGCGGCGGCAGCGCCAGACCCCGGCCTGGCGGGCCTGGTGCCCCGCCTGTGGCCCTTCCTGCGCCACCAGCTGGCGTCTGTGCGCCTCGCCACCGTGCGCTGCCTGTCCGCCCTGCTGCGCAGCCAGCCGCTGCCTGCCCTGCTGCCCGGCCAGGAGCTGCAGCGAGCGCTGCGCCTGCTGTTCCAGTGCCTGCTGAGGGAGCGCAGCGGGGATGTGCTGGCAGCCAGCCAGGCAGCCTGGCAGCAGCTGGTGGAGGGAGCACAGCCGCAGGCGCTGACAAGCGCTGTCGCCGCCGCCGTGGCGCCGGCACCGGGGCAGGGGCAGCAGCCGAGGCCAGCAGCGGGGGCAGCAGTTGCGCCAGGGGTGCCGGTGCTGGCTGCCCTGTTCCGCCTGGCAGCCAGCCCGGCCAACAGCTCGCTGGACGCCTCCCTGCTGCTGACAGTGCCGCTGCCCCGCCGGCGGCCCGGCGGCATTGGCAGCAAGGCTGCCCTGGCAAGCCGAGCGCAGCAGCAAGCGGCAGGCGCTTCGGAGCAGCAGGTTGCGCAGCAGCAGCAGCAGCAGCAGGAGCAGCAGCAGAGGAGGGAGAGCCTGGTGGTTGAGGCAGACGGCGAGGGGGGCCACACCACTCGCATGCGCCTGGCGGCGGCTCAAGCTCTGGGCCAGCTGGCGCATGCCCTCAGCCGCTCGCCAGCAGCGGCAGCAGCCCCCCCACAGCAGCAGGTGGAGGCGCTGCTGCGGGGCAACAGTGCCACCGGTCGCCTGCTGGCCGCCTTTGTGGTCACTCACTGGGCACAGCTGCGGTGCCCCGATGCGGCAGGGCGGGCAGAGGGGCCGGGGCAGGGGGAGGCGGAGGGGGAGGGGCAGGGGGCTGTGCCGCCACTCGACCCGGACCTGCAGCAGCTGCTAGCAGTGCTGCTGGAGGTGTTGGCCGCCCCAGCGGCAGCAGCTGAGCCGTATGCTGAGCTGGCGGGGGTCACAGCCCAGCTGAGGGGCCAGGCCTCTGCGCTCATCAGCCGCGCCCTGCAGGCCGGGCTGGTGCTGTCACCGCCCGGCCCCCTGCCCAGCCTGGCCCACCAGGGTGCCGCCGCCCTGGCTGCCCAGGTGCCGCAGGGCGCACCTGCGGACCTGCTGCTTGCACGGCAGGCAGTGAGCGACACAGCTGCGCTGCTGCAGGCCAGCGAGGCGGTGCTAAATACCGGTGTGGCGGCGGCGCAGGCGGCGGCGGTGGTGCGCCTGGGCTGCCTGCCCCCCAAGCTCAACTCCCTCATCCAGCCGCTGGTGGCAGCCATACGCAGGGAGCCACAGCCAGCGCTGCAGGATGCCGCGGCTGAGGGGCTGGCCCGCCTCACGCTGCTGTGTGCACAGCGCACGCCCTGCCCCAACGATCGGTGAGGCGGGGCGGTGCTGGGGTGGTGCTGTGTGGGTGATGCTGTGCACAGCGTCTCTGTAGAGAGCGGAGTCGGCACACACTGTGTGAGTTGAGCGTTAGTTGAGGTGGATGGCTGTGCCCCTCCCCCCCCCCCCCCCCCCCTCCTGCCTGCAGCATCATCAAGAATGTGTGCGGCTTTGCCTGCGGTGACCCCCTGGCCGTGCCCAGCGCCGCCACACCCCCAGACCTGGAGGCTGAGCTGGGTGGGGGGGAGGCAGGAGGAGGCAGCAGGGCCACACTCACGCCCACCCCTCACCAACAGCAGCAGGAGCTGGCGGCGCAGGCGCTGACGCTGGCCCGGCGGGGAGGGGAGGCAGCACTGCGCTGCATGGCCCGGCTGGCGGGGGCGCACCTGCAGCAGCGCCTGCCCCAGCTGTGGGAGTGCGCAGCAGCACCCTTGCAGGTGGTGCAGGCGGCAGGGCAGGCGGCGGGCGTGCCCCAGCTGCAGGCGGCCGTGCATGCCCTGCATGTGCTGGCAGTGCTGGCGCCCGCGCTGCATCCCCAGCTGGCGGCACAGCTGGAGGGGCTGCTGCCGCTGGTGGTGGTGTGCCTGCAGCACGGCAACGCGGCGCTCAAGCTGGCGGCGGCCAGGTGCACGGCAGCGCTGGCCCAGGCGCACACAGTGGCGCTGATGCCGGCCATCCTGCGCCACCTGACCCCGCTGCTGGCAGGTGCGGCGTTCACCCCAGCCCACGTACCCTTCCGCCGCCTCGCCCTCTCACTCCTCCCCAGCCCTGCACAGTTGCCTCGGTGCCTCAGTGCCAGGTGCCACCTGCCTCTGTACCGCCCCTGCTCCCCCCCCCCCCCCACACACACACATTCTCCCCTCTCCGGGTCTGTTGCAGGCTCCGCCCCCGCCTCCAGCCGCCTGGGCGCCCTGCTGGCCCTGCACCTGGCTGTGCCCCTGCTGGGCCTGGCCCTGGTGCCCTACTCGCTGCTGGTGGTGGTGCCGCTCATGGGACGCATGAGCGACCCACAGCCCGCGGCCAGGGCGGCGGCAGCCCGCACCTTTGCAGCGGTGGTGGGTGTGATGCCGTTGGCTCAGGGGGCGGGGGAGCCTCCCGGCCTCGATGCCGAGCAGCGGGCGGTGCTGGCCGCCGAGGGCCGGTTCCTGCAGCAGCTGCTGGACAACAGTGCTGTGGACGACTACGCACTGCCCATAGAGTGAGTAGGCGCACAGAGGGAGGGGGGGAGGGGGGGAGGGGGGGAGGGGGAGGGGGCGGGGGCTTGAGGCTGGGGGGGCAGGCAGGGTGAGCATTGTCCTGTGAGCTGCGCATCAACAGCTGAGTTGGTGCCGTGCCTGGGCCTGTGCTGCACCCCCTCCCCCTCTCCTCACCCTCTTCACCTTTCCCCCCCCCCCACACACACACAGGCTCAACGGCTCCCTGCGCCGCTACCAGCAGGAGGGCATCAACTGGCTCGCCTTCCTGCGCCGCTTTGGCCTGCACGGGGTGCTGGCCGACGACATGGGCCTGGGCAAGACGCTGCAGACCACCGCCATGCTGGCAGCACACACACACGAGCAGCGGCAGCGCTTTGCGGCCTCGGGGGCTGCCGCCGACCGCCCCCTGCCCCACCTGGTTGTGTGCCCCTCCACCCTGGTGGCTCACTGGCCCTTTGAGGTGTCCAAGTTTGTGGGGCCGGCGGTACTGCGGGTGCTGCAGTACCACGGTGGTCCCGCTGAGCGCGCTGTGCTGCGCCGCCGCCTGCCCGACCACGACGTTGTGGTGATGAGCTATGAGAGCTTGAGGGGAGGTGAGGGGGTTGTGTGGGGTGAAGGGGTGAAGGGGTTGGGGCCGCGCAGCACCTGCATGACAGAAAGCAACCCCCCTCTCACACCTGCCCCTCACACCCGCCCCCCCCCCCTTTAGACGTGGACTGGGTGTGCGCCCAGGCCTGGTCCTACTGCGTGCTGGACGAGGGCCACGCCATACGCAACCCGGCATCAAAGGTGGCCCAGGCAGCCAAGCGCGCGGGGCTGGCCGCCCAGCACCGCCTGCTGCTGTCGGGCACACCGGTGCAGAACAACGTTGCTGAGCTGTGGAGCCTCTTTGACTTCCTCATGCCGGGGCTGCTGGGGTCGGAGCGCCAGTTCAACGCACGATACGGACGCACGCTGCAGGTGTGTGGTCTGCATCTGAGCCTGCTCACCCCAACAGTCAGTGCCTTGATGCTGGCCGGCTTGCACCCACCCTGCCACTGGTGGCAGTCTGCCCGACAGCCCCACCCACCCCCCGCCGCTCCCTTCCCCTTGCCTGCAGGCTGCGCGTGTGAGCAAGCGCGGCAGCGCGGAGGCTGAGGCGGGCCTTCTGGCGGTGGAGGGGCTGCACCGCCAGGTGACCCCCTTTGTGCTGAGGCGCACCAAGGACGGCGTGCTGGCAGACCTGCCCCCCAAGATTGTGCAGGACGTGGTGGTGGAGCCGTCTGCGCTGCAGCAGGCGCTGTACCAGGAGTTCCAGGACAGCCAGGTGCGCGGTACGGGCAGTGGCTGGCGGTAACGGTGCTGTACCGCCGCCTTCTCGAGCACTTCAGTGGTGCCAGCTCTCGCGCCGTTCAGCCGAGTGCTTGGCAATGTGTGCCGGCCATGACGGGACCTGCCCATGCAGCAGCTGCGCCCCCGACTCTCCCTCCTCACTTACGCCCCCACCCTCCCCCCCTGCTGCAGGCGCTGGCTCAGATCACAGGGCTGGCTGGTGGCGGCGGGCTTGGCGGCGAGGGCGGTGCCGCCCCCCCGCCGCATGTGTTCCAGAGCCTGCTGTACCTGCGCAAGCTGTGCAGCCACCCGCTGCTGGTGCTGGACCCGGCTGTGCCTCAGCACATGCAGGTGGGTGGGCCTGCATTCGGGGGTGGGGCTGGTGGCGGTGGTGGTAGTGACTGGTGGTGGTGGTGGTGGTGGTGGTGACTGGTGTGTGAGGCGCGGGTGGTTGGAGCAGGGCTGACAGCATGCTTTGAGGGCTGCTGTGGCAAGGCCTCCGCCCTCGTCTCACCCCCCTTCAGCTGCCGACCGTCAAGTGCCCCTCTTCTTGCCCGCAGGCGGTCCAAAAGGTGCTGCAGGGCGGCAAGGGCGGCAAGGACTGGCAGGCGGCCCGCGCCTCCCTCGCCTCAAACCTGGCACATGCTCCAAAGCTGGCGGCGCTGCAGCAGCTTTTGCTGGATGCAGGTGGGCGGCCGGGTGGTGGGCCACAGTCGCAGCTTGTGCAGATTGTGCCTGCCTGCCTGCCTGCCTGCCTGCCTGCTTGCCTGCCTGCCTGCGCCTGAGCGTGCTGCCGCCACACTCCGCCCACACTGCCCCACCACTGCCTGTCCCCCAGGCATCGGCACCGACCCCAGCACCACCCTGGGTGCGGGTGATGGTGGTGGTGATGATGAGGCGGGTAGTGGTGGTGGTGCCGAGGGCTGCGGCCACCGTGTGCTGGTGTTTGCACAGCTCAAGGGGCTGCTGGATCTGGTGGAGGCGCATGTGCTGGCACCTCTGCGGGTGTCTTCACTGCGCATAGACGGCGGCGTGGAGGCGGCAGAGAGGTTCAGGAGGTGGGTGGGGTGGGGTGGCGTCATGGTGGTGTGGTGCCTGGGTGGCGCCTGTGGTGGCGAGGCGGGCAGCTGGGCAAGCTGCTGGGGCCAATCGCGATGCTGCTGCCCTCCCTGCCTCCACCAACCTGCTCACCAACCTGCCCGGCCCTGCCCCGCCCCGCCTGCCCTGCAGGGTCCAGCGCTTCAATGCCGACCCCACCATTGACGTGATGCTGCTGACCACCGCCGTGGGCGGCCTGGGCCTCAACCTGACGGCTGCGGACACAGTCATCTTCCTGGAGCACGACTGGAACCCGATGAAGGACCTGCAGGTGCATGCACAGGCAGGGGGGGTGGCGGTGCTGGTGGCGCCATGGCAGACGCAGTCGTGCCCTGCCCTGCCGTCTCGTGTACTACCCTCTTGTGTACTGCCCTCCTCAGTGCGGCCCGCTCCTCTGCTGCTGGCAGCGCAACAACACACAGTGACCGCTCCTCCTCTCTCTCCCCCCCGCCAACTCGCCTCACAGGCCATGGACCGTGCCCACCGGCTGGGCCAGCAGCGCACCGTGAATGTGTACCGCCTGCTGGTGCGGGGCACGCTGGAGGAGCAGATCATGAGCCTGCAGCGCTTCAAGCTGGATGTGGCTGAAACGCTGGTCAACGCAGACAACGCCAGCCTGGCGGCAATGGACACAGGCAACCTGCTGGACCTCTTCACTCTTCAGGAGCCAGCAGCAGCAGCAGCAGCAGGGCGACCCCCCGCACAGCAGCAGCAGGGCGGCGTGGGAGAAGCGGCTGCGGCTGCTGCTGCGGCTGGCGGCGGCAAGAAGGCGGGCGGCGGCGGGCTGCAGAGTGTGCTGGCTGGCCTGGGTGACCTGGAGGCCTCAGAGGCGCAGTATGCCGATGAGTTCAGCCTTGCCGCATACCAGGCACTGCTGACCAAGCAGGCGTAGCCGGGGAGGCAGGCAGGCGGTGACAGCCATGCCCCACCTGCCCGCCAGTGGCCTCCACTCCCCGCATCGTTACCGCTGTTGCTGCTGCTCTGTTCACCCCCTCTGCTTTTACTGCTTCACTTGCTACTTTGATTTACTGGTACGTCAAGATTTTACTTGTCAAGAAACAACTGAAGTGCGCACTAAGTTGATGGTGGCGGGGGACTGAGCAACAGGGTAGCGGAATAAGTTAAAAAAGACAGCCAGGTGAGTACAGAGTGGCTTTGGTGCCACCCATCCCACGCCACCAGCAATCACATCACGCCGCATCACACTCGTCACCACAGCGCCGGGTGACAGCGGCGGGTCACATGGCGTACACGTCCTCCAGCTTGGTGCGCTTCCAGCGGTCTGGCCCCCGTATGAGCACAAAGAGGAGGGTGAGCAGCATGAAGGCCAGCATGGCGTAGATGAAAATGTTTTCGGTGTAGATGTACTTGAGGCCCATGATGGAGGTGAGCTGGTTGCCAAAGATGTCGTACACGGCGGTGCCGTCGGCATACAGCGCAAAGGCGGTGGCGCAGAACTGGATGGAGGCGGTGGTTGCCAGCAGGATGAGTGCCACGTTGAAGAGGAAGGAAGACATGATGGTGGCCCCCCGCCTCATGGGGTGCACCCTGAAGATCAGCAGGTTGAGCCCAAACTTGAAGTTGCCCTTGGTGACGGCCAGCTGGAGGTAGAAGGCAAAGAGGCCGAAGAGAAGGGTGCCAAACAGGGGGAAGGCGTCGTTGGCCCTGGGGGGGGGACACGCAGGGGTGGCACACGCGTGATGAGTGAGGGAATAGAGGTGCGCTGCGAGGACATCACTGCCCAGCAGGCGGGCAGCCCACCACCACCGCAGCACTGCCCCACTGCTGCTGGCCGGCGTGAGAGGCAGCAGGTGGCCAGGCGGCATGGCAGCAGCCGTTCATCCTGCCTGCCCTTGTGGCTTCCTGGCTGCCTCCCTCCCTCCCCCCCTGCCTGCCTGCCCGCCTCACTTGATGAAGACCTCGTTGAGCAGTGGCGTGACTGGCGGGTCGATGAGTATGTAGAGAATGATTTGCAGCACCCAGCAGATGGACATGGCCAGGCCCAGCAGGCCGCCAAAGAACTTGAGCCAGAAGCCCATGACCGTCAGCACCCACTTGTAGTCGGGGTCCTCACTCTGATGGGGGGGGGGGGGGGGGGGGGGGGCACAGACAGGGGGGGCAGGAGCGGTGCAGAGGGGTGAGGGCCAGGTCTCTGGCGCCGAGGGAACGCGCGAGCACCACCACCAGCACCTGGGTCTGCCAGCCAGCCACCACTCACACCCACCGCTGCCGCCCGCCCGCCCACCTGCGGGTACACCAGCTCCAGCTGCTCCTCATCCTCCTCCAGCACCAGCAGCTGCGTGTTGAGCGCCTTGATGTTGCGCCGCCAGCGCCAGGAGCGGCCCCGCTCCCGCTCCTCCTGCCGCAGCGCGTCCCCCAGGGCCAGGATGTCCTTTGCCCTCCTGGCCAGGTCCCGTGCCCGGTCAATGTACTGGCTGCGTGTGATGGTGGCCTTGGGCCGCCGAATGAACTCCCGGATCCAGTCGATGGGCAGCGCCACCAGGCCGATGCCGCCAAACACGAGGAAGAGGATCCAGCCGAGGGTGGCCACCACCGCCATGGCATACACGATGATGCTGACCCGCACCTTCCACACCTCGTTGGCCACCGTGTTGCTGAAGGTGTCACACTGCGGGGGGGGGAGGGGGGGGAGGGTGTGTGTGTGCATGGATGTGTGTGCTGGAAGGCAGCACAGTGGCGAGCGGGGTGCAGCAAGCCCCAGCTACAGAGAGGCGCCACTTGGCAGCTGCAGGGTCACTGCAGCACCCGTGCAGCAGCACAACGGCACCCCACCACCACTCACAAAGTAGCCACCACTGGCCAGGGACTCGTTGGCTCCGCGCCCGGGCCCCCCCCTGATGGGCCTGTTGGCATCCTGGTCGTAGGACGCAAACAGGCCGATGCATCGCGAGTAGTTGTACGACGGGTCCTCCAGGTAGCTGACAGGAAGCAGGCCCGACACAGCACCCTGCACATCGTACTCGGCATATCCCACAAAGGCTGCACAGCCACAGCACCAGGGGGAGGGGCAGGGCAGCAGGGGCAGGGCGGCAGGGGATGCAGACGTTGACAGCGCGAGGTGCTGGCGGCACACTCGACTAAAGAGCGCCATGCAGCCCCGTGGCGCGGGCTTGAGGCGGCCCACGCAAGCGTGCGTGTGTGTGCTCACCGTAAGGTATGCCGATCAGCATGCCCACCACAAACACGGTGCCCAGAGCCCACAGGAAGCCGCTCAGGTACCGCCTAAACACCGACCTGCGGCAGCGGCAGCAGCAGCACAGCCTCACCAAGGAGAGGAAGCAACAGGCTGGCGGGCCTGGGCACCTGCCATGCACTCCCTGCTGCACCAGACCATCTGGTGCGCGCGACTATCGGGCGAAGCAAGCGCTGGCATTGCAATGAAGGCAGTCAGCGCAGGCAGCGCGCAGGCAGGGCACACCGACGCACCACTCGCTGTCTGCCTCATAGTAAAAGATGCAGAAGGGGACTGCGATGAAGACGATGGCCATGTTTGCAATGTACATGGCGTACCACAGCTCCTTCATGGGCATGGTGGAGCAGGAGGAGAGGGGCACATCGAAGTCGCAGGCCTGCTGATTGGCGACGTCCAGCGGGAAGAGGAGTATGGTCCAAAAGGCCACGGAGAAGCCCAGGAGCACCACAAGCTTGGGCAGCCAGGCCTGGTTCCTGTCCTCGGGGTGCTGGAAGTGCACGACTAGGTAGAGCGAGACCAGCAGCACCAAAATCGCCACCACGACGGTGATGACTGCAAGGCAGCGCAGCGCAAGCCGAGCGGCTTGTTTGATGTCCAGCAACGCAGGGGGCGTGCAAAGCACTCAGTCAGCAGGGCCGCCACTGCCGCGAGCAGCAAAGACCGCGCTTACTGATCAGGAACCAGTTCATGGTGTCGGCTCTGCTAGTTGCTCAGTTAAAGCTGCCGCTGGGCACCCAACTGGCGCTCACGCGCCGAAGCCCATTCCAAACGAGCTCTGCTGCTGCACACGATAAGGGAGTGCTGGACAAGGAGACAAACAACCCGGTTCTGCCTGGGGAGGAAGTTTGTCAAGTACTCGGCAGTACACGTGAATTTTGGCTGGATGCAGCTCGCAATTCCATTATTGACAGGAGATTCAGGGCACTCACACAACGCCAAGTCGGCGCTCCCGCTCAAACAATACAGTGACGGCTCCCAACTGGGCCCACAAAGCAGGCTCTGCAGCTTCGACAGCAGCAGCAGCAGCGCATCAGTGTGTGACAGCCAGAGACCAGCCATCAGGCTATGCTGGCAGCCGCACGGCGGGAGAGCGGGCAGCGGCTCTGGCGGTTGGCGGTGGCAAGCGGAACCCAGTGCGAATTCGGCACTGCCTCAGTACTGTCTGCAGAGCAGGAGGCTGCCAAGGTGCGTCTGCGAAGTGTGTTGCCTCCATGCAGCGATGCCAGCGACGCTCAACTGGCTCTCACCCTCCTACCCTCCAGCGCGAACGACGCAAGCAGCGGCGCAAGCAGAACCGAGAGCTGCGTGAGCGCGCCTTAGGCTGGCAGTGGAGCTGGGACCCGGCCTTGGGCAAGGCCCACAGCACAGCCTCGGCTGGCGACCTCCGCAGGCGTACCACCTCTTGCAGGGAGGAGGATGGCGACAGCGAGGACGCAGTTCTGTTCGAGGCCCTGGCCGGCGTACCCAAGAGCAGCAAGGAGCGGCGGAAGCTCAGCCGGGCATGGAAGCAGTGGCAAGCCTGGCAAGGGCAGAGCAGCAGCGGGCACAGCAGCAGCATGCCTTGCAGCAGCAGCAGCAGTGGCAGAGGTAGCAGCAGCAGCGATAGCAGCAGACCCAGGCCTGGAAGTGCAGGCACCAGCGCTGGGCCACGCTGGGGGCAGGCTGATTGGACGTGGGAGGAGCTGGGCCAGTCCAGCAGCAGCAGCAGCAGCGAGTTCCACTGGTTTTCAAGCTGGCATGAAGAGGCGTGGTATGCTGAAGGTGATGAGCGGGGCTTTCGCCAAGGCAGCACCAACCGGCATACCAGTCCGGGAGGGGGCAGCGGCTGCGGCAGCGGCAGGCACAGCAGCGGGCACGGCACTGCAGCCCATCCTGTGCGGCACAGCATGAGTCTGCTGCAGCTGGAGGACAGCTGGCTGGCTTCCCGCAGCCGGCCGCAGCTGAGGCAGGCCTACCTTGCAGCGGCCAAGGATGCACACCCAGACCTGCACACACACGGGGGCGCGGGGTGCGCTGCGGCCGCCGAGCTGCGCTTCAAAGACATCCAAGCGGCGTATCAAGCGCTGCTGTCGATGGCGTATTGAGTGGCGCCACCATGAAGGCGTCTCTGTGTGATGCATTGTGTCCACATGCAACACCGGGGCCGAGGTTGCCGCACCACTGGCAACTGCATTCGAGCGGCCCTGTCTTTCTAGATATGTTGTGCTGCAGGGACATTGCGTAACTTGCTCATATCCCCTTCACTCACTTCTTCATCCTTACAACCACTAAGAGTGAAACGCATTCATCACGCTGTATTCAGCACTACAAAACAATCCCTGGCGGCAGGTGAACTAATCTCAAGCAATCGGCAGAAGCAAGCGCTATGCAGTGGGGAAGCTAGCAGGGGGGGAGTACGACGGAGGGATCAGGTTCAGGGTGCGGCAGGCAGCAGGGGCTTCATGGGCAGGCATGTGAGGTGTGGCGCACATCAGCGGGCAGGGTCCAGCTTAGCCAGCCTACAGCCTCCGATTGCACACTAGAGACGACACTAGCGCAAGCTGCTGTGCTGGCTGTGCTGGTGTGTGTATTGGTTTATGCTTATGCGCAGGCTCCCAGCTGGCAGCCGTTCATGCACGGGTGGGCTCGATGGGCTGCAGGTGCTGCACCAGGCTGCTGTAGTAAGGGCTGGACACCACTGCAGGTCGGAAGCCACAGGGGGAGGCAGGCAGCAACGGGTGACAACAACGGTGCTGTGGTGTAGCTACATCAAGTCGCGGTGCATGCCGCCACTCACCACCACCCCTGCATGCCGCCCCTCACCACCCGCCCACCCGCCCAAAGCCGCCCCTCACCCGAGTCCATGGTGGGCTGTGCATAGGGCAGCAGGTTCTCCTTGGCCTTGGCAACAATCCAGGTCTGCTGGGCACGGGCCGCAAAGGTGCCAGCCAGGTCGTACACCTGGGGGCAGAGGGGGGGGGGAGGCAGGGAAGGCAGGAGGTTCATGTCAGCATCGTGAAGGAGCGCCAGCATCTTGAAAGTGGCGGCCCAACTTGCGGACGTAAGAGCAGAGCTCGGCAGGCTGTGACTCGTGCACACACACCTGCTTGTACTGCGGTGTGGCGACCACGGAGTCGTGCACACGCAGGTACTGCCCCTTGGCCTGTAGGGGGGACAGGCGATGGAGGCAAGGCAGCCAGGTGAGGCCAGCGGGGGCCAGCAGGGGGCATCACCACCACCACTACCGCAACAGAGCAGGGCACAGGCAGGTGCATGCATACACACATGGATGCGTGCGTGTGGCTGCTCACCGCACTGAGCGAGGGCTTGGCTGACTCCACAGCCGAGTGCACGGGGCCAAAGGCCAGCAGCCGGTCAACGGCATCCTGCACCTGCAGCAGCACGCAGCAGCAGGGGCGGGGTGTGTGAAGGCAGGCAGCAGGCGTCGGCGTCACCGCAGCAAGCTGTGGTGAGGGCGAGCCACCCCCCTGGTGCACATACACACCTGCCCGCCAGGCTCACCTTGTGCAGCAGGTAGCCGGGTGCGCCCAGCACAGCCACCTTGGCCTCACCCACGCGCGCCAGCACCTCGTCAGCAGCGGCGCGGGCCGACCCCGTCAGCCCCTTCTGCTTGACAAACTCCACGGCATCCTCGACCTGTGGGTGGGGTGGGTGATTGGGAGAGGTACACGTGCATTCAGGCACAGGTCGGGGGCAGCAGTCCTGTGACGAAGCAGCAACAGCAGCAAGGGCAAGGGGCAGAGGGGAGGTCGGGACCTCCATTCCCAGACCACGACAGGTGTGCGGCCTGTGCCCACCCACCTTCTTCAGGTACGCCTCCCTCGCCTCCTTGTAGGACTGCAGGTTGGACTTGTGGAACTCAGCCTGGCGCGCTAGTTGCGCCTGCACGGAAGGGCAACCGGTGTGCGGCTGTGGTTATAGCTTGCGGGGCGCCAATGGTGGACCAGGGCTGGGCAACAAAACAGCCAATGCCACGCACAGCACTGGCTCACTCTAGTTATGCTTGCAAGCTGCAAGCCACGCACACCTGCAGATAAGCGCTGTTGTCGGAGTACACCTTCTGTGCCGTGTTCAGTGCGGTGTCAATGCGGTCGTCAGCGGCACGCAGCAGAGTGGCGCCTGCAGCAACACAGCGACGCAAGCAGGTGGTGTCAGGTAGCTTCCGCCGCCGATTCCCGCCGGCGCCAGAATGCTGGCAACGCAGCCAACTCGCGCGCACCCGACCCGCTGGTCGGCCCAGCCCACCTGTGTCCTGTGCCTTGTGCACGTAGGGTGCGGCGACCTCAGCCACGGCTCCCTCGACCTGATCGACGCGCGGCTTGACGCTTTCGGGCACATAGGCCTTGGCGGAGACATAGGTCTTCTCGGCCAGAGCCCCTGTCTGTGAGGCAAGGCTGGTGAGGCGGCCGTTTGCAGCGGGGGCCTGGGCGGCGGGGGAGGTCATGGCTGGGCGGTGAGCGGGGGCGAGCGCGTGTTTGATGACTGTGATTGGACTGATCAGAATGCAAACAATGAAAGCTGAGGACAAACGAGCTGAGAAAGCAAAAATTGGCAACTTGCCTCACGATTTGTCACTGCAGAACGAGTGCGCATGGTTACACCATGGCAACAAACACACGATGCGTGCAGATCGGGGCCATTTCGGGCTGACACAGTCCAGGCAGTGCACCGCCGGCTTCCCGCCGCCCACCGACCGTCAGTGGAGGAAGCAGTTAGTCGAGGAACGACGTGTCGCCTTTGCCCTGCCGCACCACCACCGGCTCGGGTCCAGTGCAATCTATCACCGAGCTGGCGTCAGCCCTACGCGGTCCGGCATCAACGACAAAGTCGAGGCCGGCTGGGCGGTAGCGATCAAAGAGCACCGCGGCGTCAGGGGCCATGGACCCCTCGTCGTCCATGGCTGCCGTGCTGCACAGCAGTGGGCGGTCTAGCTGCTGTAAGATGGCCTGAGCAACTGCAGGGCAAGCAGTGGGGAGGCGCCATGGGTGGGTTGGTCAGCGCTGTCTCCACGCCCCACGCCGTCACATGCTTTTCAGCCCGGCGGATTGGGCATGCTGCCGTGCATTTGGGAGCCGCCCTGCCTTGTGCTGCTGATGCAGAGCGAGCGCGGCCACCGCCAGCAAACCCACCTGGGTCGTCAGGCAGCCGCACCCCGACCTCATGCCGCTTCTTGCTCTTGCCCTTGTCAACATTAGTCAGCGCCTTTGGCAGCTCCTTGCCAGCCAGCAGGATGAAGGTGTACTGCGGTGCGGACACATTGATGTGGGCGGCAGGCAGAGGCAGAGGCGCACTGGCTGTCAGTACATGGCCGCAATGTGCAGGCCTCCCCACGGCACAGTGTGAGGAGGCACTGCTGCAGGCTGCCAAAGCTCTACACTCTCTCTCACTGGTCAACCCCCACAGCTCACCGGCCCCGGCAGCACCCGCTTGACCAGCTTGAACAGGTCAGGCTGCCCTGGCGCCCTGCTGGCAGGCCAGCCCTGCGTGTAGGTGTCCACATCCTGCAGGCTGCGGCACAGGATGGACATGCGCTGGCTGCCCCGGACCCGCTTGATGGACAGGAGCTTCTCCACGGCAGAGCGGCTGCCCAAGTCACACACAAAGGCCAGGTTGCTATCTGCATTGGGGGTTGGGGGGGTCAGGAGCGCGTGCGAGTGTCCGGATGCCGAGGGAGTGCTGGCGTAGCAATGCAGCCTCGCAGTTGCAGCGGGCCAACCGCATCACCCGGCAGCCGCACCTGTCGGGATGATGCCCACAGCTCCCTCCTTCAGCGCATCAACCACAGGGTCTAGGCGCCAGGCATCAGAGCCGTCTGGCTCAACCTGCAGCCACCGCATGGCCTCACAGTCAGGGCCAATGCTGGGGGCAGCGAGGTCTGTGACGGAGGGTGGTACACGTGCTTGTGTCACCTGCACAAGCTGCTGGCGTGGACGCGTACGGTCAACTGCCTTGGCCGCTGCTGCAGCGACGGGCAGGCGCTGTGGGGCTCGGGGTGTCGAACTAAAGCTGGCAATTGACAGCTTTGTGTAGCAGCTCGCAGCACATTGAGCTGGAGGAGACCTGTGCGCCCGGACGCCCTTCAACGGCGGCAACACCACACGAAGCGCCGCCACTGCCACCGTCATTGCGGCCGACATGAGCTCTGCGAGTGCTTCCTAATCCACCAGTGAATGTGCTGTTCGTTTCACAAGCTGATCGTGAGGCGTGCAGAAAGAGCCGTGGTGCGGCGGCAGCAATGCGCCAACCGAGTTTGTTATCCGGCTGCAAGTGCGTCTGCGTCAGCTGAAGGCCACAATTGTCGATCAATGTACAGCGAGATGCGGTTAAAGGCACTAAGACTCTGCTGGTTTCGGGCATTGGCCCGACATGCACATCGCAATAGCATCACTGGCAGGCAGGCATCTGGGCCATCGCCTTGCGAGCAATCGCAGTGCCTGCTGCCTGCCCGCCTCCAGGGCTCACTTGCCCAGATTGGTGTCACAAGCACATGGCGACAGACGATCGTTACTATGCTGCGCCAGGGATGGAGTTGAACGGGGGATTGTGAGGAGCGCCGCCGCTGCCGCTGCCACCGCAGGGGTGAGCCGAGCTTGCATCAAATTGTCCAATCGATTCCTGCCATGCCACATGAGCAGATACCTACACTCCATCTCAAGGTGACAACGCAACTCGCAGGATGCTCCCACAGCAACAGACGCCCCTGTAGTGGTGGTTGCTTTCGGAGGCAATGCGCTGCTGAAGCGGGGCGAGCCGCTGACAATGGAAGCTCAGCAACGCAATGCTCGCTCTGCTGCAGTGGCAGTGAAGCAGCTGGTTGATGCGGGGTACAGGGTGTGTGTCACACACGGGAACGGGCCGCAGGTTGGGCTGCTGGCCGAGCAAGATCCAGCGGTGAGCGAATGCCGCCTGCAGGGGCGCTGCTTACAGCAGCTGCTGATGCTTATGCAAGTTGGGTGGACGCTGTTTCCAGCACTCACTGCAATGGAGCAACCGGTGGCCCCCGTTTTCTGAGCTCATCATGGCATGATGCACCCTTTGTTCCCCCTCCCCACCCCCTCGAATCGGCCCCCTCTTGCTGCGTGCTGCAGGCGCGGCTGGATGTGCTGGATGCTGAGACGGAGGGGCAGCTGGGGTTTGTGCTGGAGCTGGAGCTGCAGAACGTCATGCAGGACCGACAGGTGGCGGTGCTGCTGACGCAGGTGGGACAGGGCCCACACCGTCACCCCAGTCGTACCGCCCTCCCCCGTCTGAAAGCTTAAGCCTGACGAGCAGCATATGCACGAGGTGGTCGGAACCGGCCAGTCGTCTGCCGCTCCCAAGCCTGCGGGTGCCACTCCCGAAGCTGCCTGTGCCTACGCCTGTGCTGTGTGCATGCAGGTGGTGGTCGACCTTGCTGACGAAGCGTTCCAGTCCCCCCGCAAGCAAGTGGGGCCCCACTACAGCCAGCAGGAGGCGCAGCGCCTGGCAGACGCCAAGGGCTGGACTGTGGCGCCAGACGGAGACTCCTACCGCCGCGTGGTGGCCTCACCGCTGCCTCTGGACATCGTGGAGGCGGGGCCCATAAACACGTTGCTGCAGGTGAGTGCTGTACATGTGTACTGCTGCCGCTGTGTTGTGGCGTGGGAGGTGACGGCGTGGGAGGTGCGCTGCACCAACCACGCCTTGCCTGCGCATTGCCAGCTGGGATGGCCTCAGCCACGCAGCCCACTGCTCCTCTGCCCCGCTGGCCCACCGCGCCGCAGGCTGGCGTCATCATCGTGTGCTGTGGAGGCGGAGGCATCCCTGTGTCTGTCGACAGTGCCAGCGGGCAGAAGCGGGGTGTGGAGGCGGTGGTGGACAAGGATGAGGGTGAGGGGCTGTGGCCTCAGCCTGGCCTGCCCCGCCACTGCCTGAGCAAGGGGCAGGTGCATTGCCTCAGCCCCGACGGTTTCCCGACCCCTCCCCCCTGCCGTCTCCCAATGCAGCCTCAGCGCTTCTCGGGATCAAGCTGAGGGCTGAGTGGCTGCTGATGCTCACGGGTGGGTGATGGGCTGGCGGGGAGCACGAGGTGGCGCCTGCTACAGCGCGTAAGGGTGGCACAGCTGCTGAACTGCGGCTGCGCCCCGCACACACTTGCACACGCACCTGCCCCCGAGCCCTGACTCCTGCACACGCCCCTCCCCTGCAGATGCCACCGCCATCTTCGACCCAGCCGCCTGGCCGGCAGAGCAGCGCCCGGTGCCGTCCCCCGCCCGCTGCTCCCAGCTCAAGGGCATGGGCTTTGCATCGGGCAGCATGGCGCCCAAGGTGGCTGCTGCCTGCCGCTTTGTGGCGGCCACGGGGGCCAGGGCGGGAGTGGGCAGCATCCAAGACGCACTGGGCATCATCTCGGGGCAGGCCGGCACCGTCATTGTGGCTGATTGACTGGCACTAGCTCTTGAAGTGCTGTGTGCTGTAGCATCACACTGACAGAGCGGCAGTGCTCACAGGGAATCAACTGGGCAGCAGCAGCACTGCAGCAGCAGATGAACTACAGCAAGCAGGGCAGGGCAAGGTGAGCTCAGGAGCAGGCCCCTCACACCAGGCATGCCGCATTCGTGCGCTTATTCACCCCTGCGCTCACTGCTGTGCCGCCCTCTTGTGCACCACGACGTTTGTGGTTGCGTGCTTTGTGACAAAGTCGGACACGGAGCCCAGGCCCACCAGGCTGCCCATGAGGCGCCGCCAGGCACCCATGCCGCGTGACCCCAGCACCAGCATGTCGGCATGCTCGCCCGCTGCAAACTCTGTGATGTGGCGCCCCTGCAGGCGGGCAGGCGGGCAGGCAGGCAGGCAGGCAGGCAGGCAGCACACAGTCGCACCAGCTCGCAATGCACACAGTCAAGTCTGGCAGTCAATGATGACCCATTCGATGGCCTGCCCCATCGGCCTGCACAGCTCCTCGCTCCCACCGCCCCCAGCACCCACCATGTCTGCTGAGCCGCCAACACACGACACCAGGGTTGTCATCTTCACGTTGTGCAGGCCCGCCGCCTCCGCCTCATCCTTGCACGACCTCAGCAGGTCTTGGGTCCTCAGCAGCGCCATGGGGTCGGGCTTGCAGTCTGGGTTTGAGTCAGGTGCGCTCTCACCGACCAGGTCAGTTGCGACCCCCCCGCTGTCCAGCACGCTGATGAGGTGCAGCTGCAGGGTGGAGGCAACAAGGAGGCTGCTGCTGTGAGTGAGCTCACACGTCCGGCCTGGCTGACTCCCACACAAGCAGCAGCGCACCTCGTCATCTTTGTTACAGAGCTGCTTGGTGGCCCACCGCAGCGCATCCAAGCTGCAGGCAAAGGGCAGGGAGGCAGCAGATGGCCAGAGCATGAGCCCCGTCAGGCCGTTTATACACCCAGCTGTCGTCCTCATCTTTGCGCACGTTCAGAGTGGCTGTCCTGCTGCACGTTGCAACAACGCACCTGACTGGCGAGGGATCAACAGCAAGCACAATCTTCCTCATGGTTCTCACGATTCCCTGCAAGCAGCGGAGGGTGAGACTTGAGCATCCAGCGAGCGCCACACAAAGGAACCGCTGCCGCCGCTGCCATCGCCGGCGCACGATTCGTGGCGGCGTGATGCACCCTGCACCTTATCAACTCGGATTACAAGCGCTGCGAGCCCGTTCAGTGCTGCACAAAGCGTCAAGCGGACGTGATGAGCGAAACCCTGACGCAGCGCGCTCCAATCGTGCTGAGAGCGCAAAAGACAGGCAGCTCAAGGCTATGGAGCTGCTTCGAGATCGGGTCAAACTGGTTCGTGGTGACGGCCAGTGGCGAGTGCCGCCAACTGGTTGAATGACTCACCAATCCATGCCATTCACAAAGTCGCACCCCAACTAAACGATGTACGTGTGCCTCACGTGTATGTGTGTGTTTTACACATTGTTGTTGTTGCAAAACAAAAATGTCTGGATGAAATCGCATGCGAGGCAAAATTTGTGCCGGGATTGAATGCCCAAACGCTGCAGTGCTAGCAGATGGAGGGACCGGGAAGCTGGCAGACAACAGATACTGGTACAACGAATGATGGGTTCAAAAAACACAAAGGAATGACGGTCCTCTGTGTTGCTGTGGGTTGCAGGCAGCAGGCAAGTGCACACGGGCGCTTGCCGACCACGAAAGACGCCAAAATGCAGGACAGTTCACACAAAATGAGGCAAAGACGCCTAATGCCGGTTGTGCAGGTGGGTGGTAGGCAGCAGGATTGATTGCAGAGGGCTGCCCACCCACACCTTCACTCGCGCGCTAACACAGAGCTCGCAAAAGACTGACCCAGTGACGCCTGGGGGGGCGAGTGATGGATGCCGGGAGCCCAGCCGGCTATCTGCTGCGCATGTGCGCAGAGGCAGAGGGTGAAGAGGAACGGCTGCTCACTCCTTGCCGTTTGATCCGCCCAGCCAGCCCTGCAGCCGACTGCTCACAAGTCGCTTGCGCGCCCTGAGCTCACCCACCATCCCACTGCCCAGCTCCTTGCTGCTGGCTGCACCGCGAGACAGTGTACTGCCCAGCTTGCGGCCCAGGCCACCACCACTGCCACTGCTGCCAGTGCCGCCGTTGTCGCCTCCTGGTGCACCCGCATCCGGGCCATCGGCGCCTGCCAGCTGCTCGCGCACCACGCCAGCCCCCAGGTACAGCAGCACGCCCCCCCCCAGCACAGCGCCACCAATGGCCAGCTCCTGGGTGTAGGCCCCCGCCTTGGTCAGCAGGTCGGCCAGCAGCACATCAGAGTCAACGCCGCGCAGCAGCAGGGAGCGGGAGGCGCCGCCGAGAGAGGCGTAGAACACTGCCCAGAAGGCCATGCCGGTCACGCTGCCCACCAGGTACGGACCCAGCGGCATCGGACTCAAGCCCAGCAGGTAGTTGGAGGCACTGCAAGTGGGCAGAAAGAGAGCCGGCGGCAGGTTGAATAGAACACAGAGTAAACACACACTCCACAGCGCCACACTCGTTGACACATGCAGAATAGATGCAGGACCAGGCCGTGCATGAACGGCGAGCGCAGGCAGACAAAGCAGCTGGAGCGCAAGCACGCAGCAGCATGCACTCACGAGAATGGGAGCACCGGTGTCATTCTCAGGAGCAGCACTGCGCCCGCTTGCTGCCAGAAGCTGCCCTGCTCAATCACCGCCTGCACCTCGGCCAGCTTCTGCTGCACCAGGCTGGTGGGCGCTGCAGCGCCTGCCTCCTCCTCGCTCTCGCTGCCCTCCGACATCTCGTGGTTCAGGATGCGCTCCGCCAGGGGTCGGCCGATGCCGCGTGCAATTTGAAAGGCCAGCAGCGCTGCCAGGGTTGTGCCCGTGAGCATACACAGGGAGCCTTTCTGTGCGCCAAACAACAGCCCGCTGGCCAGCGAGAGCGGCTGCAGAGGGGTCAAGATCATGTGGAATGTGTGTATGAGTATAAACGACAGCAGATTGAGCAGATGTATTCCGCCAGCCAGCACACGACACACGCAGCACACATGGCACAGTGCACGCTTGCCTGCGTTGGGAAGAGCGGAATGCTCTCAGCGATCGCTACCGTTGCAACAAAGGCAGCAGGTCCCCAAGGGCCCAGTGCGTCTATAAATGAGATGGTGAAGTCCAAGAAGCCTGGGGCTGCGGCCTCGGCACCCAGGCCAGACGCGCCGGCAGCCCCCGCGGGAACCAGAACGGCCGCTGCCGCCAATGCAGCCGCGGCAGACGAGGCTGCCTCATGCCACAGGTGGCTACAACCTGCACCAATCACACGCAGATGCAGGCAGGGCATTGATAACAAGCCAGGGAGGGGGGCTCGGGGTCGACCGTTGGGGCCACCGACGGTTGTCGCCCCTTGACGCCGACGGCCCGCTACCGTTTCGCCGAGACCACCCACCTGACGTGCTGGGCTCGTTGCCGCCGTGCTCCACGCCGATTTGCTGGCCACGGCCAGACGCCAAGCAGCGAGAGCGACGCCCCCGAGCTTGGCAGTTGTTAAGCGCGCTTCTCTGGGCTGCACAGGCCCGAGTGCGGCCAGAGGCACTAGCCACCAGCGCCTGGGAGAGGCAGGAGGCGGCACGGCACGCCATGGCAACCGAGTGTTCTTGGCGTTGTGAAAGAGGCGTGCGTCAAACGAGATGGGAGACAGCAGGAGTAATGTGGGAACAACGGCACTGGTTGAATGCGCGAAGTGAAAAGGCTGTGGCTTGGCATGGGGTCGCTGGCACCCTAGCAGCCCACGCCAATCCCGATTTCCTGCTATCCCTTCTGCTCCACCGATCAACCCGCTTTGCAGTGCGAGTGGGTGCCAAGCCACTGCTCGCTTCGCCAACATTTGGCACCCGTTTCGGCAGGCAAATCGTAAATCAACACAACACACAGCCGCTGTGCAATCAAGGCAAACGCAGAGGCAGACGCCCTCATAGCGCCGCCGCCGTTGCCACGCCTCAACAACGGCAACACTGCAACGCTGCCTGTTGAACACGTGCTGCAACGATGAGCAACCTGCTCAATGCCAACCTGCCCAGCGAGGACGAGGAGGACCAGGACTATGTACCCGACGAAGCGGATGACGAGGAACGTGCGCAGAAGAAGGGCAAGAAGCCAAAGCGGTTGCGTGGCGCTGCCGCTGGCGCCGGCACTGACGATGAAGCGGAGGCGGGTGCCCAGGCGGGTGTCAGCGGAGCAGAGTTGGACGACGACGAGCACGAAGCAATGCCAGACAGCAAGAGAGAGGCAAAGAAGGCAAAAGTGGATGCCCTCTGGAGCCTGCTCAACCGTGCTCAACCGGCGGCCAAGCCTCCACCCAAACCTAGTGGCAGCTCACTGGCCAGCCTGTGCAAGCCGGGGGCCGGCAAAGGCAAGGGCAAGGGCAGCGCCGACGAGGTGCGACCGCCTTGCGGCAGGAGGCTTGCTACACACCAGATGGTCGCACCAGCCACGCGGCGCACCGGAACTCTTCACACAGACTTGAGCGCCTGCCCCTGCATGTGCCCTGCAGGCCTGGATGCGGCAGCTGGGCCTGGCCTCCAAGCCCAAGACCTCTGCAGCAGGGCAGGCGGGGGGCGTGCAGAAGCAGTCTGTGGCGGCAGCTGCGCTGGCTGCAGCCAAGGCTGCTGCCTCTGTTGCGGGTGCCAGCCGAGCAGGCACCGTCACTGTGGTGGAGCAGCGCCGATTCGCGGGCCAGACCATCACAGTGAACAAGGAGGTGGCCAGGGACAGCAAGGAGGCGCAGCAGGCGGAGGCAGACGCGGCGGCAGCAGCAAAGAAGAAGGCGGGGCTGGATGCAGTGCTGGCCTCCCTGCAGCAGGCCAAGAAGGTGGGTAGGCGGGTGGCTGCTGGCCTGCCTGCCTCAACTGTGTGCATCCTCACAGGAACACTCCAGGTGACAGCCAAGCGGTGCAGTGCAGGATGCAGCCGGGCACCCACGCAGCGGCACCATGTGTGTGCGTGTGTGTGCGTGTGTGTGTGCAGGTGACTGTGCTGGACAAGTCTCGCTCCGATTGGAAGGACTTCAAGCAGGCTGATGACAGCATAGAGGAGGAGCTGGAGGTGCACAAGCGAAGCGGGGGCCAGGTGTGTGGGCGTGGTCTGGCGATGGCAGCTGTCCGATCAAAGCACTGCTCAGCCAAGCAGCTTTGGGCCTGCCAGCACTCCTGCAAAGCAGCTTCAGTGAGGCCCCAAGTGCCTGCATGCTGGTAGCTGCCACCCCGTCTCCCTGCCTGCCTGCCCCTATCGGCCCTCATCATCATCATCATCATACCGTGCTCACCCCTCGCCCCCCACCCCTCATGCCTGCCCCTGACCACAGTACCTGGACAAGCAGGCCTTCCTGCAGCAGGCAGACCTGCGGCAGTACGAGCAGGATCGAGACCGCCGCCTCGCGTCAGACGTGCGCAACAGGGGCCGCCTGTGAGCAGCTGCCGACAACCCCCACACAGCCCCTGCAGCCTCGTGGCGCTTCACAAAGCTCATGCCCACGTGTCTGCTTTCTGTTGCTGCGCCTGCACGGTGTGGTTTGCGGTGCATGTTCATCGAGGCAACCTCAACCATGTCGGAATGCGGTTCAAAAGAAGGGGAGCAGCGAAGTCTTGGCGTCTCGCAGCGGAAGCGCCGCCTCTGCTGCATCCAGTGTGTTGAGCACCTCACGACCCACTTCGCCGCTCAGCCGTGTGCGCTGCCCATTCTGCTGGTAGAACTGGCCCAGCTGCTGGATGGCGGCAGACAGCTGGCGGTACGACTCCTCCCCCTCCACCAGCCCGTTGCCCTTCCAGCGGGTGAGGAACTCGCGCACCAGACTCTTGGCTGGGTCAGCTGCACGCCGCACCTGGAGGCCAATGTGTGTGGGGGGGAGGGAGGCAGCAGCAATCGCAGCTTGAAAAGGTGGCGCGCCAGTGAAGCAGTGTCTGCGAAGCGGCAACAGCAGCTGCAGAGCGGGTCCGTCCTGTGCTGATGCCTGTGCTGGTACTGACGCACCTCCCGCTCCTCGGCGTCGCTCAAGTCGGTGCTGATTGCTTCTCGCAACGCATCCACCAACTTGTGAGCTGTGGTTTCATAGGCTGCACGGCGGGTTGTGAAAACATGCTTGCATGAGGGCATGGGAGGAGCACATTTCCATGGCCCTGCTTCCAGGCTTGACTTGCATCACTGCTTTCAACACACACCTTTTGGGACGGCTCCTTCAGCAATGGCGATGCGTTGGAACGAGAGGCTGGCACACAGAGTGGTCGCCACGCCCAGAAGTTGCCGCCGCTGCAAAAGCGGCTCAGCTGCTGCTACTGGAGCGAGTTCCTGTCTACGCTTGCCGCACCCTTGCAACGCTGCCACGAGTGTCGATCGGCTGGCTGGAGGCCGGCGTTGGCTGCAGCGGGTGGCCGCTCGGATTGGCGTGGGTGTCGATGCCATTTCTTGCATTGACGGGATGCGGGACGAGTCCCGGCCAATGTTGCATTTCGATCCCATTCTTGAAAGGGCAATACTGTCATACTGTACATGCATGCCGTATAAATCAGCTGTGCACAGCACGCTGCAACCGGCAAGTAAACACCGCAAACTTCGATGATCTCGACACGTGCTGCCGCGCCTGCTCGCTCGCTGCCGGCCATCGGAGCGCGCTGGCAGGCTGTTTGTTCTGCGCAACCCAGCTGGCGGCTGATACAGCCCAGCAGCGTCGTAAGAACGGCTTGCAAGTCCACTGCTGGCACCGGCGCTGCAACTCCACCGCCGTCTCAGGCAGACGCCGTCAGCCCGTCGAACCCCTGTGCAAGCTTGCACCCAGCTGATGTGTGGGCCAGCTTTGCAGAGAATGTGTCGGGGGAATGGGAGGGCACCACTGCGTCATTCAGCCCAGATGGCAGCGCGTTGCCCTTGCCAGAATACTACGTCCCACAGGCAGGTGCCGGGGCTGGGAGGGCAGGCAGCATGCAGTCAGCTGGGTTCGCTTTGTGCGGTTGCCGCAGCTGGATATAACAAGACCGACACGTTGCCCAGCTCCTTGCGCACCTCTGCAGGCCTACCGCGACTGGGGTGTGGAGCTGGTTGACTGGCAGAGCCAGTCCAGCATGCTAGCCACCCAGCAAGACCTGACGGCCACCAGCAGGCGCATGATGCCCACAGTTGGTGCGCAGCTGCGGGATGAGCTGCTGCAGGCTGCTGATTCAGATCTGTGCAGTTCTCGCCCTGAATGCTTGCCTTGAAAACCACACCCTTCCCCTCGCCGCCTCTACCCTGTGCAGGCTGCGAGGCAGATGCTATTGCTTACACCCAGGATGCTTGCAAGCTGTTTGATACGAGCGCAAGGGGGGCGGCGGCACCTACAGTAGCGGCAGATGGCAGCTTTAGCTACGGACCGGCGGGAGGCGACATGTCCCAGGCTGATTGCTTCAAAGCGGCGCTGGAGCAGTGCCTGGTGATGCAGCCACGGCGGCGGCGCTTGCGTGTGGTGCACAACCTGCGTCGTGTGGGGGCAGCCGGCACCTGGGAGCTGGACAGTGTGGACCTGCACCAGGAGCGCTACGAGTCGCCGCACCACGGCAAGGTGGAGCTGCTGGGGTGCGGCGGCGGCATGAAGGGCTTTGCCGGCAACGAACGCCTTGCCGCAGAGGAGCTGCAGGGCCGCTGGGCAGCCAGGGGCGTGCGCTATCTGGTTGACGGCGGCGACTGTCGTTGCCATGCCGTGAGCGGTGAAACCTGGTCGGCTGAGGGCTTGGCAGCAGGGGCGTTGATGCTGCTCCCGCTGAAAGTGTGGAGTGCTTGCAACATTCAAGGGGACGGCATCGGCGTGGCGGCAGGCGTGCTGCTTGATGAACCTGGCAGCATGGCACTCGTCACTCGCAAGCTGGTTGCAGGCCGGCTGGTTGCGGCAGAACTGCTGACCTTGCAGCGTGAATAATGTGTCAGTTGAGTGTGTAAAGTACGTCGTTGCGGTGCTCTTCACCACTCGCATGAAGGTCAGGCTCGCACTGAGAGCTCACACTTGCGGCTCCAGCACCTTGTGTCATCGCACAGTGCCAAAGAAAGGCCTGTGGTGAGCCTCCTTGGTGTCAACGTTGCAACTGCGATGGCGCACATCATCGCTGACAAGTTTGCCCTGCGCAACTGCCAACGGCGCCATTCGTGCAGCCGCCGCTCGCAGGCGACGAGAGGCGTTCGAGCGAGCGAGGCGGGAAGCGCTGCCTGTGTTGCCGTTGGGATGTGATGGGAGCATCGCCCCACCGCGATGGCTGTCCTGTGGCTTGGGACCTCGAGCGAATGACATTCAGGGGCTTGAGCATGTGAGGGCCGTGTTATTCGCCTTCAGGGGCTTGCGAAAGCTGTGTTCCCACTTCCGCCAGAGCTGAACACACGCGCGGAACGCTGCCCAGTTCCCATTCACAAGAGCTAGGATCATTCGATGGGCCAACAGAGTGCAAGAGGCTCGAGAGCTCGAAAGGCAGACTGCCCATGTGGCACTGAACAGACGCGCAACCGCCGTTTTGGCCATTCTGTTGGTGCTGGGCGCGGGAGGCGCCGTAAAATGAGCGTGGGCAACGTCCTGCGACTGCGTGGGCTGCCATTCACTGCAAACAGCGAGGATGTGGTTCAGTTCTTCGCCGGCATCGACGTGCAGGCCGTGTACCTGGGCAGCAAGAGCGGTGAGGGCGGCTGGGGTGGCGTGGGGAAGGAAACAATCGAGACAATCCTCGCCGCGTGCAGAGCGATCCTGCTCGCACGGACGCAGCTAAGGGGTCCGGGCAGCGCCAGCAACTCATGCACGGCGCTGGCGACACGGCAGGACCGCACACTGCCCGCCGCTGCCCACACCGCCGACCGCTCACCCGCTCCCCTGCCCGCCGCGTGCAGGCAAGAACACCGGCGAGGCATATGTGGAGATGCAGAGCCCTGAGGATGCTCAAAAAGCACTCCAGGAGAAGCAGCACCAGCACATAGGCTCGAGATACATCGAGTGAGGGGCGCTGCATTGCACCGCCGCCGCTGCCGCTTCGCGCACGCCCAAATTCAAAATCCTGGCGCGCAACCGCCGCACAACGCCCCGCTTGTGACAAAGTTTGACCCTTTGAACGCGAACCGCGGTCCTGGCGCAGGATTTTCGTGGCTGGCGAGGCCGACCTGCTGGCCCAGACCAGCGGCGGCGAGAATGCACGGCCGTCGCTGCGTGGCCATGTCGTGCGCCTACGCGGTCTGCCCTTCAACTCCACCGCCCTTGACGTCCTGCAGTTCTTTGAGGGCGTGGAGACGGTGGGCGGGGAGGGTGGCGTCGTCTTCGCCTGCACCCCCGACGGCCGGCCTACCGGCGAAGCATACGTTACGCTGGCCAACAGCGAGGCGCTGGCGGCGGCGCTAGCGCGGCACAAGGACAAGATTGGGTCCCGTTACATTGAGATCTTCGAGTCCAGCAAGGGGGACATGTACCAGTCTGTGCAGCCGCACGGCTACTTCACAACCATTGGCGGGCGGCGGCGCCACCACTGGCACCAGCAGCATGGTGGGATGGGGGCGGGCCCAGCGGCGGGGCAGTATGCAGCAGAGGGCGGTGGGGCTGGCGGCAGCCACGCTCGCGGATCCCAGATGGACGAGATGTCCAACGCCTTTGCAGGTGGGTGAGCAGCTGCTCTGGCGGACCTCTTAAGCAACTGCGCCTGCTTTGTATCTAGGCTCAGCCTGCGTGTGCACACCTGCTCACTGCCCCTGCTGCCGTCTCCTGTGTGCAGGGTTTGGGTTGAGCCAGAGAGACATGCAGGTGCCAGGACCGCCCCGCTGGGGCAGTGCATATGGCGCGGCGGCTGACCAGCAGTACCAGCAGTACATGGGTGCCCCGCCTCGCCACCCACAGCAAGGGGGGGGCATGGCTGGGGGGGCAGGCCGCTGGCGGCCTGCCCCACACATGTTGCCCAGCGGTGTACACGTGCAGCAGCGTCCGGGCAGCATGCAGCAGCACTTCAACCCTGCACCAGGGCCGCCGCCCGGCAAGGTGAGCACTGTTCCCCAGCTGCTGTCGACTCACGTACACCACCCTGCTCTGTTTTGCTGCACCTGCCCATCCCCGCCATAACCGCTGCCACCCTTGCCTCAGCCTAGGCAGCCTCACACCGCTGGCTCACACCCTGCAGGGCGGGCGAGGGGCAGGCCTCAACGGGACGCGGCAGGGCGGCGGCGGCGCAGGCATGGTCGCCATGCACCCGCACATGCACCCCCACCATCACCCCCACCACGAGTATGGCGGCCAGGGGCCCCAGCTCATGTTCAACCCTTTCATGATGCAGCACCCGCTGATGGTGCAGCATCACCACCCCCACCAGCACCAGGGGTCGCCCTGGGGCGCTGCCGGCATCATGCAGCAGCAGGTGCACACACGCGCAGGGGGGCAAGAGAGGAGGCGGCAGGCAGGGTGCCCCTGATGCCGTGCACCGCGACGCCGACAGCTCTGTCTGCCCTGTACGCTAGCCTGTCCCGCTGCCACTCACCAGCTCCCCCTCCCGCCCCGTTCTGCAGGTGCAGGCGGGTGCCTGGTATGGCGGCATGCATGTGAGCCGCCCCGGCATGGCCCCTGCCTACCCCCGCTACACACCGACAGCCGCTTACTACCACGTGCGGGGGAGTGGGCCAGGTGAGCGTGTGGCAGGGGCGGGTGGCTGGGCGGTGTGCAGCCTGCAAGCGCACACATTCGATGTGTGAGCCTTGCAGCAGCACTGCCTGCCTCAGCAGCACACATCCCCCCTTGTGGCAGGCCCAGGCTGCCTCTCAAACAGCAACCCCTGCCCTGACGCGGCTCCACCCTGCTTGGCCTGGCAGCAGTGCTTGCCCAGCAGCCCACACTTCATCCTGACCCACGTGTGTGTGTGCTGCAGGCCAGCCGGGTGGCAACCACCAGGGCCAGCAGCAGAAAGGCAGCAGGCAGCAGCATGGCAGCTCGCAGGCAGGCGTCAGTGCAAATCAGAGGGACAGGACGGCAGCAGCCGCAACGGCCAGCGGCCAGCCAGCAGCGCAGCCGCCACTGGCCGAGAGCGCGGGGCAGCCAGCTGACGCAGGCTCACAGGCGCAGCCTGCTGCGCCGCCCCCAGAGCAGCAGCCGGTGGATGACCCCACAAGCCGCTCCACTCCTGAACAGTGACTGGGCCAACTTGATGCGCTGCCATCAGCCACTGCCATCAATCAGCCTCCAACATGAATGCTTATCCGCCACATATCACATGACCCAAACCCCCACCTCTCTTGTTCCCCCCAACCCACACCCAAGCTGCCGCCCCACTGCCCGCCAGCCCCCAGCTGACCACACTGACACCGGCCCACCCCTGTACCCTGTACCCTGCCTGCCAGCTGGCTGCCACCGGCGGCCCTCCTGCCAGCCTGCGGCGCCCAGCACCTGCTGCGAACCAGGCCTCAGCCCCAGCAGCTTCTTGTTGCTGAGTGCCCACAGGCAGGCAGCAGGGGTGGGGGCCACATTGACCTACCTGACTGAGCCACAGTGCAGTGCAGTGCAGCCGGGCCTTGCCCCTCCGCCTGCACATACTTGACACCTCTCCCCTCCTAACCGCCTCCCTGTTCTGATGACGCAAGTGCCCCTCAATGCATGCGCACCAGTTTTGTCGGCCTGGGCACCATTACATGAATGCAAGCACCCAGGCCGCCCTCACCACCAGTCCCTCTGACCCTGCTGCGACCCTGTGCCCCCCGCCCCCCCCCCCCCCCCTCTTGTGTGTGAGTGCGCCACATCAGCAGCAGCATGCCTCGCCACCAGCAGTTTTGTACACCCCGCGCATTTGATGCCTGATCTCTGTAACAAGGCCCCCTCCCAGCAACAAAAGTCGGCACCCATCACCATAGTGGGCGGCACAGAGGGGCACATGGGGAGAGGAGGGGCCACATCCGCAATGCTTGCGCGCATATCGAAAGCATGAGGCGGCACCAGAGCACCCTGGCTGAGCGCGAGGCGTCGCAGCCGCAGCCTCAGCCTCAGCTCTCCTCGTTGGCGGGCGGCAGCAGCGGCTGGTACCTGCATCGACAGCGGCACAGCAGCGGAGCTGGGCGGTGCAGGCGGGGTCGCGCTGAGCCTGGTGGCCCCTGCTGGCGCATGGCCCCAGCACTGCCTGCCTGCCTGCCTGCCTGCGGTGCTGGCCCCTTTGACGCCCACGCACCTGGCCTGCCTCCTGACCAGTATGTTGTAGGTGAGCCACCAGTAGAAGACCATGATCCTGCGGGGGCCAGGGGGGCAGCTGGTGAGGAAGGGGTGGTGGGCTGCTGGCCACACCTGCCACAGCACAGCACAGCACACCACCCCACACACACACACACACACCCCGCACCCACCTGCCCTGGTTGGCCAGCGCCCCCCCCACGCTGCTCCCCCCAAACGACAGCCGCTGCAGCACCTCGTCACCGCTGGCTGTGCCCTGACCCCGCTCATCAAGCTCAAAGCGGGCGCCTGCAATGCATCAGGGGCAGGCAGGGGGGCCACTCAACAGCAGGTGATGCAAGACACGCGTGTGTGGCGGTGTGCGGCGAGCCGGCGGCCTGACTGTGCCCTACCCCCGCCACCTCTGCCTGCATGCCCTGCTGTCCTCGCACCCCATCAGCACCCTCAGCCCCTGGGCCAAGGCCTGCCATTCCCACAGCCCTGCCCGCCCGCCCGCCTGCCCACCCTTGAATTCGTTGACACATGCCCCCTCAAAGGCCTGCTTGATGAGGCTGGTGTGGGGCAGCCACTTGAGAGGGCCGGGGACGTTGCGGGCATTCACAAACAGGCCGCCAAACACAATGGACACCTGCAGGCGGCAGGGGGGGGGGGGGGGGGGCAGGGTGGGGCAGGGGGGGGGGCAGGCAGGCTGGCAGGCAGGCGGCTGAGGCAGCAGCAAGGCAGGTGCTGGGCAGTGGCTGCGCCCTCCAGGCATCGACTGCCACCGCCCACCAGCCAGCAGGCAGGCACCCCCCCCCCCCCCCCCTCCATTCCCCCGCACCCCCTCACCAGTATGACTGCGGGCCCAATGGCCAGAGCAGCCTCGGTGGTGGGTGCCGCCGCCCCCACCGCCAGGCCCAGGCCCTGAGCCGACATGGCCTCCAGTGTGAGCAGTGCCAGGAAGGATGCAAAGCGGGCGGGGCGGGGGTTGAGGCCCGTGGCCGGGTAGACCAGGCAGGCAAAGAGGGCGGGGAAGGCGGCGCCCAGGGGCAGCTCCGCCGCCAGCTTGCTGAGCAGGTAGGGCAGCACGCCGTAGCCGCTGCGGGCGCGCTCCCGACCCACCAGCGTCTTCTCCCTGGGATGTGTGTGTGTGTGTGTGTTTGGGGGGGGGGGGGGGGGGGGGGCGATGAAGGGGGGAGTCAGCCAGGAGGGGGACTGTCACAGCAGCGGGTGAGCCGCGAGCGAGTGGTGGCAGCGGAGCGTGATGAGGTGGGAGCAGGAGGTGCCCAGCACCCGCCACCAGGCCCGTGGTGCACCTGCCACGCACCACACTTGCCCACAACCGCACGCCTCACCTCCCTGCACACACACACACACACACACACACACACACACACACAAACAAGTGCGCACCTGGTGAAGACGTTCAGCGTCTTGATGAGCGAGCTCATGGCTGTGCCCACCGCCGACACCTGCAGCAGGCCCATGCGGTCCTGGATGCTGCTCTGGCTGCGCCGCATGCGCCAGTAGATGGCGGCAAACACGGCGGCTGACGACACCTGGCTGGACGCACGGCCGATGTTGGTGGCCTTGTCCCGCAGCACCTGCCGCAGGCTGCGCTTGAACAGCAGCGCCACCTGGCGGCCCAGCCCGCACCGCGGCCTGCTGGGGGGCGCCAGCACCGCCTCGGCTGCAGCGCTGTCGGGAGCGCCGCTGACGGCTTCAGCGCCGGGCACGGCTGCGCCGTCATTGCGCCAGGCGGCAACCAGCCCGCGCAGCCTCTCCTTGGTTGCTGCCTCGGTCTCGGGGCTGGAGTAGTCGACAGCCACCAGGTCACTCAGCCACTCTGCGGGGTGACAAGGGTGGGGTGGCGGTGTGGGGTGGGTGTGTGTGGGGGTGCAGGTGAGCAGGCGGCGACCCGCCTTGGTTTGTGCCTGTGGTTCCCTCAAAACACGCTGGCAGCGCAGGCAGGCGAGGGGGCAGGCTGTGGCACCTGCCGGGTTGTAGTGTGTGGGGCAGCTGTGGCCAAGCGCCTCAAAGTGCGGCAGTGCAGCTGAGGCGGGGCCAGAGTACACCACCTCGCCATCTGTGCACACAGCGACGGGGGCGGGGGGGGGGGGGGAGGCGCCATCAATGAGCGGGCAGGTGGTGGGTGGTCTGTCAGCGAGGCGGCAGTCTGATCAACAGCAGGGCCGCCCCTGTGCGCCTGCCAGCGCGCTGCTGCCGCATACTTGTCCCGCCAGCACAGGCAGGCAGGTAGGCAGGCGGGTGGGCAGGCAGCGTCATCCTATCATGCACCCACCCGCCAGCAGGATGAGGTCGTCAAACAGAGCAAACACCGAGCTGCGGGGCTGGTGGATGGAGGCCAGCACCGTGTGCCCGTCGCTGCACAGCTCCTTGAGCACGCCCATCACCTGCGGCGTGTGAAAGGCGGGTGGATGGGTGGGTGGGTGGGTGAGAGGGAAGGTGCCGGGCAGACAGCAGCAGCTGGGGTGGTGGGCGGCCCGCGTGGCACCTCCCCCCCTCACTCCTCCTCTCCTGGCACCACCGCCAGCCCGGCCTCTCCCCCCCCGCCAGCCGCACCTTTTCAGCTGAGAAGGCGTCGAGGCCGCTGGTGGGCTCATCGCACAGCAGCACCGCTGGCCGACTGATCAGCTCCATGGCAATGCTCAGCCTCTTCTTCTCACCACCACTGAGGCCGCGTGTCTTGGCATCACCCACACGCGTGTCGGCGGCCTGCCAGGCAGACATGCGGCATTGCTTCCCACCGTCAACAACAGCAGGTGCCACATGGTGGTGCGGCGGCAGGCAGGCAGGCAGCCAGGCGGGAGAGGGATCAGGCTGAGGTGGAGGTGGAGGTGGGCACGTGCAGCGCCCTGTGTCAGCATGCGCGCCTGCTGTGGGACAGCATGCGCCGCTCTCACCTGCGCAAGCCCCAGGCGCGCAATCACCTCCTCCACATGTGCCCGCCTCTCCTCCTCCCCCCCCTGGCCCCTCATGCGCAGCTCCGCCGCCATCAGCAGCGTCTCCCTGACGGTCAGCTGAGGGTAGAAGAGATCGTCCTGCTGCACATAGCCGGACCGGACCTTGGAGGCCTGCAGCGGTACGCCGTTTGCGGCAATGTGGCCCTGCAGGCGGGGGGAGGAGGGAGGGCGCGAGAGGGAGGCAGTGCCGCCGGTTGGCAGGCGGGAGGGTGGGCAGCGCAGATCAAGCACCGGCACCTGGGCTGCCATCCTCGGGCTGTAGGCTACAGGCCCTTGGCTCCAGGCCGCAGGATGAAGGGTTCCTCAACAACAACAGTGCAGCCGGCACTTGTGGGCGGCCCAGCGCACCCGCAGCGTGACCCTGGGGGAGAAGGGCATCTGGTTGGCCAGTGCCGCCAGCAGAGTGGTCTTGCCCGAGCCGGAGGGACCCATGATGGCGGTGAGGCGCCCGGCAGCCGCGCACCCAGACACTTGATTGAGCAGCAGGCGGCTGCTGCCGCCCTTCTTGCCGGCCAGTGTACAAGTCAGGTCCCGCCACTCGAGCTGCACCTCAGAGAGTCCGCCGCCCTCCAGCATGCCGCCACTGCTGCTGGCTGCGCGTCGCAGCTTGCGTCGGTGCCTCAAACCTTGCAACCCCTGCACATGCCAGAGTGGGGCCATGCATGAGGCAACATAGCAGCAACAGCAGCCGCAAAGCGTCGTATACATCATCGTCTCGTAAAGGGCGTAGAGTCACAACATTTGTGACTAAGTTGGCAGAGTGATGTAAGGGCTCCACACGCCCGTGCGCGACTTGTTCACCTTGACTGCTGCCGTTGCCAGTGCCAGGGGCACCTGATGTTGTGCAGGCAGCACAATCAGGGCCGTGCCCACCAGAAAATCCATGCTGCAACTGCCTGCGTGAGGTTGAGATGTGAGGGTGGGATCGGGTGCGGTGGCGGTGGCGGTGGCGGCGGCCGTGGACGGGCAGCAGAGGGCCGGTTTCCAGGCGCTTGGCATACGCGATCTCGCACTGCTGATGGCCTCACATCACACGGCAGCAATTCCCAGTGCGAAGGACGTTTAGCCTGGCCATATGACGCCACACGACGACAATGTGGCACTCACCCGAAGCAATTTGAAAGCCCCAGGGCTACTGAAGCAGCACACTGTTTTCAAGTGCGACGATCGCGCGATGAGCCGGTGGCAGGCAGGTACTGTACTGAGATCATGGCGCCGCCAGTCGTGATGGCCGCCACTTGATGAGCTGCTGCTGCTGCAACCACAACTGCTGACAGACTGTCACTTCAAGCTTACAGGCATGAGGCAACAACACTGGCCAACACAGTGCCTGATGGCACCCCGCCGACTCCTGGCACATGCCACTGCCCCAATGAGCCCAAGGCAACTGAGGGCTACCGGCGCCTTGAAGACTGCTTCCGCGAGGGCTGCGGCTGCTGCTGCTGCTGTTGACCAAACAGCGGAGTGCCAAAGGCCGCGCCTGGCGGCGATTGCATCGTGCCAAACAGCCCGCCAGGGGACGCAACTGCCAACGCCTGGGTCGGAGGCGTGCCGCCAGCTGCATTGACGGCATGCCCTGCGCCAAGCTGCTGGCCAGCATGAGGCTGCTGCGCAGCATGCAGGGCTGCAGCTTGTGCCGCGGGGCCACGCGGCTGGCCCTTGTTGCGGTGCTGCTGCCGCCGCTCCTCTTCAGCAAAGGGGTCGCAAGTGTCTCCAGCGGCACGGCGGCGAGCCAGGTAAGCGTCTCGAGCCGCCGACACCCGGTCATCCAGCAGCTGCAAGCACACCAAACCAGCACGGTGCCAAGTGAGTGAATGAACATCAGCAGTCATCGCCTAGAACACTCATGGGCGCCGCCCGGCAGATGGCGGGGGGGGGGGGGGGGGGGGGGCCCTGCCACCACCAGAGGCATCACCGAAACAGCCCAACACACGCACACGCACACGCACCTGCAAGCGTGCCGCTGTGTGGATGAGGAAGTCGTGGACGTTGGTCAGGGCGCCGTGCAGCGCCGCCAGCCCGTCGCCAGGGTGCCTGCCGTCGCCGTTGCCGTGCCGCACCAAGCTCCCTGCACACGCACTCATCAAAGGACTCAAAACGAGCGCCCTGCACCAAAGCTGCGATCCCGACCACACACCGTGCCGGGTAGACAACTGTGTGCATCAGCACGAGCATCAGCGCACTGTGCACGTCTGGCAGTGAGCGATTTGCGGGCGCATGCCCTCACCTGCGCCGCCGCTGGCCAGCAGCACCTGCTCCAGCTCGGTCACAGCCACCTGGTGCTGCTTCAGGAGGTCCAGGAAGCTGGCAATGGACTCCCGCAGGAAGTGGCTGGGCAGCACCGGGGGCCCCGCCAGGTCCTGGGACGCAACGGGGGTGGCAGCCTGCACCACATGCAGCCGGGCCCAAGATGGCAACAATGACAACACTGCTTTACCTGCTTGACTGATGCACAGCAGGCGGGCACACCAACAGCTTCACGACACCCACAGAAAGACAGTTAGCAGGATCTCCGCATGCATGCAACCGGCTGTGCGCCCCCCCCCCCTCCACACATACACATAGACCCCCCCACACACCTTTGAGGCCTCCCGCCAGGCGTGTGCGCGCTTGAAGGTGTGCAGTGCGCTCTCCGCCGAGCGGACCAGGCGGAGCACTGCCTCCCGCAGCACCGCCGCCTCCTCGACATCCGCCCTGACTGCGGTGCCCAGGGCGGAGATGGACTGGCTCAGGGAGCGGGCCTGCGCCTGCACAGAGAATCAGGCACAGGCAAGCATGCTCAGTGCTGCACCCGCCTCCCAACCGCGGCCACGGCAGCTGAACGGTGGCGGCAACGACGTCACGGTGGCGGGAGGGGGGGGTTGAGGCTGCTGCAGGGACATGCAGGCGGACCTGCATTGCTTGCTGCTGCGCCGATGCGCCGCTGGTGCTGGCCAGCCGCGGGTCTGCGTCCAGTTGGCGGCAGTCCGCACGATACTGCAGCACCACCTTCCTGCACCACCGGGCAAGTGGAGCCGGGGGTGGGGAGATGTGGGGAGGCGACAGGCATGAAGAGGCCGAAAGCAAGTGAAGGCTCAGTCACTCACAGGTCAGCCCATGTACCCATCATGCCATGCCCATGGCCCCTGCCGCACTCGCCCCCGCTCCAGACCCACTCACTCGAGCTCGGCCAGGTACTGCTGTGTCTGAGGGCTCAGCTCCTCCCACTTGGTGCTGTGGCTGATGGGGCGATTGTCCTTGGTGGCCAGAGCCGTCACCTGCTGCTGTGCCGCCATCAGCGCCCCCGGCTGCGCGGCACCAAACAGAGACGGGGCTGCACCTGCGGCGCTGCTCTGAAACCCAAATGCAGGTGCAGCTGTGCCGCCTCCCGCACCAAACAGGCTGGGAGTGGAAGCAGCTCCAAACAGGCTAGCCGATGAGGCAGCGCCAAACAGCGGTGTGGATACACCGCCTCCAAAGGGCGATGTCGCTGCAAAGGCGGGCGCCGTCTGTCCAAACGCCGCGCTGCTGGCCGCACCGAACAGCGAGGGCGTGCTGCTTGCGGGAGCGGCGCCAAACGCGGGCGATGCGCCAGTGGCGGATGCGCCCCCACCGAATGCTGGCGTCGATGCGCCGCCGAAGGCGAACATTGCTATGCTTCCCTAGTGCAGTGGTGCTGATGGCGGCCACAGGCCTGTTCTGCCTGCGATGGCCTGCGATGACGTTCCCTACCGACTGCCTATGGTGGTGAGGATCCAGGGATATCGCGCGTTGTGCAACAGCAGAGCTGACGAGTTTGAAGCCAGCGCAGACTTGCCCTTGCTTCTTTCATAGATGTCAAGGCGCTGAAGTGATATTCAAGACATGAAGTGTGTGCAGTTTGACAGCGAAAGGCAATAGGCCAGGCAATACATTCGCGGTGCGGTGTGACGCCGTTGCAACCGCCCGCCATCACTCGTACACCCACGCCTGGGTCGCTGTCGCATACGTCGCAAGCTCATCAGCATTGAACCAAAGCGCGATCTCCCGCATGGCGCTCTCCACACTGTCGCTGCCATGGATGATGTTGCGTCCCATATCAACCGCAAAGTCGGCACTGCGGTGTATTCAAGCATGCAAGCAGAGTGTGAGCAGAGTGTAGCAAGTCCCGGCTTTGCAGCAGGGTGGTGCAGCTTGATCATTGACAGCACGACAACAAGGGTCACTCACCGCAGCGTGCCGGGAGCAGAGGCCAGCGGGTTGGTTGCGCCGATCATGGTCCTGCCTGTCTTCACTACATCCTTCCCCTCAAACACACATGCCTGCACACGGCCGCACTCATCAACCAGTGCTCAATTATTGTGCCAGGGCAGCAGCAACAGCAGTTGCAGCCAGCAATATGAACTGGAGGGCAGCAACAAGAGGGCAAAGGCCGACAATCTCACCACCACGGCACCAGAGGACAAGAAATCCACTAGCTTAGGAAAGAAGGGTTTACCGTCATGCTCTGCATAGTGCTTGGAAGCCAGCTCACGGCTGGGCACCAGCACCTGCGCAGCAAGCCCAGAGCCACCAGCTGTCAGAAGATCAGGCACACTGGCCGTCAACTGAGGGCATCAGACAGCCGAGCCTAGCACGGCTCATCGCTACCTGCTAATCGCACCTTGATGCCCACCAGCTTGTATCCACGCTGCTCAAACCGCTTGATGACATCACCCACCAGACCACGGTGCACACCATCCGGCTTCACCTGCGGCAGTGACGAAAACAGGAGAGCATGTGTGCACCAGCAGAAGGTTGGGGTGGGATGAACTCCCCAGCTGCCAGCCAACAGACTCACCATGATGAAGGACCGCTCAGAGTTGGCAGACGCCGCGAAAGAAACGGTGGTGCCCACTTCAATCATAGGCAAGCGAGGTGTTGCATGAAAGGTGATTAGATGAAGGCGACCGCGTTCGGCAACGACAAATATAGGTGCAGCACGTCTCACCAGTCGCCGCCAGGCCCATTACAACTGCTGATGCAGCCTTATGGCCTGTCATGAGCGTTGCCAGACTGCCATACGGTGCCTGCCTGGCTGCCGTGGCAGCAGCGGCAGCTGGGAAAACGCAATAAAAACACGTTAACATTTTGGTCCTTGTAAGGAGGCGGAGGCGGAGGCGGCGGCAGGTGCAGCAGCATCGAAGCGTATTGTTAATGCGAACACGGGTTGTTGTGAGTCCCAGACACATTGTGCGATGAGGCAGGCAAGCGCTGGCCGAGTTCACCTGCAAAGTTGGCGCGGCGGCCCAGCGAGCGCAGGGCCTGTCGAAACATCACGTGTGATGGCAATGCGGATTGTATCGGCTGCAGAGCCTGGTGCGATCAAGTTGTCATGATGTACCGATGTACCGATGTACGATTTCCTTGGAGGGACTGCGGCAACCCGATCCGAGATTCCATTAGGATGAGATCGAGCTGAGGGCCGACTGTATCAATTGAGTCGCACCAAAATGCAGTCAACGCCCAAAAAGTCAGCAGGCAAAAGACCGGCGGCAAGACCTCCCAAAAAGACAAAGAAAAAGTCGATCAAAGACAGCAAGCCGTGAGTTTCGAAGGCGCTGAGCCACACAGCGCCATGCGTCACAGTCTGACGCCCTTCCCAATGCACATTGTGCTGCAGTGCCAGCGGCGGTGCTGTGGGCGGGGGCCCTGCCGCGGCAGCAGAGCAGGAGCGCAAGCGGCTGGTGACGGAGCTGGAGATGACGGCCGCGGGACTTAGAGCTCGGGAGGCAGAGGCAAAGGGTTTGCAGCTTGAGCTGGCGGCGCTGCGATTGCGACATGGCCAAGACGTAGCGACAGCGCAAGACGTGCTGCACAGCCAGCAGCGGGAGAGGGCTGTGTTGGAGGAGGCAGCACGAGCCCTGGAGAAGCGGCTGGAGGCCGCCTGCGCCGAGACAGCCCTGCTCCGCGTCTCCCTGCAGCAAGCGCAGGCGGCTGGTACAGCAACAACGGGGCAGCAGGCCAGGAAGCAAGGCGAATGCGAACAGCACGCCGCCAGCAGTGAGGTGTGGCGCTTGCAGTGCCAGTCGCAGCAGCAGGCTGAACACATTGCTGCGCAGCAGGAGACAATTGAGCGCCTCCGCCAGCGGCTGGAGCACACCGAGCAGTCGCTTGAAGCGGAGCGCGGAGGGACAGACATGACGGCATGGTTGGCAGTGCGTGGGCAGGCACGCAGCCAGCTGCGCTTTGTGAGAGAGAGCCCCTGGCTGGTGCACATCAGGCCTCAGCGCCTGGGTGGTGTGCTGCCCAACAGTGTGCTGCCCGGCAGCTGCCTGGCCCTGGCGGGGCGCCAGCTGCTGTTGGAGGGCCCTGAGGAGGAAGGGCAGGAATTGGGAGGTGGGGGCCCAGCGGGGCAGCTGCACATGCTGGACCTGAGCTCAGGCCAATGGTCGGCACGTAGGAGGGGAGTGGAAGGGGCACCCAGCCCCGGTCAGCCACCAGCCAGTATTGCACCGGTCAGCGGTAGAGCCATGTGCGGAATAGGGGACAAGCTGCTGGGGGTGGGTGGCACCTGCTGCGGCCAGTTGCTGGGCACCAAAGTCTTCCACCCCAGCCTGCGGGAATGGCTGCCATTGCCACCACCCGCGGACGCATCAGCGCTGCAGCCACCGCTTCGCCACAGCGCTGCACTGGCCTACTGCCCCGCCTCGCACGTGGCCTACTTGTTTGGCGGCCAGGGCGAGGCTGGTTGCCTGGCCGATCTGTGGTGCTTGAATTGCACCAGCATGGAGTGGCGGCAGCTGGACACAGTCAGCAGCAGGCCAGGAGAAAGTGCTCGCCTGCAGGGCTCACTGGATGCGCCCCCACCCAGCTCAGGGGCTGCGCTGGCGGTGTCTGAGGACGGCAGCCGGCTGTGGCTCATGGGCGGGCGCCTGGACAGCCAGCGCTGCAGCAATGCACTGCACCGCTATGACTTGGGGCTGAGCTACTGGGCACGGGTGGATGCGGCGCCACCCATTGAGCCTCGTGCAAAGTGAGGAGACAACCTCTTGACTGTGAGCACCTGCCCTTCCATCCACTGACCCATGACTATATGCGTGCCTCTCCCACCGCACTCCATGCAGCCATGTCATGTCCTGCGTAGACAGGTTCTTGGTCATTGTTGGCGGCAGCATTTTCTCTGCTGATGGGCAGGCAGCCCACCTCCAGGACTGCGCCCTTTATGACCCCACAGAGAACTCATGGGATGTGTTGGACGGCGCAGCCTTTGAACCTGACGCCGGCAGCAGCAAAGGGCACCCGGCAGCTGTGGTGTCTGTGGCAGCAGGCATGATTGCAGGCAACGGTACACCCGCCTCCTCCAAGCCTGCCCAGCGCGACGGTGAGCCGGCAGCTTTCCTTGGCGCAGGTAGCTGCGTGTTCAGCGGCAACAAGCTGCTTTTGCTCAAAGCCCTCCCAGATTCTGGGGGCCGGCTGGGGGAGCTGTGGACTGTGGTGCTGCAGCTTCCCGGAGATATTGAGCTGCTGCGTGAGTCGCAGCGCAAAGCAGCCTGCGTTGTCAAGCAGCTCACGCTTTTCGAGGAGGAGGTGAGTGCCGCCAGTGTTAGGCTGGGCTGGACACCAGCAACTGCCAAGAGAGACAGGCTAGTGTCCTACAAGCTGATGGTCACAAACTCGGAAGGCCGGTCCCGGGTGCGCAACCTTGACTCGCTGCTGCTGGCCATGCTGTGCTGCCACAAACCGCTGATGCAGAGCCAGACAGCCAAACTTCGTTTGCTTTCGACACAGAGCCCACAGCGCAACAGCCGTGGAAGTCTGCGCAGCAACGCCCCTGCCCTGCCCATCAGCCCACTGTGCTGGGTGCAGGAGGCATACGAGGGCTGCGAAACCAGCTGCCAGGTCACCGGGCTGATGCCTGGCTCCCACATCTTCTGCGTCAAAGCTGTGTACGACGACGCCAGCTTCCAGTGGTCACAGCCTGTCATGGCGGTTACAACGCCCGCAAAGAGGGGGCCTACTTGAGTGCAAAGCCATGGCGGTGGGCACCATAACAGCTTGAGTGTATCATGACAGCGCATTGAGGGGAGCAGCCGCCAGCAATGGCATGGCTGCTGTGGTGGCAAACGTTGCATGCGTTGGATGGCAGCGTGAGGCGCATGCTGCCAAGTGAACAACAATGTGAGAGCGACAAAAAGAGCAGCAAGGAGAACGAGGCACCAGCGGTGATCACGTGAAGATGATAGCCGCTGCCTTGACCTTTTTTGCAACCTGCGAGGGGAAAGCGGCACAGCGAGTGGCGCATCAACAACACGCTGACAAAAGTCCTGCCGCCTGTAAAGTCGACCTCTCCAATGCGTGGCTGCAACTGGCAGATGCACTAGGCGACGCCCATGCCCCTGGCGAGCATCACCGCACCTCTGCATACAACGCTGCAAACTCCTTGGTCTCATCATCCTTGGCGGCGTCACCCTTGAGCGGCTTGGGCAGGATCAGCATGCAGCTGGTGGGGCGCTTGGTGAGGCCCGCCTGCCCCAATGCCTCCTTAGATGGGACGTAGATGTACGGTATGTCTCGGTCCTCACACATGACGGGCAGCGGCGTGATGACGTCCACAGGGGAAATGTCGCCCGCAATGAGGCACAAGCTGCAGGGGAAAGGCAAGGCATGCGGGTTGGAGGCAGCAGGCAGGCAGGCAGGCAGGCAGGCAGGCAGGCAGTTACGCAGAGGCAGGAGTGGCAATATGCGGATGCGGTGGGATGCAAGGTGGGGCGGGTGTCGACGCACCCCTGCACATTCTTGCGAATGGCTTTGATGACCTCCTTGACACCACGCTTTATCTGCTTCCGCTTGGCCGCCTTCTTTGCAAGCTTGAGGCACTGCAAAGCAAGGGGAGAAGCGGGAGGCAGAGCGCCGCACATTGTCGGCCGCCGCCGAGGCGAGGAGGCGCAGGCACGGCAAGTGAATCCGAGTTTCTGCCGAGCGCCCAAGGTGTCGCCAGGCCGCTGCTGGCTTGCCAGGGTGCTGCCGCGATGCCGGAGATGCATGCTTGCGGCCTCACCTTCTTGCTGAGCTTGTCATCGGCCAGTGGCTTGGCGATGGCACATAGACTGAGCTTGCCAGCCGGCGCTTCTGCTGCGGGCTCTGCTGCTACCTCCACCTCTGCTGCCACTGTCTCCTCTGCCTCCTTCTTCGCCTTCTTCTCCTTCTTTTCCTTCTTCTCCTTCTTGACCTTCTTCACCTTGTCTGGAGAACCCATGGCTACTTGCTGTCGCTGCCACAAATTGTCGCAGGTTCGTTCGGGGGCTTGAATGGGCATGCATTCGATGCGCCAGACTGCATCCCGAAATCAATTGTACCGCAGCTGGTACTGCATGGACGAATTCGCACCGTTTCGAGCTGTGCAGCTGCCCTCCACTTGGTGACATTCATTCAGGGTGTTGGAGCGAGGCTGCTTCTTTTTGGTGCTCTTCAACCCGTCTCTGCGACGCGGTGGCGGTGCAAGGGCCTGTCAAACTTACAGCCTGACACGCAGGACCAGTCGGGATGCCGGCAACGCACCGCAAAGGTCAGGCCGCTTCACGACTGGAAACGCTGGCTGAGCGAGCCCGTGCGAAGCCGGTGGACAACTTTGCCAGCATTAGCACGTACTATCGATCAGCAGACTTGCTGTTGCGACAGGTGAGCCGCAGCGGCGGCGTTGGTTGCGGGCCGGCGGAATCTAAGGAAACAGCGAAAGTTTGTGGCACCCCCATGTTCAGGCTGAGGTGTATCGAAGAGCGCACAACGAGGATGAGCTGTATGTCATGCTGCTGCGGTTCTCAGGGTAGGCTTGGGGCAAAGCTGGTTGCGTCGGTGCTGTGTTGTCTGTCGCCACATGGCCCGGCTCTGTTGTGCATCACTTGTGAAACTCACGCTGATGTCATCCCTGTGCCTCAAGCCCGTGCAGCCTGGTGATTGAGACCCTGCCTCGACATCGCGCTTTTGTTGCCAATGACACCAAGTACCAGCAGCTGAAGCGGGTGCGAGGCGGCCCCAGGCTGCGTCTTGCGCTTGCATGCCGCCGTGGCTGTTTGCCTTGCACTGGCAGCACAGCAAGCCATCCAGCCCCGTGACTCTCACATGCAGACCCTGCTGGAGGTGTGCCTGCCAGAAGCGGAGCGCCTCAAAGCAAACGTGAAGCTGCGGGATGTGTTGGAGAAGCTGGAGCGGCAGGGCCCCTTCCAGCCCACAAAGAGTGTCGGCACAGTGCGGATGAGTGCGGGCAACCTGCCTGAAATACACTGGGACGAGCTGCTCCTGCGGCCGCCACCCCCAGCGGCCGCTGGCACAGCCCTAGGGGTGCCGCAGCCCGAGGGCTTTGACCTGCTCAGTGGTGGGGGGCCTGCTGCTGCCGCCACGGCTGCTGCCGCCAGCACCGCATCCTGGCAGCCTGCAGCAGCAGCGACTTACAGCATGCCCACTATGCCAGCACTGCCAGAGCTGAGCACTACCTTGCGGCTGCCCACAGCAAGCCAAGCCACGCTAGCCAAGCATGCGCTGCTGCCCTCAACGGCATATAGATTGCAGCAGCAGCAGCAGCAGCAGCAGCGGCAGCAGCGGTATGAGTCGCCCGCATCACTCCTGCCGCAGCGGCCTTTGTACCCCGAACTAGCAGAGCTTGAGCCGCCCCCACCCCCGCCTCCTCCTCAACAGCAGCAGGAGCTGGATGCTGGGCTTGCGGGCCTGGACATTGGCAGGCAGCAGCAGTATCAGCAGCAGTATCAGCAGCAGCAGCAGCAGTCCTTTCCGCAGCCCAGCCCATACAACGAGATGCAGCTGGGGCCTCAAGAGGTGGGCGTGGTGTCGGCCTCGCGGCCCACCCAGCCGCTGCCTCCTGATGCAACGTGCTGCCAGCCGCCAGCCGCTGGGCAGCAGCAGCACATGGTGCCTGTGCACAGCGGCGAGGTGGGCGGTGTGAGTGAAGTCAAGCGGCTGCAGCAGGTTCGTGACGTGCATGTGTCGGTGGCGTTGATGGATGAATTCATGAGGTGAGCGGGCAAGGTCGAGCGGGCTGATGCCGGCTGCTGCATGCCTGTATGCCACATGCCATGTGCTGTGCTCGTGTGAAAGCAGCTGTGTGCGTATAGAAGCAGCTGCAGGTGGCGACAGCAAGACCAGTGCCGGGTGCATAGCATGGCTGCTGCCCGCCCCCGCACTGACAACTCCACCCCACCGCTCTCCCCTCCGCCCTTCAGGTATGCTGTCGGCAACACGCGGCGCAACGTAGAGAGCTGCGGCATCCTGGCGGGCACGCTGTCTGCTGACGATGCTGTGTTCACCATCACAACCCTCATTGTGCCCAAGCAGACGGGAACAAGCGACACGGTGAGTGCGGTGGAGGTGCCACACAGGCCCCGGGTGCAGGACAGGGGCAGGACAGGGGCAGGACAGGGGCAGGACAGGGGCAGGACAGGGGCAGGACAGGGGCAGGACAGGGGGGGCGGGGCGTGCCTCACAATGCAGGGAGGCCACAGGGGAGGCTCGCTTACAGCGTGGCCAGGTGTGCACTCTCTCACGCATCGCCCTGGCTAGCCTCAACACACGGGGTGGGTACCCGCTGGCCTCACACCCTGCACCCTGCACTCCCCCACACACCACCCACACCCAGGTTGAGATGCTGAACGAGGAGGAGATCTTCGAGGTGCAGGACAGCCGTGCGCTGTACCCGCTGGGCTGGATACACACCCACCCCTCCCAGACCTGCTTCCTCTCCTCGGTTGACGTGCACACACACTGCGGCTTCCAGGTGCAGGCAGGGGGGGGAGGGGCAGGGGGGCGGCACCCTGTGCATGGCCTGTGCATGTGGCGGGGCACAGAGCCGGGCGGGGAGGTGGCTCACAGGCGTGCACGAGCCGAGGCCTGTGTGCCCTGCCCCCACACTCTGCCGACCTGCCTCGGCCTGTGCCATGCTTGCTCCGCCCCGCAGACGATGCTGGATGAGGCTGTGGCCATTGTGATGGCGCCCCGTGACCCGTCCAAGCGAGTCGGCATCTTCCGCCTCAGCACACCCGGGGGCCTCAAGATGGTGCAGCGTTGCCCCCAGCGCGGCTTCCACGCCCACCCGCCCACAGACACGGGCCAGCCGGTGTACGAGCTGTGCGGCCATGTGTACCTCAACCCCCGCGCCAAGTACGAGGTCATCGACCTGCGCTGACAGGGCTGGCAGGGCTGGCTGGCTGGCGATAGCATTGCGCTGTTGCAGGCCGTGCCTGCCCACCTCCCGCACCTGCCCGCCTGCTGCACCCCACCCTCACTCCTTTTGTACGCCCTCCTGTGTATCCACTTGCCGCCACTGCGTATGTAAAACACTCAGCTCTGCAAACCCAAGTTGGAAGCGGAAAGTGAGGGAAGAGCTGCTCCTGGGAGCTGCCATTCGCCAGGCGGTGCCAGTGTGCACCAGACGCTGCTGCACTGCCGCCGCCGCTACTGCTGCTGCCGCGCTGCAATGATTTGGTCAACGACGTTCTTCTGCTCTTTTGCGTAGAAGCGGGCTTGGATGAAGTATCGCTGGGCGTCGCCCGCCCGCCCCTGGTCCTGCAGCAGCAGCCCCTTTGCCAAGTACGCTCTGAAATCTTCGGGGCGCGTCTGCAGGAGGGCGGGATGCCGAGGAGGGCAAGTGCCGAGGCACATGCAGTGTGAGCGAGTGCGAGTGCCCAGCCTGACTGACTGCTGAAAGCACATGCACTGCGTGGCAGCTCAGACTCTCAAAACAGGGATGCACCCGCCTCCCTCACCTCAATCAGCTTGTCATACACAGCAATTGCGTCAGGCACGTGCCCCCGCCACTGCGCATACGTCTTAGCTGCCAGCAGCTGCAGCTCTGCGCCGCCGATGGTGCTGCCGCCCTCCGCCTGCGCCGCCTGCACAGCCTCCACAGCCGCCGCCTCCTTGCCGTCAGCCAGCAGCGCGGCTGCCAGCCCCTGCAGCACCTCTGCGCTGCCCCTGCCCCCCGCCTCCCAGGCCAGTCGGTAGTTGGCAACAGCTGGCTCCCACTTGCGCTGTGAGGCCTGCGTCTCAGCCAGCACCCGCAGCACCTCGGCGTCACCAGGCTTGGCCTCCCTCAGCCGCACCAGCAGCGCCTCGGCCTCCTCAAAGCGCCCCAGGCGAGCGTTGAGCACCGCCGCCGCCTCCAGTGCACCCAGGCCGCCGCCCTGCCCTTCCCCTTCCCTTTCCCGGTCCAGCTGCTCCTGCACCGTGGCCAGCTGCTGCTCCAGATCCTTGCGCGTCTCCTCACTCATTTGCTGCTGCTGCATCAGGCCCGCCTGCTGCGGTCGTCGGCTGGGGGTGTAGTCGCCGCCGCCGCTGGTGATCAGGAACACAGCACCCAGCAGGACAGCTGCCGCCGCAAGCGCCGCCTGCGTGAGCACGCAGACAGGCACACAGGGTCAACGGACGGCATCACCTCGGCAGCACAACACATTCACCCAGCACCTGAGGCGGCCCAGCACAGCTGGTCATGCTGCGCTGCTGGCCCTGGCGCCCAGCTGGCCGCACCTGGCTGGGCCCAAACTGTGAGCCCTCATACTCTTTGGCTGCGCCGCTGTCGTCCCGTGGCAGCAGGGTCTTGGTGAGCGGCTGCACGTTTGCGTAGATGTCTTCGTCAGGTCGAGTGGAGCCCAGGATGCCGCCGCCGCGTGCCGCCGCCGCCTGCTGCTCCCGCCGCTTGGCCTCTGACTCGGCTGCCAGAGCCTTGAGGCGCTGCTCAAACTCAATCTTGTCAACCAGATTGTCAGTCGCCTCGCCATCCCCCTCCTGCAGCATGTTGAAGCCAGGCTGCGCAACGGTGCCGTCGCCTCTGCTGTCGCGTGCCTGCTGCGCTTGCGGCCCCTGCCGCATGCTCTTCTTGCCCTTGAACTTCACTGCTTTGACGCGATCGCCCTCGCGCTGTCCCGGCACCGGAGCTCCATCCTGCAGGCGGGCAGGCACGCACAGTTGCGAGTTAAACCGGCGGCCCGCCAAGGCCGCCATCGCCGCGCTGCCCGTTCAATTGCATTCTTGCACTTGCCTCGACTTGTTTCTTTTGTTGCGTGGCTTTGCCGAAGCCTTTGCTCGCGGAGACCCGCAAAGCTCCGATTTTCTGGCGCTGCTGTGAGCCATGCCATGCAGACAGGCAAGTGCTGCTTCCCCCAGTGACGAGCGGCACCCCCGCTCGTGCCGCTGGGCCAGGCATTTTCAGGTGCAGTGTAAACATGAAAATTGGCTCTGTTGCTTCTTTATCCGAGTGCAGGAACACGTTTTACATCAATGTCGCAAAGCGTCGTGCTTTGAAACCGACATCCAATCTGGATTGACATGGCAGCACCGCTGCTGCCGCCACCGCCTTGAGAAATCCAGTCGTCCCAAGTCAGTCTGTATCACAATCAGAAGCACACCACTCACGGTCACGATTGGAATGCGTGTGCTGGTAATGCTGCTCAGAATCAGCAGTTGCACACTGCCACCAGGCGTTCACTCACATCGCCGAACAACGAGCGGCCAGTGGGGGAACTTGGCATGCCAGTACGCGATGCCGTAGCTGCAGAACATGTGCCAGTGCAGCAGCACATCTTAGCGCACACACAGGCGATCCCACGTAAGGAGTTTGTCTGTCAGTCCAGGCACGTCACGCACGGAAGGCATGGCACTCACTGCTCCAGTGTGCGTTGCGAGTCGTCCATGTTCTTGCCAGCGTATGCCAGCTGCTGCAGGCCCGGAATGATGCCACCCTTGTCCTGCACGGATAAACCGATGTGACTGCACCGCAGCACTCACACATGCACACGCCCAGGGGCCCAGGGCCGCACTCCAGTCCCGCTCTCTCCGACAGTACTGCCCTGCGCGAGCCACTGTCTCGCGTGTGCGTTGCACCAATCTCCATGCATCCTGCCATGCCCAGCAGCAAACGCACCCGGATGACGATCCTGAGCTCCTCCACACGCATCTTGGGGCTGACCTCAATGGTGAAGGGACCGCCGCGGTGCAGGCCGTCAGGCCCCACCTCAGAGCCGTACTCATCGGCGGTGTGCTGCGCAGGGGGGTGCAAGGGAGGTGCATGGGAGATGAACGCTGGGAGCCCTGCACAGTCACTGCATCCAGCCATTGCTGCAACTGCCAAGGCACACAGCAGACCCCGTTCAAACCATGAGATCGACGCTGGCTGCTCGCACCAGGTTGCTGACCACCACCAGCTTGATGGTGGGCAAGCCTTTGTACTTGTCCCCCGGTGCCACATATCCATGCGGCACACCGCTCTCATACGCCGCCCGCCGGTCTGCCTCAGCCTGCTCTGGCGTGGGCTGGTACATGGGCTTCCATTCTGGAGGCAATTTTGCGCAACAGCGGCAGCACAGTGGTTGCAGGTTTATGTTGAGGCGGCGCAAGCAGTGCCAACTGAACAGCACGGCAAGCTCACCTGACAGTTGCCCGCCATCGGCTTGCATCATCGGCACATACTTTTCATCTTCATTGTAGAAGGGGTAGTTGTTGGGAGGCACAGGCAGGAAGCCTGTGCGGCCCGTGCCTGCACAGATTACCACAGAAGGTGGTGGGGCGGCAGGCGTGCCGACACACTGCTCCACTTCACTTCTCGAGGCGCTGCAGGCCTCCGCACCTGGCGTTGGGTTGTACTTTGTGACCGCATCACCCAGCCCGCTGCCCAAGTCGTAGCTCGCTTGGAGTCCGGCGAGCTCCCGCTCGTCCCAAATAGCCGGGGCGACTATCGACTCCATAGATGACCTGTGCAGCTGTTGGGCATGCCGTGGTGCAGCGGACGGGCGCCCAAACGCAGTCAACTATGTGGCAGCAGTACGGCCGCCGCCGCAGCGGTGGTTGGGGCACCTTGACCTGCATTGCATTGGCTCGAGTGTTAGGAGGGACCACAGCAGACTACGGCTCAGTGCTGGCTGCAGAGGCTGAGCATCTGCCATCAGCCATGACGTCCGCTCAACATTTGGGCGGCCGTCGCCTGCGTCGCCGCACTGGCAACCTTGCCATTCTTAGCGTGTATTCAGCATTGTCTTCTTTGTGCCCCTGGCGTCAGCTTGCAGTGGTCAGCCATCACTCTTTGCGCTGTTCAGCGCGCCTTCGATCGCCAAATCGCTTAGCACTTTGCAGGCAGCTCATCGGTGTTCATGAACCGGCTGTAAGCACTTCGGATCAACAGGCAGGGACTGATCACGACGCAGCAGCGCAATGGCTGCGCCGGAACTCCGCCGAGGCCTCTCTTTCACCGACTTCTTGGCCAAAATGAAGGCTCCAGCTGCTGCCGACTTGGTTCGCAACATCAAAAGGTGCGTCCTGAAGCAAGCCGCCAGGGCGTGTTTGCCGCCACCGTCAGAAAGTGCGACTCACTTCTCTCTGCCCACGCTCCTGCCTGCAGCTTCATTCGACAGTTTGAGGAACGGAGTCCTGGTCAGGCAGTGGACCCCGAGGCGGACAGCGCTCAGGTCCAGGCCTTCCTGTCACAGTCAGAGCTTCAGTTCCAGCAGCACCCTGTGTGGCGGGGCTGCCAGCCAGAGGTGCTCGACCAGGCTGTGGAGGTGAGCTGTGTGGGGCCACCATGGGCGGGCTGACACACAACAGCAGTCGCCCTTCATAGAGCCAGCCATGCACACTGGCCTCCTGCACTGCTTTACAACCTGCCGGCTTGTGCGCTCCCAAGCGCCCTGTGAGCTGCAACCCAGCCGCCTGCCGCCTGCCGCCGCCTGCTGCTTGATCCAGGGCCTGGAGAAGTATGTGATGAGCAAGGTGTGGCGCCAAACGTTTGCGGTGTGGCAGGAGGATCGGGAGCGGGACGAGCGGTACCAACGCCTCATGCAGGTGTGCACGGTCTGCGTCCACAGCTCCTCAGCCAGCCTTGGGGCTGCGACTGCATGACGTCCAGTGCAACTCAAGGCAGGGTAGGTTGCGCTCCCGTGCCTCCTTTTCCTGCCAGCCAGAGGAGGCCTTCTTAGCTGTTTATTGCCACTGTGCCTGCGCCCGCTGCAGGCCCTGGGCTTTGTTGAGCTGCCTGCACTGATGGGGTCCGAGGTGCATCCAGACAGCAGCCTGCTGGAACAGGCACAGGTGCGGCCCCCCTGCTGCCGCACCTGCTGCCCGCACCTGAGCCTGCACCCGCACCTGCAGGCCCCAGGTCGCCGCTGTGCCGGCCTCACAAGAAGTCGATGCCGCCCCCCCCACTCCTCACCCTCTTCATCACAAGAAGTCGATGCCCCCCCCCCCCCCCCCTCCCCTCAGGGTGAGCTGCTGAAGATGGATCGGTACAAGGCTCCTCGGGACAAGCTGCTGTGCCTGGTCAACGTCAAGACAATGGTGGAGAACATTGTGCAGCTGGCGGCACGGGCAGGCGCTAACATTGGGGGTGAGGGCAGCCTGAGGGGGGGGGGCCGGGCCAGCGGCGTAGCGTCGGATGTGTGTGCGGCACCAGGCCGCTTACACTCACACTGACGCTCACGCTCCGGGCTGGAGGCTGCTGTTCTGTTGCGCAAGGTGCTGCGCACCCGCTGGGGAGTTGGGCGGCTGGACTGGCAACCTGCCTGGCAACCCACTTGGCTTATGCCGGCGTGTGTGTCGTGGTGTGCGCAGGTGCCGACGCCTTCTTCCCCGTCTTCCTGTTTGTCGCCATCCGCTCGCGCTTGCCGCACCTGGCCGCCAATGTGGAGTACATTCGGCGCTTCCGCAGCCGCCCCCGGCTCACTGGGCAGTTTGACTTCATGCTGTGCCAGCTGGTGGGTGTGTGAGGGGTGGAACAGGCTGGGGATGGGGGTTGGGCTGTGAGGGCCGCGACCTACCAGCACTTGTATTACTCGCAGCGCTTGGATGGTGCGCAGCCACTGTCCAGCCTGCCCTGCCACCCTGCCTCGTCCTGTTCCTGACAACACACACACGCCTGCTCCCCCCCCCCTTCCCCTCTTCGTCAGGAGTCTGTGTCCATGTTCCTGGACACAGTCAACTACGAGCACCTGGGGGTGGACCAGCACACGTTCCTGGCACACCTGGCGGCAGCAGGCATACCAGAGGCGCACCTGGAACTGTCGCGCATGCAGCAGCAGCAGCAGCAGCAGCAGCAGCAGGCGCCGGCAGATGCAGACCTGGGTGCGGATTATGGCAATGGAGGCGGCAATGGCAATGGCAATGGCGGCGGCGGCAGCATAGGGTTACTGGCTCAGACTCCGCCACCCGGTGGGGGGAGAGGAGCAGCGGCAGCAGCACCGGGCGCTGATGATGTGCTGGCAGGGCTGCAGTTGAGCGACGACTGCCGGTTGCTGCCCAGCTCGGAAGCTCGCAGTACCAGCAGCACTGCACATGCCGGCGGGGGGGCAGGCTCGGGTGCGAGCGGGGCCCGCCTTGCTGCCGCCCCTGCTGCACTTGGCACAGGGGCTGCTGCTGGTGCTGGTGGGTGTGACGAGCAGGTCGGCGAGGGGGAGCAGGGGTCACCACTGCCGGCTGACGGACTGGCTGCACCCTCACCCACTCTGCTGGAGCCAGGCAGCTGCGCCGGGCGGGTGGGGGGTGGCGGCGGTGAGGTGCAGCAGGAGCTGTCGTTTGAGGAGGAGGAGGAGGTGGGGGCACTGCAGCAAGACAGCGACACAGCAGCAGGGCAGGGGCGGCAGCAGCAGGAACAGGAGCACCAAATGACACAACAGCAGCAGCAGCAGCAGAGGCAGCAGCAGCAGTATGCTGAGCCTGTGCTCATTGAGGAGATGGTGGGGGAGGGGGCGCGGCACGTGCTGGCTGCCGAGGCGTCAGGCCAGCTGCAGGGGCGGTACCCGTACATGTATGCCGCGGCTGAGGACCTGGCACTGGTGGGTTGGGGTAAGGGGGTGGAAGACTGCAGTGGTGCTGGGAGCCTGGTGTCAGCGCTGGGTCCCCTGTGAGAAAGCAAAGCTTGAGCTTTGCAGGCACTGAACAGGCTGGCTGGCTGGCTGGCAGTGTTGCCGGCAGGCACTGATGAGTTGGCTGCGCGTGTGACCCTGCGCGTGTGTGGTGCAGGCAGATGTACAGGCGGTACTGCTGGGCTACAAGGAGCTGCTGCTGCGGTACGAAGCGCTGTCCCGCTCACTGCAGCAGCAGCTGGGCCTGGAAGGCGGCGATGGCAGCACAGCGGCAGCAGGCAGCGGTGGGCTGGGACGCGGCGGCGAGGCCTCTGCTGCACTGCTGCCAGTTGTTCACGGCCAGGCAGGCTCAGCTGATTGCTCGCCTCCCGGCCTCAGGGATGTGTCCCCCGCTGCCAAGTGGTCACCTGGCGGCATCCTGCAGCGCATTGCCAGCAGCCGGGGGCCTGGCCGCACCTCCACACCCCCCAGGCGCCGCAGTGATGAGGGTGGGGCAGTCGGCAGCGCGCAGGAGGAGGGGCAGGGCAGGGGGGCGGGGCGAGTGGCGCCCCTGTTCCGCCTCAGCCCCAGCAAGCAGGGTGCAGGGCAGCAGCGCGCTTTCTTCCCCGCCCTCTTTGGCAGCGGAGCTAGTGGCGGCAGCGGCAGCCCCCAGAGCCCTGCAGGGCGCTCCCCCCCACAGGCGTCGCAGGCACAGCAGGCATCCAGTCCAGCCCCCCAGCAGCAGCCACATGCGGCGCCGGTGCCAGTGCCAGCAGGACGCGACGGTGGTGGCCGCAGCACCAGCCAACCTGACGTCCCGTCAGCTGGCCTTGTGCAGCAGCAGCAGGCGGCAGCACAAGGCGATGCAGGCACACCCGAACCGAGCTTTGCAGATCACCTTGCTGGCTCTCCGCTGGCTGCGCAGTCAAGCGGTCTGGTGGCGGCAGCGGCAGCGGCAGGAGACCGTGTGACTGATTTGGAGTTGGCGGCACCGGCAGCAGATAGCCTGACTGAAACGGCGCCGGCAGCCAGCGACGTGGATGCTGGAGATGCCTCATTGCCTACTGCTGCGGAGGGTGGTGCTGGGCAGGCAAGCTGCACTGATGCTGAGCACAGCAATGATCAGGAAAGGCAGCAACTGGCAAAGGAGCTTGATGCTGCGCCGTCTGGGCATGAGAATGCCGCAGCCAAGGGACTGGTTGATGGATAGTCGCTTATCTAGTGTGGTGCCACCACTGATCATCGGCTGCCTGTTTACACGTTAGCTGTTCATGCCTGCTCGACCTCTTGGCAACGGCCGCGAGGCTGCACGGCCGACTGTACATGCCGATCACTGATAAACAAAGCAAGCATGTCATCTCAAGGCATGCCACCTACATACTTGTGCGAGAAAAAAGCTGGCTGCTGATTACAGCATGCCGTGGGGGGGCATGACGAAAGAGCTGCCCGCCTCTCACTTGTGGCTGTTGAACCACGTGACCGCCACCTGCGGGGCATCGTGATGGCAGCAGTCAGGGCTGGTGGCACACACACTTGCAGCTTGAGCAACAATCATGCGGAGTCTGCCGTTCAACGAGGCCCGCTCAATCACAACCGGGGTATCACGGCTGGCCTGTGCCCCAGAAAAGCAGTTGTGCCTGCCACCGAGGCAACAACGGCACACCGGCAGCTGGTGCCTCGCAGCGGCCTCCTCACCGGGTCCCCCAGGCCATGCTCCTTTGCCCAGTGCTTCACTTTGAAGCTGCTGCGCTTGCCGGCATCCCCCCCAGATGGGTCGTCTGCCTGCAGCGGCTCCTGGAAGGGCTGCTGGTAGAGCAGGAAGATGTAGCGGTGGGTGCCCACGGGGGGGGCAGGCCCCATGTAGCTCACGACTTCTGCGCCCTGGCTTGCACTGCCGCCTCCGGGAATGTTGGTGACCAGCCAGTGCAGCCACTGTTGACATGATGGCACACGTGGGGGGGATGGGAGGAGGTTAGCGAGACGTTGCAAACCGGCTGGTACAGATTCAATGTTGGTAGTGCCAACGAGAGGTAGTGCTGCAAGCGCACAGGCGCTGCTGTCCACAGGACAATGACACTCATTGCACGACTGTCCCCAAGCTCACCTCTCCACGTGTTGGATTGGCAGGGTCTGCAAACACAAGAGGCATGAGCACACAAAGGAGCACAATCAATGCCAGGCTTTGATCTAGCAGGGCACGGTGCCGGTCGGCAGCAAGAGGGCGCAGGAGCAAGAGTGCGCAGGCCAACCTGGGGCATCCGGGTCCGTGGCCACCAGGGTGTACAGCCTGCCTTGTTTGCCACCCTTGATGGTGGCCGTTGGCGTGTCTGCAGTTTCTGCTGGCGATAGGGTGTTGCCGTTTGCCACAATCTTGCCCCCGCCAAACTCCACGTGAACCTCCGCCCCTGTCGACGCCGCCACGCTGTCAACAACTGGAACAAGGTTGCTAGACCCAGGAACAATACCTGCCGCTTCTAGGGACCCACTCCTGCATGGATGTGGTGTATGTGATGCACCTTACTGCACATGCTGTGTTTGCGAGTCACACAGCTGGCGGGGGCGGAGGCGACTGGCAGGGCTTGCAGCCCAACCGTTGACGGCACTCCGGCGGGCTTGCATGGGGCAATGACGAGCCGCCTCACATGGCGGTGGCGATGCAATTCCGGCCGAGGGCGTGGCGCAACCAGGAATGGGGCGTCGTTGGAAGCTTTACACACGACGGCTTGGTGATGTTGCTGAGCCGGAAAGCGACACGCATGAGAGGGAATGCAGGCCATCGCTTGGGAATTTAAGCCTCGGCAATACGTCGTACTTCGTGCATCGTACATTGCGTCCTGCGCCACATTTTCCCAGCCTGTGCTGCTTACACAGAGTGTGCAAAGACCCACGCAGCATGGCCTCAAGACACATGGTGTGTGGGTCAGGTCCAGATCGCACGAAGGCGGGAAGGCATGCCATCCATCGCCGCAACAAACTCGTCCCACAGCACGGACAGGTGGTCGATTCGCTCCAAGTCTGCATCAGACACCTCGGCCTGCACCAGAGCACGCTCATCGATGTGAGATCTTGTAACAGCCGCACGCCGACTTGCCAAGAGGCCCTGCCTTGCACACCTCTCTTGCAAAACCAACACGCTTGATGCATGCTGCCGCCCACCTGCAAGTTCACCAGCGCCCCGTACTTCTCCTGGCAGTCAGCAATGCGCTGCTCCAGCACCTCCCGCTCGCCCTCCAGCCGCCCATGCAGCGCCTCCAGCCTCTCTGCAGCTGCCTGCCTCTCCTCTGCAGTCATCGGCACTTGACCCCCCAGCTGCTCAGGTGCGGAACCCAGCTGTGTCGTGCCTTCTGCCTGAGCCAGCATGGGCGCAACCTCAACCTCCGCCTCAGCCTCTGCCTCAGTCCCTCCTTCCAAACCCGCCTCTACACCCTCGGCGTTCAGGTCACTCTGCTGCAGCTCCAACTGGCCAGGCAGCTCCTCGTCCTGCCTTGCACTGGCACTGTCCGGCAGCGCTGCCCCCATCTTCGGCGGCGCCGTGCATTGCCCTGACCGTCCCAACAACTCTGCGATGTGGCGAGGCAGCTCCTCTGAGAGTGTGCTGAGCTGTCGAGAGGCCAGGTTGGACAGCAACGCCACAAAGGCGGCCACCCATCCGTCGCACAGCGTCACCAGCTGTTGCTTGAGTGTGGAGCAGTCCAGGCGCAACCAGCGCAAGGTTGAGGCCGAATCCTCCGACAGCACCTGCACAGTTGTGTGGAACAAAAAATTGCATAGATGTGTGTGTCACTGATGGACTAGCCAGGGCAAGGCTGCAGCCGTGAGTGTGTGAGATAGCGAGAGGCTGACCCCCATGCAAAGCTCCCAATACCGCCCAACCTGGCAGGCAGCAGGCACCCAGACACCCAGACACCACCCACCTCCTCCCGCAGGTCCAGGTACTTTTGTATGTCAGCCATGAAGGAGGAGACGGGCTTGTTGGCCCGCTCGTACCGCCGCATGTAGGCGGTACACTCTGTTTGCCACAGGGCCACCATGTACTTGCCCTCGTGGAATGTCAGCAGCTGCAGGGGGGGCAGAGAAGGGAGGGGGTGACGCAGCCGAGTGGGTGACCGTACGCGGACTGCTTATAACGCTCAAGGTGGGTTGCATTCAGGCTGAGCTGTCCAAGTGGCCACCCTGCTTCTCCTGGCTGCTCCTCTCACCTGCTGTGCCCGCTCCACTATGCCGCTCATGCCTCGCGTGATGGCCGCCATCTGCTTGGTCACAGCCTCCTCACTCTGGCTCACGGCCTCGACATACGGCGGCGGCGCCTTCGTCTCCCTGCGCACAGGCAGCGGCAGCACAAGCGCACTGGCAAGCGGGATGCCCAGCTGTCCGGGTGAACTTGCACCACAACCACCCTGAGCCTGACCCTCCCTAACCAAGGAGGAAGGTTGCCCATTGCATCTTGTCCCTGGAGGCATGTGTGTCACACCTGAGGCATCCTGGCAGTGGGCCCGCTGCCGCACAACCGCTCAGCACATCGGGCAGCAGGCGGGGAAGGACCTCCAGTGCTGCCACCGCCGCTTTGCACGTGTTCTGCACCGTGTCAAACAGCTGCTGCAAGGAAGGCTTCAGCTCCACCCTGCAGCACGAGCACAGAGTGGGGAGCAGCATGAGGCACCGGCGCTGGTGTGAGCCCCCTCTCAAGTCCAGTGGCGCACCGACCCCGCTGACCTGACTTTCCCACACCGCATCAAACACCACCAAGCCACCAGCCCCTCACCTGCCATTGGTGTCCAGTATGACGCTGAGCACAAAGGCAGGCGGCACCTCTGCGCCCTTGTGCTCCCCCTGCAGCAGGCGCACCACTTGCTGCAGGCTGCGCCGCACGCAGGCGGTCAGCGCCTCCAGCAGCTGGGCGTCGGCGCGGCGCAGGAAGGCCAGCCACTCGCGCTGCACTTCCTCGGTATCTGACGCAAAGCGGCGGTACAGGGACACCAGGGTCACACGCAAGCGGCAGTACGCCTCACCCATCCTGGCGCAGGCGGCGGCCTGCACAGCCCAGCAGCCTTGGAGGCGGGGTGAGGCCCGAGCATCATGCAGCTGCTGGCCGCTCTGAAAAGCCTCTGTCTTGTGAAAGCCGTAAGCACAGGCAGTTGTTGCCCTGCCTCTCTCTTTCAAACGTGAGTCATGCCTCTCAGCGCCGCCGCATCCTTCCTTGCCCCTCCCTGCACCTGCCCTCACTTGCCTGGTGTGCCGCCTGCCTGCGCTCAAAGTCTGCCAGGTCATGCAGGCGCTTGCGCTCCACCCGCACCAGCAGCGCATCTCTCAGCAGCGCACACGTGGCCTCAACAGCTGAGCTGGCAGCTTTCAGCTCAGCCACCGCCACCGCCACCTCCTTGCAGCAGCGCAGCGCGTCCTTTTGAAAGAAAGCGGTCTGATGGTGGGGTGAGGCCCAGGTCAGCTTGTGCACGCCTGGCAGCACTCGGCGGTCCATGAACCTGCACAGTCAGTGTGTGTGGAAGGGGGGTGGCTGCTGGGGTCCTGGGCAGGTTTGTGGGAGGCCTGCGCAGCTCGCAGCTCACTTGGGCAGCTCAGGCGAGTGTGCCCACTCCCTCACACTCCCCACAGCCTGCGACAACACCAGCAGCAGACCTCGCCTGATTCGATCCTTGCACAGCCGCCTCTCCTCCAGCGTCAAGCTGCCCAGCACGGAGTTGTAGGCTCGAGTCACAGCGCACGCGCCCACCCACACTACACGCAGCCGCTGCCGCTCTGGAAGCAGGTTTGCGGCCGCGGCAGGCACCCCCAGGCGCTGCTTCTCAAAGAGGAACGACTCCTCCATGACCAGGTGGAGCTGGGGGGAGAGGTTGATGTGCAGCAGGCCGGTAGCAGCCTTGTCCTGCTGCAACAGGTTGCGGCCCGTGTGGCTGTCCAGGTCAGATGGCACGCTGGCATACCACTGCACAAGTGGAGGCAACAGGGCACGGCAGGGTGGGGTGCAACCCGAGTTTGACTTGAACAGCCACAAGACAGGCTAAGCCGGGCATTGCCCAACGCCCGAGCGCACGCACACACGCGCACGCAAGCCGGCCAGCCTTGCCTGCATGTTGATCGTGTTGATGCTCTGCTGCAGGCCTGTGTGCAGCGCCTCATACGCCGCCGCCGACTCAGTTGCGCCGGGCACCGCAGGTAGGTGGGCAGCCATGCCCGCCAGGTGGTCGCACGTGTGCTCGATGCGTCGCAGCAGGCCTGACAGCAGCAGCACCCTCCCGGCATGCTGAGGCCGGGGCACGCCGGCAGGCAGCTCTGCCTTTGCAGCCTCAAAGGCCTGCTTCACCGCCGCCAGCTCAGCCTGGAACAGCTGGTGCCAGTCAGACATGCGGGCCTCCACCGCCTTCCTGCAAGCCGGCAGCAGAGCAGGCAGCACATGCATGACGTGGCTGACCGGCACAGTGCAGGTGGACAGGCCGCCCCGCCTGCCTGTGAGCAGTCACAGGCACCCACCCACACCGCCCAGCAGCACCTGAGCCCCTCTCGAGTTGCGAGGCGGGCAAAGGCCTCCACCACATCCAGCTTGGCGGTCAGGGAGGAGGCGTGTGTGACCCCTGTGGCCAGCGTGTTGCCCAGCATCTGCTCCAGGTCGCGCAGTGCAGACCTGAACCCAGCCATGTCTTGGTACCAGGCACTGCAGGCCACGTCCAGCACATCGTACCGCAGACCCTGCAGCCTGCAGCAGCCCCAGGAACGCTTGTCGCTCAATTTGACGACGCTGTGTGATGTGGTGTTCCTGGGCACCCCATGCCCGCCCCAGACTGGCAATAAGCAGGGCTGCGGCTCGGCTGGCTTCCTCCCTGCTGCCTCTGCCGCCCACCTGACCATCTGTTGCGCAAAGCCTTCCTGCACCTCCGCAATCGCCCGAGCAATCTCCGGCGCCTTGCTGCCGCTGAGCACAGCCGCCAGCTGCTGGCCTGACGTGAACTGGCGCTGGGCGGCACACAGCTCCTGCAGGTCCCGGCAGCGCTGCACAAAGGCGTCCACGTGCGCAAAGATGGCTGTGGTGTCCAGCGCTGCCCAGAGCCGCTGGGGGAGGGCGGCTGCCACGCTCTGAGCAGCTTCGGCGAACAGGTCCTGCCAGGCAGCCGCCGCGCAGCAGCACTCTTCCAAGTGCTGCTCCGCTCCAGCCAGGCCCTGGCCGCTGAATATTGCGCTGACGTCCAGCGTGCTCCGGCACCGTGCCACCACCGCATTGCTGACCTGGCGCAGCAGGCCGGTCAGCTGCTGGGGTGTGTCGTAATGCGGCGCCAGCGCCCACACCATGCGGCACGCGTGCAGCACCGGGGGCAGCACCTGCGCCATCTGGGCGGGCTGTGCAGCCGCCAGCTGTGCGCAAGGCTCCTCCAAAGCCGCCAGGACGCGCAGGTTGCTGGCCGCCTTCTCCGCCTCCTTGGCAATGCTGCCTCGCAGGCTGAGGAACGCTGCCAGGTGAGGCGAGCGGGCAGCTTCCAGGACCTTCAACACCGCAACCAGGCCCGCCCCTTGCAGCTGGTCACGTAGGCTGCCCAGGTGGCAGAAGCGGAGGCGCCAGGCCGCCACCTCGTCCATCGGCCCCTCGTCGTGCCCTGTGCGCTGCTCCCGCATGCGCTGCCGTGCCAGCAGGCCCCGCACCTGCTGCGTCCAGCGCAGCAGCTGCACCTCCAGCCGCTGCACCAGCTCTCTCTGGCGAGCCGCTGCCCCGGGGTCATGCAGCCCGGCCTCTCGAGGCACATGCAGCACAGTGTGGCCCTGCCGCGCATGCACCGCCTCGCTGAGGGCGCTGCTGAAGCCGTTTGCTTGAGCGGCCCAGTCTTGCTGCAGTTGCTCCGGCCAGGCAGCCCCTGCTGCCTGCACCTGGGGCAGGTGCAGGCCCTCTACCAGCTGTTGCAGCTGCTGCAGCGGCTCCCGACTGTCGAGGTGTCCCACGGTGACTCCGCCTTGCTTGCCTGGCTCTTGCAGCAAGTACAGCAGGCTGCTGAAATTCGAGGGCATAGACAGCGTGATGTGGAAGCGCCCAGCCGCATCGGCATAGCAGAACAATGCAGGCACGTCCTGCCGCTCAAACCCTTCCAACTTGTGGAGCGCGGCGTCATTGGCGGCCAGATCGCTTGCGGCGACGCCTATCACCTGCATTGCGAGAGCCAGTCAGGTGTGCAGTGCAGCGTTGAAAGAGAAGAGGGTATTGTTGATTGAAAGCAGACGCGAGGAGGCGAGGAGGTTTCGCACCGGCAACCATGGCGTGAGCAGCTCCATTTCTGTGCTCCGTGCACTTGAAAGGTGGCAATTGCGTGCAAAGCCACCCAACGCCGCACCAGTCAAACTGGCGAGACGGCAATACAGTACTGCAGCTGCAAAAAAAACCAGTTTGTTGCGCGCTGCATGTTGACTGGAATGCAGCAGGCGGTTCTCTCGGATCGAGACGGTGGCCATTGAGAATCATCGTGTCTGTTGTGTCTTGTCTGTTGCGTTTTTGGCCCTCAAACGCCTTCCCCTGCCCGCTGGCTGGCTGGAACCGAGGCCGTCTTGTTGAGTCCGACCCCGCGTGGCTCAGGGAGTTCATTAAAGTGCAATGGCATCGGCCCGCCTGCCTGCATGGGTCAGCAAGCGAGGCGCAGGGAGAGTGATGGCTGAGTTTAAAGCTCTGAGCAAAGACATTGCCAAGGGAGGGCTGCCTGGAGTGACACGGGTGGGTTGCGGTTGGCCAACAGCGCCAGCTGAGAGGCGGGCGCCGAATGGGCACCTACGTACCTTCCGTTGCCTTTACAACCGCCAACTGACTAGCAGGTTGGATACCTAGAGGATGACGTGATGACCTGGAGGCTCCAGGTCTCCTCGTTTGATGACGACGTTGCCGCTGGTCGGGCGCTGAACAAACAGCTGTCCCAGCTGGCGCGGCAGTACGGCGATGCTCACCGCCATGTGGTGCTGGAGGTCAGGTCAGGAACCAACAGACGCTGGTGTTCCCTGCCTGCCTGCTCTGCTTGAAAGCACACAGCGAGCCAAGTGCACTGCCTGCCTGCCTGCCTGCCTGCCTGCCTGCCTGCCTGCCTGCCTGCCTGCCTGCCTGCCTGCCTGCCTGCCTGCCTGCCTGCCTGCCTGCCTGCCTGCCTGCCTGCCTGCCTGCCTGCCTGCCTGCCTGCCTGCCTGCCTGCCTGCCTGCCTGCCTGCCTGCCTGCCTGCCTGCCTGCCTGCCTGCCTGCCTGCCTGCCTGCCTGCCTGCCTGCCTGCCTGCCTGCCTGCCTGCCTGCCTGCCTGCCCAATGTACGGTGCAAACTGTGGTGCTGATCTGTGGGGCAGGTTCCCTGAAGACTACCCCACCTCCCCTTTCTTCCTTCGTGTCGTGCGGCCCCGCATGGCCATGTACACAGGTGCGGCTCCGCAGCCGGCCAGCTGGGCTGCTGCAGGAGGCATGCACTCTACCATGCCGGTCCCTCATCGCTGTTCAACGCTGACTGACCACCCAAGGCTTGCCTGACATGCTGTTCCGCCTCCCCTGACCCCCTGGCCCCCCACCCACCTCCGCGTCCAGGCCACGTCACAGCTGGCGGCTCTGTGTGCATTGAGGCGCTCACCCAGTCTGGCACCGAGGGCTCGTGGCAAGCCTCATAGTGAGATCATGGCTGAGTTACCGGCTGCACCGCTGCTGCAAACAACGCTATGCCTGCCTGTGCCTGCCTGCGCCCAGCCGTCACAACTCCACCCCGTGCACCTGCTGTCTGCCTGCTCGTGTGTGCCCATGCACCGCAGCTGCGTGGAGGGGATCCTCACCACAGTGCTGTGCAACATGCTGCACTGTGAGACGGTCTTTGTGCGCACAGCAATGGGCGGGGGCCAGGCGGGGCCGCTGCGCATTGACCTGCAGCGAGGACGGGCTGTGACTCAGGCAAGCTGCACCAAACCGCGTGCTGAGTCGACACTCCCTCACACGGCTCTCCCTCACACGTCTCTCTCTCACACGGCTCTCCCTCACACGCTCGCACGCAATGTGCTATCTCTCTGCTGCTTGCATGGCAGCCATGTCTGCGCTCAACAGACAAACTCACAGCCAGGCTGCCCTGTGTGTGTGACCACTGCTGTGTGTGCAGGAGTACAGCCTGTCAGAGGCCCGGGGAGCATTTTCCCGCATGCTGGCTCACCACCAGCAGAGCGGCTGGACAGACGGGCGTGCAGTCGCCGCACCTGCCACCAATCAGGCTGCATCAGCGCCTATGGCCAGGGTCCCAAAGCCCAGGGCTGTGGTGCCAACCTCAAGGGTCCGGCCGGCAGCAGGCGTGGCGGCTGGCGCCAAGGCAAGCAAACGTCAGCCTCTGCAGTCCCTCCAATCAACAAGTGCCGCTGCCACACATGCCTCGACCCTGGCTGGCAGTGGTGCGGCGGCTGCTCTGCCACGAAAGCAGGCAGATGCTCCAGTCCTCATCGACCTGCTGTCAGACAGCGACAGCGAAGAAGGCGCAGCAGCAGCAGCTGCGGTGCTGCCCAAGCGCAGGCGGGCAGCCCAGCCTGCCGCTCTTGCTACGGCTCGCACACGGCCAGCTGCGGCAGCGCAGCAGCAGCCGAGCGAGCTGCCTGTAACAGTGGTGGATCTGGTTGGCGACAGCAATGACGCCGGAACCCGGCAGGAGCAGCAGCAGCGGCGGCGGGGCCTGCTGCAGCAGCAGGCGCCTCTTGCGTCCCTAGCCTGTCCCCCACCGCCGCCATCGCTGGCTGAGCGCCTGCAAGCTGCCAACACCAAGACCTGCCTGGACCTTGTGCTGCCGCCAGAGCACTGGCACGTCACAGACGAGCTGCTGCACGGCAAGCTCCAGCTGGTTGTGCTGCCGCTGCCGGGGGCAGGTGGGGATCGACAGGAGGACAAGGAGGTGAGGCTGGATCCGAGGCCTTGTGTGTTTGGCGAGTCAGCTGCGTGGGGTTTTGGTTCAGCTTGTCCCTGCAAACAGGTTGCAGGCACGTGTGTCCCACCTGCTCCCCACATATATGTACCCACCCACCCACCCACCCACGCCACTCAAGTGCAGGCAGATGTGACAGAGCTGATCCTCAACGGTGCCAGCCGCTCAGATGCGCTGCGGGCGCTGAGGGTAGCCAAGGGAGACGTGGTGGCCGCCATGTGCTGGCTGCTGGAGCAGTCTGGCCAGGGAGGCCACGACCCTCGAGCCCTGGCACAGCTACGTGCCAACGGCCTCAGCGTGGAGGATGCGGCAGCTGCCTTGACGGCAGCCGGCGGTGACCTCAGCACTGCGCTGACCCACAGCTTCCAGTGCATGAATCGAGGTGGCCCTGCTGCTGTAGCACGCCGCGCTGCGACCGGTGGCAAGGCAGCGGCATCAACGGCAGCCGGTGCAGCCACTACGTCAGGCGCTGGTGAGGCGGCAGCAAAGCGGCAGGCGCAGGCGGAGCGGCGCCAGGCAGAGGTGGCTGAGGCGAGGAGGGTGCTGGCTCGCTTTGCGGCAAACGGCGGCGTTGCAAGCAAACGCGTCTTGCGAATCGAGCGGATTCAGAACCTCGACCTTTACTCGCAATACGTCAGGTATGTGCCTGAAACCAGTCTTTCATCTACTTGCGGGATGCGCTGCCATTGGGCGGCCGTGGTCAACGCAGCTTTGTGTGTTGCTTGTGTCTTCAGCGCCGCTGCTTCATGCCCTTCATGTGCGCAGGAGGAGGGCGCGTGTCGCAAAGGAGGCAGGCCGGGCCGGGCACGGCGTCAACGAGCGCTGCCTGTTCCACGGAGCCGACAAGGTGCCGCCGCAGGGGCCCTGCCTCCCACCCGCTCACTTGCAACGAGCTGACTTTGTCGGGGCCTTCTGACTACACTACGGTGTCTGCGGTGTCCCTCTGCAGGAGACGTTGGTCATCATCTGCCAGGAAGGCTTTGACAGCCGTGTCTCAAACCTCCACGGCTCGCTGGGCGCAGGTGCGCAGCTGGCACGCAGCCCCCTGTGTCCACGCAGCCTGCGCCGCGTCAGCCATGCCTGGCGCACCCTGCCTCGTAACACACCCTCCCAAACTGCAGGCAACTATTTTGCTGAATCCTCCAGCTACTCTGACGCATACAGCCGCATGGGCAAGCACGCCAGCACTGCGGCAGCTATGCCAGGGCTGGTACTTCCCCTCCCGCTGCTTGGAGGGCTGGGCCTGCCAAGTGGGCAGCCGAGCTACCGCGGAGGGGTGGCAAGTGGTGTATGGGCTGCAGCGCACCCGGCTGCTGCGCATCGCAACGGTGCTGCTGCTGGGCAGCCGCAGTTTGTGCCGGATGGTGTGGCCATGCTGCTCCGTGACGTGGCGCTTGGGAAGCAGGGCACGCCGCATGCGGGCATGAGGCGCCCCGCAGATGGGTGCCAGAGCTCTCTGGGCGGGACCTACCACGCTGTGTACCACAATGATCAGGTGTGGCGTGGGGAGGCGAGGTGTGGCGTCGTGTGCCGCCTCAGCCTGCTGCTTGCCTGAAAGCTCCCGCACCTGCCAGGACGGCCTGACGGCCCCCCCTGGGCCCCCCTGGGACACCCCTTCTGCTGTCTGCGCAGGCGTATCCGACCCATATCATTCACTACAAGTAGCGAGGGCAGGAAGTGTGATGGCGCAGGTCGCAGGCAGCTCAGTGCCGTTCGCTACAGTTTCAATGCTTACACGACGATGGCGACAATGTGAAACAACAACGACAAGCTTCATGCAAGTGGCATGCGGGACTGAGTGCGTGTGTGTGCATCAGGCCCCACACCCTCCTTGGACGCGTCAGCTGTCGTCTGCAGCCACGTCTTCGAGGGACTGCTGCGCCAGAGGCTGCAGCAGCTTGCGTAGCTGCTTCCTAGCTGACGCAGCCTTGGCGCTGGGTCGTGGCGCGCTGCCCGTGATGGCCCCACCCGCTGCCGCCCCCGCTCCTTCCACATCACTGCTGCTGCTCTCCTCCGAGCCTGGTGGCGCGCTCGCCGCTGCTTGCGCCGCTGGGGGCTGCTGAGCCTGGCGCAGCAGTTGCCGCATCTGCTGCAAGTCCTTGCCGTTGCTCTGTGCCACTGCAAACACCTGCGTAACGGCCGCGGCATCTCCAGCCAACAAGGCTTCCATCCACAGCTGCACCCGTTGCTCCGCCGCTGGGTTGGCGATGTTTCCCTGGCCCCACTTGACGCTCTCTATCGCCGCCTGCAGCTCGGTCGCATCGGTTTCCGACTCCCGCAGCATCTTGGCCACCAGGCCCTCCTGCCTCTGGCGCCCTTGGTTGCGATGGCTGATGCTTGCTGCTAACGCCACGGCTTCCACTACCTCCTCGCCCACAAGAGGCTCCAGCCGTGCTAGCTGCTTGTCCGACAACCGTGCCAATTTACGAGAAATGTCCTGGAATTGCTTGGCTGCAGCAAGGACAAATGGTGTGCAGGCAGGTGAGCGACAGGAAGCGGCACCAAAGACTTTATGCATACAGTCCCTTACCATCAAGTTTGGCCGCACTCTTACTCGGTCGCCCATTCCAATGTGGCGGCAGCGGCTGGCTCGACGGGTCTTGTGGCACAGCGGCGGCGGTGACTGCTGCACTGCGGAGGGCTCGGCGCTCGGAGCGAACCGACTGGTGCATGACCAGGCTGGCTCGTCCTGCAGCTAGGCGCCAGGAGGTGAGCGCTGACGAGAGCATGGCGAGTAGCAAAGACACAGCGCCGCTGAGAAACGACTGGACGAAATTTCAATGCAGCAGCACAGCCTTCCAGCACGCATGCATGTCAAAACTACACATGCGGTACAATCGCCGCCGCAGCAGGTCACCTGCTTGCCTGCCGTTGCCCCGCGTCACCTGCATCCTACCCTGCAGCTGTTTCTCAATGTCGCAAGCTGACTCCGATCTGGAGACGGCCTTTGAGGCTGCTTGCCAATTCGTAGGGCTCGCCACAACCAACAAATCGCTGTCCGTTACCGACGACCAGCTGCTGCGCTTCTACGGCCTGTACAAACAGGCCACGGCGGGCGCCTGCGACGCAGCCAAGCCGTCCTTCTTTGACCGTCGCGGCAGGGCCAAGTGGCGAGCCTGGCACTCATGCAAATGCCTCAGCAGCAGCCAGGCACAGCAGCAGTACGTGCATCTGCTGACGGAGCTGCATCCTGGCTGGAGTGAGGCCCCCAGCAGCAGCGACACGACTAAGCAGAAGCAGGGAGGCGTGGGGGGTCCTGTTCAGAGCCGAATGGCGGATGCGCAAGAAGAGGACGAGGTGGGTGGCAGTTGTTGCAGGTTGGGTGCAGTAAACCGCTCCTATTCCTCGCTTGTTTGTTCTCAATCTCTCTCGTGCTGGGTGCTGGCTCTGCGCTGCAGGAGCCGGATGCTGCGCCCCCCCTGCTTCGAGCGGCCAGGTGTGGAGATGCGGCAGCAGTAGGTCGGATGCTGCAGCACGGTGCTGATCCCAATCAGCGAGGCAATGACGGAGAGACGGCGTTGCATTGGGCAGCAGACAGAGGTCAGCTGCAGGCGCTGCGCATGCTGCTGGACCACGGTGCCGACATAAATGCCATCGACGGCGACGGCATGGCAGCGTTGCATTATGCAGCATTGGCAGAGCAGGAGGCAGCAGCACGGCTGCTGGGGGCGGAGCCTGGGGCAAAGTTAGACCTGCGTAGCACTGACGGTGAGACTGCAGCTGCAATGGCGCCCCCTGGCTGGGGTCTGTTTACAAATAAACAGGAGGCTTGATAAGGCTCGAGGATGTAAGGTGTGTCGGGGACATAGAAACAGGTAGAGAATGCTGTTCCGATGACACCCATCATGTCGGCGGTGCCTGCGGCATTGCAGCAGCTGCACCGATGGCGCTGGTGTTGTTATCAATGTCACCTGCCTGCTGCTGTTGCTGCTGCTGCTGCTGTGCCGCAGCAAACATCTGCACGCCTTGCTGAGCAGTGTCGTGAGGTGGCGGCGGGTTCTGCGACATGTACTGAGCAAAACCGTCTCCTATGCTCTGGTAAGCTTGCATCACCTGCACAGCGACAGGCAATTTGTCGAGAAACACAGCAAAGCAATGGCATCATGAGCAGATTGACTGGGGCGGCGGCAACTCACGGCGGCAACGTTTGTGTTGAGCTCCTTGATCAGACAACAGTTCCGAGCCAGCGCCTCTGGCGTCTGTATCTCGTGGTTGCTCTTGATCTCCTTGATGATACGCCTGCGTCGTGTCGGCGAGTCATCGGAACTCATCGGCACAAGGAGGGCGAAAGCCCGCTTACCACAGGCGCCGCAGTCTTGCATGAGCTTACTTGTTGTGGTCCAGGATGTCTTGCGCCGAGTCGAACAGTCTGAAGTCGGGGAACGCTATTGCGTCCCTGCCTGTGTTGGTAGGCGCACCCATATCAGGCGGTGCGTCGCAAAAGAATTTTAGCGAGGGAGGAGAACGAGTTCATTGATGCGCCGCGTCCCGCCTCTCCCGCCGCCTTGTGGATTGAATTTACAAGAGTGCAACTCAAATTACGTGGCTTGCGCACATTGAATAATTCTCACATCGGCCTGGATGTCATCACTTAGAGTCATATCGATCCAGCCCCAGATTACACCGCGCTGCCAGCACCGTGTTGTGCAGCACGGCGGCAATGGTCATGGGGCCCACACCGCCGGGGACTGGCGTGATTGCGGAGGCCACCTGGGCCACATCGCAGAAATCTACGTCGCCCACGACATGCCAGGGCTGCTGCAGCTGGGCCCCCTCCTCGGGGTACTCATCGCGCAGGTACGCTGCCACGCTGCCTGCCGGGGGCGGTGCCACAGCGTGACCCTCGACCTCGTCCCCCGACACACGACTGCTCGCGGTTGCTGTGGCTGCTGCAGGTGCCGTTGGCATGGCTGCCACCGCATGTCCAGTCCCAGGCAGCTGCTTCGGATGCTGCATGTGCAGCGGCTGATCCCCGTCGTGGGTGCTGCCGTCTCCTGCCGCTGCCGGCTCCGGGCTGATGACATTGATGCCGACATCAATGACTACAGCACCCGGCTTCACCCACTCCCGCTTTACCAGCTGCGGGTACCCCACCGCCACCACCAGAATGTCACCGGTTCGAGTGATGCTGGGCAGGTCGGAGACTTGGGGTAGGGGCCCTGCCGGGTGCTGCAAGGAGGCACCTTCCTGGCTGTTGGATGCCAGTGCCGCTTCCAGCACATGTGCCTCATCTCGCTGCTGCTGCTGCTGCTGGTGCTGCTGCTGTACGCTTCCAGGGCAATCCAGCCGCTCAACGGCTTGTCCACAAGAGGCAGCTGGAAGCTGCCGGTCACTCTTGCCAAGCGCTGCTTGTGCTGCTTGCGAGACCTCCCCGACGCTGCTGCTGCTGCTGCTGCTGCTGCCTGGACCCGTATATGCCGAGACAGGCCCAGGTATGCGCGGCAGACACGCCGCTGCCTGCGCCCTCTGGCACGCACGCTGCAAGCATTGCATGGCAGGGCAAGGATTGCTTAGCGCAAGGCCATCGTGCACTGTGTCAGGCGTGCCGCAGCCTGTTGGCCTGCTTCCTCCTGCTCAACGGGCGCTGCTGTGTGCGGCGGGCACACGTGCAGGTGAGTGGCAGGCACACACCTCTGGGGAGTTGGCGTCAGCAAACAGCTCGCGGTACGAGGTGCGGTGCAGCACGGTCACCGTGGCGGCGCCCGCGTCTCTGAACAGCATGGCCAGCGGCATGCCCACAATGTTGCTGTCCCCCATCACCACCACGCTGCGCCCGCGCACCGCCACACCGCTGCGCTGCAGCAGCTCGATGGCCCCCAGAGCGGTGCAGGGGATGAAGCGGGCGGCACGTCCACGCATCAGGATGCGGCCTGCGGTCAGGGTGGCAGCAGCGGCCACAACAACACAGCTGGATGGGCAGACACGCAGGCGGGTGACCGCTCGCAGTCAGAGCACCGTTTGGGGTGGGGCTGCACACACGCTTGCAGGCGCCTTGGCCCCGGGCCCCAGGCCAGCTGCACCGCCACACCCACCCATGTTGAGTGGGTGAAAGCCATCCACGTCCTTCTGAGGATCAAACGAATCAATGATTGCATCCTCATCTATGTGGCGAGGCAGCGGCAGCTGCACCAGCACGCCGTCAATGCGTGGGTCGGTGCACAGCGCAGCCACCGCCGCCTCCAGCTGTTTCTGCGTCACGCTCTCCGACAGCTGCCTCACCTCGGCAAACATGCCCACCTGGAGGTGTGCAGCGGGAGGGAGGGAGGGCAGGGGGGGAGGGGCGGTTGCCAGGTGGGTCGGCAGCGACAGCAGCCGTCTGGTGAGCGGGTCAAGCCCTTTGGAAAGCACCTCCCGCTGGCCGCCTGCACAGCCACTGCACAACTTAGGACCACCCACACGCCACCCAGCCCCGTGAGCCTCCCGCTCCCGGCACCCACCCACCCACCCGCTCGCACGCCTCCCGCTTGCGCATGACGTACAGCAAGCTGTCGGGGCGGGCCCCCACAAGCACCACACCCAGCCCCGGGGGTCGGCCAGCCTTGGCATAAACATCCCGCACGTCACGTGCCAGCTCTTCCTGCCAAGCAGCGGCCACTGCACGGCCATCCAGCACACGGGCATGGTGCTGTGATGCCGCCGCCGCCGTGGTGCTCAGGTGCTTCACAGCCCAACCGCATCCAGGTGCCGCGCACCCTGTGTCACAATGAGCAGGTGCGAAGTGAGTGGCGGACAGGGGCGCTCAGGAGGTGTAAGCAAACCACACCTTGGCATGGCAATGGCAAGGCACGCAGGAAGGCTTGTGCCAGGACCGGCAAGGATGCTCTGCATATATTCCTGATCGCCATGGTGCGCGAAATGGACCGTCCAACCGCCCACATGAAATTCGCTACTGCATTTGATGACGGGGCGGCGGTGGCACCTCAAAGGTGCCGAACCAGCGCCTTTGACGAACGATCAAGCTTCGCACGATGTCCCAAGCTTGCATTGCTGCTCGATTGCTGCCCACTCGTCTGGTTCAGCGTTCTGGAGTGCACCGTGCTCTCGTTCACCGCACCACAGTTCGTGCCATGTCGTCCGACCAAGGAACCAAGCTGGACAAGAGCACCAGCGAAGACGTGAGGAAAATGTGTGGGGAGCAGTGGCGGTGGCGGAAGCAACCAAGGGCGGTTGTGAATCGTCCATCGTCCATTGTCCATTGTCAATCAAATCCCTGTCCTTTGCTTCACAACCCTGCAGGTCTGGAAGAAGCTGCTGAATGCGGAGGAGTACAACGTGCTGCGAGAGAAAGGTAGGCGGCAGATCGATCGTCCATTGTCCATTGCATACCCAGCCCGGCTTCCACTTACCAGGAAATGCTGTTTGCATGCAGGTACGGAGCGGCCAGGCACCGGAGAGTATAACAAGATGTACCCCAAGTCCGGGGTGTTTGTCTGGTACGTCCATGTGTTGTCTGCCTTCAAGGGAGGTGCCGGTTGTGATGTGCCAACTGCACACCCGGTTTTTCAATGGAATCTCTCCACACTCACTCGCTCACGTGACACACTGCGCCCCCGCCGCCGCAGCCGTGGCTGTGAAGCACCCCTTTACGAGGCCAACACCAAGTTTGACAGCGGCTGCGGCTGGCCCGCGTACTACGACAACATCCCTGGAGCCGTGGACCGCCACGAGGACAACGCCTTTGGCATGAAGCGGGTGGAGATTACGTGCACCAACTGCGGCGGGCACCTGGGACACGTCTTCGAGAACGAGGCAAGCTGGCTCTGCTGGGGCAAACACCCAGTGCGGTCGCTGCGGTGCAGCGCACTAGCGGCCAGCAATGCAGGCGATGGGAAGGCATCAGTGCTGAGGGTTCCTTGGTGTGTGCAGGGGTTCAAGACACCCACCAATGAGCGGCACTGCGTGAACTCGCTGAGCATCAAGTTCAAGCCCTCTGAGTGAAGCTTGCCCCGGCATTGATATAGGGATTACACAGTGCAATTGATCAGCGGTATGGTTCAAAAAGGCTGATACGCCTGGTAACATGACGACAGCCAGCTATCGGAGCAGGACAACAGGCAATTCAGGTTCAGTCAAGTGGCATAGTGTCACGTGCAGCGTCCATGCCACTTGAAGCACAGCTGGGCCCTCATGGAAGCTTGATGTTGTAGTTGCGAACTCGCCGGGGGCTTGCTGCCCTTGCCCTGACCAGCTGCAGCTTGCCACTACATCGAGCCGAGGCAACACTGCATGTCGCCGCCGACGGGGCTGTTGGGCCGTCGCTCCTGCGTAACTGCATGCCCACAACCGCAATGGGTGATGACGCATCAGGTTGTTTGATTGCCGCTTTGCCAGATACTGCTTGGGCTATTTCAACTGGCTGGCTGGCCGGCTGCCTGCTCACTTCGCTGCTCTCAGCAGATTCCATTGATTCCGCCTCACCGTGTGTGCTGCACATGCGCTGCTGAGCAGCGGGACAAGTGGCCAGGGGCCATTGAGCGCCAGCAGGCGGAAGCGCCGGTGGAGCTGCTGCAAGCTGCAAGGCTGCTGTAGCCTCCTGACACTCGTGCTGGGCACCGCGGCCTGTGCTCTGCGGTGCGCACAGCATCCGTGTGCGCTCCGCCCGCAGGCTGTTGCCCAGTTCCATGAGCCGCTCATTCTCAGCCGCCAGCTGTCGGACCTGTGCCTGCGCCCTGGCAAGCTGCCTCTTCAAGCGCACATGGTGCTGCCCCTGATGCACGCCCTGCATGTCTGCTGTCACTGCATGCAAGGCAGCGCGCAGCTGGTGCGTCTGCTGCTGCTCAGCAGCCAAGGCCGCTTGCAACGCTGCTACTTCGGGCACAACCGTACCTCCTGCTGTGCCCTGCTGCTTGCTATCGTCTAAAGACTCGCTGGATAGGTTGGATGGCCAGTTGAACTGGCCCACAAATGCCTCGCTGCCATCCTGCTTCCACTGCCGCTGCCGCTCTTGCAGCTGCTGAAGCTCTGCCTCCTTCAGCGACAGCTGTGCTTGCGTGTCCGCTGCAGCTGCTTGTGCCGAGTCGCGCTGAGCACTCAGCCGGCACAGCATGCCCTCAAGATCTTGCAGGTTAGGACCCTGGCCTGCAGCCAGCACAAACGCTCGCCGCTCTGCTGCATCCAGCTGCACTTGCAGCTGCTGGCATTTGGCTGTCAGGACCTGCACAATCAGCAAGCAGGAGTGCACGAAGTTCAACACTCATTGACTTGAGAAGCACAGTTCAGGTTGCCCCCCTGAGCACAACCGCACACACACACCGCACACCTGCGCTGCTGCCAGCTCCTCCTGCTGCTGCTCCACACGACCTTGCAGCGCCAGATGCCGCTCCTGTGCCGTCCTGGCCTCCGCCTCTGCCTGCGTCAGCGCCGCTATCAGGCGCAGCTGTTCCTGCTGCTGATCCTCCATGCATGCCTCCTGCGCTGCCACCACCTGCCGCTCCCTATCAGCACAAATCTGCTCGAGCTGCTGTTGCAGAGTCGCATGCTGCACCTCCAGGGCAGCTCGAGCGTCGTCCAACTCAGCGGCCAATTGCTCCGCCTGCACACTTGCATCTCGCGCCTCGCACTCGGCCCTCTGGGCCTGTGCTGCTAGGCTCGCCTCGGCTCGCCCCAGCTGCGCACTGCTGTCACCTCGCTGATCCTCCAGGGCATTGCGCAGAGCTTGCACAACCTTGCACAGCTCGCTGGTCTCGCTAGCATGCCGCTGCTGCTGCAAATGCAGCTGCCGCTCCAGCAGCGCAGCACTCTGCTGAGCGGCCTGCAAATCACGAGCTTGAGCAGCTGCGCCTGCCTCCAACGACTGCATGGCCAGGGCACACAGGAGCTTTGCGTCAGGCAGAACAACTCAAGCTGTCATCGAATTGCGCCGTGTCAACCAGGCAGTCCAAAAGCGATGCACCCAGGTGCCCCAGTCACAGCCTGCTCACAGCTGCTTGGACGGCTTGCACCCGCAGCTGCTCGTTGGCTGAATGCATCTCAGCATCGCGGCGCTGCACCAGCTGCTCAGCAACCTCCAACTGCAGCCGCAGCTCCTGCAGGCGTGCAGCCTGCTCCACCTGCAGGCAGGTGCTGACAAGGGGTAAGTTGCAGGCCCCAATGCTTCTAAAGCAATGAGGTACACTCACCTCCAAACGCTCCAGGCCAGCCATGTGTGCGGCTGCCGCTATCCGCTGCTGCTCTGCGGCTCGCTGCACCTGACGCTCGAGCTCGTGCTCCAGGCGCTGCCTGTGAAACTCAAGCTGATTTTGAGCGTGGTAAAGGTCTGCAGCGCCTGCATCCTTGATTCGCTGCACCTCCTGCTTAAGGGCTCGGCTCTGTTGCACCAGCTGCTGCTCTGCTGCAATGCGGGTGGTGTGCTCGTCCCTTAAAGCTGCAAGCAAACGGAACACAGGATTCGTGTCACGCAATGCGGATATCAGAGCAATTAGCAGCAATGCCTTACCCAGCTCTGCCTCTGCCAAAGCTGTTTGCATCTGTGCTATGAGCTCCGCCTTGTCTGCCACCTCGCATTGTGTTGCCGCAGCCAGTTGCTTGCACTGAGCTAGCTGCTCGCCCCGCTGCTCCAGCAAGTCCATGTTGCGCTGCAGGGTGGCCTGCAATGCTGCCAGCTGCGCCTCTGCAGCCTGCAGTGCTTCCCCCTTGCTCTCGACCTGCTGCTCCAGGGACTGTATGCTTTCATGCCTCAGCAGCGCCAGTTCTTGCTCTCGCTGGGCGATCAGTGCGATGCTGGTCATGCCGCCGGTGCCGGCGGCCCCGTGCATGTCGAGCTCGCGCGCCAATCAGGTTCGACAATCCAGCGGATCACTACGTGCTGCCAGAGATGGGCTGTCTGTGCAAGTCGAGCCCACAGCGTTGACTACCGATTGGTGCCCACAACGCCGTGTGAGCAGCTGCTGTGGCTGCAGCACATGACTGCAGCATACCAGCAGGCTCGAACGAGTGCAGCAGGCCAATTTGGCGACCCGCAGGACACAAATGCACGGCAGCAATTTGTTGCAGAGCTGCTTTGTGATCGATGCGGTACTCTGGATCCCTCCGTTGCCATCCCTGATTGCGCCGGTGCGCTTTGGCGTTTGAACTCGCAGCAAGGAGCTCTATTGCACTTGTCAGCGACTGTTGGCAGCGTGGCTGGCCTGGTGATTCCGCTTTGCGCAAGATGGTGCGCCTAACGCTGATAGCGCGCACCAGAGATGGCCTTCCACTGGCCGAGGGCCTGGACGCGGACAAGGAGCACGAAATGTACTCGTACAAGTCGCAGGCGAAGGTGGGGTGCAGTGCTGGCTGCGGAAACGGTGGTCATCAGTGCCGGGCGGTGTCGCCGCCAGTGTGAACCGCTCACCTCCGCTTCCAGCTTCCCTGCGTACCTCAATCACCTGCAGGGCATATTGAAAAAGATGGCAGCCAGCAGCACCCGCCCGCCACCGCGCATGTCCATCGAGTCCGGTCCCTTCACCTTTCACTACCTGATTGACGGCGATGTTGTCTTCCTGACGCTGGCCGAGAAGGCCTACCCCAAGAAGCTGGCCTTCCAGTACCTGGACGAGCTGCAAAGCGAGTTCTCGCGGCTGTATGGCGGTCAGATAGAGGCTGTGACACGACCGTATGCCTTTATCAAGTTTGGTGAGCCTGAAGCCCTTGTTGCCGCTGCTGCCTAACACAGGTTGCTGAGTTGAGTTGTCTGTGCGATGCTGCTGCTATAGCTGTTTGTCTTGCGGTGCGACTGCGTGATGTGCTGCGGTTGCATCTGTGCCTTGTTGTCAAGTAGCATTTCTCTTCTCGTCGCCTGTAGACACTTTCATCCAGAAGACGAAAAAACTGTACCTAGACACACGCACGCAGCGCAACCTTGCCAAGTTGAATGCCGACATTGCGGAGGTGCACTCCATCATGACACGCAATATAGCAGACGTGCTTGGCCAAGGGGAGCGACTAGACAGTAAGTGAGGGGTGTGGTGAGGTGTGTTGGGAGCTGTGAAACGTCTCCCGTGTGTGCGCCCGTCAGCACCGCCACTGTCGATTTGTGCAGCGCCCTGCCCGTACTGCCTCAGCCCATCCGCGAGTGCCACACAACATTTCACTTGCGCCCTGTCCCCCCAAACGCAGGGATGACGGAGATGTCCAACGCGTTGTCGCAAGACGCCAAGCAATTTGCAGTGAAGGCCAAGGACCTCTACCACCAGGCCTTGTTTCGCAAGTACCTGCCGCTGCTGGTCCTGGTGGGAGTCGCAGTGTGTGTGCTGGTCATGAAGTTTGCGCTTTGACCATGACCAATGGGTCCACCTGACAGACGGGCTAGACAGCGCACACAGCTGGCGACAAAGGCGTGCAGACCGCTCCTCGAGACCCACAGCACGTGCAGCCGCAGCTTGATGTAGCCAGAATTGCGGTCTGTCCCTGTCTGGCTGTTTTCTGCATTGCTTACTGATTGACTTGACATTATTGTACCACCATTAGCATGCTGGCTCTCCAGACCCACGCAAACCTATCCATTCCGTCACATGTAAATGTTCAGCATTGCTAATTGACGCTTGTTGCGTCATTGACAGGCACCCTGCCATCAAAGGGCATCACGGTCAGCGGTTCGAACTCGCCGCCTGCGGAGCCAGAAGCACAAGGCAAGTCCTGTTGGTGTTGGTTGGAGTGCAGATGGATGCACCCCTTGTGCATCGTTGCTGCCAACAGCAACAGCAGCAAGACCATTTGAAATTGCCAAAGATTCTGGCTTGCCTTCTGATCGGTATGCCACCGCCAGTTCGTCATCATTCTCCACCCTGAGCTCCGCTAGCGTCTTGTCATCCTCCAGCAGCACACCCTCTTTGTACAACTGCTGATCCGCTGCTGGCTGCGGTGGAGAGAGAAGCAGCGCAGGGCGTGATGGACAGCCATTACTCAATGCCAGAGAACCTGCGCCAGACTGCCTGGCACCAGTCTGGCTCATGATAGCGATTAGTGCCCTTGTACCTTTTGAACAAGCTCTTGCAGCTTGTCCTTCAGCACGGCTATTGTATCTGTGGGGTCAAGGTGCATGAAGACCGTCTGCGAGGGTGCACAATCATTGCACAATCATTGCAGGGTGGGCCAACAAAGCTTGCAGCGCGCTTCGCACAGAACAACAAAGCGCCCTTTCCTGCACAAATGGTGACAGCACACCACGCACCAGCTTCTCCCGCTTGACCCGCACATACATGCTCTGTGGACAGTGTCAGGGCGAGAGCAAGCGGGGCATGTCAGCACGAAGGCTGGCAGGTGTGTACGGCTCGACAGCAGAGGCGGAGCTGTGAGGGAAGCGGCGGGGACTGAGTGGCACGATGCATGTGCAACCTCCGGCATCTGGTGTTGCGCACCATGGTGTCTGTGCCAGCCCCGCAAAGGGCGGAGAGGGGAAGCGGAGCAGGCCAGAGGGTGGGGCGATCAAACAGAACGTTCGTCAGCAACCGCAGCAGTGGAGTCGGCTGTCTGGGAAGCCCCTAATTGTGTTTGAGTGTTTGTTTTTGGGTCATGGAATTTCATGTGTACCGCCTTTCTGCGCTCTGTGCAAAGCAAAGCACTGAACACCACACACGGCAGCAACAGTACACACGGCAGCAGCCTGCTTCGCAGCCCCACTGCTGCGCCGATCAGTTTGCAAGTTTGAGCGAGCAGCGTACTTTAGACCTGCTGGGCACTCGTACATTTGCAGCAAGACGGCAGGGCAGGCGGGAACGATGGAGACCGCAGCTATGGATGTCGACAAACCGGCGGCGCCGGCGGCGGCCAAGACGGGATATGCACTGCCCTGGGTGAGGGGCGGTGCTTGTGGCATTTGAATGCGCTACTGTGCGCCTTGTGGCCGCAATTTACGAAGGGCTGCAGAGGGACACTGTCAGCTGGCAGCAACGCAAGGCGGCGGTCACATGCACACAGCAATCACTCCGACACCGCCTGCTACCTGTCTGTGTGTGCTCAACAGGTTGAAAAGTACCGCCCCACACGAATCAAGGACATTGTAGGCAACGAGCAGGCGGTGTCGCGGTTGCAGATCATTGCGGAGGAGGGAAACATGCCCAACATCATCCTGTCGGTGAGTGGGTGGCGGAGGGAAGTGGGGAGGGCTGTGCACCTGCCTGCGCCGAGGAGTTGCAGGGTCCAGGCGCGTGTTTGTGGCAAGCATCAGCTCGCTTGTCTTCATTACCTGGCCCCATCCCTCGGCCCTGCTGCACCTCAAGCGCAGGGCCCCCCAGGCACCGGCAAGACCACCAGCATTCTGTGCCTGGCCCACGAGCTGCTGGGGCCCAGCTTCCGGGAGGGTGTGCTGGAGCTGAATGCGTCTGACGACCGCGGCATTGATGTCGTGCGGAACAAGATCAAGATGTTTGCGCAGCAGAAGGTGACGCTGCCGCCGGGGCGACAGAAGATTGTCATCCTGGATGAGGCAGACAGGTGGGCTGGTGGTGGGGCTGGTGCTGATGCCACTGCTGGGGCCGGGATTGCCCACGGGAAGGTGGAGAGTGGCTATAGCGCAGCAAAATAGCGTCAGCTAGTGTGACGGTCATGTGAAGCCATGCAGGCGCCGTTGCGCTGCCATGGTCCACATCTGCAGCGCCCCTTCCGGTCTGGGTGTTTGCTCACCCCAGTCGTGCTGCTGCTGCCTGGCTGTGTGTGCAGCATGACGGGCGGGGCCCAGCAGGCGCTGAGGCGCACCATGGAGATCTACTCCTCCACCACTCGCTTTGCGTTGGCCTGCAACACATCCTCCAAAATCATTGAGCCCATCCAGAGCCGCTGCGCCATTGTCAGGTACGTGGTGCATCGTTGGGCACGTGCTGTTGGCGGCGACATGTGCGGCATTGGCGCTCCTATTTTGGGGCTGGGAGGGCAGGGTTGCATTAAAAAGAATGCCATCCAGGGTGGCACAGGTGGGGTTGTGGGGAGGTGTGTGCACTGCACCGCACCGCACTGCACTGCAAAGCATGGCGCACCGCTACAGGGCAGGACAGTACAGGAGGCGGCGTGGCTGACCGCTGCTGCTCCGCTCGCGTGCCCGGCCTTGCAGGTACGGCAAGCTCGCAGACTCGGAGCTGCTGCACCGGCTGCTGCATGTGTGCCAGGCGGAGGGTGTGGCCCACACGCCCGACGGCCTGGAGGCAGTCATCTTCACTGCAGATGGTGACATGCGGCAGGCGCTGAACAACCTGCAGGTGGGTGCGCGCACGGTGGCTGGCTGGCCGGCAACAACAACGTGGGCTGCATTGTGTGGGCGTCCCACAGTGGCCAGCGCTGCTGGCACTCCTCCGCCACGCAAGTAATACTGCGCCTGCGTGTGTGAGTGTGTGTGTGTGTGTGTGTGGCTGCTCCCGTCCCTGCCCGCAGGCCACCTCCAACGGCTTTGGCCTGGTCAGCCAGGACCACGTGTTCCGCGTGTGTGACCAGCCGCACCCCGTCATGGTGGGCGCGGTGGTCAGGCACTGCATGGCGGCAGCCATTGATGACGCGTACCAGGGCCTGAGGGTGCGTGGCAAGGGCTGGTGGGCGGCGGTGGGCGGCGCAAAGGCTGCGCCTTGTCCTGTCTGGTGGACTGAGTGGACAAGTGCCGGCTTTCTGTCACCTGAAGCCCACCTGAGGCCCGTCTGCCACTCACTGCGGGCCCTTCCTCCTGCCCCGCCTCCACCCACCCCCCGCCCAAGGCGGTGCAGGCTCTGTGCGACATGGGGTACAGCGCCAGCGACATCATCTCCATCCTGTTCCGAGTGGTGCGCAACTTCCCAGACATGAATGAGTACCTGAAGCTGGAGTACATCAAGGTACCTTGGTACTGCAGGGGCTGGGGCTGACCTGCGGTGGTGGCTTGGGGACAGGTACCACCGTACAGCCTGCTGGAGGCGGCCAGCTGTGAATGCCATTGCAGCCATGCACATCCACATTCCCTCTCACTGAGCCAGTCATGCCGCTTTGTCTGGTGCAGGAAATTGGCTTCTGCCAAATGCGGGTGGGGGATGGCGTCAACTCACGACTGCAGCTGACCGGCCTGCTGGCAAACCTGTGCAAGCTGACGTTAAGGGCGGCTTCGTAGCATGCTGTGTGCCGTGCATTTGTCGCCCTGTGTAATTGGCGTGCCTTACTTAGCATTACTTAGAATGAGCGGTACCTGCGCTGCCGCATCATGCGCACGGCGGCAACTCCTGTTGCGTTTGACCGTCAAGCTGCTTTTCATAGCACTGCATTTTCATTCTTGTTGTGCGGCTGCCCACCTCTGGCTGCATTGGCGCTGGCCGGCGCGGCGCAAGCTTAGTAAACTTTGATTCAACCATCGCGGCTTCGTAGGCGAAAAAATGCAGCTCGCAGCCACCAATAACGCGCTGGTCAGGCCTGTGGCACCAGCCTTTGCGTTGCCTGCTCGCGGTGCCCAGTCCCGCTTGGCGCGCAGCCCTCGGCTTATTCGATGCGCCAGGTATGGTGGTGTAGGCGCAATGCTGCAGCGGATGGATGTGGGGATTGCGTGCCGGCGGCGGACTGGCGGCAAGCCGCCCAGGCAGCTTGATCTCGGCTTCACATCACAATGCTGCTCCTGCAGCAAGATTGTTCGCAAGACTGTCAAGGTAGATGATCCCGGCACCGCCCCTCGTAAGCTGGAACGGGGCACCAGCAAACGGAAGGCGGAGCAAGGCACACAGAGGGTGCAGCGCGGCGCCGCACGGGGCAGCGGCAGCAGCGGGAGTAGCAAGGATCAAGCTTACTTCAACGTCACTGGCTACCCGTTCCCCCTGGGACCCATCACACAACGAGCCACCATTCGCACCGACCTTGTGCGGGGATCCATCTGGGGCTTTGAGCAGCCACAGTCCCTGGGTGGCAGCAACGTCACCACAAACGTGCGCATGACAGTTGTGCGGCTCAAGGCGGGCGGCCTTTGGGTGCACGCCCCCATTGCCCCCACACGTGAGTGCATGGCAGGTGCCGTGGCACAAACCGCCTTATTGCGTACTCAGCACCCCCGCTGCCGTTGCCGCCATGGCTGCCACTTGCAACAAGCACGCCGTGCAGTGCTGTCTGTCACTCCTGCCTGTTCATGCTGTACCCTGCTGTGCTGTGCAATGTGCTGCAGGCGAGTGTGTGCGCATGGTTCGTGAGCTGGAGGAGGAGACAGGGGAGCGGGTGCAGTACATTGTGCTGCCGACCTTTGCTTGTGAGTGCAAGCGGCTGCCTGGGTGGCCGCTGTGGGCGTGCTGACCGCGCTGCTGTTTGTGGCGGGAGGGGCTTGGCATGTAATCCCTCCCTCCACGCATTGACTCTTGACAGCCCTGCCTGCTACCCCTGCTGCCACAGATGAACACAAGATATTTGTGGGCCCCTTCAGTCGCCGTTTCCCAAAGGCGCAGGTCTGGGTGGCACCCAGGTGCGGCGCTGCCCGCGCTGCCGCCTTCCCGCCGCAGCTGTGTGTTGCAGTGGGGATCAGGCACAGGGCCTAGGACCTCAGCAGCGAGAGGCGACACGCCATCTACCCAAGCATTGAGGGCTGTGTGAGGAAGACGTGTGTCAGAGGCTCCATGCCCTGCACCCTCCTCAGCACCCCCCCCCCCCCACCCTGCTCCTCCTGCCTGCAGCCAGTGGAGCTGGCCCATCAACCTGCCCGTGCAGCTGTTTGGCATCTTCCCAGCCGGTGTGCTGGCCGACGGCGCGGCCGACACGCCCTGGGCCCAGGAGATCGAGCAAAAGGTGTTTGAGAGCAGCGTTGGCATCGGCCCTTACATCGAGGCTGCTTTCTTCCACAAGGCCTCCAAGACGCTGCTGGTCACCGACGCTGTCATCTCGGTGCCTTCAAACCCGTCACCGGTGCGTGCCGCGATGTGCAGCCCTGTGCGGGGCTCAGGCGTCGGAACAGTGGCAGCACAGAGACGAGGTCTGCCAGCTGTTGGGCCATTGGCTGCAGTCATCACACACCTTGATCCATGTGCTGCTGGGCGCCCGCCTGCCCACTCCATGCCCACCCAACCATCTGCTACAAAGTTCTCCTCGCCTCTCCTCCTGGCTGCTTGGTCGATGCAGCTGGTGCCTGCCGCGAGCCTGCTGTCTGCCGCTGCCCGCAACTTCTTCATTGATGTCTTAGCGGGTGAGCTGGCGGCGGAGCCCGTGGACGGCGTGCCGCTGAAGCCCAAGGAGCTGACGCCTGCAGCCCGCAAGCTGGGGTGGCGGCGCATGGCACTACAGATCTTGTACATCGTGCCTGGAGACCTGAGGGACCCTAAGAAGTGAGGGTGGGGGGGGGGGGAGGGGCAGGGTAAAGGGATGGTGAGAGATTACGAGGGCGTGATCCACTGCTTGCCCCCCCCGCTTGCAATGCTTCCTCCCCTCTTCCATGGCTGGCTGGCGACGCCTTGCCCTCGTCGGCTTCTACTCCCTTGTTGTGTTGCAGGGGATTCTTTGCTGTGGCAGACAAGCTGATTGTGGGCCCAATCCTGAAGACGCTGGTGTTCAGCACGCTGCCTGACGCCACGCGGCGGTGGGTGGACTCCATCTGCACCGACTGGGCCTTCACCTCCATCATCCCCGCGGTGCGCACACGTGCTGCATGCTGGCCACACGCATCGGCCAGGAGGCTTGCGGTGCTGCCCCAGGCCTGCTGACACAGGCGGTGGCGGCATGTGCTGCCTCCTTCTGATGTGGTGCTGCGCACTACTGCCTCACGCTGCCACTCCGCTCCCTCCCTTGCTGCCCTCGCTCCGCCTGCCTCTTGCAGCACTTCACAGCGCCCATCCCAGCAGGGCCTGCCCAGTTCAGGGCAGCCTTCTCATTCGTGTATGAGCCGCAGCTGAGCGCTGAGCGGGCAGCGGCAGGCCAGGCGGGCACGCCGGCAGGCAAGGCAGCAGCCCGAGTTGCGGCAGCGGAACGGAAGGAGGAGAGCGCCAACCCGGCCAAGGCGTTGGACGGGGTGCTGGTGGGCTTGCTGGGCAAGCTGGGCGGCAGCAGCAAGGCAGCGGCGCAGGACAGGGCGCGAGCTGCTGCCAGCCAGCGAGGCTTCACGTATCCCGAGGAGGACATAGCAGCTCTCAACGCGGCCAAGCGATTCCTTGTTCGTCTGGGGGTGGTGAACAAGTGAAGCGTTTGTTTGGGGGGGAGGGCAGCAGGCTTTAGGGCCGTCACACTTCACAGCCCTGTTCCCATTGCTTCGGCATATCCCTTGCTTCATCTCACATTTCCATTGTATTGATTTAATGTAGTCTACATCAACATAGTCAGCCTGTGCATTTTCTGCAGCTGCTGCTAGCAGGATACGCTCAAGAACACACCAAATTCACTGGAAGTCGTGTGCTATCCCTTGCGAACTTTCTTCTGCCGTTGTTGCTGCTGGCCAAACGGCTGCTGCTGCTGCTCTGGCTGCAACTCTACATCATCTGCGGCCACGAAGGCGTGCAAGTTTCAGGAGCAGTATCCTCGATAGCCCTTTGGAATGACACTGATGCGGTGCACACTGGTTCATGCTGGCAGCACAGTCGCACCTGCTGGAGGCTCTCCTGTGGCCATCAACGAGAAGAACACCTTGCTCAGCTTTTCTATCTTCTTCAGGTCTGCCTGCTGGTCCGTCTTGTATTGCAAGCACTGCACAGCGCCATAAGAATAAACCATGGTTGAGTCGTGCAACCTGCTTGGTCGGCGGCAGCGGCGGCGTGAAAAACCCACCGTGGCGTCGTCTGTGACTTTGAGGATCAATTTGCCGTCGCAGTGCCGGTACTTGGTTGTGAACCGCGTCTTTAGCGGGCTGTTGTGATACAGGTCGACGGCCTGGACATAAAACGAGTCCCAGTTCTCGATGTACATCACCCGCTGCGTGCTGAAGTGTAATGGGAGAGGCAGCTCGAGGAGATGGCGACGATCGGTGAGAAGGAGGGGTGAGTGCGCGCGTTGGGACGGTTGCACAAGTTGCAAGTGTTGGCAGGCGCATAGAAACAGCAGCCTACAGGCGTGCGCTTGAAGTACTGCCAAATTACTGCTTGAACCGCCTCGCTGACTGCGCCGTGCTGCGCCTGTATCCGCCCTCCCGCCACGTCCATTCATTGCTGGTGTGCTTGCCAAGCGTCCAAACAACCAGAGTTGGCTTGACCGGCGGCTCAGCCACGGCTCCTCGCAGCCACGGCACGTCGCAGTGGGAGGTGGGCATGGAGGCGCCGCATCTGCTACAACAGACTGCAACCAAGCTGTTTGCCTGCCTCAACTTGCACACTCTGCCGCAAGCGGTGACGCACCCTCAAACTCCGGCCCAGGACTCTACAGCAGCACGGCTGTGTTGTGTGCCTGCAGGCTTTGCACGGGACTGAGCCAGCGCTGCAATGCGCCTGCTGCTGGCAACAGCCAGCACCGGCGGCCTCGTGGGCCTATTGCACAATGGCGTCTTTGTGGCCGCCTTCATGGGCTTCTTCTTCGCCCAGAGTGCAAAGGTGTTCACGCACTATTACACAGAGCAGAAGTGGGACTTCACGCGCCTTGTCAGCAGTGGCGGCATGCCCTCCAGCCACACAGGCCTGGTGAGAGGAAGCTCCTGCATGTGCTGCTGCCGTTCGCCGGGCTTTTCGTGTCGGGACCACCGTGCAGCGATACGCATGTTGCAGACCTCTGAGCGGCGAAGGTCGTCCTTCCTTTCCTCTTTATAGTCATTGTCTGCAAAGTCTCACAGAGGATGTGCCACAAGCTCTCCACACTGTTCAATGGTGGCAGCATGACAGTCCTGCCCCGTGGCTGCCACCGCAGGTCATGGGCCTGACTACTGCGATTGGAGTGCTGGAGGGCACAAACAGCCCCATGTTTGCGATGGCCTTAGTCTTCTCTTTAATCGTGAGCAGCAAAGCACTCACGGCATGTGGTGTTGGTGCATGCAATTCTGCCACTCTTGCTCGCTAGCCAACTGCACTTCACCAAATGGCAAGCCAGCCCCCAAACGCATGGCTCCGTTGCTCTGAATGCAGGTCATGTACGATGCGAGTGGCGTACGGCTGCATGCCGGCAAGCAGGCCAGCGTGCTCAACATGATCATTACAGAGCTACCGCCCGACCATCCTGTCAGTAATTCGGCTACAGTGCTCAAGGACACACTTGGGCACACGCCTCTCCAAGTGGCGGTGGGGGCGGTGGTGGGCGTGCTGACAGGCTACCTAGTGGCGCTCCTGTATCTCTGACGCAGGCGCTAGGTGTGCGTTTGATGCCGTTCGCTGTCCGTGATTCCCTGCTGCTTGCTGCCGTTTTGTTTTCATGGCTCGCCATTCTTTTGGGTAAATAATTGACATGCCCTGGCAGGGACCGTACCAAGGCATAAGGCTGTGCCGCCAGGGCGCTGCGGTTGGCGGTGCGCCAACATCAGGTGGCAACAGCTGCCCTGCAAAGTGCATGGTCGCAACGCACTTGTCGCGATCTGGTGGTCAGCAAACCCTTTTACGGACAGCCAAAGGGGACAGTTGGCAAGTGGTAAGGCGGTACGGAGGGTTTGGCCGACTTGCTTGGCGGCTTGCAGCGCTGCTGGCCATCACATGGTCGTTGCTGGCCGCCTTTGCACTCAGTGTTAGGGCCAGGCGGCGGGGTTGCAGCACTGCGATTGCAGCGGAGCCCATGGCCGGCGCCACCGCAAGCGTCACCCTTGCAACCGACGCAGGCGACAAACTGAGCATGGGTGAGGCCGGCGGGCAGCGGGCGGGCTTGTTCAGTTGAGCTCGTGAACGGCAACAAAAGCGTGTCCGCTGCCTTCAGTCATCTTGAAGAGCACCCAACGCACCCGCCTAGCAACGCCTGGTGCAGCTGCTCCTGGTGCCGCTCACCCGCCAGTGCCTTCGACTAGCGCCAACATCGTGACTCGCGATTTGGAAGTTGATGACTTCAACAAGGGTGCGGCTGATGCACACAGCTGCAGCCTTCAGCTTCTGACAGAAGCAGCATGCTGCTTTCCCAAGCCTGCGGCCAGCAGGTGCATGCACATGCTGCTTATGCGGTGAGTGACGAATGCCCCACACTGATCTTCCTGCCTGCTGCTCAGGCTACCTCAACCTGCTGTCCCAGCTGACCAAAGTGGGCACTTACGATGAGGCGGTCTTCAAAGGCAAGTGCAGTGCGTGATGAAGAGGGTCGCTGCTAACATCTCGCCATGTGTTGTGTGCTGCTGCGCATGCCGCTCTTGCACTCAGCGTCGTTACCGCCAGGCTGTTCACGTATGCAGCGCGCTTTGAAGAGCTGAGCAAGATGAAGGACACATACAAAATAGTTGTGATTGAAGGTGCGGGCATTGGGGGGACGGTACAGGCAATGCGTGTTGCAAGCAAGCGGCAAAATAGTTGCTGTGTCGAACCAGATTGCGTTGGTGCCCTGACTGCAACCTGCTTCGCGCTCGTTCCTCTGCTGATGCCACCTCAGCAGCTCTGCCTTTCGATATTGCAGACATGGACAAGAAACAGATCATTGCCACTGCCACTCTTGTGGTAGAGCTGAAGTTTATCCGCGGTTGCAGCAAATGCGGACACATTGAGGACGTTGTGGTCGACTCAACTTACCGTGGGCTGCGCTTGGGCTTGCGCGTCATCGAGGCGCTCATGACCGCAGCACAGGCAAGCAGCAAACAGCAGGCTGCATCGCGCAGGCAGGCACCGTCGCGGTGCAGTCCGTGCAAGGCCAAATGGCAAACTCTGCGTTGGTTTGTTGTGGCACTTGCTCCTCACCTGCAGGACCTGGGGTGCTACAAAGTCATTCTGGATTGCAGCGAGGACAACGTGCCTTTCTACGCAAAATGCGGCCTCGTCAAGAAGGAGGTCCAAATGGTCAAGTAAGCCGCTTGTAGTGCTTTCCATTCATTGGAGGGCAGATACCTGACACTGCCCGCATCAGTGCATGCGGCACACGCGCTGGTCGTTTCATATTGGTCAATTGAAGCACAAGTGAATCGTTCTGTGTGCAGATATTTGTAACCTTGCCGGTCAGTATGATGCGGTTGAGGTTGTCTGACATCAGGAGCTGCCCCAGCTTGGCCCACTGAAACCCTAGTTTGTAACACGTCAGAGACCGTTTCTCCCACCGGTGATCGCTTCAGCTTGCTTTGTATTTTTCTTTCTCCTTGACAGTTTATCAAGCCTGCCCGTGCCCAAACGGTGTGTGCGGCGATCAAGGATTGCCCGAGCCGGAAATTGAAGGTGCAGCATGTCATGCATCAATTGCCGAGTGCTGGATTTGCGCTGATCCATCGTTTCGGCATCTGTAATTTGTGCATGGATTGATTTGTCAAGCAGGATTGCAAGGGAAAATACAGACGTACACATGCCCAGGCCACAGAGAGGAGCAGCCGTTACGCTCAGCTGGCTCCTCAAGCGAGATCAGCTGCCCAGCTTTGCGGCATCTGCCAGCAGGGACCCAATGAGTCCAATCTTGAAGGCATTTAGGTACCAGAGGAAAATGCTGGGTTCCTTGGCGGTGTAGTACAGATCTGTCACGACTTCACAGAAGAGGAGGGTGATGACGGCTGCCAACACATCGTTCACGGCCAGCGCACCAAACGACAGGGTGGCGATGTTGCCTGCAGGTGAGGCACAGCAGGATGTGATGCAAGCACGTCACAAGATTCGGCAACCCCATTGCTTGTCCGCCTATCACCTGCATAAAAGCCGCTACAGAAAGAGATTCCCGCCCAGCTCCATTTGCGAAACCAGCTAGATTCCAAGTACCGATCAATCCGCTGCGGCATCGACAACACATACGTCAAGAGCCGGCGCTGCCGATCTCGGGCCTCGATAGATATCCTGCAGCCAGCGAGAGCGTGGCGCGGAGAGTTTGGAAATGGAGAGCAGGGTGCCGCTCCGGTTGGCAGTGCAAGGCGGGCACTCACCGTCGTCGACCCCGCCCGCTAACACCTTGTGCTCGCTGCAGTGGTTCCAGGCATTGCCTGCTGCTAGGCCTGCCGATGGCAGCACCTCTCAAAGCACCAGGGCGCCCTGCAATCACTTCAGGCAAGGCGCATGTCGGTGTCATCGGGCAAGCATCGGCACAGCCAAGCGCAGAAGGATTGGGCTGGACGCTACGAATGTCGTAGCGTGTCTGCAAAAAAGTGCAATTTCGTACTGCTGGTCGAAGTGGGCGACCTTGAAACGCCGGTGTCGCCGTGTGACCAGCAGTCGGAGCACCATGGAACGAGCTGCGCGCCTTGCCCAGCACTTCGTTGCGGAGCAGGTGGGTGTGGAGCCATAAATCACTGCTTGAACACGTAAACCCTTGATTACACTCAAGGCCCTGGCCTGTGGGCATGCATGCGTGTCGGCAACCTAGCTCAGGCCCCCAGCGGAACACCGACCGCCATGCCGCCGCTTGCACCCGACCCTGCAGGCCCCTGCTCCCCAGCTGGAAACCCATGCAACGTCCTCGTCTGTCAGAGGCTACAATGTGGCAGTCCTGGGGGCGGCCGGAGGCATTGGTCAGCCGCTGAGCCTCCTGCTGAAGCTGTGAGTCAGCAGCTGCTGTGGCGGCATTCCTTGCTTGAACCAAAGGTCTACTCAGGACACCCATCTGGACACTCACCCATATCCTGCCCCCCCCCCCAGCTCGCCTCAAGTCCGCGAGCTGCGCTTGTATGATGTGGCAAACACAGCAGGCGTGGCTGCGGACCTGAGCCACATTGCCACCGCGCCACGCATCACATCGCACAGCGGCGCCGGTGCGCTGCCAGACGCTTTGTATGGCGCTGACCTGGTGGTCATCCCTGCGGGGGTGCCCCGCAAGCCAGGCATGACTCGTGACGATTTGTTCAACATAAATGCTGGTCAGTCGCTTTTGTGTGCCTGTGAAGGCTTGATGTCGTTGTTGCCACTTGCACGCCTCCCCCGTGTCATTCATCTCGGAGCCCACACCTCCTGCGACCCCATGCAACCCCCCCCTCTGCATGTCTCTGGTGATGCCCCTGCAGGCATTGTGCGCTCACTGTGCGAGGGTGTGGCGCGCTTCTGCCCCTCTGCCTGGGTGGCAGTCATCTCAAACCCCGTCAACTCCACCGTACCCATTGCCGCCGAGGTGCTCCGACGTGCCGGCACATTCAACCCCAGCAAGCTGTTTGGCGTCACCACACTGGACGTTGTGCGAGCCAACACGTTTGTGGCGGAGGCGCTGGGTCTGGACCCGGCAGCAGTCAACGTGCCTGTCATCGGCGGACATGCTGGTGGGTGGTTTGGGCCAGGCCGGCTGGCCACACCGCGAGCAGCTGGGGCTGTGTGGCGGTGGCCGTGCTTTGCACAACAATTGGCAAGTCTGTTGTCGCGTCTGTCGGCTGACTGCCACACGACTCACAACTGACTGCGCCCTGCCTTGGTCTTGCTTGCCCGACAGGGGTAACCATCCTGCCAGTCCTGTCAGCGGCCACACCGCGGCTGACAGTCCCAGAGCAGCAGGCACGTGCGCTGATGGCACGCATCCAAGATGCAGGCACAGAGGTGGTCAAGGTGCGCCGGCCCTCCCAGCACACCTCACCTCGCCAGCCTCAACAACCTGCTGGGTGATGCGCAGCAAGTCCGACTGCAATGCCCTGTGCACCGACACAGCGCTAGCGCTGCTCCACGACGCATTGAGGTGCAGGCCAAGGCGGGTGCCGGTTCTGCCACGCTGTCCATGGCCTATGCCGCGGCGCGCTTTGCGGAGGCCTGCCTGCGGGCCATGTCTGGCGAGCCGGGCGTGGTGGAGTGCGCTTACGTGGCCAGCAGCGTCGTCAAGGACCTGCCCTTCTTTGCCAGCCAGCTGCGGCTGGGGCCCGCGGGCATTGCAGGTGGGGCTGGGTCACTCTCTTGCGATTCACAGACGGCAGTGGCTCAAGCTGTCGTTGTATCAGTCTGCATTGTCTGCCATTGGACCGCAGCCTTTGTATCAGCCTGCGCTGTGCGGCCAACCGACCGCACCTCCTGCGTGGCCACCACCCGCTGCAGAGTTCTTGCCGCTGCCGCGCCTGAATGCGCTGGAGCAGGACAACTTTGAGAGCATGAAGGAGGAGCTGGTGTCGAGCATAGCAAAGGGTGTCGGCTTCATGAATGGCAAGTAGGCTTTTACACCCTAGGGGCGGTGAGGGCGGCCGCAGACCTGTGCGCCAAAGGCCTGGTCCAAGCCGCCTTGACAATCTTGTTAGAGATAGATATTCACTAGCGTTTTCTTCATCAGCGTTCCCTAAAATGGTTTGTGCTCCCCTAGTACACTGTAGCGACACTTGCGTGCGGGATGCAGTAAAGCGAAAGGAGGGAAGGTGGGATGGTGGCTGGAACAGACGCAGCGCACCCAAGTGATGGCATGCAACGGCAGCGGCGGTTGGAGACCAGCCGCCCCGCACCAGCAGCAGCGTCGTGCCAACCACCTGTAGCATCAGAACCCACACCACTTGCTCCCTGGGCAATCGCCTGCACACACAACAGCCTGTCAGCTCAGAGACGTGCGCCGCACCCTCCAAATCCATGTTGGTCGAATGCAAGGCCGGAAAGCGGGAAGCGGCGGTGGATGGTGCCGGCTCTGGAGCTGCAGCATCTGCTGTCGCTGCCATCTGATCTGCAGCGTCCCCCAATAATTCAATGAGCTTTATTCATGAATGCAGCACATCGATGTAGTGCTTCCACTTTGAGCGCGTTGACAGCTCTGGCGGGCATTGTCTTGCTCGCCCTGCCTCCCTGCTGAACACTTCAGATCACTTTGCAAGAGAATCCCAACGCCACCGGTGAGTCCTGCTGCCTGTAAGTCAAGCGTCGCGGCGTCTGCGCAACTGCCGACCCTTCCCACTAGCTTGGCCGCAGTAGCTGTCCACAATGATGACGCAGCAGCAGACCGACGACACGCTGCGGGTGGGTTTTAGTAGAAGACTTTGCGCTGCGCCCCCGCTTTCAGCCACACTCACTTGCGCGCACGTGCCTGTGTGCAGGCGTTGTTGCTGAAGGACCTCAGGATACAGTGCCGCGCTCGCGGCATCAACCCGGGCGGCAGTCGTGACGCGCTGCGGGAGCGAGTGCGTGACCACATGCTGGAGACAGGCGATACGTAAGCGCCTGGCCAGGGCATGATCTTCTGTGTGTAAAGATTTGCCTCCTGATCTGCAAAGCCAGCTACACTTACGGCAAACACGGCCGCTGCTTCTGCTGTTTCCGCCAACCGAATTTGAACCGCCACTGAACCGCAGCACGCTGGTCACCGAGTACAATGGCGAGGTTGCGCACGGCGTGCCACTCCCGGTGGAGAACCGCGCAGACCACGCAGGGGAGGGCGCCATTGGCATCAACAACAACAACTACAACCGCACCGATGGCCAGAACGTGGGGTGAGCAACGGCAGCGTCCACAGCGGTCCTTGTGCTGGGTTGCAGCTTCATCACCTCACACTCTTGCAGGCACATGTAAGGCATGACACCCAGTTTCCCCTCTGTCACCCCTTTGTGTTTCCCCCAGCAACTTCATCACCGACCGCCCCTCTTCTCGCGTGCTGGCACCGCCTGGTGGCGTCACCCACTGGAGCTTTGGTGGAGACAACCCGGCTGGAGACATGTTTGGGGCCGGGGCCAAGGTGGGTCGGCACTGGGGCTGGGCTGTGCGGCTCACATGCTTGCAGCGTGCGCGGGCTGGGGCGGTAGCGACGCGCTGGCTGCAAGCATGCTCACCTGGCGCCTGCATGTGCTGCCCTGGCTCCTGCCGCAGAAAGCCGCTGCAGCACCCATGAAGCAGGCGGCACAGGCGCGGAACGTGGGGGAAGCGCATGGCGGTGACGACTTGATCGGTGCAGCAAACCTGGGGGAGGGCGGCCACAACAACAACTACTCGCGGCCCTCGGGCCAGAACGTTGGGTGAGCTGCCTGGTGCAGCTGTCACTTCTTGCTCAGGGGCTGGAACGTTGTGGTGCCGCTTGCTTGCTCAGCTGGCCACAGCGGAGCCACTCAACCTGTCGCTTCCTTGCCGCTCATGTCTGCAGCAACTTCATGACCGATAAGCCCTCCTCCCGCGTTCTGGCACCCCCCGGCGGCGGCAGCTCTATTGTGTTTGGCTGAGCTCTTGACCTCAGCCAGAGGCAGGCAGCCACACAATGTGCTGTGCGTCGCTGCAACGTCTGTTTCTGCTACAGTCAGCTCTGTTCGACCTAGGGTTCAGCAACAAATGTAGCATTCCAACAAATGTAAGCACGGATCAAATTGCTTGTAAACGGCATAGACAGCAGCAGAAAGGTAATAATAGCAACAGTGTGTGAGCTAAAGATCAGTGTGCCATCGCGTGAGGTTTCAGCGGCCGCCCTGGTGCCCCAGCCTTGCTGTAAGGGCTGATGGCCGGGCCCTTGAAAGCAAGGCTGACAGGCTGCGTATGGCGGACAGCCGGCTGCAGCTGGAGCAGCATGCTTTGGGATCTCATCTTACTTAAGCGGCTGACGATCTCTGCAAATGAGGGCCTCAGCGGTGCGTTGTGTCTCCAGCACTCCTTGAGTAGTCTGGCAATGGCTGGAGGGCAGCCACTGGGAATTGCAGGGCGGCGACGCTCCACAGCGACGGCAAAAATGATTTGCATGGGGCTGACACACTCCTCCCACGCCTCCCTCCCCGTCAGCAGCTCCCACAGCAGCACTCCATACGAGTACACATCTGTTCGTTCCGATATCTGGCCCGCCTGCATGCAAGGCATGGGCAGGCTTGCCCTGAGCTCTGCTTCACCCCTCATAACCACCCGTGCATAGATGGCTCATGCAGCAGCCCCGCAACAGCAACAGCGCACTGAGACAGCAGCACACCTGCATCGCCTCTGGTGACATGTATGCGGCGGTGCCGAGGGCAGCAGTCTGCAGGGCAGGCGAGTGGAGCAGCAGCACAGTCAACGGTCTGTGTGTGCCTGCACCAGGAAAGAGCTGCAAGAGGCAGCAACACTCCGCAGCAAGTCTCACAACAAGAGGTGCTCCGCACCTTGTCCAATGAGAGGTATGTCCGGCGCTTGGCAGCTGCAAGCCCAAAGTCAGCCAGCCTGGCACGTCCATCCATGCCCAGCAACACGTTGCGTGCAGACAGGTCTCGGTGCACGACTGGCGGCCGTTGGCTGTGGCAGTGAGCCAAAGCAGCCGCCACATCCTCTGCCAGCTGCATGAACAGGCCGTACTGGGGCCGGCAATGGCGCTGATGCAGCTGATCGTGCAATGTGCCTGCACCCAGCTCCTGCAGCAAGCCCAGCCCAGCATGCTGTTGATCAGTGGAGTGTGTGAAGGTTCCTGTTCCCATCTGCATGCATGCATGCATGCATGCATGCATGCATGCGTCAGCCAGCCAAGCCAGCCACCTGTATGACGGCTAAAGGCAGCTCCAGGCAGGCCGCCATGACGCGAATGATGGATGGGTGGTCTAATGCCGCCATGACTGACACCTCCCTCGCAAAGGCGCCCTCATCTACAGTCGTTGGGTGCAGCATCTTGACAGCCACCTGCTGCCCCTCCCATGTTGCGGCGTACACGCAGCCGGATGCCCCAACCCCCAGCAGTTTGCTCATGTGCACCTGATCCTGCAGCTCAACAGCAGCACCACCAAAGGTGCGGTTTGAAATCAGTTGGGCTCAGCATAAACACCAACCCCTGCCTCCTTCCTCACCTTAAACTGCCGTGCCGTCAGCAGCCGTAGGCCTGGCCGAGTTGCAGGAGCAAGCCGGTGCCGCTTGGCAGTGTCATTTGGGCATCGCTGGGGCCGATGCGTGGTCCCCAGAGCTGGCACTCTCTCTATGCTGCTGCTGCCAAGGGCACAGCCATCAAGACCCATATCCCCGCTGCTGTTGCCAACACTGCTGTCACCACCGTAATTGTGCTCTTGCCTCAGCGCCTGCTCGGCGTCTAGATCCAGGCCAGCCAGGTCCACGGGCTGGATCGTCCTGGCTCCAGTCAGCTTGCGCAGTGCCTGGCCACGCGGCAGCTGGCCAGGGCTGCCAATAACCTGTGGCACACTAGGCTCGACCTGGGTGCCGCAAGCGTTGTTGCCGACCTGCTCATCTGAGGCCGGAAGTGTGAGGGCACCAGGTGCATCATAGTTCATGTCAGCCACGTGACTGCCACTGGAGGCCACAGCAGCCCATCCCTGGTCACTGGCAAGGACGGCCGGCTCTTCTCCGTGCAGTCCTGCGCTGCCAGCAGGGATTGATGGGCTGGCAAGGGTGCTGCCAGGCGAGGAAGCGCCGCTGCCGCTGCCTACAAAAAGTGGGTTCAAGAAGCTGGGCCGCGCCTCAAAGGCCTGCCTGCTGGCAATGCTGGGTTGAGCCTCTGCCCCGCTGGCATGCACCCACGCCCTCTTGGACATGTCTCTGAACCGCACCGAAGGGTCCACGCTGATTGCCGGCGTGTGGGGGACTGCCTCAGCCTGGCAGCTGCTACCAGGGCTGGGGGTGGTGTCAAGCGCACTCTCCTCACCCTCTCCTGCTGCGCCTTCCTCGTCAACATCCTGCTCCATGCCTTGCACAGCCGCAGCTGGCAGCATACGACTCTGCACAACAGCACCAGCTTCCATGTCCACTGACCCATTGCTCTGGTGCAAGGCTTTCTGCCTTGCTGCAGCCTGCCGTAGCTGCACCACCTTGGGCTCAAAAACAGCAGACACAGCAGCTGCCTCAAGGTCTGACAGGCGCCGCAGCAATGCTTGCTTTGGCATGCGGATGAATATCTGCACGCCTGCTGCCGCTATCAGAAACGCTCCCAAGAGCAGGAAGGCCCACAGCGGCATTCGTGATGCTACTGCAACAGCTGACCACGCCGCCTGTGGTGCCAGTGCCAAGCCTGCTGCGGCCGCCCTCGCTGCCATGCCAGCAAGTGTAGCTGCCCTGTGGTACACATCAAAGACGTATGTCCCTGGCCATTCGCCTGGCATGCTGTGGCTGACGGAGGCAGCTGCATTGCTGCCAGCCTCTACCAGGATCCGGCTTGTTTCAGGTTGGCTAGTTTGAGCGGAGCTTGACAAGGCAGCCGGTTGTGCTATTGCCTGTGGCTCCGGCGCTTGCTGGTGGCCGACATCTGCAGCCTCGGCCGTTGCTGCCTGAGAGGGTATGCGAGCGGGGTGTGAAGCCGCCAGCACTGGCTGTGGCAAATTGCCGCCCTGCTCCCAGGTCGCCAGCGCCGGGGCCACTTCAGCGGAAGCATTCACTTGCAGTACACATCCAGCCAAACCGTAGCGGCACCACAGATCGGCCAGGGCGGCGTCTGCGTTCACACAAACCAAGTGCGCCGCCGATGAGTCCCCGAGGGAGTAGCCACGCCCAGAGATGGGCCGTTTCGGCCGCGCCTGATGGTCTGAGATGCAAGGCCTTGTCTCACCTGGCACGCTGGCTGCCTGTAGCACAGGCAGCAGCAGGAAAAACTTGAGGAGGACGAGCGGGCACTCCTTGCGGCGCATCAGTGCGGCGTGTCCGCCGGCCGCCCTGCGGCTACGACTGTCGCTGTGTGAGATGCGCAGCTGTTCATTTTCCTCCGGCAGTACGATACCGCAGTACTTCTCTCCAAATCGCTTGGGAACGTCTGCCTGGCGCGCTGATCAAGGCACCCACGTACCCGCAGTGTGTACCGTGCAACAAACGCGACATCGTCCATTCGGTTGCGGATCGCATGTGGGCGTGTTGCCTTCCAGGCGGACACAGGTGGGTACAGGTGGTCAGTTGAGAGGCTTGCCTCAGGGTTCAGCGACGTCCCGCCGCCACTCCCGCCGACACTCCGCACAACATATGGTGCTGTGTTGCAGAGCCGCCTGGGGCCTCCTCGGCAGGCATGCACCTGCCGCGGTGCATGCCAGGGTGCAAGGTACTCATCGCGCAGTGCAAGTCCTAGCAACGGCGCATGGAGGGCAGCATGCCTTTCACTCAGAGCCTGCCGTCGACCCCCCGCCCACCGTCCCGCTGAATCCCGACGCTATCAACTCTGTGGTTGTCAGTGGAATGGTGCTGAGCGACCCGCAGGCAAGCTCAGCCCCCTGAACCAGCAGCAGCAGCAGCAGCGGCATCAACATACGGCATCTGTGGCAGCAGCGATCGTGCCGCCAATCATGCCCCGCACCTTGCTCCCATCCCTGCAGGTGTATCGCTTTGCAGCCAACCAAGTGGCAGCCCACGTGCGGCTTGGCCTGCGCTCCCGTGCCTACCGGGCAGACATGCCGCAGCGGTCGCAGGGGGCTGTCACCGTTGATGCCTGGGGCCTGCTGGCGCTGCAACTGAGCCAGCATGTGAGGAAGGGTGCTTGCATCCAAGTGTCGGGTGCCCTGCACGAGGACACCTGGACCGACAAGGCTACCGGGCTGGTGCGGCGAGCAGTCAAGGTGACGTGCGGTCTGTGCCCCTGTGCTGCCAGCTGCGGCGCATTGTGGTGACGCGTGGTGGGCCCGAAGGCTGGCAGGCGAGCGGTGGGTGCTGCGTGACCGTCTGCTGTGCCTGCGTGCTGTGTGCTGCAGTTGGTGGCTGAGGACATGGCGCTGGTGGCACCAGGCCAGCTGCTGGACATCCAGGAGGCGACAGAACAGGTCCAGCAGGCCTCTCAAGAGCGTCCCGCTGACGGGCAGGTGCAGCAGGCGGCAGTGCAGGCACCCAAACGGGCTGGCATGAGCCAGAGCGCGGAGCAGACGCTGCACATGTATCAAGTGATGGGCCTCCAGCTGGATGCTATTGCCGCTGGTGAGGCCCGCTGCTTGTACTCGTGTCTGCACTCGGTGTCTGGCAGCTGCCAGTGCACCGAACCGTCGCTCCCAAGCCCACACCGGCTGAATGTTGCTGTCGCTGAGGCGAACAGCATGCTGCTGCCACTGCCCTTGGTACGCTGCAGCGCGCGGCATCAAGACATCGACTGTGCTCGACCACCTGATCACTGCTGCTGGGGAGGGTGCATTCTCCAGCTGGCAGCGCCTGGGTGCCGACCTGCTGGGGCCACCTGGCAGCGACACCTGGCTGTCACCTGCTGAGGTGGTCGAGGCGCTGCTGGCGGTGGAGGAGGAAAACCCCGGCACAGACCTGGGCAGGTTGCCCCTGCGAGCTGTGCGGCAGCAGCTGGATGCCGGCGAAAGCACGGCACCCAAGGTGGCAGCGCTGGTGTCCAGCCGTAGCGGCGACCCAGTGCTGGTGTATTCTGCAATCAAACTGGTGACCACCATGCTGCAGCGGGGCGTAGACCTGGCCCTGCTCAGCAAGCCACCAGCGGCGGCATTAGAGCCCCCAGCTGCCAGCCCTGCACCACCTCCTTCGGGAGCACCACCCTTCTAAAGGTCCTGCTGCCAGTTTCCCATCCCCCCCCCTGCACTTCTGCCTGCCCTCTTCTCTGTTCCCAGCTGGCATGGGTGCCGTGGTACATGGTACAGGAAAACACAAGCAAAGCATGCTCACTGCGCACGCCGAGTGCGGGGGTTGTTGCACAAGCACAAGGTGTGGAGCATGCGCACAACACATGGCACAAAAAAGCAGGGAATGGTACGGAGAGGAGGTGAGGGCACAGAGTGGGTTCGCTGCGAAAGCGCAGTGGCGAAGAGTACAGTGTGGGGAGGGGGTTGGGAACAGGCAGACGGCGACGCCCAAAGTGAGGTGCATTGAGTGCAGCAGGCCTGGCTATCATGGGCGGCCAACGGGCGGGTGGGTGCCTACTTCCACTGCAGTTGGTGTGCGGATGTATGATGGCTGGTGGCTAGCATTGCATGCCGTCAGCTGACGACTTTGCGGGCGCGGAAGGGCCCAAACCAGCTGCTGCTTGGCTTGCTGGTGGCGGGCTGCTTGCGCACCATGGGGCCTGAAGTGCCGTAGCCCTGCCCGGCCTTGGCCAGGCAGCGCCCCGCCACGGTGTCGCACACGGGCAGGTCCTGAGGGCAGCAGTGCTGCTGGTCGTCGCAGCAGGTGGCCTTGGGCAGGGGGCAGCAGGCCCAGGTGAAGCAGAAGCCGAAGAACTCGCGCATGCAGCAGCAGGTGTTGTCGGCCGGGCACTGGGTGGTGTCGTCGCAGGACACCGGCTCGGGCTGGGGCGGCTCGGGGCCGGGGGTGGGGCCGGGAGGTGTGGGTGGCGGCTCTGGAGGGTTGGGCCCCTTTTTGATTGGGAAGGAGGCCTGCATGGCCACCCCGCACTGCCCCTCGTCCCCCATGTTCCGCAGCAGGCGAATGTAGCCCTTGTCCCCCCACTCGGGACCCCACGAGTTCTTGACCAGCCAGTAGGGCAGGTGGTGGGTGCCGTTGGAGGCGGAGCCGTAGCCCACCACCAGCACACCGTGGTCCAGGGCGGTGCCGCACTCTGCGTCAAACACGCCGCCGCCATACAGCTGGAAAGCGCGCTGCAGGGGCGAGAAGGACAGGCGGGGACAGGGGCAGGGCAGGTGAGTTGCAGGGCCAAAGACTTGTCTGGACTGTCAGTTGCAGGGCAGATGAATGATTGGGCAGCTGATTGTCTGGTTAAGGGCCTGCACCAGTCCTTGCTGCCCGCCATGCCGCGCCTGAGCCCAGACTGCAAAACTGCATCCCAGCTGGGTCAGCCAGCCAAACCAGCACCAGCACCAAGGGAGGGGGGGGGGCCAAGCCGCACCTGGTCTGCTTCAATGGCCACGCTGACTGGCTGGTTTGCCACCGCCTTCATGAGTGCGCGCTCATCATTGGCAGGCACATCCTGGTAGTCGTCAATGGTCACCACATGCCTGCTCAGCTTGTTGTCCTGGCACTCACCCTCAACCGCCTGCATGGCACAACGCACGCGGTGCGGCAGCGGCATGGCTGAGTGCAACATGGGAGGGGAGGATACAGGTGGAAGCCCAGGCAGCATGACAACATTGCTGCCACACCAGAGCTTGCTGCCATACCTGCGCCAGTTGGCTCGGACCCCCCACCCCCCACCCACCCCCCCCCCACCGTGTACGGGTAGTCCTCCTCCGTGTCTATGCCGCCATTGCTGATGATGAACTCAAAGGCGTAGTCCATGAGGCCGCCGTGGCAGCCATTGTCCCGCACACGGTCGCAGTCAACCAGCATCTGCTCACTCAGCGACTCCAGCTTGCCGGTAGCAATGGCGCTGGCCCCCTCCACAGCACCAGTGGTGCTGAAGGCCCAGCAGGAGCCGCACAGCAGCTGGTTCTTGACCTGCGGGGGGAGGGCGGTGCCACCCTCAGCACAGCCCCTCAATGCTTCATCTGATCAAGGTCCAATGGACCAATGACTGCATTTAAGGCCCACACAGCCCTTCCCTTGCCCACCACGCATGCACGTCGCAGTGGAGCCCCGCCACGTTGCTCACCGGCGTGACAGCATTCTGGCCCACCCAGTCCACCTCCTTGGGCGGCACTGTGTCCTCATACAAAAAGGGGGTTGCTGAGAGCTGCGGGCGCTGGGTGCGCAGGTCAGCGCGGTAGCCCAGCGCACGTGTGCGGTACTCATCCTGGCTGAGGTCGGCAAACACATTCAAGGAAAGCTGCAGAGTGGGGAAGGCAAGGGGCGGCGAGGGGCAGCTGCTTGTTGGTGGCGCTGGGCCCACAGCACCAACCTGGCAGCGTGCGCATGACACATTGCATTGTATCTGACGGGTCGCAGAATGCACTGCCCTGGCATGCAAGCGAAGTCGTCTGGCAGGCGGGCGGCCGCACCCAGTGCGTGGTGTGCTTGGCGTTGTAATCGCTGACGTAGCGCAGGTTGTCCATCCATGTTTCAAAGCGTTTCTCATACTCCTGCAGGTGCTTGGGGGCGTGTCGTGAAGCCCAGCTGCCGGCACAGTGGGCAATCGCCCTTCGGGCCGCCTTACCTCAATACTGGCGTACGCCCGCTGCACGGTGTGCACCCAGAAGTCGAAGGCCTCGCGGGGAGACTCCTGCGGCGAGGTTTACTAAAGTGGATCGAGTTGAAAGCTGCGCCAGGCACTGCAGCAGGTTGCCAGTCATCTCCCACTTACCACCGCCTGCTGCACGAACAGCTTGTGGTCGCCGATAGGGAAGGCGGCAGTCGCCGAGGCCAGCCCCAGCAGGGCAGCGAGAATGGACGCCCTCATGTCGTCCAGGATGCAGTGCCGATACAGTCCGACAACTCGCCACGGTTTCCATGCGAAAGCCGAGTCGTACCGGCGCGATGTACATTGCGATTCCGACTGCTGTTGCTTTTGTCGCCTGGCAGGTTGTCAGCCCTCAAGCTGGCACACTCACTCACAAAGCAAGACACGCTGCTTGGCCCGGCTGTTTGTTTGCGCAGACGGCGACAGTTGCCAGCAGCCCCACTGCGGCCTGCCGTTGTTGCTCGCATTCACTTCCTGTCGGAACGAACAGCTGCTGGAGGCGACATGGCGGCGGTGGCTGCTCCGGCCCCTGGGGCCAGCGAGCCAGAGGTTGACGAGCGCTTTGAGTATGACGCCCCGCGCTTTTACGATTTCGATGAAGGCAGCCCCGCAGGGGCGCCTGCTGCTGACGGATGGTTTGACACTGACGGCCCGAAAGGTGCGGCGCCACCACTGGGTGCCCACGCCCTCAGTTGCGCTGAGGTTCGTTCATTGCCATCCTGAATCGATTTCTGTGTGTTATAATGCTGCAGCACTGACATCCCCGACAACCCAGCAGCCAGCAGAACCCAAACCTGCACAGGTACGCAGTTCTCAACAGTTTGCCGCTCACCTTGTCCTGCCCACCCTTTCACACTAGCTCAAGCCCAGGTGTTCCTCGCATCGATTGCAGGGGGCAGCCACCATTGTAGACAATGAGAATGCACAGCAAAATGCCCCTGTGGCAGGAAAGGGCGGTAAAGGTAAGCCATGACAGCATTGAACCTGGTTCCCAGCCTCTGTCTCCTGCTGTTCACAAAGCCTGTCTCCTGCCCCCACGGGCCACGCTTTCTGCAGGAAAGGGCTCGGAGTGGAGGCGGGCGCTAGGTTCCATCACCAACACCACCAAGGGAGGACAACAGCAGGGGGCAGCACCGCAGGTGGCCGACAAACACACCAAGCGGAAAACGGCCACTAATCCGGCCAGCTGCCCTGCGGAGGAGCCAGAAGCACCGCAAGCTGTCCCGGGCAGCAGCCAAGCCCGCCCTGCCGCTGCAGCACAGCAGCTGCAGCAACGCTGCGATGATGTAGCAGCAGCAGATCCAGCGCAGACATCCAGGTACGCATGGTACTGCCCCTCAACTGACACCCGCAGTGATGGACGAGGTTGCTCTCCACCCCGCGCCACTTGCGTCTTCGCCAGAACACCGCCTGCTGGCCTTGCTGATGTGCAGGCCGCAGCTGCCCTCCCGCCCGCGATCTGCTGCCTCTCAGCTGAAGACAAGTGAGGAGTTCGACTTAGAGCGGGCAGAGGGTGAGGCGGAGGCAGCTGCTGCCCTTGGCAGACGCAATGCAGAGGGTGTGAGGCGCGTGCTGCAGCCGCCGCCTCCTGCAGTGGCGCACAGCAGCAGGCCACTGACGCAGCCCGTGGCGCTGGAGCTTCACACCTTCAAGCGCCGCCGCATGCACTCAATGTCGACGCGGTCGATGGTGGGTGGCCTGCTGCCTAACCAGCTGGCCTGCAAGCCGTGGTGGGCTGTCGTTGATGCTTGAATGTGGCGGGGCAGTGTGGATGCAGCCTCAGCTGTGTATAGCGATGACTGGCCGCCTTATACTGCCTGCATCTTGCTTCTGCTGTCATATTGCAGGCCAGCCCTGGTGGGTCGACAGCGGAGCAGGCGGCACCTGAGGGCCGTGTGGCTGGCAAGACCCGGCTGGCATTCGGCAGGTCCTCTGACGGCAGGGCTGCAGAGCCTGCGCCCAAGCATCATCCGCAGCAGGGGCATGGCGGCATGGCGTCCCTCACGGTGCCCATGTCGCCTCAGTTTGCCACCAAGCGGCGAGTGCGACCCGCCCGCTTCAAGCCGCGGGAGGAGGTTGAGGCGGAGGAGATGGCGGCGATGCCCAAGTTCAAGGCCAGGCCTGTCAAGTGAGTGGCGCTGTGCAGCTGAGCAGGCATCTGGGGTGAGGTGCACGCATTGCCGTGCCTTGTGAAATGTTGGTGCAGCATTCTCAGGGCGGCCATTCAGGGTGTGCACCGCACAAGCATCAGGATCACTGCTTCCACCCTATGGCACCCCTCATGCTGTGCAGCAAGCGCATGCTTCAGTCTGGGTCTGGCCAGCTGGGTGTGCCCCACATGGACACCAAGCCGCCAACAGTGCCTGAGCCCTTTGCCCTAAAGACCGACAGGCGTGCAGCAGAGCACGCACCCCCGCCTGGCAAGCCTGACTTTGTGTTCACTGCGGATGGTGAGGGTGGGCGCCTCACACGCAGCAGGGCGACGAGGAAGAAGGCTGTGTGGACGGGTCAGCTGACGCAGCCAGCACCATTTGCCCTGGCCACCGACGTCAGAGGGTGAGTCACCTCAGCAAGCTGCTGTGTTTGCTGAGCCAGGTGCTGTATACGGGGTGTCGTTCAGGCCCCTGCTTTGACTCACCTCCCTGCTCTTGCCTGGCCTTGTTACCACCTCGCTCCGCAGCGCCATCAAGCGCCCCCCAGCAGCAGAGCCGCAGCAGGAGGCGCAGGACGTGCGCCCCCTCAAGCGCCCCCGCAAGGCGCCCCCTGGACCCTTCCAGCTGGCCACCGACCAGCGGGGCGCTGCGGAGCAGGAACGCATCAGAGGCATGCGGAGGCAGCAGGAGGAGCAGGTGCTGCGAGAGGCAGAGTTCAAGGTGAGCAACCGAGGCTGCAAGTGAGGCGGGAGACCTGGGAGAAGAGCGGCACATTACAGTACGGACTGATTGTGGCTGCTACTTGGTGCCGCTTGTCTGGCCCGGAGATAGGATCGGAGAGAGTTGAGCCATGCCATGCCATCCCTGCCCTGCCACTGAAGGCAATGCCACTGAACAAGGCAGCACTGGCAGGGCCCGCAAAGCTGCCACCCTCCGCTCCACACGAGCTGACTGTGCCTCGGGATGTGGTGCTGCACAGCGAGGCAAGGGCGGCACAGCGGCGTCAGTTTGACCAGGCAGTGAGCGCGCAAGCAGCGGAGCTGGAAGCGGAGCGGCAGCGCCTGCAGGCCCTGCAGCAGCAGCAGCAGGAGGCAGAGTTGCGGCAGTTGCGCATGCAGCTAGGGCACAAGGCATTGCCGTTGCCTGACCGGCTGTGATGGCGGGCAGTCGAAGCCGCTGACGCGAGAGTGGCCGATGTAGATAGGCGCCAATTGTAACTGGTGCGCTTTTGCCTTGTATTCACCCATTACATGTGACACACGTGACGCGAGAGCACAGCAGCGTGTGCCTGCTACCCTCCTTGCTCCCGATTCAACACCATCATGCACTGTCAAGGTGAGCCGCTAAGCGTCAGAGTCGGTGCCGCTCTCCCACTCGCCATCGCTCAGCTCTCGGAAAGCATCGTCTGTGGCCGTGTTTGCCTTCAGGCACTTCCAGCCATCCAGCTTGGACAGGTCGAGGGACCAGAGGTCATCTGCGGGGGGCAGTGCCGAGCAGGGGGGCCATGCTGGGGATGGGTCTGGGAAGTGAAACCCGGACCCCGTTGATTATGCATGCCTGTCGCAGCATCCAACTGCAGTACAGAACCTAAGTTCCCTACCCTCGAACACTCACCAAGCACAATATCCGTATGCCCAATTTCAACCTGCGGTTGTCAGCAGCAGCAACGTGATGTCACAACGTCGCACAGCATGCAGACGCTCAACGGGAGTGGGGCATCCCAGCAGGGTCTGGAGCGCAACCCACCCCACCCCGCCTCACCTGGCCCCCGAGCATCCACATCGTGTTGCGCAGCACACACAGCATGGGCGCCGCCCTCGCCCTCGGTTTGATCAGATCCTTGGAGCTCAGGTCAAGCCCGTATGTGGCGGGACTGTACAGCAGCTCGCTAATCTCGCCGCCAAGCCGGTACGTTTTGTAGGCCTGCCTTGAATGGTAAGAAGGGGAAGGGGAAGGGTGGGGCAACAAGACAACATTTTGGTCAATTAGGACGTATGATGATGATGATGTCCGTGACGCACAGGCAACTGTATGACTGCTTGAGACTGCAGGCCAGCAATTGCAGGATTCTTTTCCCAGGGTTTAGGGTTCCTCCCATCGCCTCCCCCCCGCCTCCTCTCCCCCCCCATCTCGCCTGGCGCACACGATACCCTCGGAAGTTTGCTTGTATTCTGGCTGCCGCTGTGTGCACCAGCCCGCTCTTGTCCGCCAGCATGCGCTGCAGCACAGCATGCATCTCGGGGCTGACGCCTGGAGGCAAGCTGCTGCTGCTGTGGCTGCCGCTCGCATCTTGCTGCTGCGCCGGCTGCTGCTGCTGCTGCTGCTCCTCAACGAGTTCTGCGGGCGCTGCCCCTGCTGCCACCTCAGTCTTGACTGCTTTCTTAGGGATACGCAATCCCAAGGGGAACCAGCGCCTGCTGTCCAGGTTGAATTGGTACAGCTCATTGAACAGCTCTGAGTAGACACGGTCACCCTGAAAGCGGGTGGAGAGGGCGGCCGCAGCAACAGATGTACCGGCGGGGTCAGCAGCACCCCAGCAACGCAACATGCAGAATGAAACGGGGGCGCAACCGATGGGCAGCAGTGCATGATAAGCGCTGCCAGACAGCCAGGCACACACGCACACGCACACACTGGTGTGCCACCCCTCCAGCTTGCTTGCCTTGCCCTCCTGGTCCATGATGCCGCCAAACAGCACCGCTCGCTTGCGGTGCGTTACCAGGCCAAAGGCGGTGCGCTGGTTGGGGGCCATGCCTGCAGCCAGAAGGACACAGCCACACCGGCCCAAGCCCGGCACCAGGGTCAAGAACAGCGATAGCAGCTCAGCTCCCTTGCGTGGCGCCTGCATGCACCCAGCCAACCAACATGTCCCCACGCACCCACCCACCCACCCTGCCGCTTGATTCGCTCAAACTCAAGTGACTTGAGGTCCAGGCACCACACGTCGTCATGAACCACTCCCTTGCCCTCGTCCTCCTCCCCCTTGCCGCCCCTCTTCTTGTTGGGCAGGAAGCTGTCTGCAGGTAGAAGCAGCAGCAGCAGCAGCAGGGCGGGTGAGTCGGCAGTGGCACGCACACAAGCTGCGATCACCATGGGCGCTGTCAGCCGGGCGTCAGCCGTCACAGCTGGCACGGCGGGTCTGGTTGAGGCCACCTGCCATCAGCCCGGTGAGTGTGCTTTCCAGTACAGCACTCAGCTCACATCCCGCCAGAAGCCGCTGCACCCGCCTGAGTCTCGCTCCGCCTTCTTGACGCTGTACCCTCCAAAGATGTACAGCTGGTCACCGGTGAGGGCCAGCTGGCAGCCACCGCGTGGCGACGGTGCTGTGTGCCCGGCCTTGGGTCCCAGCGGCATCCACCTCAGCTCCTCTGTGTCATAGCTCCACACATCGTTGAAGTACCTGGGGGGCAGGTGGGTGTGAATGGCGGCAGGGGGGCAGCTTGGGCGGCACGAGGCAGCGTGCAGTGAGGGCTTGTGAGGATGCCGCCCAGCGTGTTGTTGTGGGCATGCGCCCAGCCCGGCGCACCTGGTCTCCTTTCCATTGTCAAAGAAGCCGCCAAACAGGAGCAGCTGCTTGCCGTGCAGCACCATGCGGTGCCCACTGCGCGGGCTGGGCCCGCCCTTGCTGGGTATCTGCTCCCAGGTCCAGTCGGCGAGGTTGAGCCGCCACAAGTCGCTGTAGTGGCGGAACTTCTCCTGGTTGAGGGAAGTGAACTCGCCGCCCCACACCCACAGCGCTGTGCGTGTGCAGACAGCCTGGTGGCTGGTACGTGGCAACGGCCTGCATGCAAAGAGCGGCAGTGAGAGTGCCTGCCTGGGCGGAGGGTGCTGTCCACACCGCACAGCAAGTCACGTCAGGCAGCAGGCATCAACATGCAGCAGTCGCATGCAAAGCTACCGACCCATTGGGACTGATGACCCTCTTCCAGGTCTGCTTGTCCACGTTGAGCACGTACACGTCGCCATACACGTACATCTTGTCCCGCTCCCCGTCATACCACTCCCCGCCGTACAGCAAAACCTCGTTGTCCTTCTGCAGGCGTGGCACAGGCAACGTGCGTCGAGTGCGTTGAGTTGGACTGGCGACAAGGCACAGAACACAGCCTCAAAGCAGTCAAGCAGCAACAGCTGCTGCCAAGTTTGGTGTCATCTCCATTCCAAAGCACTGCATAGGCTGTGCAATCGCATTGCCTTTGTGAATCCCCATTGCCTGGGCAGTTGGGACGTGCCTGGGAGGGGATGGGTGTGAATGAGGCATAGACGCGAGGCGAGGGGGCCTCGCTGTCTTCCTTCACCTCCACAGACGTGTGCTTCTCGTCCTGGAGCCTGAACCTCGCAAGCAGCGCATCAATGTCGTCCTCGCCACCCTGTGCGGCACGCTCCTGACGCCGGCCCTTTTTCGATTCATTCAGCTCCGTCTTTCTCTCTGTTTTGCCCGCCCCAGCTCCCGGCTTCTTGCCTGTGACCTTCTTGCGCTTGTCCCTAGGTTGAGGATAGGCGGCGGGATCGGTTCAGAGCGGGATGTTGAGCTGCATGAGCGGCACGTAACGGACATACCGCCGCCGCCATTCACAGTTGCGGGCTGGAAGCAGCGCGGCCGCATATTGCATGGCACCCTTGAGCCCCCTTGAGTTGATCAGCGCGGTTTGGCAGGGCACAGAGGTGATGAGGTGACAAGCGTTCGCGGCAGCTCACCTGCCGCTTCCCATTGCGCTGCGTGACTGCCTGAATGGCCTGGGCGGGCGTGTGCATGTTCAAGCGCACTTGCTCAATTATTTTTTTGTGACGTACAGTATTGACGTACCGCAGGGTTTTGCTCTCAGAAAGCGGCACGCGGATGGTTCAAAGGAGGTCTAATAAGTAGTGCACGTCAAACGAAATCGTTATTTGGTGCTCAAGCGGCAACCGTCAGCACTTTCCCCTTGCAACGACCAGCCTCCGCAGCTCTCAGCTTGAGCAGCTGCAAAAGGAGTAAGGACAACACAGGGCGACAGCCGCACAGGTTGCTGCCAAAATTTCCATGGCGGCGCTGCCGCCAGCGGTCAGTCACCCTGCGAATGAGCAGCTGCAGGAGCTGGCCAGCGCGCTGGATCGGCACATGCAGCAGCATGGCACAGCTGGCCCTTTCCTCTTAGGATGCCTGGTCACGCTGGCATGCATTGCCATCGGCGTCTTGTCCTGGCGTCGCCTCGAGCGCCAGCGTGAGGGGTTGGAGGCGGCGGCGCACATGGCCGAAGCTAGCGATGCAGAGCTTCGGCGCCTATTGAAAGACGCGCTACCGTCTTGGTGGGTGCATGCCTTGCCTGGACTCCCCGCAGAGCAGCAGATGCCATGTCTTAGAGTCGTTCATGTTTGGTTGACCATGGATTGAGAGGTGCCCCGCTGTTTTCGCCGCCTCAGGGTGATGGTGCCAGACAGCGCTCGAGTGGAGTGGCTGAATGCTGTCACAGCGCAAGTCTGGCCCTTTGTGGAGAGGGCGGCCGTCAAGTTTCTGATGAAAGACAAGCTGCTGGACAGCCTGCTCAACTCAACAACGTTTTGGCGGCCGCGTGTGCTGGCCAATGCAGAGCTGCATGTGGTGGCAATGAGCCTGGGCCAGGTGGGGAGGGGACCAGCATGCTCAGGGGCAGAGCAGCGTGTTTTGAGCAGTCCCGCTCTGAGTGCACGGTGTGCTCACATGTGTGCCAGTGCGTCCACGTCACGATGGGTGCCCATTTTCTGCCTGCCTGTCCTGGCGCCGCAGGAGCCGCCCCGTGTCACAGGCGTGAAGACCTTCCCACGGCAGGCAGGCCTGCACAACGAGGTGCGCAATGCAGTGCATGCCTGGCTTGCAGGGGGCAGCAGCTGCCTGGTGTGCGCCTTCCAGGCGCAGCATGGAGCCGTGGAGGACCGTGGTCCCAGCTGGGCCTGCACCGGTGCCCTGCAGGTGCTTCAAGAGTACAGCTTTGTGTGGTCCTCCAAGATGGACGTCAAGCTGCTGGTGAAGCTGCTGGGCAAGCGCTCAGGCGGCGGGGCCCAGTCGCTGCTCGCCAAAGTGGTTCGTTTGAAGGCAAGCCTGCGTGCCTGCCTGCTGCTGTTCAGTGCTGACCCGTGCGCACATGCCTTGCTGACAAGTGTGCAGGTCTGATGTGCAGGTGGGCGTGGCAAACCTGGTGGCCCGGGGCACTCTGCGCATCGCGCTGAAGCCGCTGCTGGATGAGATACCAATCATTGGTGGCGTCAAGGTGTGAGGCAGGCAGGCATGGGCTGGGGCAGGGGCAGCGGGAGGGTGCACAAACCGCACCTGGTGTGTGGAAGCTGGTGCGTCAAGAGGAGCACTGGCAGCGCTGCTTGACGCAACAGGCCATGTGTGCCTGCCGGCTGCCTGCAGGTCAGCTTCATGGGCTGCCCCGATTTTTCCTACTCGACACGAGTGCTGGGAGGTGGGCCGTCCCGCCTGCCAGCCTGCCTAAGAACCCGCTGACACATGTACACTGTGCTGGTGGACTGCCTGCTGTTCCTCACTCTCACCATGCGGCACTGCCCCCTCCCCCCAGGCAACCCCTACATTGTGCCGGGAATCAAGCACCTCATTGACAGCTTCATCAAAGACACGCTGCTGCGCCCCTTCAACTACCCCGACGGTCAGATGCGGTCTGCTCGCAGCCATGCCCCATCAACCTGGATCAACGCAGCCACACCACCTGTGCCAACCATAACATCCCCCCCCCCTCAACCTGGTGCCACCGCCGCGCACCCTGCCTGCCTGCAGGGTTCACCTATGACCTGGTCACCCGCAGCGTGTCGGAGGTGCCGGAGCGACCGCAGGGTTTGCTGGAGGTCACCATCGTGCAGGCCACATCTGTGCCGCGCATGGACACCTTTGGCACGTGTGACCCCTACTGCCTGGCCTGGGTGCGTGAGACCCGCAAGCTGCGCACGGGTGTCAAGTCGCGCACCCTGAAGCCCAGCTGGAAGGAGACCTTCACCTTCATGGTGCACAGCACACAGCACCAGGACCTCAACCTGGCACTGTACGACGCTGGTGCGTGGCGCTCGACTGGCTGCCTGCCTGCCTGCCCGGAGGCAGGAGTGGTGTGCTCTGTGTTTGCAAGCAGTGCCCCTGAACAACATGTACATGCGGCACACCCCATCTGCCACACAGATTTCTGGAGCGAAGACGACTTGATTGGCAGCGTCAAGGTGGCACTGAGCTCCCTGGACCTCACACCCGGGGTCGTGAACGAGCTCTGGCTGCCGATCACTCGTGCCGGCGAACAGCCCAGCAACGGCGATGATGAAGGCGCTGACGAGCGGATCCACAGGGTCAGAGGGTTGGGTGGCGGTGCAGCAGCAGCAGATGAGCAGGACCTCACCAGCTTCACGCCAGCTGCCTCCGGGCTACAGCTGCCCCCTGGTAGTCCGCAGCAGTCGCGAGACGTCACTGGGCCCACCCTGCTGGACCCGCCTCACGCGCTGAGCCCCCTGCCAGCGGCATTCTCTGCCAACGCACCGGCAGCCCTGCCAGGCAGCCTGCAGCCAATGCGCAGCTCCCTGCGGTCCGGCCCACAGCAGCTTGAAGCTCGGTCAACGGCCAGCAGTGGCCTGGGTACGGTGTGGTCGCAGCAGCTGCGCCAGCTGGCGTCCAACCCGCTGACGGCTTTCAACCGCAAGTGCATGCTGCATATCACGGCCTCGTACTTCCCTCTGACGGACCAGGAGATTGCTGCGGTGGCCAGGGAGACGGGCAAGCAGCAGCGGGGAGAAGCAGACCACACGAGGACGGGGGCTGATGGCTCGCTGGCAAATGTGCCGCGGGTGGCCAACATGCTGCGCAGGTGAAACGAGGAGGCGGGGAGGAGCAGTGACTGCTGAGCGGGTGTTATTTTTATCGTGCTAGCATGTGCTGATGCCTCCCCGTGCCACTTGTCACTCCAATGTGTGCCGCAGCGGCATCCTGTATGTGTGGTTGGAGCGCGCGAACAACCTCCAAACAAAGAAAGCAGGGTTCACCCGCAACATGTGAGCGCACCTGGCAGGCGCCCCAGCTGGCATCTGGACCGGGTGCTGTCAGCTGTGCGCGAGTGCTGTGCAGCACATCTCATCTCTCTCAGCCGCCACAAGATCTGTTTGTTTGCAGCTGTTTGCACACAGGAAACGGGCAGCTGTATTGCGGACGTGTGTGCTTGATGTCATGACTGGTGCTTTTGCAGGAAGATCTCGGTCCGAGTGAATCAGACAAGGAAGACCACTGAGACGGGGAATGTGCGTCCTAACCGCGCTTGCGCTGCCTGCTGTGCGTGCCATCGCTGCACTGGGACACAGCCGCCATCGCCTTGCTGTGGCTGCCTCCCAACTGCAGATGAAGTTGCAGCAGCGGGCCAACCCGGTGTTTGAGGAGATGATCGAGCTCATTGTGGACTCTGCAACCGCGCAGCGCAGCAACGCAATGATCCACATCGACATCTTCACGGAACACTTCCTGCGGCGGCCCTCCTTCCAGGTGCAACAAAGCCGCGCTGCCACAGTAACTCCTGCTGCTGCGCCTTGCTGCTGGTTGTTCAAGCTCTTGGTATGCTCAAAGTGCAGGGCCGGGTGAGCATTCCGCTCAAGGACGTCATAGAGCGGCAGCGCATCAGGGACACGTGGCCGCTGCAGGATGTGGAGCAGGGCGATGTGACCATGGAGCTCAGCTGGCTCTCTGCACTATCCATGTGATGCCCCTGCGCTTTATAGGTGCCGTCCTTGAGGCAGCTGTCACATTGTTATACATTTCGACACCCTTCATTTTGAAACCCTTCATCAGATTGATAGCTGTTCCATCGAGGAATGGATCGGTCAGCAAAGTCAGTCAGATACCGACCGAATGCAGTGCCGCCAGTGCAGCGTGCCCGTCATGGATGAGCTGTCGCCGCTCTCTGCACAACACCGACAAGCCCGCTCAGCGCGCAGTTCTTTACGGCGGCGCAGTCGATCACAGCTGCCGTTCAAGCCGACATCATTGTTTACTTTTGAGTTTGCCGCCCGCGGCCTGCCTGCCATGCTTGTACGGAAAGGCATCTGGGTGCTGATCCTGACCGTAGGGGTTCTGGCTGCACGAGCTAACGGTGTGTCGCAGGGTGACTGTTGCGGGGCGGTTGTCGGAGACGTGCTTACAGCAGTATTAACTTGCCCTTCAACACGGCATGAACAAAAAAAAGCTCTGTCGGCGCTCTGAAACGCCGCAGTTAAACTGGCGGCGCTGCCATCAACGGTCCCGCCATGGCGCTTGCATTGCTGCCGGCCTCCCTGCATTGTGCAGGAGCGGACACCTGCCCTACGGCAAAGAAGTTTTTGACATGCATCACGCCAACATATACGTTGCCTAATCTCAGAACAGTGCTGCTGAACTCCCAAACACCGCGCCTGACGGTTCTTGACTTCCCAGGAAATCTCGACTTACGCTCGATTTTGCCGTGGAACGATGTCATCACGCTGTGAGACGCAGCACCCCCCCCACATGCCATGAGCACACAGCCGCCAGCCCTTGACGCCCGCTTTTTCCTGGGTTCTGCAGGACGTACCGAAGGACCAACCACCAGCTCTACAAATGTCAGTACCCCATATTCCCTGGCTACCAGCTGATGAGCTACGGCATGAACCAATCTTCCCCTTATCAGGAGATGTTCAGCATCTGCCCGCCCCGCAGCCCCATGCTGACCGGGCGACAAAACTACTACGTCACTGGGGGCGTGCGCAAGTGAGAGCAATCCTGCTGTGCCCTGGCTTCCCTGGCTGCCGCCGCAGAGGCATACAGCCTTACCAGCCATGCCACCTGTCCCGCAGCGTCCAGGCTCTGACCCAGGCGGCGATCAAGAACCTGCCTCAACTACAGAATTGGAAGACCTTTTACCTCGGCATTGCACCGCGCCTCGGCATGTGCCTGACTGTGAACCCGTGCCTGATGAACGGTGAGCTGGTGTTGGTGGTCCTCAGCTCAGCACTGTGGCACAGGCCACCGGCTGTCGTGGTGTTGTGCTACCTTGATCCCGATGCTGTTGCTGTGCAGTGTTCCTGGGCTTGTGGGGCATGCAGAAGAATGTGCGTGTGCAGTCGGAGGGCGTGGCGATTCAGATCCTGCTGTTCCAGTACATGTACTCCTATGGAACCAACACCCTGCCGCCTGCGTGGCGCTCCACTACGCCCAGCTTCTGGCTGGTGGATCCAACGGCCTTCAACCAATCGGGTGCGCAGGCCCAGCAGGGCGCCAGGACTGCGGCCCAGGCTTTCTGGATCCGCATTTTGCATATGCTGCTCCCTGAGCACCTGCGCGCCACATGCGACATGCGCTGACATGCGCCTGCTGCTCCCTGCCTCACATGTGATGCACGCGTGCCTACTGCTGCAGGATTCTTCTATGGTGTTGACCAGCTCACCATCCCCGAGGGCCGCACCTTTGTGTCGGGCCCTCTCCGCAGCAGCTCTGACCAGGTCATCAGCCTGCCCTGCTCCACACTGGACCTGGGCGCCCAAAGCAACGCCTGGGTCATGTTCCGTGACAAGTCGCGGGTGGCGGTGTCTCTGGGCCTGCCGGCTGCTCCAAACATTGTGCTGTGGGACCAAATCACGATCAACTTGTGGTGCGCTGCGCAGCCGGGCCGAACCCTGCTGTGGTGCCTGCCGCTTGGCCGCTTGGCCACTGGGATGTAGTGTCTGCGGACGGCACACTTGTGAGCGGTGGTTTGGCCTGGGCTGCAGGAACCCTGGCGGCATGCAAATCAGGAACGTGCAGCTGCTGACCCGCTGGCCCTCCTGCCAGTTTTGGCTCAGTGCACCAAGCACAGGCGTGTCCCTGGGCGTGTTTGCCAGGACGGTGCCCGTGCTGGGTGACGTCTTGACCGCCATCTATCGCAACGTGGCCTCCAGCCCCAACAGAATTGCCTCCATCGACGTCTACCTGGCAGGCACCAGCGGCGCCGCCGTCCGCCTCGGCCTGGCGGCGGGCAACTACCCGCTGACTAATGCTGTGAGTGAGCTGGCTGGGGGTTCGGGCTGCGTGGTTGGATGGATGATCAAGCGGGGGGCCGTGAACCATAGCTGTGGCTACCCTGGTTGCCTCTGTGTAGACTTGCTGACCAGCTGATGCCACCCTGCTGCGCATGTGTGCTGGATGCAGGCTGCGTTGCGGATGGGGCGCAGGACCATCACAAGCGCACACGCCATCATCCTCACGGTGCGCAGCAACAGCAGCCAGTTCAGGTCACCTGCGTGCCGAGAGTGTGCGTGTGTGCGTGTGTGTGTGTGTGTGTGCCCAGTGGCTGTCGCCGTCCCAGCGCTGATGTGCATGCGTGTGTTGCCCCGCTGTCACCACTGCAGGCAGGCTACCAGGAGGCAGCCTTCCGCAGCAGCGTTGTGCTGCAAGTGGGCGCCACCAGCACTCCGATTGACTTCTGGTAGGCGACTTCAGTGCTGCGGGCGTGTTGTGCGCTGCGCTGTGACAAACTCACTGACTGGCCTGCCCTCCTGTGTTTCTGTGCGTGTGTGTGTCCTGCAGCACCGTTGTGGATGAGTGCCCCCCCCAGTACGAGTATTGTGACGACACAGAGGGGGTGTGCCTGCCACCTGATGTGGGGGCCTCGGCAGCCTCTGTGTCAGCGGCCAGCATCTCGCCCCCGCCTGCAGGCAGCCGCCTCATGGGCCATGCATGTGCGGCACAGCGCGAGTGCGCCACAGGGCTCAGGTGCCGGGGCGGGCTGTGTGCAGAGTGAGCTGTCAACGGCTGCTGAGCAAGCAGCTGAAGAGTTTTTGTACTGCAGCTGGCCCACACTGCCACTGTAACGCCCGTCTGGCTGACGCTTACAGCAACACACAACATTGCGAGCGCTGGCATGGAGGGCACGATTGCGCACACGAACACGCTACCGCCGCGCCTTTTTGCCGCCACCGCCGCCGCCGCCGCCTTTCCGCTTGCCTCTGATCTGCGCCTCCTCCCCGTCTGAAAAGTCCTTTTCCCGATCCTCCGCTGCTGCCTGCTGCTCCAACTCATCCCAGTCCAGACCTGCAGCAGTCGGTGTGGAGTGGGGAGGGCAAGAGAAGGGTCGATGCTGAGCGGAAGGAAGCCGGACAACGGCAGATGGCGGCAGGCAGCACAGATGCGAGGAGAGCAGAGTGTCGGCAACGTGGTCGTGTCCCCCCTTCCCCCCCCCCTGCTCACCCTCCTCCTCGTCTGACCCCGCCTCATATTCACTCTCTGCCTCCTCCTCATCCGCCAACGACTCATCCTCACTGCTCTCATCCTCCTCGCTCTCGGCACCACCACCATCACTGCGGAGGGTGTGTGTGGGGGGAGGAAAGGCCAGGGCGTCAGGGAGGGTGGAAGGGGCACCAGCACAGCAAGGAAGGTGGCACCAGCACCAGCGAAGCTGTGCCTTGCATGGCACCTGGCTCTGTCACACCGTGACGTGTGCCGTTTGCCCCCACCACCTTTCACGCCCTCCACACCCGCCCACCTGGGTGCAAAGTCGCTCTCCTCGTCCTCCCCCTCCTCCTCGCTGTCGCTCTGGTCTGCATCCAGGAACGACCAGCCACCAGACTCAATGAAGCCCTCAGGGTCCTGCAACGCAAGGAGGGAGGGGGGGGGGGGGGGGGGCTCCAGGGGGCAGGGCAGGCGGGGGTGAGTGAGGTGAGTGAGGAGAGGGAGATGAGGCTGGGTGCCTGTCTGCCTGCAGTGCGGGAAGTCGGGCAGGGTGCAGGCGGGGCGTGGCACCAGTGTCGCCCCCCCTCACCTCCTTGATGCTTTTCAGGATGTTCTTCCAGTTGAGGTTGACCTTGGACTCGTAGTACTTGAGCTCGGTGCTGGTCAGCCAGTCCTGGGGGGCACAGGGGGGCGGGCGAGAGCAGTGTGGTTGAACATCAAGCAGGGCCGCATGCATGAGTGAGCAGGGTGGCACAGGCACAGGCACAGGCTGCATGCGGGGGGGCAGCCGTGCCCAGCTTGACCAAAGAGCCAGCCTGCGCCTGCCAGCCCTCCCTTGCCCTCCCCCCCCCCCACACACACACACACCACACACCGCCCCACCTTGATAGTGTCGAGGGATGTCGAGGGTATTGAGTCGATGCGGGCGACCTCCCGGTCCAGGTCCTTGAATATGAAGACCATGTCAAAGTTGCGCAGGTTGAAGCCGACGCGCTCCAGGTTGACCAGGTTGACCTCTGCACCACGGTGGGGAGCACACGCGTGAGTGTGGGTGTGGGTGTGTGTGACGAGGCGGAGGGGGAAGCCGCGGTTGAGGCACGCACCGCCCTCACTCACCCACTGGCACTCACTCAGCGCTCACCAGCGTCACTACTGTCCAGGCACCTGCTGCACCCACCCACTGCGCCCCCCCCCTCCCCCCCCCCCCCACCCGACAGCGTATACACGGTGAAGGGCATCTCCGTCAGCTCCACCAGGCAGTTGACTGTGGGCAGGATGAAGGAGTTGGTGCGGTGGGGCACGCCGTGGAAGCCCAGCTCGCGGAAGGGGACCTCAAACTCGAGGGTCAGGTCGCTGCGGGGCGGGGGGAGGGGAGGCAGGGGGGCACAGGGCAGGAGCGGGTGGGGGTGGGTCCCACGGAGGAGGGGCAGCAGAGCTGGGGGGCAGGAGCCGCACACCAGGGCCCCTCGCCTCAAGCAGCCACCCATGCAGCACCCAGCCAGCCAGCCAGCCAGCCACCCACCCAAAGTCCCTCTCCCAGATGTCCTGCTGCACCCGCTTCACAAACTGGCTGAACTGCCGGTTGATCTGGTTGCGCCGCTCCCGCTCCCGCTGCTCCTCCTCGATTTCATCGGGGTCGTACCTGTGCGCAGGGGGGTGAGTGGGGGGCGCAGGGGGGGACGCAGGTGTGACATTGCAGAGGCTTCTGGCAGCACACAGGTGCTGTGCTGTGCTGTCAGTCACCAGGCCCGCCTCCTCGCATGCCTGCGCCCGCCTTGATCCCCCCACACACACTCACACCCACCCACCCACATACGCCCCTCCTCACATGGACCTCCTGCCCGCGTCCAGCGTCTGCACGCTGTCCATGACCTCTGTGTAGAACTGAACGTCTGTGGCCTTCTTCTTGGCCACCATGATGGGGTTGTGCAGGTGGAAGTGCACCAGCGCAATCATCTCGTTGTCGGCGGGCTGGAAGAAGGCGTGCTTGATGTTGCTGCGGGGATAGGGGGGAACGAGGGGCAGCGGGGCAGCGGTGAAAGTGAAGGGAGGCAGTGCAGTGCAACAGTGCAGCAGTGAGTGCACCACGTGCGAGGGGCCAGCTTGCAGGAAGGTGGGAGGAGGGAGGCATGCACAGGGCTGAGGGGCAGGCATCACACCAGAGCAGCCAGTGCTGGGACCAGCAACCAGCAGCCTGCAGGTCAACCCCCCACACACACACCCACTCACCGGTACATGATGTCCAGCTCATCCCCCTTTGGCGAGGTGTAGCGGAAGCCGTTGCCGTGGGCCTCCAGGGTGCCGGTCACCTTGCGCCCCTTGCCCGCAAACGCGGGGCGGATCCACACATCAGGCAGCGCATACACACGGCCCTGGGGGTTGTGGGTGTGGGTGTAGGGGGGCAAGGAAGATACAAGAGGCGCGTCAGCGTGCTGCCTGCTGTTGTTGCACGTGCCCAGGGGGTGGACCGGCAGGATCGGGCTCAACTCAACGCAGAGTGACCGGGCTGTGGCACTCAAGTGACCTGCAGGCACAATGCCCCGCCCACCTTGCCGCGCACGAGCTTCTCCTGCTGAACCAGTGTCGCCCTCTCCGCCTTCTCCTTCTCGCGCTGCAGCACCGCCGACCTCATGGCCTTGACCTCCTGCACCACCTTGGCCGCGTGCCGCACATCCGCTGAGCGGAAGGACAGCTCCTTGAGGTAGGCGGCGGCGGGGTGCCGCGACACAGGCTCATACGCGCCAGAGAAGTTGAAGTTGAGGCGGATGTAGGCGTGCTCACCGTCCTGCGGGGTGACAGCGTGGGGGACCGGGTGGCAGGCAGGCAGGCAAGACAAGTGGCTCAGGTGAAGGGCGGCGGAACACTTCCATGGGGGTTGGAGGGCGGCAGCAGAAGCATACGCCAGGGCCGATGCCGTGCTGTGCCTGGTGCGGCATGCCGCCAGCCACCCATCCCAACACCAGCAGTGCCGCTGGCAGCAGGCGGGCGCTGCGTGCTGCCCCCCCCACCCCACCCCAACCCACCTGGTTGTTTGACGCGTTTTTGACCGTCAGTATGTGGAAGGGCACCAGCATGCCGTATATGGGCACCAGCACACACTCGCTGCGCTTGTCCACCTGCACAGTCAGGCTGCCGTTGTGCTGCATGTCACCCACGCCCTTGTAGGCAACGATGTCGCTCATCTTGCGGCCCGCGCCGCCGCCGCCGCCGCCGCTGCCGCCGCTCTTGTTCAGCATGTCGAGGGTTGCCTGGTTGACTCGCTGCAGCAGCACCTCCTGGTTCTCCTTCTGACGGCGCCTGAGGGGGTGGGGGCGCAAGGATGGGCGGGGGCAGGCAGGGTGAGGCAGGCGGGGGTTCCAAGGGGCACGGCTGCTGGGCAGGCAGGACTGCAGCCTTGTTTGCTGTGCCACAGGCCACGGCCCTTGACATGTGCAGCCGCTGCCGCCGTCAGCACAGCCCCCTGACCGCCCCGCCCCGCCCACCTCTCGTCGTCCCTTGCTTTGAAGTCGATGTGCTCAGTGCGGGCTGACTTGCGGCTGCCAACCTCAAAGGTGGGGGCATCGGCCGCGCCGCCAGCACCACCGCCCTCCTCCTCACCACCCTCGCCATCCTCCTCAGCACCGTCCTGACCGGTGGTGTCGGGGGGAGGGAGTGCGTGACTGGGGTGGGTGCACAGCCAGCCGCCACACATACAGAGGGAGGCTGGCAGCCAAGGTCAGGCAGCCTGTCCCGTCCAGGCCGCTGCACAGCCACCTCCCGCAGCCAGCTGCCAGCTCAGCGGCCATGCAAGCGCTGCAGCTGCCCCATGCAGCTGCCCCATGCGTCCCTCACCAGTGACACCCCATACCAGTCACACCCCACACCCCTCACACCACACCAGCCCTCACACCCCCCACCTTGAGGTAGTAGGCCACCTCCTTCCACTCCCGAGGGGCCAGGGCTGTGGCCACATCCGGGGCCTCACCCCCCCCCCTGCACACAACGGTGTCGGCCACCAGCATGGCGTACCGCTTGCCCGCCTCACTGTCCGCATCCTCGCGGGTCAGGCCAGACACGCCTGCAGCACAAGAGAGGGGGGAGGGGGAAGAGTGGAGGGGTGATGTCTGTGCCAGCCAGCCAGCATGTGTACGTGCTGGGCCGCTGAGCTGGCCTGACACGCCGCACCAGTGCTGCCTGCCCACCACTGCGCAGGCACAGCCCACCCACCACGCAACCCCTCCACCCCTATCTTTACCCACCCACGGCCACGTTGAAGGTCATGCCCGCCCTCACTGGCTTGCTGTTGGCCGCGCTCAGCTGCTGCTGCGAGTCCCTCAGCTCCAGCCCGATGGCTGTGCCCACATTCTTGGGCAGGGAGGCCACCAGCTGCTCCTGGCCCTTGGACTGAGGGTGGGGGGGTGGGGAGTGGGGGAGCAAGCGTGCGTGTGTGTGCATGTGCATTGTTGAAGCATGTGGGAGGGAGGGCACCAGCAGTGGGCAGCAGCAAGGCAGGCCCCAGCCCCTCTACCCTGCCCACAGCCATCACCCACCCGCACCCGCTTTGTCCCCCCCGCCCCGCCCCCACCTCCCACGCCCTGCTGCCTGCCGGCGCTGCCGCCAGCCACCTTGAGTGTGGACACCACCGCCTGGTAGGCCGCAGACATGGGTGCGCCCTCCACCAGTGCGGCCACCGCCGCCGCCTGCGCCTCCTGCAGTGCCGCGTAGCGCAGCTCCTGCTCCCCGCTGGGATCAACAAAGTAGGTGCGGGCGACATTGGCGCAGTAGGAGGCGTACCTGCGGGTGGGGGTGGTGTGTGTGTGTGTATGTGTGTGTGTGTGTGGGGGGGGGGGGGGGTACAGAGGGGGGGGGGGGGGAGCAGTCACAGCACAGGCAGGGCAGGGGCGCTCCATGCACAGGCACACAGGCACACGCACCACCAGGCACCTGAAGCACCCACCCACCCCCCTGCCACCCACCTTGCCCCCAGGCTGCACACGATGACCCCGTAGTGGATGTGTGTGTCCTTGGAGGCTGAGGCGAGGCGCAGATCGTAGTCGCCGCCAGACTGGACCAAGGGCGGGTAGGCAATGTCGACGGCATCGGCCTGCGGGGCGGGACCAAGGGGGGGGGGGGGGGGGGGCAACAACAGAACAACAGGCGGCCTCAGTGCTGCAGGTGGACTGCGGGAGGTGAGCGGGCCAGGTAGCTCTCTCTCTACACACACACACACACACACACACACACACACACACACACACACACACACACACACATGCATCGGCACCAGCCCCCCCCCCCCCCCCCCTTCCTCACCCCTGTGCACCCACCTTGAGCTTGATGTTCATCTTGGAGGGCTCACTGATCACCTCCTCTATGCGGTCAGCCAGCTTGCTGTGACGCACCTTCTTCTCCTCGTCAATGATGCCTGCGGGTGGGTGGTGGGATTGGGGGGGGGGGGGGGGGGGGGCGAAGGTCGGCAGTGAGCAGCAGGGGCAGCAGCAGGGGGGAGCAGGTGCGGTGCAGCTGGCTGGGATGTGCACCACGAGGTGCAGCTGCCAGCTGCGTCTCAACGACAGATGCAGCAAAGTTCAACAGCCCTCACCACAAATCTCACGCACACACACACACACACAGCCCATGCTGCCAGCACCCGGCCCCCGCCACGCCCCAGAACCAGGTTGCCCGACCCTTGGGGAAGGTGCCCCGACAGCCAAACCAACAACACAACAAATAAAACAACAAAACAACACATCACAAAACCACGTAGCACAAGCACACGGCTCAAAACAACAGCAAAACACCAAACACAAATCCACGGCTTGGCCCCCCTCACCCTCCAGCTGCGGCACCGTGAACTTGAGCAGCGCGTTGCTGGCCAGGTAGGCTGCCTTGCGCACATTCTTGGCCTCCTCCTCGTCCTTGGCGGCCAGCAGGGAAGCCAGGTCTGCGGCCATGTCGGAGGTGGCCACACCAGACCCCGCCAGCGCTGCCAGCCAGGCCTCAGGCACGGCGCCCTGCGGCTTCTCCTGCGGGGGCGATGCACAGGGGGCACACAGCCACGTGCGTGCGGTTGGCTGCTGCACAGGGCAGTTACCTGCCGCAGCAGCATGCAATGCCAGCACAGAGACTTCAAGCTTGCTGGTCGCTGCATCCAGCAGGCGCTGCACCAGCCTGCACCCCTCACGTGCTGCCCAACCGCCACACCGGCACCAGCCCAACCGACTGCCCAACCGACAGCCCAACCGACAGCGCCTTCAACAGAAGCGGCATCTGTTGCTCCCAAACGTGCCTTTGGCAGGGTGCCTACTACTGGGCTGTCGGCGGAGGCCTTGATGGCGGCCAGCAGCGCATCAATCTGGGCAGAGCCGTCCTCCTTCTTGGGCTTGGGGTGCAGCTGGAGGGTGACGCCAGCAGCCGCACACACATCCACCAGCTGTGCCAGGATGTCAGTCTTCTTGGGCCCCGCCATCGCATGCAGCTCTGTCTTGGTGAAAACCAGGATAGTCTCTGCGGCAGCAGGGAGGGGCAGGGATGGAGGGGCCGGCACTGGGCTGGCCGTTCGCTGAATGCCGCCGCCCACCGCGGTGACATCCATCTGCGGCAGCACAAAGCTCTCGTGCGCCACCCCACCTGTGAATTCATAGCCCAGCAACCACAGGTGGAGGCTGGCAGACTTTGTGTAGGTGATGGACTCCGTGACTGAGCCCACGGCCACTGCTAGGGCGCTGGCATCGGCCCAAAGGCCGCCCTCCTGCACTCGAACAATCCCACAGCGTGAGGCAAAAACAAAGGTCCATGTCGCAAGTTTGCTCAGACGCACCCGCCAGCCGTCATAAAGCGACTTCAAGCGCCTCTGAAACTTGTCGGAGTCGATGGAAACCATCGCAGCGGGCTTTCCGGGCCCCTGCCGCCTTCAAACCAGTGCTGCCCAAGCTCCTCCGCAAAGCCCACAAGTGCGCTGGGATGCAGCTACGATGTGATCGGACTCCAAATTTTCAACAATGTACCGCCCGGTCAACCGCCTTTTGGGTGGTGTGCCTGTGTCCGTCATCCTTCAAACCTCTCCGTCAGCTGCGCAGTTACAGCATACCGGCCTCACAGCGCAGATCGATATGAAAGCAGTTCAACACATTGCACCACTCGTGTCGTCAGCTCATGCGAATCTCATATGAGCCAGCCTGCGTCAGGTATCGAACCCTGCAGCACACACAGTCAAACCCATTCAAATGCATGCATTGCTGCTCACTGCCTGTGACATTGCCTGCGCGATTCCAGTGCCATCCTTCTGATCCCACCCCAGACGTACCAAGGCAGCGCCTGATACCCGCTGCGCTCGATGACTTTGAGGTACCGGATTTGAATGCCGCTGCAGCAAATTGCAATGAAGAACAAGGGTGATCTGTACGTCAAACAGAAATCTGACACACCTGTTGAGGCCCGACAGACGAAGGGCTGCAGATGGCAGCATGCGAGCTTGGGCACAACACTTCCTCCCATGTCCCAGACAGCGGGAGTGGGAGGAGTGCGCGGTCCCCTGAAATGGGCACCCCTCCGTACTCGCCTGACGCTGTAGTACGGAATCTCAAACTTGACCTTGATGGGCGGCAGCCGACCCTGAGCCTCCTCCTCCGCCGCCACTGACGGCAACCCAAACTTGCAGCGCAGCAGGAACTCGCGGCCGCCGGGGAAGTTTTTGATCTTCCACACCAGGGCATCCTTCTCCGGCGCATAAGTCGCGCTTCCCTGCAGCACAGGCAACACCGCAAAGGCTGAGCAGCAGGGACGGCTGCCAGCACACCTTCAAGCACACCTGGCCCCGCTACTGCCACCCAGGCCCTTACCACCACTGGCTGCCAGGAATTGGCAAACAGAAGGGCGACACACTTGCCTGTGAGGTGCGCACTGTTGGCGAGATGGCATCTGGCGGCAGCGGCAGCAGTATCTCCACAGACGTGGCTGTGCTGCGCTCCTTGAACTGCGACCGCGCCTTGACCACATACTCTGTGCGGCTGCGGCTGTGCTTGTCCACCTGGCACTCAACCCAGATCAGCGGCTTGATGTTCTGGCTGAGCCGATACGTCCTGCAGCAAGAGCAGCAGCGGCAACAAGTTGGTGCTGGTGGTGTACGTGTGGTGCCACTCGAAAGGAGGGTTGACGAGCCGCGACTGGCAGGGCACTGTCAGCCTGGGTGCTGGGCAGCTGCCTGCCTGCCTGCCTGGCTCACATGAGGTCGAAGGCTCCGTCTGGGGGTATGAAGGAGATGGTTCGGTCCCGCTCAAATGATGCCAGGCGCACACACTGGTGGAACTTCATGTCCTCCAGGTCAACAGCCTTCTGCCGCCCGCTGCGCCCCTGGGCCTCAAACAGAACCTTGTCATTTACGCCGCACTTGCACTCGGGCTGCAGGGGAGGGGTGGCCAGCAGGACAGCGCGGCGGGCTCCGGGTCACAGGACTATTTCACGTACACAACTACACACGTCAGCACAGGCCCCTTGCCTGGCACCTCCTCTCACCCTACCGGCTTGTCAGCTGCCGTGTGCTCACACCCACCCGCACAGGCACACACCCACACACAGAGGCACCCACAGGGGCCCCGGCTCACCATGCCGCTGAGGTACGCCCGCATCTTGAGCGCGCCCACCACCTCGCTGCGCACCACGGTGCCGTTGCTGTTGACCAGCAGGTTGACGCTCTCCACCACGTCGAGGAACACCTCGTTCTTCTTGTAGTGCAGGCCCTCCTGCCGCCACGACACAGCGTTGGTGACAGCCATGGGCGGCCGCGCCTGCACCGCCATTCGGTGCGCGTCTGTCTTGATGAACTCCGACAGGATCTTTGCCTCTGTGAACTGGGGGCACCCAAAGTCCATCACCTCGTCCAGCAGCTCAAACGCAATCACAAAGTTGTCACGCAGCGACTCCTCCTCCAGCTGCAACACAACACAGCCGCACACGCAGGGTGGAAAGGGCAGCGTGAGTGCTGCGGGCACCGCCACCGACAGATCAGGCTCATCACACAGGAAGCACAAGCCCTGCCATCAACCCCATCATCAGCCCCAGCAGTAAGCCCCGGCACATGCCTCGTGGAAGTAGTGCTTGAAGATCTCTATCAGCTTGTGCAGGAAGACGAGGGTGGCGGCGGCATTGACGTTGGTCTTCGTCACCGCCAGCACATACAAGTTAGAGTACTGCACATACAGGTAGCTCAGCGAGCCGTCCAGCAGAATGGGTGCCGCACCGCCTGTCTCCTCCAGCTCGTTCAACTTGGCAATGAAGCGTTCCGCCACCTTGGCCAACGGCACATCACCCCTGCGCGCAAGTGGCGGCGCGGCGGCGGCAGGTTTTCAGGCAACGACCCCTCTCACCTCTGCGCAACCTCAGGGTATGGCTGAGGGCAGCTGAGCGGCACTCAACAACACACGCCCCGCTTTGACCGCCTGCCTGTAGTCTCGCTGCAGCACAGGCTTTCCCCGCTGGTCCAGGAACAGGATCGCGCTGACCGACATGGCAGCGCCACCTGACCCAGCGGCGCCAAGCTGCGCGATCACAAGCCTCCCTGTGTGTGAGAAGCAGGTGCAAGATGCTGCTGTGGCAAGGTGCAGACACGCTGATTGATGAGGCACGTGTCTGTAACTTGCCAGCACCTGCTACGATCTTTCGCCAGCCGTCGCCAAGTCATTGCTGCTCCCCTGTGAAACACCTCCTCTGGCATTTATGAGCTACATTGGGTAAGGTGTGAGTGGGACAACAACGTATCACGTGAGCGGTGACGCAAAATCATCACATCTTGCCGCCACTGCGGTGAAGGGACAGCCCAGCGGCCTTCCACGTCCGTGCCTGCCTGTGCCACGACACAATTTTCGTGAGCACAGAGCGCTTCGGCTCGATCATTCGCACGGCCTGCAAATCCTCCTTCCAGCTGAGACGTCTCTTCTTGTTAGGAGGCGCCTCCGCACTGCCAGTATCAGCATCGGTTGTTGCAGCACCGGACACTTGAGCCTCTGGTTCCTGCGTACATTCCGCTGCTGCTGCTTGCTTGTGCTTGTGCTGATGCCCCGCCTCCTGCTGCGGTTCAACAGCCTGCTGATGGTCAGGGAGTGAGATGCTAAGAGCAGCGTCGGCTAGCGACCCTTCGTCGGCCAGCTCTGTCTGCATTTGCTGCTTGATCTGCTGCTCAGGCTCTCGCTGCGGTGCCGCCTGCGGCCGACCGGGCATGCTGTCGTGTTTACCAGTGGCTGGCTCCTTCAAGGTCGCAAAGCTGCATGGCGGCTCGCTATCTAGCATTGTGACAGTAAGTTGCTGTTGCTGTGGCTGCTGCTGCTGCTGCTGCTGCTGCTGCTTCCCTGGCGGGTGCTGCAGCATGCGCTTGTTTTCATGGCTGCACACCTGGCAGGTCTCCACCATCAGCCAGCGGCGGATAGCTTGCTTTGCTGGACTTCCCTGATGCTGCTGCTGCTGTTGCCGCTGCTGCTGCTGTGCCAGCTGGCGCCGCACGGCCCCTCGTGGCAGCTTACGCACCGCGCTACAGGGATTGAGAGCGTTGTGGCAAGTTGGTGGCAGCGGCGAGTGCAAACGTACAACCGACTTGCTCCCAGCCAACCTCACTTCCCACTTCTCAATTCTCACCCTGTGGCCTGGTTGCTGCAGGCTCCGCAACGAAGGCAGGGTTGCTGGGCGCCGCGAGGCAGGCCCTGGGCGCCTGCAGCTGCAGCCTGTGGAAGAGACAAAGTCGGTTTACGGCAAAGGTGGCGGCGCAGATAGGTGACGGCATGCAGCCCCACCTTCAACGCCTCCCTTCCCAGCGTAGACGCCAGAACAGGATTTGTGCTAGTGCAGCATGCTCGCAGCAAGTGTTGGAGGACCGGAGGAGGCGCTTGCTGTGCCATCGCTTCTCAATGGGGAACGAGCACACACAGTAATGGAAGAGCAGTACTGTAGACGAGCCAGACGCCTCTCCGCGGACAGTCATGGTACATGCATCAGTACAATGATATTCAGAAACCGGGTGAAGGCGGCCCCGCAGCAATCTGTGCTGCTCAGGGGCGTGCGCGATCACTTCAAAGCGCTCCCCGCTGCAAGGGTCCCTTGAATTTTCGGAAGGGAGCGCGTGGGGTGCAGCGCAGCCAAAATTACTCCCCATGCAGTCTCCTGAGGAGGATACACACGCCTGGAGCAACGAGGAGCTGCACCAGGAGCGTGGGGCCAGCCCGGCAGCGGCAGCTCAACCACCCGCCGAACAGGAGTCCGCCGAGCAGGATGCGGATCGGGAGGCCGTCCCGCCATCCCCGCCGCCCCCTCCGACGGTGCGCCACACCTGAAAGCGCTGTTTGGAGCGCTGTTTGCGCAACCAACTGCCTTTGCTTGCCTTCCATGTGCCCCCCACGGTGTCACGAGAGTCGGTTTCCCGAGCACCGCAAGGCCTCCACCTTTCCCGGCGCAGGTGGTGGTTCACTGCGCGCCAGGGCTGCCCCAGGTGATAGGCACAAGCACCACTGACATCAGCCTGCAGTGGAGCCCCGTGGCCTGCTCCGTGGTCAGCCAGGTGCAGACGTCACTGGAGTGCCAGCTCAACTACCACCTGGAGATGCAGCCGGTGGGTGGGAGGGTGGCTGGCTGGGTGGGATGAAGTGGTGCGGCGTACAGGAGTGCGTGGAATCGGTGCGTGGGGCAGGCGTGAGTCAGCACTGTGTGCAGTCATGCCGAGCCATGCACCCGCCCCACCGTGTCTGCTGCTCTCCTGGTGCCCGCCGAGCTGCACCCCGCTCCCTCCCCACCCCTGTGCCCGCCTCGCCGCCCCCGCAGGTCGACGACAAGTCAGCGCTGCTGCCCGAGGGCTGGATTGTGCAGTACCAGGGCACAGCCTCCTTTGTGCAGGTCAAGGGGCTGAGGCCTGGGCGCAGCTACGCGGCTCGCGTTACTGCGGTGCCACTGGTCACCAACACCCCGGGTGCGCTGGTGGTGGCCTCACCCCCCTCAGGCACCCAGGTGGTGCACACGCTGGCCTGCGCGCCCCTGGGGCAGCCCGCACCACAGCTGGCCAGCCGAATGAAGAAGGAGCTCAAGGTGTGTGGGGGTGGGGGGCTGCCGCTGCTGCTGCTGCTGCTGCCTGGGTGGTGGTGTGGCTGGAGGGCGGGGTGGGCGCGTCATCGACACTGATGCAGCGCCGAGTGTTGCAGCTGTGGGGCAGCATGCAGGACACTGCAGCACGCTGACACCCACACTCTGCCACTGCCCCTCTCTCCCTCTCTCCCCCAGTTCAAGTGGGGTGAGCCCCAGGAGACAGGCGGGCGCCCCCTGCAGTATGTGCTGGAGGTGAGGCGGGCACACACAGCGCTGCTGCGGGGACCTGCTTGTGGCGGCAGCAGTGCCCTGACCTCCCCCGGGACGGTGAGGGCAGCCTCTCCTCACCACCACCCTCGCACCCACCACCCACCCACTTGCACCGCACCGCCGCAGATGAGGCCTGCCCCCGAGGGCTGGCAAGGGCCCCCCCCCACCGCCGACGGCTTCACCCAGGCCTACCGCGGCCCGCAGCGCTCCCACCTGGCCAGGCACCTGCTGCCGGGGGGGCAGTACTGCGCCCGCGTCAAGGCAGTCAACTGCGAGGTGGGCTGGGCGGGTGCACGAGGCAGGCAGGCGTCGGCGCATTGGCAGCACTGGCTTGAGCTCCTTTCCCGCCAGGACAGTCGTGGCCCCTCACCCTGTCGCCAGTAGTCCCCTCACCCTGCCCTGCCCTGGCCCCTTGACCCACACCCGCACCCGCACCTGTGTGCAGGGTGAGAGCTGTTGGAGCCCTGTGCTGCAGTGCTGCACCCAGGCCACCGTGCCCTCCTGGGCCCCCACTGACGCGCCCTTTGTGTGGGACACAGCCGCCACAAGCGTCATGCTGGGCTGGCCAGAGCCAGCCAGCAACGGCGGCAGCATCACAGGCTACGAGGTGCGGCCGCAGGGAGGGATGGCTGGCCGCAGGGCTGCAGGGCTGCAGGGGTCGAGGCCGGCCTGTTGTTATGGTCCTTCTCACCACACCTGGCCCCACCACGCCTTACCCCCCCCACACACACACACAAGCAGGTTGAGATGGATGATGGCGGCGGCTTCCGGCACGTGGCCCGCTCCTCAGGCAGGCAGTGCGCGGTGCAGGGCCTGCGCAGCGGCATCCCCTACAGGTGCCCAGCCCTGCTGCTGCCCCGCCCAGCCCTGCCTTGCCTTGCCCTGCCCCACCCAGCCCTGCCGCACTTGAGCCACCCTCGCGGTGACGACTGTGCGTCACTGGCCTGTCGGCCCCTGCTTGCCACTCCTTCGCCTCTGCCTGCACAGACCACCCACCGCTCACTGCTGCCTCGCGCCCCCCTCCGCCCCTGTGCTCAGGTTCCGAGTTCGGGCAGAGAACGAGGCGGGGCGCAGCCTGTGGGGGCCTGTGGGGGAGGGGCGCACCGCTGCCGTGCCTCCCGGCCCCTGCTCAGCACCCGCCATCCTGGGCACCAGCCAGACATCGCTGACAGTGCGCTGGGAGGCAAGTCTGCAGCGTCATGCGCGTGCTGGTTGGGGGGAGGCCAGCAGGCAGGGCGGGTGCTCACCGCTGTGTGTGCGTGTGTGTCTGTCTGTGTTCACATGTGCAGGGCCCGCATGACGATGGCGGCAGCCCCGTGCTGTACCACCAGCTGGAGCTGAGGCCCCGCTGTGCAGCTGCCCGCCGCGGCCTGCCTGACGACTGGGCGGTCCACTACCAGGGGCCAGAGCAGGCCTGCACTGTTGGCGGCCTGCGCCCCGGCTCCTCCTACATGGCTCGGGTGGCTGCGGTCAGCCAGGCGGGGGCGGGTGCCTTTGGGCCTGCGGCCATCTTGCAGACAGCCGCCAGCTCGCCTGGTGGGTGGGTGGGTGGGTGGGTGGGTGGGTGGGTGGGTGTGGGAGTGGGGGGGAGGGTGTTCATACGAGGCAGGGCAGCCCGCCGCTCCTCTCCCCTCTCTCCAGCAGCTGCGCATGTGTGAGATGCTGTTAGTTGCGCTGCCTTGATGCTGTGCCGGGCCACCTCCCCACCCACTGCTTGATGCACTTGCTGCAGAGCGTCCCGGCACCCCATCCGCCACCTCCAGACAGCAGACCGAGCTCAGCGTGTGCTGGGCGCCGCCAGAGCATGATGGTGCGCAGCCTTGTACAGCTGTGGGCTGCGACCGTCACGGCACACACACATGCATGCAGGCTTGCCAGCAGCCACCACTCACCACCGCTCAGCACCCCCCACCACCACCCCCTTCACCCCCCTGCAGGCGGCAGCCCCCTCACCGCGTACCGCCTGGAGGCCTGCTGCCTGGGCCCGCTGGAGGAGCTGAGGGGGAGCGGCAGCGGCAAGGGCAAGGCAAAGCTCACACCCGACTTCCAGCTGGCCTACCTGGGGCCGGAGCGCGGCACGGGTGAGCGCGGGCAGCTGGGGGGGTGGGAGGGTGGGGGGGGGGGCACTGGCTGGGGGCCGCGACTTGTAGCCATGAAGCCGCCGCCCGCCCGCCCTTTCCCCAAGCCCTGCATACCACTCACACCCCACCTGCACTGCTGCCTCTTCTGCCTGCAGTGCTGACCGACTTGGATCCGGGCCACCGCTACGCGCTTCGCTGCAGCGCCATGAATGAGCGGGGCAGCTCTGGGTGGGGCCACACCTGCCAGGTGGACACCCTACCTGGCCCCCCCCTGCCTGTGCACACGCTGCAGCTTGCTGGCGCAGCCAGCACCAGCCTGAGGCTGCACTGGGGCCAGCCGTATGGGCGGGGCGCGCCAGTCAGCGGGTACGTGCTGGAAGTGGCGGCGGGCTCACCGGCGCACTCGCCAGCAGCACCGCAGCCGCTGCAGCAGCCTGAGCTGGATCAGGGGGGGCAGCCGCCGCCGGCAAACGGCACACACCTGGCCAACGGCGTTGGTGGTCAGCAGGCGGCTGCGGAACAGGAGGCTGAGCAGGATAAGGGAGAGCAGGAGGCGCAGGCTGCCAATGATGTGGCGGCGGCTGGCGCCCCACAGGCTGACACTGCTGCCTGGCAAGCTGTGTATCGGGGCCCAGACACTGCCTGCACCGGTGAGTAACACGGGTGGGTGGCCCGCAGGTTGCTGTGGTGGCTTGGCAGGCCGGCTCACGCTGCGGCTCACCCCGCCCCTCTGACCCCTCCCCTCCCCTCCCCCTCCCTCTCCCACCTCGCAGTCAGCGGCCTGGAGCCACACACCTGCTACAGGCTCAGGGTGAGGGCTCTCAACGCTGTGGGCGCCAGCTTGAGTGAGGCGCTGACAGCCAGCACCTTGCCAGCACCCCCCTCCTCACCCACAGCCCTGCAGCAGCAGCAGGCGGCCCCCTCAGGGCTGCGCCTGTGCTGGCTGCCGCCAGCTGCCGACCACGGTGCCGCCATATCGGGGTACCAGCTGGAGTGCGCCCGCAGCGTCAGCCGTGGCACCTCCGCCACAACACAGGCCTGGAGGCTGGCAGCCCAGACGGAGGCAGGACAGCTGGAGGCGGAGGTAGGTGAATTTCTGATATTGAGAAGCGGCTTAGCCCCTTGCTGCATGCATGGTGCTGCTCTTCTGGCCCAGCCTGTGGCTCGTGCGCAACGCAAGCCTGCGCTGCCGCGTGTGTGCAGGTGGAGGGGCTGGAGGCTGGCAGCCGCTACCTGTCGAGGGTGCGGGCCGGCAACGCCTGCGGCTGGGGACCCTGGTCACCCTCCCTGCCCTGCTGCACCGCCCCCGACCGCCCTGCCGCGCCCCAAGGCCTGGCAGCCAAGGCTGTGGGCACAGCGGTGCGGGCCAGCTGGGAGGCAGCTGAGGACCGAGGGGCGCCTGTGCAGGCATATGAGCTGGAGGTGGCTGGCAGTGGCGGCACCTCACCCCCAGATTTCGCGCTGGTGTATCGGGGGGAGGCGGCTGCGCAGCGCGTGCAGGGCCTGCAGCCCAACAGCAGCTACCAGCTCCGCGTGAGAGCGGTGAATGCCGGTGAGTGCGGCTCGTGAGCGGCCCATGTACACCCGGCCAGCCACCCGTCACAAGTGGGGCCCAGTCAGAGGTGTGGTGCAGTGCAGGCTGGGAGCCATGCCTTGCTCACCAGCCCGCCCTCCTGCCCGGCCCTGACGCCTCCTCGCATGGCCCCTGTCCCCGCCCTCTGCTGCAGTTGGAGCGGGGCCCTACAGCGAGGCGGTTGCGGTGCGCACCAGCAAGGCGCCCCCGCTCCCGCCCTCGGCAGTGTGTGCTCGCGCTGCAGACAGCGGCAGCGCCACCAGCATTGAGGTCAGCTGGCAGGCGCCCCAGCAGGGGGCGGCGGAGGCAGCCTGTATCTCCTTCCAGGTCGAGGCAGCGCCCTCCCCCCTCAAGCTCACATGCGGCGGCCGTGCAACACAGGCGGTGCTGACTGGGCTGCAGCCGGGGGCCACCTACGCTGTGCGTGTGCGGGGCGTGGGGGCGGATGGCGCCGGGCACGGGCCCTGGAGCGAGCCGGTCGCCGTCAGCCTGCGGGCGCCGTCACCTCCACCCGCGGCGCCACCTGTGTCGCAGCCCCGAGGCGAGGCAGCACCGCCGTCGGGGGCGGGGGAGGCTGCCTCCAGGGGCGTCAAGCGGCGTGGCGAGCGCAATGGGGGAGGGCAGCAGACCCGCTCCCTCACTGCTGTTGTCAAGACTGCTGTGGCCAAGGCACCTCGCAAGCGGGGGCCCCTGACCGGCGTGTATCGGTACCTGGTGCGCCAGCTGGGGGGCGCCGCCAACGTCAACCTCGTCTTTGGTGCCTTTGTGTGCCTGCTGGCTGTGCTTGTGATGCTCTACCCAGCCCAATCGTGAATGCACAGCATTACACACAACGATTCTTCTTGATTCAACGATTCCTAGCCAGCCAATGAAAGTTAAGGTAGTGAACGTGCGCCACATTCACATCAAATGATTGGCGCCGCTTGAGCGGGCGGGCCCGCAGTCAAATCAGCCGCTGTCGCATCTGGCTTCTTAAGAGCTTTTCTGAATCGCTCTCCAGCGATTTCAATCCTGCAAACTCCGCTTCTGTTGCGCCATCATCACCACGGTGCACCCCACCTCGCCGTTGCTAGCGGCAATGGATCAGCAGCAGCAGCAGCAGTCGGATGGCATGCAACTAGGGGCGTCATCGCCGGTGCCAGCACCACCGCCGCCGTTGTGCGGCACCGTTGTGCGGCAATGCTGTGAAATGCTCGGACTCCCCACCCGTGTCACGTGCACAGCTCTCACGTTTTTGCAACGTGTCCAAATGAAAACTGCGGATCTAGCACCTGATGTGAGCCTCGCAGTGAGCGCCTCACGTCCTGTGCCGCGGTTGGGAGGTTAGCCTTCCCGCGGCTGGCCATCTGACCCCACCCGTTGCACGTATCTTGTCCTGCTATGGGCGCCACACCCCTCACACCTGACCCCCCTTGCGCCCCATGCTTGCAGCGTCTGGCCAGTGCCTGCATTTTTCTGGCATGCAAGGTGGAGGAGGCTGCCGTGAGGACCAATGACATGCTCAACGCAGTGGCCACACACAGCGCTTTGCTACAGGCACGACTCTCCTCCTCCTCCTGCACGCCCAGCCTCTTAGTCGGCGACACCTACCAGGCTTGCAAACGGCAGCTCATCCAGGACGAGCAGTTGCTGCTGCGCCACCTGCACTTTGACTTGGCTGTGGACCAGGCACATCGCCACCTGTATGCCTTGGCGCGGTGCTGGGGCGTCACCTGCGAGGCGCTGAGGGTGGCAGTCTGCCTGCTCAACGACGCCGTCTGCTACTGTCCAGCCTATGGCGGCACTGCCATGCCCCCAGCAACAGCAGCTGCGGCAGCACTGCACATCGGAGCGCAGCTATGCAAGCAGACGGTGCAGCCCTGGGGGTGGTGGCGGGCCACCGGCATCGCGGATGAGTCTATGCGCAGCTCATGCAGTGCCCTCCTGGAATTGATTGGCGCTTGAACGGCTTGGCAAGGTACAACCTCAAGCTGGGGTGTGGGCTGCGCCACCAGCGGCTCCCACTTTGATGCACAGTGCAGCGGGATGCGAGGTGAGGCGGGCCGTGGGGTCTTGTGTGGTTGGATGCACAGGCTGGTGTTTGTGGGCGCTGGCAGCTGGATCCCATTGACACTGGAGAGCTGAAAAGGGCGTGGTGCACCTCCTACCTGCTGCTGCCGCTCCTGGAGCTACCCTGACTGTCGCATGTCCCTCACCCACACATGCACAGGGCCTTGACATTTGCTGGTTGGGGAATGAGAAGGGGATGATTGACGCGCGAGGAAGGCTGGAAGGACAGCAGAAAAGTGTAAAGCAGAATGGAGCGGACAACAGTACATTGAACTAGCACCAGCAGGGATGCTGGAGGACTGAATGCGCGTGTATATATGCGGCAAGGGGGCTTCAGTTCAGGCATCTATCGTCAGCGCGCTGGGCTGCCCTCCTGCTTCAAGAGGTCCTGTTGAGCGAAGGAAGGAGGGCACAGGTCGGCATCTCAGCATCCAAAGCTCTCGCCTCCGGCCCCCTCCAGCAGATGGCAGCACCATCACACACACATGGAGGGCGCTGGCAACACAACTGCCCAACCACCCTCACGTACCATTGCATGCCTATGTCTGCGTGAATAAAGCCCATACACTATCGACTGCCGTCGCACAACCTCCAGCTGCTGCCGCCCCTGCTCCCACACCCGCGCCAGCTCTGCGCTGTCAGTCACAGCCTGCGCTTCTGTGAACCCCTCACGTGCCCGTCGCTTCACATACCTGCAAGATGAGCAAAGGGATTTAGCATCAAAGGCAGCACTGGTAGCCACACCCCATCAGTCCTTGCGATCGTTAAGCTTCGCTGCGCCGTGCCAACGGCCTCACTCTTTGATGTTGTAACTTGTGCCAAAGTGCTGGGCATGCCGCAGAAAGGCTCGGTACAGAGCACGCGCCTCGGGTGCTGACATTCTGACTCTCCTGCATCATGAGGGGTGCTGGCGGCAGTCGGACGAAAGCGGCGGGCCGCCATCACTCTGCCGAGCCAGCCGCGGCGCCTCACGGACTCACCCTTTAATGCTGTGTGTGTCTCCACCCTCAACGATTGATGGTGGGGGTTGCTGGCGGGTTGCTGGCGTCGTTGGGCTGTGTTCTTGGTGGTGTTTGCTGCCGCGCAGCTGCTGCTTGTTTATGGGGCGAAGGTTGAGTTGAACTGATTGGGTTGCAATGCTGCATGGTGCGCACAATTGTCCTGCTGTCCCGCAGCCGCAAAACTCGCAACGATGCCAGCGCCCATCCCGGGATCCCACATACTGGAATCCGGCGTTCAGCACGTCACGCATCTGCAAAGGCCGATCGAGGAGGGAGCAGCTTGATTGCTGCCGCCCAGGCGCAGCGTGCTCGGGATGTATGCTAGGAGGGATGATGCACCTCCAGCGTCCACGGTTTTTGGTGCGTCACGCGCGATGGTCACTGAAAACCACTGCTGCTCTTGCTGTGAGGGGCCTGCATCAGTTGCCAACACTAAGTGTCACCACGATGTCCCATCGGCGTGCAGCACCGCGCTATGCCTGTGCCGCTGCGGTGACTCCCGCCAATTTCAAGCCTGCTTTCACCTTTGTCCACACATTGTGTTGCGCAGTCGGCAACCTGAACTACGACCTAACAGACCAGGATGTCATCGATCACTTCAGCCAAGTGGGGCCCGTGAAGCATGTCCGGTGAGGCGGCGGGTGTTTGCCTTTCCACACGCTATCGCCTGCTCACGCCGACCTGTCTGCACCCCTTCCATGCGCGCAGCATTGTTACTGATCGTGAGACGGGCAAGCCTCGAGGCTTTGGTTTCATCGAATTCTTTGACATCCCCACCGCCGAGTCAGCCATCCGCAACCTGAGCGGCAAAGACTTCAAGGGGCGAACCACTCGGTGCGCTGCAGCGCCTGCACAGCATGACAATGATGTAGCGGCCTGGCCATGCTGGCAGCGTGTGGTGCGGGTGGAAATGCAGAGTAGTGCGACATTTTGGCTGCGTTATTTGAGGGAGCGCTGGCCAGCAGCGTTGTTGATGGGCCGCAGGCGAATAGGCAGCAGGAACCTGACTGCCCCCCCCCCCCTGCAGGATTGTGTATGCTGAGGGCGGGCCCGGGGAATTCCGTTCCGGCAGAGGTGCGGTGGATGGGTGGGTGCTGGCTTGGGGGCTGTAGCCGGGGCTGTCGTTGCTTCCAGGTCGGGGTAACCAGGCAGAGGTTGCAGCAGCGGCCACCCGCTCTGATGTGCTGCCAGCGGCAGAATTGTGCAGCACACCCTACCGCCCCCCCCTCCACCCCCTCCCTCCCCCCACCCTCTCTGAAGACTTTGATGACCACCGCGGCCCTCCCCCTCCCCGCGGCGGCGGCCCCGGCGGCTTTGAGGGTCCCCTGCAGGGTGGCGGCAGGGGGCGCACCCCCATGCGTGACCGTGTGGTTGGTGGCGACCTGGCCTACCACGCCTCCCACGGGGTGGCTGCCCTGCTGGATGCACCGCTGGCGCCCGGCTCCCCTGCTGACGCGGTGACGCACCTGCTGGCGCGCCGCTCCCGGGCTGAGCTGTACGACTACCTGGCGCAGATGCAGGGCCTGCTGCAGCGCAACCCGGTGCAGGCGCGACAGATCCTGGTTGACAACCCGCAGCTGTCAAAGGCGCTGTTCCAGATGCAGGTGGGGGGTGTGGTGGTGGGTGGAGGGGTGGGGATGGGGGCAGCGGCAGGATTGTGACAGGGACAGGCGGTGTGGGGACCAGCAAGGGCTGGTGCGCTCCTTGGTTGATGGAAAGTTGTACGGGGGAGGGTGAGTGGGGTTTCATTGGAACCTCCTTGCTGCAAAGGGCCCAGACCCCCACTCACACCCTCACACCCACCCTCACCCTCACACCCACCCTCACATCCACCCTCTGCATGCAGGTCATCCTTGGCCTGGTGTCCAACCCGCTGGGTGATGTGGCCCCCAAGGGGGTGGCCCCTCACAACCTCATGCCCCGACATGAGCCCGCACCCCAGCCGGGCGGCGGCGGCGGCGGCCCCCCGGATGGCCCGATGCTTGGTGGTGGTGGTGGCCCGCCCCCACACCTGCAGCAGCAGCAGGGTGCACACAGCCTGGAGGGGCCACCTCCGCACATGCAGCAGGGGCTGGCGATGCAGGGACCACCGCTGGGCATGCCCCCCCCCCAGCAGCAGGCGCAGCAGGGGCCGTACATGGGGGCGGGGCTGATGGAACCCCCGCAGTACCAAGCCCCGCCGCAGTCCTACATGCCGCCTCCGCAGCAGCAGCAGCCGGTGCAGCAGGCAGGCAGCTACATGGGACCCCCTGAGCCTCTGCCTGGCCCGGGCTACGGCCCGCCTGCTGGCCAGCCCTTGGACCCTCGGCGCATGATGGCTGGTGGCGGTGGCCCCCCCCGGCCCATGATGTCGCTGGCCTCACATCCGCCGCCACAGCAGCAGCAGCAGCAGGGCATGCAGCCCGGGCCTGGTCCCGCCGCTGTGGGCGGCGCACTCACTTCAGAGCAGCAGCAGGGTGAGGCGTTGCTGCTGCTGGTCTGTAATTGCATTGCGTGATGCTGTGCTGAGCAGCTAGGCGAGCCCCGACCATCTTCATCACTTAGCCCCCCTCCATGCCCCCCCTCTCCCTTGCCCTCTCCCCCTTCTGCCTACCTGCAGCACTGCTGCAGCAAGTCATGTCTCTGACGCCTCAGCAGGTGGAGCTGTTGCCGCCGCAGCAAAAGGCGCAAGTGTTGGCGCTGCAGCAGCAGCTGGGGCACCGTTGAGGCGGAGTTGACAGTGTGTCTGTGGTGCATGTGCACCACCACCACCACCACCACCACCACCACCACCACCACCACCACCACCACCACCACCACCACCACCACCACCACCACCACCACCACCACCACCACCACATTGGCTGCTGCTCAACACTGATGCTTCACTGCTCATGCGCTGTGTGCCAGCCACTGTAAGGCAGTTGAACTAGTTGTCACCCACTGAGCTGGCAGCCAGCAGCTCTGAAGGCATGGCTGCTGTGATCTCGGCGACTGCTCTCCACCAATCGACTGAGTGACAGGATCAGTGAAGCTTGCTGTTACAACCTCACGGCAAGGCGGGCACAGCTGCCAGCACCGTGCAGTGATGCGCCGGCACCCGGCAACTGCCCGACACATGCGGGGGCTGCCCCGCAAAGTGCCAGGACACGTGGCAGTCTGCCAGGGACAGCTTGCCGGGGCGGGTGACCGCCACCGACAGCGGCACCTGCACCACCCCCCCAGGGGCCACTGCTGGCAGCGTGACCCGAGTGCGACCGCACCAGATGTGCTGCCGCACTGGTGGCAGTGCTGCCGCCGCTGCAAGCAGCACCGAGCCACTGCTTGGAGTGGCGGCGCCGCCGTCTGTCAGGGGGCTGGCGCGCGGCTGCCAGGTGGGCAGTGAGGGAGGCACAGGCCCGCCCTCCCCTGGCAGCCGCCCCAGCTCCACACACACCGCTGCGGGGGCCGCCATTGTGTTGCGCAGCAGGAGGGTGAGGGGCAGCATGCACAGCGGCGCCGCCTCAAAGTCATGAGCCACACTGGCGGCACCTCTCAGCTGCACATCAATGGGTGGCGCTGCATGCAGCCTGCAGGGAGAGGGGGGTGACAAGGCACCGACAGGTGTCACCAATGAGTGCAGGGGTTGAATGATGGGGGGGGGCGCATGTCTGGCTGCCACAGCCAGCGGCACACGAACACGCAGCCTGGAGTGCGCACGGGCCACACCCACCTCTGGCCATGGAGGGCGGTGAAGCCTCGCCTAGTGGGGGTGCCAGCCCTGCCTGCAACCTGCCACACCACCACCACATCAGCACCCTCTGCATCCTGCTGCTGGCGCTTGTGCCGCTGCTGCTGCTGCTGCTGTGGCGAATGCCATTGCTGCTGCTGCTGCTGCTGAGCTGGGGGCTGCAGGTGCTTGGGTGCAGCAGGAGCCATGGCTGCCGCCTGCCTGCTTGCTTCCAGCAGCCCCGCCTCACCAGCTGACATGGCGGGTGCTTGGGCCCCACCCGAGTGCTGCGCCTGCCCCGCTGCCGCCCCCTCCGTCACCACCAGCTGGCGGTGCAGCACAGCCGAGGCATCAGGCGCCACCAGCAAGCTGCCGGCGCTGTTCAGGCTGCTGGACTGGCACAGGCGCCACTTGGTGCTGTGGCAGGCCAGTCCAGCCACCTGCAGCCCCTCGTCCCAGCAGTTGTGCACCTGCGCCTGCAGCAGGCAGCCACCCAGCGCACAGCCAGCCAGGCCTGCCGCCAGGCGCGCCGACAAGTGCAGGGAGGGCAGGGCCTGCACCGCCTGAGCAAAGCGAGCGGTACGGCAGGACAGGGTGTCCAGGCGTACCAGCGGCTCGTACCGCCAGGCCACCACCAGGTGGGTGGCCCCCGCATGTGCAGCCCTGCAGGGGTGGGAGGGGGCAGGGACGTGGGTGGGTTGCGGGGCACATGCCTGGTCCAGTCCAGGTGACGGGCCACACAGCAGGCAGGGGGAAGGGAGGAGGGCCCAGACGCAGCACATGCACAACAGCCATGCCATGCAGGAGGCCACCCAGCACCCCTGTGCCAGCAACGCGTCACCACGATCCCTGCCCACTCAGCCCCCCCCCCCCCACACACACACCACTGCGCTACACGCACCTGTACCACACAGGCAGCGTCACCTCCTGCCCGACACCCAGGCGCACAGACGGCAGCTGGAACACGGCGGCTCCTCGGCGCAGGCTGGGCGGGGGCAGCGCCTGGGTGAGGTGGGGTGGGAGAGAGGCAGAGGCAGAGGCAGAGGCAGAGACAGAGGCAGAGGGAGGGGGACAGGGGCTGGTGCCGCCGTTGCCGTCTGCTGCCTCTGCCTCAGCCACACCGCCACTACTCCGCTGCGCCGCCGCGGGGCTGGCGGCGCCACCGCCTGCTGCCTGCTGTGCGGCTGGCAGCCCGTTGGCGGCGCCACTGCCGAGGCGTATGCCAGCGTTGGCGGGTGCTGCCATGGTGAGGTGCTGCAGGGTCATGGCGCCGCTGTTCCTGAGCCGCATGCTGCAGCACACCACCTCCCCCGCAAGCAGTGTGGGGGGCAGGCCAGCCAGGCTGACCTCCAGGCGGGGCATGGGCGGCAGCACGGCCAGGGAGATGGCGGCGGAGCGGGGCGCGGGGGCGGCATCGGTGTCGGCAGGCAGCCTGGGGGGGGGGGGGGGGGCGCAGCAGCTGGGCGGATTGAAGCCTCCTGGGGGTAGAGGGGAGGAGGGGGGAGGGAGGGCCGCACAGCACAATGCCTCAACGGTGCGGCACAGCACCTCACCTCGCGCTGCTGCCCCGCCGGGCGGGTGGGGGGTGAGGTGTGCGGAAGGTTGCCGTGCCGTGAGCGGTGCCGTTGAGCAGCCAGGCTACGCCGTGGACGTGCAGGGTGCCTGGCCTCAGCGGCACCACACGCAGGTGCACAGTTACCCGCTCACCCGCCTGCAGGGTCACACTCTCCTCGTACACCTGGGGGGCGGAGGGGGGGGGGGGAGGACAGGCAGCGTAGCGTGTGAGACAAGTGTCGAGTCTGATGGGCAAAGGCGCAGGGGGGAAGGGACGGCTTCACAGCGCAGAGCAGGGGCAGGTCCCCGGGAGGGAGAGGGAGAGGGAGAGGGAGAGGGAGAGGGAGAAGGAGAGGGAGAGGGAGAGAGAGAGCAGCCACTTGAGCGCTCCTGGGCACCCCCTCAAGAAAGAGTCAGGGAGCAGGCAGCGTCTGCGCAGGCAGCACCCTGCCCAGCAGCACCCACCTGAAAGCCCTGCTGGCTCCCTTGCTGCTGCTGGCCGCCGTCCTCGCCAGCGGCGCTGCGCTCACCCGCGCCCCCGGCGGGTGGCTGCGGGTCGCACGTGCAGGCCAGGCGCAGGCGTGTGGTGTGGAGGTGGAGGTGCAGCGGGTTGTGCAGCACCACATCCACGCCCACCGCCTCCCCCACACAGCAGGACAGCGCGCCGGCATCGCCATCTGCCAAGCGGGGGCGGCTGCCGCCTGCAGAGGGGGGGAGGGGGTGTGTGGGTGGCTGCAGTGACTGCAGGGATCTGTGGGTGGCCGACAGGGGCCAGCACTGAAGGCGTGACCTGTGCACCAGCAGACCCTGGCCCCCGACCCTCAGGCAGCCTCCCACCTTCCAACCAGCTGCTGCCGCCCTGCTGCGGCTCGGCTGTGGGCTGCAGGGCAGAATCCAGCGCCGCCCACACGCCGCCCTCCACCTGTCGTGCGTCCACACTGCAGTAGCAGGTCTGGCCGTCGTGCTGCAGCCCCACACGCTCACAGCTGACCTGCGGCAGGGGCAGGGGCAGCACCAGCGGGAAGCCCTGCAAGGGGCAGTCAAGGGGCAGGTGGTGAGGCGGGGTCAGGTGGCGTCAGGGGCAAGCAGCACAGCCACCACTGCACCACTGCTGGTTGCCCACACCACAACCTCCGCTCAAACCATGCCTTGCCTGCACCCACCAGCTGTGCCTGCGCCTGCTGCAGCGCGTCCATGAACTGTTGGAGGTACAGGTTCTGGCAGTACAGGTTGTTGTGTGGGCAGTACAGCATGTCCATGTAGTGCCGTACCGCGGTCGTCGCGTCGCCGCCCTCCCTGGCCTGCCGCCCCAGCGTGTCGCTGAGGTGCTCCTCGATGAGGGCCCACTGCCGGCCAGCATACACACCCACCACCTGGCTGCACGGCAGCAGGGGATGGAGGCGCGGGTGGAGGGGTGCAGGGCAGGCAGCAGCGGCACCTGGCTGCTGTGAGGCAAGGTGTGACCCCCCCAGTGTGCGGCCTGGGTTCCGCTGCCGCCCGACTCACGTGTAGGCGCGCCCGCTCAGCTCCCGCTGCTCGCTCATGTCAAAGCGCAGGCCAGCCAGCACGAGGTTGAAGGCAAACTTGCGGGTGTGCGGGGGGGACAGGGCCAGCAGGCAGTGAGCCGCCTGCTCCAGCAGCAGGCCAGCCCTCAGGTTGTCCTCCTGCACACGGCAACACAAGAGCGCTCGGCGGGGCAGAGGGTGGCGGCAACACAGCTGTGACACCGCAGGCGCGTCGCCTGGCTGCACAGGGGCTGCGTGTGTGTGGTGAGGGGGCTGAGCCGCAACAGCTGCCTCTCAACACTGCTGCCACTGCTGCTGCCAGCACTACCACGACATCTGCAGCACCCACCCGCCCTCCCACTGTTGCTGTTGCACCACCACCGGGGCAGCACCTGTCTGCCTACCCTGCCATCCCCCCCCCCCACCACCACCACCACCACCACACACACCTGGAAGTGCGCCTTCATGAGGGCTGTGTTGGCCTCACCGTACTGCCCCAGTGCCCGCAGGTACGCAGACACCAGCAGGGCGGCACGGGTGGCATACCGCACACCCTCGCGGTTGCGGGGGTTGGCCTGGCTCAGCTGCAGGGCAGGGCAGGGGCGGGGCAGGACCAGTTGCATCAGGGCAGGGGCAGAAGCGGGCACCCAGGCGCCACTGTCTTCAGTCCCCCCCCCCCCTCAACCCCCTCCGCCACCCACCTGCGAGTAGCGGTGCAGGGCCTCTCTGTAGCTGGACACAGCCTCTGAGGGGGGCGCCCCCGACAGCACCGCCGCGGCCCCCAGCGCCTCCAGGGCCCCGGCATACGCCTTGAAGCCGCGGTCTGCCTTGGTGTCGGCGGCCAGCAGGCGCAGCGTGGAGGTGGCCGTCTCGTAGTCACCCAGCAGCAGGGCGAGGTCGCTCAGCTGCCGCATCTGACACTCAACGCTTCCGGGGGCAAGGGAGCTGGCGGCACCACCACCACTGCCACTGCCGCTGCCACTGCCAGCACCACCACCACTTCCGCTGCCAGAGGCACTGGTGCCGGGCCCGCTGCCAGCGTCTGCGCTGGCAGTCTTGCGCCACAGCAAGCTTTTCAGCTGGTTCTTCAGGCCCTTGCGGTTGGTGGTCACCTGTGAGCGGGTGTGAGGCGCGGCACTGGGTGCGCAGGCACATGCAGCGGGCAGGCAGGCGGGCAGGCGGGTACAGCGGGCAGGAATCCAGGCGCCCCTTGCCGCCCTGCTGCCGCCGCACCTGAGCGTTGAGTGCCCTCAGCCTTGTCTCCATGTGTGGCAGCAGGCAGCGCACAGACAGCTCTTGCACAAAGGCAGCCAGGGAGGAGAGGTCGGCCCCACTCAGCCAGGCACCCAGGCCACCGGCCGGCACCGCCACACGCTGCGCGGCCTCCCCACCGCCGCCGCCAGGCAGGCAGCCGTGCAGCAGATCTACCCAGGGAGGGTGGCCGGGGGGGGGTCCCTGCCCGCTGCCTGTGTTGATGCTGAGCAGCTGGCAGCTGGAGCCCAGGCTGCCCGCCAGGGTGCGCAGCCGCTCCCGCGCCGCCACCAGCACCTCTGGGCCCTGGCTGGCGCCGTCATGCACCAACACATGGTGGCGCAGCACCCCCGCTGACTCCATCACACCCGCCTGCATCAGCGGCGGCAGCGCCGCATGCCGCCACAAGGCAGCAAAGGCGGCAGGCAGGTCGCCCGGCTGGTCGGCGGGCAGGGCCAGCACGCCTGCATCAGTCAGAGGCAGTGGGGGCGAGGGCGCGTGCCTGTGTGTTGGCACATAGTGACTTGCACTTGCACTTGAACTGGCACAGGCACTGACACAGCAGCGGCGGCGCGACACATGCGCTCACATGCCACCGGGTGGTCCAGCGACTCGTGCTCCCCAAACTGCAGCAGGCGCAGGAATTCGCCGCGATAGCGGCGGTACCAGGGGCAGGGCGGGTCTTCTCGTCGTGCTGCAGCACCGGGACACGACCCCCCGGTCGGTGTGATGGGGGCGAACACTTCAGCAAAGAGGATGCAGCGTCGTTGACTTGCTGTCTGGTCACTGGCCAATGGCTGGCAGAGCCGTGCCTGCCTGCCTGCCTGCCCACCTGCGCAGTCGAGCAGTTCCTGCAAGTCTGGCACGTCGCTGCCGGCAACCTCGCTGGCAGCAGCAGAGAGCACCCCTCGCAGGTATTCATCTGCCGCCTCTGGGGCAGGCTGGAACATGGTTTCTGCGGTGTAGAAGCGTAGACGCCAGCTGTGCAAGCGCAGCGGATGCTCAGCCGGTGTCCGGACAGGAACTGCAGACCAAGGTGGAAGAATCACAGCAAGACGGGCGGGCTTGCCGTCACTGGCGGCAACAACCGCACCGTCAATGGGCACCGAGAAGGTATTTCAAGCTGCTGAAAGCAGAGCGCACCTCCCACAGTCCCGTTCAGCTGCCTGATCACTCCAAATGGCCTCAGCAGCTCTGCCAGCGTGAGGCCGTTCAGGTTGCAGGCTGCCTCCACCTGCGGGTGAGCCAGCACCATTACCGCAGGGCAGTGCGATCGCTGCAGCTCCGCCTTGATAATCTGCAGCCGCTCCATCGTGAGCTGCGGCGGTCGATCGCTCAATGCAGGGCCCCTTCCTGCAAGGGCTCAGCCATGCCGATCCAGGCTTGGGGTACAAAGAGCTTTGCGAATAACCACCGGTCGTGACGACGATCGACAATACACAGGTGGCAATACGCAGTCAAAAAGAGGCTGCTTGAATCGCCTGCCGCATTGCATGCCACCATGACCTACTACTCAATGGGCATGCAGGTGGTGCGGTGCTGCTCTCGAGCCGGTGTGCCAGGCCCTTGCACCCGACAGTGGGCGGTGCAGTTGAGGTCGCTGGCAGCCACTGGTGCTTGCCGACGAGCCAGTAGTGGGACCTGCACGGCGGCCTTGCGGAACGTTGCCGCCGCTGCAAGTGCCGCCGGCGTGGCGACGGACGGTGCCAGCATCAGTAGCAGCAGCAGCAGCACAAGCACGCAGCCTGCCGCAAAGGTGAACCACGTGGCCTGATGCAGCTGGCTGCAGTGTCTGCTGGCGGTGAGCAGCGTGCAACGCCAGCGTGCAGCCGCCGATGCATGTGTCGTCCCGCTCACCCTCTGCTTCGCAGGTGGATTATGAGGCTGTGATTGGCATTGAGACGCATGTCCAACTGAGCACCAAGACCAAGGCCTTCTGCAGCTGTGCCAGCGAGTTTGGTGCTGAGCCCAACTCTAACATCTGCCCCGTGTGCCTGGGACACCCGGTACGCACCCCTGCCGGCCTTCGCGCTGTGCAGGCAGAAAGAGAGGTGGCGCGGGGTGGCTGCAGGGCAAGCCCCCGGTTGTCAATGTCCCTGGCGCTGCTAATGCTTATGCTGTGGCGACCTGTCCGCGCCCCTGCCCCTGCCCCGGCCGCAGGGCACGTTGCCGGTGTTGAATGCCGATGTTGTGCGCAAGGGTGTGCTGGCGGGCCTGGCTTTGGATGCCACCATCTGCCTGTCCTCCAAGTTTGACCGCAAGCAGTACTTCTATCCCGACCTGCCAAAGGGGTACCAGATCTCGCAGTATGACGTACCGCTGTGTGAGGGCGGCTGGGTGGAGGTGGTTGTGCCAGACAGTGGCGCCGGCACCAGCGTGCGCCGCATCGGTATCACCCGGGCACACCTGGAGGAGGACGCCGGCAAGCTGGTGCACGGCGGCGCCGCCTCCCTCAGCGGCTCAGACTACTCGCTGGTGGACTTCAATCGCGCCGGGGTGCCCCTGCTGGAGATTGTGTCGGAGCCCGACCTGCGCACGGGGGCGGAGGCGGCGGCATACGGCGCAGAGATGCGCCGCATCATGCGCTTCCTGGGCGTCTCTGGTGCGTGTGCATGGGTGTGTGCAAGGGTTGCGGTGTCACCCCGTGCGCTTGGAATGCAGCCGCACCTCTGCTTGCCTGTCAGCCTGCCAGCTCACACCCAATCACTTGCGCTGGCCCTGCTTCTTGCTGATGCAGACGGCAACATGGCAGAGGGCTCCATGCGCTGCGACGTCAACATCTCTGTGCGGCCCAGGGGCAGGGCTGCCTTTGGCACCAAGGTGGAGATCAAGAACATGAACTCGTTCAACGCCATGCAGAGGGCCATCGAGTTTGAGATAGTGCGACAGGTGGCCAGAGTGCACTGAAGCCCTCACGCACTGCACCTTGCACTCAGCTCGCAGCATCACTCTGCTCCGCCACTGCCCTTGCAGCTCCCATCACAGGGCAGGGCCTGCTGCCGTTGGCCACGCTGCTGCCGCTGTCAAGGCCCCGTGTCACCCATGCTGCTGCTGTGCAGGTGGATGCTTTGGAGGGTGGGCGGGAGGGTGAGGTGGTGCAGGAGACGCGGCTGTGGGACGAGGGGCGGCAGTGCACCTACTCGATGCGCAAGAAGGAGGGGCTGGCAGACTACAGATACTTCCCTGAGCCAGACCTGCCAGAGCTGACCCTGACGGAGGCGTATGTGCAGGAGCTGAGGGTGGGTGCAGGCCTGGTCCACACCAATGCTCACGCAGCCGTCCCCTGCCGCCCCTGCACACCACTGATTGCTGCCCCCGCACTGCCTGCAGGCGTCCATGCCTGAGCTGCCGCGCCAGCTGCGCGAGAGGCTGCTGGGCTTGGGCCTGAGTCAGTACGATGTGCTGGTGCTGTCTGATGACGCAGAGGTGGCCGCTTATTTCGATGCGGTGCTGGCTGCGGGGGCGCCTGCCAAGCCTGCCGCCAACTGGGTCATGGGTGACGTCATGGCGCACTGCAAGGAGGTGCGGCTGGGCTGGGAGCAGCTGGCTGCTCGCATGGCACCCGCCGCGCTGGCAGAGATGATCTCGCTCATTGAGGACGGCACCATTAGCGGCAAGATCGGCAAGGATGTACTGCCCGCGCTGCTGGCGGGAGAAGGCGGCGCGGGTGGCGGCAGCGTGCGGGCTCTGGTGGAGGCACGCGGCCTGGTGCAGATCAGCGACCCTGCGGCCCTGGCAGCCATTGTTGATGGCGTGCTGGCAGCCAATTCCAAGCAGCTGCAGGCGTATCGAGAAGGTGAGGCGGCGCCTTGTCAGGGCAATGTTGCAGCTGCACAGCACAGACCGAACCAGGCTGGGTGCTGCGAAGAAGGGTGTCTCAAGCTTGTTGCCAACCCCATTTGTTGCAGGCAAGACCAAGCTGCAGGGCTTCTTTGTGGGCGCTGTGATGAAGGAGTCCAAGGGGCGCGCCAACCCCAAAGAGCTCAACCGCATCCTCATGCAGCGGCTGGCTGCGCCGCCCTCGTGAAGCAGCGCAGATGCCTGCCATTCCCTGCACAGTGCATGGCCCCCGAAGTGTCTGCTTCACCCTAAAAGGCTCCTACTGCCTGCTGCCAGGCTCTTTGCACCAGTGCAACTGCAACTTGTGCAACATCACAGAGGCAGGTGGCGGGCGGAGGCAGGCATGCAGACACGTGCTGAGGCGGAGCAGGTGGTGGGAGGTGGTGCCTGCTCTGGCTCTGGTATGCACAGACTCAGGAGCACAGTGGTGGTGATGGAACTGGGCCAACAGCAGTTGTGCCAGCACAGCACATCGCGTGAAGGCATGCGCTCAGGCCCTGACAGGCTTAGCACCGGCAATGCTCATCTGCCGCTCGACAATGCTCCGCTACGACAACAGCTTCTGGGACAATAATCAGGCCTTGAACCATCAACCACATTACAGGACGGGATGCTGACGCGATTGGAGGTATTGGCGAGTGAACTTCCGCATGCAAGTGCAAGCACACGAGCGCTGTAAACGAGCGCAGCACGAGGGAGGGACTGGAAAGTGCAAAGCATGCTGTGGTGCCAAGGCCGTGTGATGCATGCTGCCTGGGGGATGGTAAGGAGGTGTGCGCGTGCATTGGCGTCTCAACCCAAAGCGAGTCTACTACTGCTGCTGCTGCTGGGGCGCTGACTTCAATGGCCTGCTGCCGCCGCTGTTTGATGACCTGCTGGTGCTGGCAGGGTTGCGTCCGCGGCCACGGCCGCGGCCGCTGCTGCCCTGCTGCTGGCGGGGCCCCACCAGTTGGGGGGGCAAGAAGTGTGGGGCTTGAGAGGATGGCCTGCAGCACCCAGATCGCGGCAATGTCAGCACACAGAAAAGGAATCTGCAAGTACTTACAGGGCACATGCTGCAGAGCAGGGCACATGCGGGTGAGTGACAGCACTCACCACCCAGGCATGTGTGGTGGGTAGCCGACGCCAGCAGGCGGGAAAACAGCATTCTGCTGGCCATAGCTGCCGCTGTGCTGAGGTTGCTGTGGCTGCTGTGGCGGCGTGCCACGCACAGCACGGCCCCTGCTTGCACGGTTGGGATGGCCGCGGGTTCTGGGACCCTGGCCATTTGCCTGCGCCTGCTGCGAAGTGTGGTGGTGCTGCTGTTGCTGCTGTTGCTGTGCCTGCTGCGAAGCGTGGTGGTGGTGCAGCTGCTGCTGCTGCTGGTGGTGGAGGTGCTGGTGCTGCTGGAGCTGCTGGTGGTGGTGGTGGTGCTGCTGCGGCTGGTGCTGTGGTGAGACATCAAACACGTCATCCGGCAGCGCCGCCGCTGGGTCCCCCCGCAAGTGGGGAGGCCGCTGCGGTCCGGGAGCAAGCTGGGGTGCAGTGTCGTAGCTGCCACTCATGCCGCCGCCCACGCCTGGCGGGTGCTGCAAGTGATGCATGAGGTGGCCATACTGCATGTGCTGCTGCATGTGCTGCTGCATGTGCTGCTGCACCACGCTGGGCCCAAAGCCTGCAGCACTGGCAGCACCAGGAAAGGGCGGTGGCGACGGCGCGGGGCTGCTCCAGTCCACGCCGCCACCCGCGCCAAACTGGGTGTGCTGAGAGTGGCACCCCCGCTGGCCGGTCATCGACACCTGGTCCAAAGGCCCGCCCTCCCACAAGCTGGGCTGACGCCCTTCTCCACTGCCGGCACCCAGCAGCTGCGACGGGCCTGGGTAGCCGAGGGCAGCGCCCCCGTACTGCATGTGGCTGGCCATGCCGCCAAAGGAGCCAAAGGCGGGGGCAGCAGCCGCGCCTTCAAACAGCTGGACAGCCTCCTGCGCAGGGAGCAGCACACGTGGCAGGTCAGGGCACCAGCGGCTTGCACCCCACATGCTGCATCACAAGCGGTCACAGCGGCCAGGCACAGACCTGCCTGCAGTGCATACCCATACCCCACCGGCCGGCGGTGCCGCGCAGCTGCACCCCGTCTCACCCTGGAAGGCGGCTGTGCCTGCCACGAGCTGCTGGCAGAGGGAAACAGGCCGCCTGGGAAAGGCGGCGGCGATGCTGAGGGTGGTGGCGGCGACGCTGATGGGAATGGCTGGCCCATGCCAGGCGGCGGCGCACCACCAGAGGCTGCTGGGCCCAAGTCAAGCGTGAGGTCTGCTGGCAGCGAGGTGATCACATCTGCCATGCTGTCCTGCGGGGGCTGGTGCTGCTGCAGCGCTGCAGCACCATGCAGGTCGTGCCCCAGTGGAGGCAGCAGCGCCATGTGGCTGGCCACCAGGGGCACACCCGCATCGCCTCCTGCTGCCGACTGCTGTGCGGAACCGCCACTCGCTGTCAGCTGCAGCTTGGCCACCTCATCAGCCAGAGGGGAGCTCCAGCCAAAGGCGGGAGGCATGATGGGTGCCGCAGTGCCGCCAACTGCTGCTGCCGCTGCTGTGCTGGGCTGCAGAGCAGGCACATCACCGGCGCCAGCATGTGAAGACCCACCATCGCTGATGCTGTGCGGCTCGAGCAGTGGCACAGCCTCTGCCACTGCTGCTGGCTGTGGCAGGGTGCTTGGCACTGCCTGGGCTGCAACTGCATCCAGCTCGGCTGCAGCCAGCCCCTCACCAGCCTCCTCCGCATCTGCTGCCTGGCCTGCAGGCTGCTCACCGGCCTCCCTGCCTCTGCCTCGCCCCCTGGGTCGAGCTGGCTGGCTCCTGCTGCTACCAGCGCCAGTGGCTGCGGCGAGAGCTGGCTCGCCCTCTGCCACCTCCTGCTGCATGCCCTCCTCTGCCTGGCCCTTCTTTGGACGCGGGGCTCGCTTGCTGCGCTGCTTGCTGGTGGCTGCAACCAGAACTAATGGTGCCGGGGCGGGTGCCGCTGTGTCTGCGACTGGGGCCGCAAGGAGGGGAGCTGCTGCTGCCACATCCTTCTTGCCGTCCTGCTTCCGGCTCCTGCCGCGCTTGCCAGGCCTGTCGCCCGCTGCACCTCCCAGCAGCGACATGGCAGGCTGTGGGGCTGCCTCCTCTGGTGCGCCAACCACCAACGCCTTCCAAGACACGCCAGGCTTCACAACACTGCTGCGCGCAGCCTGTGCTGGCAGTAGCTTGGCAACAGCTGGAGGTGGCGGCGGCGGCGGTGCTGCCGCCAAGTGGCTGGTGCTGTGCTGCTCTGGCTCATCACCGTCGGCCTGCACGCCTGGTGGTGGTGGTGGTGGTGGTACGCGCAGGGGGCCGGCAGACGTGGGAGCACTGGGCTCAAGGACACGCACAGCTGCGCTGGATGCCTCCAGCGCCTTGCACTGTATCGACTGCACTACGGGCGCTGCTGCGGTGTCCGCCTCCCCCTGCAGCAGCGTTGCCTCCACCGACTGCTGAGCTGGCACCCCCGCTGACGCAACTTGTTGGCTGGCGGGCTGCTCTGCCTCTTGCCTCAGCCCAGTCACGCTGTGCGGGCGCTCTACCTCAGATGGCAGCGCCTGCTGCTGCTGGTGCGGAGACAAAGGCTGCGGCGGTGGCTGAGCTTGCTGCACATGCTCGCCATTGCCCTGCGCCACTGTGCCGCCCTCAGTGAAGTCCCTACAGCGATTCTGCACAACAGGACAGCACATGAATGAGCGTCACGTGATTTCAGGTGGCGCACAGGCTGCCAACCAATGTCGTGCATCAGCTGCCCTGAGCTCAAGGCTCACCAAGCGTTGAGTTGCATCCAAGTGTCGCTCCCCAACACTGCCAGGGATGGGTGCGGGGGGGAACAGGGAAGGGTCGTGGGGCGCCGCCCGCAGCACTGGGCCCCGCTCAACCCGCCTGCCCTCAACGGGAAGGCAAGAGAAGTCCCTGCGATGCATGAAACATGGAGTTTGCAGTGGTGCGTGCCACCCAAGGCAAACCGCAGCCAAGCCTGGCACATGCATGTGGCTCTGCCTGCCAGCCACCCACCTTGCCTCTCGCGCGTCCCCTGCCTCATCAGGGTACCGCTCAAAGCGCCTGCCATACTCGCGAGGAGGCGGCCCCTGGCGCGGGGTCCGCTGCGGAGGCCCATCAAACCTGCCGCAACGCGCAGCATGGCACGGCATGTGGAGTGTGTGACCAAGGAGTGCGATTCATGCCGCATCTATGCAGTCCACACAGCATACTCCGCACTGACACTTCACTCCATCCCCGGGCAGCACCTCACACCTGTCATGCCGCGGTCGGTCGCGTGCATCATCCCGCCAGCTGGCATTGGGTGGTGGGCCGCCATACCTGCCGAACGAGGGCTCGTTGCCGTCAAACCGCCGATGGTCTCGTGGAGGCGACATGTCGCTCCGCTGCCTGCTGTAGAATTGAGGCGGCGGCCCCCTGCCGTAGCTGCCATACCCGTCAACAGATGGCGGCTCTTGTCTCAAGCCCATATCGCCGCCGCTGCGCCCACGATCGGTGCCCAGCACACGGTTGGGCCCTCCTCGCTCATCCTCATCCCAAGCCCCGGACTCCCCTGCTGCAGCAGGGTAATCGTAGTGTGCGGGGGCAGGGTGCTGATTGCCCGTAGCTGCGGTTGCCAACGAGGGGAACTCGCGCAAGTTGAGCGCCCGTGGCTGCTCCCAAGGTGCAGGCTGCGCTGGTCGGCCATGCCCAGCCCAGCTGGCCTTCTCTACAAGGGACGACGAGGGACCTGCGCCGTCTGAATGTGGGTTTGAAGCGCTGGCATTGCCGGTGCTAGACCAGCCGCCGCCGCCTGTGCTTGCTGGCTCGTTGCCCGCGTTCTCCTGCAGCAGGGATGAGGCTCAGCACCGTGTGGCAGGGATTGAATGCTCACGACCAACGAGCGGCTAACCTTTTTGAGGGAAGGCAAGTTGACTGGCCGCGGCACGGCTAGCTTGGTGCTTGGCTTTGGACGCTGCAATGCATGTGTGGGGCGGGCAGGGGACGGGCTTCAAGCACGCCAAGCGGGGAGTCCGTCATGCACGGCGGCAAGGAGCTCTCTGCGGCACAAAGACCAGTCAGTAGTAGTGCGTTCTCTTGCCTTGGGCGCGCCTAGGGACACAAAGCCGCTCTTGTGGAGATGGGCCGCCCCGCTGCGGTCTCGCTCTCGCTGCGCCATCGCCAGCCCAGCCCAACAGTCCGCTGCCAGAGGCAGCAAACTTTCAATGCGGCTCCATCCTGATCGGGCGCCATCAACGTGATGCAGTGGCACCTTACTGCAGCCGTTTCTCAACAGTTGCCTCTTGCAATTCTGCTTTCAGGCTGGGCTGATTGCATTGCAATGCTGGCTTGTGCCGCCTTCGCCTCAGTCGGCGCGACACCCCCTTTTGCCAGCAGCCACCGCACTCCCCGCTCCACCAGGCACCAGAAGCGTGCTTCCCGACAACGAGTGCAGGCGGTGGCCGCCCCCCAGTCCAGCGCCATGCGAGTCTACCAGGCCGCTGCTATGGACGCCTCGCAGCTTGCAAAGGTCACTGCCAGACCCAGGATCGATTTCACCTCCATCCTTGGCACGGTGAGCTTGTGCGGCTGCTCACTGCCGCCGCCACCGGCACCTCGAGCTTACATAAAAACACCATGCCGGGTGCAGGTGGCGCCTATTGTGGAGGATGTGCGCAGTAGAGGCGACGATGCTGTGAAGGAATACACTGCCAAGTTTGATCGTGTGCAGCTTGACACCGTGTGTGTGCCGATTGAGGTGAGAGCTGCAGCTGAATGCCGCTGGCTTTAGGAGGTGACATGGTGGCTGGGAAGGGCACAATTTGTGAGCTCTCGCCACGTATGACATGGTTGTTTGCGTGACTCGAACACAATTGATATTGATAGCACATCCTGATGCCTACTTGACACTGTCTCTCCATTGTGAGCAGGATTTGTCGCAGAAATGTGTTGCAAAAACGGCATGTCATTCCTTCAGTCCACCACCCCGTTGGTTGCTTGCTGTTCAGAAGTAACCTTCTCAAATGCTGCAGGAGCTCCCCGAGCCCACACTGGATGCCGAGACAGCGGCAGCCTTTGACGTCGCCTACGCCAACATTTCCACCTTCCACACTGCGCAGCGCTCCCCGCCACTCGAGGTGGAAACGATGCCGGGGGTTCGGTGCCGCCGTGTGGCGCGACCCATTGGCGCAGTGGGACTGTATGTGCCAGGCGGCACTGCTGTGCTGCCCTCTAGCGCACTCATGCTTGCTGTGCCGGCAGCTATTGCTGGATGTCGCACAATTGTGCTGGCCACGCCGCCGCGGCCCGATGGCACCATCACGCCAGAGGTGCTGTACTGCGCGCGCAAGGCGGGTGTCACACACATCCTGAAGGCTGGTGGCGCGCAAGCAGTTGCGGCCATGGGCTGGGGCACTGCCAGCTGCCCCAAGGTTGACAAGATCTTGGGCCCAGGCAACCAGTACGTGACTGCAGCCAAGATGGTGCTGCAGGGCAGCGAGGCCATGGTGGCCATCGACATGCCAGCGGGGCCGTCAGAGGTGCTGGTGGTGGCAGATGCTGGCGCAGACCCAACACACGTCGCCATTGATCTGTTGTCGCAGGTGAGCCTGCTCAGGCAGTGCGGCTACCAGGCAGTGCTGGTAGTGTGGCTGCTGTGCAAATGAGCTGCAAGCGTTGAAGGTGGACCGCTCTGCACGGCTCTCACCACATCCCTGCACCCTGCTTGATGCTTGCTGTGCAGGCTGAGCATGGGCCTGACAGCCAAGCAGTGCTTGTGGCTTTGCCAGGTGTGAACATTGAGGCGGTGCAGCGTGAGGTGGAGCGGCAGTGCGACTTGCTGCCCAGAGCGGAGACGACGCGGAAAGCGCTGTCCCACAGCTGCATAGTGCAAGTGGGCAGCAAAGAGGAGGCAGCAGAGTTCTCAAACAGGTGCGCGCTCAATGCGTTTCCTGGCATATTTGCAGCTAGCCTGGCAATACGCTCTTGCGAGCATGCCTGGGCCCTATCCTTTGCCCCGCGCCCCTCATGCCCTGAAGCCAGCCTCACACCCCTACCTCTGCCCCACCTTCGCCTCTTCCTGCCAGGTATGCCCCTGAGCACCTGATTGTGAATGTGGAGGACGCAGAGTCGTGGCTGCCGCTGCTGGACAATGCGGGCAGCGTGTTTCTGGGGCGCTACACTCCCGAGTCAGTGGGCGACTATGCGTCCGGCACCAACCACGTGCTGCCCACGTACGGGTATGCCCGCATGTACAGCGGCGTCAGCTTGGACTCCTTCCAGAAGAACATGACTGTGCAGAGCTTGACATGGCAGGGGCTGCAGGCGCTGGGACCCCACGTGGCCAAGATGGCGGCGGTCGAGGGGCTTGATGCACACCGTCGTGCAGTCACCCTGCGGCTTGGTCTCTCCAGCCCTGACAAGTTTGATTGAGGCGCGCCCAGCTCTTGGCCCTCACTGCCCGTTCTCCGCTGAAGACGGTGATGGCTTTGCTATTCAGTCCCATTGACCTACACCCCTTCAGCACTGTTTTCCACGCAAAATATAGCCAGAGCTGACATTGCCTTCTAGCACGTAAATTACAGTTATTGCTTAGCGTACAGCGAGGCACAGAAGGGCAAGGGACGGCTGAGCAGGCACAGCTCACAAACTAATGATTCGACGACGGTGGGTGGTTGCCTTGGTCCGCGCCCTGCGGTGGCTGACGCTCCAGTGTGTTGTAGTTGAGAAGCTTTTCTATCAAATCCACGTGGGTCTGCGGAAAGGGTGGAGAGGTGAGGCAAAGCGCTGAGCGCACCTGCCATCAGCAAGCAAGCAGCGGCAGCATCACTGTGAAACTTCAACTCGCCATTATCATTCGTCGGCAGCAGTATCGGTTCAACCCCAGTGCATCCATGGCATCCCTGCAGCAGCACCCGAACCCGAGCAACAGTGAGCAGGAAGTGACGTGGTAGCGGCGGCATCCTTGTCGCAGCAGGTCAGCGCAGCCGCACACTTCACATTGTCATTTCAATGCCCTCCATTCACAGGTGCGGGCGTCACGGCAGGTTCAGCATGCCCTTCGATTGCTCACCCCTCCGAGTACTCGGCCTGCAACAGGTCCAAGTATGTCTCCCACTTGTTGCCGATGACTTTACCGCACGTGAAACAACGCACGGGCACAATCATTGGGCAGGCAGCGCGCGCTGTGCTCGCGTGCAGATGCCAACAGTGGACCAAGTGAAGTGAGAAGTGAGTGAGCTAAATTAGGTGCCAACCTGCTGACGCGATGTACATGGCAGTACGTTTATTTTGATTTTGCTTGCATGCCAACCCTCTCAGTTTCCACTTCTGGCGCACTGCAACCCATAGCAGCAATGGATGCCGATCTGGCTCGCTGCCTGGCAATCCGGGGCACGCTCTACAAAGGCATCGACCCGTCGGTGCTCTCGCAGCTCACCTCAGTGGTTCAGCAGCATGAAATGACTGCGAAGCAGGCCGCCGCGGCCTTCGATAAGTTCATGACTGTGCACCGGTGAGCGGGAAGCGGCACAGGTGGCTGCTGTCAGCTGCTGACTTTTGATACGAGCCACCCGAGCGGGGTATCACGCCCTCCCCCTGCATCCCCCTGCAACTCTGCAACCCCGTCTCCTGCAGCCAGCAAAGTGCGTCGGCATCTGCTGAGGATGTGTCAGCCTTCCGCTGCGAGTTGACTCGCAGCAAGCCGCAGCCGCTAGGAGTCGCCCGCACCAACAACCTGTTCAACCGCGTCAGCTTGGACGAGTGAGTGCCTGCAGCATTGGTATGTCTGTCATGTTGGCTGAGTGTCTTTGGGACCCGTTATGGTGCTGCTGCTGCCCTCACAGCAGCTTGTCGGTTTGTGTGTGACACTTCCTGACACCAGCTGCCCTTTGTCCGTTGGCGGCCCCTACCACCCCCACAGCATGGTTTTGGCCGATGTGGCGACCGTCAACGGCGCTGAGAAGGCCGGCACTCCATCCTCAGCGCAGCAGGGTGCCAGCCAGCGGATCACACCCTACATGAGTCGCGTGGCGGCCCGGTCTGCGTCTGCCAGCAAGGCATACGTGCACACCCCTACCACTGGGGGCAAGTTTGCGGAGCGGCAGGGTGCTGGCAGCGTGGTGGCTAGCCTGAACAGCCACCTGGAGGTGCTGGCAGCAGCAGGCAGTGAGGCGATGGATGTGGACGGTGGGGAGGGGCATGCTGCGGCGGCTTCGCTGCGCTGTGACTTTGCGGTGCTGGGCCAGCCTCTGCCTGCGGACTGCAAGTACATGGTGGACCGACTGGAGGACAAGGTGAGGGGTGCACAGGGGGGTGGTTGGGTGGGCCGTGTGCTGACTTGCTGTGGTGTGGCCATGTGACAGCACAGCGTGCACAACTGGGCAAACGCGGAGCCCAGCTGCACTGCCGCTCTCCCCTGCACACATATGCATCCCGAGGCACCCATGCTCCTGCCCCCCTGCTCGCAGGTTGGCTACCTGGAGCAACGCATCCTGGCGGCAGAGGTGGCGGCAGAGGCGGCGCTGGGATGTGAGGTGCACCCTGCCGCCACTGCTGCACAGCAGCTGGCGCTGTTTGTGGGCCGTGTGTGCTGCGACACTGAGAACGGCCGACTCAACGCTCAGTCCCTGCTGCTGGAGGGCAGCCAGAAGAGCAGCCAGGGCAGCCGTGTGCGCCTGGACGTCAGCCACTGCGCCGCCTACCGCCTCTTCCCTGGCCAGGTGGTCGCCCTGCTGGGCACCAACCCAAGCGGCCACTACATAGTCGCCAGCAGCATGCTGCCCGGAGCAGCTGCTGCACCACTGCCCCGAACCGGCCTTGAGGCGCTGGCTGGCTATGCGTCGGCTACTGGGCAGGAGGGTCTGTCCCTGGTGGCTGCAGCCGGCCCCTTCACCTCCAGTGACGACCTCGAGTATGCGCCCCTGGCCGCACTGCTCGACTACTGCGCTGCGCCTGGGCGGGGGCGCTCCCCGCCCCACCTCCTCCTGCTGGTGGGCCCCTTTGTGGACGAGCAGCACCCCCTGCTGCGCCAAGGCACCCTGGACCAGCGCTTTGAGGATGTGTACGCCTCTCGGGTGCGCACAGGGCCAGCCGGGCAGCCACGGCTTTTGGGGGGGGGGGCAGCTGAGCGCACTGTGATGTGGATTTGGGTGTGCAAGGAAGGGAATTCGGGGAGGAGGAGGGGGCGCTTGACGATGCTGTTGACATGCATTTGGGATGCCTGCCCACCGGCCTGCTGCCCCCCGCAGGTGCTGGGCCAGATCAGCAGGTTTGTTGCGCGTGTCGGCTCCCGCACACGTGTGCTGCTGCTGCCGTCCACTCGCGATCTGCACCACCACCCAGTGCTGCCGCAGCCGCCGCTGCCTGAGGGCCAGGCGCGCAGCGCTGGCGTCACGTCTCTGGCCAACCCCTCCACCCTGCGCTGCAACGAGGTGGTGGTGGGCGTGTGCGCAGCCGACTGGCTCATGGCCTGCAACCGCGAGGAGGTGGCACGCAGCACACAGCCCCAAGATCGGCTGCCTGAACTGGCAGCTCTCCTGCCAGCACAGCAATCCTACATGCCACTCTTCCCGGCGCCGCTGGGCACGCCTCTGGATTGCAGCAAGGCGGCGACAGCGCTACACATGCCGTATGCTCCCGACCTCCTGCTGGTGCCCTCGGACCTTGCGCCCTTTGCCAAGCTGTGCCCCCTGCACCAGCTGGAAGGAGCGCCGGCGGCGGCAGCGAGGGCAGCACTGGCGGCTGCCTCGGGCGACGCACAGCCGGCAGCTGCTGCCCAGGCACAGGCCACATTCGTGCCAGACTGCAGTGCTGTGTGCATCAACCCTGGACGGCTGGCCAAGGGTGCCTCAGGTGGGGCCGCTCGCTCTCATGCCCCTGTCGGCACAGTGACGCTGCCCCGCCCCAAAGCACTCACACAGTCATGCACCCTCCACCCTTCCAGGTGGCACCTTTGCCGACATCCGAATCCTGCCGCTGGCGGAGGCAGTCAACGTGGCAGCGGGAGCACCAGCAGCCACCAATGCGCCTGTGCTGCATCAGCTGAGCAGCCGCTGCCGTGTGGACATCAAGCGTATATGATTGACGATAGCGTGAAGTGATGCACCACGCGTGCCTGCTTGCATGCGCCGCTGCTTTCCACTCTTGCAGCCACTTCCTCTGGCTGTCGCTGCTTGTCACCAAAATCACTGACCGACGGCAAAATAAGTTGCACTCATGTAAGCAGGCAACAAGCCAGTGGTGTCGAGTGGCTCAGGAGCTCAGTGCGGTGGTGTCAGCAGCGAATGAAAGAGGATTGCGCAGCACTTGGCGGCAGTACGCTTAGTTTGGAGCAGCAAGCTTGATGCTGCAAAGAATAATGTGAGTGTCAGTAATGAGGCAGCTTCAGAAAAAGGGTGGAACAATTGCGCATGTGTTATGGGGCAGGCCGTTGTCTAGCGCTCATCTACTGTTATGGGCTGCAAAGCTGGGGTATGTGGAGGCACGTCACCGAGGAGGAGGCAGAAGCACCGCCGCCTGTGCCTCCTTGCTGCCAGCAGTCCTGCTGCTCGCTGGACCGCCGCGGCTGCTGGTGCCCTGGCTGTCTGCTGCAACAATGTCAAAATCGCCGGCGGGAAACGAGGCCCGCGCCAGCTCAGCAACAACAGCGCTGACCCCCGCAGTGCTGCGCAGTCGCGTGTCTTTGGCAGCTGGAGGCAGCAGTCGGCCAGCACGCACGCGCAGAGTGCGGCGCTGGCTGGCGGCCGCCACCCACTCCATGCGCCCGGTGGCCACAAGCTCCACACGAGGGCCGGGCAGCCGGTGAGCTACAGCTACCCGTGCAGCCTCCTGCTCGGTGCTGGCAAACGCCTGCTGCTCTGTGGACCCGTTGCGGCCCCGGACCAACAGCTTTTGCCGCTGCGAGCGCTGCTCGCTCAAACGTACCAGCACAAAGGGGAAGGCCGACCAGCTGTCAATCTGGACGGCAGGCAAGTGCTGCGCTACCCACTGGCTGCCCACACTGGCGGCCTCCCACCTGCACGGATAAGTGCAGAGTCGACGACGCTTAAGGCACAGGCTGCAGAGCAGAGCACAGGCTGGGTATGACGGCAGGCATGCAGCGCTCCACAGCATGCCATGGGGCGCACCTTTCGTTGACCTGCCGCTCAATCTCTTGCTGCTGCCGGCGCAAGTGCTGCGCCTTGCGAGCCACAGAAACAATCTGACTGGTTGCAGCCGATGCTTCCTCACGCAGGGGGCTCTGCGGCACACGGTGGCATGGTAGCTGCGGTTGAGCAGCGACACGCACAGGCCTGGCATGCACCATTGCAGGCGGCAGCCAGCACCACAGTGCGGAGCCCCTTGCCCTTGCCTCGCACCTCCTTGATGCTGCCCTCAAGCAGCATGCAGTTGCCAAGCCCAGGCGACATGAGCGTCAGGCTCTGCCCCACACTGTTGTCCTCAACCATGCTGCTGTTCTGCAGGGACAGCGTGCGCCCAATCTGCAGGTTGAGGCCGCCATCAACGGTGTCCATCAGCCGCAGCGCAGCAGTCCACTCTTCCTCGTCATCAGGCTCCTCCAACCCGCCGTTAGCACCCGGCGGTGGTGGCGGCTCAAATTGCTTCATCTGCTCCGCCTGCCACTTGCGTGTGAAACGCCATCGCCATGCCGCATTCATTTCCTGATCCAGTGACGTCTCACCCAGCTGCCCGCGCTGCTGGCGAGGTACAGGTGCCGGCACAAAGGGAGGCGTGGTCCCCCGCACTTCTACCTCAGGCAACCTGACCTGCTTGTCACCAGCCACTGCAGCTGGTGGCAGCGAGGATGCGGCGCTCGCCTGCCGCACAGCCCCGTGCTGGCGCTGCTCCTGCTGTTGCTGCTCCTCCTGCTGGCGCAGATGATCGGTAAAGAACTTCTGCCGCCCTGCCCATGTGCCTAGCATGCCCTCGTCGTCCTCCTGCTGTATGCTGATCAAGTGCCTGTTTGTGGTTGCCTGGTGTGCAAGCGGAGCGGATCGTCGGCTGGACGTCGTGCGCCGCCGCGACCCGCTGCCTGTTACCCCATCTGCCGATGGATCGCCAACAGCAGGATCGCCAACACTGTCCGCAGACCCCTGCCTGGGCTGGTGACAAGGCAGGGACGGTTCAAACGAATCGTCCAGGACTGGTTGGCCAAACCTGCGAAAGACAGCAACGACCAGCGGCGTTGGGCCTCAAGCGTCGGCAGCGGGCTGCAATTTGCCTTGCCCACACCGCATGATCTGTTTGCATTCTGCGAGTCGCATAGCAAGTTCAGGTGGTGGCTGGCGGCTGTCACGGTAAACTCACCATGCACCCTCTATCAACGACACCAGGTCTTTGGCAGCACCGTCCATACCCCCTCCGACCCCCGCCACCGACGACACCACGGCTCACAGCATCGACAGCAAGCAGTCTCGTGCGAGAAGCCTGCGCTCTCTAGTTAACAGCTGATGCGTCGATAATGCGATGCAAGAACGTGACTTCTTCTTGAATTCTTGTTGGATTGGACGGCATTGTACTGCGGTGAGCGTCCCCGAATACATTACATTGACCAAAGCTGCAGCTCACAAGGGCTATCAGGATCGGTCTGTACCCAACAGTTTGTCAAGCTGGTATGCAAGTGGTAGCCCCATCCGGCCAGCATATGAGTCAGGTCCCTCATGAGCGGTGCATACCCAACCACCAAGCGCGGCCTGGAAGGAGGCGGCAGGGAAGTCAGCACATCGTCCAAGTAAGCAGCAGGGTCAGATTCAAAGCACTGTCGCTGCGACATGCTGCCTGAAGTGAGGGGGCACGCATCTGGCAGCGCCAGCCATGCCTCGCCGTGCTGGTTTAGGCTGGCTGTGGCAGCGGTATGCAGTGGTGGCGAGCAATCCAGGAATCGCATGGGGATGGGCCTATGCACGTGGGTGTAGTACGGCGTGGTGTGACAGGGCGTAAGGAAGAACACGCTGGTCCCATTTGGGTCAGCGGACGCCAACTGCTGGATGACATGCATGACGGCCACTTGCGCCCTGCAGCGATGGGGGTGCTTCAAGCAGCGCACTGAGAATCAAGGCGATCAAATCAAGAGCAACACTCATGGATAGATTAGGCGGTGTGCTGCCGCGTACCCATGCCTACTTGCCTGTGGTGAACCAGGCTGAAGTAAGCAGCCATGGGCAGCTGCAGCACAATACACGCCATCGCACCCCAGCGTCTGAACCTGCTAGTGCTGCCGCTGCCGCGTCCAGAAAGACATGCTGCTGCAATGCCACAGTAAGGCATCAGCAGCTGCAGCGCAGGCAACAGAAAGCGAAACTCCTTGTGGGCTGGCAGGCTGTATGTTGCCAGGGACCAAGTCGCCAGCCCTGCCAGCTGCAGCTGCCTAAGACTGCGTCTACTCAGCAGCACTCCTACGACCATCAATGGCAGCAGCGAAGCCATCACTGCCGGAAGCCCCGCACTCAAGTTCCAATGCCATGAATGTCGCCCGTACTGCGCTGACCCCCCAGCCAGCAAGTTAAAGCGCAGGAACTGCCAAGGCACAACCACCCATCTGCAACGTGGGAGCAACCACCCTTCAGGCACTCAGGTGCAAGGCTTCCAGACAGGCAGTACGCTGCTGCGCACGCTGTGCCACGTCTCACCTCCCATACCCTGCGCGGTCAACCAGCAATGCCATGCCAAGCAGCCCACCACCGATAGCTGCGCCATCTAGCACAAGCATCTTCAAGCCACTCCCGCGCTGCCGCCACAACTCCAGCGCCACAGGTAGTGTCCAGAAGAGGGCGCTGGAGGGGCGCACGATGATGCTGAACGCAGCGCAGGCAATCCAGGCCCGCTGGTGATGGTGGAAGGGACGTGTGCTGTGGTGCCTGCTGCCAGCACTACTGCTGCTGTGGCGCCTGCCAGCAGATTGGCTTTTGCCTCCGGCACCACTGTCAGCAATGCCACCATTCCGGCAAACGAGCCAGTGGTAAGCGCCAGCAGCAGCTGTCAGTGCCTCGAGGCTGTTGGAGTAAGTGCGCGGCAGGCAGTAGCCGTTGAACCAGCTGGCCAGCTGGCATACCAGACACCATCTGCACGCAGCATGTTGGTTAGCTGTTCGCAAGCAAGGTATGGCCTTGCCTTGCTGAAGAATCTAAGCACAGCTGGTATGCACAATTGCACGCTTACCTGCCAGCCTGCTGTCCAGCTTGTAAGGTGGCCATGGAGGTGACATATACATCAGTGGTGGCAGCGCAAAGGGCTTGCAGCAACAGTGGTGCCCGCCTCACCGCCCAATCGCTGTCTAAGTGCAGCGCCTTCAGCAGGGCATATGGCGCCGCGAAGAGCAGAGGGTGCACATAGCTGCGTAGACCAACAGCCCACTCCCACGTGAGGTGGCCATATCTGCAGCTCAACGGCATTGATGGGTCCACTCTCGCACAGTATGCGTCAATGCAACTCAAGAAACAAGAGGGAGTAGCACTGCCACGCACCCAAACACCAGTCGGTGCGCCACTTCAGTGCTTTGCCAGAATTCATCCGGCGCAAAGACAGTCCGAATGAACAGGGCCTGGAGGACACGTAATGTCAGAGCAGCTGGCACTGCGCTCATGATCTGCAAGCGCTGCAAGGGGGGCGGTTCAGCCCTCCAGCTCATTTGCTACAGGGCAACAACAGGTCCTTACTGTGCAGGCGGCGGTGGCGGCGCAGAGTGTTCTACAGCACTTGGGATTGGATAATTAACAAGCCGTGTGTCGCCAACGTTCACATACAACGATGGATACAACGATGGATGATGAAGTCACCGGTATTCAGTTATTTGAAAGAAATTGCCGCAGAGGAAGGAGTTGTCAAGCAGTGACATCACCAACGCCATTGGACAGAGCTCAGGATCAAACGCTTGGAAACTCTCGAGTTTCACATCTTGTACTGGAATCGTACCGTGCCGTGCCGGATGCAGCATTTATATCGCCCAGCGCGAGTGCGATCAAAACTGGATCGTTCTCACATTGCCGCAGCTGCAGTTGAACACGAGACGGCAATCAACCCTTTCTGGGAGTCCTCCGGCCCTTTAGCCGCACATTCAGCCGATTGATCTCACCACTGGCACAGCATGCATCACGGGAGATGCGTGATCCTGGCTCTAGCGGCAGTGTCGTCACTTTCAGCCGCCGTAGCAATGCCGCACAATGTGCTCGAGACATTTGCAGCGCCCACCGGCCTGCGCTGGTCTCAGGCGGCATTTCTGAAAGACAGTGGCATTGAGGTCACCTACAATACTTCAGAGCTGCACCACAGTGGCGACTGGGTAAGGAGCTGCCCCTTTGTTGAAAGCTGCCTGCGCCCAGTCCAAACCGGCTGCCTTTGCTGTCCACAGGTCAAAGTGGCCTGGAAAGGAGTGTTGGAGCCACAGGCCAGCGACATGCTGGCTGTTTTCTGCCCGCCTGATGCGTACGAAATTGGTGGGGCTGCTGTCAAGTACGCCAACGCTTCCGATTCACCTGGCTACCTGGAGAGTGGTGCAGGAAGCACTGCCCTTCGCCTGGTCAACTTGCGATGTGACATGCGCATTGTCTTGTTGCGGGCAGACACATCCACTGTGATAGCTGTGGGCCCTGTCCTGCACAATCTCAACCCAAATGAGCCTACCGGCGTTCACTTGATGAGGACACAAGAGCCAACGTGGGTGACTGCTCGCCTTCTGCTGTGTTTTTTGTGCGCATGCCAGACTGGTCATCGATCGAGTTGATGACAGGCACTGCCGCGCAGCCTCCTTCACCTGCCAGGTGTCGCTACCCACCGCTGCATGCAGGGAGATGCTTGTGCAATTCACGACTCGCGACAAGGGACAGCCAGTTGTACAGTATAGCTACGCTGCCGACGATGCCCAACGAACCCAAGTCCCCGCCACAACCACCACCTATAAAGCGAGTGACCTTTGCGGGCCGCCTGCTTCTACTTTTGGCTGGGTGGACCCTGGACACCTCCACACGGCAGCTATGACAGCACTGCAGCCTGGCCGCCAAGTCTTCTATCGCGTTGGAGACGCGGTGCGGGCTCCAGCTGGCAGCTGCTTGCCAGTGTTGCCTGTGAGGATGACCAGGCTGTCTCACGGCGTGCGACGCGACAATATCTGTGTCTTGTGTGCAGGCAAGCGGCATCTTCAGCCCCGCATTTAGCTTTCACGTCCCACCTGTGGTTAGATCTGACACCACTGTACGCATGCTTGTTTTGGCTGACCAGGGAGTGGGTGAGTGCCTAGGTGTGGTATGTGTGGCACGGGTCCAGTGACGCAGGGGCGACTTGCTCCTCCACGTCACACGTGTGTTGGTGCAGGTGAGGTGGACGGGTCCGCCCAAGCAATGGAGTACTTTCCTGCTGCTGGCGTCGCCGAGCTGATGGTGAAGGACAGCCGGGGGGCAAGCTCCTCTGGTCGGGACTTCTCGCTTGTCTTGCATGTGGGAGACATCGCGTGAGTTCCAGCGTGCGCGGTGCCGCCTGCAAGTCCTGGCCATGAAAGTAGTATAGAGTCTGCAAGTGCTGTTGGTGTGCAGGTACGCAAGAGGCTTTGGCGCTCTCTGGGACGCCTTCTTGTTTCAGCAGCAAGAGTTGAGCTCTCGGGTGCCCTACATGGTGGCCATAGGCAACCATGAGCGAGACCATCCCAACCAGCCATCGTGCATACACCCAACGATGGACTCTGGCGGCGAATGTGGCGTCCCCTTTGAGCACCGCTGGCCCATGCCCTTTGCTGGACCGGACCAGCCGTGGTTTAGCTTTGACCATGGTCCGGTCCATTTCACAGTCATGTCGACCGAGCACAGCTATGAGCATGGGTCGCCGCAACACGCTTTCCTCACTGCTGATCTGGCCTCGGTGCACCGCGGCCGCACTCCATGGCTTGTCCTTTTAGCGCACAGACCCTTCTACATCGACGCTGACGATGCAGCTTATGGACCTGAGGCGAAGCAGTCCACTGCTAAGCAGGTGCATGATATGGACGGCATGCGGACGTCTGCTGCAGCACGTGCGCCGTAACTGGTGGCTGTTTGCTGCTCTTTGCGCCTCCTCCCTGTGCAGCTGCAAATGGCTCTGGAGGATTTGCTTGCAGAAAATGGTGTTGATCTTTGTTTGGCTGGCCATCACCACAGGTGGCTATGATTGGGTGGTGTCTCATTACTTGTCCTGCATGTATCATTGCCTGGGTCCTGCCAAGCTGCTGCGTGATTGTCGTGCCATCTGCAGTTACCAGCGCACATGCCCTGTGTACAAGAACACTTGCCAGGATCAGTCTTCGAGCGGCCGCCGGGGCATTGTGCATCTCTGCGTGGGAAATGCTGGCGCACAGTTCTACAACAACGGCTTTCCTGAAACTCCCAATTGGATAATGCACGAGGTATGCGGGTGGCAATTTTCACACATAAGATGGGCCTCATGCGCTGGGTCGAAGCTTTGCTTGGCAAGAGGAAGGGCACTGCGCATGCCGCCCTGTTGAGTGATGTCAGCACAGAGTGCGTGGTGACAACCCACCTGAACGCTTTGCACTGCAGGCACAGCTGACGCACGGTTATGCTCGCTTTGAGGCCAACCGGACACACTTCCGCATTGAGGCGCTGGATTCTCAGGGCGATTCTGCGGGCCGGGTGTTTGATGAAGTCACATTGACGCGCTTTGCACCCAACTTGAATCTCTTTACTGAGCCTGTGGTGTTGTGAAAGGTGTTGCGGTGTGAGATGGCAATCGGGTTGCATGCCAACGTGCGGGTGCCTGAAATAAAGGTGATGCCGTGTTTGTGACACTTTTCACCATCTGTCGACCGAGCATTTGGCAAGCTTGATGGGTCGCTCGCGCAGCAGAAGTAACGAGCGGCAGCGGCGGTCAAGAAGAGAGCACAGGCAACGAGAAATACACTGCTGGTTCTTGTGATTGCCAATCATTGCGGCTTAGTGAAAAAGCTTGCACAAGGCGAAAGCAAGTCGGCCATCCCCCTTGTACAACGCAGATCGCGTGACAAGCACCGCAGGGATAGCAGAAGAAGGAGCAGGGAGCGAGCGAGCAGCCTGCCGCGCCGCAGTAGCCGCAGTCGCAGCTGCAGCCCCAGCCCGCCTGATGCAGAACGCCGCCATGGTGCACCGCCCCGCAGCCCCTTGTTCGATGCCAAGGCTATGGCACGAGCTGAGATGGAGGTCAAAGCAAGGGCACTTCGCGAGGAAGAACGACGCAAGTGAGATTCAATGCGAGGACTGCCAAGCAGAGCGGCCGCCTGCGGTCAACGGCTGGCCAGTTAAACAGTTGGCCCCCTCCCTTTGGCTGTGGCCCCATACTGCAGAAAGCTGGCAGAGCTGGAGGAGCAGCTTATTGAGGCGGAGACTACGGCACGCGTGCAAGCGTGGGTAGAGAGCAAGGTGACAGACGCGCTTGGCAGCGACGTGGTCCAGCGATCTCTGCAGCAACGACTTGAACAGGAGCGCAAGCTTCTTGAGCAGCAGGTGCGCTCGCTGCCGCAAACAGTGCTCGAGCCGGCTGGCATGCCAGCCGTGCACCAAACGCCATGATCATACAAGGCGTAGTTGCATTACTGCCTGCCGCACTGTGTTTCAGGTTCACGAGGAGCTCAACCGCGAGCGGCAACTTGCAGAGGAGGCTGAGCGTGGACGGCGGGAGGCAATTGATCAGCAGAAGCTGGAGCTGCGTAAACTCGAGGAGGAACGGCAGCAGATGGAGCAAGCGGTCAAGGCCAAGCAGCAGCAGGAGGACGAGCATGAGGCGCAGAGACGATTTGCAGAACTTGCCGCAAAGATGCGAGAGGCTGACGAGCGGCGGCGGCGGGAGCAGCAGCAAGAGAAAGAGCGGAGGGAGAAGGGCAAGAACAGGGTGGATGCTGGTCGTCCCAAGTTCAGCTTCAAACTGGGATAGTGAGATGCGTTTATGTTTGGCACATGACATATGTCACAACAGGTGCGGAGCGGCGGGTCTGGCACGCGATGCTGAAGCATTCCTTAGCGCTCCTGGCCCGGTGACAATAGCACACACATCCCCACAAACTCAAACTGAAGCTCACAAATGAAGCTTCGTCCTGTGGTTGGTGTCGCGCTCGCTGCGGCACTCGTGCGTTGGGCGGTTTCGCTTCACGACTACTCGGGTGAGTGACTAGGGTGAGTGACTAGGGCACTGCAACACTGCAGGGCGCTCATTGGCTGGCCGACTGCCTACCGCCGCCGCCTCCGTCACCACGGTGGTGCAGGGCTGGCGACGCCGCCACGATTTGGGGATTATGAGGCACAGCGTCATTGGATGGAAATCACAGTCAGCTTGCCGCCATCTGAATGGTGAGTGAGCTGAGCCGTGCCACCGGGTCATGCAGGGTCATGCAGCCAGTTTGCTTCCTGATGTGTCAGTGCTCTTGTAGGTACCGTAACTCCAGCCGCAACGACCTGGGATATTGGGGCCTCGACTACCCTCCTCTCTCGGGCTACCAGGTTATAAGTGGAGCAGTGGCAGCGATGTACCCAAGTCGTGGGCAGCCCTACAGTGCATGCTGCGTCCTCACACTGCCTGAGCCCCATGTGCCCGACCCTTCCTGCAGAGTTGGCTGTGTGGAAAGTTTGTGCAGCACTTTGAGCCCAAAGCGGTGGAGCTGCGGGCATCGCGGGGCTATGAGTCGCCGTTCAGCAAGTTTCTGCTGCGGCAGACGGTGCTGGCTGCGGACGCTCTTGTGGCGCTGCCTGCTGCACTAGCAGCGGCTGTCGTATTTGGTGGTGGCAGCAATGGTCGGCGCTTGCAGCTGCTGGTGGCGCTCCTGTTTAGCCCTGCGACTGTGCTCATCGACCATGGACACTTTCAGTACAACTGCATTGGGCTTGGCCTGGCAATGGGCGCGGCGGCAGCACAGGCAGTCGGCCACGATGTGCTTTGCTCTGTGCTGTTCAGCTTATCGCTCAACCACAAGCAGATGGGGTTGTACTATGCCCCTGCCTTCTTTGCCTACCTGTTTGGGCGATGCTTGCAGCAACGCACACCAGGCGGCAAGGTGTGTGGCATGGCTGCTGCATGACAGCGGCCTTTGCTTGTGCCGCCACCTGTCGAACTGTACGCTGCCTACCTGCCCTGCAGGTGTGCGCAGTAGCTCGGCTGGGCGTGGTAGTTGCGCTCACGTTTGGATTGGTGTGGGCGCCCTGGCTACGTGCACCAGGCGCGGCGTGGCTGGATGTGCTGCGGCGTGTGTTCCCTACACAGCGGGGCCTGTATGAGGACTATGTGGCCAACTGGTGGTGCACCTCCTCCCGTCTCATCAAGTGGACACGCCTGCTCAGTCAGGCACGCCTGTTGCAGCTGTGCAGCACTGCCACCCTGGCAGCCGCAGCACCAGCAATGGCGATGCAGCTGCTACGGCCCAGCCCTCGCGGTTTCTTGCTCTGCCTGGCCGCCAGTGCCACGGCTTTCTTCCTGTTCTCGTACCAGGTGGGGCGATGGGCAAACCCTGGGTGCAGCAGTTCAGCTGCTCAATAAAGGGCAGCCACTGTGCAAGTTGTTGGGTGCCTGCCTGCAAGCACCTCGAAGAGCCTGGCTGCCCTCCAGCTGCTTCTCGCCGCCCCTTGCTGCCTCCAGGTGCATGAGAAGTCCATTCTTTTGCCGCTGCTGCCTCTCAGCATGCTGTTCGGTGCGGAAGACCCACAGCTGCTGTGCTGGATCAACGTCATTGCCACCTTCAGCATGGCGCCGCTCCTGCAGAAAGATCGTCTCGGCCTGGCCGCCATTGGCACGGTTGCAGCCTGCGTCGCAGCTGTTCAAATTGCCCAAATCGCAACAGCGAAGACTGATGCCCCGAGGCAGCACAGAGGTGGCACACCACTGTTGTCAGGGCGGCGGATCCAGCAGCGCTTGATCCAGCTGTCATTTCTTGGCTGTGTCGTTCTGCTGGTGGCTTTCGTCACGCTGCCGCCGCCTCAACACCTGCCCTTCCTGTACGACGCACTCATCGTCACATGGAGTTTCCTTCATATTGCGGCGCTGTTTGCCTACGTATACATTCTCATGCTACAGGAATTTCACAATGCTGGCAAGGCAAAACAGCCATAAACATCAATGTCAACCGTGTATCTCTCAACTCACTGGGCCTTTGGTCACCACCCTACCGGCTGACCAGGTGCCAACTACTTGTTGGGAGAGAGCTCAGCAGCCAGCTGCGGCAAGACTTTGAATAGGTCCCCAACCAGGCCGTAGTCGGCAATCTGAAAGATGGGGGCGTCTGCGTCGCTGTTGATGGCCACAATCACCTGCAGGAGACCAGCAACACCAGCGTCGGCCGCATTGGTTGGTCCCGAGTCGATACGGTGGTGGTGCAGCCAGCGGCACTGTGGACTCCACGGCACAGTACCCACCTTGCTGGATGACATGCCTGCTACATGCTGGATGGCACCGCTGATGCCAACTGCATCAGGCCAGGAAGGCATTTCAACGACATCCAACGCATCCCAAGCAATGGCAGGCAAAGCAGGCAGCCCCGTAGCTAGCTCGACCAAAGCTGCTGCTCACTTGCAATGTACAAGTCAGGGGCCACCACTTTGCCGGTCTGTCCAACCTGCACCATCAGCACCCAAGACAGATTCAGAGCACCCCTGAGGCTGCTGCGCGGCACTGCACGCCAACAGGCCATTTCTGCCAGTTCGCCGTGCCACACTTGCCTGCAGGTCGTTGGGTGCGTAGCCGGCGTCCACCGCCGCGCGGGAGGCCCCAACCGCTGCCCCCAGCTTGTCAGCTATCGGGTCGAGGAGGGCGCTGAAATTGTCGGCGCTCTTCAGCGCCCGCCCGCCACTGACCACCACACGCGCCTGCCCCAGCTCCGGCCGATCTGTGCCCAGCACAGGCATCAACGTGTCAATGGCCACAAGTAGCAGGCAGCAATGGAATTGGCAGAGATGCGTCAGAGATCTGTGCAGACAGGCAGGACGGCCGAATGAGGTCATTGAGAAGCAGCCACACCTTCATCCAAGGCGATGCACCACTGCAGCACCCGCATGAAAATGTCCGCACCTGACTTGCACACCTCCTCGCCGACCCATTGTGATGCACCTGCAGCGTCCCTTGCCGCCTGCATCTCCTCTGGGCTGACTGGCTCAACCGATGCGCTGCCGCCGCCGGTGGCAGAGGGCGCAAAGGCGGTGGGACGCACCGTCAGCATGCGGACGCCCTCACCCACCGCCTGCACTGTGGCCAGCGCGTTGCCTGCATAGATGGGTCGCACGAAGGTGCGCTCGTCCCGCACCTCCACCACGTCAGCCACTGCCTGCACAGGTGGGCGGTGGGCAGAGAGTGGTGTTTGTGAAAAGGCTTGCAGGCAGCATGCCACATGCGATCGACTGCGCGCATGTTCGCACCTGCACATCAAGGAGTGCTGCAGCCCTGGGCAGCACGTTACGGCCCAGGGTGCTGGAGGGGGCCAGCACATGGGTGTACTTGCGACTGCAAGAAGAGCGGACCACCAAAGAGCAGGGCAGCAGCGGGGGATGGGCGCAGCGAGAGAGCCCCAGGGAGGTGGCTGACCTGCACCAAGCAGCTGCAACCATACCCTGGTTGCCCCGCCTGGCCTGCAGTCAACCCACCTGCGCTGCACTGCTCCCAGCAGGCCTGCTGCTGGCTCAGCCAGACTGTGGGCCAGGCAAGAATGTTCGGCAGTCAGCACAGCCGTCACGCCATCGGCCTTGCTAGCTGCGGCTGCCACAGCTGTGGTGCTGCCAACGCCTCCCGCCACCAACACTGTGACTGCGCCCCCGAGTTGTTTGGCTGCCGTCAGCGTGTGCAGCGTGTTGGGCAACAGCGCGCCGTCCTTGTGCTCTGCCAAGACCAATGTACTCAGCTGCACATGTTGCACGGCCAAAACGCAAGGTAGTGACATTGCCGTCCGCTGTGCCTGCTGCTGAGGCACAAGCTATTCTATTCACTCACCGCACATTGCGAAAAAGCAGCAAACGACGCTAGCACACGCCCCGCTGGCTTGACCAGGGGCTTGGCCAGGGGCCAATTGCAGGCACCGACCGGCATGGCGGCGGGTCAGACTGCGACGGAGCAGCTGACGACCGGAAGATCAGCCCTGGGACAGTGATCAACAGCGTGTGGGGTTGCTTGAGTAAGAACAAACTGTGTGTGTGTGTGTCCTGGCCACAGTCGGGGTGGTGAAAGCCACGCTCACAGTCCCGCTGTCTTCCAGGCTCTGGGTAGCTGTGTGAGGTTTCTAAGGTTGCGAGGCGCATCAAGAGGCTGGCCGACACCGTTCAAGCCATTCGGACACTCGTACCGCCTTATTTTTGATTTCGCCCGCTTGCCCGCATCCCCGCATCTGTCCCATCGTCACTGCCTCCGACTGCCGCACATTCCTGAGGCCCCGCCCCGCGCTTTGGCCTCGATCACTTCACTGCGCCCATCAACTGTGCTGTTACAAGCACCACTGCCAAGCACCAAGCACAACACTGCTACCACAATACTGCTACCACACAAAATCTCACCTGTGGAAAGTGCATACACGTTCGGCGGTGTTTTAAGGCGCCGGGTGGCCGACGGCAGTGCGCCGTCATGAACCCTGCCGGCAGCAAGCGCGGGGCATTAGAGAGCGGGCAGTCAGGGCAAAGGTATGCGCCCCGCAAGCGGCCTGCCATGGATGATGACGACATGATTGAAGACTTCGACTTGGATCCGCCTGACGAAGAGGACGACCCGGGAATGGACTTGGAGGTGCGTGGCGCTTGATGCTGTTTGTAAACAAGTGGTGGTGTATATCTGCTCACCATTGGGCACTTATTTGTTGTGTGCACCCTGCCTGCTTGTACAGGTGGACGAGGGCAGTTTGGGAGAAGCCGGCAAGAATTGGCCGCGTCCGGACGCCCCGCAGCTGAACACCACCACTGACAAACTAGGTGTGAGACTGCAGCACTTGTTTGACGGCGTGCATTGTCTGCAGAAAAGACAGCAAATGGAAGAACATAGTCCTTACTGATGGCCAGGTCACCGCCTGGTGAATTTGCGGCCTTCTTGCCATCTCATTTCAGCTGCAAGATGGTGCCCTCATTACGCTGCGTCTGTTGCTGCACCCTGGCACCCCCGCCGGCTGCCCGCAGTGTTCCAGCAGCTGGAGGTCGATTATGCAATGGGAGCACCGCACCACACCCACTACCCCACAGACCTCAAGGAGGTGCCTGTGCTGCGCATGTACGGAGTCACTGAGGCGGGTAACTCTGTGGCCGCATTTGTGCACGGCTTTGAGCCCTACTTTTACGTGGAGGCGCCCACGCCCTCCTTCTCACCAGACGACTGCCAGGCATTGGCCGCGGAGCTTAACGTGAGTGGAGCAGCTCAACTGCCATGCTGCAGCGTCAATGAATGCTTCTGGCAGCGTTTAAGGCGCAGCAGCCTGAATGCCTGGTTCTGTGGTTCAATGGGGTCTTGAGCAGCAGTCGAGCTGCACACACAGCTGCCCTGTGCTGCCGCTTGTCAGTCCTGGACGCGCTACTCAAGCACATGCACAAACGCTGCAGATTCTCCTTGCTGGAAGAGACAAGAGCCGAAATCCCCGACAGTGCCTGCGAGTCGAGCTGGCACGCAAGCAGACGATGATGTACTACCAGCCCCAGCCCTCACGCCTCTTCCTCAAAATCGTGCTGGCAGTACCTACCCTGGTTGCTGGCTGCAGAAGTGAGTCTGTGGTAGGAACCTGGCAGAGTCATGTGGCATTCCACACAGACAAAGTGCAGCCACAACGCTGCATCTGGCCGGCCAGAGCACCTGGCACATCAAGTGACAGGGAGCCTGACTGGGGCTGACCCTGCCGTGCCATTAGGTGCCAAGCATTGCTGCTGCCACTCATGCCCCCATATTCATATGTACTGTCGCTTTTGCCATCGCCATCACACAAACCTGGCCTGACACGTACACGTCATGGCCTGACACGTCACATGCCGCTTGCTTTCGCCCTTTATGCAGCCATATTCGAGCAGGGCATCACCTTGAAGTGGCTCAACAGCCTATCTTACCGCAGCACCACATACGAATCCAATGTCATCTATGCACTGCGCTTCATGATCGACTGCTCCGTGGTGGGCGGCAACTGGGTGGAGCTGCCCGCGGGCTCATACAGCCTTGTGCAGGCACAGGTGCGCTTGGTGTGCGGGTGGGGGGAGAGGGGGCGCAGGGTGGAGGCGTGAGCCATGCGTGCGTGCAGCCAAGATGCATTTTTCAGAGCTGGGCATACCTGCAGGTGCATCCGCCATGCGGCAGTGTCCCGGCCAGCACCAGGCATCTACCATGGTGCACCACGGCGCTGAGTGGCCAACCATTGTGCGCCCTGCATGTCCTGAGACGTTTCCGACCTTACCCTTTCTGCAGCGGCACCAGACACATTGCCAGCTGGAGGCACACATCCACTACAGCAAGCTGGTCAGCCATGCACCGGAGGGCGAGTGGGCGAAGATGGCGCCCTTCCGCATCCTGTCCCTGGACATTGAGTGCCAGGGGCGCAAGGTGCGCCACTGCTGCCCGCGGCTGTGCGTGTTGTGAAGCGGAGGCGTGCAGCGGTGGGGTACCCGGCCCGCCTGCAACACCTGCACCCTCAGGCCCCCTGCCTTGCACCTCCAAGCTGACACCTCACCCTCTCACAACCCTTCCCCGGCCCCGCCTGACTCCGCGCCCCTGCACTGCAGGGCCACTTCCCTGAGCCCGACAAGGACCCGGTCATCCAGATTGCGTCGCTGGTCACTGAGTTTGGGCGCACAGAGCCCACAGTGCGCAACATCATGACCCTCAAGTCCTGTGCACCCATTTCTGGGGCAGGTGGGCTGCAGGGCACCCGGCTGGCAGTAGGGCAGGGTTGAGGGCTGCCCTGAGCCTCTGCCGCAGTGCTTGCCAGGCTGCTGGCAGCTGTCAAGGCTCCCTGCACTGCACACTCTGCCCATGCTGCTGGTGACCACTGGTGACCCGCCTGCCACTTGCTGCTGTTGCAGAAGTGATGTCGTTTGACGATGAGAAGTCGCTGTTGCTGCGGTGGCGTGACCTGGTTCTGGAGAGCGACCCCGATGTGTTGATTGGCTACAACATGGTCAACTTCGACCTGCCATACCTGCTCAACCGCGCAGACACGCTCAAAATACCGCAGTTCTGGACCTGGGGGCGCATGCGCAACAGGTGGGTCCCAGGCGGGGTCCAGGGGCCTGATGGCAATGGTGGAGGCAGGGCGGCAGGCAGCCACCACTGCTGCTCCTTCTCCTCATGCTGCATCGCCCCTGCCCGATGCCCTTTCCCCCCTGGTTTCCCCCTCCCGTGCAGGCGGTGCAAGATGCGCGATGGTCGCTTCAGCAGCAAGGCTTACGGCACCCACGACTTCAAGGAGATCAGCATTGAGGGGCGGGTGCAGTTTGACTTGATGCAGGCCATACAGCGCGACCACAAGCTCTCCTCCTACTCCCTCAACTCTGTGTCAGCGCACTTCCTGGGGGAGCAGAAGGAGGATGTGCACCACAGTGACATCAGCAAGCTACAGGACGGCAACGCTGAGTCCCGCCGCCGCCTGGCCATCTACTGCCTCAAGGTGGGTGCGGCAAAGAGGGGCGGTTTCCAAAGCCAGCAGGCTGGCCCTGGGCCAGGCGCAGGCATTGGCTTGACTCCCGCCACCGCCACCACACCATTTCCCTGGCTTGGCAGCAGGCGCACGGACTGACAATATGCGCTGCTGCTGCACCACTCGCACCTCGACCCCGCCCTGCCCTGCAGGATGCGTACCTGCCTCAGCGCCTGGTGGATAAGCTGCTGTACATGTACAACTATGTGGAGATGGCGAGGGTGACTGGGGTGCCCATGTCCTACCTCCTCTCCCGCGGCCAGTCCATCAAGGTCTTCTCACAAATCCTGCGCAAGTCCCGCACCAAGAACCTGGTGGTGCCCAACATGAAGGTGGGTAGGCAGGGAGCTGGGCAGGGGCAGGAGCAGGCAGGAGGGTGAGGAGCAGGGAGAGGTGGAGCTGAGTGGCAGGACGTCGCCAGGCGATTGATACTATATTGAAAGCCGTCGATTCACAGTCGTCTTGCCAGCATGCATCCCTCGCTCCACTCAGGTGCTGGATGTGTGCCTGCCTGCTCACTGCCCACTGCTCACTGCCTGTCCCTGCCTGCCTGCCTGCCTGCCTGCCTGCCTGCCTGCCTGCCTGTGCAGCGTGGCGGTGACCCCAGTGAGGGCGTGGCGTATGAGGGTGCCACAGTGCTGGAGCCCAAGGCTGGGTACTACGACAGGCCCGTGGCCACCCTCGACTTTGCCTCCCTGTACCCCTCCATCATGATGGCACACAACCTGTGCTACACCACACTGGTGCCCAAGGGCCACGAACACATGTTCCCAAAGGGTCAGTCAGTGGGGAGGAAGGCCAAGGGAGGGGCAGTGCAGCTGCCGCATCCTGGCACTACGCTCCCTTGCACAACCCTGACGTTCAGCCAGCCTGTCACTGCTGCAGAGCACGTGACGCTGTCGCCCAACGGCGACACCTTTGTGAAGCCCTCGCTGGCAAGTGGTGTGCTGCCGGAGATCCTGCAAGAGCTGCTGGACGCTCGCAAGCGGTGCGCAGGGTCTTGGGTCCAGGGGTTTGGTGGAGGGGCATGTCAGGCAAGGAGCAGGGTTGCGTGCTTGTGCTTCCCAGAGGGAGGGGGCGGCATCCCTGCCACCACCAGCTGCCATGCTGCATCGGTGTGGCGCCTGTATCAAGTTCTTGGCCGCCTTCACCCCCGACCCTGCCTCTCCGCCTGCATGGCTGGGTGATGCAGTGCGAGGCAGGAGATGGGGCAGGTGTCTGACCCCTTCCTCAAGGCCGTGTACAATGGGCGCCAGATGGCGCTCAAGGTCTCGGCCAACAGCGTGTACGGTGTGTGCATGGCTTGCTGCTTGTGCTGGGCTGCCTGTGGCTGGTGCTGTGACTCCTGGCAGGGCTGCAGGTTCCCCGCCTTGGCCTGCAACACTCACCCCACCCTTGCATGCTGCTGCGGCAGGCTTCACGGGCGCCACTGTTGGTGCGCTGCCCTGCCTGGAGATCTCCTCCTCGGTCACCTCCTTTGGACGGGACATGATCATGGAGACGCGGTGAGTGGCTGGCTAGCTGGCTGGGCTGGCTGGGCTGGGTGGCTGCACAGGGGGCCTGGCAGCGGGGTCAGGGGTGGTGTCTGTGTTCTTGCTGTCAAGCGTGCTTTGGCTGTGAGCACAGAGCACATACAGATCGTTGCAGCCTGTCCCCCTTTTCCATCACTACCCTGCCGCTACTCCTCACTTCCACCCCCCCCCTCAGGCGGCGTGTCACTGCCAAGTACTGCCGCGCCAACGGCTATGCACATGACGCCGATGTTGTGTACGGCGACACCGACAGCGTGATGGTGTCTTTTGGGGTGGAGGACACCGGGGAGGCGATGCGTTTGGGCCTGGAGGCGGCAGAGGAGGTCAGCAAGGCATTCATCCAGCCCATCAAGCTGGAGTTTGAAAAGGTGGGGCGCCTGGCAGTCGCAGGCTGCCTGCCTGCCTCTCAACTCCCTTCCTCCCGCTGGCAACACACAGCACGGCCATGTACCCGTGACTACCCTGCCTGCCTGGCACCTCCCCGCTTGCCCATCACAGGTATACAATCCGTACCTGCTGATCAGCAAGAAGCGGTACGCTGGCCTGCTGTGGACCAAGCCGGACAAGTGGGACAAGATTGACACCAAGGGCATTGAGACAGTGCGGCGGGACAACTGCCTGCTGGTGCGCGGCAGGCTGGGGGCGGGCGGGGTGGACTGATCCCACATGGGAATCACCAGCCTTGTGCCAGCTGGCTTCAGGCGCTGTCAGTCCACCACCACTTGCCCCCCCACCTCTTCCCGCAGGTGCGGAATGTTGTGACGACGTGCTTGGAGAAGATCCTGGTACAGCGTGCACCCAGTGAGGCATGTGAATACGTGAAGGCAGTCATCTCAGACCTCCTCATGAACAAGCTGGACCTGTCGCTGCTGGTGATCAGCAAGGTGCGGAGGCGCAGCAGCACGCCTGCTGAGCCGCTGCCAGCCAAGCGGCATGACGCACCTCCTCAGCTTCCCTGCTGATGCGCGTCCACCCTTGTGTTGTTAGCGTCCCCCCACCCGCCCCCTCTCGCTCACGTCTGTGCGCCTGCAGGGCCTGACCCAGGACGCTGACGAGTATGAGAACAAGGCGGCGCATGTGGAGCTGGCCAAGAAGATGAAGAAGCGGGATCCTGCCACCGCGCCCGCTGTTGGTGACCGTGTGCCGTATGTCATTGTCAAGGCTGCCAAGGGGGCTAAGGGCTACGAGAAGGCTGAGGACCCCATCTACGCCCTGCGCAACAACCTGCCCATCGACTGCCAGCACTACCTGGACCACCACTTGGCGCAGCCGCTCCTGCGGCTCTTTGAACCCATCCTGAAGAACCCCAAAGAGCTGCTCACGGGTGGGCTGATGGGTGCAGCGCTGTCACAGCAGCGTGTCCCCATGCGCCAAGCAGCAGCCCGACAAGTCGTGCATGAAAGTTGCACGCTGCTGTCGGCTCAGGAGATAGCAGCGTCTCGAAAGTTGCTAAGCCTGTACTGCCAGCCACCCACGTGCCACATTGCAGGCGCCCACACTCGCTCTATCATGGTCAGCACCCCCTCTGCTGCCTCCGGTGGCATCATGAAGTTTGCGCAGAAGCGGCTGACCTGCCTGAACTGCCGCGCTATGCTGGCCAAGGGAGAGCAGACGGTGTGCAAGCACTGCAAAGATGTGGTGAGTTGGTCGTTGCCAGATCGGAGATGTCGCGCCTCATGCCTGCCATGAACCTGCTACAGCAGTCACACAGCAGTTGCCAGCTGCTGTCTCGGTTAAAGTCTGTTTCACACACTGTTCGCTGCTGCCCCGCCTGTCACAGGAAGGCGATGTCTACCAACGCACGGTGCTGGGCGTGAATGACTTGGAGGCACAATTCAGCGCACTGTGGACGCAGTGTCAGCGCTGCCAGGGCAGCCTGCACCAGGATGTATTGTGCCGCTCGAGAGACTGCCCCATCTTCTACCGACGCATGAAGGTGCAAAAGGAGCTGGGGGAGGCACAGAACACACTGCAGCGCTTTGAAGAGTGGTAGGACTGCAAGGCGTCGACTGCGTTGGCAGCTACGTGAATGCAATGTTCCCTGCAAGCTGCTGTCCCTCTAAGAAGTTACATTGAAACCGCATTGCCAGCTTGAAGAAAAGAAATAAAGAACAAGAAGAACACTTGGACATGGAAGCAGCAGGAGGAGCCAGGCCTGCAGAGTTTACGCGTTGTCTGTATGCACACAGAAAGGAGAAAAGGCAAAATTGCTGTGCCACGGCAGCATGATCGGCAACAAACGGTTGTGTTTGACCAAGAAGGAGGGCGCCGTGTTTGCAGGGTTTGCAGGTTGCACGGCGCTGCAAGCCTCTATGGCTATGTCGGCACAGGAGAGGTTGTATGCGCATGAGAGGAGAGAACAAGGGACAGTGCACGGTGTGGTCAGGTTGCGGGACGGCGGGGTCCAGTCAGCACAAGCAACAGGCTAGCCGCCAACACAGCTTCAATCTCACTGAGCATACCCACGCCTGTCTCCACCTCCAGCAGACTCAGCAGCCCCTTGTTTGCCCACAGCTCCGCGCCAACAGCCGATGCGAGTCCACCGAATGCCAAGCGTCCTGTCACATCTCGGACCACGTCGGTTGCCGTTGTCAGCTTGCGCGGCGCCGGCCAGGCCACGCCTGCCACCAGCGCTGCTACCACCACCACCAGCAATGGGCTGTTGTCCAGCTCAAGCTGCGCCAACAGTCCCTGCCCATTGAGTCGCTCTGACAGCAGGGAGGCACCCTGCGTGCAAGTGTGAGGCAGGCGACGGTTGATGGCAGCTGTCCGTGCGGCCAAACACTTGACACTCACACAATGACATTTCACGCTTGACATGTCACACTGATCTGGGCAGTAAGACCCACCAAGACCATCAGGGCTAGTGAAGAGGCAAAGTCACGTCCTGTGCCAGGTTCGACAGGCCGGCGGTGAACAGTCGTGCCGCCGCTTCTAGCTGCAGCGGTCGTCAAGACAGGGCGCACGCTGCGACCAGTTGCTCGTGGCGTGCACGGGAGGGCAGGTCCCGAGCGCGCTGGCACGTGCAGCAACATCCGCGGCAATGCAAGCAACATGGTTCAAAAGGACGTGCACAGGCGGTGCGGCTGCAGCGGAGGACGGACACACGGCACACCGGCGGCGGCGACAGATTGATGCAAGTACAACAGGACATTCCCCTCAAAACCTGAACCAGCTCGCTGCAGCGCATCTTCCGTCGTCCCTCTTGAATGACCGACGTCGTTGCGAAAGGCAATGTTCTGGTGCTTTTCTCGCGGCATGAGATGGCTGTTTGCATTGGTTTGACAGTCCACATGCTCGACCAGGGTCGCAGGTGCTTCATGACTCCACCGCCGTCAAAGGGCGCAGCCTGTCTCCAGCGCCGCAGCGGTTTGAGTGTGGCGGTGGCGGCGCGGCGAGCGGTGGCTGCGGGGCGGTGGCGGTGAGAGTGTTTCGGTGGCTGTTTGCATTGGTTTGACTGTCCACATGCTCGGCCAGGGTCGCAGGTGCCTCATGACTCCACCGCCGTCAAAGGGCGCAGCCTGTGTTCAGCGCCGCAGCGGTTTGAGTGTGGCGGTGGCGGCGCGGCGAGCGGTGGCTGCGGGGCGGTGGCGGTGAGAGTGTTTCGGTGGCTGTTTGCATTGGTTTGACAGTCCACATGCTCGGCCAGGGTCGCAGGTGCCTCATGACTCCACCGCCGTCAAAGGGCGCAGCCTGTGTTCAGCGCCGCAGCGGTTTGAGTGTGGCGGTGGCGGCGCGGCGAGCTGTGGCTGCGGGGCGGTGGCGGTGAGAGTGTTTCGGTGGCTGTTTGCATTGGTTTGACTGTCCACATGCTCGGCCAGGGTCGCAGGTGCCTCATGACTCCACCGCCGTCAAAGGGCGCAGCCTGTGTTCAGCGCCGCAGCGGTTTGAGTGTGGCGGTGGCGGCGCGGCGAGCGGTGGCTGCGGGGCGGTGGCGGTGAGAGTGTTTCGGTGGCTGTTTGCATTGGTTTGACAGTCCACATGCTCGGCCAGGGTCGCAGGTGCCTCATGACTCCACCGCCGTCAAAGGGCGCAGCCTGTGTTCAGCGCCGCAGCGGTTTGAGTGTGGCGGTGGCGGCGCGGCGAGCGGTGGCTGCGGGGCGGTGGCGGTGAGAGTGTTTCGGTGGCTGTTTGCATTGGTTTGACAGTCCACATGCTCGGCCAGGGTCGCAGGTGCCTCATGACTCCACCGCCGTCAAAGGGCGCAGCCTGTGTTCAGCGCCGCAGCGGTTTGAGTGTGGCGGTGGCGGCGCGGCGAGCGGTGGCTGCGGGGCGGTGGCGGTGAGAGTGGTTCGGTGGCTGTTTGCATTGGTTTGACAGTCCACATGCTCGGCCAGGGTCGCAGGTGCCTCATGACTCCACCGCCGTCAAAGGGCGCAGCCTGTGTTCAGCGCCGCAGCGGTTTGAGTGTGGCGGTGGCGGCGCGGCGAGCTGTGGCTGCGGGGCGGTGGCGGTGAGAGTGTTTCGGTGGCTGTTTGCATTGGTTTGACAGTCCACATGCTCGGCCAGGGTCGCAGGTGCCTCATGACTCCACCGCCGTCAAAGGGCGCAGCCTGTGTTCAGCGCCGCAGCGGTTTGAGTGTGGCGGTGGCGGCGCGGCGAGCGGTGGCTGCGGGGCGGTGGCGGTGAGAGTGGTTCGGTGGCTGTTTGCATTGGTTTGACAGTCCACATGCTCGGCCAGGGTCGCAGGTGCCTCATGACTCCACCGCCGTCAAAGGGCGCAGCCTGTGTTCAGCGCCGCAGCGGTTTGAGTGTGGCGGTGGCGGCGCGGCGAGCGGTGGCTGCGGGGCGGTGGCGGTGAGAGTGGTTCGGTGGCTGTTTGCATTGGTTTGACAGTCCACATGCTCGGCCAGGGTCGCAGGTGCCTCATGACTCCATCGCCGTCAAAGGGCGCAGCCTGTGTTCAGCGCCGCAGCGGTTTGAGTGTGGCGGTGGCGGCGCGGCGAGCTGTGGCTGCGGGGCGGTGGCGGTGAGAGTGTTTCGGTGGCTGTTTGCATTGGTTTGACAGTCCACATGCTCGGCCAGGGTCGCAGGTGCCTCATGACTCCACCGCCGTCAAAGGGCGCAGCCTGTGTTCAGCGCCGCAGCGGTTTGAGTGTGGCGGTGGCGGCGCGGCGAGCGGTGGCTGCGGGGCGGTGGCGGTGAGAGTGGTTCGGTGGCTGTTTGCATTGGTTTGACAGTCCACATGCTCGGCCAGGGTCGCAGGTGCCTCATGACTCCACCGCCGTCAAAGGGCGCAGCCTGTGTTCAGCGCCGCAGCGGTTTGAGTGTGGCGGTGGCGGCGCGGCGAGCGGTGGCGGCGGGGCGATGGCGGTGAGAGTGTTTCGGTGGCTGTTTGCATTGGTTTGACAGTCCACATGCTCGGCCAGGGTCGCAGGTGCCTCATGACTCCACCGCCGTCAAAGGGCGCAGCCTGTGTTCAGCGCCGCAGCGGTTTGAGTGTGGCGGTGGCGGCGCGGCGAGCGGTGGCTGCGGGGCGGTGGCGGTGAGAGTGTTTCGGTGGCTGTTTGCATTGGTTTGACATTCCACATGCTCGGCCAGGGTCGCAGGTGCCTCATGACTCCACCGCCGTCAAAGGGCGCAGCCTGTGTTCAGCGCCGCAGCGGTTTGAGTGTGGCGGTGGCGGCGCGGCGAGCGGTGGCTGCGGGGCGGTGGCGGTGAGAGTGGTTCGGTGGCTGTTTGCATTGGTTTGACAGTCCACATGCTCGGCCAGGGTCGCAGGTGCCTCATGACTCCATCGCCGTCAAAGGGCGCAGCCTGTGTTCAGCGCCGCAGCGGTTTGAGTGTGGCGGTGGCGGCGCGGCGAGCGGTGGCTGCGGGGCGGTGGCGGTGAGAGTGGTTCGGTGGCTGTTTGCATTGGTTTGACAGTCCACATTGTTGAACGGCAGTGCAGCGCCCTGCCTGCTGGCAGCTACGCGGCAGCGACCAGCTGTCCAGCCTACTCACCTGCATGCTTTTTATTCCTGTTCCCCTGCACCCTGCACATTCCTCATGCATGCACACACGCTTCTCATGATGCACAGCAACCCTCTTTGGCTGACGATGCCTCACACCGTTCCTCTTACCGCATGCGTACGTCACCCGCACACCTCTTTACAACACCCTTTGAGTCATCCCTTTAGTGAGCCCATGATTAACCTCTGCTGATCTGAGCATAATCCTTTGTCACCACAGCCTATAAAAGCTGGCTGTTGCTGTGCACATCATACCTTCTTTCACCCTTCTTTTGTAGCGGCTAGCGTTCCGGTCGGTGTAATCACCTCATACTTCCAACAGGTTATGGGCCCTAGCTCACCTGCGTAATCCCGAGTGAAAAACCTTTTGTGATCCCACGCGGTCCAGCAGCGGCCATGGCTCATGAAGTCGACAAGCCCATCGTTGAGCGGCTCGATGTTGACAACTACGCAACGTGGAAGACTCGGATGAAGTACTTGCTTGTCAGCAAGGAACTTTGGGCGGCCATCGAAATTGATGATGTCAGCCGCGAAATCGACCAGAAGGCGCTGGCCCAGATCGGCCTGCACGTCAAGGAGCACCACTTGTCCACGCTGGAGCGGTACGATACTGCCAAAGGAGCCTGGACGCACCTCCAGCAAGTTTATCAGGCCAAGAGCAACGCACGCAAGCTACAGCTACGCCAGGAGCTCACTCTACTCAAGATGATGCCAAATGAACCGCTCACCAAGTTCTTCTCACGAGCACAAGACCTCCAAACCCAGCTAAGGGCAGCTGGGCACCCTGTGGCTGACCAGGATGTGGCATGGGCAGTGTTAGCCGGCCTGCCTGCCGCCTACAGCACCGTCATCACTGTGCTGTCGACCACCAGCGAAAATGACATGACGCTAACAGATATCCTGCCCAAGTTGCTGCACGTTGAGCAGAAGGAGCAGACGACGCTGCGACGCGACGAGACTGCGCTCACAGCCAGGCCCAGCAGCGGCAACGGCACAGGCTCCAGCCGCAACCCCGGCTTCAGCGGAAGCACCAGCTTCAACAACACACCAAGGCCAAACGGCAGCAGCCACCAGAAGACTTGCTACTACTGTGGCAGACCAGGCCACATTCAGCGCGATTGCCGCACCAAGCAGCGTGACGACTCGCAGCGGCGCAATCAGCGCGGGCAGCACCAGCAGCAGCAGAATTGCCGCCAGCAGCAGCGGCAGCACGGCGCCATCGCATTGGCAGCACACACATCGCCAGCAGCAGTGAGCTGCGGCATCAGCAGTACCAGCCAGCCTGCTCGCTGGGTACTCGACACGGGAGCATCCAGGCACATGACACCTGACGGCAGCGCACTGATGAACAAGCGTCCCGCACCAGACATCACCATCACCTTCGGCAACCGTGGCACAGGCAAGGCAGCAGCAGTGGGTGACGTCCTGCTGCATGCGCCAGAGGCATCGTTTCTCCTGCGGGATGTGCTGCACATTCCTGAGGCCACTGAGAACTTGATCTCTGTGCGCCACGCCACTAACAACGGCCTGGATTTCAAGTCCACCTCCACCGCCTGCGAGATCTGGCGCAACGCAGCCAAGCTGGCATCAACCTCCTGCAATGGCGACAGCATCTACTACCTCGATGGCTGGATCACCCCAGAGCAGCAGCAGCAGTCGGCACACAGCGCAATGAAGACCCCACCGCTGCTGGCTCACACCGCCAAGGAGACGCCGCTCGTTTGGCACAAACGTTATGCGCACCTGGGCTTTGGAGGCCTGTCCAAGCTCAAGTCCTCCAACATGGTCACCGGCATCCACACCACCACCACTGAGTTCCAGGCTGCAGGCGAGGGCAGCCTGTGTGAGGCCTGTGTGCTGGGCAAGCAGCACCGCCTCCCATTCACAGCCTCGGGTACCAGCAGCAGCAGGCCCCTGCAGCTGCTGCACACGGATGTATGCGGTCCCCTGCCCATCACCTCCAGCGGCGGCAACAACTACTTCCTCACCCTCCTTGATGACTACTCACGCCTCTCCATTGTCATCCCGCTGGCACGCAAGTCTGACGTCGCGCAAACCGTCATTGACACCATCACCCTGCTGGAGAACCAGACCGGCAACCGAGTGAAGAGCGTCAGATCTGACAACGGCACTGAGTACCTCAACCACAAGCTGGAGCGCTTCTACCGCGACAAGGGCATCCACATGCAGACCACCAACCGCTACACACCTGAGCAAAACGGCGCAGCAGAGCGTCTCAACCGCACCCTGATCGAGAAGGTGCGCCCCATGCTGGCTGAGTCTGGCCTGCCCAAGAGCATGTGGGCAGAGGCAGTGGTGACAGCCAGCTACATCAGGAACCGGTCCCCCGTGAAGGGCCGCGAGCTGACGCCGTGGGAGCTGTTTTACGGCAGCAAGCCTGATGTCTCCCACTTGCGCACCTTTGGAGCTCGCGCCTATGCTCTCACCCCCAAGCAACTGCGGAACAAGCTGGAGAGCGTCAGCCAGCCTGGACGCTTCATCGGCTACCCCTCTGGCACCAAGGGCTACAAGATCTTGCTGGATTCTGCCGACACCGTCATCTCCCGAGACGTCATATTCAGTGAGACTGACTGCAGCAGCAGCAGCAGCAGCAACATACTGCCACAGCCGATCAGCAGGCCTCCTCTTGAGGTCGTCAACATCAATGACGATGCACCTGTCACTGTCTGCTCGTCAATGACGATGCAGCAGACAGTGACAGCGTGGGAGCAGCACAGCTGGAGGAGCAGGAGCAGCCTCCTCTGCTCGCTCCGCCTGTCCCGCTTGTCCCGCCTGTACCTGCAGATAATCTGCCAGCACAACGACCCACCAGAGCGGCAGCACAGCGGCCTGCTCACCTCTGGCAGGATTGTTGAACGGCAGTGCAGCGCCCTGTCTGCTGGCAGCTACGCGGCAGCGACCAGCTGTCCAGCCTACTTACCTACATGCTTTTTACTCCTGTCCCTCTGCACCTTGCTCATTCCTCATGCATGCAGACACACTTCTCATGATGCACAGCAACCCTCTTTGGCTGACGATGCCTCATACCGTTCCTCTTACCGCATGCGTACGTCACCCGCACACCGCTTTACAACACCCTTTGAGTCATCCCTTTAGTGAGCCCATGATTAACCTCTGCTGATCTGAGCATAATCCTTTGTCACCACAGCCTATAAAAGCTGGCTGTTGCTGTGCACATCATACCTTCTTTCACCCTTCTTTTGTAGCGGCTAGCGTTCCGGTCGGTGTAATCACCTCATACTACCAACAGGTTATGGGCCCTAGCTCACCTGCGTAATCCCGAGTGAAAAACCTTTTGTGATCCCACGCGGTCCAGCAGCGGCCATGGCTCATGAAGTCGACAAGCCCATCGTTGAGCGGCTCGATGTTGACAACTACGCAACGTGGAAGACTCGGATGAAGTACTTGCTTGTCAGCAAGGGACTTTGGGCGGCCATCGAAATTGATGATGTCAGCCGCGAAATCGACCAGAAGGCGCTGGCCCAGATCGGCCTGCACGTCAAGGAGCACCACTTGTCCACGCTGGAGCGGTACGATACTGCCAAAGGAGCCTGGACGCACCTCCAGCAAGTTTATCAGGCCAAGAGCAACGCACGCAAGCTACAGCTACGCCAGGAGCTCACTCTACTCAAGATGATGCCAAATGAACCGCTCACCAAGTTCTTCTCACGAGCACAAGACCTCCAAACCCAGCTAAGGGCAGCTGGGCACCCTGTGGCTGACCAGGATGTGGCATGGGCAGTGTTAGCCGGCCTGCCTGCCGCCTACAGCACCGTCATCACTGTGCTGTCGACCACCAGCGAAAATGACATGACGCTAACAGATATCCTGCCCAAGTTGCTGCACGTTGAGCAGAAGGAGCAGATGACGCAGCGACGCGACGAGACGGCGCTCACGGCCAGGCCCAGCAGCGGCAACGGCACAGGCTCCAGCCGCAACCCCGGCTTCAGCGGAAGCACCGGCTTCAACAGCACACCACGGCCAAACGGCAGCAGCCACCAGAAGACTTGCTACTACTGTGGCAGACCAGGCCACGTTCAGCGCGATTGCCGCACCAAGCAGCGTGACGACTCGCAGCGGCGCAATCAGCGCGGGCAGCATCAGCAGCAGCAGAATTACCGCCAGCAGCAGCGGCAGCACGGCGCCATCGCATTGGCAGCACACACATCGCCAGCAGCAGTGAGCTGCGGCATCAGCAGTACCAGCCAGCCTGCTCGCTGGGTACTCGACACGGGAGCATCCAGGCACATGACACCTGACGGCAGCGCACTGATGAACAAGCGTCCCGCACCAGACATCACCATCACCTTCGGCAACCGTGGCACAGGCAAGGCAGCAGCAGTGGGTGACGTCCTGCTGCATGCGCCAGAGGCATCGTTTCTCCTGCGGGATGTGCTGCACATTCCTGAGGCCACTGAGAACTTGATCTCTGTGCGCCACGCCACTAACAACGGCCTGGATTTCAAGTTCACCTCCACCGCCTGCGAGATCTGGCGCAACGCAGCCAAGCTGGCATCAACCTCCTGCAATGGCGACAGCATCTACTACCTCGATGGCTGGATCACCCCAGAGCAGCAGCAGCAGTCGGCACACAGCGCAATGAAGACCCCACCGCTGCTGGCTCACACCGCCAAGGAGACGCCGCTCCTTTGGCACAAACGTTATGCGCACCTGGGCTTTGGAGGCCTGTCCAAGCTCAAGTCCTCCAACATGGTCACCGGCATCCACACCACCACCACTGAGTTCCAGGCTGCAGGCGAGGGCAGCCTGTGTGAGGCCTGTGTGCTGGGCAAGCAGCACCGCCTCCCATTCACAGCCTCGGGTACCAGCAGCAGCAGGCCCCTGCAGCTGCTGCACACGGATGTATGCGGTCCCCTGCCCATCACCTCCAGCGGCGGCAACAACTACTTCCTCACCCTCCTTGATGACTACTCACGCCTCTCCATTGTCATCCCGCTGGCACGCAAGTCTGACGTCGCGCAAACCGTCATTGACACTATCACCCTGCTGGAGAACCAGACCGGCAACCGAGTGAAGAGCGTCAGATCTGACAACGGCACTGAGTACCTCAACCACAAGCTGGAGCGCTTCTACTGCGACAAGGGCATCCACATGCAGACCACCAACCGCTACACACCTGAGCAAAACGGCGCAGCAGAGCGTCTCAACCGCACCCTGATCGAGAAGGTGCGCCCCATGCTGGCTGAGTCTGGCCTGCCCAAGAGCATGTGGGCAGAGGCAGTGGTGACAGCCAGCTACATCAGGAACCGGTCCCCCGTGAAGGGCCGCGAGCTGACGCCGTGGGAGCTGTTTTACGGCAGCAAGCCTGATGTCTCCCACTTGCGCACCTTTGGAGCTCGCGCCTATGCTCTCACCCCCAAGCAACTGCGGAACAAGCTGGAGAGCGTCAGCCAGCCTGGACGCTTCATCGGCTACCCCTCTGGCACCAAGGGCTACAAGATCTTGCTGGATTCTGCCGACACCGTCATCTCCCGAGACGTCATATTCAGTGAGACTGACAGCAACAGCAGCAGCAGCAGCAACATACTGCCACAGCCGATCAGCAGGCCTCCTCTTGAGGTCGTCAGCATCAATGACGATGCAGCAGACAGTGACAGCGTGGGAGCAGCACAGCTGGAGGAGCAGGAGCAACCTCCTCTGCTGGCTCCGCCTGTCCCGCTTGTCCCACCTGTACCTGCAGATAATCCGCCAGCACAACGACCCACCAGAGCGGCAGCACAGCGGCCTGCTCACCTCTGGCAGGATGACGCTTACCGCATCACTGGGCGTGCCAACCTGGCCAGCATCAGCGAGCCCACCACCGTCAGCGAGGCTCTCAGCTCCGAGCAGGCAGCAGAGTGGCAGCTGGCGATGGACGAGGAGATGGCAGCACTGGCAGCCAACGGCACCTGGACGTTGGAGCAGACCCCAGCTGGCGTCAACCCAATCCCAGTTAAGTGGGTGTTCAAAATCAAGCGCGACAGCAGCGGGCGCGTGGAGCGCTACAAGGCTCGGCTGGTGGCCAAGGGCTTTCGGCAGCGTGAGGGCATTGACTATGATGAGGTGTTTGCCCCCGTCAGCAAGTATGCCACGCTAAGAGCCCTGCTGGCCAAAGCTGCAGCAGCAGATCTGCACATCCACCAGCTGGACATCAAGACGGCGTTCCTCAATGGCGAGCTGGATGAAGATGTCTACATCCAGCAGCCACCCGGCTACGAGCAGGGCAGCAGCCAGCTGGCCTGTCACCTGCACAAGGCGCTTTACGGCCTGAAGCAAGCACCACGCGCCTGGCACGTCACCCTCAAGACTGAGCTGGAGTCTCAAGGCTTCCTCCCTTCTTCAGCCGACGCTGGCCTGTTCATCAGCAGCGCCATCACCGCCACTCCCTCCTACCTCCTCACCTACGTCGACGACATCCTGATCTTCGCCTCTGACCTGGGTGAGCTGCAGCGCATAAAGCAGCAGCTCATGCGTGCATTTGATGCCCGTGACCTGGGGGAGGCAGCATACTTTCTGGGCATGGATATCATCAGGGACCGTGCCCGTTGCACCATCAAGCTGGCACAGACCCGCCTGACAGCCGACCTGCTGGCCAAGCACAGCATGACGGCAGTCAGGACAGCCAGCACACCGCTCAGCACGGCAATCAAGCTGACCAAGGACGGCGATCCCCTGGACCGGCAGCACCACGGCTACCCACAGCTCATCGGCAGCCTGATGTACCTCTCAGTCTGCACGCGGCCGGACCTCTCTCAAGCCGTGGGAGCTCTCGCCCGCTACATGGCCAATCCAACAGCTGTGCACTGGCAGGCAGCAAAGGGAGTGCTGCGCTACCTTTCCGGCACAGCAAACTACGGCATCAGCTTTGGCAGCGCCAGCCCTGGACTGGCAGCATACTGCGACGCTGATTATGCAGGCGACATCGACACCCGCCGCTCAACCACAGCCTATGTCTTTATTCTCAACGGCGGGGCAGTCAGCTGGAGCAGCAGGCTGCAGCAAACAGTTGCAGCATCAACCACCGAGGCAGAGTACATGGCGGCAGCAGCAGCCATCAAGGAATCGCTGTGGATCAGCAAGCTGCTCAGCGACCTGCACATCGACAGCGGCATAACCACCATTCAAGCTGACAGCCAGAGTGCCATCAAGCTCCTCAAGCACCCCGTCTTCTCCATGCGTTCCAAGCACATCGACGTCATCTACCACTTTGCCCGGGAGCGTGTCGCTCGCAAGGAAGTCACCTTCACCTATACCAAGACTGATCACATGGTGGCTGATGCACTGACCAAGCCTGTCCCAGTCACCAAGTTCCAATTCTGCCGAGCAGCAATGGGCGTCACTTCATGCAGCTAAGCAGTCTGCGTGGGAGTGTTGAACGGCAGTGCAACGCCCTGCCTGCTGGCAGCTACGCGGCAGCGACCAGCTGTCCAGCCTACTTACCTGCATGCTTTTTATTCCTGTTCCCCTGCACCCTGCACATTCCTCATGCATGCACACACGCTTCTCATGATGCACAGCAACCCTCTTTGGCTGACGATGCCTCACACCGTTCCTCTTACCGCATGCGTACGTCACCCGCACACCTCTTTACAACAATGCAAACAGCCACACAAACACTCTCACCGCCACCGCCGCGCCGCCACCACTCGCCGCGCCGCCACCGCCACACTCAACCCGCTGTGGCGATGAACACAGTCCACATGCTCGGCCAGGGTCGCAGGTGCCTCATGACTCCACCGCCGTCAAAGGGCGCAGCCTGTGTTCAGCGCCGCAGCGGTTTGAGTGTGGCGGTGGCGGCGCGGCGAGCGGTGGCTGCGGGGCGGTGGCGGTGAGAGTGTTTCGGTGGCTGTTTGCATTGGTTTGACATTCCACATGCTCGGCCAGGGTCGCAGGTGCCTCATGACTCCACCGCCGTCAAAGGGCGCAGCCTGTGTTCAGCGCCGCAGCGGTTTGAGTGTGGCGGTGGCGGCGCGGCGAGCGGTGACTGTGGGGCGGTGGCGGTGAGAGTGTTTCGGTGGCTGTTTGCATTGGTTTGACAGTCCACATGCTCGGCCAGGGTCGCAGGTGCCTCATGACTCCACCGCCGTCAAAGGGCGCAGCCTGTGTTCAGCGCCGCAGCGGTTTGAGTGTGGCGGTGGCGGCGCGGCGAGCGGTGGCTGCGGGGCGGTGGCGGTGAGAGTGGTTCGGTGGCTGTTTGCATTGGTTTGACAGTCCACATTGTTGAACGGCAGTGCAGCGCCCTGCCTGCTGGCAGCTACGCGGCAGCGACCAGCTGTCCAGCCTACTTACCTGCATGCTTTTTATTCCTGTTCCCCTGCACCCTGCACATTCCTCATGCATGCACACACGCTTCTCATGATGCACAGCAACCCTCTTTGGCTGACGATGCCTCATACCGTTCCTCTTACCGCATGCGTACGTCACCCGCACACCGCTTTACAACACCCTTTGAGTCATCCCTTTAGTGAGCCCATGATTAACCTCTGCTGATCTGAGCATAATCCTTTGTCACCACAGCCTATAAAAGCTGGCTGTTGCTGTGCACATCATACCTTCTTTCACCCTTCTTTTGTAGCGGCTAGCGTTCCGGTCGGTGTAATCACCTCATACTACCAACAGGTTATGGGCCCTAGCTCACCTGCGTAATCCCGAGTGAAAAACCTTTTGTGATCCCACGCGGTCCAGCAGCGGCCATGGCTCATGAAGTCGACAAGCCCATCGTTGAGCGGCTCGATGTTGACAACTACGCAACGTGGAAGACTCGGATGAAGTACTTGCTTGTCAGCAAGGGACTTTGGGCGGCCATCGAAATTGATGATGTCAGCCGCGAAATCGACCAGAAGGCGCTGGCCCAGATCGGCCTGCACGTCAAGGAGCACCACTTGTCCACGCTGGAGCGGTACGATACTGCCAAAGGAGCCTGGACGCACCTCCAGCAAGTTTATCAGGCCAAGAGCAACGCACGCAAGCTACAGCTACGCCAGGAGCTCACTCTACTCAAGATGATGCCAAATGAACCGCTCACCAAGTTCTTCTCACGAGCACAAGACCTCCAAACCCAGCTAAGGGCAGCTGGGCACCCTGTGGCTGACCAGGATGTGGCATGGGCAGTGTTAGCCGGCCTGCCTGCCGCCTACAGCACCGTCATCACTGTGCTGTCGACCACCAGCGAAAATGACATGACGCTAACAGATATCCTGCCCAAGTTGCTGCACGTTGAGCAGAAGGAGCAGATGACGCAGCGACGCGACGAGACGGCGCTCACGGCCAGGCCCAGCAGCGGCAACGGCACAGGCTCCAGCCGCAACCCCGGCTTCAGCGGAAGCACCGGCTTCAACAGCACACCACGGCCAAACGGCAGCAGCCACCAGAAGACTTGCTACTACTGTGGCAGACCAGGCCACGTTCAGCGCGATTGCCGCACCAAGCAGCGTGACGACTCGCAGCGGCGCAATCAGCGCGGGCAGCATCAGCAGCAGCAGAATTACCGCCAGCAGCAGCGGCAGCACGGCGCCATCGCATTGGCAGCACACACATCGCCAGCAGCAGTGAGCTGCGGCATCAGCAGTACCAGCCAGCCTGCTCGCTGGGTACTCGACACGGGAGCATCCAGGCACATGACACCTGACGGCAGCGCACTGATGAACAAGCGTCCCGCACCAGACATCACCATCACCTTCGGCAACCGTGGCACAGGCAAGGCAGCAGCAGTGGGTGACGTCCTGCTGCATGCGCCAGAGGCATCGTTTCTCCTGCGGGATGTGCTGCACATTCCTGAGGCCACTGAGAACTTGATCTCTGTGCGCCACGCCACTAACAACGGCCTGGATTTCAAGTTCACCTCCACCGCCTGCGAGATCTGGCGCAACGCAGCCAAGCTGGCATCAACCTCCTGCAATGGCGACAGCATCTACTACCTCGATGGCTGGATCACCCCAGAGCAGCAGCAGCAGTCGGCACACAGCGCAATGAAGACCCCACCGCTGCTGGCTCACACCGCCAAGGAGACGCCGCTCCTTTGGCACAAACGTTATGCGCACCTGGGCTTTGGAGGCCTGTCCAAGCTCAAGTCCTCCAACATGGTCACCGGCATCCACACCACCACCACTGAGTTCCAGGCTGCAGGCGAGGGCAGCCTGTGTGAGGCCTGTGTGCTGGGCAAGCAGCACCGCCTCCCATTCACAGCCTCGGGTACCAGCAGCAGCAGGCCCCTGCAGCTGCTGCACACGGATGTATGCGGTCCCCTGCCCATCACCTCCAGCGGCGGCAACAACTACTTCCTCACCCTCCTTGATGACTACTCACGCCTCTCCATTGTCATCCCGCTGGCACGCAAGTCTGACGTCGCGCAAACCGTCATTGACACTATCACCCTGCTGGAGAACCAGACCGGCAACCGAGTGAAGAGCGTCAGATCTGACAACGGCACTGAGTACCTCAACCACAAGCTGGAGCGCTTCTACTGCGACAAGGGCATCCACATGCAGACCACCAACCGCTACACACCTGAGCAAAACGGCGCAGCAGAGCGTCTCAACCGCACCCTGATCGAGAAGGTGCGCCCCATGCTGGCTGAGTCTGGCCTGCCCAAGAGCATGTGGGCAGAGGCAGTGGTGACAGCCAGCTACATCAGGAACTGGTCCCCCGTGAAGGGCCGCGAGCTGACGCCGTGGGAGCTGTTTTACGGCAGCAAGCCTGATGTCTCCCACTTGCGCACCTTTGGAGCTCGCGCCTATGCTCTCACCCCCAAGCAACTGCGGAACAAGCTGGAGAGCGTCAGCCAGCCTGGACGCTTCATCGGCTACCCCTCTGGCACCAAGGGCTACAAGATCTTGCTGGATTCTGCCGACACCGTCATCTCCCGAGACGTCATATTCAGTGAGACTGACAGCAACAACAGCAGCAGCAGCAACATACTGCCACAGCCGATCAGCAGGCCTCCTCTTGAGGTCGTCAGCATCAATGACGATGCAGCAGACAGTGACAGCGTGGGAGCAGCACAGCTGGAGGAGCAGGAGCAGCCTCCTCTGCTGGCTCCGCCTGTCCCGCTTGTCCCACCTGTACCTGCAGATAATCCGCCAGCACAACGACCCACCAGAGCGGCAGCACAGCGGCCTGCTCACCTCTGGCAGGATGACGCTTACCGCATCACTGGGCGTGCCAACCTGGCCAGCATCAGCGAGCCCACCACCGTCAGCGAGGCTCTCAGCTCCGAGCAGGCAGCAGAGTGGCAGCTGGCGATGGACGAGGAGATGGCAGCACTGGCAGCCAACGGCACCTGGACGTTGGAGCAGACCCCAGCTGGCGTCAACCCAATCCCAGTTAAGTGGGTGTTCAAAATCAAGCGCGACAGCAGCGGGCGCGTGGAGCGCTACAAGGCTCGGCTGGTGGCCAAGGGCTTTCGGCAGCGTGAGGGCATTGACTATGATGAGGTGTTTGCCCCCGTCAGCAAGTATGCCACGCTAAGAGCCCTGCTGGCCAAAGCTGCAGCAGCAGATCTGCACATCCACCAGCTGGACATCAAGACGGCGTTCCTCAATGGCGAGCTGGATGAAGATGTCTACATCCAGCAGCCACCCGGCTACGAGCAGGGCAGCAGCCAGCTGGCCTGTCACCTGCACAAGGCGCTTTACGGCCTGAAGCAAGCACCACGCGCCTGGCACGTCACCCTCAAGACTGAGCTGGAGTCTCAAGGCTTCCTCCCTTCTTCAGCCGACGCTGGCCTGTTCATCAGCAGCGCCATCACCGCCACACCCTCCTACCTCCTCACCTACGTCGACGACATCCTGATATTCGCCTCTGACCTGGGTGAGCTGCAGCGCATAAAGCAGCAGCTCATGCGTGCATTTGATGCCCGTGACCTGGGGGAGGCAGCATACTTTCTAGGCATGGATATCATCAGGGACTGTGCCCGTTGCACCATCAAGCTGGCACAGACCCGCCTGACAGCCGACCTGCTGGCCAAGCACAGCATGACGGCAGTCAGGACAGCCAGCACACCGCTCAGCACGGCAATCAAGCTGACCAAGGACGGCGATCCCCTGGACCGGCAGCACCACGGCTACCCACAGCTCATCGGCAGCCTGATGTACCTCTCAGTCTGCACGCGGCCGGACCTCTCTCAAGCCGTGGGAGCTCTCGCCCGCTACATGGCCAATCCAACAGCTGTGCACTGGCAGGCAGCAAAGGGAGTGCTGCGCTACCTTTCCGGCACAGCAAACTACGGCATCAGCTTTGGCAGCGCCAGCCCTGGACTGGCAGCATACTGCGACGCTGATTATGCAGGCGACATCGACACCCGCCGCTCAACCACAGCCTATGTCTTTATTCTCAACGGCGGGGCAGTCAGCTGGAGCAGCAGGCTGCAGCAAACAGTTGCAGCATCAACCACCGAGGCAGAGTACATGGCGGCAGCAGCAGCCATCAAGGAATCGCTGTGGATCAGCAAGCTGCTCAGCGACCTGCACATCGACAGCGGCATAACCACCATTCAAGCTGACAGCCAGAGTGCCATCAAGCTCCTCAAGCACCCCGTCTTCTCCATGCGTTCCAAGCACATCGACGTCATCTACCACTTTGCCCGGGAGCGTGTCGCTCGCAAGGAAGTCACCTTCACCTATACCAAGACTGATCACATGGTGGCTGATGCACTGACCAAGCCTGTCCCAGTCACCAAGTTCCAATTCTGCCGAGCAGCAATGGGCGTCACTTCATGCAGCTAAGCAGTCTGCGTGGGAGTGTTGAACGGCAGTGCAACGCCCTGCCTGCTGGCAGCTACGCGGCAGCGACCAGCTGTCCAGCCTACTTACCTGCATGCTTTTTATTCCTGTTCCCCTGCACCCTGCACATTCCTCATGCATGCACACACGCTTCTCATGATGCACAGCAACCCTCTTTGTCTGACGATGCCTCACACCGTTCCTCTTACCGCATGCGTACGTCACCCGCACACCTCTTTACAACACCCTTTGAGTCATCCCTTTAGTGAGCCCATGATTAACCTCTGCTGATCTGAGCATAATCCTTTGTCACCACAGCCTATAAAAGCTGGCTGTTGCTGTGCACATTATTATTCTTGCACCCTTCTTTTGTAGCGGCTAGCGTTCCGGTCGGTGTAATCACCTCATACTACCAACAGGTTATGGGCCCTAATGCGCTAGTCATGCGCAACGGACTGCGAGGTCGCAAGTTCGAATCCCGAGGTGGGATGTATCCGGCCTGTAAAATGTCTCCACACGGATGCAGGGGGAGCAGCCCTAATTCCCGATGTGGTTGGGTTCGAAGCGAGTATTCGGCATGTTGCTCGAGGGGGAGTGTTGGCAGGCGATCAACATCCCATTTGTAGGCTGATAATGGTGCACCAGGTAATTAACCTTCGGGTTGGCGCTTTTGGTGCACAACAGGTTATGGGCCCTAGCTCACCTACGTAATCCCGAGTGAAAAACCTTTTGTGATCCCACGCGGTCCAGCAGCGGCCATGGCTCATGAAGTCGATAAGCCCATCGTTGAGCGGCTCGATGTTGACAACTACGCAACGTGGAAGACTCGGATGAAGTACTTGCTTGTCAGCAAGGGACTTTGGGCGGCCATCGAAATTGATGATGTCAGCCGCGAAATCGACCAGAAGGCGCTGGCCCAGATCGGCCTGCACGTCAAGGAGCACCACTTGTCCACGATGGAGCGGTACGATACTGCCAAAGGAGCCTGGACGCACCTCCAGCAAGTTTATCAGGCCAAGAGCAACGCACGCAAGCTACAGCTACGCCAGGAGCTCACTCTACTCAAGATGATGCCAAATGAACCGCTCACCAAGTTCTTCTCACGAGCACAAGACCTCCAAACCCAGCTAAGGGCAGCTGGGCACCCTGTGGCTGACCAGGATGTGGCATGGGCAGTGTTAGCCGGCCTGCCTGCCGCCTACAGCACCGTCATCACTGTGCTGTCGACCACCAGCGAAAATGACATGACGCTAACAGATATCCTGCCCAAGTTGCTGCACGTTGAGCAGAAGGAGCAGATGACGCAGCGACGCGGCGAGACGGCGCTCACGGCCAGGCCCAGCAGCGGCAACGGCACAGGCTCCAGCCGCAACCCCGGCTTTAGCGGAAGCACCGGCTTCAACAGCACACCACGGCCAAACGGCAGCAGCCACCAGAAGACTTGCTACTACTGTGGCAGACCAGGCCACATTCAGCGCGATTGCCGCACCAAGCAGCGTGACGACTCGCAGCGGCGCAATCAGCGCGGGCAGCAGCAGCAGCAGCAGAATTGCCGCCAGCAGCAGCGGCAGCACGGCGCCATCGCATTGGCAGCACACACATCGCCAGCAGCAGTGAGCTGCGGCATCAGCAGTACCAGCCAGCCTGCTCGCTGGGTACTCGACACGGGAGCATCCAGGCACATGACACCTGACGGCAGCGCACTGATGAACAAGCGTCCCGCACCAGACATCACCATCACCTTCGGCAACCGTGGCACAGGCAAGGCAGCAGCAGTGGGTGACGTCCTGCTGCATGCGCCAGAGGCATCGTTTCTCCTGCGGGATGTGCTGCACATTCCTGAGGCCACTGAGAACTTGATCTCTGTGCGCCACGCCACTAACAACGGCCTGGATTTCAAGTTCACCTCCACCGCCTGCGAGATCTGGCGCAACGCAGCCAAGCTGGCATCAACCTCCTGCAATGGCGACAGCATCTACTACCTCGATGGCTGGATCACCCCAGAGCAGCAGCAGCAGTCGGCACACAGCGCAATGAAGACCCCACCGCTGCTGGCTCACACCGCCAAGGAGACGCCGCTCCTTTGGCACAAACGTTATGCGCACCTGGGCTTTGAAGGCCTGTCCAAGCTCAAGTCCTCCAACATGGTCACCGGCATCCACACCACCACCACTGAGTTCCAGGCTGCAGGCGAGGGCAGCCTGTGTGAGGCCTGTGTGCTGGGCAAGCAGCACCGCCTCCCATTCACAGCCTCGGGTACCAGCAGCAGCAGGCCCCTGCAGCTGCTGCACACGGATGTATGCGGTCCCCTGCCCATCACCTCCAGCGGCGGCAACAACTACTTCCTCACCCTCCTTGATGACTACTCACGCCTCTCCATTGTCATCCCGCTGGCACGCAAGTCTGACGTCGCGCAAACCGTCATTGACACTATCACCCTGCTGGAGAACCAGACCGGCAACCGAGTGAAGAGCGTCAGATCTGACAACGGCACTGAGTACCTCAACCACAAGCTGGAGCGCTTCTACTGCGACAAGGGCATCCACATGCAGACCACCAACCGCTACACACCTGAGCAAAACGGCGCAGCAGAGCGTCTCAACCGCACCCTGATCGAGAAGGTGCGCCCCATGCTGGCTGAGTCTGGCCTGCCCAAGAGCATGTGGGCAGAGGCAGTGGTGACAGCCAGCTACATCAGGAACCGGTCCCCCGTGAAGGGCCGCGAGCTGACGCCGTGGGAGCTGTTTTACGGCAGCAAGCCTGATGTCTCCCACTTGCGCACCTTTGGACCTCGCGCCTATGCTCTCACCCCCAAGCAACTGCGGAACAAGTTGGAGAGCGTCAGCCAGCCTGGACGCTTCATCGGCTACCCCTCTGGCACCAAGGGCTACAAGATCTTGCTGGATTCTGGCGACACCGTCATCTCCCGAGACGTCATATTCAGTGAGACTGACAGCAACAGCAGCAGCAGCAGCAACATACTGCCACAGCCGATCAGCAGGCCTCCTCATGAGGTCGTCAGCATCAATGACGATGCAGCAGACAGTGACAGCGTGGGAGCAGCACAGCTGGAGGAGCAGGAGCAGCCTCCTCTGCTGGCTCCGCCTGTCCCGCTTGTCCCACCTGTACCTGCAGATAATCCGCCAGCACAACGACCCACCAGAGCGGCAGCACAGCGGCCTGCTCACCTCTGGCAGGATGACGCTTACCGCATCACTGGGCGTGCCAACCTGGCCAGCATCAGCGAGCCCACCACCGTCAGCGAGGCTCTCAGCTCCGAGCAGGCAGCAGAGTGGCAGCTGGCGATGGACGAGGAGATGGCAGCACTGGCAGCCAACGGCACCTGGACGTTGGAGCAGACCCCAGCTGGCGTCAACCCAATCCCAGTTAAGTGGGTGTTCAAAATCAAGCGCGACAGCAGCGGGCGCGTGGAGCGCTACAAGGCTCGGCTGGTGGCCAAGGGCTTTCGGCAGCGTGAGGGCATTGACTATGATGAGGTGTTTGCCCCCGTCAGCAAGTATGCCACGCTAAGAGCCCTGCTGGCCAAAGCTGCAGCAGCAGATCTGCACATCCACCAGCTGGACATCAAGACGGCGTTCCTCAATGGCGAGCTGGATGAAGATGTCTACATCCAGCAGCCACCCGGCTACGAGCAGGGCAGCAGCCAGCTGGCCTGTCACCTGCACAAGGCGCTTTACGGCCTGAAGCAAGCACCACGCGCCTGGCACGTCACCCTCAAGACTGAGCTGGAGTCTCAAGGCTTCCTCCCTTCTTCAGCCGACGCTGGCCTGTTCATCAGCAGCGCCATCACCGCCACACCCTCCTACCTCCTCACCTACGTCGACGACATCCTGATCTTCGCCTCTGACCTGGGTGAGCTGCAGCGCATAAAGCAGCAGCTCATGCGTGCATTTGATGCCCGTGACCTGGGGGAGGCAGCATACTTTCTGGGCATGGATATTATCAGGGACCGTGCCCGTCGCACAATCAAGCTGGCACAGACCCGCCTGACAGCCGACCTGCTGGCCAAGCACAGCATGACGGCAGTCAGGACAGCCAGCACACCGCTCAGCACGGCAATCAAGCTGACCAAGGACGGCGATCCCCTGGACCGGCAGCACCACGGCTACCCACAGCTCATCGGCAGCCTGATGTACCTCTCAGTCTGCACGCGGCCGGACCTCTCTCAAGCCGTGGGAGCTCTCGCCCGCTACATGGCCAATCCAACAGCTGTGCACTGGCAGGCAGCAAAGGGAGTGCTGCGCTACCTTTCCGGCACAGCAAACTACGGCATCAGCTTTGGCAGCGCCAGCCCTGGACTGGCAGCATACTGCGACGCTGATTATGCAGGCGACATCGACACCCGCCGCTCAACCACAGCCTATGTCTTTATTCTCAACGGCGGGGCAGTCAGCTGGAGCAGCAGGCTGCAGCAAACAGTTGCAGCATCAACCACCGAGGCAGAGTACATGGCGGCAGCAGCAGCCATCAAGGAATCGCTGTGGATCAGCAAGCTGCTCAGCGACCTGCACATCGACAGCGGCATAACCACCATTCAAGCTGACAGCCAGAGTGCCATCAAGCTCCTCAAGCACCCCGTCTTCTCCATGCGTTCCAAGCACATCGACGTCATCTACCACTTTGCCCGGGAGCGTGTCGCTCGCAAGGAAGTCACCTTCACCTATACCAAGACTGATCACATGGTGGCTGATGCACTGACCAAGCCTGTCCCAGTCACCAAGTTCCAATTCTGCCGAGCAGCAATGGGCGTCACTTCATGCAGCTAAGCAGTCTGCGTGGGAGTGTTGAACGGCAGTGCAGCGCCCTGCCTGCTGGCAGCTACGCGGCAGCGACCAGCTGTCCAGCCTACTTACCTGCATGCTTTTTATTCCTGTTCCCCTGCACCCTGCACATTCCTCATGCATGCACACACGCTTCTCATGATGCACAGCAACCCTCTTTGTCTGACGATGCCTCACACCGTTCCTCTTACCGCATGCGTACGTCACCCGCACACCTCTTTACAACACCCTTTGAGTCATCCCTTTAGTGAGCCCATGATTAACCTCTGCTGATCTGAGCATAATCCTTTGTCACCACAGCCTATAAAAGCTGGCTGTTGCTGTGCACATTATTATTCTTGCACCCTTCTTTTGTAGCGGCTAGCGTTCCGGTCGGTGTAATCACCTCATACTACCAACAAGATCTGACAACGGCACTGAGTACCTCAACCACAAGCTGGAGCGCTTCTACTGCGACAAGTTACCTGCCTGAGCCCATCAGGGCCCCTCCCCATGAGCGCACTTGCCTTCAGTGTGCCTCTGCCAATTCCATAGAGGATGAGACCCACCTTGTTTTCCACTGCCCCATTTACGACATGCTGCGCTTCAAATACGCAGACTTATTCTCCCCCGCCCTGCCCCCATCCATTGCCTGCTTTTTGTCTCAAGACCAGAATAGAGTTGCTTCATTCATCAACGACTGCCATGTCTTACGCCGCCGAAACGCGTGTATGAGCCTCGCTGGCTCCGAATCCGCTCTGTAACCTTTGAACCTTTGACAAGGGCATCCACATGCAGACCACCAACCGCTACACACCTGAGCAAAACGGCGCAGCAGAGCGTCTCAACCGCACCCTGATCGAGAAGGTGCGCCCCATGCTGGCTGAGTCTGGCCTGCCCAAGAGCATGTGGGCAGAGGCAGTGGTGACAGCCAGCTACATCAGGAACCGGTCCCCCGTGAAGGGCCGCGAGCTGACGCCGTGGGAGCTGTTTTACGGCAGCAAGCCTGATGTCTCCCACTTGCGCACCTTTGGAGCTCGCGCCTATGCTCTCACCCCCAAGCAACTGCGGAACAAGCTGGAGAGCGTCAGCCAGCCTGGACGCTTCATCGGCTACCCCTCTGGCACCAAGGGCTACAAGATCTTGCTGGATTCTGCCGACACCGTCATCTCCCGAGACGTCATATTCAGTGAGACTGACAGCAACAGCAGCAGCAGCAGCAACATACTGCCACAGCCGATCAGCAGGCCTCCTCATGAGGTCGTCAGCATCAATGACGATGCAGCAGACAGTGACAGCGTGGGAGCAGCACAGCTGGAGGAGCAGGAGCAGCCTGTTGGTAGTATGAGGTGATTACACCGACCGGAACGCTAGCCGCTACAAAAGAAGGGTGCAAGAATAATAATGTGCACAGCAACAGCCAGCTTTTATAGGCTGTGGTGACAAAGGATTATGCTCAGATCAGCAGAGGTTAATCATGGGCTCACTAAAGGGATGACTCAAAGGGTGTTGTAAAGAGGTGTGCGGGTGACGTACGCATGCGGTAAGAGGAACGGTGTGAGGCATCGTCAGACAAAGAGGGTTGCTGTGCATCATGAGAAGCGTGTGTGCATGCATGAGGAATGTGCAGGGTGCAGGGGAACAGGAATAAAAAGCATGCAGGTAAGTAGGCTGGACAGCTGGTCGCTGCCGCGTAGCTGCCAGCAGGCAGGGCGCTGCACTGCCGTTCAACACTCCCACGCAGACTGCTTAGCTGCATGAAGTGACGCCCATTGCTGCTCGGCAGAATTGGAACTTGGTGACTGGGACAGGCTTGGTCAGTGCATCAGCCACCATGTGATCAGTCTTGGTATAGGTGAAGGTGACTTCCTTGCGAGCGACACGCTCCCGGGCAAAGTGGTAGATGACGTCGATGTGCTTGGAACGCATGGAGAAGACGGGGTGCTTGAGGAGCTTGATGGCACTCTGGCTGTCAGCTTGAATGGTGGTTATGCCGCTGTCGATGTGCAGGTCGCTGAGCAGCTTGCTGATCCACAGCGATTCCTTGATGGCTGCTGCTGCCGCCATGTACTCTGCCTCGGTGGTTGATGCTGCAACTGTCTGCTGCAGCCTGCTGCTCCAGCTGACTGCCCCGCCGTTGAGAATAAAGACATAGGCTGTGGTTGAGCGGCGAGTGTCGATGTCGCCTGCATAATCAGCGTCGCAGTATGCTGCCAGTCCAGGGCTGGCGCTGCCAAAGCTGATGCCGTAGTTTGCTGTGCCGGAAAGGTAGCGCAGCACTCCCTTTGCTGCCTGCCAGTGCACAGCTGTTGGATTGGCCATGTAGCGGGCGAGAGCTCCCACGGCTTGAGAGAGGTCCGGCCGCGTGCAGACTGAGAGGTACATCAGGCTGCCGATGAGCTGTGGGTAGCCGTGGTGCTGCCGGTCCAGGGGATCGCCGTCCTTGGTCAGCTTGATTGCCGTGCTGAGCGGTGTGCTGGCTGTCCTGACTGCCGTCATGCTGTGCTTGGCCAGCAGGTCGGCTGTCAGGCGGGTCTGTGCCAGCTTGATTGTGCGACGGGCACGGTCCCTGATAATATCCATGCCCAGAAAGTATGCTGCCTCCCCCAGGTCACGGGCATCAAATGCACGCATGAGCTGCTGCTTTATGCGCTGCAGCTCACCCAGGTCAGAGGCGAAGATCAGGATGTCGTCGACGTAGGTGAGGAGGTAGGAGGGTGTGGCGGTGATGGCGCTGCTGATGAACAGGCCAGCGTCGGCTGAAGAAGGGAGGAAGCCTTGAGACTCCAGCTCAGTCTTGAGGGTGACGTGCCAGGCGCGTGGTGCTTGCTTCAGGCCGTAAAGCGCCTTGTGCAAGTGACAGGCCAGCTGGCTGCTGCCCTGCTCGTAGCCGGGTGGCTGCTGGATGTAGACATCTTCATCCAGCTCGCCATTGAGGAACGCCGTCTTGATGTCCAGCTGGTGGATGTGCAGATCTGCTGCTGCAGCTTTGGCCAGCAGGGCTCTTAGCGTGGCATACTTGCTGACGGGGGCAAACACCTCATCATAGTCAATGCCCTCACGCTGCCAAAAGCCCTTGGCCACCAGCCGAGCCTTGTAGCGCTCCACGCGCCCGCTGCTGTCGCGCTTGATTTTGAACACCCACTTAACTGGGATTGGGTTGACGCCAGCTGGGGTCTGCTCCAACGTCCAGGTGCCGTTGGCTGCCAGTGCTGCCATCTCCTCGTCCATCGCCAGCTGCCACTCTGCTGCCTGCTCGGAGCTGAGAGCCTCGCTGACGGTGGTGGGCTCGCTGATGCTGGCCAGGTTGGCACGCCCAGTGATGCGGTAAGCGTCATCCTGCCAGAGGTGAGCAGGCCGCTGTGCTGCCGCTCTGGTGGGTCGTTGTGCTGGCGGATTATCTGCAGGTACAGGTGGGACAAGCGGGACAGGCGGAGCCAGCAGAGGAGGCTGCTCCTGCTCCTCCAGCTGTGCTGCTCCCACGCTGTCACTGTCTGCTGCATCGTCATTGATGCTGACGACCTCATGAGGAGGCCTGCTGATCGGCTGTGGCAGTATGTTGCTGCTGCTGCTGCTGTTGCTGTCAGTCTCACTGAATATGACGTCTCGGGAGATGACGGTGTCGCCAGAATCCAGCAAGATCTTGTAGCCCTTGGTGCCAGAGGGGTAGCCGATGAAGCGTCCAGGCTGGCTGACGCTCTCCAACTTGTTCCGCAGTTGCTTGGGGGTGAGAGCATAGGCGCGAGGTCCAAAGGTGCGCAAGTGGGAGACATCAGGCTTGCTGCCGTAAAACAGCTCCCACGGCGTCAGCTCGCGGCCCTTCACGGGGGACCGGTTCCTGATGTAGCTGGCTGTCACCACTGCCTCTGCCCACATGCTCTTGGGCAGGCCAGACTCAGCCAGCATGGGGCGCACCTTCTCGATCAGGGTGCGGTTGAGACGCTCTGCTGCGCCGTTTTGCTCAGGTGTGTAGCGGTTGGTGGTCTGCATGTGGATGCCCTTGTCGCAGTAGAAGCGCTCCAGCTTGTGGTTGAGGTACTCAGTGCCGTTGTCAGATCTGACGCTCTTCACTCGGTTGCCGGTCTGGTTCTCCAGCAGGGTGATAGTGTCAATGACGGTTTGCGCGACGTCAGACTTGCGTGCCAGCGGGATGACAATGGAGAGGCGTGAGTAGTCATCAAGGAGGGTGAGGAAGTAGTTGTTGCCGCCGCTGGAGGTGATGGGCAGGGGACCGCATACATCCGTGTGCAGCAGCTGCAGGGGCCTGCTGCTGCTGGTACCCGAGGCTGTGAATGGGAGGCGGTGCTGCTTGCCCAGCACACAGGCCTCACACAGGCTGCCCTCGCCTGCAGCCTGGAACTCAGTGGTGGTGGTGTGGATGCCGGTGACCATGTTGGAGGACTTGAGCTTGGACAGGCCTCCAAAGCCCAGGTGCGCATAACGTTTGTGCCAAAGGAGCGGCGTCTCCTTGGCGGTGTGAGCCAGCAGCGGTGGGGTCTTCATTGCGCTGTGTGCCGACTGCTGCTGCTGCTCTGGGGTGATCCAGCCATCGAGGTAGTAGATGCTGTCGCCATTGCAGGAGGTTGATGCCAGCTTGGCTGCGTTGCGCCAGATCTCGCAGGCGGTGGAGGTGAACTTGAAATCCAGGCCGTTGTTAGTGGCGTGGCGCACAGAGATCAAGTTCTCAGTGGCCTCAGGAATGTGCAGCACATCCCGCAGGAGAAACGATGCCTCTGGCGCATGCAGCAGGACGTCACCCACTGCTGCTGCCTTGCCTGTGCCACGGTTGCCGAAGGTGATGGTGATGTCTGGTGCGGGACGCTTGTTCATCAGTGCGCTGCCGTTAGGTGTCATGTGCCTGGATGCTCCCGTGTCGAGTACCCAGCGAGCAGGCTGGCTGGTACTGCTGATGCCGCAGCTCACTGCTGCTGGCGATGTGTGTGCTGCCAATGCGATGGCGCCGTGCTGCCGCTGCTGCTGGCGGCAATTCTGCTGCTGCTGCTGCTGCCCGCGCTGATTGCGCCGCTGCGAGTCGTCACGCTGCTTGGTGCGGCAATCGCGCTGAATGTGGCCTGGTCTGCCACAGTAGTAGCAAGTCTTCTGGTGGCTGCTGCCGTTTGGCCGTGGTGTGCTGTTGAAGCCGGTGCTTCCGCTGAAGCCGGGGTTGCGGCTGGAGCCTGTGCCGTTGCCGCTGCTGGGCCTGGCCGTGAGCGCCGTCTCGTCGCGTCGCTGCGTCATCTGCTCCTTCTGCTCAACGTGCAGCAACTTGGGCAGGATATCTGTTAGCGTCATGTCATTTTCGCTGGTGGTCGACAGCACAGTGATGACGGTGCTGTAGGCGGCAGGCAGGCCGGCTAACACTGCCCATGCCACATCCTGGTCAGCCACAGGGTGCCCAGCTGCCCTTAGCTGGGTTTGGAGGTCTTGTGCTCGTGAGAAGAACTTGGTGAGCGGTTCATTTGGCATCATCTTGAGTAGAGTGAGCTCCTGGCGTAGCTGTAGCTTGCGTGCGTTGCTCTTGGCCTGATAAACTTGCTGGAGGTGCGTCCAGGCTCCTTTGGCAGTATCGTACCGCTCCAGCGTGGACAAGTGGTGCTCCTTGACGTGCAGGCCGATCTGGGCCAGCGCCTTCTTTTTTTTTTTTTTTTTTTTTTTTTTTTTTTTTTTTTTTTTTTTCCGCCGCCGAGCACGCCTCCTCCGCGCGGTCCGCAGACACGCCTGACTGGTCTCGGGGAGTGCTTTAAGCACTTGGACACACCCCGCGACTAGTCGATGGCAAGCATCCCAGCCCTATCCTCGCCCTCCTCGCCTTTCTGACCATGTCTGGTGGCCAGGGAACGCCCGGATGGCTTGCGACGCTGCAACGCCAGCGACAGCTCGTGTCGACTTTGAAAACCATCGCGTCCGTCCGCAAGGCTGCCGCCAACTACCAGCTTTCGCTGGCGCACTCCACCACCGATCTTGACAAGGCCAAGCAGGTGCTGTGCAAGCAGCTGGACGAGCTGATCAACACGGAACTGGAGAAACGGCCCCGCCGGGGCCTGCTCAAGGGGAGTGGCTTGCGCCGATCCAGCATTGCCACAACAACATCCAGCCGCCGCAGCAGCGTTAGCAGTGCAGCTCCTAGCCTGCATGCCTCCGCGGCGGCGGCGTCGGAGGGCGGCGCCTGCAAAGGCGCCGTGGGTGGGCAGGGCGGGGAGGAGCTATCAGCTACCCCCAAAGCCCTGCCCACCTCCTCCACGTCATACTGCGACGCTCTTGTGGGTGCCCTGACACCCTCGCCTGATGCTGTTCCTTCTCCGCAGGCCGCTACGGTGACGGAGATGGGGGGCGGGGCGCCAGCCCCGCAGCCTGACAGCTCAGCCGGGCAGGAGCTCGCAGCAGCCTTGCAGCGCAACCTCCTGCACGAGATGCAGATCATCAGCCTCCACAATGAACTGACGGCCGTCAAGCATGAAAACGTCAAGCTGCGGCAGCAGCTGCACGCCACAAACACCGCTGGCGTGAGCAACTCCGACCGCATCTGCGCTCTAGAGAAGCAGATGCAGGAGCTGCTGGCAGCCAGCCTGCAGCAGAGCGATATGCACGACAGCATCAGCAAGCTACACAGCCGACAGGAGGAGCTGGTCCAGCGCCAGAAAGTGGACGAATGCCAACACAGTTTGGTGCTGAAAACCGAATCGGCGCTGCCAGCCCAAGGCATCACAGCCCACGTCCAGGACCTCCTGTGTCAGCAACTCAACATCGCCGTCACAGTGCTGAAGGTTCAGCCCTTGGGCAACAAGCAGCACAGCGACAGCGACAGCCAGAACCGCAAGCACGCCTACAAGGTGGGGCTCGGCAGCAGTGGGCAGCGCACGGAGGTGCTCCGCATCAAGGCCCAGGCCTTGCGGGGCACCCCATTGTCCATCGACGCTCTCCTCACGCCAGACCAGCTGGCCAGCAAACAGCGCCTCATGCCTGTGGCCAGGCAAGCTAAGTCAGCGGGACAGTCAGTACGCTGGCGGTACGGCACCCTGCTCATCAACGGCAAGCCGTACACCGGCCCAGGCAGCCTACCCACACCCGCAGAGCAGCAGCAGCAACCGCAGCAGCAGCAGCAGCAGCAGCAGCAAGCCCCAACCAATGCCAGCGATGGATACCAAACAGTACAACGCCGTCAGCGCAAGCACGCACAACAGCATCAGCCAGCCCACGGCAGCAAGAAATCACTCTTCCCTGCCACACACCAGCAGAAGGACGGGCTCGCTATCAAGCCTGCTCCCAATGCTAACCCCAAGCCCCCACCACCAGCCAATGGCAGCAGCAAGCAGCCAGCGGCAGCACCCAAGAAAGCGGCTGCAGCCGACGGCTGCGCCGCCCCCTCACCCCCCTCTCCCACCCGCGCCTGACGGTGCGGGAGCCAGCGAGGAGCCAGGATCCTGCTATGGAACTGTGGTGGCGCCTTCATCGGCAAGGTAGCTGCCCTCCTGGGCTCCTGTGGGGATGCCGATATTGTCATTATTGTGGAAACTCATCTCGCTGACGGGGCTGTGCTATGCATCCCGGGGTACCGCTTGTGGCAGTTGTGCCGTAGTGGTGCTTTGAGGCCGTCCGGTGGCATTGCTGTGCTTGTGCATGAGAGCTTTGATGCATCAGTCAGCATGTGGCAGCCTGCAAGCACGCCCTCGCCTTACCACATGTGGCTTCGTTTTGACAGTGCCACTTGCCTGAGAAGGCCGCTGTTCCTCGCAGCTGCATACCTCCCCCCTTACCGCAGCAAATATGGGCTGAAGAGTCCTGCTGAGGTTGAGGAGTACATCACGCTGCTTGGCGATGAGGTAGCTCAGGCATCGGCTTGCCCTGCTGGTGCTGATGTGCTGCTGGCTGGTGACATGAATGCACATACCGGCAGCCTGCCTGATGTTGCTGATCACTCCAAGCTGTTGCACGCTGCATTGCATGAGGAGGTTGCACTTGACTTGGCACCATGCACTGCACAAGGGTCTGCATTTGCACCACCGCCTCGCATAAGCACTTGCACAGCAGCTGTCTGTGAGCAGGGCAAAGCCCTACTCCAGCTGTGCTGCATCACTGGCATGCTGATTGCCAATGGCAGAGTACATGGGGACGTACCTGCCAGCACTACGTGCTACTCCGGCCAGTCTTCCTCAGTTGTTGACTACATGGCCGCCAGCCCCTCTCTCCTCTCCCAGGCTGCTGAGCTGCAAGTGCTGCCTGAGATCCCTGAGTACCGAGGCCATCGCGCCCTGTCTCTTGAGTTGGTGCCGTCCCCAGCTCCTCAGTGCAGCACAGCAAAGCACGCCGACCCCGAAAGCGAAGGGTTTGGGCCTCCGCCCACCTTTGCCGCCCCTCTTCGGCTCACGCCGGACCGCCTCTTGTCATTTGCTGCCGAGCTGAAACAACCCGCGAAAGCGGAGCAGCTTCGGCGGCTAACCGAAGAAGCCAGCAGAGACCCTCTGCTGGCTGCCACCCAGCTGCACGCCATCCTGTACGGCACGGCAGCAGCTGTGTTCCCGCCAACCAACGCCGCCCCACGGCAAGCAGCAGGCAGCACCAGCGGCCAGCTGCGGCGCCGCCACCAGCCCTGGTTTGATGAAGAGTGCGCAGCCACTCGCCGTCAGATCCGGCTGCAGATGCAGGCCAGCCTGAACAGCGGCCAGCCCAGCCACCTGGCAAAGGAGGCGCTTCGCATTATCAGCAACCGCTACACTCGCCTGCGCAAGCGTAAAGCTGGCGCGTGGCAGCGGCAGCAAGGCTCATCTCTGCTGCACATGCAACGCACCGACGCCCGCAAGTTCTTCAAGCAATGGCAGCGCGAGCACCCCAAGAGCCCCATTGATGCAGCCACCTGGCTGCGTCACTTTGTCAACCTTCAGCTCAAACGCACCTTTCAGCCCACCGCCTCCCTCACAGCCACCTCCAACCCTGCCACCAGCCACCCCACTGCCGCCATCCCCTCCTGCTCCCCACCCACCGCCACTGTCTGCCCCTCCTCCTCCCACCCCACCACCGCCGTGCCAGCCACTTCCAACCCCACCACCAGCCACCCCACCGCCGCCATCTCCTCCTGCTCCCCATCCGCTGCCACTGTCCCCTCCTCCTCCCAGCCCACCACCGCCCCGCCAGCCATCAACCCCGCCACATGCCACTCCACCCCCCTCTCCACTGCCAGCTCTGAGCTGGACAAAGGTCAAAGGTTACAGAGCGGATTCGGAGCCAGCGAGGCTCATACACGCGTTTCGGCGGCGTAAGACATGGCAGTCGTTGATGAATGAAGCAACTCTATTCTGGTCTTGAGACAAAAAGCAGGCAATGGATGGGGGCAGGGCGGGGGAGAATAAGTCTGCGTATTTGAAGCGCAGCATGTCGTAAATGGGGCAGTGGAAAACAAGGTGGGTCTCATCCTCTATGGAATTGGCAGAGGCACACTGAAGGCAAGTGCGCTCATGGGGAGGGGCCCTGATGGGCTCAGGCAGGTAACGGTCACGTTCGATACGGAGATCATGGCAACTGGACAGCGACATCTCCGTGGCCGACGTGCACGCTGCTCTTGATAAGCTAAGTTCCAGCAGTGCCTGCCTTGGGCCGCTGAAAGCGGTGCTAATCAAGGCGGGCAGAGATGCTCTCACACCTGTGTTGGCTGCCCTGTTCAATGCTGTCTTCCGCTCTGGATGCTTCCCGCCCGAATGGTCGCTGGGTGCCATCACACCCATCCATAAGAAGGGCGATACCGCTGACCCAAACAACTATCGTGGCATTACTGTAGGTCACATCTTGGGCAAGCTCTACGCCCTCGCCATCAACACACGCCTCAACACCTGGTTGGAGACACAAGGGCTGCGAGCCCGCGGACAAGCCGGTTTCCGCCAAGGCTACCGCACGGTTGACAACTGCTTCATCCTACGAGCCTTGGCTGAGCGCGCGCGATCCAGGGGAGTGAAGCTGTACCTGTGTGCTGTTGACTTTGAGAAGGCGTTTGACAGTGTGGACCGCCCACAGCTGTGGGCGGCGCTGCAGCGTGCCGGCATTGGCGGCACCATGCTGCAGGCCATTCAGGCCATGTATGCTGATGTGCCGGTGTGCGTGAGAACTGAGGAGGGCCTGTCTGGCTGCTTCCAGTCTGTGTTGGGAGTGAAGCAGGGCTGCCCCTTGAGCCCATTGCTGTTTGGCATATTTCTGGATGACTTTGAGGGGCACATTCAACAGCTGGGAGATGCAGCTGCCCTGCCCCAGCTGGCAGGGCGCACTGTACCCCCTCTGTTGTTTGCTGACGACATGTTCCTGCTTTCATCCTCTGCATCTGGGCTGCAAGCCCAATTGCATGCCCTGCAGGACTACTGCAATGCCAAGAAACTCACAGTGAATGCCAAGAAGACCCAAGTCATGATCATGCGGCCTGGCGGCGGCAGCGGAAATGGCAAGCTGGCGGCAGGCGAATCCTTTGAGTACGCTGGGCTGCCCCTGGAGGTGGCCAGCTCCACCAAGTACTTGGGCCTCACCTTTTCCCAGCTAAGTAAACAGCATGGCTTTGCAAGCTGTGCTGATGTTCTTGCAAAGGCAGGTCGGCAGGCCATGTTTGCAATGCGCCGCCGTGCTTGGGAGCTGGGGGCCTGCCTTGTGGAGCAGCAGTGCATGCTGTTTGACGTGTTCGTCAAGCCTGTGCTGTCTTATGGCTGCGAGCTGTGGGGTGTTGATGTGCTGCTGCGACCGGATTGCTCCTCAGTAGAACGTGTTCATCGCTGGTTCTGCAGGCGGGTTCAGGGGCTGCCCAAGCAAGTAACCGCAGCGATCTCGCTCGCGGAGCTGGGCCGCCAGCCGCTGCAGTCCTTTTGGATACAGCAGCTGGTACGCTTCTGGAATCGCCTGCAGAACAGCGCGGCGGACGAAGACCGAGTGCTGGGGTGGGCCTTCAAGGACAATCTGGAGCTGGCGCGGGAGGGCGGCGACCTCGCTGCTGGCTCAGCTTGCTGGAGCCGGCGGTGGCTGCATGTCTTGCAGTCCGCGCCCCCTGCCTCAGGCACCCTCGAATGGCTCACTGAGCTTGATGAGGCAGCAGTCATTGAAAGGGCTGCAGCTGCGTACCTTCGCAAGTGCCTGGAACCGAAGACACGTCCGCTGCCCAAGACCCCCGCTCAAGACCCGCCGCCGCCAGCGCCATCCTGCACCAACAAATTCGCCTATTACATGCATCACATTCGTCCCAACCTCCCTCTTTGCCAGCCTGCACCTCACTTGTATGAAGTTTATGACAGCCAAGCCCGTACCGCCCTAAGCCGCTTTAGAACCAGTTGCCATGATCTCCGTATCAAAGGTTCAAAGGTTCAAAGGTTACAGAGCGGATTCGGAGCCAGCGAGGCTCATACACGTTGTTTTCCACTGCCCCATTTACGACATGCTGCGCTTCAAATACGCAGACTTATTCTCCCCCGCCCTGCCCCCATCCATTGCCTGCTTTTTGTCTCAAGACCAGAATAGAGTTGCTTCATTCATCAACGACTGCCATGTCTTACGCCGCCGAAACGCGTGTATGAGCCTCGCTGGCTCCGAATCCGCTCTGTAACCTTTGAGGAGCTGGGGACGGCACCACAGCGCCGCAGCGGTTTGAGTGTGGCGGTGGCGGCGCGGCGAGCTGTGGCTGCGGGGCGGTGGCGGTGAGAGTGTTTCGGTGGCTGTTTGCATTGGTTTGACAGTCCACATGCTCGGCCAGGGTCGCAGGTGCCTCATGACTCCACCGCCGTCAAAGGGCGCAGCCTGTGTTCAGCGCCGCAGCGGTTTGAGTGTGGCGGTGGCGGCGCGGCGAGCGGTGGCTGCGGGGCGGTGGCGGTGAGAGTGTTTCGGTGGCTGTTTGCATTGGTTTGACATTCCACATGCTCGGCCAGGGTCGCAGGTGCCTCATGACTCCACCGCCGTCAAAGGGCGCAGCCTGTGTTCAGCGCCGCAGCGGTTTGAGTGTGGCGGTGGCGGCGCGGCGAGCGGTGGCTGCGGGGCGGTGGCGGTGAGAGTGTTTCGGTGGCTGTTTGCATTGGTTTGACAGTCCACATGCTCGGCCAGGGTCGCAGGTGCCTCATGACTCCACCGCCGTCAAAGGGCGCAGCCTGTGTTCAGCGCCGCAGCGGTTTGAGTGTGGCGGTGGCGGCGCGGCGAGCGGTGGCTGCGGGGCGGTGGCGGTGAGAGTGTTTCGGTGGCTGTTTGCATTGGTTTGACAGTCCACATGCTCGGCCAGGGTCGCAGGTGCCTCATGACTCCACCGCCGTCAAAGGGCGCAGCCTGTGTTCAGCGCCGCAGCGGTTTGAGTGTGGCGGTGGCGGCGCGGCGAGCGGTGGCTGCGGGGCGGTGGCGGTGAGAGTGTTTCGGTGGCTGTTTGCATTGGTTTGACAGTCCACATGCTCGGCCAGGGTCGCAGGTGCCTCATGACTCCACCGCCGTCAAAGGGCGCAGCCTGTGTTCAGCGCCGCAGCGGTTTGAGTGTGGCGGCGGCAAGCGGTGGCTGCAGGGCGGTGGCGGTGAGAGTGTTTCGGTGGCTGTTTGCATTGGTTTGACAGTCCACATGCTCGGCCAGGGTCGCAGGTGCCTCATGACTCCACCGCCGTCAAAGGGCGCAGCCTGTGTTCAGCGCCGCAGCGGTTTGAGTGTGGCGGTGGCGGCGCGGCGAGCGGTGACTGTGGGGCGGTGGCGGTGAGAGTGTTTCGGTGGCTGTTTGCATTGGTTTGACAGTCCACGTGCTCGGCCAGGGTCAAAGGTTCAAAGGTTCAAAGGTTACAGAGCGGAAAGGTTACAGGGTCGCAGGTGCCTCATGAATGCAGCGCCGTCAAAGGGCCCAGCCTGTGTTCAGCGCCGCAGCGGTTTGAGTGTGGCGGTGGCGGCGCGGCGAGCGGTGACTGCGGGGCGGTGGCGGTGAGAGTGTTTCGGTGGCTGTTTGCACTGGTTTGACAGTTCACATGCTCGGCCAGGGTCGCAGGTGCCTCATGAATGCAGCGCCGTCAAAGGGCCCAGCCTGTGTTCAGCGCCGCAGCGGTTTGAGTGTGGCGGTGGCGGCGCGGCGAGCGGTGGCTGCGGGGCGGTGGCGGTGAGAGTGTTTCGGTGGCTGTGTGCATTGGTTTGACATTCCACATGCTCTGCCAGGGTCGCAGGTGCCTCATGACTCCACCGCCGTCAAAGGGCGCAGCCTGTGTTCAGCGCCGCAGCGGTTTGAGTGTGGCGGTGGCGGCGCGGCGAGCGGTGGCTGCGGGGCGGTGGCGGTGAGAGTGTTTCGGTGGCTGTTTGCATTGGTTTGACAGTCCACATGCTCGGCCAGGGTCGCAGGTGCCTCATGAATGCAGCGCCGTCAAAGGGCCCAGCCTGTGTTCAGCGCCGCAGCGGTTTGAGTGTGGCGGTGGCGGCGCGGCGAGCGGTGGCTGCGGGGCGGTGGCGGTGAGAGTGTTTCGGTGGCTGTGTGCATTGGTTTGACATTCCACATGCTCTGCCAGGGTCGCAGGTGCCTCATGACTCCACCGCCGTCAAAGGGCGCAGCCTGTGTTCAGCGCCGCAGCGGTTTGAGTGTGGCGGTGGCGGCGCGGCGAGCGGTGGCTGCGGGGCGGTGGCGGTGAGAGTGTTTCGGTGGCTGTTTGCATTGGTTTGACAGTCCACATGCTCGGCCAGGGTCGCAGGTGCCTCATGACTCCACCGCCGTCAAAGGGCGCAGCCTGTGTTCAGCGCCGCAGCGGTTTGAGTGTGGCGGTGGCGGCGCGGCGAGCGGTGACTGTGGGGCGGTGGCGGTGAGAGTGTTTCGGTGGCTGTTTGCATTGGTTTGACAGTCCACGTGCTCGGCCAGGGTCAAAGGTTCAAAGGTTCAAAGGTTACAGAGCGGAAAGGTTACAGGGTCGCAGGTGCCTCATGAATGCAGCGCCGTCAAAGGGCCCAGCCTGTGTTCAGCGCCGCAGCGGTTTGAGTGTGGCGGTGGCGGCGCGGCGAGCGGTGGCTGCGGGGCGGTGGCGGTGAGAGTGTTTCGGTGGCTGTGTGCATTGGTTTGACATTCCACATGCTCTGCCAGGGTCGCAGGTGCCTCATGACTCCACCGCCGTCAAAGGGCGCAGCCTGTGTTCAGCGCCGCAGCGGTTTGAGTGTGGCGGTGGCGGCGCGGCGAGCGGTGGCTGCGGGGCGGTGGCGGTGAGAGTGTTTCGGTGGCTGTTTGCATTGGTTTGACAGTCCACATGCTCGGCCAGGGTCGCAGGTGCCTCATGACTCCACCGCCGTCAAAGGGCGCAGCCTGTGTTCAGCGCCGCAGCGGTTTGAGTGTGGCGGTGGCGGCGCGGCAAGCGGTGGCTGCGGGGCGGTGGCGGTGAGAGTGTTTCGGTGGCTGTGTGCATTGGTTTGACAGTCCACATGCTCGGCCAGGGTCGCAGGTCGAATCAAAGGTTACAGATCGGATTCGGAGCCAGCGAGGCTCATACACGCGTTTCGGCGGCGTAAGACATGGCAGTCGTTGATGAATGAAGCAACTCTATTCTGGTCTTGAGACAAAAAGCAGGCAATGGATGGGGGCAGGGCGGGGGAGAATAAGTCTGCGTATTTGAAGCGCAGCATGTCGTAAACGGGGCAGTGGAAAACAAGGTGGGTCTCATCCTCTATGGAAGTGGCAGAGGCACACTGAAGGCAAGTGCGCTCATGGGGAGGGGCCCTGATGGGCTCAGGCAGGTAACGGTCACGTTCGATACGGAGATCATGGCAACTGGTTCTAAAGCGGCTTAGGGCGGTACGGGCTTGGCTGTCATAAACTTCATACAAGTGAGGTGCAGGCTGGCAAAGAGGGAGGTTGGGACGAATGTGATGCATGTAATAGGCGAATTTGTTGGTGCAGGATGGCGCTGGCGGCGGCGGGTCTTGAGCGGGGGTCTTGGGCAGCGGACGTGTCTTCGGTTCCAGGCACTTGCGAAGGTACGCAGCTGCAGCCCTTTCAATGACTGCTGCCTCATCAAGCTCAGTGAGCCATTCGAGGGTGCCTGAGGCAGGGGGCGCGGACTGCAAGACATGCAGCCACCGCCGGCTCCAGCAAGCTGAGCCAGCAGCGAGGTCGCCGCCCTCCCGCATGAGCTCCAGATTGTCCTTGAAGGCCCACCCCAGCACTCGGTCTTCGTCCGCCGCGCTGTTCTGCAGGCGATTCCAGAAGCGTACCAGCTGCTGTATCCAAAAGGACTGCAGCGGCTGGCGGCCCAGCTCCGCGAGCGAGATCGCTGCGGTTACTTGCTTGGGCAGCCCCTGAACCCGCCTGCAGAACCAGCGATGAACACGTTCTACTGAGGAGCAATCCGGTCGCAGCAGCACATCAACACCCCACAGCTCGCAGCCATAAGACAGCACAGGCTTGACGAACACGTCAAACAGCATGCACTGCTGCTCCACAAGGCAGGCCCCCAGCTCCCAAGCACGGCGGCGCATTGCAAACATGGCCTGCCGACCTGCCTTTGCAAGAACATCAGCACAGCTTGCAAAGCCATGCTGTTTACTTAGCTGGGAAAAGGTGAGGCCCAAGTACTTGGTGGAGCTGGCCACCTCCAGGGGCAGCCCAGCGTACTCAAAGGATTCGCCTGCCGCCAGCTTGCCATTTCCGCTGCCGCCGCCAGGCCGCATGATCATGACTTGGGTCTTCTTGGCATTCACTGTGAGTTTCTTGGCATTGCAGTAGTCCTGCAGGGCATGCAATTGGGCTTGCAGCCCAGATGCAGAGGATGAAAGCAGGAACATGTCGTCAGCAAACAACAGAGGGGGTACAGTGCGCCCTGCCAGCTGGGGCAGGGCAGCTGCATCTCCCAGCTGTTGAATGTGCCCCTCAAAGTCATCCAGAAATATGCCAAACAGCAATGGGCTCAAGGGGCAGCCCTGCTTCACTCCCAACACAGACTGGAAGCAGCCAGACAGGCCCTCCTCAGTTCTCACGCACACCGGCACATCAGCATACATGGCCTGAATGGCCTGCAGCATGGTGCCGCCAATGCCGGCACGCTGCAGCGCCGCCCACAGCAGTGGGCGGTCCACACTGTCAAACGCCTTCTCAAAGTCAACAGCACACAGGTACAGCTTCACTCCCCTGGATCGCGCGCGCTCAGCCAAGGCTCGTAGGATGAAGCAGTTGTCAACCGTGCGGTAGCCTTGGCGGAAACCGGCTTGTCCGCGGGCTCGCAGCCCTTGTGTCTCCAACCAGGTGTTGAGGCGTGTGTTGATGGCGAGGGCGTAGAGCTTGCCCAAGATGTGACCTACAGTAATGCCACGATAGTTGTTTGGGTCAGCGGTATCGCCCTTCTTATGGATGGGTGTGATGGCACCCAGCGACCATTCGGGCGGGAAGCATCCAGAGCGGAAGACAGCATTGAACAGGGCAGCCAACACAGGTGTGAGAGCATCTCTGCCCGCCTTGATTAGCACCGCTTTCAGCGGCCCAAGGCAGGCACTGCTGGAACTTAGCTTATCAAGAGCAGCGTGCACGTCGGCCACGGAGATGTCGGTGTCCAGCTCAGAGCTGGCAGTGGAGAGGGGGGTGGAGTGGCATGTGGCGGGGTTGATGGCTGGCGGGTCGGTGGTGGGCTGGGAGGAGGAGGGGACAGTGGCAGCGGATGGGGAGCAGGAGGAGATGGCGGCGGTGGGGTGGCTGGTGGTGGGGTTGGAAGTGGCTGGCACGGCGGTGGTGGGGTGGGAGGAGGAGGGGCAGACAGTGGCGGTGGGTGGGGAGCAGGAGGGGATGGCGGCAGTGGGGTGGCTGGTGGCAGGGTTGGAGGTGGCTGTGAGGGGAAAGGTGCGTTTGAGCTGAAGGTTGACAAAGTGACGCAGCCAGGTGGCTGCATCAATGGGGCTCTTGGGGTGCTCGCGCTGCCATTGCTTGAAGAACTTGCGGGCGTCGGTGCGTTGCATGTGCAGCAGAGATGAGCCTTGCTGCCGCTGCCACGCGCCAGCTTTACGCTTGCGCAGGCGAGTGTAGCGGTTGCTGATAATGCGAAGCGCCTCCTTTGCCAGGTGGCTGGGCTGGCCGCTGTTCAGGCTGGCCTGCATCTGCAGCCGGATCTGACGGCGAGTGGCTGCGCACTCTTCATCAAACCAGGGCTGGTGGCGGCGCCGCAGCTGGCCGCTGGTGCTGCCTGCTGCTTGCCGTGGGGCGGCGTTGGTTGGCGGGAACACAGCTGCTGCCGTGCCGTACAGGATGGCGTGCAGCTGGGTGGCAGCCAAAGGTCAAAGGTTACAGATCGGATTCGGAGCCAGCGAGGCTCATACACGCGTTTCGGCGGCGTAAGACATGGCAGTCGTTGATGAATGAAGCAACTCTATTCTGGTCTTGAGACAAAAAGCAGGCAATGGATGGGGGCAGGGCGGGGGAGAATAAGTCTGCGTATTTGAAGCGCAGCATGTCGTAAATGGGGCAGTGGAAAACAAGGTGGGTCTCATCCTCTATGGAATTGGCAGAGGCACACTGAAGGCAAGTGCGCTCATGGGGAGGGGCCCTGATGGGCTCAGGCAGGTAACGGTCACGTTCGATACGGAGATCATGGCAACTGGTTCTAAAGCGGCTTAGGGCGGTACGGGCTTGGCTGTCATAAACTTCATACAAGTGAGGTGCAGGCTGGCAAAGAGGGAGGTTGGGACGAATGTGATGCATGTAATAGGCGAATTTGTTGGTGCAGGATGCCGCTGGCGGCGGCGGGTCTTGAGCGGGGGTCTTGGGCAGCGGACGTGTCTTCGGTTCCAGGCACTTGCGAAGGTACGCAGCTGCAGCCCTTTCAATGACTGCTGCCTCATCAAGCTCAGTGAGCCATTCGAGGGTGCCTGAGGCAGGGGGCGCGGACTGCAAGACATGCAGCCACCGCCGGCTCCAGCAAGCTGAGCCAGCAGCGAGGTCGCCGCCCTCCCGCATGAGCTCCAGATTGTCCTTGAAGGCCCACCCCAGCACTCGGTCTTCGTCCGCCGCGCTGTTCTGCAGGCGATTCCAGAAGCGTACCAGCTGCTGTATCCAAAAGGACTGCAGCGGCTGGCGGCCCAGCTCCGCGAGCGAGATCGCTGCGGTTACTTGCTTGGGCAGCCCCTGAACCCGCCTGCAGAACCAGCGATGAACACGTTCTACTGAGGAGCAATCCGGTCGCAGCAGCACATCAACACCCCACAGCTCGCAGCCATAAGACAGCACAGGCTTGACGAACACGTCAAACAGCATGCACTGCTGCTCCACAAGGCAGGCCCCCAGCTCCCAAGCACGGCGGCAAAGGTGACAAAGGTTACAGAGCGGATTCGGAGCCAGCGAGGCTCATACACGCGTTTCGGCGGCGTAAGACATGGCAGTCGTTGATGAATGAAGCAACTCTATTCTGGTCTTGAGACAAAAAGCAGGCAATGGATGGGGGCAGGGCGGGGGAGAATAAGTCTGCGTATTTGAAGCGCAGCATGTCGTAAATGGGGCAGTGGAAAACAAGGTGGGTCTCATCCTCTATGGAATTGGCAGAGGCACACTGAAGGCAAGTGCGCTCATGGGGAGGGGCCCTGATGGGCTCAGGCAGGTAACGGTCACGTTCGATACGGAGATCATGGCAACTGGTTCTAAAGCGGCTTAGGGCGGTACGGGCTTGGCTGTCATAAACTTCATACAAGTGAGGTGCAGGCTGGCAAAGAGGGAGGTTGGGACGAATGTGATGCATGTAATAGGCGAATTTGTTGGTGCAGGATGGCGCTGGCGGCGGCGGGTCTTGAGCGGGGGTCTTGGGCAGCGGACGTGTCTTCGGTTCCAGGCACTTGCGAAGGTACGCAGCTGCAGCCCTTTCAATGACTGCTGCCTCATCAAGCTCAGTGAGCCATTCGAGGGTGCCTGAGGCAGGGGGCGCGGACTGCAAGACATGCAGCCACCGCCGGCTCCAGCAAGCTGAGCCAGCAGCGAGGTCGCCGCCCTCCCGCATGAGCTCCAGATTGTCCTTGAAGGCCCACCCCAGCACTCGGTCTTCGTCCGCCGCGCTGTTCTGCAGGCGATTCCAGAAGCGTACCAGCTGCTGTATCCAAAAGGACTGCAGCGGCTGGCGGCCCAGCTCCGCGAGCGAGATCGCTGCGGTTACTTGCTTGGGCAGCCCCTGAACCCGCCTGCAGAACCAGCGATGAACACGTTCTACTGAGGAGCAATCCGGTCGCAGCAGCACATCAACACCCCACAGCTCGCAGCCATAAGACAGCACAGGCTTGACGAACACGTCAAACAGCATGCACTGCTGCTCCACAAGGCAGGCCCCCAGCTCCCAAGCACGGCGGCGCATTGCAAACATGGCCTGCCGACCTGCCTTTGCAAGAACATCAGCACAGCTTGCAAAGCCATGCTGTTTACTTAGCTGGGAAAAGGTGAGGCCCAAGTACTTGGTGGAGCTGGCCACCTCCAGGGGCAGCCCAGCGTACTCAAAGGATTCGCCTGCCGCCAGCTTGCCATTTCCGCTGCCGCCGCCAGGCCGCATGATCATGACTTGGGTCTTCTTGGCATTCACTGTGAGTTTCTTGGCATTGCAGTAGTCCTGCAGGGCATGCAATTGGGCTTGCAGCCCAGATGCAGAGGATGAAAGCAGGAACATGTCGTCAGCAAACAACAGAGGGGGTACAGTGCGCCCTGCCAGCTGGGGCAGGGCAGCTGCATCTCCCAGCTGTTGAATGTGCCCCTCAAAGTCATCCAGAAATATGCCAAACAGCAATGGGCTCAAGGGGCAGCCCTGCTTCACTCCCAACACAGACTGGAAGCAGCCAGACAGGCCCTCCTCAGTTCTCACGCACACCGGCACATCAGCATACATGGCCTGAATGGCCTGCAGCATGGTGCCGCCAATGCCGGCACGCTGCAGCGCCGCCCGCCCACAGCAGTGGGCGGTCCACACTGTCAAACGCCTTCTCAAAGTCAACAGCACACAGGTACAGCTTCACTCCCCTGGATCGCGCGCGCTCAGCCAAGGCTCGTAGGATGAAGCAGTTGTCAACCGTGCGGTAGCCTTGGCGGAAACCGGCTTGTCCGCGGGCTCGCAGCCCTTGTGTCTCCAACCAGGTGTTGAGGCGTGTGTTGATGGCGAGGGCGTAGAGCTTGCCCAAGATGTGACCTACAGTAATGCCACGATAGTTGTTTGGGTCAGCGGTATCGCCCTTCTTATGGATGGGTGTGATGGCACCCAGCGACCATTCGGGCGGGAAGCATCCAGAGCGGAAGACAGCATTGAACAGGGCAGCCAACACAGGTGTGAGAGCATCTCTGCCCGCCTTGATTAGCACCGCTTTCAGCGGCCCAAGGCAGGCACTGCTGGAACTTAGCTTATCAAGAGCAGCGTGCACGTCGGCCACGGAGATGTCGGTGTCCAGCTCAGAGCTGGCAGTGGAGAGGGGGGTGGAGTGGCATGTGGCGGGGTTGATGGCTGGCGGGTCGGTGGTGGGCTGGGAGGAGGAGGGGACAGTGGCAGCGGATGGGGAGCAGGAGGAGATGGCGGCGGTGGGGTGGCTGGTGGTGGGGTTGGAAGTGGCTGGCACGGCGGTGGTGGGGTGGGAGGAGGAGGGGCAGACAGTGGCGGTGGGTGGGGAGCAGGAGGGGATGGCGGCAGTGGGGTGGCTGGTGGCAGGGTTGGAGGTGGCTGTGAGGGAGGCGGTGGGCTGAAAGGTGCGTTTGAGCTGAAGGTTGACAAAGTGACGCAGCCAGGTGGCTGCATCAATGGGGCTCTTGGGGTGCTCGCGCTGCCATTGCTTGAAGAACTTGCGGGCGTCGGTGCGTTGCATGTGCAGCAGAGATGAGCCTTGCTGCCGCTGCCACGCGCCAGCTTTACGCTTGCGCAGGCGAGTGTAGCGGTTGCTGATAATGCGAAGCGCCTCCTTTGCCAGGTGGCTGGGCTGGCCGCTGTTCAGGCTGGCCTGCATCTGCAGCCGGATCTGACGGCGAGTGGCTGCGCACTCTTCATCAAACCAGGGCTGGTGGCGGCGCCGCAGCTGGCCGCTGGTGCTGCCTGCTGCTTGCCGTGGGGCGGCGTTGGTTGGCGGGAACACAGCTGCTGCCGTGCCGTACAGGATGGCGTGCAGCTGGGTGGCAGCCAGCAGAGGGTCTCTGCTGGCTTCTTCGGTTAGCCGCCGAAGCTGCTCCGCTTTCGCGGGTTGTTTCAGCTCGGCAGCAAATGACAAGAGGCGGTCCGGCGTGAGCCGAAGAGGGGCGGCAAAGGTGGGCGGAGGCCCAAACCCTTCGCTTTCGGGGTCGGCGTGCTTTGCTGTGCTGCGCTGAGGAGCTGGGGACGGTACCAACTCAAGAGACAGGGCGCGATGGCCTCGGTACTCAGGGATCTCAGGCAGCACTTGCAGCTCAGCAGCCTGGGAGAGGAGAGAGGGGCTGGCGGCCATGTAGTCAACAACTGAGGAAGACTGGCCGGAGTAGCACGTAGTGCTGGCAGGTACGTCCCCATGTACTCTGCCATTGGCAATCAGCATGCCAGTGATGCAGCACAGCTGGAGTAGGGCTTTGCCCTGCTCACAGACAGCTGCTGTGCAAGTGCTTATGCGAGGCGGTGGTGCAAATGCAGACCCTTGTGCAGTGCATGGTGCCAAGTCAAGTGCAGCCTCCTCATGCAATGCAGCGTGCAACAGCTTGGAGTGATCAGCAACATCAGGCAGGCTGCCGGTATGTGCATTCATGTCACCAGCCAGCAGCACATCAGCACCAGCAGGGCAAGCCGATGCCTGAGCTACCTCATCACCAAGCAGCGTGATGTACTCCTCAACCTCAGCAGGACTCTTCAGCCCATATTTGCTGCGGTAAGGGGGGAGGTATGCAGCTGCGAGGAACAGCGGCCTTCTCAGGCAAGTGGCACTGTCAAAACGAAGCCACATGTGGTAAGGCGAGGGCGTGCTTGCAGGCTGCCACATGCTGACTGATGCATCAAAGCTCTCATGCACAAGCACAGCAATGCCACCGGACGGCCTCAAAGCACCACTACGGCACAACTGCCACAAGCGGTACCCCGGGATGCATGGCACAGCCCCGTCAGCGAGATGAGTTTCCACAATAATGACAATATCGGCATCCCCACAGGAGCCCAGGAGGGCAGCTACCTTGCCGATGAAGGCGCCACCACAGTTCCATAGCAGGATCCTGGCTCCTCGCTGGCTCCCGCACCGTCAGGCGCGGGTGGGAGAGGGGGGTGAGGGGGCGGCGCAGCCGTCGGCTGCAGCCGCTTTCTTGGGTGCTGCCGCTGGCTGCTTGCTGCTGCCATTGGCTGGTGGTGGGGGCTTGGGGTTAGCATTGGGAGCAGGCTTGATAGCGAGCCCGTCCTTCTGCTGGTGTGTGGCAGGGAAGAGTGACTTCTTGCTGCCGTGGGCTGGCTGATGCTGTTGTGCGTGCTTGCGCTGACGGCGTTGTACTGTTTGGTATCCATCGCTGGCATTGGTTGGGGCTTGCTGCTGCTGCTGCTGCTGCTGCTGCTGTTGCTGCTGCTGCTCTGCGGGTGTGGGTAGGCTGCCTGGGCCGGTGTACGGCTTGCCGTTGATGAGCAGGGTGCCGTACCGCCAGCGTACTGACTGTCCCGCTGACTTAGCTTGCCTGGCCACAGGCATGAGGCGCTGTTTGCTGGCCAGCTGGTCTGGCGTGAGGAGAGCGTCGATGGACAATGGGGTGCCCCGCAAGGCCTGGGCCTTGATGCGGAGCACCTCCGTGCGCTGCCCACTGCTGCCGAGCCCCACCTTGTAGGCGTGCTTACGGTTCTGGCTGTCGCTGTCGCTGTGCTGCTTGTTGCCCAAGGGCTGAACCTTCAGCACTGTGACGGCGATGTTGAGTTGCTGACACAGGAGGTCCTGGACGTGGGCTGTGATGCCTTGGGCTGGCAGCGCCGATTCGGTTTTCAGCACCAAACTGTGTTGGCATTCGTCCACTTTCTGGCGCTGGACCAGCTCCTCCTGTCGGCTGTGTAGCTTGCTGATGCTGTCGTGCATATCGCTCTGCTGCAGGCTGGCTGCCAGCAGCTCCTGCATCTGCTTCTCTAGAGCGCAGATGCGGTCGGAGTTGCTCATGCCAGCGGTGTTTGTGGCGTGCAGCTGCTGCCGCAGCTTGACGTTTTCATGCTTGACGGCCGTCAGTTCATTGTGGAGGCTGATGATCTGCATCTCGTGCAGGAGGTTGCGCTGCAAGGCTGCTGCGAGCTCCTGCCCGGCTGAGCTGTCAGGCTGCGGGGCTGGCGCCCCGCCCCCCATCTCCGTCACCGTAGCGGCCTGCGGAGAAGGAACAGCATCAGGCGAGGGTGTCAGGGCACCCACAAGAGCGTCGCAGTATGACGTGGAGGAGGTGGGCAGGGCTTTGGGGGTAGCTGATAGCTCCTCCCCGCCCTGCCCACCCACGGCGCCTTTGCAGGCGCCGCCCTCCGACGCCGCCGCCGCGGAGGCATGCAGGCTAGGAGCTGCACTGCTAACGCTGCTGCGTGGTCAAAGGTTACAGAGCGGATTCGGAGCCAGCGAGGCTCATACACGCGTTTCGGCGGCGTAAGACATGGCAGTCGTTGATGAATGAAGCAACTCTATTCTGGTCTTGAGACAAAAAGCAGGCAATGGATGGGGGCAGGGCGGGGGAGAATAAGTCTGCGTATTTGAAGCGCAGCATGTCGTAAATGGGGCAGTGGAAAACAAGGTGGGTCTCATCCTCTATGGAATTGGCAGAGGCACACTGAAGGCAAGTGCGCTCATGGGGAGGGGCCCTGATGGGCTCAGGCAGGTAACGGTCACGTTCGATACGGAGATCATGGCAACTGGTTCTAAAGCGGCTTAGGGCGGTACGGGCTTGGCTGTCATAAACTTCATACAAGTGAGGTGCAGGCTGGCAAAGAGGGAGGTTGGGACGAATGTGATGCATGTAATAGGCGATTTTGTTGGTGCAGGATGGCGCTGGCGGCGGCGGGTCTTGAGCGGGGGTCTTGGGCAGCGGACGTGTCTTCGGTTCCAGGCACTTGCGAAGGTACGCAGCTGCAGCCCTTTCAATGACTGCTGCCTCATCAAGCTCAGTGAGCCATTCGAGGGTGCCTGAGGCAGGGGGCGCGGACTGCAAGACATGCAGCCACCGCCGGCTCCAGCAAGCTGAGCCAGCAGCGAGGTCGCCGCCCTCCCGCATGAGCTCCAGATTGTCCTTGAAGGCCCACCCCAGCACTCGGTCTTCGTCCGCCGCGCTGTTCTGCAGGCGATTCCAGAAGCGTACCAGCTGCTGTATCCAAAAGGACTGCAGCGGCTGGCGGCCCAGCTCCGCGAGCGAGATCGCTGCGGTTACTTGCTTGGGCAGCCCCTGAACCCGCCTGCAGAACCAGCGATGAACACGTTCTACTGAGGAGCAATCCGGTCGCAGCAGCACATCAACACCCCACAGCTCGCAGCCATAAGACAGCACAGGCTTGACGAACACGTCAAACAGCATGCACTGCTGCTCCACAAGGCAGGCCCCCAGCTCCCAAGCACGGCGGCGCATTGCAAACATGGCCTGCCGACCTGCCTTTGCAAGAACATCAGCACAGCTTGCAAAGCCATGCTGTTTACTTAGCTGGGAAAAGGTGAGGCCCAAGTACTTGGTGGAGCTGGCCACCTCCAGGGGCAGCCCAGCGTACTCAAAGGATTCGCCTGCCGCCAGCTTGCCATTTCCGCTGCCGCCGCCAGGCCGCATGATCATGACTTGGGTCTTCTTGGCATTCACTGTGAGTTTCTTGGCATTGCAGTAGTCCTGCAGGGCATGCAATTGGGCTTGCAGCCCAGATGCAGAGGATGAAAGCAGGAACATGTCGTCAGCAAACAACAGAGGGGGTACAGTGCGCCCTGCCAGCTGGGGCAGGGCAGCTGCATCTCCCAGCTGTTGAATGTGCCCCTCAAAGTCATCCAGAAATATGCCAAACAGCAATGGGCTCAAGGGGCAGCCCTGCTTCACTCCCAACACAGACTGGAAGCAGCCAGACAGGCCCTCCTCAGTTCTCACGCACACCGGCACATCAGCATACATGGCCTGAATGGCCTGCAGCATGGTGCCGCCAATGCCGGCACGCTGCAGCGCCGCCCACAGCAGTGGGCGGTCCACACTGTCAAACGCCTTCTCAAAGTCAACAGCACACAGGTACAGCTTCACTCCCCTGGATCGCGCGCGCTCAGCCAAGGCTCGTAGGATGAAGCAGTTGTCAACCGTGCGGTAGCCTTGGCGGAAACCGGCTTGTCCGCGGGCTCGCAGCCCTTGTGTCTCCAACCAGGTGTTGAGGCGTGTGTTGATGGCGAGGGCGTAGAGCTTGCCCAAGATGTGACCTACAGTAATGCCACGATAGTTGTTTGGGTCAGCGGTATCGCCCTTCTTATGGATGGGTGTGATGGCACCCAGCGACCATTCGGGCGGGAAGCATCCAGAGCGGAAGACAGCATTGAACAGGGCAGCCAACACAGGTGTGAGAGCATCTCTGCCCGCCTTGATTAGCACCGCTTTCAGCGGCCCAAGGCAGGCACTGCTGGAACTTAGCTTATCAAGAGCAGCGTGCACGTCGGCCACGGAGATGTCGGTGTCCAGCTCAGAGCTGGCAGTGGAGAGGGGGGTGGAGTGGCATGTGGCGGGGTTGATGGCTGGCGGGTCGGTGGTGGGCTGGGAGGAGGAGGGGACAGTGGCAGCGGATGGGGAGCAGGAGGAGATGGCGGCGGTGGGGTGGCTGGTGGTGGGGTTGGAAGTGGCTGGCACGGCGGTGGTGGGGTGGGAGGAGGAGGGGCAGACAGTGGCGGTGGGTGGGGAGCAGGAGGGGATGGCGGCAGTGGGGTGGCTGGTGGCAGGGTTGGAGGTGGCTGTGAGGGAGGCGGTGGGCTGAAAGGTGCGTTTGAGCTGAAGGTTGACAAAGTGACGCAGCCAGGTGGCTGCATCAATGGGGCTCTTGGGGTGCTCGCGCTGCCATTGCTTGAAGAACTTGCGGGCGTCGGTGCGTTGCATGTGCAGCAGAGATGAGCCTTGCTGCCGCTGCCACGCGCCAGCTTTACGCTTGCGCAGGCGAGTGTAGCGGTTGCTGATAATGCGAAGCGCCTCCTTTGCCAGGTGGCTGGGCTGGCCGCTGTTCAGGCTGGCCTGCATCTGCAGCCGGATCTGACGGCGAGTGGCTGCGCACTCTTCATCAAACCAGGGCTGGTGGCGGCGCCGCAGCTGGCCGCTGGTGCTGCCTGCTGCTTGCCGTGGGGCGGCGTTGGTTGGCGGGAACACAGCTGCTGCCGTGCCGTACAGGATGGCGTGCAGCTGGGTGGCAGCCAGCAGAGGGTCTCTGCTGGCTTCTTCGGTTAGCCGCCGAAGCTGCTCCGCTTTCGCGGGTTGTTTCAGCTCGGCAGCAAATGACAAGAGGCGGTCCGGCGTGAGCCGAAGAGGGGCGGCAAAGGTGGGCGGAGGCCCAAACCCTTCGCTTTCGGGGTCGGCGTGCTTTGCTGTGCTGCGCTGAGGAGCTGGGGACGGTACCAACTCAAGAGACAGGGCGCGATGGCCTCGGTACTCAGGGATCTCAGGCAGCACTTGCAGCTCAGCAGCCTGGGAGAGGAGAGAGGGGCTGGCGGCCATGTAGTCAACAACTGAGGAAGACTGGCCGGAGTAGCACGTAGTGCTGGCAGGTACGTCCCCATGTACTCTGCCATTGGCAATCAGCATGCCAGTGATGCAGCACAGCTGGAGTAGGGCTTTGCCCTGCTCACAGACAGCTGCTGTGCAAGTGCTTATGCGAGGCGGTGGTGCAAATGCAGACCCTTGTGCAGTGCATGGTGCCAAGTCAAGTGCAGCCTCCTCATGCAATGCAGCGTGCAACAGCTTGGAGTGATCAGCAACATCAGGCAGGCTGCCGGTATGTGCATTCATGTCACCAGCCAGCAGCACATCAGCACCAGCAGGGCAAGCCGATGCCTGAGCTACCTCATCACCAAGCAGCGTGATGTACTCCTCAACCTCAGCAGGACTCTTCAGCCCATATTTGCTGCGGTAAGGGGGGAGGTATGCAGCTGCGAGGAACAGCGGCCTTCTCAGGCAAGTGGCACTGTCAAAACGAAGCCACATGTGGTAAGGCGAGGGCGTGCTTGCAGGCTGCCACATGCTGACTGATGCATCAAAGCTCTCATGCACAAGCACAGCAATGCCACCGGACGGCCTCAAAGCACCACTACGGCACAACTGCCACAAGCGGTACCCCGGGATGCATGGCACAGCCCCGTCAGCGAGATGAGTTTCCACAATAATGACAATATCGGCATCCCCACAGGAGCCCAGGAGGGCAGCTACCTTGCCGATGAAGGCGCCACCACAGTTCCATAGCAGGATCCTGGCTCCTCGCTGGCTCCCGCACCGTCAGGCGCGGGTGGGAGAGGGGGGTGAGGGGGCGGCGCAGCCGTCGGCTGCAGCCGCTTTCTTGGGTGCTGCCGCTGGCTGCTTGCTGCTGCCATTGGCTGGTGGTGGGGGCTTGGGGTTAGCATTGGGAGCAGGCTTGATAGCGAGCCCGTCCTTCTGCTGGTGTGTGGCAGGGAAGAGTGACTTCTTGCTGCCGTGGGCTGGCTGATGCTGTTGTGCGTGCTTGCGCTGACGGCGTTGTACTGTTTGGTATCCATCGCTGGCATTGGTTGGGGCTTGCTGCTGCTGCTGCTGCTGCTGCTGCTGTTGCTGCTGCTGCTCTGCGGGTGTGGGTAGGCTGCCTGGGCCGGTGTACGGCTTGCCGTTGATGAGCAGGGTGCCGTACCGCCAGCGTACTGACTGTCCCGCTGACTTAGCTTGCCTGGCCACAGGCATGAGGCGCTGTTTGCTGGCCAGCTGGTCTGGCGTGAGGAGAGCGTCGATGGACAATGGGGTGCCCCGCAAGGCCTGGGCCTTGATGCGGAGCACCTCCGTGCGCTGCCCACTGCTGCCGAGCCCCACCTTGTAGGCGTGCTTACGGTTCTGGCTGTCGCTGTCGCTGTGCTGCTTGTTGCCCAAGGGCTGAACCTTCAGCACTGTGACGGCGATGTTGAGTTGCTGACACAGGAGGTCCTGGACGTGGGCTGTGATGCCTTGGGCTGGCAGCGCCGATTCGGTTTTCAGCACCAAACTGTGTTGGCATTCGTCCACTTTCTGGCGCTGGACCAGCTCCTCCTGTCGGCTGTGTAGCTTGCTGATGCTGTCGTGCATATCGCTCTGCTGCAGGCTGGCTGCCAGCAGCTCCTGCATCTGCTTCTCTAGAGCGCAGATGCGGTCGGAGTTGCTCATGCCAGCGGTGTTTGTGGCGTGCAGCTGCTGCCGCAGCTTGACGTTTTCATGCTTGACGGCCGTCAGTTCATTGTGGAGGCTGATGATCTGCATCTCGTGCAGGAGGTTGCGCTGCAAGGCTGCTGCGAGCTCCTGCCCGGCTGAGCTGTCAGGCTGCGGGGCTGGCGCCCCGCCCCCCATCTCCGTCACCGTAGCGGCCTGCGGAGAAGGAACAGCATCAGGCGAGGGTGTCAGGGCACCCACAAGAGCGTCGCAGTATGACGTGGAGGAGGTGGGCAGGGCTTTGGGGGTAGCTGATAGCTCCTCCCCGCCCTGCCCACCCACGGCGCCTTTGCAGGCGCCGCCCTCCGACGCCGCCGCCGCGGAGGCATGCAGGCTAGGAGCTGCACTGCTAACGCTGCTGCGTGGTCAAAGGTTACAGAGCGGATTCGGAGCCAGCGAGGCTCATACACGCGTTTCGGCGGCGTAAGACATGGCAGTCGTTGATGAATGAAGCAACTCTATTCTGGTCTTGAGACAAAAAGCAGGCAATGGATGGGGGCAGGGCGGGGGAGAATAAGTCTGCGTATTTGAAGCGCAGCATGTCGTAAATGGGGCAGTGGAAAACAAGGTGGGTCTCATCCTCTATGGAATTGGCAGAGGCACACTGAAGGCAAGTGCGCTCATGGGGAGGGGCCCTGATGGGCTCAGGCAGGTAACGGTCACGTTCGATACGGAGATCATGGCAACTGGTTCTAAAGCGGCTTAGGGCGGTACGGGCTTGGCTGTCATAAACTTCATACAAGTGAGGTGCAGGCTGGCAAAGAGGGAGGTTGGGACGAATGTGATGCATGTAATAGGCGATTTTGTTGGTGCAGGATGGCGCTGGCGGCGGCGGGTCTTGAGCGGGGGTCTTGGGCAGCGGACGTGTCTTCGGTTCCAGGCACTTGCGAAGGTACGCAGCTGCAGCCCTTTCAATGACTGCTGCCTCATCAAGCTCAGTGAGCCATTCGAGGGTGCCTGAGGCAGGGGGCGCGGACTGCAAGACATGCAGCCACCGCCGGCTCCAGCAAGCTGAGCCAGCAGCGAGGTCGCCGCCCTCCCGCATGAGCTCCAGATTGTCCTTGAAGGCCCACCCCAGCACTCGGTCTTCGTCCGCCGCGCTGTTCTGCAGGCGATTCCAGAAGCGTACCAGCTGCTGTATCCAAAAGGACTGCAGCGGCTGGCGGCCCAGCTCCGCGAGCGAGATCGCTGCGGTTACTTGCTTGGGCAGCCCCTGAACCCGCCTGCAGAACCAGCGATGAACACGTTCTACTGAGGAGCAATCCGGTCGCAGCAGCACATCAACACCCCACAGCTCGCAGCCATAAGACAGCACAGGCTTGACGAACACGTCAAACAGCATGCACTGCTGCTCCACAAGGCAGGCCCCCAGCTCCCAAGCACGGCGGCGCATTGCAAACATGGCCTGCCGACCTGCCTTTGCAAGAACATCAGCACAGCTTGCAAAGCCATGCTGTTTACTTAGCTGGGAAAAGGTGAGGCCCAAGTACTTGGTGGAGCTGGCCACCTCCAGGGGCAGCCCAGCGTACTCAAAGGATTCGCCTGCCGCCAGCTTGCCATTTCCGCTGCCGCCGCCAGGCCGCATGATCATGACTTGGGTCTTCTTGGCATTCACTGTGAGTTTCTTGGCATTGCAGTAGTCCTGCAGGGCATGCAATTGGGCTTGCAGCCCAGATGCAGAGGATGAAAGCAGGAACATGTCGTCAGCAAACAACAGAGGGGGTACAGTGCGCCCTGCCAGCTGGGGCAGGGCAGCTGCATCTCCCAGCTGTTGAATGTGCCCCTCAAAGTCATCCAGAAATATGCCAAACAGCAATGGGCTCAAGGGGCAGCCCTGCTTCACTCCCAACACAGACTGGAAGCAGCCAGACAGGCCCTCCTCAGTTCTCACGCACACCGGCACATCAGCATACATGGCCTGAATGGCCTGCAGCATGGTGCCGCCAATGCCGGCACGCTGCAGCGCCGCCCACAGCAGTGGGCGGTCCACACTGTCAAACGCCTTCTCAAAGTCAACAGCACACAGGTACAGCTTCACTCCCCTGGATCGCGCGCGCTCAGCCAAGGCTCGTAGGATGAAGCAGTTGTCAACCGTGCGGTAGCCTTGGCGGAAACCGGCTTGTCCGCGGGCTCGCAGCCCTTGTGTCTCCAACCAGGTGTTGAGGCGTGTGTTGATGGCGAGGGCGTAGAGCTTGCCCAAGATGTGACCTACAGTAATGCCACGATAGTTGTTTGGGTCAGCGGTATCGCCCTTCTTATGGATGGGTGTGATGGCACCCAGCGACCATTCGGGCGGGAAGCATCCAGAGCGGAAGACAGCATTGAACAGGGCAGCCAACACAGGTGTGAGAGCATCTCTGCCCGCCTTGATTAGCACCGCTTTCAGCGGCCCAAGGCAGGCACTGCTGGAACTTAGCTTATCAAGAGCAGCGTGCACGTCGGCCACGGAGATGTCGGTGTCCAGCTCAGAGCTGGCAGTGGAGAGGGGGGTGGAGTGGCATGTGGCGGGGTTGATGGCTGGCGGGTCGGTGGTGGGCTGGGAGGAGGAGGGGACAGTGGCAGCGGATGGGGAGCAGGAGGAGATGGCGGCGGTGGGGTGGCTGGTGGTGGGGTTGGAAGTGGCTGGCACGGCGGTGGTGGGGTGGGAGGAGGAGGGGCAGACAGTGGCGGTGGGTGGGGAGCAGGAGGGGATGGCGGCAGTGGGGTGGCTGGTGGCAGGGTTGGAGGTGGCTGTGAGGGAGGCGGTGGGCTGAAAGGTGCGTTTGAGCTGAAGGTTGACAAAGTGACGCAGCCAGGTGGCTGCATCAATGGGGCTCTTGGGGTGCTCGCGCTGCCATTGCTTGAAGAACTTGCGGGCGTCGGTGCGTTGCATGTGCAGCAGAGATGAGCCTTGCTGCCGCTGCCACGCGCCAGCTTTACGCTTGCGCAGGCGAGTGTAGCGGTTGCTGATAATGCGAAGCGCCTCCTTTGCCAGGTGGCTGGGCTGGCCGCTGTTCAGGCTGGCCTGCATCTGCAGCCGGATCTGACGGCGAGTGGCTGCGCACTCTTCATCAAACCAGGGCTGGTGGCGGCGCCGCAGCTGGCCGCTGGTGCTGCCTGCTGCTTGCCGTGGGGCGGCGTTGGTTGGCGGGAACACAGCTGCTGCCGTGCCGTACAGGATGGCGTGCAGCTGGGTGGCAGCCAGCAGAGGGTCTCTGCTGGCTTCTTCGGTTAGCCGCCGAAGCTGCTCCGCTTTCGCGGGTTGTTTCAGCTCGGCAGCAAATGACGAGAGGCGGTCCGGCGTGAGCCGAAGAGGGGCGGCAAAGGTGGGCGGAGGCCCAAACCCTTCGCTTTCGGGGTCGGCGTGCTTTGCTGTGCTGCGCTGAGGAGCTGGGGACGGTACCAACTCAAGAGACAGGGCGCGATGGCCTCGGTACTCAGGGATCTCAGGCAGCACTTGCAGCTCAGCAGCCTGGGAGAGGAGAGAGGGGCTGGCGGCCATGTAGTCAACAACTGAGGAAGACTGGCCGGAGTAGCACGTAGTGCTGGCAGGTACGTCCCCATGTACTCTGCCATTGGCAATCAGCATGCCAGTGATGCAGCACAGCTGGAGTAGGGCTTTGCCCTGCTCACAGACAGCTGCTGTGCAAGTGCTTATGCGAGGCGGTGGTGCAAATGCAGACCCTTGTGCAGTGCATGGTGCCAAGTCAAGTGCAGCCTCCTCATGCAATGCAGCGTGCAACAGCTTGGAGTGATCAGCAACATCAGGCAGGCTGCCGGTATGTGCATTCATGTCACCAGCCAGCAGCACATCAGCACCAGCAGGGCAAGCCGATGCCTGAGCTACCTCATCACCAAGCAGCGTGATGTACTCCTCAACCTCAGCAGGACTCTTCAGCCCATATTTGCTGCGGTAAGGGGGGAGGTATGCAGCTGCGAGGAACAGCGGCCTTCTCAGGCAAGTGGCACTGTCAAAACGAAGCCACATGTGGTAAGGCGAGGGCGTGCTTGCAGGCTGCCACATGCTGACTGATGCATCAAAGCTCTCATGCACAAGCACAGCAATGCCACCGGACGGCCTCAAAGCACCACTACGGCACAACTGCCACAAGCGGTACCCCGGGATGCATGGCACAGCCCCGTCAGCGAGATGAGTTTCCACAATAATGACAATATCGGCATCCCCACAGGAGCCCAGGAGGGCAGCTACCTTGCCGATGAAGGCGCCACCACAGTTCCATAGCAGGATCCTGGCTCCTCGCTGGCTCCCGCACCGTCAGGCGCGGGTGGGAGAGGGGGGTGAGGGGGCGGCGCAGCCGTCGGCTGCAGCCGCTTTCTTGGGTGCTGCCGCTGGCTGCTTGCTGCTGCCATTGGCTGGTGGTGGGGGCTTGGGGTTAGCATTGGGAGCAGGCTTGATAGCGAGCCCGTCCTTCTGCTGGTGTGTGGCAGGGAAGAGTGACTTCTTGCTGCCGTGGGCTGGCTGATGCTGTTGTGCGTGCTTGCGCTGACGGCGTTGTACTGTTTGGTATCCATCGCTGGCATTGGTTGGGGCTTGCTGCTGCTGCTGCTGCTGCTGCTGCTGCTGCTCTGCGGGTGTGGGTAGGCTGCCTGGGCCGGTGTACGGCTTGCCGTTGATGAGCAGGGTGCCGTACCGCCAGCGTACTGACTGTCCCGCTGACTTAGCTTGCCTGGCCACAGGCATGAGGCGCTGTTTGCTGGCCAGCTGGTCTGGCGTGAGGAGAGCGTCGATGGACAATGGGGTGCCCCGCAAGGCCTGGGCCTTGATGCGGAGCACCTCCGTGCGCTGCCCACTGCTGCCGAGCCCCACCTTGTAGGCGTGCTTACGGTTCTGGCTGTCGCTGTCGCTGTGCTGCTTGTTGCCCAAGGGCTGAACCTTCAGCACTGTGACGGCGATGTTGAGTTGCTGACACAGGAGGTCCTGGACGTGGGCTGTGATGCCTTGGGCTGGCAGCGCCGATTCGGTTTTCAGCACCAAACTGTGTTGGCATTCGTCCACTTTCTGGCGCTGGACCAGCTCCTCCTGTCGGCTGTGTAGCTTGCTGATGCTGTCGTGCATATCGCTCTGCTGCAGGCTGGCTGCCAGCAGCTCCTGCATCTGCTTCTCTAGAGCGCAGATGCGGTCGGAGTTGCTCATGCCAGCGGTGTTTGTGGCGTGCAGCTGCTGCCGCAGCTTGACGTTTTCATGCTTGACGGCCGTCAGTTCATTGTGGAGGCTGATGATCTGCATCTCGTGCAGGAGGTTGCGCTGCAAGGCTGCTGCGAGCTCCTGCCCGGCTGAGCTGTCAGGCTGCGGCGGCTGGATGTTGTTGTGGCAATGCTGGATCGGCGCAAGCCACTCCCCTTGAGCAGGCCCCGGCGGGGCCGTTTCTCCAGTTCCGTGTTGATCAGCTCGTCCAGCTGCTTGCACAGCACCTGCTTGGCCTTGTCAAGATCGGTGGTGGAGTGCGCCAGCGAAAGCTGGTAGTTGGCGGCAGCCTTGCGGACGGACGCGATGGTTTTCAAAGTCGACACGAGCTGTCGCTGGCGTTGCAGCGTCGCAAGCCATCCGGGCGTTCCCTGGCCACCAGACATGGTCAGAAAGGCGAGGAGGGCGAGGATAGGGCTGGGATGCTTGCCATCGACTAGTCGCGGGGTGTGTCCAAGTGCTTAAAGCACTCCCCGAGACCAGTCAGGCGTGTCTGCGGACCGCGCGGAGGAGGCGTGCTCGGCGGCGAAAAAAAAAAAAAAAAAAAAAAAAAAAAAAAAAGGCGGCGCATTGCAAACATGGCCTGCCGACCTGCCTTTGCAAGAACATCAGCACAGCTTGCAAAGCCATGCTGTTTACTTAGCTGGGAAAAGGTGAGGCCCAAGTACTTGGAGGCCCAAGCAAGTAACCGCAGCGATCTCGCTCGCGGAGCTGGGCCGCCAGCCGCTGCAGTCCTTTTGGATACAGCAGCTGGTACGCTTCTGGAATCGCCTGCAGAACAGCGCGGCGGACGAAGACCGAGTGCTGGGGTGGGCCTTCAAGGACAATCTGGAGCTCATGCGGGAGGGCGGCGACCTCGCTGCTGGCTCAGCTTGCTGGAGCCGGCGGTGGCTGCATGTCTTGCAGTCCGCGCCCCCTGCCTCAGGCACCCTCGAATGGCTCACTGAGCTTGATGAGGCAGCAGTCATTGAAAGGGCTGCAGCTGCGTACCTTCGCAAGTGCCTGGAACCGAAGACACGTCCGCTGCCCAAGACCCCCGCTCAAGACCCGCCGCCGCCAGCGCCATCCTGCACCAACAAATTCGCCTATTACATGCATCACATTCGTCCCAACCTCCCTCTTTGCCAGCCTGCACCTCACTTGTATGAAGTTTATGACAGCCAAGCCCGTACCGCCCTAAGCCGCTTTAGAACCAGTTGCCATGATCTCCGTATCGAACGTGACCGTTACCTGCCTGAGCCCATCAGGGCCCCTCCCCATGAGTGCACTTGCCTTCAGTGTGCCTCTGCCAATTCCATAGAGGATGAGACCCACCTTGTTTTCCACTGCCTCATTTACGACATGCTGCGCTTCAAATACGCAGACTTATTCTCCCCCGCCCTGCCCCCATCCATTGCCTGCTTTTTGTCTCAAGACCAGAATAGAGTTGCTTCATTCATCAACGACTGCCATGTCTTACGCCGCCGAAACGCGTGTATGAGCCTCGCTGGCTCCGAATCCGCTCTGTAACCTTTGACCTTTGACCCTTTGGTGGAGCTGGCCACCTCCAGGGGCAGCCCAGCGTACTCAAAGGATTCGCCTGCCGCCAGCTTGCCATTTCCGCTGCCGCCGCCAGGCCGCATGATCATGACTTGGGTCTTCTTGGCATTCACTGTGAGTTTCTTGGCATTGCAGTAGTCCTGCAGGGCATGCAATTGGGCTTGCAGCCCAGATGCAGAGGATGAAAGCAGGAACATGTCGTCAGCAAACAACAGAGGGGGTACAGTGCGCCCTGCCAGCTGGGGCAGGGCAGCTGCATCTCCCAGCTGTTGAATGTGCCCCTCAAAGTCATCCAGAAATATGCCAAACAGCAATGGGCTCAAGGGGCAGCCCTGCTTCACTCCCAACACAGACTGGAAGCAGCCAGACAGGCCCTCCTCAGTTCTCACGCACACCGGCACATCAGCATACATGGCCTGAATGGCCTGCAGCATGGTGCCGCCAATGCCGGCACGCTGCAGCGCCGCCCACAGCAGTGGGCGGTCCACACTGTCAAACGCCTTCTCAAAGTCAACAGCACACAGGTACAGCTTCACTCCCCTGGATCGCGCGCGCTCAGCCAAGGCTCGTAGGATGAAGCAGTTGTCAACCGTGCGGTAGCCTTGGCGGAAACCGGCTTGTCCGCGGGCTCGCAACCCTTGTGTCTCCAACCAGGTGTTGAGGCGTGTGTTGATGGCGAGGGCGTAGAGCTTGCCCAAGATGTGACCTACAGTAATGCCACGATAGTTGTTTGGGTCAGCGGTATCGCCCTTCTTATTGATGGGTGTGATGGCACCCAGCGACCATTCGGGCGGGAAGCATCCAGAGCGGAAGACAGCATTGAACAGGGCAGCCAACACAGGTGTGAGAGCATCTCTGCCCGCCTTGATTAGCACCGCTTTCAGCGGCCCAAGGCAGGCACTGCTGGAACTTAGCTTATCAAGAGCAGCGTGCACGTCGGCCACGGAGATGTCGCTGTCCAGCTCAGAGCTGGCAGTGGAGAGGGGGGTGGAGTGGCATGTGGCGGGGTTGATGGCTGGCGGGTCGGTGGTGGGCTGGGAGGAGGAGGGGACAGTGGCAGCGGATGGGGAGCAGGAGGAGATGGCGGCGGTGGGGTGGCTGGTGGTGGGGTTGGAAGTGGCTGGCACGGCGGTGGTGGGGTGGGAGGAGGAGGGGCAGACAGTGGCGGTGGGTGGGGAGCAGGAGGGGATGGCGGCAGTGGGGTGGCTGGTGGCAGGGTTGGAGGTGGCTGTGAGGGAGGCGGTGGGCTGAAAGGTGCGTTTGAGCTGAAGGTTGACAAAGTGACGCAGCCAGGTGGCTGCATCAATGGGGCTCTTGGGGTGCTCGCGCTGCCATTGCTTGAAGAACTTGCGGGCGTCGGTGCGTTGCATGTGCAGCAGAGATGAGCCTTGCTGCCGCTGCCACGCGCCAGCTTTACGCTTGCGCAGGCGAGTGTAGCGGTTGCTGATAATGCGAAGCGCCTCCTTTGCCAGGTGGCTGGGCTGGCCGCTGTTCAGGCTGGCCTGCATCTGCAGCCGGATCTGACGGCGAGTGGCTGCGCACTCTTCATCAAACCAGGGCTGGTGGCGGCGCCGCAGCTGGCCGCTGGTGCTGCCTGCTGCTTGCCGTGGGGCGGCGTTGGTTGGCGGGAACACAGCTGCTGCCGTGCCGTACAGGATGGCGTGCAGCTGGGTGGCAGCCAGCAGAGTGTCTCTGCTGGCTTCTTCGGTTAGCCGCCGAAGCTGCTCCGCTTTCGCGGGTTGTTTCAGCTCGGCAGCAAATGACGAGAGGCGGTCCGGCGTGAGCCGAAGAGGGGCGGCAAAGGTGGGCGGAGGCCCAAACCCTTCGCTTTCGGGGTCGGCGTGCTTTGCTATGCTGCGCTGAGGAGCTGGGGACGGTACCAACTCAAGAGACAGGGCGCGATGGCCTCGGTACTCAGGGATCTCAGGCAGCACTTGCAGCTCAGCAGCCTGGGAGAGGAGAGAGGGGCTGGCGGCCATGTAGTCAACAACTGAGGAAGACTGGCCGGAGTAGCACGTAGTGCTGGCAGGTACGTCCCCATGTACTCTGCCATTGGCAATCAGCATGCCAGTGATGCAGCACAGCTGGAGTAGGGCTTTGCCCTGCTCACAGACAGCTGCTGTGCAAGTGCTTATGCGAGGCGGTGGTGCAAATGCAGACCCTTGTGCAGTGCATGGTGCCAAGTCAAGTGCAGCCTCCTCATGCAATGCAGCGTGCAACAGCTTGGAGTGATCAGCAACATCAGGCAGGCTGCCGGTATGTGCATTCATGTCACCAGCCAGCAGCACATCAGCACCAGCAGGGCAAGCCGATACCTGAGCTACCTCATCACCAAGCAGCGTGATGTACTCCTCAACCTCAGCAGGACTCTTCAGCCCATATTTGCTGCGGTAAGGGGGGAGGTATGCAGCTGCGAGGAACAGCGGCCTTCTCAGGCAAGCGGCACTGTCAAAACGAAGCCACATGTGGTAAGGCGAGGGCGTGCTTGCAGGCTGCCACATGCTGACTGATGCATCAAAGCTCTCATGCACAAGCACAGCAATGCCACCGGACGGCCTCAAAGCACCACTACGGCACAACTGCCACAAGCGGTACCCCGGGATGCATGGCACAGCCCCGTCAGCGAGATGAGTTTCCACAATAATGACAATATCGGCATCCCCACAGGAGCCCAGGAGGGCAGCTACCTTGCCGATGAAGGCGCCACCACAGTTCCATAGCAGGATCCTGGCTCCTCGCTGGCTCCCGCACCGTCAGGCGCGGGTGGGAGAGGGGGGTGAGGGGGCGGCGCAGCCGTCGGCTGCAGCCGCTTTCTTGGGTGCTGCCGCTGGCTGCTTGCTGCTGCCATTGGCTGGTGGTGGGGGCTTGGGGTTAGCATTGGGAGCAGGCTTGATAGCGAGCCCGTCCTTCTGCTGGTGTGTGGCAGGGAAGAGTGACTTCTTGCTGCCGTGGGCTGGCTGATGCTGTTGTGCGTGCTTGCGCTGACGGCGTTGTACTGTTTGGTATCCATCGCTGGCATTGGTTGGGGCTTGCTGCTGCTGCTGCTGCTGCTGCTGTTGCTGCTGCTGCTCTGCGGGTGTGGGTAGGCTGCCTGGGCCGGTGTACGGCTTGCCGTTGATGAGCAGGGTGCCGTACCGCCAGCGTACTGACTGTCCCGCTGACTTAGCTTGCCTGGCCACAGGCATGAGGCGCTGTTTGCTGGCCAGCTGGTCTGGCGTGAGGAGAGCGTCGATGGACAATGGGGTGCCCCGCAAGGCCTGGGCCTTGATGCGGAGCACCTCCGTGCGCTGCCCACTGCTGCCGAGCCCCACCTTGTAGGCGTGCTTGCGGTTCTGGCTGTCGCTGTCGCTGTGCTGCTTGTTGCCCAAGGGCTGAACCTTCAGCACTGTGACGGCGATGTTGAGTTGCTGACACAGGAGGTCCTGGACGTGGGCTGTGATGCCTTGGGCTGGCAGCGCCGATTCGGTTTTCAACACCAAACTGTGTTGGCATTCGTCCACTTTCTGGCGCTGGACCAGCTCCTCCTGTCGGCTGTGTAGCTTGCTGATGCTGTCGTGCATATCGCTCTGCTGCAGGCTGGCTGCCAGCAGCTCCTGCATCTGCTTCTCTAGAGCGCAGATGCGGTCGGAGTTGCTCATGCCAGCGGTGTTTGTGGCGTGCAGCTGCTGCCGCAGCTTGACGTTTTCATGCTTGACGGCCGTCAGTTCATTGTGGAGGCTGATGATCTGCATCTCGTGCAGGAGGTTGCGCTGCAAGGCTGCTGCGAGCTCCTGCCCGGCTGAGCTGTCAGGCTGCGGGGCTGGCGCCCCGCCCCCCATCTCCGTCACCGTAGCGGCCTGCGGAGAAGGAACAGCATCAGGCGAGGGTGTCAGGGCACCCACAAGAGCGTCGCAGTATGACGTGGAGGAGGTGGGCAGGGCTTTGGGGGTAGCTGATAGCTCCTCCCCGCCCTGCCCACCCACGGCGCCTTTGCAGGCGCCGCCCTCCGACGCCGCCGCCGCGGAGGCATGCAGGCTAGGAGCTGCACTGCTAACGCTGCTGCGGCGGCTGGATGTTGTTGTGGCAATGCTGGATCGGCGCAAGCCACTCCCCTTGAGCAGGCCCCGGCGGGGCCGTTTCTCCAGTTCCGTGTTGATCAGCTCGTCCAGCTGCTTGCACAGCACCTGCTTGGCCTTGTCAAGATCGGTGGTGGAGTGCGCCAGCGAAAGCTGGTAGTTGGCGGCAGCCTTGCGGACGGACGCGATGGTTTTCAAAGTCGACACGAGCTGTCGCTGGCGTTGCAGCGTCGCAAGCCATCCGGGCGTTCCCTGGCCACCAGACATGGTCAGAAAGGCGAGGAGGGCGAGGATAGGGCTGGGATGCTTGCCATCGATGCTTGCCAGCCACCGACGCCCGCAAGTTCTTCAAGCAAGGGTTGTTTCAGCTCGGCAGCAAATGACGAGAGGCGGTCCGGCGTGAGCCGAAGAGGGGCGGCAAAGGTGGGCGGAGGCCCAAACCCTTCGCTTTCGGGGTCGGCGTGCTTTGCTGTGCTGCGCTGAGGAGCTGGGGCAGGTGCCTCATGACTCCACCGCCGTCAAAGGGCGCAGCCTGTGTTCAGCGCCGCAGCGGTTTGAGTGTGGTGGTGGCGGCGCGGCGAGCTGTGGCTGCGGGGCGGTGGCGGTGAGAGTGTTTCGGTGGCTGTTTGCATTGGTTTGACAGTCCACATGCTCGGCCAGGGTCGCAGGTGCCTCATGACTCCACCGCCGTCAAAGGGCGCAGCCTGTGTTCAGCGCCGCAGCGGTTTGAGTGTGGCGGTGGCGGCGCGGCAAGCTGTGGCTGCGGGGCGGTGGCGGTGAGAGTGTTTCGGTGGCTGTTTGCATTGGTTTGACAGTCCACATGCTCGGCCAGGGTCGCAGGTGCCTCATGACTCCACCGCCGTCAAAGGGCGCAGCCTGTGTTCAGCGCCGCAGCGGTTTGAGTGTGGCGGTGGCGGCGCGGCGAGCGGTGGCTGCGGGGCGGTGGCGGTGAGAGTGTTTCGGTGGCTGTTTGCATTGGTTTGACAGTCCACATGCTCGGCCAGGGTCGCAGGTGCCTCATGACTCCACCGCCGTCAAAGGGCGCAGCCTGTGTTCAGCGCCGCAGCGGTTTGAGTGTGGCGGTGGCGGCGCGGCGAGCGGTGGCTGCAGGGCGGTGGCGGTGAGAGTGTTTCGGTGGCTGTTTGCATTGGTTTGACAGTCCACATGCTCGGCCAGGGTCGCAGGTGCCTCATGACTCCACCGCCGTCAAAGGGCGCAGCCTGTGTTCAGCGCCGCAGCGGTTTGAGTGTGGCGGTGGCGGCGCGGCGAGCGGTGGCTGCGGGGCGGTGGCGGTGAGAGTGTTTCGGTGGCTGTTTGCATTGGTTTGACAGTCCACATGCTCGGCCAGGGTCGCAGGTGCCTCATGACTCCACCGCCGTCAAAGGGCCCAGCCTGTGTTCAGCGCCGCAGCGGTTTGAGTGTGGCGGTGGCGGCGCGGCGAGCTGTGGCTGCCGGGCGGTGGCGGTGAGAGTGTTTCGGTGGCTGTTTGCATTGGTTTGACAGTCCACATGCTCGGCCAGGGTCGCAGGTGCCTCATGACTCCACCGCCGTCAAAGGGCGCAGCCTGTGTTCAGCGCCGCAGCGGTTTGAGTGTGGTGGTGGCGGCGCGGCGAGCTGTGGCTGCGGGGCGGTGGCGGTGAGAGTGTTTCGGTGGCTGTTTGCATTGGTTTGACAGTCCACATGCTCGGCCAGGGTCGCAGGTGCCTCATGACTCCACCGCCGTCAAAGGGCGCAGCCTGTGTTCAGCGCCGCAGCGGTTTGAGTGTGGCGGTGGCGGCGCGGCGAGCGGTGGCTGCGGGGCGGTGGCGGTGAGAGTGTTTCGGTGGCTGTTTGCATTGGTTTGACAGTCCACATGCTCGGCCAGGGTCGCAGGTGCCTCATGACTCCACCGCCGTCAAAGGGCGCAGCCTGTGTTCAGCGCCGCAGCGGTTTGAGTGTGGCGGTGGCGGCGCGGCAAGCGGTGGCTGCGGGGCGGTGGCGGTGAGAGTGTTTCGGTGGCTGTGTGCATTGGTTTGACAGTCCACATGCTCGGCCAGGGTCGCAGGTGCCTCATGACTCCACCGCCGTCAAAGGGCGCAGCCTGTGTTCAGCGCCGCAGCGGTTTGAGTGTGGCGGTGGCGGCGCGGCGAGCGGTGGCTGCGGGGCGGTGGCGGTGAGAGTGTTTCGGTGGCTGTTTGCATTGGTTTGACAGTCCACATGCTCGGCCAGGGTCGCAGGTGCCTCATGACTCCACCGCCGTCAAAGGGCGCAGCCTGTGTTCAGCGCCGCAGCGGTTTGAGTGTGGCGGTGGCGGCGCGGCGAGCGGTGGCTGCGGGGCGGTGGCGGTGAGAGTGTTTCGGTGGCTGTGTGCATTGGTTTGACAGTCCACATGCTCGGCCAGGGTCGCAGGTGCCTCATGACTCCACCGCCGTCAAAGGGCGCAGCCTGTGTTCAGCGCCGCAGCGGTTTGAGTGTGGCGGTGGCGGCGCGGCGAGCGGTGGCTGCGGGGCGGTGGCGGTGAGAGTGTTTCGGTGGCTGTTTGCATTGGTTTGACAGTCCACATGCTCGGCCAGGGTCGCAGGTGCCTCATGACTCCACCGCCGTCAAAGGGCGCAGCCTGTGTTCAGCGCCGCAGCGGTTTGAGTGTGGCGGCGGCAAGCGGTGGCTGCGGGGCGGTGGCGGTGAGAGTGTTTCGGTGGCTGTTTGCATTGGTTTGACAGTCCACATGCTCGGCCAGGGTCGCAGGTGCCTCATGACTCCACCGCCGTCAAAGGGCGCAGCCTGTGTTCAGCGCCGCAGCGGTTTGAGTGTGGCGGTGGCGGCGCGGCGAGCTGTGGCTGCGGGGCGGTGGCGGTGAGAGTGTTTCGGTGGCTGTTTGCATTGGTTTGACAGTCCACATGCTCGGCCAGGGTCGCAGGTGCCTCATGACTCCACCGCCGTCAAAGGGCGCAGCCTGTGTTCAGCGCCGCAGCGGTTTGAGTGTGGCGGTGGCGGCGCGGCAAGCGGTGGCTGCGGGGCGGTGGCGGTGAGAGTGTTTCGGTGGCTGTGTGCATTGGTTTGACAGTCCACATGCTCGGCCAGGGTCGCAGGTGCCTCATGACTCCACCGCCGTCAAAGGGCGCAGCCTGTGTTCAGCGCCGCAGCGGTTTGAGTGTGGCGGTGGCGGCGCGGCGAGCTGTGGCTGCCGGGCGGTGGCGGTGAGAGTGTTTCGGTGGCTGTTTGCATTGGTTTGACAGTCCACATGCTCGGCCAGGGTCGCAGGTGCCTCATGACTCCACCGCCGTCAAAGGGCGCAGCCTGTGTTCAGCGCCGCAGCGGTTTGAGTGTGGCGGTGGCGGCGCGGCAAGCGGTGGCTGCGGGGCGGTGGCGGTGAGAGTGTTTCGGTGGCTGTGTGCATTGGTTTGACAGTCCACATGCTCGGCCAGGGTCGCAGGTGCCTCATGACTCCACCGCCGTCAAAGGGCGCAGCCTGTGTTCAGCGCCGCAGCGGTTTGAGTGTGGTGGTGGCGGCGCGGCGAGCTGTGGCTGCGGGGCGGTGGCGGTGAGAGTGTTTCGGTGGCTGTTTGCATTGGTTTGACAGTCCACATGCTCGGCCAGGGTCGCAGGTGCCTCATGACTCCACCGCCGTCAAAGGGCGCAGCCTGTGTTCAGCGCCGCAGCGGTTTGAGTGTGGCGGTGGCGGCGCGGCAAGCGGTGGCTGCGGGGCGGTGGCGGTGAGAGTGTTTCGGTGGCTGTTTGCATTGGTTTGACAGTCCACATGCTCGGCCAGGGTCGCAGGTGCCTCATGACTCCACCGCCGTCAAAGGGCGCAGCCTGTGTTCAGCGCCGCAGCGGTTTGAGTGTGGCGGTGGCGGCGCGGCGAGCGGTGGCTGCGGGGCGGTGGCGGTGAGAGTGTTTCGGTGGCTGTTTGCATTGGTTTGACAGTCCACATGCTCGGCCAGGGTCGCAGGTGCCTCATGACTCCACCGCCGTCAAAGGGCGCAGCCTGTGTTCAGCGCCGCAGCGGTTTGAGTGTGGCGGTGGCGGCGCGGCGAGCGGTGGCTGCGGGGCGGTGGCGGTGAGAGTGTTTCGGTGGCTGTTTGCATTGGTTTGACAGTCCACATGCTCGGCCAGGGTCGCAGGTGCCTCATGACTCCACCGCCGTCAAAGGGCGCAGCCTGTGTTCAGCGCCGCAGCGGTTTGAGTGTGGCGGTGGCGGCGCGGCGAGCGGTGGCTGCGGGGCGGTGGCGGTGAGAGTGTTTCGGTGGCTGTTTGCATTGGTTTGACAGTCCACATGCTCGGCCAGGGTCGCAGGTGCCTCATGACTCCACCGCCGTCAAAGGGCGCAGCCTGTGTTCAGCGCCGCAGCGGTTTGAGTGTGGCGGTGGCGGCGCGGCGAGCTGTGGCTGCCGGGCGGTGGCGGTGAGAGTGTTTCGGTGGCTGTTTGCATTGGTTTGACAGTCCACATGCTCGGCCAGGGTCGCAGGTGCCTCATGACTCCACCGCCGTCAAAGGGCGCAGCCTGTGTTCAGCGCCGCAGCGGTTTGAGTGTGGCGGTGGCGGCGCGGCAAGCGGTGGCTGCGGGGCGGTGGCGGTGAGAGTGTTTCGGTGGCTGTTTGCATTGGTTTGACAGTCCACATGCTCGGCCAGGGTCGCAGGTGCCTCATGACTCCACCGCCGTCAAAGGGCGCAGCCTGTGTTCAGCGCCGCAGCGGTTTGAGTGTGGTGGTGGCGGCGCGGCGAGCTGTGGCTGCGGGGCGGTGGCGGTGAGAGTGTTTCGGTGGCTGTTTGCATTGGTTTGACAGTCCACATGCTCGGCCAGGGTCGCAGGTGCCTCATGACTCCACCGCCGTCAAAGGGCGCAGCCTGTGTTCAGCGCCGCAGCGGTTTGAGTGTGGCGGTGGCGGCGCGGCGAGCGGTGGCTGCGGGGCGGTGGCGGTGAGAGTGTTTCGGTGGCTGTTTGCATTGGTTTGACAGTCCACATGCTCGGCCAGGGTCGCAGGTGCCTCATGACTCCACCGCCGTCAAAGGGCGCAGCCTGTGTTCAGCGCCGCAGCGGTTTGAGTGTGGCGGTGGCGGCGCGGCGAGCTGTGGCTGCCGGGCGGTGGCGGTGAGAGTGTTTCGGTGGCTGTTTGCATTGGTTTGACAGTCCACATGCTCGGCCAGGGTCGCAGGTGCCTCATGACTCCACCGCCGTCAAAGGGCGCAGCCTGTGTTCAGCGCCGCAGCGGTTTGAGTGTGGCGGTGGCGGCGCGGCAAGCGGTGGCTGCGGGGCGGTGGCGGTGAGAGTGTTTCGGTGGCTGTGTGCATTGGTTTGACAGTCCACATGCTCGGCCAGGGTCGCAGGTGCCTCATGACTCCACCGCCGTCAAAGGGCGCAGCCTGTGTTCAGCGCCGCAGCGGTTTGAGTGTGGTGGTGGCGGCGCGGCGAGCTGTGGCTGCGGGGCGGTGGCGGTGAGAGTGTTTCGGTGGCTGTTTGCATTGGTTTGACAGTCCACATGCTCGGCCAGGGTCGCAGGTGCCTCATGACTCCACCGCCGTCAAAGGGCGCAGCCTGTGTTCAGCGCCGCAGCGGTTTGAGTGTGGCGGTGGCGGCGCGGCGAGCGGTGGCTGCGGGGCGGTGGCGGTGAGAGTGTTTCGGTGGCTGTTTGCATTGGTTTGACAGTCCACATGCTCGGCCAGGGTCGCAGGTGCCTCATGACTCCACCGCCGTCAAAGGGCGCAGCCTGTGTTCAGCGCCGCAGCGGTTTGAGTGTGGCGGTGGCGGCGCGGCGAGCGGTGGCTGCGGGGCGGTGGCGGTGAGAGTGTTTCGGTGGCTGTGTGCATTGGTTGGACAGTCCACATGCTCGGCCAGGGTCGCAGGTGCCTCATGACTCCACCGCCGTCAAAGGGCGCAGCCTGTGTTCAGCGCCGCAGCGGTTTGAGTGTGGCGGTGGCGGCGCGGCAAGCGGTGGCTGCGGGGCGGTGGCGGTGAGAGTGTTTCGGTGGCTGTTTGCATTGGTTTGACAGTCCACATGCTCGGCCAGGGTCGCAGGTGCCTCATGACTCCACCGCCGTCAAAGGGCGCAGCCTGTGTTCAGCGCCGCAGCGGTTTGAGTGTGGCGGTGGCGGCGCGGCGAGCTGTGGCTGCGGGGCGGTGGCGGTGAGAGTGTTTCGGTGGCTGTTTGCATTGGTTTGACAGTCCACATGCTCGGCCAGGGTCGCAGGTGCCTCATGACTCCACCGCCGTCAAAGGGCGCAGCCTGTGTTCAGCGCCGCAGCGGTTTGAGTGTGGCGGTGGCGGCGCGGCAAGCGGTGGCTGCGGGGCGGTGGCGGTGAGAGTGTTTCGGTGGCTGTTTGCATTGGTTTGACAGTCCACATGCTCGGCCAGGGTCGCAGGTGCCTCATGACTCCACCGCCGTCAAAGGGCGCAGCCTGTGTTCAGCGCCGCAGCGGTTTGAGTGTGGCGGTGGCGGCGCGGCGAGCGGTGGCTGCGGGGCGGTGGCGGTGAGAGTGTTTCGGTGGCTGTGTGCATTGGTTTGACAGTCCACATGCTCGGCCAGGGTTGCAGGTGCCGAACTTGATCAACCAAATGCTTTAAGCGTCACAGTCAATGCATAATGGCTCTGATAGGTGGCTTAACTACGTCCCTTGCCTGCCACCCTTTTACACGTTGAAGATTCCAAGTTGGCGGTAGCAGCCAGCTACCTAGTCACCACCGTCCCCATCCCTGTCTGATTGCTCTTTGCCATCATACTGCTTGGCTTCATCAAAAGGCGCCCACCGAGAGGCCGGGTAGATGTGCTTGTTCTTATTGTACCAGTGCCGGTCCACTACCTTGCCTGCAGCAGACACGGCGCACCTCAGCATCAGCTCACCGCCACGCAGCGCAGTACTGATCACACCTCACCACGCTCATTACGTACTGCCCTTCTCATCACCTGCATGCGAGTCTTGACTCTTCACGCGAGGGTCAAAAGACGCCACCGCATGCTCGTGCAGGTCAAACTGAAACAACGGGCCTGACTTGCCCTGCGCCTTGTTGACAATGAGATCATAAAATGTGATGGTTTGTGGCAGGATGATGTCCTCCTTCACGTACATCAAATTGGTGACGCTCGTCGTCCTGCACAAACAGCATGTGTGCAACAAACAGCACACATCACATTGCGCGCGCAACACCAACTGGCTAGCAGCAGGCGAGACTGCCAACATGGCAGCAATACCCCAGTGCGCAGCCTGGCCGCCATGTGCACCTGATCTCCCGGAATTGAGGCGTCAGCTGTTCCACCACCGCTTTTAGAAACTGGCCCACAGAGTCGCCTTTGCGCACAGTCACGGCGCGGCGGTGCCCTGTGCCGTTGTAGTAGCTGTAGATGATTTCAAGCGGTTCTGCCTTGATGGCAGCTTGCCGCAAGCCGTACTCTGCCTGCTTGTCAGAGATGGTGAACAACACAAAGAGTGAACTCCCCACAGTCGCTGGCACACAGCACCTTCACCTCCCCACAATTCGTCCGCGACTGCCTCCCTCCCTCCCGCTCTAACACACCTTCCACCCCGTTGACCACTCTGCCCACCTTGAGCTTCTCCCGCATCTCGTCCTCCTCCCGCTGTCTGTCCTTGTCCGGCAGGAAGTCAGTGCGTACAGTGGGGTCTTTGCCAAGCTTTGCATACCGCAGTTTCGGGCCATTGATTGCGACAGCGTCGTCAGCATCATTACTGGCTTGCTGCAGGGATGAATCAGGCAAAAGAACAGTCGCAACCACGCCAGCACTCAGCGCATTGCGTGTGTCAATCATCCACAAATCAATGGCAGAGAGCATCTGCTCATGTCCTCCTGTTTAGCCCCCACCTGCATGCCTTGCGCCTGCCCTTCTCGCTCCTGCTGCTCCTCGTCTTCCTCCTCCTCCTCCGCAAAGTCGTCAAATGACAGCTTGTGCTTCTGCTCAGTCTTGGCCTTCTTTGCTCGCTGGCGATCTTTTTCCTGCAGAGGAGCGGCAGCCGCAAAATGGCGTGTTACACTTCGTGTGTGTGTGTGTGTGTGTGATGCATGTAAAGGTTGCCTTAGCAAGACCAGGGCATACCAACACACACTGACCCGCAGGGCCTCCTCCTCTGCCTCATGTCTTCGCTTCTTCTCCTCCTCCTTGAGTCGCTCCTCGATGGTCAGGCGCTTTTCCACAAACTGCTCACGTGTCACCAGGCCCACTGTCTCATTTTTGAAAGCGTGCTCGATGGCCTGCGCAGGTGTGTATACGTGGTGTGAGCTGGGATGGAGATGTGCGTGATTGGCGATGCCCACAGCTCCTGGCAGCAAGTTGATGTTGCATTCGAGAGCAACTGCTCACCCAGCATTGTCAATACGACAGGCGGGTGTACACCAGACGAGGACATGCATGCCGCACCTCTGAACTGGCAGTGCCAAACTGACGCAGACCATGACCTTGCTGCGCTTTCTTCTTTGCCTCCTCGTACTGCTTGTGCTGCTCGTCTCGTTCCTTCAGTTGCCGCTCTATGCGCCGCTTGTCCTCAGTGGTGCCTGGCATTACAGCATTGCAAGTTGGGACGTGCTGGGGTATGCTACTTGACGATATGGGTCCTGATGCAGTCCACACGACACGCACAGGGAATTGCGGGCTGGGCCGCCAGTGGCGCCGCCATCTGGCCGCCATGCGCCGCTGCGTGCAGTGTGCAACGTGCGTTCACACTCACCCACGTATCCGCCCCCGTAAGACATGGCTCAGCGAGCTCGCTGCTTGAACTGGGCTTGGTGCGCTCAAAGCACAAAGCTCTTCGCACAAGCTATGCGTGAAGGCTGCCCAGGGCGTGGCGTGGGTAACCGCACAAGCGCAGACGAAATAAATTTGCACGCCGTACAAGTGAGTACCGACAAATCGTCAAAAGTCCGCGTTCGAACACCGCATTTGAATACACCGCATGGGACCACCGCGCTGCGGTCAACCCCGATTGCTTGCGTGTTCCCATCGACAGCCTGCTTCCGCTTTGAGCTGTAGAGGCCTCCACAGCGGCCTGCTTGATCAGCTTGAACAGTCAGCGTGCCGTTGAGCTTGCAGCGATCTCAGCACGATGGCGGCGGCACCAGAGCGGAGCGGAACGGCTGTATCTCTCCTGTTCACACCTACAGCCAAAGCACCTGTTGGCCAGGCTGGTCATAGCCCAGGCGACTTCAGATCGTTTTCTGGCCTGGGTCGAACGCCTGCCGGGTCTGGTCGAGCGTTTGGTGGGAGTGCAGCTGCAGGACCCACGCCCACTTCGCGACGGCGCAGCCTTACGCCTGCAAGCAGCAAGCAGCAGGACACACCGCCGCCGCCTCCCATGGACAGCCTGCTGGACTCGCCAGGGGGGCTGGGGCCCAGCTCTGCTGGCTGGTCCCCAGGCAATGGTGGTGAGTTGCAGGCATGTCTTGCCCAATCGACCAACGGCCTGCTTTGAGCCTCGTCCTAAAGTGTTCCTTGTTGCCGCTGCAGTAGAAGACATGCAGGTTTCAACATCGCCCTATGCCGCTGCTGCTACTGGGCAGGAGTTGGTGCGGGCTGTACGCGCGGTTGAAGGCCTCGAGGACACGTGGGTGACGGTGTTTGGCTTTGCACAGGCCGACCTGCCACTGGTCATCCGCGAGTTCAGCAAGGCGGGCAACATTCAGCAGGTGAAGTTTTACTTCAGGGTGGCCGCTTTGAAACTTCGTACAGGATATCTCACAGGCGGGTCAGCCTGATGTCATTTCACTCATTGCAGTTTGGCACGTTTGGCGAAGCCGCGCATGTGAACTGGGTGCACATAGAATACCAGGTGTGTGACGTGCATGTTAGCATGGATGTGGGTTGAACACCTGTACGGTTCTGCGCTGTGCAGGCATCATGCATTCATTCATTTCATAGTGGTGATTTCATGCCCTCTGTTTGCTGCTTGCAGAACAAGCATGCCATGCAGCGTGCCTTGCTGCGGAATGGAGAGCAGTTGAGCGCTAGCTGCATGGTGGGCGTGAAGCCGCTGGACGCAGAGCACCGTGCAGCCATTACTATGGTGGATGTGGCCGGCCCAACCTTTGCCATGACCGTCCCCAAACCGCAGCAACAGCGGCCATATGCGCTAGGAGCAGCAGCCAGCACGGCGGGCGTGGTACCCCTGGCCACCAAGGGCCTCACTCAGCGTGTCAGGGAGTTCATTTTGGGCCAGTAGCGGTACCTTGCCTTTCTTCTTGCTGTTCCTCCACTTTTCCAGTCTGCTTCCAGCCAACACCGCTCCTTACAGTGACCGTGATTTCCAGAAGTAATAGACCATACCCACCAACACCACAGTGGTAATCATGCCGCCGTACACCAAGATCTTGTCAAGACGATGTCGTCGCTCCACGAGGCGCAGCACACTGTCTGACAAGCCCACTGTATTAAGCACATCCAACACTTTGCGATGTGTGGCCTTGAGGCGCTCACGCTGCCCCGCCATGCTGCCAATGATGCCCACCCCTGTCTCATATGCCTCCTCCACAACCCGCTTTGAGTTGTGCACGTGTCGCGCTGCCCGCATCTCGGCATCTACATCTACCAGCTGCCCGCTGCCTTCCGCACGCCGCTGCAACAGCTCACGTCGCTGCTGGTCTTCTGCGTGTCGTCGCTGCTGACGGTGTGAAAAGCGATCCAAGCCAATACGGATAGCATCTGTTTCCTCCGATACCTGCAACAAACCACAATGTTCAGCCTGCAACTATTGGCGCAACATGGCATGCAAAGAGCATTCACACCTGCTCAACCTTGCGTTTCCAAATGTCTCGCTTTGCTGCAGGCTCACGCAAGGACTGCATGCGCCACACAGCATCCAGCTCGCCACTCAAACGCTGCAGAAAGGTGACACAGAGCGCAGTGGGCATCGATCTGATGTCAGCTATCCTCAATTTGTCTCTAAATGTGCACAGCATCAATGTCCGCAGCCCGCTCGCCTGCAACTGTTGCAACTGCTGCTGGAGCTCTGTTGCAAGGCCGCTGGGTGCCATGGATCGTGCAGAGACTTCAGCGGTTTCCAGTCGTTCCAGGCCGGCACGGATGGTGAGGATTAGCCTCTTGGCCTGCGTGTGGAGTGTGTGAAGGTCTGCCATCGTGGCCGGCGCCGCTGGCGGCACAGTGCACCCTGCTGCCTGCTGCGGCCTGCTGCCTGCTACGACCAGCCCAAGCCTCGCCCCTGACAGTTCGGAGGCGATGCGAATGGACCAGAGGGTGTTAACGGGCAAGCTACAAACAATACTTGTGTACACAACTAGCGTCGTGCTGCAAACTTGAGGGTGATGCAAATGTGACAGGAACGGTCAAGCGATGCGTGGGTGCGAGTGCGAGCAGTACGGCAGTAAATGTCAGCCCAACGCCATAAACGCCATACATGAGCTCGAATGTTGCCCGACAAGCTTGACCGTATCATTGAAGGCCTGCGCCACGCTCCCCGCACTCGAAACGCAGTGCAGACAATGGTTGAGGAGGCTAAAGCACTGATTGCCGAGCTGTGCAGCAGCCTGTACAATCAGGGGCATGTGGCCGGCTCTGGCGGTGGTATCAGCATCAGGATTGCAAGCACCGATGCCGCACCGTTGACGGCAAATGATCGCATAGTAATGGCGCCCTCTGGCGTGCAAAAGGAGCGCATGCGACCCGAGGACATGTTTGTCCTGGATGGCACGGGTGCTGTCCTGGACACTCCACCGGCACGACCTGCACCGTACAAGCCACCCAAGCTCTCCGAGTGTGCACCGCTGTTCATGTCGGTGCGCACCTGCAGCTCTGCGATTGGTCCAGGTTTGATTCCAGATATGGGTCGCCTCATATCTGCAGCTGACAACTAGCTTGCTTGCAGTAGCACTCATCCTGGAACGGTTTGCATGCAGGCTTATGAACTGCGGGGTGCTGGTGCTGTGATGCACGGCCACTCGATGAATGCCTTCTTGGCCACACTGCTCGACCCAGATGCCAGCGAGCTGCGTGTGACGCATATTGAGATGATCAAAGGCATCGCAGGCCAGGCATGTAGCATTGAACAAACAGGCTGGTCGCATAGCAGGACAAATGGTGATAGCAACTCGGCATCGAAGGGCGGCAGCAGTGCATGCTCATGATACGGCACCTTGACAGCAACAACGCGTGCCTTGCAATGCAAGTAGACGATTAAGGTTGGCTGCTTTGTGCCATGCCTGTATGCAGGGGTTTTACAGTGTTCACACGGTGCCCATCATCGAAAATACAGCTCGAGAGTGCGAATTGACCGACCGGCTGAGGGCTGCGATCAAAGCTTACCCGCTGGCCAATGCTGTGCTTGTTCGACGACACGGCGTTTACGTGTGGGGGAAGACTTGGGTTGAGGCTAAAACGCAGGCGAGTTCGGCTGCTTCAGCATCCAACAGGCTGGCGCTCGCAGCTGCATGTCTGCTTGCTCTTGAAAGCTTGGGTTTTTGGCTGCCTGCAGTTCGAGTGCTATGAGTACTTATTTGAGGCGGCAGTGCGCATGAGGCAGCTGGGTTTGGATGCAAGCCGGGCTCCAGCACCACCTGCCCTTACACAGGCTTCAGGTAGAAGTGACTGAATTAGGCGAAGGCTTGCAGGTCCTGCTGAGTGCTGTTTTGTCGTAACGCTCGTGCGGTGTGTGTTGAGCCATGTGTGTGTAGATGGCGAGAGGGCTGCTAAGAAGGCGCTTTCGGGCAGTGGTGGCAGCAGCTGCGGACGTTTGCCAACTGCGATTGTACTGGATATAGAAGGCACCATTGCCAGCATTGCATATGTGACTGACACGCTATTTCCCTACGCCCGACAACGGCTCAGGTGGGTGGATTGTAAAATGCACATTGCTCTGTTGGTGCATGATCAAGTGCAAGACGTTCAGTGCGATGTGGGATGCAGGGACCACCTGAACGCCAGCTATGACAGCACTGAGACGCAAGATGATTTGGCGCTGCTGCGACGACAGGCGCAGAGCGATGCATCCTCAGGCACAGTTGTGCCGGCCATTGCGGATGCCATCGAGGGGCGCGAGAAAGTGATTGCCACTGCAGTGGCCAATTGCGAGGCGCAGATGGATGCTGACCGGAAGACTACAGCACTGAAGAGCCTGCAGGGTCATATCTGGGCAGGTGGCTTTGAACGTGGCGAATTGAAGGGCGAGCTGTACGCTGACGTCCCCGATGCGCTGGCGCAGTGGCGAGCTGCTGGCATCAAGACATACATCTACAGCAGCGGCAGCCGCAGTGCACAGAAAGACCTGCTTGGCAGCACCACGGTGGGCGACCTGCGGCCCTATCTGTCTGGCTTTTTCGACACCACCTCGGGCTCGAAGGTGAGCTAGGGGCAAAGCTGCCTGATCTGGCTTGAACAGAGCCAGCCCACACAGGCGCAAGCCCTGGGCAATGCACACGCCTGTATTCTGTAGTCTGTCTGCAAACAACATGCCGTCCTTGAGCCCTGTCCTGCTGTGAAGGTGGAGAGCAGCAGCTACCGCAACATTGCGCTGTCGCTGGGCGTTGACAACGCTACCGAGCTGCTATTTGCCACTGACAACATTATGGAGGCGGAGGCAGCAGCTGCAGCTGGATGGCAGGTTGTCGTTGCTGATCGACCTGGAAACATGCAGTTACCTGCGCACAACACGTTTGCTGTCGCAACCACTGCGCACGAGTTTTTGGCAGCTTTCAACTAGAAAATACTGTTTGACGTGGCGCGGGATCCTATAATCTGCATGCATTTTGTCTTAGTGAATGGCGAGAGCCCTCGTGTGTGCTGGGGGCACCTGGATTTAACCCATTTTTTTGTTTTTGAATTGGTTGAGCGGTGTCAGGTTGGGTCTCGGGCGATACGCCATGTGTACATCTGCATTTGTGCAGCTCAACCGGCAAGCACGATTGGATTGGGAAGCTGCGCCTGCTTTATTCGACGCCATGCAAGGCGACGAGCTGAACCGCCTTCTTTTGGGCAGCGGCCACGACGCCGAAGCAGCATCAGCCTTTCGTTTGCATGACTTACCCCCCGATGCTTTGAAGACGGTTTTAGAGGTGGGGGGCAAATCATGCGGGCGGGCGGGTGTCTGGGCCGCCACCACCTACAATCCACCTCAGGCTGAATTATGATGTTCTGTTTCTTTTGCCTTCTCAGATCTGCAGCCTTCAGGACATCGCGAGGCTGTGTCAGGCCAGCAAACAGCTTTACACTGCGCTGCAAGATGACCGTGTCTGGTTTGGCCTCTGCACGGCAACGTGGGGCCGCCACACAGACCCACGCCGATGGCTGGCCGCGCCCACCTCAGTGGCCACGCCTCGCTCGACCATTTTGCCTGCACCGACAACATTTAGGCAAGAAGCTGAGATTTAGATTGGTCTCGTGCGCAATATGCTTTCTCACAGACTGTGTGAGGGATGTCATTGCAGGGGGCTCTATTCACTGTTGCACGAGTCTGCGCCTATTGTTGACAGCTTGTGGCGATTAGTTGGCGAGGGCCCTTGCGGCTCGTTGATCAGCTTCAGCTGGGCGGAAGACGGCATCCTCGCTGCCCAGCTGGAGGCGCACTCACCCCTGACGGGCAAGGTGGATGCCGTGCTATGGGCGCGCATCTGCCCGGCCCACGGGCTGAACGCCACTGCGTGGGTGGAACCAGAGCGTGGCAATGCCACGTTGACAGTGCATGGCAACCACAGACTGCACATACACAGGAGCACGTCGGCTGAGGCAGCGGCAGCTGTGGCGCTGCCACACTCGCAAGCCAGTCGCAGCATGTTGTGCAACTCTCCGCAGGGCAGCTTCGAGGCAGAGTGGCTCGAGTTTATGAGTCATAATGTTCGCAGCAAAGGCACTCGAGCTCAGCAGCGGCGTCGATCTCAGCGCGGCCCTGGCGGTCCAGGTGCGAAGCAGGAGCAGCTGAGGTGTCTGGGAAGTGTGAATCCATTATCGTACCATTGCTCACACATGCAGCTCAAGCTGGGTTCTAAATGTGTCTGCCTCGCCTCTGCGCTGCAGCGACGGCGGCAGCAGCAGCCGCAGCAGCAGTAGCAGCGGGGCCTGTGGTGTTCCACCTCAAACAAGTGCCGCAGCTGTCCCAGCCTACGCCAAAGCACCCCTTGGCAGGCTTGTGGTTGGCAGACTACGAGCTGCAGGGCCTGGAGTTTTTAGTGCTGCAATACAGTTTTCGCGGCAAGGCTGCATCGCTGTGCGCAAAGAAAATCACTGGCGATGAAAGCTTGGCTGCTGGCCAATGCAGCTGGCACTGCACAGCGGCTGCGCTGCCCACTCCTTGGAACTCTGACGACCATCGCCTGGTGCAGCAGCATGAGGAGCGGTGGCTGCAGGAGCGCCAGTGGTGGGACGCAGGCGGCGACGCCGAGGGCAATGGCAGCGGCGGCATGGCCTCACCTGGAACGCGACCACCTCGAGTCGTCGCCATTCACCCAGGCAGCGGTCAACAGGCGCCTGGAATCCAGCTTGCAGAGTGGTCGGCAGGACGCCTGCTTGTGTGTGACGACGGCCGGCTCTGTTTTGTTTGGTTGGCGGGGGAGTTGGCTGGGGAGCTGGGAGCCCAGCTCATCATGCAACGGGTTCGAGTCCCATTGCCAACCCCGCAAGCGCATAACAGCTGATGTCGATTTCTGTTGTAAATTTGTCTAGGTCTGATTCTGAGCCTACTGTCAGGCTGGATTGCAACTGGTAAAATGGAACTGGTCAATTGATTGATTTTTGAGAACTTCCTTGGGTTGGGGCGGTCTGATCTGTCTGTGGATGGGAGGCCACCAGGCAAGTTGTGTCCTCACAGAGGCTGTCATACTCGCACAGAGTGCGGTCCCTCAGTTGTCCGATCAGCAAACCACGCGCCAATGTGGCGAGGCGGGCGTTGGGCTCTGCAGGTTGGTGGTTGGCTTTGATTTGCAGGCTACGCAAGTGGCCGCGAACGCGTGCCACAACCCTCTTCTTGTACGCAGTTGGGTGTCGGGAGGTTCACCATGCACCGCCGCCACGGCGCCCTGGCGGCCCTTGGCGATCCATCTCCCTCCTGCGTGCAGGTCGTTGTCGGGAGGAGGTTCACCACTGCACCACCGCCTCCAGTTGGGCGCCTCAACCACTTGGCAATAGCAGTGCCAGACCTTGATGCGGCAGCTGCCCGATACAGAGACGTCCTGGGAGTCAAGTGCAGCGAGCCACTTAGCTTGCCTGAGCATGGCGTGCGAGTCGTTTTCGTGGAGCTTGCCAACACAAAGCTGGAGCTGCTGGAGCCGTTGGGAGATGCCTCACCCATTGCTGCTTTTTTGCAGAAAAATTCTGCAGGCGGCATGTGAGTTGATGGAAATTCCGCACCCTGCCCGAATCCTGATGGACTTGGCGGAGCAGAGCTGAGTAAGCTGCTGTGGCTATCTGATCATTGTCTGATCCCCCTGCCACCCTGTTGCCCCATCTGCAGCCACCACATTTGCCTAGAGGTCACAGACATTCACGCCAGCATGGCGCACGTGGGCAAGCGCGTCCGATTGTTGGACAAGGAGCCAAAGACAGGAGCGCATGGGCTGCCAGTGGTATTTGTTCATCCCAAAGACATGTGCGGGGTGCTGACAGAGCTGGAGGAGATGAAGGGTTGACGTGGCAACAACTACATCAGGTGCTTGTGCGACAGCTTTAAAGCCATACTCAAGGTTGTCGGGACGGCTGACTGGCCTGGCAAATTGCTCAATCAGCGCCAAGCCAAGCTTGCAGGCGGCTATCATGCACGCGGTATTGCCGCGTCTGCCAAGGCCTTGAGGGGTCCGTGTAATAGGACTTGATACTGAGCTCCATCCAGGGCCCGCCGTCCCTACACAAAGAACTAAGGAGCAGTTGACTGTCGAGGCACAAGGGACCCCCCAAACCAGTGCAGCCTCAATCAACAGCTTGCAATGAGCAGAAACCCACAGGCTGCAATCGGCATTGCGCACCGCTGGCTGCCCTGGCCCAACAGCTGTTGGAATCGTTGCTGCAATGCTGTTGCTGCATCGTGATCTGCTTGCAGGTCTCGAGGCAGCATGCCTGGGAAAAAGCCGTCAGCATCTGGACCAAACAGGATGAGGTCAAGGCTGGCAGTCGCGTCCTCTACCAACAGTTTCAACGTGTACAACCAGTTGCTGCGACTGCTGTTCGCAGGCAGGCCACATTCAGTCCGTGTGTGGCACATGGCCACAGGGTCTCGTGGCGAGTAGTCCATCAGTCGGACCAGCACTCGATAGCAGCGTGGCCGTGCCGTTGGGGTGTCCAGCAACACCTGCCGCAACGTGCTGTATGGGCACTCACGATGAGTGCACACCGCCAGCAGCTCATCATGCCCGGCAACTGGGTCAGGAGCCCATCCCGCTGTCAGGTTGGCGCTCAGCCGCTCCCTGTACTCCTCCATAAACTGCATCTGTGGCTGCTGCTCATGCTGCCAAGGTGTCCACCGGCTGTTGCGGGAGAAATAAGCCTGCAAGCCAGCGTCGCAGTCAACACAACTACAGCGAAGCCAGCGCGCTGGCAGCTGCCGAAAGCCCACCTGCAGCTGACCCTGCACCACACGCGCCCCCAAGTTGCGGAACTTGACCCAGCTGTAAACCGCTGGTAGCTCCATGCTGATGCTCTTGGCAACCACCAGCGGCAGAGCAGTGCCCAGCAGCGGCACGTTGCATGCATCAGGCATATCCTGCGGTATCCGGCAGCAGGCAGGCAGGAGTACAGTCGCTGCGCAAGAATGGCACAGTGTCTGGTGCAGCGGCATGACTGGCCATAAATACCGGCGTCTCATCATGCATTGCACAAACACACGCCCAGTCCACACCTGGAGTGGTAATGCGAACGGTCGCAGCTGTTGACTTTGCGTTTCTGGCATCTCTTCTTCTGCACGAGTGTCGAATCTGCATCAGTGTACAACGGGGTCATGCAGCAATGGACAACATAAAATTAGCCTGGCTCCTGCCAAAGCAGCATGCATTGCATGCAACACAACCAGTATGGCACTCACGTCATTGGATACGGCAGGGCATCTGACCCATCCCAGAGGTAAAGCAAACGCATGTTTGGGTGGCTGTCGTCCATCGCTACCACGCGACACACAGAATCAAAGAACTGCATCGGGCGCACTTCCATGATGCGGCGCAGGTAGGTTGTGTTGCCGCCCAGCTGCTGACGATTCAGGGTGGCCATGTAGGTGCGTAAGCCCACAAGCAAGCCCTGCTCCCGCTCGTCGTAGAAAAAATGCTGCGAAGACTTTTGGTAGGGTTGATTGGGCTGCAAGCCGCTGTCGACAGCGTGAAAGAGGCAGAAGGCAAAGCCGCGGTAGCCAACCTTGCCCACCAGCTGCGTTCGCTCATTGTAACGGTCAACCTGCGATGCATGCAAAGGTGACGAATGTTGCCGACAATACACACATTGCATTGGTGTTGTTGACATCACATGACTCCCACCCTGGCTCTGTGAATGCGGATGATGTCGCCTGGCCGGCGAACGTGCGGAAGCTGTTCGGCCTGAGGAGCGAAGCACATCAGTTCAACGCCTGCGGCCAGCTCAGGCTGGTCAAGAGTGCTGGGATCTATCAAAGTGAGGTTGCAAACCATGTCTGCAATGGGCACAGAGCACTCATGGCTGATGTGAGCTGTCGGTGCCGGGTTCAATATTACCGAGCTGGCGCCTTGGCGAATGTGTTGGGCCTAACCTGAGCCGCGGGTTGGCCGTGGCACGCTGCTCTCGGCCACCACTGCCCACAGGCAAAGGCTTGTGTGGCGTGGTGCGTCACATGCCGCGGAGAGCAGGCAGTAATCGTAAGGAGGACCGCTCATCGTACAGAGAATGGCTGGAAACCGCGAAAGCTGCCTGTTGCACGCAGTACAAAACCGTACATAATCGTACTGCCTGATTGACTCTCGGACTGTGTTGCACACAGCATTAATCCCAACCAAAACCTCTAAACAAGCCCCTCGTGCATGCAGTCAAACTCCGGTCTGTTCCGACAGGCCGCTGCCCGGAGAACGTTCAAATTACAGCAGCAGCTGCTGATGCCGGGCCCGGCTTACTGAAATGCGAGGTGCGAAAGCAGGAACGTCAGCAAGGGAAGATAACACAAAAGTCGTACACACCCGGTGATGATCCAACCATCTGTGGAAAGCTATCACGGTGGTGACGAACGGCTGACGATGAGGTCCTTCACAGCAGCAAGCATGATGAGCGTCAAACTAATCATCACAATGATTGCCAGCGTAATGGGACCAACCTGCAGGCAGGCGATGCAGAAACTTAGTCGTGCACGCACGAGCAACAAGCCAATGCGCGAGTGGCAGCCAGCTAGCAATTTCATGGGCCTGAAGGCTGACCTTGTCATCAAAGAAGCCGACTTGTTTGCGGCGGATGAACTCCGAGCGCCAGTAGAAGGTGAAGAGGGCATAGGCAATCATGGCAATGGACACGGGAAGCAGGGTGAGCGTGATGAGTTCGACAGTGCCGGTGCTGATGCCGCCGCTGTGCTTAACGTCCTCGTCCTCCACTGCAAACCCGGCAATGGCTGTGCTGACTGTGCCCAGCGTGGTGGCCATGCCCAGCCATGCAAGAAATGTGCGCTCATTGGCTGCAGGTACGGTCAGGGAAGCAATGTGCAGCGCAGGCTTGAGTGGTGCAGCGCTGCAGGGCGAATGTGCGCAGAAGCGATGATCTGTATGCTCACCAAAATATGTCTTGGGCTCTATACGAAGTGGTATCTTACGTGGCTTCTGATACTGCGCTCCCTGCAACACGGTGCAGGGTTCGTGCGGCGCTCGGCGGTGACGGTGCCGCTCTTATATCCAGTGGCGATGGCGACACGGCACCCGCGTGTGCTGGACTGAACCAGCACGTACACAGTGTCAAGTAGCCTTGTGCAGCGCCTTCACTAATCACCTGCGTGTGAGCGCGAGTGCCCCAGAGCTGGTCAGTCAAGGCGGAGGGCTGCATGGTGGGCATGTTTGTCTGAACGGCAGGTTGAAGGTGCTATAAATTCCGTCAGCCAGCACATTCCGAGTGACCTGGCGAAAAGCAAAAGTTGCCCAACAATTGCGCGCCTTTCCTGTTGCCAGTCCCGCCAGCAACCCAGTGTAGGCAGCCTGGCCCCAGCAGCGGTCACTGCACCGCCGCACGATGCATAGTGTCTTGCCAGCGTCGGCGGCCTCTGTTTTGGCTACCAGGGCATCGGCATGCCGCTCTGGAATCACATGCTACATGCCGCGTGACGGTCAGGACGCACAAGGAGGGTCCGGCCAGCGGCGGCGGCAGCGGTGAGCCAGGGCCTGCCGGCAAAGCACCCAGAAATGCATTTTCAACAACTTTTTAACCTCTTCATCTGCATATGCGTGATGCAGGATGGCGGATGGTGGTATTTCTCGACACAGTGGCCAACGCATTGGCAGAGACGACGTGGGCAGGGGCAGGCCACGACAGACAGGAGCGCCACGGCCGCAGCCGAGGCAACAGCAGGACCAGCAACAGCAACGCAAGCTGGAGCAGGAAGCCATACCTGTGGTGCGCATAGGGCAGGCGGCCGGCAGCACCTTCTTCTCGAGTGACCGTTTCGAGGCGCTTGGTGCCAGCGAGGAGGTGGTGGCAGCCCTGGCGGAGCTTGGCATCACGCGCCCCTCACACATCCAGGTGCGCTACACTTAACCAGCACCATGAGCTACGTTTGTGCTAGCTTGCCAGTGGCGGGCTTAGCGTCCCCAAATCAGCTCAAGCTTTTCAGGTTACGTATTGAAGCGATGACTGCCACTGATCATCACCCCGATCACCCCTTGTGACCTGCAGGCAGCCGCATACCGCGCCCTGTGCCAGGGGAACGGGCGCAACGTGGTGCTGGCTGACCATGCAGGCAGCGGCAAGACGCTGGCATACTTGCTGCCCCTGCTGCAAGTGTTGCGAGAGGAGGAACGCATACTGGGCGCTGCAGCCACACAGCGCAACTGCCCCCGCCTACTGGTTGTGGTGCCAACAGCAGAGCTGTGCGCTCAGGTGCTGCGCGTGTGTCGCGCACTTTCACGGGCAGGCCTCCGTTTCCGCTCAGCAGCTGCCACTGGTGGCCATCCCCTGCGCACGCAAAGGGAGACGCTGAAGGATGGGGTAGACGTGCTTGTGGGCACACCTGGTCGCCTGGCAGAACTGCTGCAGGACGGCTGCTTGCAGCTGGCCTCGTGCCACGCCGTGGTGTGCGATGAGGTGGATGTGCTGCTGGGGGAGGATCACTCATTTGCTGACCAGGTGGCGCCGCTGCGAGACGCCGCTGGCCAGGCAACACGCTTTGTGTTTGCTACTGCCACCATCCCTGAGCAGATTTACATGGACCTGGAAGAGGTGGGCAGGGCGAGAGAGGGGCTTGACCGAATATGCTGCTCATGTGGTGCGTGCGCTGCGCTTACGTGGAGTGTGCACTGCCATCATGTCGCTCGCGCCTCCTGGCACTCCAACTGCCCCACATGCAGGCGTTTCCTGGATTGGTGGCTGCGCTGGGCCCAGGCTTGCACCGTACGGCTCCAGGCATCACGGAGCAGCTTGTGGATTGTAGTGGCGGCGATGAGGTCACAGAGGAGAGCGGTTTCCAGCGCAAGGCAGATGCACTGTTTGCTGTGCTGCAGGAGCAGCGGGCCCCACGCACAATTGTCTTTTGCAACAAGATCGAGTCGTGTGAGTTTGACAGTCTGACATTCTTTCACCTTCACTCATCCACTTGTTCAGGCTCACACTTTGCTGATCTGACAATAGTATGGCTACGCTGCAGGTCGCAAAGTTGAGAATTTCTTGAACCGCAGCTTCAGCCATGACGATCATGTGGAGGTGCTGGCGCACCACGCCGCCATTGCCGACGTACGCCGCAGCGCAAATCTCCACCGCTTTCTGGCGGCACCAGCTGGCAGCACCAAAGGACGGAGCAGTAACAGCAACAGCAGTCCTGTTGAACGGCTGGTGCTGGTGTGCACAGATCGCGCTAGCCGTGGCATGGACAGTGCATTTGTGGAGCACGTGGTGTTGTTCGACATGCCACGTGACCCATCGGAGTACCTGCGGCGGGTGGGGCGTACTACGCGCGGTGCAGGCGGCACAGGTGTGGTGTCTGTGCTGGTTCTGGGGCGCCAGGTGCGCCTGGCCAAAGAGATCATTGACCGCAACCAGGGGGGCTTGGCACTGCACAGAATTCCTGCTGCGCTGCCAGTGGTCGGGGTGCCAAGCTACACGAAGCGGGCAAAGACCAACCTGCAGGAGCCGGGCACGTCTGCACCAGAACCTGTACTGTAGTGACCAGCAGCAGCCTGAGTGCGCTTGAGCCCTCATTCATTTATCCCCGTCAATATCACATGCGATACTCTGTGTGTAAATCTAGTCCTAAGCGTTGCGATAAGAAGCAAGGGAATGCAGTTTGTGCAGTTTTGCTTCAGTCTGAGGAGTCATCAGGGCGTGTCTGAGAACGTTTCAAGTCTTTCTGCGCCTCCTGCTGCCCCATTCGCTCCGCCTCCTGAAACGCTCGGCGCAGTGCAAACACATCATCTGTGGATGACACCTTTGGCAAAGGCGCTGCACGGGGGCGGCTGCTGGAATCCTCCCCACCCGACTCAGGGAACAGCAGCAGCTGGACGGTCAGACCTACAAAAAGCGCAGCAGACCAAACAAGATGTGGTCAGCGCCCAGTGACGAGCAAAGCCAGACGATGAGGCTGACCCAGCATGGGTGGCTAGACAGGCCAACTTGTCTGCTGTGGCACACCAGCGCAGCGCAGCGCACCGGTCAAGCCCACGGCGTTGGCCCCGAAGATGAAGGTGATGAGGTAGACCAGGCCTCGACACACGGTCTGCACCAGCACCGCCACGTTGTGCGCCGTGTACTGCGAGGCCTGGTCAGGCAGGGTCTGGCGCTCAAAGTAGCCATCAACAAGTGTGCTGGCCTGAAAGAGAAGGAAACAGATGGCCGTCGCCTGCGCTGCGCCGCTGCATGGTGACATCATGCACACACGAGGATAAGGTTGTCAGACGATAGTTGGCAGAGGCGGCAACATGTGACAAAGCCAGCTAGGCCAGCATATGGGCAGCCATCGGATGGGCACCCAGCCCGCTCACATGAAGGCCTGGAGAGGTGTGACCACCTTGGCTGCCACCTGCTGCTTGGCCTTCGCCTCCTCCTCGTCATCGTCGTCAACAGCGCCATATGCCGCAACGTCCGCCACCGTGGATATTCTCTGCAGGTCCAGGGTCAGCAGTGCGCATGCAGCCTTGGTGACCGACAGCAGAATAAAGCAGCATGCAAGCGCTGGCCACCCTGGTGGTCGTCACACACCTCGGTGGTAGCTTTTTGTGCCCGCCGTCGGAACAAGCGAACAAAGAACACGATGACAACTCCAATGTAAGCCACTCCTGCTACTGTTTTCAGTGTCTCGGATCCGCCTGTGGGGTTGTACAGCGCCACATTCTCCACAGCAAACGCCGCGGGTGTGGAGGTGACGGCAGCAAAACTGCCCACGGCTATGGCCACTTCTAATGCGTTCGCCAACGCCGGCCATGTAGCCATATGCTCGTCTCCATGGCAATGGTGGTCGCACTGCTGCTGCTGCCGTTGTGATATGCGTTCACTGCTCGCGGCGGCAGCAAACCAGCGGCGTCGGGTTGGTGCACGCCGGGCAGTGCGGTGCTGCACAGCTCGTGGGAGCAGCGCTGGCTGCTGAGTGCACGCACGTTGATATGTGAAAACGCCGACACGCGAGGATTGGTGCTTTGGTGCGAGGCTTGCCATGCTCACGTGACGCTGTTTGGGACGTGCAGTGATGTAGTGCGTTTGAAGCAGTTGCAGGTTGCAAGCCTACTCACCTTTTGGCTTCCGGTACACATGTATGTAGTGCTGTAATGCATGTTGCGAATCATATGTATCGTTACTCTGTAACACTTGCCCTTTGCGCTGATAACCTGGTCCCAACATAGCTTTACGACGGGCGTGGGCCTGTGTCAGGCCGCACTCCTTGTTTGCTGCTCAGCTGCAGCCCAGTTGCAGTCAGCAACCGCCGCATGCGATCGGTCTCATTCAACACAACAAGCCGCCAGGACGCCTGCCGCACTGTTTCACCGACGTCCGGGGCCCGTTCTGGTCGTCTAGACCACCCTCGCAGCCTGAAATCATGAGCAAGCGTGGTGACAGCGATTGCACCGCCAACACCACGGCCTCAGTGCAGGCAAGTCTGAGGGCACTGCTTCACAGCGGCGAATGCCTGCCAACCGCCAGTGTTTGCTGCAGCAGCCACAACGCTGTCAGTCCCTGCGTGTTGCAGGTTCTGGGTGTAGGCAGCGACACAGGCACCTCAGTCCCCTCTGTGCTGCTCTTTTTCGACCGCCAGCGCTACTTGTTCAATGTCGGTGAAGGCTTCCAGCGCTTTTGTGTGGAGCATCGCATCAAGCTGGCAAAGGTCTCGTCCGTGCTGACCACTCGCACCACCACAGAGGCTACCGGCGGGCTTCCAGGTAGTTGATGCTCTGGAGCGGCGGTATGGTGTGTGCAAGTGCTGGACCACCTGCATTTGTTAACCCCTGGGGGGGTCTACTGCTGAATCAGCAATGAATCGGCAATCATTTGGCCTTTTTCATGCCGACAGGCATGCTGCTGACCATGGCTGATACCAGCTGTGGCGGCCTGCTGGCGGGACATGCGGGCATGAGTCTGTTTGGACCGCCTGGTATCAACACACTGGTGAACGCCTTCCGCACCTTTGTGAATGTGCGCGATATCGGGCTGAAGGTGTGCGAGTTTGGAGGCAGCGAAGGGGGCGCAGCGCCGCAGCCAGTGGTCAAGTCTGAGCTGGTCAGCATCACGCCCGTTACCCTGACGCCGGTGGCAGAAACAACGGCACGTGGCACAGATGAGGGAGCAGCGGAAGGCGAGCCAGGGGCAAAACGCCAGCGCGTGGAGGCCTGTGGGTTGGAGCAGGCAGCTGGAGGAATGGACGTTGCTTCTGTGGCCCTGGACAGCCCTGCTGCCTGCTACCTCTGCGAGCTGCCTGATGTGCCAGGCAAATTCCTGCCGCAAAAGGTGGGCTCGTCTCTCTCTGGTTGATATTGCAAAGGTTGACGTGTGCTGATTGCACGCACCTGTTTGGCATGCGTGCTACTCTCAACCCCGCCACTAACCACCATGCTGCCCACGCTGCCACCCGCATGTTGGTCAGGCTGCATCCCTGGGTGTGCCCCGTGGGCCCCTGTATGGCAAGCTAGTCCGAGGTGAAGAGGTAACAGCGGGGAGTGGGCTCACAGTGAGGCCGCAGGATGTCATGGAGCCTGCAACTCCAGGTGAGTTTGTACGGGAGGGGGGCATGGAAGGGTCGAAGAGGAGTGCGCAGGAGCGAAATAGGAATTTGGTTATGCTTTGATGGGCACATAGCTGTCAGTCGGCCACTCTGATCACTCACCATCACTTCAATTAGGCAACAGAGGCTTTCTTGGCGCCCTCCTGCAGGCCCCATCGTGATCGTGATTGACTGCCCCAGTGCAGCCTTCCTTCTGGCACTTGCCACCTCTGCCCTGCTCAAGGAATGCGCCACTGGCAGCAAGCGTGACAAAGGTGCAGGCCTCCAGACAGTCTCATGCTCACTATGTGCAATGCACGCCTGTGTGCTGCGACCTGAAATTATATACTGCGTTGCATACTGCAGTGGCGTGCGTGGTGCACCTCTCCCCGCTGGAGGTGCTGCGCCTGCCTGCATATCGGCAGTGGCTGGAGGCGTTTGGCGCAGACGCGCAGCATGTACTGGTGGCGGAGTCCATGCACTTGCCTGCCCCCATCATGCGAAAATCAACCATCTTACAGGCAAGCTGCAGCCGCAATGCTGTGGCACCCATTGGTGGCCTAGCCAGCGGGATGCAAAGCAGTCGAGCAGTACTGTCTTGCACGTCACTAATGCTCTTGACTGGTCGAGTTCCTTTGTCTCCCGTCCTGCAGGCCAAGCTGAATCTGGTGGACCCTGCTCTGTTCCCGCTGCTTGCTGGGAGTCAGGGCAACGTGGACGCTGAGCTGCCTGCCAATTGCACAGTGGGCCACAACATGCTGCGCTACCACTTGCGGCCACTTGCCAAGAAGGGCATTGACAAGGGTGAGCCTGCAGCTTGAACCTGCCTGCACGATCCAGCTGCATAGCTCCTGCCTCCCTGGTGCGCCTGCTTGCCTGGCTGTTGACTGTTCTGCGGCTCATGCTGCATGCAGTCGACTGCTGTGCGCATGTGGACGTAGCGGCGGTACAGGCAGAGGTGCTGCAGGATCAGCCAGCGGTGGCGGTCGCGCTGACAGCAGCAAAGCAGCTTGACATAGCACAAGATGCCATGCCTGCCTGCGTATCAAGCAGCCAGCGGCGTGACTTTGAAGTGACTTTCCTGGGGACGGGCGCCGCCGTGCCATCCAAGTACCGAAACGTGACGGGCATCCACCTCAACCTCTTTGACAATGGCGGCCTGCTCATGGACTGCGGTAGGTGGCATTGTTACGCTGCCATCCTCATCCACCCCTGCACACCAATCAGCCTCCCACTGTGAGCTGCACCATGCCTCGCTGCGTGCCCAACCTGCAGGCGAGGGCAGCTATGGCCAGCTCAAGCGGCGGTTTGGCTCGGCTGCGGCAGATGATTTGCTGTGTGCGCTGCGCTGCATCTGGATCTCACACATTCATGCCGACCATCACGTTGGCCTGCCCGCGCTGCTTGCTGCGCGCACGCGGCTGCTGGGACCCAACTGCCCTCCGCTGCTGGTGCTAGGACCGCGACCGCTGCGGCGGGCCCTGCAGGGCTACGCTCAGCTGGAGCCGATGCGCTTCCGCTTTGTGGAGGCTTCAGCCACGGCGGGTGTGCCACTGGCGGGTGCGTCAAATCCCCCGGCAGTGAGCCCGGAGGTGCGCGCTGCCATAGATGCAGTGGTAGCCTCGTTGGGCCTGTCCCGCTTTGAAAGTGTCCTGGTTGCGCACTGTGCCCATGCGTACGGCCTTGTTCTAGAGGGTGGTGTGGCCAGCAGCAACGAGGCAGCAGGAGGCGGCACTGGCTGGAAGCTAGTTTTCAGTGGCGATACACGGCCCTGCCCACAGCTGGTGGAAGCGGCCAAGGGCGCAACGCTGTTGATTCACGAGGTGGGTGGGTGCGACCTTTGTGTCTTGACTGCATGTGCTTTCAAGTGGTGCAGCCTGCAGTGCAATTAAAAAAGCCGCATGTCTTGTGGCAGTCTGATGGCAGTCTGTGGATGCTGTTGCTGTGCTGCTGGCAGGCTACTTTCGAAGATTCACTGGCGGACGAGGCGGTTGCCAAGAAACACTGCACCACCAGTGAGGCAGTGGAAGTTGGGGCGCAGGCGGGTGCATACCGCACCCTGCTCACCCATTTCAGCCAGCGCTACCCAAAGATCCCGGTGGTGGACCAAAACTTCCAGGTGCGGGGAGGGTTTTAGCCTTGCAAGGTGCATCGTGGTGTGACAGTTTGTGGGCCCATCCATCTGCTGGACCATTTTGTGCGTGCAGGGCACTGTTGGCATCGCTTTCGATCTGATGTCAGTCAACTTGGCCGACTTGCCTCGCCTCCCCCACATCGTTCCTGCCCTTAAGCTGCTGTTTGCTGAGCATGATCAGCCTGAGGACGAGGAGGAGGAGCAACCACCTTCAATGCTGTCATGACTTGAGGAACGTGCACATCTCAAACCTGCTGACTGCTGACAGGCTTTGATGCAAATGCCTCCCTGCTCGCTTTTAATTTGTGTAAGCTATTGCACATGTTGCAAGGTTACGCTAGGTTGCAGCGGCAGCGAGATTCACCTCACACAGCAGCAACATGAACAGCAGGGATTGAGCAATGGCTTCATACGACTTGATGTGAGCTGCATCTGAGCTGACTGGGCAACGTCATGGCCAACCGCAGCCGCCTCAGCACATTAGCATTCATGCAACAGCTCGGCTTCTGCTTGCTCTGTTCGTTGTTCATTGTTGGCACATGATCAGCCGGTCGTCAGGCATGGCTTCAGTGTCATCTCTCGAGCGGCCCAAGCACGTTGTCGGCCTGCAAGTCTATCGGCACACTGAAACCCTCCGCAGGGTATGGACCGCTGCGGACGCTGGTCAAGCGGGGGTATCGTCACGCGCCGCCAGCAGCAGCTGTCCCAGCGACGGCTCGGCACGGGTGGCGACCGTGTTTGCTCGCCCCCCCGCGCTGTTGCTAGAACGATCTGTTGGAGACAAAAACGCGCTGGATCAGAAACTATGGGACAGCTGCTGCTTTCAGGCAGAGGTATATCCTGACCTGCCGGTAGCCAGCACGTGGCGCGACCTGCTGCGGCGCACAATGGGGCAGCGAGTGGGCAAAGAGCGCAAGGGTGGACGGATGCTGGTGCCATCAGTGGCTTGCTCGGGTGAAAGGTGGACTGTGCACACCGTGGCAGCACAGCTGCGGTCACGTGACCAGCTGCGGTCCATGATGCTGGCTGCAGCAGGCTTGGATGCAGGCAACGAGACCAAGTGCAGCTGTCATCCAGCAGATGCTCTGCTCCTTGTATCAGGAAGCCACCCTGCACGACAGTTGCCAGGGGCAAGCAGGTGCATATGCTGGCATGCGGTTTGCAACTGCCTTCTGTTGCCCTGGTTGTTTCACACCACCATCCTTGTCCTGTTCTTGCCCTGATTTTCCCATAAAGAACTCTGCTGGTCCTGTTGTCCCCATCAGGTGGTTGCAGGACAGCTTCGATCTGCTGCTAGCAGCGTCAGCTATGCGCGAGCAGGGACATTTGCCGGCTTCTTTGTCACTTTGGGCGGTTGAAAACCCCATGCTGGCAAAAGTTGAGCGACTGCGCCGAAAGGTGGATGCAGGAGCTGATGTGGTGCTGACCCAGCCGCCATTGCTCTGGAACCGGGTGCAGCACTGGGCGGAGGAGGCGGACAAGCAGCGAATATCAAGCAATGTCAAGGTATGAGGCCGCTGCTTGCGCCACTTCGCTGCCTCCTGCTGTGTCTGACGTGGGCTGCTGCGCCATCCCGCTTTTGTGGCGCAGGTGGTGCTGGGTCTTCCTATCATCACGTCAGTTGGCAATCTTGAATTTTGGCTTCGCCTCTGCAATGTGCGCACTTTGCCTGAATCCCAACATCTTTTGAGCAGCTTTCCAGGACCCCAGCAACGTAGCAAGGAGGAGCATGCAGCGGCAGTGAGAGCGTGGAACGCTACCCTCATACAAAAGGTAGGGCTGGCCATGTAGATCCGGCGGGATGAACCATGCGGGTGGCTAGGCGGGTGAGCGGTGCATGGTGCAGGGTTGCGGCATGCCTATTCAGCCAGCCTGCTGCTGCCTGACAGCCTGCATCAACCCATCCTGTCGCTTGCAGTCTTTGGGCCTGCCAGGCGTGGCAGGTCTGCACGTCATGCCACTGACCAGGGCGGCTCGGCAGCTGACATTAGACTTTTTGGCAGATGGGACCTTGCCCGCCGCACTGTGACACAAACCCTTTTATGGCTGCCTGTGTCGCTGTGGGCCATCGCATGAGACATGCGCTGCTAAATGTGTTACATCTGCCATGTCTGGTCTTGCAACCAACGTTATCTGTCAAGCCGATCGTGCATTGCTGCCACGAGCACTCTGTGTGCGCATTTCAGTTCCCACTGTTGTCACGCTACAACGTCAGTCAGCGGGCTGAACGTGCCTGGGAACCTGGGGGGCAGGTACCCCGCGCGTGTGAGCTCCTCGTCTGGGATGTGCGGCGAGGGCTGCGTGCCCCATGGCGCAGGCAGGTCACTGATCTTGGGGATCTCACCCTGCAGGGCACCGGAGGAGGGTTAGTTGGTGCGGGAGGTGTGACTGCCCTATAGCTGCCTGCTGTCACTGATTGTGGGCGTCATGCACAGCCAGCAGGCATGCGCGGCTGGTAGATTGCCCCCCTCCTCTGCTTGCCTTGGCACGGGCATCCATCACAGCTGTGTCGGGATCTTTCTGCTCTGCTGATGCCGCGGCCTTGTGGATGGCAACACCAGGGGCTGGCGGAGCAGCAGGCAACAGCCGCGCTGCAAATCAGAAGCCAGAAAGTCAGTTGGTCATCTCAGATGAGACGGCTGTGCCAAGCAATCCTGTACCAGCAGCAGCCTTGGCACTCCAAACGGAACAACGCACAGATTCGCCTTGCCTGAGAGGGTCCAGTGCGGAAACCGCTGGATCCAGGACAGGAGTGAATACTGCTCCAACTTCAGCTTCCCCTCGTCCACTGCCGGGTCTTTCACGTACTGCCGTCCAATGTGGCGGTCATTGGGCCCGAAGCTAAGCAGCAGGTCGTCTGCGGTGATGGCGCCGCCTGCCGCTGCCGCCACTTTCTGCTTCAGCCCTAGAACGGTGTCCTGGGGCACGACATCCACCTCGAGCACCTGCAGGGTGCTGCTCTCGCGGGCCACGTTGTGAAAGCCGACGCGCACGCCAACCTTCATGTCTTAAAAAGGCTGTTGACCGGCTCGCTACACTGCTGCAAGACGAAGCAGTGCTTTTCCAGAGTCTGCCAGCGGCGTCGGGCTGCTTTATGACTGTGCAGGCCACTCGCCTTCTGCCGTACTTGCGGGCGGTACAGGCATTTTAGAAAATTGCAATAAGCTTCACAATCAACCTGTTGCAGGCGTGCAGGCCTCATAGCTCTCTTGTGGGTAGGGCCACCGCTGCGCTGCTGTATTCAGTTGGATTGACGGTGGAGCAAGCCAGTCCCCTTGTGTATGCAGTAAGCGTGAAAGCATGGTCAAGCCAGCGCGATTGCCGTGCAAGCAACGTTGTCGTCAACTGCCGCCGCCGTTGCAACCGCCCCTGCGGTGCAGCCGACTTGGCCCACTGCCACAATGAAGTTGGGCGTGGATCCGCCCACTGCCACAATGAAGCTGGGCGTGGACTTGGCTAGTGGCACAGCTGCAGGCGTATCCCAGCTTCTCGTCGGTGCGCTTGCCGTGCTGCTTTTGCCTGCTGCCAATTCATCGCCGGCTACACTGCTGCGATGCCCGTGCCACCTTGCAATCTCTGCCCTCCTTGACTCCTTGCAGGGCACCCCTTCGACACAGTGAAGGTTCGCATGCAAGTAGGCCGTGCTGATGTCACTGCCCTGGCGGCAGCTCGTAGCATTGCAAGCAATGGCGTGACAGCCTTCTATAGAGGCCTGGCAGCCCCGTTGACCACGGTTGCCGCTTTCAACGCCATTCTCTTCTCGTCTAGGGGTGCTGCAGAACGCATGCTTGCCTCAGATGGTGGGTGGGCTGAACAGTTGCCTGCGTACCGTACCTGCACTGCTTGCATGCGTGGCCACCTGCCTTCCCCTCGTGCCTGAGGCTCCCACCATTTCTTACTTGTCTACTTCCCACCCAACATCCCTGCCTACAGGAGCCCTGTCAATCTGGCAAACAACGCTTGCTGGTGGACTGGCTGGGTTTCCTGTAGCACTGTTAGCCACTCCCACCGAGCTCCTCAAATGTCGGCTGCAGGCTGCAGATGGTAAGGTGGCCTTCAGTGGGCCGCTGGAGGTGTCCCGTCGCGTTGTTTTGGAGGAGGGCGGCTTGCTGGCACTGTACCGCGGCCTTGGCGCCACTCTGCTTCGTGAGGTCCCTGGGAATGCGGCATACTTCGGCTGTTACGAAGTCCTGAAGAGCTGGCTGGCACGCTGGCAAGGCGTCTCTGTGCCGCAGCTGGGAGCTGCCTCGCTGATGCTGGCAGGCGGCATGAGCGGAGCCGCATTCTGGTCGCTCACCTTTCCGGTTGATGTTGCCAAGAGCAGGATTCAGTGTCAACACGTGCTGGACCCACACTCTCTACCCTACCTCGGTACTTGGGACTGTGCATCCCGATTGTATCACTCACAGGGATGGAGAGCTCTGTGGCGTGGCTTCCTGCCCTGCATAATCCGCTCCGTGCCAGCCAATGCTGCTGCCTTTCTTGCTTATGAGAATGTCAGCGCCGCATTGTCCATGCAAAGCTAAGGCTCCGCCTCGGGCAACTGCCTTGCTGCATGTATGTCTGCCGTGTCTGTTACTTGTTTACGACCGCAAGGGCCTGAAGCACACCCTTCGTGCGCGGCTGACTAGCAGCAAGCCCATGCCTGCTTGCGATTCCCCTTTGTACTTTACACAACAGTTTTGCCTAAAACTATCTCATCTGTAACTCAATCCATGCCGACTTCTGCCAGCAGCTCTTCCAACTCGATGTGAGTGGCAGTCACCACTTCCACGGTGGTGTCCTCGTTCTGCAGGATGCTGACAATGGCTGCACTCACATCCACATCCCGGCTGGCGCATAATGTCGCCAGCTCGCTGCGTAGCTGCTCTGCACCCTCGGCTGGCTCTGGCAAGCAATCCAGCGCCGCGGCCAGCAGCACTGCTGCTGGCACATTCTGCCGCAGGAGAACATAGCTGAAGACTGCCTGCAGGTCTGCATCACTGGGCTGTGTGTGCAAGTCCTTGACCACACCAAGCACAATCGCGGCGGCCTCGTGCGGTCCTGCCAGCGGAGAGGGCATTGGAAGCGAGCGGGCCAGGATGTAAGTGGGCTGGGGTTCTGCGCTAGCGCCGCTGCCGTCTAATGCCATGTCGTCTTCGTCCTCAAACGCTTCCTCCTCGTCCTCCTCCTTGCCGGCACGCTGCGAGGGCCCATCCTGCAGCATTGTGTGGCAGGGCCATGTCACCCAGGCGGGACAGTATTCACAGCCGGTATGCACTGCCTGGATGCACCCACAAGCATTTGTGCCAGGCTGCCACAGCGAGTCGGCAGCGGTACAGGACGTTGCAGGGCGGTACCGTTCTGTACAGAGCACTCAAGCGGCCACAAGCAGCACCCACCTCCTCCATCAGGTCCCACTCCTGCGCCTCCATCAGCTCCTCCTGCCCCCCCTCCACCTCATCATGAAGCAAAGCCTCCTCCAGCAGCTCGCTCTCCCGGCGTTCATCCACCACCCGACCGTTCTTGTAGTAGGTCAAGGTGACGGTGGTCCGCGCCTGCATAGGCAGGCACACATTCCCAGGAGCAGTCGACACATCATCCTGCAGCAGGATGACAGCTGACAGCAAAGCTTGCAAAGCACAGCGCCAGAGCAGCTCCACAGCACAAACCTTGCTGCTGCTGCTGCCCTTCATGTCCTCACGACTGCGTTGCAAAGAGGTGCTGGCGGCACCACGAGTGCCATCCATCAGACGTAGCTTCTGCACCCGCTTGGACAGCTCCTTCTTGTTGCCAGACATCGGGGCGCGGCGTGCAACCAGCTCCGCACGCAGCTCCTTCACGTTCATGCGTGACACTGGCATCGTGTTGCCCTCGGCATCCACCACGCACAGCAGCAGCGGGTCCACCAGCGGCTCATCAGTGGGAGCTGCGGTGCCAACAGCGGCCGGCTGCTCTGCTGCCTGGTTCTCCTCGACTCCAGCCTCTGCAGTGCGCACAAACACCAGCGTGTCACTGCGACAGAGCAGATGGCCACGTGCTGTAGCGCCTTTGAAATTGCATTGCCACCCTGAACGCCACCTAACCCTACCGGGATGTTCGTAAGCCGCCCGGTCCAGCCGCTGTTTCACCCAAGCCCCAAGCACAGTGCAGCCGTTGTCGTCAGGCGCCATGGCAGCGGTCGGCAGACCCAAACCCTTGCGGCTCATCACCGCTAGCACCTCGTACAACTCGGCGGGCAAGCAGGAATGACTGCAGAATGTGGGACAAGGGGCCATGATGAGAGCAGCAGCAGCTGTTGTGTAGCTGTTGCAACGTGCATTGTCAGACTGCATTGTCAACTTGATTCCAGCGCAAGCAAGTCCCTCCAACACACCTGAGCTGAATGAGCAGCTGGCCTAAGAGGTTTTCGCCCAAGCTCCTGATTGCGTTATCGTCACGCCTCACAAGGTTCCGGAATACTTGCATGGACGCCTGCAGCAACGCTGAGAGCTGAGACATATGCCTCTGCCAGCCTGCCGGCCAACAACACACAGGCACAGTGCTGTGACTGCCATACCCGGGCCTCGCGTAGGCGCAGCGTGGTCTCCAGCTGTGCAAGGTAAAACGCCTCCCCGTAGTTTGCACCTCGCATCAACGCTTTGATACGGTCAACCTGCTTCACCACCTCTGGGAGGGTCTGGCATGCACGCAAAAGTCCCTGCAAGCAAGGGTGCGGGAGCAGTAAACCAGGTCATCAACCAGCCTGTGCTCTCAGCTGTGTGGGATTAGGACAGCAGGAATTGGTGAGTTGAGACCTGACGAGCAGCAGGATTAGCCGTGCAGTGCAACACATCGCATGTTGACCAACAGACGTTGCAAACAGACATGCAACAGCCAGCATCAGCTGCCTACCTCCAAAACCACGCAGCACAGCGATGTCAGTTCCGAACTGACTGGAAGGGCCAGTTTGGACAGATATTCATACGCAACTGCAGGAACATGGAGCAACACTGCTTGCAAGGGTGCGCAGCGCCACGTGCGATGCGGATGCGCTGCGCACAATAGCAGGACAACACACACAGCACCATGAGCACTCACCCTCAGGGTCGCCGCTGGCAGCAATTTCACGAATGAGCGGCTGCATGATGGGGAGCGAGCCCCCAAATCCATGCTTCTGCAGCACCCATCAAGGCAGAAGAATGCAAGTGAGGCAAGTCGCAATGATGACTTGACACCCCTGCATCACACGCTCCCAAAGCAAGTAAATAGTGCATGCAGTGGCAAATTTACGCAGCCAACTCACCTCCAGTGCGGGAATGAGATTCATTGCTGCATCCAGGCCCTGTGAGCACATGTGCAGCATGAGGTACTGGTACATCGTCTCACTTGGCTGCATGCCCTCCGCTTCTCCCTGCAGTCAGATGAGACAAACGCTTCAGGTAAGAGCAGGGCTGATCACAGCCACGAACAGTGCCGGGATGTGTCCATGCCAAACAGGGTTCGAAGCCCACCACACGTACACCGACGCCGCTCACCTGGCTCAACAACTCTGTGGCCCGCTCTGGCTGCTCGTCTTTAAAAAACGCTGTCACCAGCTGACTCCATGACTTGGTGCAGTCCACACCAGCGCGTCTGTTGCTGGCGTATACTGCCTCTGCAGTAACCAGGTTCCCTGCTGCCACATGCACTGCCACAACGGCAGCGTACGTCTCGGGTAGCGGCGTGATGCCTGCATCCCAACACTTTCGAATGGCAGCCAATGCATTTCCGTCGTCGCCGCTCTTTGCATAGCTGTACACTAGGGCATGATAGGCACGGGGCCCAGGGATGAGGCCTGCGTTTGCCATGTCTTCCAGCACTGCCTCCGCGGTGCTGTGGGTGCCCATCATTGCTGCACGACTCAGCAACTTGTGGAAGGGCAGCCGTGCAGGGTCGTTCTCATCCGTGGCTCCCTCTTGAAACATTGCACGGCCGCGGATGTGAAGGCCCAGGCCCACACTGTGAGCCTTGCTGTCATCTCTGGCGTCGGCTTCAGCCGCCGCCGCTTCAGCGGCTGCCGCCGCTTCTTCTGCAGCCGTCTGAGATTGCACGTCGGCAGCTGCACATGCAAGCTTTGTTGACAAGTCAGTGGAGTTATGGCGACCTGGCCTGGCCAAATCGATGGCAACTTTGTACCTTGCTGGCTGAGCCACGACACCCCGTCGGCAGTGCGGGCAGCAACTTGTGGTGCTCGTGGCACGACCTTGCGCGGAGCAGCTGGCGGCCGGCTCACAGCTGGGGCCCGGCCGACCAACAAACCTGCCTGCATATTGATAGTGCAGACAACCAACAAGATGAAGCCGCTCAGGCTTGGCCGACAAAAATTGGGCTGACATGCATGCATTGCCTGCTGCATGGCATACGCGACGTGGCCGCTTGCCGAGACTGCCAATTCGATACTTTTATCGCATATTTTTCACGCAGTTACAAAGTGCCACAAAGTAATAAGCGCAGCTTGCCAGTGAGGGTTGCAAAAGACAATCCTCATGCTGTTTGTAACCGCAGCCGCTCCGAATCCAGCTGCAAACCAGCACAAGGAAACCAGCTTCAGCCAACTGTCGCGCTGTAAGCGGCCACTACTAACAGCAGCACCCATGCTAAGAACATGCAGCTGATGCTGGCTACCTACCACTTTCTGCACCCGCATCGCCCCCGCATCATCGTTGTGCAACGATGTGCAGCTCTCGTATGGTGGCAAAACCACAATCTGCCAGAGCAACAGGTTGAACAAGTGTTGAAACAACACGCAGCCCAAGCAACCACCAGGTCACTGGACAACTTCAGGCAAGACACACCGCAAGGTATCCCATCACACCTCATCTAGCACAACAATTTCGTCACCACTCCAGCGGCATGGCAGTGTCTTGGCCAGGGCATCAAAGATAGCCTGCAACGACAGCAAGGCGAGAACTAGCGGCAAGCAATCTGTGAGACAGGCCAAGCAAGGTGCTGTCCTTCTGTAGGCAACACTGCGAAAAAGCACAGTGCTTGCCAGCATTGTGCCTCACCTGTGCCTGCCGTCCAACGCCCACACCAATCTTAGCTGCCTCTGCCTCCGCCGCCCGTACCGCTTTCTCCTCCCGCTCACGGCACCGGCCCAGGTCCACCTGTGGCAGCGGCTCTGGCGTGCCCGGCGCTGGCTTGAGCTGCACGATGCGAGTCACGTGTGCTCCCTTGAGCACCCGCAGCGTGCTGTGGAAGGGAGTGCTGCCAGGTTGTCGCACAACCAGTCGGTCGGTGGCAACGTCGTATGCAAGCACCGTGCACTGAGCTGTCTCGCTGCCAACGCCAGGCAGCTCCAGTTCCAGCTGCACGTCAGCCCCAACCGCATACATCCCACGAGCAGCACTCCTTGCGAGAGAGGCGCGGCAGACTACTGCCGGGTGCGGCCCGGGTTGGTGACGCGCACTGTGCAACGCGCTCAATCGGAAACACGCCGGGCTTCGTTTGTCGCGACTTTGCACTACCGGTACATCAAGTTGTCGCGCACAAGAGGGGGAGCAGATCCCTTTGCTGCTGTGCGGGCCTGTGTTTTCAGCTGTGGGCCGTGCAGTCCGCGCTTCCAACACCGCGCTGCCCTTCTGCTTGTCGCGAATATCATGTATGGGCCCCCAGGCGGTTATTGGCCTCCATATGGTGGGTCAGGGAGGCTTGTCTCCCATTGGTCGGGCAATCAGCAAGCTAGCATGAAGCTCACCTCGTCTTTGTCGTTGCAGGTTACCCTGGAGCCGCAAGTGGCATGCCTGGACGGCCCATGATGCCGCCAATGATGGCGGGGCCACCACTTGGACTGGCCACGCGCGCGCCTGCCATGCCGCCACAGCTGCGGGCACTGCCAGGTATGCCCCACAGTGGAGCCCCCAGTGTGGGATGGGGTGCTCCCTTTGTATCAAAACATGAACTGCCTCGAACAGCCAGTGGCTCTCAGGCGCCTGCCACCTGTGGCGCTGACGCTTGTTGTTGCTGTTGCAGTTGCGACAGCACGAACAGGGTCCAGTGGAACTCCCGGGCGCAGCACAACCCTCTGGGTGGGGCGCATTGCGCCCACTGTGGAGGGTCCCTTTATCCAGCAGCTGCTGGAGGCTTGTGGCAAGCTGCGTGAGTGGAAGCCCGTGACGGAGCCTGAGAGTGGCAAGCTCAAGGGTTTTGGGTTTGTGACATACGAGGAGCCGCAGGGAGTGCTGGTGGCGCTCCAGGTGCTGAACAACCTGAAACTGGATGGACAGGAGCTGGCCCTCAAGTGCAACAAGGTGCGACGAGCACATGCAGTAGGTTTGGCCTGAGGACGGGGCAGGTTCAACCCCAGCGGAGCTCTGTACAGCAATGCTTGCTGCACCTTGACCTTGCTGCGTGCCTTTGAACCTGTGTAGGCTACCGAGGAGTACCTCGAGTGGTTCAAGCGCAAGCAAACTCAGGAGCAGCCAGCCAAGGAGGGTGAGGGCGCCAGTGTGGACAGCTCGGCGGCAGCAGAGAATGAAGCTCTGGGTCGCGTTATGGAGCTGATTAGCCAGCGGCCGGCACTGGCAGATTCAAAGCCTGAGCCCTCATCGGCAGCTGTTGCAGCCGACACATTCTTGTCAAACCTTTCGGCTGGTCCAGCAGCCGGCAGTAGCAGAGGGGCCAGTAGCGTTGAGCACAAGCGCGGTCGTGAGGTGGAGCGAGAGGCGGAACGCGAGGCAGAGCGTGATCGGCAGCGGCAGCGGCGCGAGGAGCAGCGTAAAGAGGAGCAGGCAGAACGAGCGCATCGCGAGGCATTGCGGCAGTGGGAGGACCATGAGCGGTAAGTAACTTGCTTCGTGAGAGCTAGCAGTAGAAAGAACATGGACGTGCCAGCGGGATGGGTGCCACTGCCAGTGTGTTGGCCGTAACGGTCGTGATCTGGTTGCTGCTTGTCCGCCTAATTATCCTGCTCCCCTGCAGAATGCGCCAGCGTGAGCTGGAGAAGGAGCGTGATCGTGCAGCTGACCTTGCGCGCGAGCGGCAGCGCCAGATGCATGCTGACAACGAGGCGCCTGAGAGTGACGATGAGGAGGAGCCATGGCGGCGGCGACCTTACAGTAGCAGCAAGCGGGCAGTGGAGCGCCAGCGGCGCCGTATGTTGGAACTCCAGTCTGATGCAGCCGACCGGCGGAAGGAGGAGGAGGAGGCGGAAGCAGCAGCAATGGCAGCAGAGGCGGCGGCGGTGGCGGCGGCCAGCCAACCGTCAGTGGCGGAGCACTCTGAATTGGGCAACGGTGAGGCATTTGGTGCCGATGATACCATTTTGGCAGCCATGCTGGCAGCAGTCAAAGCCAAGCCGGAGCCAACACAGGCGCAGCCAGCACCTGCCGCCGCCGCGCCGCCTGGCAAGCGCAAAGCGCGTGCGGCCTTTGTGGAGGAAGAGGAGGAAGATAAGCCGCAGCGCAAGCTCATCCCTATCAGGCAAGCACTGGACTACAGCAGACGTGTGGCAATTTCCAGCGAACAGCGTGTGCTGCAGGCATGAAATCACGACGGGCCCTTAACCCTGTGGTATTCATTCATTTCATGTATCCATGCATTCAATCATGCAGGTACTCTGACGAGGAGCTGAAGGCTCTGCAGCAACCGCCAGAGGAACAGCAGCAGGACGGGGCCCCACTGCCATTGTCAGCAGCGCAAGCAGCCACTGCAGCACCACCCGACCCTGCTGCGCTGAAGAAGAAGCTGCTGGGGTTAATTCCCAAGGACAAGGCCAGCGTGTTTGCGTTTCAAATCAACTGGGCAATACTGGATGCTGCACCGCCCGCGGTCAAGGATAAAATCTCAGGTCAGCAGAGCAGAGGGGAGCCATTCCAACAGACTGCGAGCTGCAACTGACGACCTGCTATGCACATGGCTGAGTAACGTGTATCTTCAAGCCTGTCTCGCCTACTTACCAACTTCACGCGCGCTGCATGCTGCCCTTCTGTGTGCAGGCTGGGTGACCAAGAAGGTGAATGAGTTGCTGGGAGAGGAGCTGTCTTTCTGTGCCTTCATCATGGAGCAGCTGGCGGCACATTCCAGCGCTGCTGCCATGCTGGCTGCTCTGCGCGATGTGTTGGATGAAGACTCCGAGTCGTTCACCACAAAGCTGTGGCAGATACTGATATATGAGCAGCTCAAGCTGGAGCACGGCAGTGTGTAGTGCCGCCATTCTATGTGACTACCTTCAGCTGCTCTTGCATTCTCACTGACTGTTACAGTACGGTTTATCCAAACAGCGGCAAGTCAGGCACTGCCAGCTGCTGGCAGCTAAAGGCTCACAAACCCAGAGCACGCTTCCGCTCCTGGAGGTGTGTGCGCATCGCGCCGTGCAAGGCAGCAGGTACCGCCAGTTGCATTCGCTTGTCACATCTGAAGAGCAACGCGCCCAGCTGACGTGCATGCTCCACTGCCCCTATGTAAAGCTCTTGGCTCTCAAATTTGTCGTACAGCATGGCGCTGTGCATCTGCAGGCGTGTCAGCTCCTGCTGCCACAGCCGGATCTGGTCAGCTACCACCTGCAGCGGTCCAAAACACTTCAGCAGGCTGTTGCAAAGCGCTTGCAGGAGAGGGAGCCCAATGGCGCGTAGTGGTTGAGAGCTTGCTGCAACCCGCCCTATCAGCAAAGTCAACCCAGGTTGGGTGAGCAGTGGCGTCGTATCAACGCACCGAGGGCACAGTGGGCACCCTGGCTGCTGCGCGTGGGTGAGCATGCTGGCGCAGGAAGGCCACCATCTGTTCTGATGTGATGCCCAGGCCCAGGGCAGAGGTGGCTGAGTCACGGGTGATTGTGCCCACAAACAGGTTGGGCAGCAACACGTCGCAGCGCACGAACACGCGCAACACCGCAACCTGCACTGCAGAGGTGGTGTACGCATACACTCTGCGCCAGCAGAGCAGGAGGAGAGCACAGGGCACACTGGTTGAGCCTCACGGTATGCCAATGGTATGCAGGGGTGCAGGGGTGCATGTGTCATATATGTGTAGCCGTGTTGGAGGTAATGAGTAGATCTTGACGCCAGCCAGCACGGCAGGCAACAGGCGCCAGCCACCTAGCATGCAAGAGGCCGGCGCCCTCAACTCACTGCCCACCTAAAGTTGGACTCCACAATGACGTAGCCATCCTCTTGTGCGGCTACCGCCTCCCCGCCCCTGCCGCCCCCAGCCAGCACTGCTGCCAGGCGTGTGGGGTGCAGCCACAGCTCACCGCCTCCCGCCACAGGCAGAAGCAGTCCTAGCTGGCACATGTGCGCAGCAATGGCTTTCTCTGCGTCGCCCAGCTGGCCATGGCACATTACGTTGCAGCCCTCTTGCAGACCCAAGCATAGCAGGAAGTTGATTGCCACTGCCAGGTCGCCGCCGCCAGCCCCGTCTGATGCCTGTGCCTCCAGGCCTGAAAGGTACTGCCGCACCACACCCCACAGCTGACTGTACAGGTCGGCCAGCAGGAACTGGAAGCCGCGCTGGGTGATGCCTGCACTCACTAGGGCAGGGGCAAGATGTGGAAAGGGCGATGCTAACGAGCCAAATGAGTCGGTTGGCTGTCTGGGGCCAACAAGGGAAAGCCTGGGTGTGGCCTGCACCATGTGTGCACGTGACCCAAGGCCAACCCACTTTGCCGCTGTGTCCGCTCATCCTTCGCCATCAGCCCCGCAGCAACCAGCAGCCCCCTGATGTCAATCGACGCTGCCTGCAGCTCTGGAGGAGCGACAGGAGTGGTGCCTTCCCCGCCAACAAGGTAAAGCAGCAGTGCCTCCCATTGTTGCCGTGCATAGGCGGCAAGGATGCCGGCGTCAGGCACCGATGCCCGTGGTGGCAGAGTTGCAGCATGCCCTGCAAGCAGCCTGCAACGCGGGCCGCAGGCAGTGCAGAAAGCGTGATCTGTACGGTTGGCTCAGGACTTTGCACAGCGCCAATTCACACGTCTCACGAAGCAAGCACACCAGACAAAGCAGGCATTGGCTGCCGGCCAGGGCGATGTGCCCGCTGCACACCCGCTGCACACCCGCTGCACATAGCGTGTCGCAGCTGCGCTTGGAAGCTGGCATGGATTGTGTACACCGCCTGCCCCTTGCATGCAGCCTGTATCAGCAATCGTAGAGCCTCCAATTCTTCCAGGGCTGCAGCCAGCTTGCCTTGGCCATCAGACCCACCCCAAGTGGAAACAGTGGCTGCACACCATGTTCAGTCAGCATTGTGGTCAGCACATGTGAGCGACTGCCTGGAGGTGTGCGGGTAAATTGGTGCATGCATCTCCTCTCCAAGTATAGCAGCTCACTGACCCGTGCTGACAGTGCCACCGGTGCACGAGAAGCGGAGGAGAATGTGGCGGGCGAGCGGCGGGAGCGAGCGCAGGATGGCCACCACCGCGTACGGCTGCACGAACAAGCGCTCCAACTGCAGGGGCGTGATGCCACTGGTGATGAAGGCAACAAGGCCACTGCTGCCGTCGGCCATTACACAGGACTTGAAATTAGCGACGCGTGCCGATGGGCTCACGCATCAATGCAGGGGGGGACAAGGCAGGAGCGGTGGATGTCCACGACGATCACAATTGTACACTCGTCCCGCAGGGTTTGTGCAACTCCCGCTATCGGCCCCATTGTAGCGCGTCCCCATCGGCGGCGGCGCGTTAGGACTCAGGGGAGCCTGCATTGCAGTTTAGCCCTGCTATCACAGCTCCGAAATGTTCACAACCGGCTCGCGTTGATGACGTCCACGATGGCAGCGGTGGACCCTCTTTCGGGCCTGAGCCGCTGTTTGTCGGCTCTATGCCGCCCAGGTATGCCGCCGCCGCCGCCTGCTCGGGAACTTGCCCAGGTCAATCGGCGCGGTGCATTCAGTGAGGGTGGCACGAGGATCTAGTGTGATGTGCAGCAGGCGAGATTGCACTGGTACGCTGCCTGCCGCAGGCGCGGCTGCCCTACGCGAGGAGCATGCGCTGGCATCGTTTGTTGACGCCGAGGGTCGCAGCACCAAGGGCGACAAGTTCAACCGCTTCCTGGCTGAGCTGCATGCTCGCGTGCGCAGCCTGGTGACCTCGCCAGACCCGTATGAGCGCCTAGCGGGCGTGCTGGCCATTGACGAGCTGGCTTCCACCAAAGTGTTCAGCGGCAGTGCAGCGCGCCTGTCAGACCTGGTCAAGGCCCTCATGGAAGTGTTCCAGGCCACCACAGAGGTGCACACCATGCAGGCAGCGGCCGCCACACTGGGCAATCTGGTCAAGGCGGGCGGTGCGCTCATGGCGGACGTTGTGGAGGAGCAGGTGGGGCTGGCCTGCTGCACATTGTGCGGCGTCGCTGCATGTGGCTCTGGCAGTCCAGTGCCTTCAGGCTGGGTGTAAGCCTGTCGTGCCAACTCCTTGTGCCCCCGCTGGCTGCAGGTTAGGCGAGGGATTCAGTGGCTGGCGGCGCCTCGGCAGGAGCACCTGCGCCTGGCGGGTGTGCTGCTGCTGCGTGAGCTGGCAGAGCACGCGCCCGCCATCTTCAACGTTCACGTCAGGGCCTTCATAGAGGTGATCTGGAACCCGCTGCGGGACCCCCGTCAGCACGTCCGCGAGGCGGCTGTGGCCGCGCTGCGTGCCTGCCTGGTGCTGGTGGAGAAGCGTGAGACGCGGTACCGGGTGCAATGGTACTATCGCCTGTTTGAGGAGACGCAGCGCGGCCTCACCCGCGTCACATCCCTGGAGACTGTGCACGGCTCGCTGCTGGCCCTGGGGGAGCTGCTGCGGCACACAGGCAAGGCTGGCGGGTGCTGGTGTGATGCTGTGCTGTTTTCTTGGCACACTCAGTGGTGGGCGATGGGACCTGCTTGATGGGGGTCCGGGGGGCAGGGCGTTCGAGGCCCTCCATTCTGGGATGGCACCATTGCTGCTGAAAGCTCAGCTCACCCACCGCACCACTGGGGCTGCAGGCGAGTTCATGCTGGCGCGGTACCGCGAGGTGTGTGACACCGTACTGCGCTTCCGTGACTCCAAGGAGAAGCTGATTCGCCGCGCAGTCATCACGCTGCTGCCGCGGCTCGCAGCATTTGCGCCGCAGCGCTTTGTCAAGTCATACCTCAAGCAGGCCACGGAGTACCTGCTGGGCGTGCTGGGGGTGCCTCCAGAGCGCGGTGCTGGCTTCACCGCACTGGGCGAGATGGCGGGAGCGCTGTGCAGGGCGGGGGTGGCGTCACGCATGAAGGCGCCCGACGACTTCCTGCGCCCCATAGCGGCACAGATCAAGGAGTGCCTGGGGCAGCGCAGCCGCGGCCGCCCGATCTGCCCGGAGGCACTGGAGTGTGCAGGCACACTGGCCGTGGCGCTGCGGCGTGACTGGCAGCCCTACATGCTGCTGCTGCTGGAGCCCATGTTTCAGACGGGGCTGTCTGGTGGGTGGCTGCCAAGCGAGGGATGCTGCTCGCTGGTGTGCTGCCCAAGGGCTTTCGTGCTGTGCAGCCACACCCTGCTGGCCCTGTCCTGGTCCTTCCCTCACCTCTCCTCACTGCTGCCTGTGCTGCCTGCAGACGCTCTCGTGCAGGCCATGCACAAGGCTGTGGGCGCGCTGCCGGAGCTGCTGCCGCGTGTGCAGGCCCTGCTGCTTGACCTTCTCTCCTTGGTGCTGGCACGGCGGCCCTTCAGTGCAGCCACACCCAGCGCCACCATCAGTGCACTGCAGCAGGCACTGGCCGGGGGTGAGCTGCAGGGCAGCGCCCTGACCCGCTTGGCGCTGCACACCCTGGGTGGCTTCTCGTGGACCCCCCACCACCTGCTGGACTTTGTGAGGGACCACGTGACCCCTTACCTCGACGACAACGACGGCGCAGTGAGGCGTGCTGCCGCGGTGGCGGCCTGCCACGTATTGGAGCAGCACGTGCAGTACAGCAGGCGGCCGGGCGGACGCCTTCCGGCGGCAGAGCAGCGCGCTGTGGATAAGGCAAGGGGCTGGGGGTGGGTGGAGGTGCTTTGCTGTGGACACATGCAACTGCAAATTGCAGCACACTCTGCTTGCCTTGCCCGCTGTATGTGCCTGTGGTTGCCAGGCAGGCACCTGATGCACGCCACCCAGCACGGGCGCTCTGTCCCCCGTCCAGCCAAACCGCCTGACCGCCTCTGCAGCTCACCTGACCCCCCTGCTGCCCCTGCGCCCCGCCTGCTATCCCTCCCTGCTCTGCGCCTGCAGACGGTGCAGCGCCTGCTGGCGTCTGCCGTGGCTGACCCGTCCGTGAATGTGCGGCGCACCATCCTGGAAGCCCTGTCCCGCACTGCCGCCCTGGAGAGCCACCTGGCACAGGCAGAGTGCCTGCGCAGCCTGTTTGTGGCGCTGAACGACGAAAGCAGCCGCGTGCGGGCGCTGACGATACAGCTGGCGGGGGCCATCTCACCCACCAACCCCGCCTATGTCATGCCGGCGCTGCGCCGCCACCTCATGCAGCTGCTGTCGGATATGGACCACTCACCCGACTCGCGCCAGAGAGAAGGTGTGGGGCTGACCTGTGGCTGGGAGATGTGCTGGGGAGGTGTTGGGAGGCAGGGAGGAGGCTGGAGCAGCAGCTGCCGTGCATCTTCATGGCTGCTGTCTCTGTTACTGTGGCATCACCGACCCTGACCTGCTGACTTGCCCCCCCCCCCCCCTTCTCTTGCCTCCTCAGAGAGTGCTCGGCTGCTGGGTGTGCTCATTCGCTCAGCCCCCAAGCTGGTGCTGCCCTACACCGCGCCCGTGCTGCGTGCCCTGGTCAGCAAGCTGCGTGCAGCCAGCTCCGCGGCAACACCGCCGCCTGCTGCCACCACAGCCAAGCCCAACTCCAAGAGCGCTTCGCAGGGTGGGTTGTTGCGGCATGTGTCCTGGCTGCACCACCTGACATCGCCATCGCCATCATACTGTGTGCGGATGGGCTGCGCTTGTGATTCGTGATTGCTCTGCTGCTCATGCTGTGCACCTGCATGTTTGCTGCCACGTCAGCCCCCCGCCTCAGCCGCCCTCGTGCATGCCCCGTTGCTGCAGAGGAGGGGTTTGAGGTGGCCGTGCTGATGACCCTGGGTGAGCTGGCCAGGGTGGCGGGCACCCAGCTGCGGGCGGATGTGCCCGACATCCTGCCCCTCATCATCGACGCCATCCAGGACGGGGCCAGCCACACCAAGAGACTGGTGGCAGTCAGCACGCTGGGCCAGGTGTGTGCGTGGGCGTGCGTGTGTGTGTGTGTGGGCGTGGTGGTGGTGGCGGCGGTGGTGGGGTTTTTAAACAGCACAGTCTTGCTGGCTTCACCTGCCCTGCACCGCTCCCTCCCTCCCTGCCTCCCTCCCTCCTGCCTCCCTCCCCCCCCCCCCTCGTCTCCCTGGCAGGTGGTTGGCTCCACCGGCTTTGTGGTGGTGCCGTACCTGGAGTACCCTCAGCTGCTGGGGGTGCTGCTGCGCATGCTGAGCGAGGGCGGGCCGGGGGTGAGGCGGGAGGTGATCAAGGTGCTGGGCATCATTGGCGCCCTGGACCCACACACACACAAGGTCAACCTGGCCGAGCTGCAGGGGGAGGGCAGGCTGGAGCGGGAGGGGGTGCGCCCTCAGTTCCCAAACAAAGCCATGCCGGAGCTGGGTGAGCGAGCGGGGAAGCGGCGGAGGGGCGGGGGGGCACCTGGCGCTGCTGGTTGGCAGGCACTGGCGGCTGCTCATTGTGTGGCTGTGTGTGCTGGGCAGTGGCATGCCAGGGCCACGCGCAGGCAGCAGGAGCCAGCCAGCTCTGAAAACCTGCCGGGGGCTCTACCCACTCAACTGCCACTGACACCCCATCCCTGCACTCACCGTCAACCGCATGCTCACACTCACACACTACCCACAACCCCACTCGCCCACTCTCTCCACCCATGCCAGGCACCCTGCCCGGCGGTGTGGGTGAGCAGGCCCTGGACCTGCTGCCCTCTGCCGGCCTGGTGACCTCCAGCGAGGACTACTACCCAACTGTGGCCATCAACGCACTCATGCGCGTGCTGCGCGAGCCGTCTGCGGCGGCACTGCACGGCAAGGCGGTGGCGGCGCTGTTTGAGATCATCCAGGCAATGGGCCTCTCCTTTGTGCCGTACCTGCACAAGGTGTGTCTGGGTGTGTGTGGGGGGGTGAGTGTGTGCAGGGGGCGGAGGGCTGCCTGGCTGCGGGGGCTGGCTGGAACTCCCAGGTGTCTGCAGGGGGCTGGGGCTGCGGTGCATGCAGAGGCTGCTGTGTCGGCAGGTCTCCACGGTGCAGCCGTGTGCTCCAAGCATGTCCTGGCCACAGGCCGCCCCGCACCCCCCCACTCACTCCCCCCCCCCACCTCACTCCCCCTGTGTGCGCAGGTTGTGCCTGTGCTGCTGCAGCTGACCCGTGGCGCTGACGACCTGCAGCGGCGCGTGGACATGGTGCGGGCGCTGACCGACCTGGTGGTGCTCATGAGGCAGCACGTGCGCAAGTTCCTGCCAGACCTGCTGGCTCTGGTCAACGACTTCTGGGGGGCGCCGGGGGGACCAGCGGCCATGCTGCCACACATACTCTCACTGCTGGCGGAGCTGTCACGTGGGTGGAGGGGGGTGGGGTGATGCGTGTGCTGTGCACAGGCGCATGTGCGCTGTGGGGATGGCAGGCTGGGGCGCGGCAGCCAGGTGTGTCACAGTGCTGCGGGTCACACACAGTTGCACAGCACAGTTGCACAGCTGTTGCACAGCACCCCCCTTGGCACCCACTCATCATGTGCACATGCCCCCCCCCCCCCCCCCTGCCCCCTGCAGAGACGTTGCGTGACGACTTTCGCTTCTACATGCCTGAGCTGCTGCCCAAGTTTGTGTCGCTGCTGAATGAGGCGGAGCGAACCAACGACTTCTCGCTGGTGAGAATCCCCCCCCCCCCCCCCCGCCCAGGTCCACCTCCCTCCCTCCCTCCCTCCCTCCCTCCTGCACTCTTAACGGCCAGCGGGGCCTGCTGCCAGTGGCAATTGGCTGACGGCCTGGGTGCAGCATCACTCACCACCACCGCCAACAACAACAACACTCCTTCCCCTCCCTGTCCACACCTGCCCCGCAGGTCAAGCCCGCCCTGGACGCTGTGCGCGCCCTGGGCCCGGTGCTCGAGGACCACCTACAGCTGCTGCTCCCAGCGCTCAACCGCCTCATTGTGCCGGGGTCCAGCGGGCTGCCCATGGCGGTGCAGGAGGAGACGCTGGCGGCCATGCAGGACCTGCTGCCCCGCATGCAGCTCTCCGGCTTCTCCTCCACGGTGCTGCACCCGCTCATCCGCCTGTTGGATGGGCCCAGCGAGGAGCTGAGGGAGAGGGCCCTGGACACGCTGTGCAGCGTGGCCCTGGCCATCGGCCCAGACTTTGCAATCTTTGTGCCCACAATGAAAAAGGTGCGCTGGGGCGGTGGGGCGGCAAGCCGGCATGCTCTGCTGCCTCGAGTGCGGGTGCCATCGCCTAGAGCGTTTAAGAGGGCATGAGGCCGTGCCTACACTTGTGTGCGTGGTGGGGACATGAGGCCTCTGACTCGCTTGCCACCGCTGCTGTGCCATTGCCTGCAGATCATGGCTCGTCACCGCATGCCCACGCACTCTGCCTTTGCACGCGTGGCCTCCAAGCTGCTGCTGCATGAGCCGCCGTGCATGAGTGAGGCTGAGGACTGGGAGAGCAGCAGCGGGTTCCTGGCTGAGGAGCACCTGGCCAAGCCGCGGCAGTCCACACCCGACAGGCTTCACCTGGAGCGAACACTCACGCTGCAGTCAGGTGCGTGCGTGTGTGCGCGCATGTGTGTGTGGGAAGGGGTGGCAGTGCTGGCAGGGTCCCCCGGGTGACCTCCACACACTGTGCAACCGGCAGCAGCTTGAGCCATGGTGGCTCGACTGAGTGCCCGCTTGCCTCCTGCCCCTGCGCCCACCCCTGCCTGCCTGCTGCTGGTGTCTGTGTGTGTGTGTCTGTGTGTGTGTGTGTGTGTGTCTGTGCAGACGATGCGGGCCTCAACACCCGCCTGCGCGTTGAGGGTGTGACGAGCCTGCGCCGCGCCTGGGAGTCGAGCCAGCGCAGCACCAAGGAGGACTGGGCCGAGTGGATGCGCAACTTTTCCATCGAGCTGCTGAAGCAGAGCCCCAGCCGCGCGCTGCGTGCCTGCGCCAGCCTGGCCCAGACCAACCCCAGCATGGCCCGCGAGCTGTTTGCTGCCGGCTTTGTGTCCTGCTGGTCTGAGCTGGATGAGGGTATGCAGGAGCAGCTGGTCCGCAGCCTGGAGGCGGCCCTCGCCTCGCCCACCATCCCCCCCGACATCGTCACCACGCTGCTCAACCTGGCTGAGTTCATGGAGCACGATGAAAAGGCGCTGCCGCTGGACACACGGTGGGCTGGGCACTGGGTGGCGGTGAAACGCTGGGCTGGGCACTGGGTGGCGGTGAAACGCTGGGCTGGGCACTGAGTGGCGGTGAAACGCTGGGCTGGGCACTGAGTGGCGGTGAAACGCTGGGCTGGGCACTGAGTGGCGGTGAAACGCTGGGCTGGGCGGGATCGGGGTACATTGACCTGGGCTAGAGGGGCTGGCAACTGAGCTTGTTGGGCTGGCGCCTTGTTCCCCTGGCAGCTTGACTGGGCGACACCGGACGCTGTCGGCAGGGCACCTGACGTTGCTGCACCCTTGCCTCGCCCTGCCGCAGCACGCTGGGTGCGCTGGCCGAGAAGTGCCATGCGTACGCCAAGGCGCTGCACTACAAGGAGCTGGAGTTCCAGTCGTCGCCCCACACCGCTGTGGAGGCCCTCATCTCAATCAATAACCAGCTGCGGCAGCCGGATGCCGCGGTGGGGGTGCTGAATGTGGCGCAGAAGGAGCTGCACATGGACCTCAAGGAGTCGTGGTGGGTGCAGCGCACGGGGCTGCCGCCACTCACCCCTCCCCGCATTGCTGCTTGCAGGCAGCGCGTTGCAAGGCTGCGATTGCCATGCCATGCCATGCCATGCCATGCATGCTCGCCTGCGCCACGCATGCATGCGGTTGTTCCCACACAGTGCCGCCTGAACGAGCCCCACCCCCCTGGCCCTGACTGCTCAGGTATGAGAAGCTGCAGCGCTGGGACGATGCGCTGAGGGCGTACCGCGTCAAGCTGGAGGCGGCACCCCCGGGCAGCGTGGCTCATGTGGACGCCTTGCTGGGCCAGTGCCGCTGCCTGGCTGCCCTGGCGGAGTGGGACAAGCTGTTTGAGGTGTGCCGCGGCGAGTGGGTGCGCGTAGAGCCGCATGTGCGCCGAGAAATGGCGCCCATTGCCGCTCACGCTGCCTGGCAGCTGGGTGACTGGCGGGCCATGCGGCAGTACGTCGACGTGGTGGTGCACGGCCAGTCTGCCGGGGGTGCGGAGGGCGCCTTCCTGTCGGCAGTCATCTCCATCAAGAACCAGGAGTATGCGGCGGCGGCAGGTGGGCGGGGGTGGGCATGTGTGTGTGGGGAGGGGGGGCTACTCGCATGTCAACGGTGTTTGTTGAGCCTTGTGCCGATTTTTATATAGCATGGGGGGGATAGCATGGGCCCAGTGCAGGCTTGAGTCGGAGGGACTCCTGACAGCCCACAAGGAGCACCAGCAGCACTTGCAGCATCACAACAACGCAACATATGCCTGAATCAATGCTGCTGCATGTCAGGCCTCCCCTCCCCTCCCCCTCCCTCTCCTCCTCACGCCTGTCCCACACCCCGCTTGTGCAGTGGCGGTGGAGCGAGCCCGCGACCTGCTGGGCACCGACCTGGCTGCCCTGGTGGGTGAGAGCTACGAGCGCGCGTATGCTGACATGCTGCGGGTGCAGCAGCTGACTGAGCTGGAGGAGATACTGGCGGTGAAGAGGGAGGAGCAGGCGGCGGTGGAGGCGGCAGCAATCGGCGGCGCCGCCCTCGCCACCGTTGGCTACCTGCCGATGTCTGGTGCCAGCGGCAAGGTGCTGATGCAGTCCATGTGGAATGGGCGGCTCAAGGGCGTGCAGCGCAATGTGGAGGTCTGGCAGGCGCTGCTGAGGTGGGTGCCCGGCTGACCCAGTTGTCAGAATGTGCTGGGACGATTTGTCAGTACAACTTGGTGGCTGCTCTGGCACCCAAACCTGCTGACTCGAATTCTGCCCTCACTCAGCCATTCCCCCTTCGTCTCCACCACACACACTCACTCACACTCATGCAGTGTGCGGCGCCTCATGCTGGACATGCACGAGGACAGCGCCACCTGGCTCAAGTACGCCTCCCTGTGCCGCAAGAGCGGGCGCATCAGCCAGAGCGAGCAGACGCTGGTGCGCCTGCTGAACGACGTGAGGGCGGATGCCGATGTGCGGGGGCTGGCTCCCATGGCCCCCGGCAGCTGCCAGCCAGACGTCATGTTCTCCTGGTACAAGCACTTGTGGGCCACCGGGGCCAAGCAGGAGGCCTTTGCAGGCATACAGCACCTGTCACAGGAGCTGACAGCGGCGGCAGTAGCGCTGGCGGCCACCGCCACACCCAGCACCCCTGGCGGCAGTGTGCCGGGAGGCGGCCTGGTGGGCAGCGGCGGCAGCGGCTTCCTGGGGGGCAGCGGCACCCTGAGCAGCTTGGTGCTGGGTGTGCTGCCTCATGACCCCACCCGCCAGCTGCTGTCTGCCAAGGTGCACCTGAAGCTGGGCCTGTGGCGGCGCAACCTCACCGACGACTTGACTGAGGGCAGCATTGCCGCCATACTGACCAACCTGCGCGCCGCCACCGAGTGCGCACCCGCCTGGGGCAAGGCCTGGCACCACTGGGCCTACTTCAACTGCGAGGCAATGGTGTTCTACGGCAGGGCTGACGCCGCGGCTGCGCAGTGCTTTGTGGCGCCTGCCGTCACAGGCTTCTTCCGCAGCATCGAGCTGGGGCAGACGGCAGGTGGGGGGGGGGGGCACCGGGCTGGCTGGCTGGCTGGCTGCTGCTGATGGTGCTGGTGGTGGTGCTGCTGGCAGTGTGCTTCGGACCATGCTGGCCCATCCCGAATTGGTGATGTGCCAACCTGCCCGTGCGACTTGTCCTCCCCCCTGCCTCACATCCCCCCCCCCCCCCCCCCCCCCCCCCCCCTCGCCCCCCCGCCCCGCAGTCAACCCTCACGACGTCGGCACCTCTGCTGCCGCCAACCTTCAAGACATCCTGCGCCTGCTCACGCTGTGGTTCAGCTACGGGGCAGCCCCGGATGTGGAGGCAGCGCTGGTGGACGGCTTTGGCCACGTCAGCATCGAGACCTGGCTGGTGGTGATCCCACAGGTCATTGCGCGCATCCACACCTCCTCGGTGCCCGTTCGCCGCCTCATACACTCACTGCTGGTGCGCATCGGGCGGCACCACCCCCAGGCCCTCATGTACCCGCTGCTGGTGGCCTGCAAGAGCCAGAGCCCCTCCCGGCGAGCGGCGGCCATGGCGGTGGTGGATGCCGTGCGGCAGCACAGCGCCACGCTGGTGGAGCAGGCGCAGCTGGTCAGCCAGGAGCTGATTCGCATGGCCATCCTGTGGCACGAGATGTGGCACGAGGCGCTGGAGGAGGCCAGCAGGCTGTACTTTGGGGAGTCGAATGTGGAGGGCATGCTGAGCACGCTGCTGCCGCTGCACGAAATGATGCGCAAGCAGGGGCCCACCACGCTCAAGGAGATTGCGTTTGTGCAGGTGGGTGTGCTGTGGTGCGAGGCAGGCTCTTCTTGATGCGTGGGGGGGCGGCCTGGGCAGGCAACACAATGCATGTTGTTCTGGGCTGCCTGCTCGTGGGAACAGCCAGCGCCGCCTGGGCCCTGCATCACCTCACACGCCCAGCACCTGCTGGCCCTGGGCCACCCCCTGGCCCAGCACTTCACTCCCATCTCGCACTGCCTGCCTGCCTGCCCGCCTGCAGGCGTATGGCCGTGAGCTGGATGAGGCGCATGAGTGGTGCCTGAAGTACAAGCTGTCCCGCAAGGAGGCAGAGCTGCACCAGGCCTGGGACCTCTACTACCACGTGTTCAAGCGCATCAACAAGCAGCTGCCGTCACTCACAACACTGGAGCTGCAGTACGTGGCTCCAGCCCTCGTGCGCGCGCAGGTGAGGCTCGACACGTCGGCGGCAGGCGGGCTGCAGGCATGGGCAGGCATGGGCAGGGGGGGAGGGGGATGGGTGCGTGGCACGCCTGCCTGCTTGAGCTGCCGCTGCTGCCGCATCAGCACGCACAGCCTGCACACACAGCCCCACAGGTACTGCTTGCCGTGCAGCAGCAACTGTTCACACCTGCCCCCCCTGCCCCCCCTCCCCCGCCCCTGGGTGCAGGGCTTGGAGCTGGCTGTGCCGGGCACCTACATTGCGGGTGAGCCGCTGGTGACCATCGCCGCCTTTGCGCCCCAGCTGCACGTCATCACCTCCAAGCAGCGCCCCCGCAAGCTTGCCATCCACGGCAGCGACGGCGCCGAGTACATGTTCCTGCTCAAGGGGCACGAGGACCTGAGGCAGGACGAGCGCGTCATGCAGCTGTTTGGCCTGGTCAACAACATGCTGTCAACCGACAGGGTCACCGCGGAGCGGGACCTGTCCATTGCTCGCTACGCCGTCATCCCCCTGAGCCCCAACTCGGGCCTGATTGGCTGGGTGCCCAACACCGACACCCTGCACGCGCTGATCCGGGAGTACCGAGATGCGCGCAAGATTCCGCTGAATGTGGAGCACCGCCTGATGCTGGGCATGGCGCCCGACTACGACCACCTGACTGTGATACAGAAGGTGGAGGTGTTTGAGCACGCCATGGACTCAACCAGCGGTGAGGAGGGCTTCAAGGAGGCGGCTGTGGGGGGTGTGGGGGGTGCTGCGGAGGGGCTATCAAGGAGGGCTGTGTTGAGTGGCACAGGGCTGATGCCAGCTGGCCAACAGGCGTGCTTGAGAGAGCGATTGTTGTGGCAGCCATCGCGTTGGGCAGCCGGCACCCGCCTCACTCCTGCCATCCACTTGCCCACACCTGCCCTGCCTGTGTCTCCCGGGCTGCAGGTGAGGACCTGCACAAGGTGCTGTGGCTGAAGAGCCGCAACAGCGAGGTGTGGCTGGAGCGGCGCACGCACTACACTCGCAGCACCGCGGTGATGTCCATGGTGGGCTACATCCTGGGCCTGGGGGACAGGCACCCATCAAACCTCATGCTGGACAGATACTCGGGTGAGGGTGAGGGGGGGGGGGGGGGGGGGGGGCGGCCTCACAGCACACCTTGTGGCTGTGGGCTGTGGCTGGGCGCCGTGCGGGGTGCGTGTGAGAGGCACAGCACACCCTTTCCTGGCTTCCTGCCTGCTGGCCGCCCGGCTCCTTCCGCACTGTGCATCCATCTCTCTGTGCATTGCCGCCGCCGCGTGTGCCCCCTTGCTGCTCGCAGGCAAGCTGCTGCACATTGACTTTGGCGACTGCTTTGAGGCGAGCATGAACCGGGACAAGTTTCCCGAGAAGGTTCCCTTCCGCCTCACACGCATGATGGTGAAGGCCATGGAGGTGTCGGGTATAGAGGGCAACTTCAGGTGTGTGTGTGTGTGTGTGCTGGGGGGGCAAGGCTGTGGAGAGAGGCAAGGATATGTGTGGCTGGGGCCGCCTGGCACTTGCCTGGCACACACCCCACTGCACCACACTCCAGCACCGGCACTGCCAGCTTCTCTGGTTGCCGGGCTGCTCACCTGGCATCAACCTGGTCCCTCTCCCCTCCTCCTGCTCCGCTGTGCCGCAGGGCCACCTGCAACGAGGTGATGCGTGTGCTGCGGGGCAACAAGGACAGCGTGATGGCGATGCTGGAGGCATTTGTGCACGACCCTCTCATCAACTGGCGCCTGCTCAACACCGGAGACAACCTGCCAGACACGCCGGTGGTGGCAGTGGTGCCCACACCGCATGCTGCCCCCGATGCCGCCACAGCCCCCAGTACTGGCGTGGCGGCCACCGGAGCAGCAGAGGGCGGCGAAACTCTGGGCCCGGCTCCAGCGGCTGCTGCGGTTGTGGCTGCCGCCAGTGTCGGCCCCGTTGACCTGCGCACAGGTCCGCCCTCGCCGCCGCGCCGAGAGCTGACCCGCGACCAGGTGCTGGCTGCATACGGCGGCATCGGGGACGCGAATGAGGTGCTGAACGAGCGGGCGGTGGCTGTCATGAGGCGAATGTCTGACAAGCTGACGGGCAGGGACGCTGTGGCGGAGGGCATGGCGGCGCCCTCCGACCCCGACTCGGTGCCGCAGCAGGTGCAGCGCCTCATTGCGCTGGCCACCTCCAACGAGGCGTTGTGCCAGAGCTACATAGGTGGGAGGTGGGAGGGAGGAGGAGGGTGCAGGCACTGGCACAGTGAGGAGAGTGGAGGGAGGCACTGCTAGGGCCGCTGTCGTCATGACGCGGTGACGGCGGTGGCCGGTTACGTGTGGTGGCTGTGCTGGCCTGTTCTGACATCCCCTCATCCCCTGTGTGTGTGCTGTCCTCCTTGCAGGGTGGTGTCCATTCTGTACGTGGCAGCGCCGCTGCGTCTATGTTGCTGTTGTGTTGTCGCATTGCGCACACCTGCACATGCCCAGCCACCGCACCACTGCGAGCTGCTCTGTTGCATCTTGCTTGCCATCCACCCAGTTTGCGTGTTCCTTTGTGCAGGGTGAAGACACCAGGCTTGGGACGACACCCCTCCGATGCATAGATCCCCCTCCCTTTGTACCAACGACATCACTGCTGCCACACGTTAGAGCCTGCCGGCCCCAGCACCACCCTGTTTGCTCCCTCTCCCTTGCTCCTTCTGCCTGTCATTCTATCAAGCTGCAGCCAGTCTTTAAACCCCCACATGACGCAACAGGTCGCAATCCAGGGGCTTTCCTGCCAGGTCGCAAGTTGGAGGGAGTGACATGAGCACTGCCTGCCTTGGGCTGTCCACTCTCAGCCCTCACATCATGAATTTACAGCATCACTGCAGTTCTGACTTCTCCGCTCGATTTGCATATCGGGCACAATGCACATGCATCGCCCGGAGAAAGAAACAAATATCAGGTAGGATTAAAGCGAGCTCAGTAGTAGAGGTCTTCCATTGCTGCAGGCGGGCGCTGCAGGAAGGAGCTGCGCACCTTGTGCTGCTGTGAAGCCCTCAGGGGTGAGGCGCGCTTTGGCTGGGGCTGCGGATGCGAGGCACGCAGCGGCATGGCAGAGGGTGTAGCTATGAACTGGGCCATGCCATCAGCCTGCCGTGGGCTGCCCGCTGCCAGCTGAGACATGGCCATAGACAAGGATGCCAGCAGCGGGTTGCGCACAGCTGCCTTGCGGCCGGTGGGGGGTGCCGATCCGCCACCACCACCACCACCACCACTGCTACCCGCCTCTGCTTCGTCAGCAATGTTTTCATGCTCTGCCAGCGCCAGGGCCTGCAGGACCCGCCTGGATGGCGACTCTGGTGAGGTAGCAGCGGCCGGTGGCGGCAGCACACGGTACAGCGGGTCTGCCTGTTCGGGGCGCTCGCCGAGGAAGTCACGCAGCCTGAGGGTGGGGGGGGGGGCAGGGAGGTGGAGGCACAAACCAATCAGCAGCGTGCAGCATTGGACACAAGGCACAAGGTGCAAATAGAAGCTGAGATCATGAGTGGAAGCAGATTCAGCGAACAGACGCATGCACCACCCTCACTTGCTCTCCACCCCTTGGCCGCCGTCACTGTGCGGGTCCGATGGGTCTGAGGAGAGTGTGTGCTGGCTGGACTGGCTGGGCGGGCTGCCGCCCGGGTTGCTGCCCTCGTGCTGTGCATTGACGGGTGAGCCCTTGCTGGAGGGTGCCCCGCTGGCACTCTGCTGCACCAGGTCAGTGATCTCCTGCACAGGGGGGGGGGGCAGGGCGGGGCAGATCGGGCAGGGTGGCACACGGGGTGGGTGACGAAGCCGCCACAGGACAATCGTCGCAGGACAGCCAGAGCTGTGTGCTGCATGCTCTCATGCAGAATTACCACCAGCACACACCTTGATTGTGCGCAAGCAGATGCCCATGCGTGCCCGCTCCTGGTGCAGCTGCGGCAGGCCGCCGTTGGCTGCCAGGCTCTCCAGCTGGTGCCGCAGGGTGTCCAGCTGGGACGTGACGTCAGCCTGCCCACTCGGCGCATGCTGCGCTGCTGCAGACCTGGCTATCACCAGATCCTGCTGGTGCAGCAGCAGCTGCTCCTGCGCAGCTGCCAGCTCCTGCCGCCACCGCCTAGCGTCTGCCACAGCCGTGTCCCGCTGCTCCTCCATCTGCACTGCTAGCTTGTGCGCTGTTGCCTTCTGCAGCAATTGGTTAGCAGGCACATAAATTAATTGGTGTGCAATGTGGTGTTGGTGCAACAACGCAGCATCACTACCTCTGCATGCAGCTGGTGCATCAAGCCGCCAAAGAACTGCGGGGCAAGGGAGGAGGGAAGGGAGGGCAAAGTTGTGTGATGTCATGGATGCGCAATGCAACCGCCTCTCTCCAGTGGCCTTGGTCCCTGCAGCTGTGCAGCACACCGCTCACCTCCTCCACACGTTGCAGCTGTGCAGTGGGCAGGCAAGTGACGTGCAGCAGGCAGCATGCCAACACCTGCAGCAGTGCCAGCTGGCGGAATCAACAATTGAGTTGCCACGCCCTCAGCAAGGCAATACACAGCTGCATGTCGCAAGTCACACTTGCCTTCTCTGGCCACCTGCTGTTGCATATGGCGCCGTCGCGCTGCTCCCATGACCCTCCCACACCCGCCCAGCCCCCCGAGCCGCTGGCAGCTAGCACCAGCCGCTCCCCGCTGCTTGCTGCGCACAGCAGCATGCCCTCGGCGGCCACACTGGCCAGTGCGATGCGCTTGCCGTCCCTCAGCACACGGAACAGGCAGTCGGGCTCCATCGATTCAACAGCATAGTCGCCTGCGTGAGTGTGCCAGCCAGAGGACCCTGCGGACAACAAGCGGCGGTGTACCTGTCAGCAGGGGCCATGGTCTGGGGGCTGCAAGCAGCTGGAGCACCGCCCGCCAAGGCTGGCCCTGCTGGGTGCCGCACACGCCCCTCACCCCTGGAACTCCACTCGGTGGCGGTTGTGGCCAGGCTCCACTGCCCGCTTTCAGTGTTGCGCCGTGCTGCCAGAAGCTCGTCGCAGTCGAATGCCAAAGCCACGACAGCACCAGGTCGCAGCGACTCCGCAGCGCCATCCACCTCAGCAAAACGGCGGCGGGGCATCTCCAACCGCTCATGCCCTTCCAGACGGTCATAGATGCGTGCCTTGCGCAGATCAGAGCAGTACATCCTCTGCCACTGTCACCTCCTGCAATGTGCACGGCAATAGAAAGCAAGGGTCAACTTCAAGGTCCTCCGAGGGATGGGGACAGCTGGCATCAGGCGGTGATGGCTGGTTGGCAGCAGTGCCGCTCGTGTAGCTGATCGCCCTGCAGCCCACGTTGACTGACGCCCCGATCTGCGGGGCACCTTGAACGCGCCCTGTTCGCCGACTCAACACCTCTCGTGAAACTGGCCGCTTGCCAGGGACTCTAAATCAGATCGTGATCGGTGCTGGCACCTGGTGCAAATGGTCAGGGATCGCCAAGCGCGCCGGCTGGCGTTTGTTTGTTTGGAATGGGGATGCTGGGCATGCTGCGATGCAAATTTGTCGGCCCTGCGTGAGCTGCTGCCCTCTACGCACTTTCCCGTAGATGCCGTGACGTAGCGTTCACGTATCAGGACAGCCTGCGATGTCTGCGAGCAGACGGACCTCACTCACTGCACGGCGGCGTTCCAGCGGCTCTGTGCCGCGTCTTCTAGGCGCTGTGAAGCTGTCCAGCCCTTTGGGAGCAGCAGGATTAGACACGGGTGCGTTTGTTTGCTGCCGTCGCTGCGCTTTTGCCGCCGTCTTCACACATTCCACCCACTATATTGGTGGTCAATGTGCAGGCTCACCTTGCAGTAGCTCCGAACCATCGTCAGCCCAGGCAACGCCACAAGACCAGTCGCCGCTACTGAGCCGGGCCCCTGCAGCTGCCGATGGATTAGCCCAATTCAGTCGTCAGCTGACAGCCAACCGCAGTGCCGACAAGTGGCTCGATGATCAGGAGCGAGTGATACCCTCCACTGCCTTGCGAGGTGAAAGACCGATCTGGCTAAGCTTGCACTGGCACCGTGCACGACAGTGGCTTCTGTTGGTACGCCTGTGCTCCAGGCAGCAATGAAGAAGCGTTTGCCCTGACACTGACTGTGTGCCTGTATTTAACAGTCATCAACATGCATGCAGATGCATCGATGTCCCACCATACCACCAGCGTCTCCCCGCTGGGCCGGCAGGCGGTGGAGTCGGCTTCCTCGCAGATTGTGCACAAGGCTCTTCGCTTCATCACACAGGAGAAGGCTGTATCGCAGCCACCATCAGCCTTGGCGCACAGGTTGGGGGATGCGTCGGACAAGGCCCCCTTTGACTCCAACACTTTGCTTGACAAGGTGGGACGGCCTGCCAGGCGTATCCAGCAGCACCAAGCAGCACAAGCAGTGCACTGCTCCTCCTCCTGTGAGGGAACAGGGTGTGCCCAACTGCAAGCTGTGCTGTTCTGGCAAGTCATCTGCGTGCCGCTCCATCGCTGCTGCGACTGCAGGGTATAGACGCGATCAGTGGCGTGGGCAAGCTGATGGAGGGGTTTGCCATCACGCTTGACACGGTCATAGGCCAGGCGTTTGAGGACTGGGGCAGCAACCTGCAGCCTGCAAGGAGCGGCAAAGGGGCGGCCCAGGTCCCTGGTGCATCTGCACCTCGCAGCGGCGCTGTCCGGGCACAGCCAGCACCCAAACGTGGCGCTGATGCAGCCGCCCATGTGGGGGCCGCGAGTTCGGGCAAAGAAAATGCTGGTGGGGCGGTGAGGGCAGTTAGCAAGCAGGGTGAGCCGGCGGCAGCCCAGCCTGCGAGCCGCCAGCCCCACATTACCAACTTCATGAGCAAGATAGATGCGGCTTCAGAGCAGGAGGTAGCAGAGTGGCGTCGACGTGCACAGCAGCTGGCATCGGAGCTGCAGCGTGTGCGGGAGCAGCAGGCAGAGTACCAGCGGCTGAGGTAAGAGTGGGCGCTGGCAGCACGTAGTGCTGTGGCATAAAGCACGGTTTTGATACACATTGTATGTGACTGCTTGGTGCAGGCTGCAGTATGACGAGATGCACAAGGATCTGCAGCAAGCCAGCATGGCAGCCAACCGACTGGCTGAGGAAAACAGCAGCCTCAAGTCACGTGGTGGCGACCCTGCTCCCGAGGTTGACCCGATGGCTGCGCAGCAGGTCGCCAAGCAGATGGAGGCGCTGCTACTGGAGAAGTCCAAGCTGGCGCAGGAGAACGACCGATTGCTGCGTGAAAACACTGGGCTGCAGGTGAATGCGTGAATGCGCAGCTCGCAATTGTGAATTGTGGTGCTGCGGTGCCGACTCTAACCTGCCACCTTTGCTGTGCTGTTGCAGGAGTTGCTTGAGTTCACGGTGCAGCACCAATCACAGCTGGCTGGCGATGACGATTTGTTTGGATTTGGATATGATGAGGACCAGTGCGAGGGTGCCCACAGACACGATGAGATGTCACCGCAGCAGTCGCCGCAGCCTGGCAGCGTGCTGTCGGCAGAACAGGGCGTGGTGGCAAGTGTCTCCTCGTGATGTGATGCACGTTTGAGCACATGATGGCTCAGCAGCTCGCCAGTTGTGTGTTGAGAGGGGTTGCTCTCGTTGCTGCATCCTGCTGTGCCGGTGGCCACAGCGTGCCGCCATCTAGGTGAAGTCGGGCGCCTGCACATGTAATTCGCGCGGGCATCCACACTCGTTTTATAGCCTGACGCATCGCAGCTATCTGCGCTACTCCGTGCTCAGCCATGTCCGTTTGCAGCACTAGCGGACGGCTCGGCTGCGATTTGACGAGGAGTTCCAGCACAGCATTGAGTGGCACACGATTGCAGAGCGTGCGGCTTGCTCGCTGTCGTCGGCTGCCTGTGGAGCGGATGCAGCAGCGCACGTGCGCTATGCTAGGCAAGAGCAAGAAACACAACAAGTACAAGTGAGTGCGGGCCCAAAACAGCTGCCAGGAAAACGCCGCCGCCGCTCGCCGTCAGCCGCGACTGGCTTGTGGCTCATTCATATGCACACTTGTGCTGCGGCGTGCCGCAGGAGTCGACAACAGCTAGAGCAGGAGTACTTCAATGAGTGGCAGGCAATGACTTCAACGAGTGCGGAAGAGAAGAACCGGCCGGTCACAGTGCTGTCGTTTCTTGGCTTCCTGCCAATCTGGTTCAAGTTTTACGTGGTGCGTCAAGGGCTTCAAGGCTGTGCTTGATTGCTTGCATGGTGCTCGTGTGTGTGTTTTGTGGTTAGCATCATGCCAGTGATCTGCGTCTCGGTCTCAACGCGCTCCCAATGCATCACCCCCAACCCCAACAGGTGCCCAGCCCCATCCGCTTCATATGGTTCTTTGTTTGGACCTCCCTCCTCCACCTGCGCTACAAGCTGATCAAGCAGGCTGTCATCGTGGGTGCCAAGCTGGATGTGGCCACCCTGCAGCGGCGCGGAAGCAGCGCAGGCTACAAGATGCGGGAGACAGCACTGCGACGACTGCACGGCAAGGAGAGCATACTGGGCCCAATGCAGCTGATGCTGAAGCGATGAAGCACCGTGTGTCACAGTGCAATGTTTCACAGACAAATAGAAACAAGGTGGAGATAGGGCGAGACATGCAAATGCAGAGCGACAAGCGAGATGGGACGAAACAGGAGCCATGTGGCATGGTGAGGGGATCACCACATCCAGCTGCATGCATTCATGCTGCTGCACTGCGGGCGCTGGCTTGCCGCACGTCTATCCTCGGCTTCAGGACATCAAGCAGGCGTGGAAGCGTCTGCAATGGGGTGGCAGGGGAGGTTGAGAGCACAACGGCAGTGAGCATGCCATCAACACCCTGTCGACTGCCAACACCTGTCACGCCCTGCTGCCAGTGCTGCATTTGCCTCACACCATACCAGCACTCAACGTCATTGCATTCGACTGGCCATCCAGTCCACTGACCTCTGGAATGCCACCAACAATCTCAAAGTCAAGCAGCTTGCCCCGTTCAGCGTAGAAGCGCTCTACTGGCCGTGCCTCCCTAGCATACACCTCCAGCCGCCGCCGCACCACCGGCTCTGTGTCATCTGACCGCTGCTCCATGTGCTCCATGCACTCTGGCGGTGGGCTCAGCGGCGGCATCACGATTTCAGGCCGTCCGTCAGCGGTGGCAGGTAGAAAGATGTTGGCGATGTTGTAGTTCTTGCCGCACTTGCTGCACATGCGCCGCCCAAGGCATTTCTCCACCAAAACCTGCAACATGCACAGGCAGGGTTGCATTCCTGCATTCCTGCATTCCTGCATGCTGCGCACCTGTGACATGCATCTGTCAAACAGCGGCCCACCCCCCCCACCCCCACACGCACACACCTCCTCCCGCAGGTCAAGGTTGACCGCCAGCTGCACGTCGGCAATCTGCTCCAAGGCTGCTGCCTGATCTGCGGTGCGGGGGAAGCCGTCGAGCAGGAAGCGTTCTGTGCCCTTGCTGCGAGACTCCATCACATGCTCCCGAATGACACGCAGGATAAGGGCGTCAGGCAGCAGCTCGCCGCGCTTGACTAACGCCTCCATCTGCACGTTGAGGATCGCAGGAGACGGGCCAGTTGACAGGGGAGGCTGTTGGGGCGGCACCACCTGACAGACAGCCCATAATGCTTGCAGCTGCCATCGCACCTCTTTGCCAACTGCGGTGCCTCTCCGCATCTCCTCTCGCACTAGATCTCCCGATGCAATGTGCTCCATGCCAAAATAGTCGGAGACACGCCCGCTGTAGGTGCCCTTGCCGACACCTGCGGGCGGTGGCGACGGCGGCGGAGGAGGTCGCCGCATTGCGCTTTCATTCGTCCAATTGCGCTTGAGATGAAAGTACACAGCAAGTAAGGCTGTGGCCGGAATGATTCGCTGTGAGCCGAGACTAAATAAGGCGGCGCATGCTACCTGGTGGGCCTAGGAACACAAACGTGGGAGGCCTCGCATCGGGGTTTGCCACGCTCGCCAGCCCCTGTCGATGTTCCAAGCGCCACAACGCTCGACCGCAAGCCCGCAGCAGCTGGCTACGCACCATTTAAGCTTTGCAAGGAAGCGACACACAGATCAACACAGCGTATGGATGCAAAGAACGAGGATGTGTTACAAAAGAGGCGGCGCATAGCTGCAACGCATACATGGCCGTCACATCACAGGACATGAAATGGATGGCGTAACGTGGCAATGTGCAGACGGGGCAAAGCAGTGGCGATGGAGACAGTAAATGCACTGTGCACACCACGAGTGGACGCAAAGAGAATGAATGAAACAGGGTGCAACGCTGCTCACGCCTCTGCCTTTGCCGGCGTCTCCTTGCCTTGGTGCTGTTGTTGCTCAATCAGCTGCAGCACGGCGGCAGCCTCTTCGCCGCTGGCGGCCACCGCAACACGCGACGTGCCCTCCAGGTAGGGCTGCATGGAGACGCCCAGGCTCTGGGACAGGATGTCCCCGCTGGGCAGAGGTGGGCGGCCCTCGCGTGTGGGAGCGCCTGTCACCACGCACACCTGCAGCAGGGGAGTTCACACCAGGCCGACACGTGAGAGTGATCAAGGGTCCAGTTGCTGTGCGGGGCAGCACCCAGGAGTCTGCACCTCGGCAGGCCAAGACTTTCAGCGTCCGCCACTGCCACCGCCGCCAAGCACAGCCGCCGCGACTGCACACACCTGCTGCATGCCTCCAACCAGGTCCTGCGTGTCGCTGCAGTACGACCCAGCCACCAGGTCGCCGCCCTCCACGCTGCCTGTTGTCTCGGGCGCCAACGCCATTACCACAACGTTGTCCTGCTGCAGCGCCAGCTTCTGTGACAGGTAGCGCAGCGCCAGGGGGCGGCTGGCACGCAGCGGGGTGATGTGCAGCACAGCCAGGTACTCGTCCTCGCGGGGCACCTGCAGGCAGCAGGGGCGGGTGGGAGGTGTGAGCTCAGAGGGAGGGGGTCGTTTTGCTGCCAGTCTCACGACTCAGATGGTCTGGTGAGAGCTGCAAGCTGCTGCTGCTGCTGCTGTGCAGTGCACCAGGGCAGCCCGCGAGTGTGCACCACACCACCCACACCACCCACCAGCTGCAGGTTGTAGGAGGCGCGCATGCCCTTGGAACGCAGCCGCTTCTTCAGGCGGTCCACCACAGCCAGCGTGCGGATGTGGGCGGGGGTGGCGCGGCTGCGGGGGCCCATGCCGGCAGACAGGATGGCCTGGCTCTCGGGGTCCAGCTCCAGGCAGATGTGGCGGGGGTGCACACCGCCCGCGGGCTCTTCCTGTACATTGTACAGCAGCTCCTGCAGTACATGGCAGGGGGCAGTACAACGCCAGCCTCACATGCCAAACTCCACAGGCGCCTGGCCAACAGCAGCAGCAGCAGCAGCAGGCGGAGCGGGGGGCGCAGGGGCATTGGCAGCAGTGGGCCCACTCGCCTTGAGGCGTGGCAGGCGCCTGTTGTCCTCCTGTGGCTTGGAGATGATCTTGGTGAGCATGCGGTGCAGCAGAATGCGGTCCCACTCAAACGCAATCTGCCCCTCGTACAGCTCGTCAGCCTCCCACCGACCACCAGACACCTGCAGCCACAGGTCGGCGCCGCTGCAGGGGCAGGGGCAGGGGCAGGGGCAGGGGCAGCGGTGAGTGTGCTGCTGCCTGGCCTGCTGATGCAATGCGCGTCTGAGAGCAGTGCCGGGTGCTGACTCAACCCGTAGGGCAAACCCCTTTGGTGCCCACCTCCCCCCCCCCACACCCCACACACACACACCGCACCTGTTGCAGACCATGAGGTCGAACTCGTCACGAGCAATGCCGGCAGCCTGCAGCAGCGGGGCAATGCATGAGGGGAGGGAGGGGGGGCGTCACTGAGGGCGCATCACTGGCGCGGCACCCATACAATGTGGGCAACCTGGGGGCTGCTGGGAGGTACAGCCCCCAGCACACACAAGGCTGTGCTTGCAGGCGTTACAGTCAGCAGTGGGGGATCCACACTCACCTCCATGTGCTGGCATGTGCTCTCAAAGCCTAGCATGCTCAGCAGGCCCAGCCCCACATCGTTGCGCTGCCCCCTGCTCTCCAGCCCCTCCAGCAGCGCGCTGATGGCGCCAGTCGCCTCGGGCAGCACATAGTCTGAGTCCAGGGGCACCAGCACCAGGGAGCGGCGGCTCTGGCCCAGCGGCACATCGCCTGAAGTGCAGGAAGGGGGGGGGAGGGCGACAGGGCACAAGTAGAAGCGACGGGATCGTTGCCGGGCGGTGAGCTGCCGACGCACCTCGGGGGGCGCCTGCTTACAGCTTGCGACCATACAGGCACACGGATGCGGCTGCCAACTTGCAATTGTGCACACTGCAGTGAGCACATGCCAGCACGGCAGGCTGTTCAGCCGCCCAGCCAGCCACCCACCTGCCCTCAGCATGCCCTCCGAGTCAGCACCCTGCAGTATGGCCAGGTCGTCACTGCTCATGCCGCTGATGGTCTTGCGCATGCCGCCGCCAGATAGGTCCAGGTTGAGCTGCAGCAATCAGGGGCAGGGGGTGAGCGGAGGTTCATGGGCAGAAGGCAGCAAGGTAGAGGAGTTCAAAAGCAACGTGCGGCAACAACGCGATGCGCTGAACCGTGTCCACAGCACTGCACTTCTGGTCTAGCCTGGACCTCCTGCCCGCCCTTGTTACCATCAACCTGCCCTGCCCTGCCCTGCCCTGCCCTGCCCTGCCCCTATGCCACGCCCCCACATACCAAGCCACCCCCCGGGCTCACATCCAGCGCGATGTGCGGCGACGTGAAGTAGCGGGTCATGCTGTCGCCGCCACCCAGGGCGTTTTCATCAGCCTGCTGCTTGGCCTTCTCTGGGGGGGCTGGGCGCTTGTTGAGCAGGCCAGACATGGTGCGGTCGTGCTTCTGCGGGGGGTGAGTGAGTGTGTGGGGTGGGGTGGAATGGGGTGGCGTGGTGTGGGGTGGGGGCAGAACGGGTGAGGCAGAGGTGATGGAAGGGAGGTGTGCAGTGGTGCGCCAGGCAGCATGAGCTCACAGTGTGTGGTTGGACAGCAGCACGGCAGCCAGCAAGGCACCCGGTCAACTGGAAGCAGCCACCCAGCCCAACCACCCAGCCACCCACCCTGTGGCTCTTGATCACCCTCTTCTCCGCCTCTATCGCCTCCAGGTACTTCTTGCAGTGTGAGGGCCAGGAGTAGGCCTGCGGAGGGAGGGCAGGTGGGTAGAGCGGGTGGGGGTGGCTCAGGGAAGGAGGGAGGCACATGGGCGCGGAAGGAGCAACATACGGCTGCTCAGCCCTGCCAATCGTTGCAGCCCGGACCCAGTGGCACAGTGAGCACCATAGCGCAGGCTGCCGGGGCACTCGGTACTGCCCCCCACCACCACCACCACACACATACACACACACGCACCCACGCTCGTCCCCTCACACACTCGGGCACCCACCCACCCACCCACCCACCCACCCACCCACGCACCCACCATGATGTTTTTGACTCCGTTGCCGCTCATGTCGTCCCAGGTCTGCGGGTTGGTGAGGATGCGCAGCAGGGCCAGGGCAACCGCATCCGGGTCTGTGGGGTCAACAGTCACGCCGTGGTGCAGCGTGGCCATGATGTCCACTGGGCCGCCGTTCTTGGTGGCCACGGTGGGCACGCCGTGTGCCGCAGCCTCAATCACCGTCAGCCCAAAGGGCTCCTGCAGGGCCGGGTTGACAAACACTCCGCGGGTGGCCTGCAGCGGGAGAGGGGGGCGGGAGAGACGGTTGATGAGCCGGACAGCAGGTGGACAACAAGCAAGCAACCCGGGGCAGCAGCCGATGGCTGGCCGGGTTGAGGCTGGAAGGAGGGGCGCTTGGCAGCACCAGGCGGTCAGCAGGCGGTCAGCAGGCGTCGGCAGGGCTCACATATGAGAAGAGGTAGATGTCGCTGATGTCTGCCTGGGTGTGGTGCTTGGGGTACGCCACAGAGCCGTACTGCAGCCAAACCAGGGGGCAGGCAGGGAGGAAATGAGTGAGAATGACGCACGCACATGCACAAACATTTACGATCGTGCTCTGAGACAGGGTCGCAAGCAGGGGCAGCACGCACGGTGCCAGCCCCCCCCCCCTTCACCACTCACCAGATCGTGTGAGTCAATTAGCTTCAGCACCTGGGTCAGCACCTTCTGGCTGCCGCTGGCCATGCTGTCAATGTTGTCGCGGTTACCCTGCAGGGAGGGAGGGAGGGGCGGCGTGCAGATAGCTGGCTGGATTCACAAACATCAGCGCCTCTGGTATCAGCCAACGGAACACATGCACAACAGGTGACCGGGTGCTGCAACAAGCAGGGACGACAGCACAAGTCCCCCCCCCCCCCCCCCTGCCTGCCCTGCTCTTCCCGCCCCACTCCTTCCCGCCCCTCACCATGACCAGCACCAGGTTGGCCAGCTCCCGCAGCATCTTGTGCTTGCCAAAGGCCTGCACCAGGGTGGTCAGGTTCTTCTTGTGGTCGGGGCGGGACATGGCCAGGATGGCCGGCTTCAGCGGGTTGCGCAGGAACCGGGAGATGTCCTGCGGGGTTGGTGAGGGGCCAGGGGAGACACATCACTTATGATGTGGAGAAAACACGGCCAGGGCGGGAAAGCGAACACAAAGATAGGCAGAAGCAGTGGCAAGCATGTCATCATCCTCACAGCGACCCCTCCACCCCCCCACCCTCCCCACACACACCCACACACCTTCCAGATGGGAGGCCCCCCGTGAGGGTCCATCATGTCGGCCGGCAGCCGCGGCACAGCCACAGGCGGCAGCGCCTCGCCACCGCCTGGTGACTGCTGGCCGGCAGCAGTGCCGGGGGGAGCTGCGGTGGGGGTGGGCGGCGCGGTGCCTCCGCTGGCGCTGCCTGCTCCCGCGTCCGTCAGTGCCCTGGGGGTGGTGGCGCTGCTGTGGGGGGCGCGAGGCGACAGCAGGTCTTGTGCGGCGCGGGCCTGCTCAAACTCGCGCAGAGTTGGGTCTTCAGGCATTGTGACCTTGAGGCTGCTGAAGTCGAGGCCGGGGGGGATGACCTTCATGCTGCAGCGCGGAGGGGGGGGGGGGGGGGGGGGGGGGGGGGGGGGCGTGTGAGTGGTTGGGTGCGCTGCGTGTGAAGGTGAAGGCCAGCGTGTGTGCATGCATCTGCGTGAATCAGGTGCCGGTCAAGCGGTGCAGCTGCTGCCTCCATCTGGCCCAGCAGCCCCAGTGCAGCCCCAGTGCGCTTGCCGCCACCTACTTGGGCATGTGGCGGCCAAAGGATCGGTGGAAGCGCAGCACCCGGCTGAGCTGTGGCGAGTATCCGTCGTACAGGCCCCACTGCTCATCCACCTCCTGCCGCGTGCTGGTGAACACGAGCATGGCATTGTCCAGGCAGCGCTCCTCGGCCTCGATGCGGCGGCTGATGGCGTAGGCTGACTCAATCTCGCTGCGGGTCATGCTGCCTGCACAGCACAGGCACAGCACAGGTCGCCACAGCATTGCACGGCACAGGCTCAGCACAGGTCAGCACAGCACAGCACAGCGCAGGTCAGCGCACCCACACCTCAGCAGCACAACTCGAGCCGGGTGCCCCGCCAGCGCACCGCACGACAAACAAACTAAAACACATAACGTAGCCGCTGAGAAGCCGCCCAGCCGCTCACCCGAGGCCAGCAGGTGCTCCAGCTTGTTGCGGCCCAGGCTGTGCCCGGTCATCACCATGTGCACATCCAGGGAGCTGCTCATCAGCACGGCCACCTCACCGGCATCGGCGTAGTGGCCTGCACACACACACACACACAACAGGCAGAGGGCGCAGGGCGGCGGGGGCGCTGCTGTTGACCTGAACACAGTGCAGATGCCGGGTGCCTTGCCTTGCCAGGACATCACAGTTTGCCGCCTTATCCCTCTCCTCACACACCAGACACACCGCCAGGGCCGGCCAGCACCTCACCGTGCACAGCATACAGCTCGCAGCGTCGGCCCGACTCAGCAATGGCGGCGAGGGTGGAGGTGGCGTGCGCGATGCCTCGGTCTGCAAACTCTCGCACGTACGGCCACAGCAGCTCCTTGCTGACATACTTGGTGGGTGGGCCGCAGGGCAGGCGCACAATGAAGGCGCCCCCCAGGCTGCCGCGCCCCTTGACCAGGCACTCCTCTGGCTCCCCGTAGGAGGCATCCACAGACGGGTCCCTGCCGGGAAGGAGGGAGGGAGAAAGGAGCAGGGCGGTTCAGCAGGATGCACATGCGGAGAATGCCGCAGGGCGATGGTGTGACTGCCATCCGCCGGCCGCGCCAGCGCTGCGCTCTGGGCGGTCAAGGAGCTCTTGCTGTGTTTGCTGCAGTGCGGTGCGGTGCATGGCCCATGGCTGCAGCTCACTTGATGAGGCGGGTGAGGAGGTCCACCCTGAAGACGGAGGGGTGCAGGGCCAGGGCCTTGGCCAGCTCCACAACATACTTGACCTGGGAGAGAGGGGTGCAGGTACCGGGGCGGGGGGACATGTGAGCGGCACGGTGTGAACACGCACCAGATGCTGCTGCGAGGTCGGCACACAGGCACACACAGGCACACACAGCATGCGGGCGCACCTGTCCTCCCGTGTCACTGTCCCGACCCAGCTCCATCTTGTCACCGCGAACCTGCACACCACATCACACCACATCACATCACACCACATCACATCGCGCGGGTGCAGGGGCCAGGTCACAGCCAGTAGTGGTCAGCACCGCCAGCCAGTACATCAGGGCGTGCCCTCTCATTGCCAAAACCGCTGTGCCGCCTCTTGTGCCGCTGCTTGCGCCAAGTGCCGCAGTCACCCTGCCCCTGCCCCGCCCCCCCCCCCCCCCCCCCCCCCCCCCCACACACACACACACTCACAAACACGCTGCAAGCCAGCCAGACAGACACCCACCAGGCCATGCAGCGAGATCAGGATGACATACAGCCTGTCGGTGCGGTGCTCCAGCGGAGCATGAGGCGTCTTCTCGCTGGCGGGTGAGCCCACCAGGTCCTCAAACACTGCAGGGGGGAGCAGTGAGGGGGGACAGAGGCGGAGGGCACAGCCAGGGTGAAGTGATCAGCTGGTTGCATACATATGTGCTGACCGTGGCATCGCTTCCCCAGCAGCCAGGGTGCCGCAGCTGGCACCCAATACTGTAAGCTTCCGAGGCTCGACACACACCTGTCTCCAGCGCCGCATCTGTGTGCCCCACCACCTTGACCTTAAGCTTGGATTTGGGTGCGCCCTCCACCCCGCCTGACGCAGAGGCTGGTCCGCCCTTGGCGAATGACACCTCCGCCGCGCCCGACTTGCCGCGCCCCTCGGAGCCCGCCGGCGACTGGTCACGGCTCTTGCTCTTGTTCCGCTGCAGTTTGCGTAGCTCCAGGGAGCCCCGAGACATTGCCTTGGTCAGCTCCTGCTCTTCCTCGTCCGAGGTGTAGGCTGTGTCCTCAGTCAGCGCCGACTCCTCCTCAGCACCTCGCTGGTCCTGCTCCACGGCCGCCAGGCGCCGCCGCATGTGCCAGATGCGCCACGACAAGTACTGCAGCCGCGCATCCTTCTCGCCGCCCTGCTTTGTCGCAGAGGATGCCTGCAGCATCCAGGCAGCAAGGGGGAGGCCAGTGAAGCAGCAGGGAGGACAGAAGGGCAGCACAATGGTAGGTGCTTGCGACAGGGATGCAGGAACGGAGACCAGCCAGTTTTGCCCACCTTGCTCCAGGCACTGTGCAGCGCCTGCTCATCCAGGTTGAGCAGGGAATTGACGTAGTAGCGGCTGCAAGTCATCACCCCAGGGCGGCAAGAATCAGGAGCGATTTCTTGGCGTTCTCACCAAGCATGACTGGTGGAGCGCAGAGTTGATGTCAAAACAGATGTCTGTTGCAAACACAACACGTGCAAATTGCACCTGTATGCGCTCCGATCCGCATCCTGGGTTTTGCTCTTGGCCTTGGCCTCCTTGGTGCTCTTCAGATACTCGCTACTCAGGCCATACGTCAACACTGAATCGAGGCGCATCAACACCCGAGCGGGAGTCAGTGCGGGGCAGAACGGGGAAACAAGTATCCAGCAGAGCGCACGCTGTTGTTGAGAGACGGGCTGATCACACAAACAGACTCCCAGCCCTCATTTACGACTCACGTGCGTCCAGGTAACTCTCCACCCAGGCGTTGCCGCCGCTGCTTTCTGCCGCCGCCATTTCTGCCTGACCTGCAGCAAAGCGGCGATGCTGTCCTTGATGGATGCTGCGGTGCTGCAGAGATGAGCAGCGCCCCCCCTGAAGGCCGCGCGCTGCCAGGGCGCAACGCAAGGCTGAGGGGGAAGGTCGCGCACAGCGGCCAAGGAATCGCTTACTCTTTTACACTCTGTCTCCTTGACTGTGATCGGGGGACCGGGTGGCACGCCGGTGAACAACCCTCGAGAGGCAGAAGTTTTCAGATATCACTGCGCTAGCCTTGGCGGGCCGTGTGACAGCACAAAACAATTGCAGCGATTGCATGCAAGCATCGATCACGAATGTGGTCAATTTGGGGTGTACTGTCAATGCGCCTCCGCCAAATGGATGGCTGCCATGCAGCGGCATCGTGAAAAGGCGCCATGGTCAAGCCTCCCGTCCCCGCTGCACTGCGTCGACCAACGTCGTCCTTGTGCTGTTTAATATGAACACTGCAGGCAGACAGGGTGAGGCAGCAAGGCTCTTGCGGTCGGAGGCCAGCGACTGTGTGATGCCTGCCACATCGCAAGCACCTACACACGGCCTGAAGCACACACCGCAGGCCATACCATCCCCAGCTTGCCTGCACAGACGATGCGGAACATACGCGGCCACATGCCAGCAAACAGGGTGCCTGCGCCCTCGGACTGTATGATGTGCTGCGTTGTGGACACCAGGGTGCGATACTGCGGGTGTGAAATGGTGTCAGGGAAGGCCTGCAGCCACATGCAAGGTATTGGAGTCAGAAGGGGAAGGGCAGACCGTCGCTGTTACGTCGGCACTTATGCAGGCAAAAGCTCCCTCCCAGCAATCAGAACCAGAGCCACACGGCTTCACACCTGCATCCGGGTCTTTATTGTATCTGCCGGCTGCGTGCACACAGTAGCCAGCAGGCCTGCCGCAACACCGGAAACTACTGTCGGGCCGCCAGGCAGGTTGGCCACTGCGGGCTGCTGCTCCAGCACTCCCCGCAGCAGCGGCGCCACTGCCAGGTAGCCCGAGGCGTACAGCGACTCGCGCAGCACAGTGGCGCTGAAGCCCTTGATGGGCTTGAGGGCGCCGTAAGTGGACACTATGTGCCTGAACTCGGCCGGCAGGCTGCGCCCAGATTTCTGCTGCTGGATCATCACAAACCTGCACAAGCCGCATGCATGCACGGGCTGTGGTGTTTGCCTTCCAAACAATCGTACCGTATTGTAAGTATGCGACACATACTGCACAACGGATGTTGGGGCACTAGGGTCAGGCAACCAGCAAGTCAATACTCACTCTGCAGGGCAGCCCATCACCGCTGATGCTGCTCCAGCACCCATGGCTATGCCTATGGTGCTGCCAGTGCCAAGCTGATCGGTGTTCATCACCCGCTTGTAGGTCTGTTCCAGTAGTCGGTTCATCCCAAACTGAACAGACGTGATGGGCAGCATTGCACCGGCGCTGACCTGCAGGAAATGTTCAGGGAGCCACAAAGGGCAGCTCAGTCTGGTTGCGGCTTGGGCTGATGACATTTGCCATTCTGACGGTGCTGGAAATGTATTGCATGTCCAGTCTCTCCTGTAAAGCTGTGGCATCAGCGATGGCGCTTTTGCGGCAGGCAGACAGCAGGCGCCGGCAGCAGGCAGCAGACAGACATGACGTTATATTCAACGGCAACTCTCGCACCGGCAGGCCTCGATAGAGCCCAGCGATGGTTTTTGGCACAGGTCTTCCTTCTTGCAAAGCATTCTTTATACCCACGGTGGGCTGCAGGAGGAGGAAGGCGTGGTTCCTGGCTCAGCACCCAGCTGCAAGCCACACCCAACAACGTGTCCTGTCGTCTGCCGCCCTCGAGCGGCAATCGCGACTGTGACCATCTTGCCTGCATGATGGACACTTCAAGCACCCCGGCAAAGGCGCCGATGCCTGTGTGTTCCAGGGCCGAAACCTGAGCCATTTCGGCAGCTGCTCAAACGAAGGCCAGCCGCAATTTCCCGCTGCGCTTGCAGCGAGTCGGCTGATGCACGAAATACTCAGGCAAGCGGGGCAGGCTGGCTGCCGCGCCGTGATGCTGCATGCAATGATGCTTCGGCGGCGGGCGGAGCCCGCGGTACATGTGTGGCCGCACTGCCATGCGGCAATTCGCCTTGTGTGCACCTTAGCATTGTGTCGATCGATCCCTATAATGATCAGTTGCACACAGGCAGCTTTAGGCTGGCCCTGCTTTGCTGCGCCAAAGCGAGCCTCCAGGCGCAGCCAGTCAATTGGCGCTGTGGCTCCGTACGCACCTGTCCCTGTCCTCCCACCGTCGCCGGAGGGTGGCACCGAACTGGTGGTCCGTCAATCTGCACCGCCAGCCCTCTCTTTCCCGACGCTGCCAGCTCCTCAGCTCGTCAGCTTGTCAGGTGCGTGGTCAAAGCGGCCTGATTCGTTGTGTGCGTGGTTGACTGGCCGCCGCCGCCACACTGCGACTTGTCTCACTGTTCAAACTCTCATTGTCGCAGATGCCATTGACGCACATGCCACCCAGGCGCACTGGGGGAGCAACGCATTGCGAGAAGCGCTGTCGCTGAAGCCAGCCAGTGAGCTGTTTCAATCCGTGCAGTCACCGCGCATGGCACAGCTCACGCAGCTGCTAGATGAGATGCAGGCCACTCTGCAAGATGGGGTGCGCCAGCTTTCGCTCCTGGCAGAGGGCGGCGCGCAGCAGCTGGGCGGCGACGAGGTCAGCACCCTGCGCCAGCTGGTCAGTCAGCTGGAGCAGGTGTCTGCTGCCGCAAGAGAGGCGGCCTCCTCCTCCTTCAGCTCCCAGGGTGGCTTCCTGTCAAACAGCGGCGGCAGCACCACCCCTGCCAACGGCCAACCTGCTGCCCAGCTGGAGCTGCCGTCCAGCTACGCTGGCTACAGCCTCCAGACCCTGGCCCTAGTGACTGCCGGCGTTGCAGCTCTCATCGCCTTGTCTGTGCCCCGAGATGACGGCTCTGGCGGAAGTGGTGGCGGCGGCACTGGTACCAGCGGCTCCAAGCCCATGGGCAGTGCAAGCAACATTGGCGGCAGCGGCAACTACCTGCCCACCACCTGGGACGTTGCCGCAGTGAGCAGCTATTACGGCCAGCGCCCAACCCTAGTGGCGCAGCGCATGCTGCAGGTCACATCAGCGGCAGTCGGCTACGGCGCCGCCCTGCTGGCAGACATGGCCAGCGGCAGTGTGGAGCGCAACCGGTGGCAGCGTGCAGACCAGGCCATGGCGGCCATTGAGCAGCTGGGCCCTGCATTTGTCAAGGTGGCTCAGGCGCTGAGCACTCGTGTGGATCTGCTGGCCCCTGAGTACTTAGTGGCCATACAGCGCCTGCAGGTGTGCTGCGTGTGTGCTGTGTGTGTGCTGTGTGCAGCAGTGAGATCAGCTTCGCACACATCTGTGCCCGCCCTGCCGGCTCTGGTGCTCGTTTTGCGGACTGTTGCTTCTGTTGCGCCTCCTTGCTGCGCCGCCCACAGCAACCGCCACTCCGCGAGACCTCGCCCCCTTGAACCCCATTTGGCCTCCCGCCCCTGCCCTGCAGGACCGTGTACCGCCCTTCCCTGATGCGCTGGCATACGCCTGCATCGAGCGATCCTTTGGGCAGCCCCTGGGCCAAGTGTTCAGCCAGCTGTCCTCCACAGCAGTGGCGGCGGCCTCCCTCGGCCAGGTGTACCGCGGCACGCTGCGCTCCTCGGGCCGCGAAGTGGCGATCAAGGTGGGGGGGGCGCACCCGAGGAGGGCGCCTGCAGCAGCGTTTTGCATCTGGCAGTGCGCGTGGCTCACCGTCGGCATTTCAGTGCGCGGCCACCTTGAGCGTAGGTGTGGCAGCAGGAGGAGGAGGTGTGGCAGGAGGGGGCGGGGCTTTGTGCCTGCCAGTCAGGTAGCTCGTCAGACAAGTCAGACAAGCCGGGGGCTTGCATGCACCTGTGCCCTCAGCCCCCTGCCCCCCCCCCCCCCCCTCTTTCCCCCCCCCCGCAGGTGCGCCGCCCTGATGTGCTGGAGTCTGTCACCCTGGACCTGTACCTGATGAGGGGCCTGGCTCAGAGGCTGGCTGATGTGCCGCAGGTACGTGCAGGCGGGATGGTGGCACGTGCACACACTTACCGGCCTGCCATCATACCAGCCAAAACCCACGGAGACTCCTGCCACAGCTGGCTCTCGTCACGCTGCCCCCTGTCCAATTGTCTCCCGCTCACTCACCTTGCTCTGCTTCACCCACCCTGCACCCCCCCCCCCGTTTCACCCCTAGGTCAAGAGTGACTGGGTGGGCATCATTGACGCGTGGGCGGCCCGCTTCCTGGACGAAATGAACTACAACTTGGAGGCGGCCAACACCCGCCAGTTTGCCGCAGACCTGGCGGCGCTGCCGGGGGTGGTCATCCCTGACGTCATGGACCAGGGCACCAGCGAGGGGGTGCTGGTCACCAGCTGGATTGAGGGCGAGCGGCTCAGCGAGAGCAGTGCGGGGGATGTGCGGGAGCTGTGTGACACCCTGCTCTCCGCCTACCTCATACAGCTGCTGGACACCGGCCTGCTGCACGCCGACCCGCACCCGGGCAACCTGCTGCGCACCAGTGACGGGCGCATAGCCATCCTGGACCACGGCTTGATTCAGGTGGGGGCAGCCAGCACCTGCGGCACGTGCGTGTGCTGGCAACCCCTGGCTGGCCGTGTGCCGCAAGCAGTTGAGCGTCACTTGAGGGTCCAGCACTGCTGTGCAAGAGGGCAGCAGCGCTCGCGATGCTCACCGACATTTGCCTGCCTGCCTGCCTGCCCGCAGGAGGTGCCGGCTGACTACAGCCTGGCGTTGCTGGAATACATTGCGCACCTGTCTGTGGGTGACTGGGACAGCCTGGCTGATGACCTGGTGGCCCTCGGCTTTGTGGACAGCATCCAGGACAAGGGCAAGCTGGTGGGCCCACTGGGCATCATCCTGACGGAGCTGTCCGCGGGGGGGGGAGCCAAGAAGGTCAACATCGCGGTGGTGATGGAGGAGATTGACAGGCTGAGCCAGCAGTTTGAGTTCAAGGTGCGGGGAGGGGAAAGACTGACCCCGTATGCCTGTCATGGTGCTGTGCTGTGCTGGCGCATCCTCACCTCTGTTGCCCCTGCCGCTGCCGACGCCTGTGCCGCCCGCGACCCGCCGCAGGTGCCTCCGTACTTTGCCTTGATCCTCCGCACCTTCTCCGTCATCGAGGTGGGTGGGCTGCCTGCATGCCTGCATGCACGACAGGGCGCGGGAGCCTGCCAGTCGTGTCCAGCAGCAAGTAACTGCCAGCAAGTGGCCGCCTCACCGCCGCCCTCCTCCCCCCCCCCCCCCCTTGCTCCTCCTTGTCACTGGGTTGCAGGGCATAGCGCTGCAGTCCGACCCAAACTACTCCATCGTGCGCGAGTGCTTCCCCTACATTGCCAAGCGCCTGCTGACGGACGACAACCCCCGTGCGCGCGAGGCGCTGCGCCAGCTGCTGTTTGCGGGCGGCACCACTGTCAGCCTGGGGCGGGTGGAGAAGCTGGTGCAGGGCCTGGGCAACTTCACGGTTGACGGTCTGGCACCCTCAGCCACGACCACAGCCCGCGTGACGGCAGGCACGCAGCAGCAGCGGCGGCAGCAGCAGCAGGCTCCGCCGCCCTTCCTGGACAGCACTGCCAAGGAGGTGTTGGGGGCGGTGTTTTCGCAGCGGCCCACTTATGTGCAGGAGCTGCTGGTCGAGCAGGCGGTCAACACGGCTGATGCGGCTGGGCGGCAGCTGGCCGCTTTCCTCCTGGCCCCCCTGCTGGGCAACCTGGCGGCGGCGCAGCCGGCCTTGCAGAGCAACGGCCAGATGGGTGACGCACCAGCGTCTCCGGCCATGTCGATGCTCAGCAGGCAAGGGCTGTTTGGTAGCATGGACTGTTGGTGGGGCGCACCCGTGCCTCATGTGCCGTTTGCCGCATTCCACTGTGGCCCTGACCCTGCGCTGTCGCCCCCGCCTGCAGGCTCCCCTCCCTCGTCCAGCTGTCCCCCCAGGACCAGGAGCAGCTGCAGACGGCTCAGGGCATCACAAATCTCCTTCTGCAAAACACATCGCCTCAGGCACAGCTCACACCCCAGCAAGCCCAGCAACTGGCGCGTGAGCTGCTGCCGCTGCTGCCGCAGCTGCTGCCCGGCATCGCCGCCACGGGGCAGCTGTTTGTGCAGCAGCTCGGCCAGCGTGCCTACAACCGCCTGGCTGCGGTGGCGGGCACTACTGAGCGGCGGGATGAATACAGCGCTCTCGACTGAGCTGCCCTGCAGTTCGGCGGTGCCGCTATCACCACTCTTACGCCAGAATCGCACCACACCTTGTGCCTGCTGTACAGCTGTGCAACTGCCCCTGCCATCTAAACGGCTCTTTTGCGCTGCTCTCAATATGTATCCAGATGTTTCATTCCCACCTTTCATTGCTCATGTTACTTTGGTGTTTAACCCAACAATTCACATCTGGCACTTGGTGCAAAGGCTTTATGATGCTGCGCTGCTGCGGGTTGTGCGGAGTCAAGGCGGATATGTCACAATCGTGAAATGAAGAATCAATTGTAGTACAGCTCCAACCTGCAGGGGGTGCAACCAGCGACTTGGCCACGTGCACAAGTAGCACTGACGACTGTTTGTTGAGCACCACCATGATCAATCGTTGCTCACCCCATGCCGTCGTGTACCTCATAATCGCTCAGTGTGATATGGTCCTTGTACACTGTGGGTGGGTTGGATGCGTGAGCGATGCAGCGATGAACGGGAACCCGCAGACAAGCGCGTGCAGGCTGACAAGATCAGCAACGGGTTTACTCGCTCGCACCAGCCAGCCTGCCTGCCTGCCTGCCTGCCTGCCTGCCTGCCTGCCTGCCTGCCTGCCAGCCTGCCTGCCTGCCTGCCTGCCTCACCTGTGTACCACTTCTGAATACGGATCTTTTCAGGCCGTGTTCCTGCAATGAATGCATGCGTCGGCAGCAGGCATGGCAGGCGTTGCTTCAATGGAGCGAGGCCCAAAATAGCCTGCCCCCGCCTGCCGACAGGGACAAGACAGGCAGCAGGCAGCAGACTCACAAACACACACCTATCTGTGCTGCAACCAGCTTCTTCAGATCCCCTATCGTATCATCCTCGTTGCACTTCACCCGGATCTACATGGAAGAAGACTGCCAATGGAGGGGCGGTGCCGTGTATCACCAACAGCCTCAGCGAAGAAACAACCCCCACCTTCTTGCCCAATCGGTCATTCAACACCACTTCGATCATCTCACCACCGGGCCGTCAACCCCTGCGTCCTTCTCTCTGCGGCGGGCTGGAGCAGCGCGCAGCAGCTTGAGCGGCGGCGGCGGCCCTGGCACAGGCAGATCTGGCTCCGCCCTTTTGAGAGGACGACTGCAACCCTGGTGCTGACGAAATGACGGCACCCGCACACCTCCTGTTCCTAACAGCGGCGACAAGAGTTGGGCTTGGAGCACGCTGATGAGCGATATTTCAAAGCGGTTTTACGGCAGACTGCATGTTGAGGACGCATTGACGCCATCCGCACCGCACCGGGATGTACAATCTCTTGTCCCGCAGCTGCGCACAGTACGAGCATCACGCTGCCAATCAAGCGTGGCCCCAGTACGAACTCCCACAAAATCAAGTTTCTTCACTTTGCAGTTGACTTGGCGACAGCCGGCTGTCAGACATCGCAATGGAGCCGAACGCCAACGGCGACGTGTCGACACCGGAGGCGATGCGCACTGCAAGCCAGGGAGAGCGCCCATCGCTGCCGGGAAGGTCGCCATCGCCCACAAAGTGCGAATGGCCACAGCTCAACCGCCGCCACTGTGCCCGGGACAGTTGAAGGGTGCAAATCCAGCCTTGCAGAGATTCAAAGCTGCAGCGATCCTCTTCCATCGCCTTAGACAACGCAGTGGCACAGTTGCGCTGTGCTGGACCACGCATGCACGGCGGCGGTTGGGCCGCCGGCACTGACATACTGTGCTGTATGTCCCACATTGCAGGGCCTCATCCACCACGAAGCCCTCAACGAAACCTCCAAGCAAGCTGAGGTGCGAGGCTGGCTGCGGGAGAGACGCAGGCCAGCCTGCCAAGTGCTGTGTTGTTACTTTGTTCCTGCATGTGCCCGCCACTCCATCTCTCGGCTCAATGCCCACCTCGCGTGCACCCCCCTCCCCCCCCCCCCCCCCCCGAGGTTCACCCTTCCCCGTCCCAATTTCATCCTGGTACCGCAGGAGATGCGGCCACACCCTGTCATTTGTGCCCTGGTGGGCGCTGCTGGCGCTGGGCCTGCTGGTTGCGGGTGTCGTGCTGGTGGCCATCAAAGGCCCCGCAGCAGCAGCTGCAGCTGACGACCTGATGGCCCAGGTGCAGAGCGACACATCCACCGGCTTCCCGCAGTACATGAGCGTGTACAGCGGCAGCATGTGGGCCACGGTGGGCGTGGGCGGCGCGGTGGGCGCCTTCCTTGTGCTGGGCGCCTGGGTGCACCTGGACCAGCGCCTGCGGAGGGCGGGCAAGTATGCGCAGGCCAAAGGTGGGATGCAGAGCCGCCGCTTGGGAGGCCTGCCATGTCATGTCATGTACTGCCTGCCTGTGTGCCCGCCTGCTGGCAGTAAGTTCAGGTCCGGTGTTAGCCAGGCCATGTCTCGCGGTCACCTCGAGATGGAGCAGCAGTGGGCGCATGCGCCTGTCCCTTCTCCGCCCCCCCGCACCCCCACTCACTTGCAACACGCTGCACCCCTTGTTAACACCCGGATGATCCTTGCAGGCAGCTACGGTCCGATGACCTTCAAGTTCTGCTCCCTTCTGGGCTGGCTGGGTGTGGTGCTGGTGGCGCTGCTGGCGCTGTGGATGGCCCTCGTGGCAGTCATGCTGGCCTGCTGGACGGTGCAGTGCTGGAACCTGGAGCAGGGTGCCGTCGTGGCCTCTGCCAACATTGCTGCCCTGGAGGCTGCCACCGCAAGCCAGGACAAGAGCCTGCAGGACCTGGGCAAGGCTGTCATGGTGGCAGCTGGAGGCTCCGGTGAGAGGGGTGGGGTGGGATGGGACAGCGTGTTGCTGCTGGGGGTGGTGGCACGCCAGGTGTCTCAATCCTCTCACCGCTCGTGGCTGCTCCTGTCCTGCCCTACTGTGCAGCGGCCGTGACTTTTGACGCTGCTCGCAAGGCAAATGCGCCGGCACCTGCCGCAAGTGCGCCAGCACCAGCCGCAGGGCCCTCTGCCGGCGTGGTCAGCGCAACAGACCTCACCACCGGTGCTGACGGCACTGCGCTGGGCAAGATTGACGCCGCCTTCTCTGCCTACGCCGCCTCCTTCGACCTGTTGGCTGCCAACCTCAGCCAGGTGGCCGCTCCCTCCACAGTGACGCACAATGGCGGCCTGTGCCCCTCTGGTGAGCACCTCCTGAGTGTGGCGGTGTGCCGCCACTTCAGTGGGCAGTGACAGAAGTGCGCATTGCCATGGTGCCCTGTTGCACCCACCCCTCCTTCAATACTTCCCCGGTTGCCTTCCTTGCGCCCCTGCCCGACCGCCCCCTGCCGCAGTCGCCTGCCTCAACATGGCCCTGTATCGCTTCACGGAAAGCCCGCTGTGTGTGTGCACCAAGGACGATGTCCAGGCTGTGGCGCAGCTGGCCAGTGACTGCAAGGACACAGCGCAGTGGGCGCTGTACGGGGTTGCCTGCCTGTGTGTGGGTGCCATCTTTGGGGCCATGGAGCTGTCTGCCGACGTGGTGCTGCTGGGCGCCAACCAGCTCTTCCTTCGAGTCATCAAGCGCAAGTCCTCCAGGTGCGGGGTGGGGGGAGGGCGGGGCGAATTATGGGGGGGGTCCCGCAGCGGGACGACATGCTGCCAGGAGGGGTCCTGCCACACACTGCTCCATGTCCTCCACCGGCATGTCATGCGGCTACACGGCTCGCATGTTTTTCTGACTTGCTGCTGTTGCTGCAGGTCCAGCAGCCGTGGCAGCGCTCGCAAGGGTGACGAGGCGGGTGTCAGCAAGCAGATGATGTCGCCATCGATGCCTGGCAGAAGCGGATCATACCCATTCCTCACAATCAATGCCGCAGCGCACACATGAACCACAGATTCTACGCTGGCAGCGCTTCCACGCTGGCCGCCTCTGCATTGACGCCTTGCAGGCCATGACCATGACTTTCAGATTAGTGACCTGTGAACTTGAATTGACTTGACCCTGTGTACTGCTACGCATACTGCACCGCCCCTTTCGCCACAATTGTTTTGTTTTGACATCACGCCAGTACTAGCGCTGACCAGCGCTGTGCAAGCGCTGCAAACCCCACACAATGCTTCAGTGGTGCCAAGCACGCTGTACTTGCCAAGGCAGCAATCCCGCTAAGGGGCAAACTCGCGCCTGAAGGCAGCCTCATCTAGCACAATCGGCGGCATCTGCCACCGCAGGCCGCCCTCTCCTTCGCTGGCCGCCTCCACTTGCCTCTGCCGCACATGTCGCTGCTGCTCGAGAGGCAGCTGAGCCAGCAGCTGCTCCCGCTGCTGTTCCAGCTCGCCCACGCGCTGCGCCATGTGCAGGGGAGCATCGCGGCCCCACAAGTGAACAAAGCAGCGGAATATGTTGAAGCTTCCTGAGCCGCTGCCAGCGTCGATGTCATCTTCATAGTCAGTCAGATCATCACCTGCAGGGGCCAGCAATGGCGTCAGCCCGTGGGACTCGTTGCAAGGCACAACTGCCGGAGCGGGTTAGAGCACTGGTCAACTCCAACCTGCATGTCACCGCTGTGTGTGTGTGCGACACTCACCAATGTCAACCAGCATCTCGTCCACTTGCAAGAAGCGCAGCAGGGCTTGGTCGGGCTCCTCCTTTCGCAGCGCATAGACGAGGTGGTTGAGCCTGGGAAAGTTATGGGCATGCAGGGAGAAGGGGTGGAGCTGGCTGCATGCGGAGAGGTGCCGGGGAAAGATGGGCACAGGCATCCTCAACCTGGCTGCTGAACTCACAGTCGGTAATCGAAGCTCTTAGCAGCAGACGCCTCCAGAACATCCTGCAGGGTGAAGCTGCAGGCGGTGCCATGGCCCTGCTCTGGCACAGCCGGGTGCTGCAGCATGAGGGAGCAGAGGCGGCGCTCCTGCTGCCAGTAGCGCCTCCCTGCCGCCAGTTCCTTCTGCACTCCTGTAGTTAGCAAGCCCCGCTGCTGCAACACTTGATCCATGGCTTCAAGACCTGCAGGCACAGGAGCATGTTTTGCTCTGGGGTGAATGCCATGCATGAAAGGCACGCCGGACACACATTGCACAGTCTGCGTTGAGATCCCTTGGTTCCCTCACCGCCATCTCCAGCTTGCCGTGCTGCATCTGTTGGGTTCCCCGTCGCCTGCTCGTTCTCCTCATCTGCCTGGTAGATGACTCCCTCCACGAAGACCAAGAGCTGCCACCAGCGCAGAAAGTCCTGCAAACGCTGGCCAGCCCAACTGGAGCAGGCCGTGGGCCAGAGCAGCGGCATCACAAGCAGTGCACACCTTCAGCGGGTCCAGACCATGCAGTGGGAAGTAGGTCAGCACAAAATCCTGCATGCGGGAAGGAATAAGGTGTCAACCGCATCAAAGCTGCACAATACGCCAAGCTCCATCGCCGCCGCCCACCGCAATCTGACGCTGTTGATTGATATTCGTTCGTACCTCGATCGTATGCTGCGATCGCTCCCTGCACAGACGGTTACAGCGAAAAGCGAGCACATCGGCCTGCCGTGAGTTGAACGCTGTTGCCCGAGAGATGGGCTGCCGCTATGCATCAGATGACGCTGCACCACGCTCACAGAGCTTTGAACGAGATGCAGAGCCGGTCCATCGCTGAATCGGCCATCCTCGCGTTTCTCGGATCAGTTCTTAAAACAGGACACACAGAGATGAGAACAGAAAGAACAACAAATGATTGCCGAGCCAAATGATGCATTTGATGCTGGTCAGCAGCGTCACCGCCTCGCAACCGACATTCAGCTGCTTGGCGGCATGTCGCGCCAGGCCTACCTACTTGCCCATCACACGCTTGACCGCTGCAAGAATGTGGTCGGTGGTGGGCAGGGCTGCTGCTTCCAGGTTTGCCGCGTATGGCATAGGCACCTCTGCGCCTGTCACCCGCTCCGGCGGCGCATCCAGGTCATCAAAGCACTCCTCCACTGCAATGCTCACAATCTCTGCACACACGTGCAGGCAGCACGTACAAGCGTCACGCAGCATTTCAAGCCTCTTGGTGTAATGCTGCAAGCAGTGGCCTTGGTATGTGCCGCCTTGCAGCAACTTCTGCCATGCGCCAGGCATTGCCGCACCTGAGCCGATGCCGCACTGTGGCCAGCCCTCCTCCACAGACACCACTCGGTGCGTCTTGCGGATGGACTGAGCAATGCCCTCGCGATCAAGGGGCTTGAGGCTGCGCAGGTTGACCACCTCGCAGCTGATGCCCTCCTGCTCCAGCAGCTCCGCCGCCTTCAGGTTGTACCCCACCATCTTGCCAAAGCCGATGAGGGTAACATCTGTGCCGCTGCGCATGACCTGCGGTGTGTGGCGGGGAGGTGTGCAGGCAGGAGCAGGTTGCTTGGGTGGGAAGGCAAGTGAACACAAGGCAGGCAGGCAGGCAGGCAGGCTGAAGGGAGCCCTTTGTGGATCCTGCAGGCAAGGGAGCGGGGGGGCTGGAGCCCCTCACCGGCCCCGCCTCAGCACCCAGCACCCCACTCAGCCGACCTTTGCTTTGCCAATGGGCAGCACGAAGTCTTTGTCCAGCACCGCCTGGTCCACAGGGAAGGACTCCCCGTACAGGATCTCATTCTCCAGAAACACAACCGGGTCGGGGTCACGGATGGAGGCCTTCAACAGACCCCGAGTGTCCTCAGCATCATACGGCGCCAACACCTGCACCACAACACACACACACACACACCATCAAAATGGCACCAAAAATGCAAGGGAAGGCAAGTGGCGATTGGCATACGGGCGTGGTAGTGCCGATGCTGTGTGACAGCCAAGGCAGGCTGAGCAAAGGGGTCAACAGGCACCAGTCAGAGCACACCAGGAGGGTGGCAAGTCGACCCATCTGCGCGCAACTGCTCACTCTCAATTGACAGCTGAACAGCAATGCCATGCCCTCCTTTCCACCCAACACCGCTGCACCCGCCCACCTTGAGGCCAGGCACAGAGCTATACCAGGCCGCAAAGCACTGTGAGTGCTGCGCCGCCACGCCTGCCGCTGCGCCGTTTGCTCCGCGGAAGACGATGGGGCAGGTGATGGCCCCTGACGACATGTAGTGGTGCTTGGCCGCGCTGTTGATGATTTGGTCCATGGCTTGCATGGAGAAGTTGAAGGTCATAAACTCAACAATGGGGCGCAGGCCCTGGAAGGCAGCACCCACGCCAATGCCCGTGAACCCGGCCTGTGGGGAGAAATTGAAGGTCAAAAACCAGCAATGGGGCGTGGAGGACAGGGGGCACCATGCCAGCGGTGAGGGACCAGTGTGCGCAGACCTGGCCGCCAACGTGAGGCGACGGAACGAACACAGGACAACCCAGCCAGAGCGGCAGCAGCACGAGTAAAACCCTGGCGTCAAGCCAGCCTCTCCACGCTGCCCTCAATGCAGCGATCCACCCTGCCCTCCAAGCCTGCCTTGCCCAGCATCTGCAGCGCCCAGTCACCTCTGTGATGGGAGTGTCACGGACACGCTTGGGTCCATACTTTTGCAGCAGGCCGCGAGTGATCTTGTAGGCACCCTGGTACTCAGCCACCTCCTCCCCCATCACAAACACGGTTTCGTCGCGAGCCATCTCCTCATCCATCGCTGCAAGACCACAACCCAGACGCCGTCAAAAGGGTGAGCGGCAGCAGGGCGAGGTGGAAAACAGTCACTCCAGCAGCAGCCATCACTGGCATCGGCAGCATCAGCGCCGCAGCCCCACGGCACCCACTGCACCCACCTGAATTCAGCGCATCTCGTATAGTCATCTGCAGGGCAACGTAGATGAGGTGGCACCCCGATCTTGTCAGCGTCAGCACAAAAGCCCTAGGTGCCGCACCAACTCTCACCGCAGCACAAGGACATGGGGTCCTTGCACATTTAATTGCCATCTGCAAACCCTGCCAACCAACCAGAATCGATGTCTCACCTGCATTGTGGAATACGTGCGGAGCAGCTGCGGCGCCAGAACGGCGTCTCCCTGCGCAGGCACCAGACTAAGGGTCAGCGCGTGGACATCAACTTGCACCTCTGCCTGCCTGACCGCCATCCTGGTGCCATCACCCGCGATCTGGGTCCTACCTGGCTCCTGCGGAGCAACGCTCCCAGTCTCTGCATCCTGGTGCAGCTCCGATTGACGCCGCTTTGCCTCCTACCGCTGGAGGGGACGTGGCAGGTCGAGCAGTGCGATGGGCAACCCTTGGGTCGGGCAGATGGAAGTGGAAGCGGGACGGCAGGACAGATGCCCCGTGAAAAGAGGAAAATCGCTTGCAACCAATAGCAAACCGCTCCAGGAGTCGAGTGTTACAGCACCAGAAGCAGCAGAAACAAGCTGGTGCACGCTGCCCAACTGAGCAACACACCAGCGATCCAGGCATGGGCGTGGATGAAGCCGCCGTGAGGGCAGCTTTCAAGGCCCGCAAGGCCCACATAGCCGCGAACTTGAAGTGAGCGCGATTCAAGAACGACAGCTACCCTGCCACTGGTTCCTCCTTCGTTGCGTCATACGTGCCTGTAGTATCAGGTTGCATGCGGCAATCGCGATAAATCGCGAGCAGACCACTGACCTGACGCCGCCTGCCATTGCAGCATGATGACGCTGAAGACCTGTCGGGAGACGCTGGAAGCAGATCTGGGTGTGAACAAGGGCACGCTGAAGCCCTTCAAGAAGCTATTGGGTGCACTGATTGACAGGGTGAGCATGGAGTGCAGAGGCTGCCTGTTGCAGCCGTTTTTGCTGCTGTTGCAGCAGCGCGGGTGTTCTGGCTGGGTTGACACCCTGTGTGTTATGGTTGCTTGTTGACCAAGCAAAAGTTTTTGTGTGCCTGTTCTCCTCAGATCCTTGCCAGGCAGCAGGCAGCAGTAGAGCCTCCAGACAGTGAGCCCGTGGCAACCGAGCCAACTGTTTCGGCCAAAAAGCAGCCCAAGAGCAGGCAGAAAGCAGGCAGCGATGAGGAGGACGAGGACGATGCTGATGAGCAGGTCAAGCACAGCAGCAAGCGGCAGAAGCGGGGAGAGAAGCAGCCGGCCAAGACGTCGGGTAGGTTTCGAGGGGGGCAGACAGCATGGCGCTCACCCATCGAAAATGTGCAAGCAGCGTCACACAGTCACCATCATGTTGCACTGTTCATTGTCAGAATGGCGCACACAGGGAAGCTGTGTCGTGCATAAAATGCCAGTCGGCCACGCAGGTCGCTGTCCTTGTCCCTGACTGCGCCTCGTGCCTCCTTCCTGCAGGCCCCCGGCAGTACAGCAAGGCTGTGGAGAAGTTGCGAGGTGTTGCCAAAGCCGCCACCGTCACCATCCCGCCCACGCTGTATGTGAAGAACAAGAGTGACGAGCAGCTGCAGGCTGCGCTGGAAGCACTGCTGGAGAAGCATGACCTGGATGCTCACTCGGGTGAGTGCGGTGCAGTGGTGACAGCAGGCCTGTTGGTGGCAGGCCTGCTGCCCACCATCCAGCTCACAGCCTGCATATCCGTGTGTGCGAGGGCGTGTCCCTGCTGCCTGGTACGCAAGGCAGGCAGGCAGGCAGCTGAGCAAGCGGCGGTGGGTGGCACCCGGGTATCAGACTGTGATGTTCCAGCCTGTTCACACACCACCAGCTTGCTTGAGCTGGCTGTCATTGCCGTGCCGGACGTTGCTGCCGCTCCCCACACGCAGGCCAGAGTGACATTCAGCGGGCGCGAGCCAGGCTGCAAACGCAGCGCGACCTGGACGGCATTGACACCTCCAACATCATCCAGGGGGGCCGGGGGCGGCGCAGCGCAGCACCCACGTCGTTCAAGCCTGCAGCGCAGCCAGCCTCGGGTTCAGATTCAGAGGGGGAAGTGGAGGAGTCGGACAGCGAGGGCAGCGAGGGTGAGCAGGTGCCGGAGGCCGGCAGCGATAGCGGGCCTGACTCTGGCGACAGCCAACCTGCCAAGCCACGCAAGACGGCGCTGCGAGACAGCAAGCAGCAGCAGCACTCTCAGCAGAAGTGCAGGCCGAAGCCGGCTGCCGCTGCCGACTCTGAAAGTGCAGAGGCCAGCAGTGAAGATGAGTCGGACGAGGCGGCCTCAGAAGATGAATGTGCTGGTGTCGGTGCAGCAGCAGCAGCCAAAGCACAATCTGGACGCAGCCCCAATGATGAAAATGAGGCAGCAAAGTCCAATGACGGCGGCGGCGTGCGGGCGGCCAGCAAGGGCCAGCTGGCGGTCGGCCTGGAGGACAGCGACGATGAGGGGCTGGCTGCACCTGCAGCCAAGCGGCGAGGCCTGACTGAGTGGAGTGAGGATGATGACTGAGAACGCCACCGTGATCTTCGTTGACTGCATGCCTTGTGTTTGCACTACGGTCCCTGTGTTTGCAACAGTTTCAGTTTCCGATCACCAGCACTGCGATGGTGTCAGGGCTGCTGAAAGGGCGGCCGGGTAGACTGCTTCTAACTACTTCAAACGACGGCCTGGCGGCGACTGCAACAGTTGCCGCCGTACTTGCATGCCATGATTTGTTGTTGGTGCGCCTGCACTTGCAGCATCGGGATTTGCATCGTCCACAACCCACCAATAGGAACAGTTTCACCGTTGCAGTCCCGCAAACCCGCAACGCACACAGTGCACTGCTTCTGCCGCCGCACACACGCGTGGCACGCACCTGTGGTGCTACCAAATTACAGCGCTGTACACACGCCAGGCCAAGCAGTGCTGCAGGCGGTTCGGGTCGACTGCCGCCACACGGATGAACTGCGCTGGGCGGCTCTTCCTGAGGCGCCTGCCGCACCCCCTGCTGGGGCCCAGGCTCTCAGCGTGTAGAACCGATTGTCTGTGGGCCTGGCAGCATCAGCAGCAGCACTTGCAGCGGCAGCGACTGCAGCAACGCTCCGTGCAATACACATGCGGCGCGCTAGCTGCACAGCAGGCGTCGGCGTCGCCAGCTTTGCCACCAGCTGCCAGCCCAACTGTGACCTCTGGTGGCCCCGCGCCTCCCCTTGCCCCCGTATCTTTCGACTACACCACCCTGGTGGCAGCTACCGCCGAGCTGCAGGCTTGGGTGCCTGCCAAGGTGGAGGCTGTGGTGCAGCAGGAGGCAGGCACAGCACTACGACTGCGAACGGTTGCCGACTCAGGTGCGGCGGCACGCAGTGCATTGCATGGCATGGCATGGCATGGCATGGCATGGCATGGCATGCGTCTGGCCATAACGTCTGCCACTCGACCAGCCCCATGCTCCTGCATCCACCCCTCACTGCCTTCCCTCCCCTCTCCCCGCCCCGCCGCCCCCAGGCTGGCTGCACTTGTGCTACCACTCACGCTACGCACACGTCGGCATCGGCACCGCACCGCCCCGAGGCGCAGCCGCAGAGCTCTTCACCTTTGGCGCCCAGCTGCAGGCGGCGCTGCGCGGCCTGGTGCTCACCGCTGTGCTGGTGCCCACCCCTTTTGAACGCGTGCTGAAGCTGGTGTTTGCGCCTCGCCCCGGCGACCCGCCCACCTGCCAGGTCGTCTTTGAGTGCATGAACCGCTATTCCAACCTGCTGCTGCTGGACCCAAACGACACTGTGCTGGCTGCCGCTCACCAGGCAAGTGAGGAGACTGGCGTGTGTGGATGGCGATGGCAGCACCCCTGCACTGCTGCCTGACCGCTGGCCCGCACACGGCAGCTTCACCCCACACTCCCCCCCCTGCCTGCCTGCCTGCCTGCCTGCCTGCCTGCCTGCCTGCCTGCAGGTTGGGCAGCGCATGAGCTCTGTGCGGCATGTCCAGGTGGGGGGGCGGTGGGAGCTGCCCCCCCCTGCTGGCGGCGTGGACCCGGGCAGCTGCAGCTCACTGGAGCAGTGGAGGGAGGTGCTGTGTCGGCTGGCGGAGGCAGCGCCGCCAGAGCGCCCCGCCACCATAGCCCAGGTGGCGGTGCGGGGGTTCCGGGGGGTCAGCCCGCAGCTGGCCAGGGACCTGGCTCTTGCAGCAGGTGTGGGGCACGACAGCCGCCCGGCTGACCTCGACTCAATGCAGTGGCAGCGCCTGTACGCAGCATGGCAGTCGTGGCTGGACCGCCTGGCGTCAGGCAGGTTTGCAGCCAGCAGCTGCCCACAAACTGGCGGCTTCAGCCTGCTGGGCACACAGCCGCAGCAGGTGCCGTGCCTGCTGCCCTTCCTGCACCAGTACTACTCTGCGCCGCAGGAGGGGGAGGCCTTTGGCGGCCTCAAGCAGCAGCTGTGCAGGGTGGTGGCGGCAGCCATCACCCGCCTGCACAAGAAGGTGGCGGCCCTGCAGCAGCAGGGGGGGGAGGGGGACAGGCACCTGGGCACACAGCGGCAGGCAGACATGATCATGGGCAATGTGTATCGGTGAGAGGGGTTAGTAGGTGGGGCTGCGGTCCCGCGGCACACAATCCACGCTTTGCTGTGCAACTGGGTGATTCTCAGAGTGTGGCTTAGAGGCGCTTGTGCTGCTTACTGCTGTCCCTGCTCTGCTGCCCTGAGTTGTGGCCGACCCGCCCTGCCTCTGCTGCGTGCTGGTGCAGGATCAGCCCGGGTGCGGCCTGGGTGGAAGTGGAGGACTGGGACAGCGGCGAGCTGGTCAGGCTGCCGCTGGACCCCCGCAAGACAGCTGTGGAGGCGGCAGAGGCGCTGTACAAGCAGGCGCGCAAGCAGCGGCGAGCGGTGTTGCAGGTGGCGCCGCTGCTGGCTGCTGCGCGGCAGGAGCTGGCATACCTGGCTGAGGTGGAGGTGATGCTGCAGCAGCTGGAGGGGGGCGCACACCTGGCGGCCCTGCAGGTGAGGCAGTGGTGGGCGGCAGGCAGGTGCTGCCGCATTGATGAGCGTCAGGCCGCCAACACCATGGCCCCTGCTTACCCTCTGCCTGCTGCTGCCTGCTTCCCAAGGCAGCGCTTCCCTTGGCGCTGCTAGGCAGCAGGGGCGGGGCGCAGCTGCTGCCTTAAGTGTAGCGAGGCCACACCCAACCCAGCATCACCCGCGCAGTGGCACCCCTCAACACTGGCCTGCACCTCACCCTCCCACCCTGCATGTGCAGGAGGTCCAGGCGGAGCTGGTGGCCGGGCGCTACATGAAGGCACCTCCAGATGCAGCGCTGGCAGGCAAAGCAGCAGCAAAAGCCCGCAAAACCAGCCAGAGGGCGCAGAAACGGAGCGGCGGCGGCGGCGGCGGCAACGGCAGCGCCTCTGGCGGCAGCCGCGACTTCCGCCGCTACGAGTCCCCCTCTGGCTTTGCGGTGCTGGTGGGGCGCAACAGTCGGCAGAACGACGAGCTGAGCAACCGCATGGCGCAGCCCGGGGAGGTGTGGATGCATGCCAGGTGGGGGGTCCAGACAGACCAGTGGCTGGGCTGGGCGCAGCAGGGGCCTGGCTGTGGTGAGCACATGGCTGCGCCGCTGCCACACTGGTGCCCCTTCCCGCCAGGGTGACGTGTGCCTGGTGCCTGCCTGTGCATGGCTGTCCGCTGCAGGGGTGTGCCTGGTGCGCACCTGCTGATGCGGGTGCCAGCGGGGCGGTCTGCCAGCGAGGCAGACATGCGCTTTGCCGCCGACCTCGCTGCGTGGTTCAGCAAGGCACGCAGCGAGGGCAAGGTGGATGTGACTGTGTGCGATCCAAAGCACCTGTCCAAGCCGACTGGCGCCAAGCCGGGCCAGGTGCTGGTGAAGAAGGAGAGCGTGGTGGTGGGGCGGCCCGACCAGTCGGCAGCCGCGCAGCAAGGCGAACTGGACTGAGGCTGCGCTGCCAGCCTGGCTGCCGCCCGCAGCCTGCATTGTGGCGTCCACATGCCTGGGCCTCGCCCTGCGCTCCCAGTCCAGTTGCTCAAGTGTGTGTTTCACAGTCAGCCTGCCTATTCAGTGTCAACACACATGTCTGTGGTGAGCGCAGGGAAGCGCTCGGCAGCGCAGGGAAGGAATGTAGCAGCAGCAGGGTGAGGGGTATGAATACAGAGCGGGAACAGAGGAGGGGGCACACATGGAGATGGGAGGACACACACAATTCTCTTGGCAGACAGGGGCAGGCAGGGACACAACGCAACTGGCAGCTGGCCGGCGGGGCGCGCCGCATGGTGCAGCTGGAGCCGGCATCTCTCCAGTGCCAGCCGCGTGCTAGTGGGTGCAGCAGGGTGCGGAGATGGGATGGGGACAGGGGGGGAGGGCAGGGACCCGGAGCCGGGGCGGGCGCAAGGGGCAAAGGCCACACATGCTCTACGCCGCCACTGCCTGCTTGGCTGCTGCGGGAGCGGGTGCGCCGGCGGGGTCCAGCTGTGCGTGGCGGATGAGCTCCTCGTTGACCTCGGCCACAGTGGGGTGTGCGTGCACGTTGAACTTGAGTTCCCGCAGGCTCTGGCCCATGTTCATTGCGTTTGAGAACTCGTGGATGTTGTCGGCCGAGTGCAGGCCAATCATGTGCACGCCCAGGATCTCGCCGCTGTCCTTGCGGTACATCATCTTGGCCATGCCGTCACCCTCCAGCTCAGCCAGGCTCTTGCTGTTGCCCTGCAGGGGAAGTGGGGGGGGGGGGGGGTGCGGGAGGCATGGGAGGGGTGAGGGGCCGCAGAGGTGTCGAGCGGCGCATCGCCAGGCTGGTGCAGCAGGGCGATGTGTGCATGTATGCATGCACATGCTGAGCTGCAACTATTCTGCCCATTGAGCTTCATCCTGCCATCCAGCCATGCACCCCACCCACCCCACGCAAGACAACCCACCTTGTAATACGTCTTGGACACAGCCAGCTTGTCTGCCCAGCCCTCCTTCTCCGCCTTCTCCCGGGCGGCATCCTCGGTCAGGCCCACAAAGGAGACCTCGGGGTGGGTGAAGCAGGCGGCGGGCACAGCCTGGTGGTTGACCACACGATCCCGGCCACACATGCACTCCACGGCGGCAATGCCCTGCGCGGAGGCCGCGTGCGCCAGCATGTACTTGCCGTTGGCGTCACCGATGCAGTACAGCCCCGGCACCGGCTTGTTGTTGCTGTCCAGCACCTGTGTGGGGGGTGAGGGGCAGGGGGGGGGGAGGGCCAGGCGTCAAGGCAGTGCACATGTGTGTTGCCTGCAGGCCTGGCTGCCAGATCAGCAGCTACCTGGTGCCCCAGCCTGCGCTGCGCTGCCCCTAGTGCTCCTACCAGTCCCTTGTCCCCTTCATCCTCACCGCCACAATTCTGCCCACCCCTGCACCCAGCCACCCACCACCCACCTGCATCTTATCGTCGACGGGCACGAATCCGCGTCGGTCTGTGGCCACCCCCACGGAGCCGAGGTTGAGCCCGTTTGTGTAGGGGGAGCGGCCCGTGGCCACCAGGCACGCATCCACCTCCAACTCCTCCACCACCTCCTTGGTGGTGAAGTCGGTCAGCTCAATCTTGACGGGCTTCACACCCGGCACACCTGCAGGGGGGGGGGGGCGCAGGGAGCTGGTGAATGGCGGGAGCAAGGCTGGCAGGCTGGGAACAGAGCAAGGCAGCAGCAGAAGCCTGCAGCATGCATGTCAGCGGCCCCAATGAGCCTCTTGCACCCGCTGAACCCCCCCCCCTCCCCCCCCCCCTTCCCTGCACCCCGCTGTGAGCGCGCATGCTGCTTGCGTGTGTGCGCCTCAACGCCTCCCACCTGGCGTGACCTTGGATGCAATGACGTTTGTGTGGAAGTCAATGGGGCGGCCGTTGATGAGCAGGCGCTGCGCCAGCTTGGCAATCTCCCTGTCGAAGCCGGGCATGATGTTGGGCAGCGCCTCCACAAAGGTGACCTGGTTAAGGGGGGAGGGATGGCAGGCAGGACAGAGGTGAGGGGGGGTGCTCCCAAGGAGGGAGGCTGTGTGTGTCAAAAGCCAAGTGCCCTGACCGCACCTCGCCCCAGCCATGGCCAGCCACTGCACCCTGCCCCTCGCAGCCCCTTGCCGCGTCTCACCTCGCAGCCCAGTGCTGTGTAGACGTCTGAGAACTCGAGGCCGATGTAGCCCGAGCCGATGATTGCAATCCAGTTGGGCAGCCACTCCATCTTCAGCGCGTGGTCGCTGGTGAACACAGTCTTGCCGTCCACCTCGATGCCACCCGGCACAAAGGGCACAGAGCCCGTGGCAATGATGATGTTCTTGGCGGTGGCGGTGCCGCCCACATCCACGCGGCCAGGCAGGCCGTAGCTGACGCTGTTGGGGCCCGTCAGCTTGGCCTGGCCCTTCAGGATGGTCTGCACTTAGGACAGGCGGCGGCAGAGGAGTCTGGCTTGAGTTGCTTTGCCAGATTGTGCGCAGACCTGGCTGCCTGACACCACCGTCAGCCCGCCACTCAGGACAGCAGCACAGGGGATGCCCACTCCTGCTGCTGCAGGACTCACCACACCCAGGCTCTCCAGCGAGCGCTGCAGGCTGCCCTGAATGGTGGAGGCCAGGTTGGTGGCGTGGTCTGCGATGGCTTGGCGGTCAAAGGTGGCCACACCGTTGAGCTGGATGCCCAGCGTCTTCTGGTGGTGGGTGTCGCGCAGCTTGCGGACCTCGTTGGAGGCTGCCAGCAGGGCCTTGGAGGGGACGCAGCCGCGGTTGACGCAGGTGCCGCCGATGTCGTGGCCCTCAATGATGGCCACCTTCATGCCGCACTCAACCGCGTGCAGGCCCGCGCCATGCCCGCCCACACCACAGCCGATGATGATGAGGTCGTAGTCATACTGAGCATCACCAGCGGCGGCAGGGCTGCTGCTGGACCCGTTCTTGCCGGCAGCCTGCACACGCACCTGCAGCCTGCAGCGACAGTAGGCGGGGTTGGGGTCGACGGCGGCGGCGGCGCGTCTGCAGCCCGGCTGCAAGGCGTTTGGGCCCTCCCTGGGGGCTTAAGATGTGGTGAGCGGCGTTTGTGGCCTGTAGCGCGTTCATTTTCAGCAGCAAGGGAGAGGCTTGGCCGACGGGAGCCCTTACCTGCTGGCGCGGCCTGTTGCCGCTACAGAGGCCCGCTTTGACTGCTGGATGGGGACGGCAATGCGCTGTAGGCGGCACAGCCTCGCAGCGGCCTGGGGCCTGCCGCTCAGGCTCAGGCTGGCGCGGCTGGAGGGAGTCGCGCTGACCGCCGTCATTGTGTGTGCGGCTAGCGATCGGGTGAAGGTGGCAAGCGATGGCGTGGGGCCGGCGATTGGAGTCAATGCAGAAAGTGGCATGCTGGCAGCAGCAGAAATGGAAACGGGTCGAAACGAATGCTGGCAGGGCCCCCACATCTGCAATCCGTGCGCTTCCCCCTGTCACAACTGCCGCAGACTGCCACTCCCACACCCGCATGCTGCTTGGCCGAGCGACTTTTTGCAGCCTCGCCTCCCCTCCGTTGCCCCCGCTACAGCAGCTGCAGAACACACTGAAGAGCGTGTCTCCACTTACCGGCACCCTCGCCTCAAGACAGTTGCCTTGAGGGCACCCGCCTCCGCCTCCGCCTCCGCCTCCGCCTCACACCTCCGTCAGCCCCAGGCCCGGGCCAAACCGCGCAGATGGAGGAAGAGTTCTTCAACCAGCGTGTGATTGTCAAGGCTCAGCGCGGGCAGTGTTCAAGATGCTCCCTGGCAGATGCGGCGGCCAGCATACGACAGCTTCTCGATGATGCGGTGCGTCACAACACGACATGCGGGAATCGTGCCTGCTGTTGACTTGTGAAATTGCCAAGGGAGGGGATGAGTCCTTCGTTTGCCAGCATGGCTGACAATTCTCAACCCAGCCCCCAACCCTGCAGGATGAAGACATCGATGAGGGCTCCACTGCTGACGAAGAAATTGCCACCCTGCACCTCACCGCAGCCACCCTAGAAGACCTGGCAGGCATTCCGCACCCGCCGGGCTGGTTAGACTGGTTTGAGAAGCAGAAGGAAGCAGCAGCAGCAGCAGCAGCATCAATAGTAGCAGCAGCAGACCCCAAAGAGTCAGCAGCGGGAAACGGCACTGCAGCGACACCCGGAGCGGCGGCCAGCGAGTATGTGTTGGCAGCCATCCAGCGACTGGCTGCAGGTGGAGCTGTCGAAAATGGGGAAACCAAAGGAGTCGCGGGACATGCAAACGGCACTGGGGAACATGGGCAGAAGAAGAAGAAGCGAAAGAAAGACGAGTAGCTCCATGCTGTGCCTTGAGCCATGTGACTTGACTGCCTCCAACATAACACCACATCATGATGGCATAGCAGAGAGACATGCAACTGCGCTTACGATGCCACACACAGTCTCATCGCTTCGCAAATCCTGACAGGAAGCTCTTTGGCTGCTGCTGCCGCTCGCTCTGCACACGCTTCATGCGTTCCCTGAAGGCTGTGGGGATGTCTTGGCCATCATACGACTTCACCACATCACGAACATCCGGCACCTGCGGCAGCAGGCAGCAGGAGGGGCAGCGTGGGGCAAGGTGGGGTTGCGGCAGCATGAGAGCTGAATGAGAGGGTGCAGATGCACTTGGAGGGCCGACGGGAAGAAGTGGCATTCTGGCAGGAGAGTGCCCGCGCTGCTGAGCAAGTGGCCAAGCAGGCAGCTGTTCTTCGATGCCACCGCCACCAGCGCCGCACCTGTGTGCGCACCACCGCCTCCAGGAAGGGCAGCAGATCGAGCAGCAGTGTGTCGCCTGCCTGCCACTCCTTGCTCAGCTGCAGGGTGGATGGAGACAGTGAGTGTGTGTGTGGTGGTGGGGGGAGAGGCGCGTGGAACGCTTAGTACAACTCGTCTCAATATCCCTCTTGGAGGCGCTGGCCCAGCAAGGCTGGCACCAGCACACCCCACGCGTCCAGCGTGCAGGCAGGCGCACCTTGATGGCATTCTCCGGCTGCAGCTGGTAGGCCTCTGGGTCCGCCGTGATGAACATCACTTGCCGCATGTCACGGTTCAGCTTGGACAGGTCGCGCACGTGTGTGCCCTTGACGTACTGCGTGCTGTCGCGGTACAGCCTGAAAAACAGGCAGGCGGCAAAGGGTAGGAAGGAGCAGGTGACGGCCAACCACGCAGGTGGGTGCTGGGTGCTGAGCTGCTTGAAGGCGAATGGCACCCTTATCCACTCCGCCGCCAGCCTTGCTCGCTGCCGCCTAGCAGCCACTCTTGTTGACCGCCAGTCTACCAGCATGTGTGCCGAGCCAGCCAGCCGTGGTGTGCCCACCTGTACTGTATCATGCGCTGCGGGTCCAGCCGGTCCAAGATGGGGTCCGCATATGTGGGCAGCTGGCTGGTGTACACCACCAGCTCGTAGTACTGCGCCATTGCCTGAATGAAATCCTCAACACCCGGCCGCTTGAACGTCCGCCAGCCACTGCACAAAGGCAACGGCAGCACCACAAGGTCAGCAGCCGGTTGCTTGACCACCTGCTCGTCTTTGATGCCTCAAAAGAAACCAAACCCAGCAACGGGGCGTTAGAAGTCACTGCCAACAATCAAGTGCAGCAGCGGTATCAGCGACAGCAGCAACTGGAGCAGCAGCAGGCAAAGAAGGGCCCCTCTCACCGTCCCCGCGTCCAGTCTGAGTGTACCAGCACATCGTCAAGGTCCAGCACCAGCGTCTTTATGTGCCGCGCGTTAGGGGGCAGGTCTGGCAGGAGCTGGTCAGAGGGTGGGTCTGCATACTTCTTCATCTCACCCTCCAGGTGCCGCCGCTGCCCTGCATACCACTGCATCACCGGCACCCACAGCTGCACAGAAAAGGGGAGGCAGCCGATATCAGCCAACGCCACCCCCACTCAGTGCAAGCAACCTTGCTCGTCGCACACACTGCAGCACCCCGCAGGCGTGAAGTCCCCTGAGTGCCCCCAACCACGCTCCAGCCCCCAGCCACCCACCGACGAGCCAACAAACGCATTCTCGGGCTTGGACTGCGTCTCTTCCACCATGCGCTCCACCTGGTCCACATCATATCGATACGTGTAGTAACCAAAGAAGGAAGCTGTTGCCACGCCGCCAAAAAACAGGGTGTTGCCCAGCGCGCTAAAAACACGCCCCACCGCCGCGTGCTCGCTGGCATGCGCCGCTGCTGTGTCTGCTGCTGCTGCGCCCCCGGACGACCCCGCTGCCCCCTCTATTGCTTGCACTGGCAGCTTGGCATTGTCAAAGAGCCTGTGTGCCGTCTCAGACTCCTCTGTCAATGCACCCAAGCGGCTGCGGGGGCCGGGCGGAGCGGTGGCATCACTGCATGGCGGTGTTTGCGACGGGCACAGGGGCGTCAGCCGGGTGGCGCAGGGCCGCTTAGGAGCGATGCGAACGAGATGGAGCGCACCTGTACGCCTTTTGCAGGCTGCTCTTGACCTCCTTGGCGGCGCTGCGTTGCAGAATGCGCCACCCCTGGACCGCCCCACGCAGCATTGTGCGCAGCCGGTGCTAATCAATGCTAAATGATGCTGCGGCGTTTCCAAAGTTTTTCGTGCCCGACTGGAGTGGCTGATCAGGAATGACAGCAGCAGTGATAGCCTGATGAACCCAGGGAAGGAATGCAGCGGGTCGCAAATTGCCAATGCAAGTACCATTCCTGTACCTCAGTTCCTAGAATGGCTGCTTTCCATGTCCTGAGAGGCCCTGCAGGCAGCAAGAGCGTCGACACACATGCCGTTTGCCATCACGGGCCTGCGCTGGGCCTTTGCAGCGCAGCAACTCACTAGTTTGAGGGCCTTTCATGCCAGTCCTCAGCCAAAATGCTGCCGTCGGACACTCTGCAGCGTCCCAGCACTGACCAGCGCCGCTGCATCGAGTGATGCCGCCACCGCTGCCGCCGCCGCTAGCAACCTTGATTCGCCGCCTGTCACCACGACAGGGCATGCTGCGGATGCTGCTTCAGAGCTTGATCCTGGCCTGGTGAGTCCTGCCAGCTTAGAGCCATGTGTAGAGCCAATCATGGAGTGCGAGGCTGCATTGCTGCATGATGCCTCGACCACCCTGTTTCCACACGGCCCCCACCCCTGTGCAGTACATTGTGTCCACACCCATCGGCAACCTGGAGGACATCACGCTGCGTGCGCTTCGCGTGCTGCGCACTGCCAGCCTGGTGCTGGCCGAGGACACGCGGCATACAGCCAAGCTGTTCAGCCGGTATGACATCCACACCCGCCTGTCCTCCTTCCACCAGCACAACGAGCGGCACAAGCAGGCGCTGGTGCTGCGTCAGCTGCAGCAGGGGGCGGCCATTGCGCTGGTGTGTGACGCGGGCACCCCCGGCATCAATGACCCAGGCACGGCGCTGGTGGCGGCAGCCGTGGCGGCAGGACTCAATGTCATCCCGGTGCCTGGTGCCTCAGCAGTGCTGGCAGCAGTCGTGGCCTCCGGTCTGCCCACCGATCAGTTCCTGTTCTGTGGGTTCACTGCGCCCAAGTCGGGGGCACGTCAGAAACAGCTTGCCAGCCTGGCGGCACAGGAGGCCACCCTGGCCTTTTACGTGTCACCCCACTCGCTGCTGGCTGCGCTGGAGGATGCAGCACAGGTGCTGGGTGGCAACCGTCAGTGCTGCCTGGCCCGGGAGCTGACCAAACGCCACGAAGAATTCTGGAGAGGCAGCCTGGGGGACGCTCTGCTGGAGTTTAGGCAGCGGGGCCCTCGTGGCGAATTTGTGCTCCTCATAGCGGGCGGCAGCGCAGGCGGCGACGGCGGAGAGACGCCACTGAGTGAGGAGCAGATTGTGGGAGCCCTGCGGGAGGCAGTGGCTGCAGGCGAATCACCAAGCTCGGCAGCGAAAAGCGTGGCCAAGCAGCTGGGGCAGAATAGGAAATTGTGTTATGCCTTGTCGCTGGGGCTGCAGCAGCAGCAGGGCAGCACAACGGATGATGGATGAGTTGTTCAATGGGCCCTGTGTGTAATCAGTAGCACAACAATGCAGCGGGATTGGATGGCGCCAGGCGGGCGGCGGGAGCCCACATTCCATGTTCGGCTCCCGTCACTCTCGCTACCTTGCGATCACCATGCGCCCTGCTGCCTGGTTCCTCATTTCGTTCGTTCTAAGTCCTCTCGCTTCCAGGGCGGAAGATTGCTCTGGCCATGGCACGCTTGTAGACGGCGTGTGCAATTGCACTGGCTCTGTCTGGCCAGCCCCTGGCGATCTGGGCTACACCGGGCCGGCTTGTGAGCTGCCCATCTTCGGCGCCGCCATTTCGGACACCACCGACGTCACAGCTGAGTGCCATGGCAGCGGGTGTGCATCACTAGGTCCTGGAGATTGGTCCTGCTTCGCCATCAGTGCGCCCTTCAAGTGAGTGACAGCGCCTCATGCAAGCCCAAGATCCCACGGCTGTGTTGTGCCTTCCGAATCACTGTGCCTTGCTCCCGCCTCCTCCCTGCCCCCTCAGCTCCTCCTGGAACTACTTCACCTTGCTGGTCCAGCGCACCTCCACAGACGAAAAGGGAGACCCTGACCTCTTTGGTGGGCTGCTGACACCAATCGCCTGTCCTGAATTGACCTGATGCCCTGAGCTGCACGCCATGCAGCCAATGTTTGGGTCTGCGCCCGCCCTTCCCCCACCTGGCTGCCTGATACTGTGTGCAGGGCTGTGGACGGATGGCAGCGGCAGCATCGTGCCCAACACCAGTGCCAGGGGCTGGGACTTCCAGGACACCTCTTCCGCCTCACACCCCACCATCTTGAAGAGTGTGAGGAAGGCGGATGTCGCTGGTGGGCAGGCCTACGCGGGTGCCTATGTATGCATCAGGGCCTACGGCCCCTCCCCCGTCGACTTCACCCTGCATGCAACCCTCACCTCCTGCCCCTCAAGCTTCGACCCCGCCTCAGCCACGCCGCTCGAGTGCTCCACAGCGAGGGACACCTCGGAAGCTGAGCGCCGGTACACCGAGTGCAGCGCTGCTGGAGAGTGCGTGTGCAGCGGGCAGTGGGCCAGACCTGTGCCCTCTGTTTTTCCCGGCATCGGTTTCGAGGACTGCAGCACGCCAACACTGAACGTGAGCCGGGCAGCCCTGTCGCTGAACAAGACTTTTTCAGTGGAGCACCAGGAGCTGCAGCCAGACAGGTGCGGGCTGGCCCTGCTGCATGCTTGACCCCCCCACACAGCAGGCCTGCACCTAGCAACCTGCGCTTGCGCGAGGGCAGCGTTGGATGCCGCTCTCAAGCACGCATGCATGCAGACAGTTTCACACCCCTTGCACACACACATTCTCTTGCAATGCTCGACGTGTGCCGTCCCCCCACTGCACTGCCCTTTAGCTGGGCGCAATATCGCTTCCACGTGGACGAGGACGACTTTGAGGTGGTGGTGTCTGTGGCCCTGGAGGGTGAACCCGGGGACCCAGGCTCCGCCGACCTCTACCTCAAGAGCGAGCAGCCGGCAGGTCCGACCCGCTGCATGCAGCGACGCACCGGTACCGAGGCCGGTGATGCTCTGGCTGGACACAGCGGTGCATGGAGACACATGCAGGCCTGCCAGATGTACCTGAGGCTCAAGCCTGCTGTTGCCCGCTGCGCTTTGCCACTTGTGCCGCAGGCTGGGGACCCCGCCAGTATGACCTGCGCCCGCGCTGGAACGCCGCCACTGGTGACCGCACCCTGGAGGTGGTGCTGCGGGCGGGCATGTCGCAGTGGCGCACAGGCGTCTGGTTTGCGGGCGTGGTGCGTTCAGTCCCTTGTGACTGCTGCTGCTGTTGCTGCTGATGAGTGCAGTAGCGCAACTTCAACTGGTGTGACTTGATGTGCAGCCAACACCAGGCATCCTTTCCTCCCGCTGTCAACCCTTCCGCTCTCACCCCAGCCTCCCTGCCTCCCCCCCCTGCAGGTCGGCTCCTCTGCTCCCGTCAACTTCACCTTCACCATCCACAAGAACGACTGCCCCGGCAACTGCTCATCCCATGGCACCTGCACGTCAACAGGCGTGGAGCCGCCTCAGAAGCAGTGCCAGTGTGACGAGGGCTACGGCGGCATTGACTGCTCCAAGGCCTCCTCTACACTCGAGTTTGGGCACACCATCACCCAGGAGCCGGTGCCCTTTGAGCTCAACTTCTTCTCGTTGCCGCCCGTCACCGGTGAGCGGTGCTGGGGCAGGGGGCGGGATGAGTGGGAAGGCAGGCAGGCCTCGCCTGCAGTTGTGTGGTGCCAGGCCGAATCAATTCAGTACTGTTGGTGACAGGGTGAGCTCTGAGATGTGTTCCAGGCCCTTTGGCCCTCTTGGCCTCCCGCCGCTGGCAAGACCGATTGCTGCGCCTGCTGCTGTGTGTGTGTGCAGAGGGCCAGCTGTCAGGAAACGTGGAGCTGGTGGTTGAGGCTGCCTACCAGGCCACGGTGGCCACTCACTGGCTGGAGGCCCACCCCTCTGTGCTGCTGGCCGAGGTGCGCCAGGAGGGCAGGGGGGGCCAGGGGGGGCGCCCCGCTGGCACCAGCCTGGCTGCAGCTTGCAGTCCAAGAGCTGTGCGCCACCGCAGCCGCAGGACGGGCGTGGCGTGCACTGCTGCCCATTGGCACCCCACCTCCCCTCCCCGTGCACACCGCCCTGGCTGCAGGCAGACGGAGACTACCCGGGTGCCGACCACTTTAGGTACAAGCTGAGCCTGGACCGGCCCGGCTCCGCCTACAACCTTTCGCTGTGCCCCAGCCAGGTCCGGGGAGCCAACTGGACGCTGGCGGTGTACAACCCCATGCCCACCATACCAATCGGCTACAACGTGACTGTGCACCGCATTGGCCGCTGCCTGCATGCCTGCTCGGGGCATGGCACGTGAGTCATCACCTGGCCTCGCAGTGAGGCGGTTGGCTGTGAGGATGGGTTGAGGAGCTGTGGTTCCTGTGCTGCAGGTGTGGGGAAGCAAGTGTGGGTACGCAGGTGTGCCCGCTCACCTCCTCCTCCTCCACCCCTTTCCCTCAACCTGCTGCAGCTGCTCCTCTGACGGCTTGTGCGAGTGTGCGGCTGACTGGGCGGGTGGCGACTGCTCGGTGCCCCTCAACACCACATCATGCCTGCCTGGCTCCCAGAGGGCGCTCGACCGACCAGACCAGCACGGCACGTGCTGGCAAGAGTGCCGCTGCGCTGGCAACGGCACCGACTGCGCCTTTTCCGACTCCTGTGCGGGCTTCAGCTGCCAGGAGGGCTGGAGGCGACGGGCCACTCAGGACGAGTGTGTGCAGGATGAGTGCGTCAAGGTGAGGGAGGGAGGGAGGGAGGGAGGTGCGTGGAGGTGCCAGGCAGTGGTTGCGCGGTGAAGCTGGCTGAAGGCCCAGGCTGCTTGCAGGCGCTGCATTGCGAGCTGTGAGCAGCCTATAGTCCCTCCCCCGCATCACACCCAACAGCCACCATCCCTCCGCCCCTGCCTCCGCAGGACGAGTTCCATGCAGACAGCAAGCAGGTCTGCCTCAAGAACTGCACCTGCCCCGCCGACGGCGGCCCCTGCACCCTGGCCACCACCTGCAGCATCCGCATCGACATACAGGGCGGCAGCGGCAGGCACGGCGTGGGCGGCGGTGCATTCTTCTTCTGGATGCTGTGCTTCACACTGGCGGGTGGTGGCGCCGTCCTGGCCTACATCCACAGGCGCGGTGTGCCTCCCTGGCTGCCGATCAGGGAGCGCGGCTACCTCGGAGGTTTATACAATGAGATGAGCGAGCACAACGGCATCTGAACCCACCTCAAACACTCACACTCTCTGCTTCACCCGCACCCCGACCTGCTGCACCTGGGGCGCCCGCTAGTTGGCCGCACTTGTGACTGCTGCAGATCCACCCAGCGTGGCCTGGAGCTGCACCTGTTGTACTCTTGTGTGTGCGTATGTATGTTGCTGTGTTGCCCTCTTGGCTTTGTACATGCACAGGTGCTGTGGCTCGGAACAACATGTGCAATCAACAAACGCAGCAGGCAAATCTAGTTCAGTCTGAATCGCTGCCACTCCCTCGTGTGGCATGCACCGAGCGGATGTGCTGGTGGGGGTACCGTCGACCACACACCTCGCACGCTTGCTGCCAGTCGTCTGCTTCCTCCTCCTCTTCCTCCTCGCCGCTGCTGCTGCCACCATCGCGCTGCCTGCGTGAGACAGCGCTGGCAGCGGGCTTGGGCCCACCGCCACCAGGCAGCAGGCGCAGCACCTTGACCTGTCGCAGCCACTTGTCCACAGCCTCCTCCAGAATGCAGTCAGGCGCACCAAAGCGGTCGAGGCCCGCGGCGCCCACCACCCTGCCATCACGGAAGCACAGCAGGCCTGCACAGGAGAGGCAGGTGGTGCGGCGTGAGGAGTCACTTTAGTGGAGGTGCAGGTGCAGGTGCAGGTGCAGGTGCAGGTGCAGGTGCAGGTGCAGGTGCAGGTGCAGGTCCCCCATTCAACATCAGCAGAAGAAGCAGGGGGGACATCCAAGCAGCAGGTGCTGCGGCCAGGCCAGGCTCCTACCCGGTCCAGGAGGCGTGCGCAGCTTCAGGTGCAGCGTGCTGGTGCGCAGGTTGATGACCGCGCGCACAAAGCGAGTGCCCAGGTGCTGGTGTGCCAGTGCCGCCAGGTGCTCGTCCAGGTCATCGTCCAGGGGTGAGCCCTCCAGCGCCAGGTGGCAGACAAGGGGGCCACCCGCGGCCTCAGCCTCACGCAGCAGGCGCGACTCCGGCATGTCGCTGACGCTGCCATGGCCCTGCTGCCGCACCGCGGCCTTGCTCTGCGCCTCACGTTGCAGCTGCTGCAACCGCTGCGCCTGGAGCAGACCTGCAGGTACGGCCGTGGGCAACAACTGGGTACAGGCTTACAGAAAGTCCTGCCTGGTCTGCACGGCACATTGAGAATCAAGCGATGCAGCAGTGCAACAGCCGACACAACTGGTGCACACCCCGTGAGTTCCTCACGCACCCAACACTGCGTCATCATCATCCTCACTCTCTAGGTCACTGCCAGGCTGTGGCGGCACTGGTGCTGCTGGTCGAGCCTGTGGTGCGCTGCCCAGCACCTGCCCCGCCATCCGCAGCCGTTCCTTGCTGCGATCGTGGATGCTCAGCCTGGCTTTGAGCCTGGCCACCACTGCCTGCTGCTCTAGGTCCCGCTGGCAGCATGCCTCAAGGGTTGGATCGCAGGCCAGTGCCTCACAGCTCTGTGCCTCTGCGGTGAAGGTCTGCGCCTCGACACAGCAAGGGTCGCCATCCATTCTGCCCAGCCGCCGCTGCCGTCACTGCCGCCGCAACTTCCAAGCCCACTTTCAGTGCGGTGTGGTTGATATGGATCGCCGGTGTTGATCTGGAGAGTGATTCCAAGCCAGGGGAGCGGCGTTGGACGCGATCGACAGCTCGAAACCGGTGCCCGTGTGGATTCCGGCAAGTACGGGGGGTGGATGATCGGTTGTCGGTTTGGGTGCCTCCAATTGTCATATTGACGTCGAAAAAAGTTGTACTTCGTACCGCTCGAAAACGGGCCCGCTTTCAAAATCGCGCGTTCAGGCCTGCCAGACACTCCGCACAGGTCTCATCACGCACCGAGACACCCGCAAGGCACCATGGCTGAGGGAACACGCGTCTTCTGCGGCGGTCTGGACGAGCGGGCCAACCAGGAGGAGCTGGAGGCGGAGGTATGCGCGCAGGAGACCCGTCCTCGTCGTTCGGGGCTGCGATTCGGGCATCATCACTCGCTGGGGGACTCTTCTCGCATGCTTTACTTCCCGGCCGTCGGACGCCTCGCCTCGCACCCACGCCGCAAGTTAACTCACCAGAGGTCGCTGTGCACGCGGAACGCACTTTCGTGAGCGGCTCCGCCCCCGGCGCTGCGGCGGGAAGCAGAAACTGCAAACCGCGGGGTAACCCAGCAGCAGCAGCCTTCGAAACCCCTTGTGCACCCTTGTTTCTCCTGCTATTTAGTTCGGCAAGTACGGTCGCGTGAGCCAAGTTTGGATCGCAAGGTGAGAGGCAGGAAGTTGGCGGATACTGGCAAACTTGCGGCTCGTTTACAGGGCTTTACAATCCAGGTTCCAGTGCTTACCGGCACATCCCTGTGCTGCTGCAGGAACCCTCCCGGATTTGGCTTCATCACCTTTGCTGACGACCGGGATGCAGACGATGCCTGCGCCGCCCTGGACGGCAAGAACGGCTGGAAGGTGGGCTGCGGGCAACCACTGTGCAACCACTGTGCTGCACCGCTTTCACTTTCGTTGCGTGTCCTGCATCATGTCCACACACTCACGCCTCTTCTTTCGTTCCTGTCAGGTTGAGCGTGCCCGGCCCAGCAGGAGGGAGGGTGGCGGTGGCTTTGGTGGTGGCCGTGGCGGCGGCGATCGCTATGGCGGCGGTGGCGGCGGCTTTGGCGGCGGCGACCGTTATGGCGGTGGCGGTGGCGGTGGTGACCGCCCCGCGTACGGCCAGAGCAAGTGCTACGCTTGCGGCGAGGTGAGCCTCCTTCCTGCTGCAAGTGCAGCGCAGTGTGCCCAGGGCTGTTCAGGTGTTGTTTGTGCCCTCACCCCGCGTGACCTCACCCTGCACCCGCTGCTCCCTCTCCTGGCCCTCACCCCACTCCCACTCTACTGGTCTGCTCCTTCAGATGGGCCACTTTGCTCGCGAGTGCCCCGGTGGCAACCCCAACGGCCCTGGCGGTGGTGGCGGCGGCGGTGGCCGGTACGATGACAGGCGGGGAGGTGGCGGCCGCGACTACGACCGCCGTGATGACCGCCGTGACGACGACAGGCGCAGGGATGACAGGCAAGCAGGGGTGGAACAAGCAGGACGGAATGGCAGTATGCATGTGCGGTGCTTGCCGGTCACGGCTGCAGACGTCAGCCCATCACCTGCCCTGCCCTGCCCTGCTCTTGTTTGAAGGGCGCAGCTGACCCTGCCTGCCTGCCTCCCTCTGCCCTCCTCCACTGCCTGCTGCTGCTGCAGGTATGATGACCGCCGTGGGCGTGACGACCGCCGTGACTCGCCAAGGAGGGAGCGTGACGCCTCCCCCCGCAGGGACCGCTCCCCGCAGCGCTCCCGCAGCCCAGCTGGCGGCCGCGACCGTCGCGACTCCCCCGCTTACAACTGATGTGGCCAGCACAGGTGGGGTCGGAGGCAGGCAGGCAGGCCAGCACAGCTCCTGCCACTATTGGTGTTTCGTGTGCAAATGCCATCGTGGCGCCCCTCTTGGGCACGTGACTAGCTCACACCATGCGTTTGCATGCCCACTCAAGTTGTCTCTCTCCTGGCTGTGCATGCAGGCAACCATTCGACTTCCAGTCTCGTGATGTCAGTATAAGCACACACACTCCAACGTGCCAATTCAGCAGACACTTGCTCAACCCGCACCCGTCAACAAACGATCCCTGGAGCCCTCAACAACACCAGCAACCACAGCCGCCACCGGCTATGAAAGCGCCTTCTGTTCTTTCCTCCCTTCCCTCCCTCGCCCAAGCATCTCCGTCTGCACCGATGCCAGTCTGCCTTGTGCCACCGCCGTCGGGTTGCTCCCCTGCACCTCCTTTTGCAGCCCACAAGAGCTATGCGTGTCAGGAGCGCGTGTTGCCTTTCTCTCGTTTGCACGCATGTGGTTTCTTGTCCGATCAGTCGTCTCTCCCATCCACGCGTCTGTGCCGTGTAAACCCTTGCGCTCCCACTGTCGCCACATGCAAGAGCGACATTGTTCACAGCGCCTGCTTCTCAAACGCTTGTCTTTACAATCGAGGTGGGGTCCTGAGCTGCGCCCACATGGAGCGAGATGGCAGCCTGAAATCGAATACCGCCAACAGTGTGGCGGCAGCTCCGAAGGCCACATGTCCCAAGCTTGTAGATACCACCGGCATTTGCTTCAAAGGGAATGGTGGGCTTGCTTGCTGAGTGGAAGGTTGTTCATGCTGCCGCTGCATGCCGTTGATTGGCAGCACTAGATGAGGATGAAAGCGGGACATCAACCAGCAGCTGTGTCGCAAGGGCATGCACAAATTATGGCCAGAAGCGGCAGAAGTGGAGTCGGAGTTATAACATGGGCAAGTGTGGTCACAGTGTGTCGGAGCAGCAGGGAGGCTAGTCAGCGGGAGGAGCAGCAGCAGGACGAAGGGCAGGCAGGCGGGCGGGCGCTTGTCAAGGTTTCCAGGTTTTGAGGGTGCTGTCTGCCGCAAAGGTGGCCAGCAGGTTTCGGTGTGGGTGGTGCGCCAAGCCAATGGGATCCTTCTCGGCAACCTGCATGAGGTGCTCCAGCTTGCCGCCAGCGGTTGAGAAGCAGTAGAGCACTCCGTCCTCACCCAGGCAGTAGGCCCAGTCGCCGCGTGGTGAGACGGTGAAGGCAAGGAAGTCACCGCCCGCCTTCTTGCCAGACTGGAAGCTTTTGATGACCTGTGCTGGGGGCAGGGGAAGAGGGGTCAGCGCAGGTGCAAGGGCTGGCAGGGGATACGCAGCGGCGGAGGGCACGAGTGCCCGCAGCCGGAAGCCGTAGCAGTGCATCACGCATGCTGCGCTGCCGCACCGCACTGCCGCACCGCACCAGCCGCACCCCCCTCCCCACACAGCGCACCTGGCCCTGCAGCGTCATGAGGTAGAGGGAGGGTGAGCGGGTTGCCACCCACACCTGGTCCACGTTTTGGGGGTTGAGCGCGACACCCACCAGCGGTGCCTCTGCTGTTGAGGATGCCTGTGGAGGCCTGAACACAAAGGTGCAGTCGCAGGACTTGGTGTCCCACACACGCACTGTGGCATCAGCGCCCGCGCTCACAACCTGCACCCGGCAAGGGGGCGGGTGCGTGTGGGGGGCAAGGTGAGTGAGTTTGTGAGGCAAATGGGGGGTGGAGCGCTGGGAGGCGCAGCGCCGCTGGGCTGCACAAGCCTGGCCCCGAGCCATTGGCACCCAGCACACGCATGCACAGCCTGAACATGCACTGTCTGACCTGGCTGCCGTCGGCGCTGTAGACGGCTGCGTTGACAAAGGACGAGTGACCCCTCATCTCCTTGAGCATTTTGCCGCTCTTGATGCCGTGCACCCTGCAGCGAGGGGGGAAGGGCGATCAGCGGTGGGGCGTAGTGGGCTGGGCTGGGATCCTGCAGTGCAGCTGCCTGCCCACCTGGCCTGCCTGCCCATGCTGATTGGATCACCACAAACACATGCAGCAGTGCCCTGCCCAACACAGCGCCCTCACCCTGCATATAAGCTGCCTGCCCCCCCCTGTCCCACAACAGCCGCTCCCTGCCTTGCACCCCTCCTTTCCAGAAGCAAGCACGCACCTGACCAGTGAGTCGTAGGAGGCGCTGAGCACGTGTGTGCCCTCTCTTGAAAACGACAGGCTCGTCACGCCCTGGGAGTGCGCGGAGTCAAAGCGGCGCAGGCACTGCCCCGTGCGCACCCTCCACACCTTGATGCGCCCCCCTTGGTCTCCAGTGGCCAGCAGCTCCCCGTCTCGAGAGAAGGCGGCAGCCAGCACAGCGCTGTCGTGCATCATAAACTGCTCGTCAGCCTGGTAGGGCAGGTCCAGCTTAAGGCGGCCAGTCAGGTGGTCCCACACCTGCAGGGGGAGGGGCAAGAGGGGAGGGCAGCAGAGGGCAGCGGGTGAGGAGGGGCATGCAGACAGAGACCCCTCAGCGCAGACCCGCGCTGAGCGGCGAGCGGTGCAACGCCAGCCGCTGCATGCGTTGGCACCCCTGGCGCCCCTGCCCCTGCCGCAGCCCCCCCCCCCCCCCCCCCCCTCCTCTGCCCCTCTGCACCTCACCTCCACAAAGCCGTCCACGCTGCCGGTGACCAGCATCTGGCCGTCAGGCGAGAAGGCTGCGCACTCTGCGTGGCTCTTGGCCCCAAACTTGATCTGTCGGTCCAGGTCCGTGGGAAAGGTCTCCACCTCGTCCCGCCCCCCCGCAGCAGTGCCCCTGAACAGGTCAAAGGCTGCACCCGGCAACAGCATGCCCTGCTGCTGCTGCCTGCGAGGGAGGCAGGGGGAGGGGGAGAGGGGGGGAGGGGGGAGAGGGTGCAGTGTAAGGCCAGCAGGAGGCCAGCAGGGGCCACCAGGCAACCTGCCTGCCTCAGGTCCTGTCTTGTTTGGCCGCTTCACACACTGCCCCCACGCTGCCTGCGCACCCACTTACCCACCCACCCACCCACAAGCCTGCCAACCAGCCAGCCACCCATGCCACCCACCCACTCACCACTTGAGCGCCTGCCCCACCAAGGCCATGAGTCGGGAGGGCGGCACGGTGCTGACCTCGCTGCTGAGGGCGTGGGCCAGCTGCGCTCGGCGCTTGTCTCTAGGGGTGCTGCCGTACAGCTCCCGTACCTCAAAGTACGCCCTGTTGGCCAGGTGCTCCAGGCGCAGGTACCGCTCTGCATCGTCGCCCTTCATGCGCGCAAACACTTGCGTCTGCCGCAGCATGGCGCGGGCGGTGTCTGTCTCCCGCAGCTCAACCAGCTCCAGCACAACCTGCTCAGGAGGCGAGGTGAGAGGGAAAAGTGTGCCCAAAAGGTGGGGCAGGGCAAGGGCAGGCAACGCATGAGGGGTGGGGGCGAGGGCGGGCAGCTGTGCGGAAGAGACTGAGTGGCAGCGGCGGCTGGCGGCAACAGGAGCAGTGGCAGCGTCACCACAGCTTCGCCTTCTACTTCAGACGGCGACCGTCGGCCCAGCAAATGCCCAGCAGACGAGCAGGCAGGCAGGCAGGCAGGCAGGCAGGCAGGCAGGCACCTGCTCATACAAGTCTTCCAGTTTGGAGCGGGGCAGCTTCAGGTTGGACACTTGAGGCAGCACCAGGTCCCACCGCCCGTTGTTGATGTCAGACACAAAGCTCTCGATGCTGTCGACCGTGTTGAGCGATACCTGGCACTCATTCTGCGGCGCAACCAGCATGCGGAAAGTGTGAGGCGGTGCAGAGCGGGAGGCGGCAAGCAGCGACGGCGGGAGGGGCGCGCGCACCTGGATGGCATTAAATGATTCCACCAGCGAGTTCTCTTTACAGAACTGCAGGATAATCTTGATCACGCTGCGCAGGGCGTCAAGAACGCATCATGATTAGCAGGCCGCCGCCCGGGGCAACGCAGCAGCTGGATTGTGGTACCAGACTTGGATCTTGCTGCAGCCCTCACTCTGTGGCTTCAATCTCGAGGCTCATGTTGCGGCCGCTCGCTCCCTGCTTGGCAGCTTGGCCTCCGTACAGACACCGACGGATCCACAATAGGGCGCCTATTAGGCGCAATGCAGCACTACAAAAGTCGGGCGCCCCACCGCCATCGCACAGGCACCCAAACACACATTTCAATGTCATGTCAATACGTATTTTTTTTGCACTGTCGTGACATTGCAATCCCGCCAGCAGCACAATGTTGCCATGTGCTCTGTGAGATATGTGAGCATGCTGCCCGACCTGCAGAGCGAAAGCCCGCTACCCCGAAACGCGCCCGGTATCTTACATGCTGCGATCAGACAAACGACAGGCGGGCACAGCAGAGGAAAAACACAAAACACTTCACAAGACGCACATCAAAGCAAGGTACCCCATGCCTACACGAGAGCGTGTGGCAATCCCCCGGAATGAAGCAAAAGCAGAATGGTCAATGCGGCATGGCCGCTTGCAGCAAATGAAGTGAACTTGCTGGTCAGTTGGTGCTGGTGCTGTGCAAAAGGTCCCAAATGTACACCCCAGCGTAATGCAGGTGCCGTCCCGAAGCTGACGGCTGGGCTGGACTGCGCCGGTGAGCGTGTCACGCCACACATAGATAAGAGTGCCGAGAGCGGGGCACGGCTGTCAGGGGCGGACGTCTAAGAAAGGAACTGCGTCACGTCGACGGGCTGCTGGGCCTGCTGGCCTGGCGCAGCCGCCATCTGCTGCTGCTGCTGCTGCAGCCGCATCTGCTGGTCCTGCTGCTGGCGCTGCTGCTGCTGCTGCTGATAGATCTGGAGCAGCATCGCACGCTGCTGGTCAGGCGGCATGGCCACGAGCTGCTGCTGCACTGATGGCGGCAGGGTGGTGTACAGGGTTGAGAGCTGCTGCTGCAGCTGCTGCTGCTGCTGCTGCTGGGCAGCAAGCTGGGCCTGAGCCTGGGCCTGAGCGGCGGGCTGTGCAGCGGGCTGCTGGGCCTGCTGCTGCTGGCTGACACGCTGCGAGTACAGCTGCTGGATGTACTGCAGCTTTTGCTGAGGCGCCAGCTGCGAGAACTGCACCTGCATCTGTTGCGGCAGGCTGGCAATCAGCTGCTGCATCACCTGCTGCTGCTGCTGGGCGTTGAGGTCAGTGAAGTTGGGTGCAGCACGCGCCGCCGCCTGCTGGTTGCGCTGCTGCATCAGCTGCTGCATCACCATGGGCCTCATGTGGTGGGGCACCGTCTGCAGCTGTGCCGCAATGGCAGGGTCCACCACTTGCTGCAGCAAGGTGCAGCAGAAGCGCATTCAAACACGCATGATGGCACAGCTGCAAGCCTGCCTCACACACACCCACTGACGCAGCATGCAGCCACGCCTGCAACTGGCGACTGGGGCCACCCACTCACTCACCCCGTTGTACGAGTGCTGTGCTCCTGGCCGCTGCCCCTGGTTGCTGGGTGCAGCGGGCCGGCCGCCACCACCCCGCCCTGCACCGCCACTCTTGCGGCGGCGGGGGCCCTCGCTGTCCTCATCGCTGTCACTGTATTCGGAGCTGTGTGTGTGTGGCGGGGGAGGGGGGGGGGCAGCAGTGAGACAGGGGGGGAGATGGTCCGCGGGAGGCATGAGCAGGCGGGCACAGCAAGTGCCGCCCAGAGCAAGGGACCTGTTGAGTGTGCTGCGATTGCGCTGCCAGAGCGGGCCGGCCAAGGCTGGCCCCTTGTTGACGGCGCTGGCCCCCAGCCTCGCCCACCTGGAGGGCTCCTCGTCCTCCTCCTCACTGCTGCTGTCAGAGGCCTGCACCTCCTCCACAGCGCCAGTCCAGAACACACTCTTGCTGCGCTTGGCGCCCAGGGGGAGCGTGCCATGCGCAGCCTGCGGGGTTTGGGGGCAGCCATCCCAGCTGGTCGATCGCTTGACATGTGACCAGCAGCGAAGCCAGCCATTAAGCACAGCCAAAAGCGCAGGCAGGCTGCCAGCAATGACACACACACCCAGTCAGCCAGGCACCCAGCCACCAACCTACCTGCTTTAGTCGGCCCCAGGCGGCACGGGTGTTGCGGGGCTGCCGCTGCATGGAGTTGGAGCGCATGCGGCGCGGGCAGGGCACATCCGCAGGCGACCTGCCCACTGGGAACAGCACCTCGGGCTGGGGAGGGGGCGCAGGGGCGGCCGCCTTGCGGGACGACCGCTTGCGCAGGGCCAGGGCGGCTGGGTGGTTCTGGTTGGCGCGCACGCGGGGCCCTCCAGGTGCAGGCGCCGCGGCCAGGGTGGGCAACGGCTCCTCCTCTGTCTTTGGCTGCTTGGCCAGTGGGGCCTCGTCAGCGGCGGTGTCGTCCAGGGGGCGCTTCTTAATGCCGCCATCCCCTGGCGCTGGCAGTGCTGCACCAGCCTCTCCTGCTGCCGGTGGCGCCTCCTCGGCCTTCACTTCGGGCTCATGGGCAGCAGGCGGGTCTGCGGGAGCTGCTGTTTCTGCAGCCGGTGCGTCGGCGGCTGGCGGCGCCTCCACAGCAGGCTGCAACGGCACAAGGGTTTGGGCAGAGAAATTGGCGTCTGGCAGTGCAGTAAGCTGTGCGGCCAATGCAAGATTACGGCATGTCAGACTGCGCAGGCTGGGGGCCGGGGCGGAGACAAAGGACGCACGACAGTTGGCTGTGCACGTACAGCCGACCGCCTAGCTGCCCAATTCACCTGCTCGTTCACTTCCACCGCTGGTGGCTGACTGACTGGGGCGGCCTCCTCAGGGGCGTTATCCTCTGCAAGCATCAAAGCAGGCCATGGAGCGACGGTTAGCTAAGCAAATAGGGCGGACAGCGCAGGGGCGCGAAGGCGGCGGGCCCCTGCCCTAACACTCAAAGCGCAGGCGCCCCGCCCTCCCGCCGCACAGCAAGGTCTCGTGCGACCAGGCGCGGGAGTGGGCAACGGCTCGCGTGCGCACATCTGCTGCCCGCACCATCCTGGCCAACGCTGGTGCAGCGGGGGCGACGTGCGGGGGCCGATGGCGATGCGCTCACCGGTGAGGGGGGCGTCAGCGGGCCCCAGCTCGTTCAAACCATAGGCTGTCGTGTCGGGAGGGGCTGGCGCCTCGGCGGGGGGAGGCTGAAACGGGTCCATGCTGACGATGGGGCACGCTGGGGCGGAGCGGAGAGCCAAAGCTGCCTTTTTCCGTTTGCCAGGCTGGCCGACCCTGGAGCAGAACTTCGCTCTCAGGGCCCTAGGGGGCTGCGGCTGGCCTCCTCGCAAGGAGGATGCCACAGCGGCTCCGATCAGCCGCTCGATGGAACCAGGGCCATGTCGCCGCCACTGCGGCCGCCTGCTCCGCCGCCTCACAGAAGGCCACCCAGCAAATCGTGTGTGTTGCTCTGCCAGCAATTCCGACGGCCAGGATGTGAGTTACATCAACGTGCTCTCTAACGTCAGCTCTTGGGCGTTAACCAGAGCCGCATACCTGCCGTTTGACCGTGCCAGCAGCTGCGTGTGAGTACCCTGCTCCACCACCTCACCAGCGTCCAGCACCACGATCTGCAGGCAGACAAGCAGGCATGAATGAGCACACCAGGCGAGCACGACACCGAGGCGCAGCCTTCACGTGTGGTCCCATCCTGCACGTGCCTGGTCGGCGTTCTTCACGGTGGACAGGCGGTGGGCGATGACCATCACAGTGCGCCCCTCCATTAGCTTCTCAATGGCCGCCTGCACCAGCCGCTCATTCTCCGCATCTAATGAGCTGGTGGCCTCGTCGAGAATGAGGATGGGCGCGTCCTGCACCCACACACGGAATCATGCACAGCAATTGCGATGGCAGGAGGGACAGGACAAGGGCATACAACGGGATAAAAGAGCGATGGCACAAGGAGAAGGCTGCAGATCAGCAAGTCGTGAACTGCAGACCGGGCAGCAAGCTGCTGGGTGTCTGCAGCACTGCTGCAGCAGCTGTGGCAACAGTGTTGGTGTGCCCACCTTGAGCAATGCCCTGGCCAGTGCAATGCGTTGCCGCTGGCCCCCCGACAGCAGGCTGCCTGCCTCGCCAACCACAGTCGCATAGCCCTCGGGCAGCGCTGAGATGAACTCGTGAGCATTGGCGGCCCGCGCCGCGGCCTCAATCTCTGCTTGGCTGCACTGCATCGCCTTGCCGTACCCTGCAGCGGTTGCACAGTCACGCAGGCAGCAGAGCGTTTGGCAGGGCTGAGGGCGATGTGACCGCGGGACTTGGTTCGAGTTGTGGGAGGATGGAGGAAGTCAAGAAGAATGGCTGGAAGTGACTGGCTCATCTCCCGACCCCAGCCTTCAGACCCACCCACAGACCCACCCACCGATGTTGTAAGCAATGCTGGCTGGGAACAGCACCGGCTCCTGGCTGACTGCGGCCAATGTGGCCGTCCACTCCAGGCGGGTGAAGCCCCGGATGTTGTAGCCCCCCAGGCTGATGGTGCCGCCGTCGGGCGCATACAGGCGCTCCAGCAGGGCCGCCACCGTCGACTTGCCGGCCCCCGACCTGCCCACCAGCGCCGTCACCTTGCCGCGAGGCAGCGCCAGGGTCAGGCCCTTGAGCACAGGGGCCCCGGGGCGCAGCGGGTAGGTGAAGCTGACCCCGTCCAGACGCAGGTCGCCGCTCTGCGCCGCCTCAACCGCCCGCCCGCTGCGCGCGTCGTGGCTGATGCTGCCGTTGGCGCTGCAGGGCACTGGGCCCTCGTCAGGCAAGCCCAGGGGGCCGTCCCCACGCGCAGCAGACGTGGCTGGGGCTTCCCAGGGTGTGTCTGGCAGCGGCGGCAGCGCGGCCTCCATCGATTCGTCTGGCGGCAGCTCAGACAGCGTGTTGCGCACGCGCCGCACAGAGGCCACCATGCCGCGAAGGTCGGCAAAGGTTTGCAGCATGCCCTGCGGGCAGGCAGGCAGTGGGCAGGGTGCGCCGCAATCGGCAGCAGCACACACTGCTGCACACCCAACGCTCGCCTGCCACACCACCGACGCCCCACACCAGCGCCCCACATCAATGGGGGCCTGCCAGCCACTCGCCCAGCCACCCACGCACTGCACCGACCTGAGTGGCAAACACGAGGCTAAAGGTGAAGCCGATGGCTGTCACCAGCACCCCCACCGGCAGCAGCTTGTTGTTGACCAGGTAGCCGCCAAGGGCATACAGCGCCAACAGGGACAGGTGGGTGGCGCTGCGGTTGATGCCTGCACCCCATGGCATGTGTGAGGTGAGACGTCAAGTGCAGCCTTTGACGGTGCGATCACCCACTGCAGCTGTGTGCACGAGGGCTAGGACAGGCTGCCGCGTCAACAGGCACAGCACAGAGCAATCCAAGCAGCACTTGATACAGCAGAGCAGGGCGACGTTGTGTGTACATGTACAGCACTGCACTGCACAGTGTCAGGTAGAGGCCGCAGCCCCGGTGCCCGCCCACCTTCCAGCATGGCCTTGGCGCGCGCAAAGCCGACCCCGCTGGCATAGGACCGCGCCACCTGCTGCCCAAAGCGCTGCTGCTCCAGTGCCTCCCCCGCAAAGATGCGCACTGTTCGCATGTTGGTGAAGGAGGAGGCGGCCACCTCAGCCAGGCGCTGCTGCGCGGCGGCATTGCTGGCCTCCAGGCTGCGGGTCTGGCGCCGGTACAAAAAGGCGGTGCACACGCTGGCCACAATGACTGCCGCCAGGATGGGACCCAGCCGCCAGCTGCACCAGGCAGGCAGGCAGGCAGCGGGTAAGGGGTTGGCCTGCCTGGCAGCCACGACAGCAGCCGCATCGCAAGCACCCGACCATCCCACAGACAGGCCAGTCCACCACACAGAGAGAGGAGCAGCCTGCCCGCTGCAGGCATGCCCCTGGTCGGTGTCCCCACCTGAGCGCAAACAGCACCACCACCGTGCCCAGGGCCTCCAGCAGGGCCCTCAGGCCTCGGTCCCGCGTCGTGTTGCTGAACACAAAGGCGCGGATGGAATCGAGGTCGCGGCTGAGCAGCTGGGTGAGGCGCGAGGACGAGTGGCGGTCAAAGAACTCGACGCGCTGCGCCAGCAGGCAGCGGAAGGTCTCCACCCGCAGGGACGCCTGCAGCTTCTCACCAGCCGCACAAGCATTCAAGATGTAGACCTGCAGGCGAGGGGAGGGAGGATGAGCGCGGGTGGGTGGGTGGGGCGGGGTGCAGCGGGAGCACAGTGGTGAAATCGTCATCACGGTGGGCTGCAGGCAGCACACGGAAGTGCAGCAGCAACGAGCTCCACCGCAAGCATGAGCATCTCTCACCTGGGACAGCAGCGGCTCTGCCACATAGATCACCAGCAGGCCAAGGAACAGCTGCGAGTAGCTGCAAGCACGGGTGGGATGAGCGCTTTGTGGGCGTGCAGGGCCCTGACGAGCAGACCTTTTGTTCAGGGGCTATACCAACAGGTACCATGCGCAACGTGGCAACGACCCGGTGCAAGGTGAATGGCAGGCCTGGCAGCTCGCACTCACTCCTGCCAGGGCTGGCCTCGAACGAGGATGTCAAACAGCATGCCTTGCAGCACAGGGGACAACAGGTTCATGGAAACGCAGAGCAGCAGCGAAACGAGCGCCAGCGCTAAGTGCCGCTTTTGCTGCATCAACAGGCGCCACAGCAAGCGCCGCCCCAACGGCGCTTCCCGTTGCTGCCAGCTGCTGCTTGCGGGTAGAGCTGCTGCATCACCGCCGCCATCTCCACCCTCGGCGGGTGCTACCACTGATGCATCGCTACTGCTGCTGTGCACACGAGGGGCTGCTATTGATCGGTGAACTCTGTGCGGTGACGGCTGTGACTGCCGCTGTCTGCCTGCATCGTGCCGCTGCCGCCGCCGAGAGCTCAAGCCCGCTGCGGCGGAGGCAGCCGTCATTAACGGCTTGCTGGGGCAGTGCAGGCTCCTGCAGCGTGCTGGCTGCGTTGTGAGCGCGAGCGTGGCGGCGACCATCAGTCCACTCGAGTGAAGCGGCGGGGAGACGCTGTTGCGCAAAGGAGCATGCTGTGGCGATTGTGAAAGGCGAAACAGCCTCGCAACGCGACGATCTGGGAGCAGGCTCAAATCAAGGCGAGCACCTCCAGGCTTTCGCAATCGTGCAGTCATCCGACACGATATGCTGCACTCAGCTGCAATGCAGCAATGCAGCAATGCAGCAATGCTGCTTCAAGCCAGGCTTGGTCAACCAAGCACTGCCGCCATCGGTCATCCCTGCTACTGATGACGATTACAGGCCTTGCAACAACCAGCTCAACCCTCAATCCCATCCTTGCTCCTCTTCTGCCTTCTCTTCAGCTGCTGCTCCTCGCTACCAGCCTCAGGTCCCTCGCCGCCGCCCTCCCGCCGCTTCTTCTTTGTCTTCTTCCGTTCGTCCTGCTTGCCACCGTTGGCCGCTGCTGCTGCGCTTGCTGTGGGTGCCAAGAACAACGCCACATCATCGCCACCACCCCTGCCCGTGCCGCCCTGCCCTGCGCTGCCTGCAGAAGGGCAGCATCACACACGGGCAGCGATTTGTACACACGACACATCAGGGCGCTGGAGGGAGCAGGGGTGAGTGCACCAGGCATCCCGCAGGCGCCATGCCAGCCGACCAAGCAGATGTCAGCTACACACACATGCAGAGGAACCACAGCGCACACGCTTGCCTTTGAGCTTCTTCTTGAGCGCAGCCGCCATGCTGGCTGACGTCTCCTGCCCTTGCTGCTGCTCTGCCCCCTGCTGCTGCTGCTGCTGTTGCTGCTGCTGCTGCGCCGCGGCGCCGCCTGCCGCCCGCCCCTCTGCGGGTGCCTGGAAGGCCGCCTCCCGCTGCCGCTGCCGCTCCTCCACGCGTGCAGCCTGGCGCGTCTCGAGGGCTGCCGCCGCTCGTGCCGCCTTCTGCTCATTGCTGAGGAAGTATTCGCCTGACTCCAGCATGAGGTCCTCCTTGCTGGGCGGCATGGGGGGCGGGAAGGGGGTGTACACTCGCTTCTCGCGAACCTGCAGCGCGTGGGTGGTGTGGAGGGCAGGGCAGTGTGAGCATGTGCAGAGGCTGGGTGCAGTGTTGGATGGCAGCCACACGCAGGGGCGGCGGTGGTGCGATTGGCACATTGCAGCAGGATGGGGGGCAGGCAGCCATGTGTTGCAGCCAGCCACAGAGCTCAGGCCGACCCAGATGAGACCACACCGCTGCACACCCACGCTGCGGGCGTGGCGCACCTTTTTGGGCTTCTTGCGCTGCACGTTCTTCTTCTTGAAGTTTGGCAGGAATCGCTGCCAGTTCTCCTCCTTGAGTGCAGGGTCCTTGGCCAGCTCCCGCTTGATCATCAGCGTCTTGATGTGGTAGATGGGGTGCACATTCCTGATGCAGTCCTCCACTATGCGGCGAACCTGCACACACGTAGGGGACGCGGCGGAGACGTGAGCGCCGACGGGTTGGATGCAGCTCGGCAGCACAGGGCAGCAAAGAGAGCGGCACAGGGCACGCTGTCTTCACAAGCAGTGGCAGGTGGCAGGCTAGGCTAGGCTAGGCTGGGCGCCAGCCAGCAAGGCCCCAGCACTCGTCACTCCACAGCCCCCTCCACGCCCGCCTGCACGAGCCCCCACCTGCTTCAGCCCCTTGAAGTCCCCCATGGCTGACACGGTGTTCCCCTGCACCATGATGTAGCAGCCGGTCAGCAGCTCCAGCGCCTTCAGGGTGGCGCCGTTGGGGCCAATCAGGCGCTGCCGCCGCTTGACAAACTTCTCCTTGTTGCGCACTACACCGCCAATCTTGATCACGTCACACTGGACCTCATCTTCAAGCACCTTGAGGGCCTGCGGCGGACGATATGGGTGGGCAGCACGGTGTGAGCGTCCATGAGGCTGGGAAGATGCGTCGGAGAGTGTTGTGATGTTGTGAACCACTCAGCGGTGGCCGGCATGTGCTGCGTGCAAAGTGTTGTTCAGTGGACCCGACTGACCGCAACCGGTGCTCCGGTTGCAAGCTATGGCCAAGGCTGCGACCAGCCGGGGGCGGGGGCAGCACAGCGGCGCACACTGCTTGCCCCTCTCCCCTGCTTGCCTGCGGTGCCGGCACCGAGCGTGCCAGCAGCTTGATGAGGTCCCGGGCCTTCACGATGATGAAGGGGTCGTATGTCTTGCGGGTGGTGCGCACACTCATGCTGCCCTCCACCAGGTTGAGCTCACACCCCACCCCCAGCTCCTTGAGCGCCCTGGTCACAGCCGGCCACACCTCGCGCAGGTACTTCTCTGCAGCGGCGGCGCGGCATCGGCGGCACCCAGTGGCAGGGGTAGGTTGAGCACGGCAAGGTGCGAGCAGCAGCTTTGTCGCCGGTTTCAGCAAGCCTGGTGTGCAGCAAGCCTGATGTGCAGCTCGATGTGCAGGGTCGGTGGCAGGCAAGCAATGCTGCAGCCGCACCTCTGTACTTTGGGAAGAGCGTTGCGAAAGAGCTCTCCTCCAACAGGCCCGACGGGTTGTCGTCCTTGGTAAAGGGCTCCACCTTCCAGTGATCAATACCGTCATGGTCCCAAGGCTTGGGCTTGTCATGCTGCAGACGGTGAAGGAGACTCCCTGGTCAGAGATGCAAAAACGCTGCCGCCATCGCCGCCGCCGCTTCATAGTTGGGACACACGCGCGCCTGGCCCCTCATCAGTGAGCCACAACAGCTGTCATCCTGATGCTCACCTTGCCCTTCTTTCGTGGCGGCCGCTGCTCGCCTTCGCCTGCATGCTCCTCGCCTTCCTCGGCTGCAGGCGTGGACTGCTCCTCTACATCCTTGCTGGGCATCGCTTATGCTCGATTTGGCGCTGCCTTTCCGGTGAGTTTTGGCGGCTGGCAAGTAGCTGCAGGCTTTGGCTGGCTGATAACGTCAAAGTGCGAGCTGTGCACAATATTCAGGCCCACCTGTTGCGCTCAGCGTGAGATGGTATATAAGTACGATGTACTGCCCTTGCATTTCGCAGGACTGCGGCATGCAGCTCCGACATCGACGATGTGCATTGCAACGATGTCATTCCCTGCATCGCTGGCAAGCCTCAAAGCCTCGTCGAGGCCACCAGCCACGGCCAGACCCCGCAGCTCACAGCCACAGCGGCAACGCGCAGCACGCTGCAATCGCTCTCACATTACAGCAGCAGCAGACCAGCAGGAGGCGGCAGGTGGCGGCACTGAAACCGCCAAGCAGGAACGGCACCTGCGGAAAAAGGCCAGTGGCCTGCGGCGGGAAGACATTCCTTTCTGTGTAGCTCGCTCGGACCTTACTTGGCGACAGCCCTGGCGTTTTGAGCAGTCCAGCCTGCTGCGCGATCTGGCGCTGGAGCAGCAGGGAGTGTCTGCGCTGGACTGTGAGGCGGCGGCTTCGCCAGAGCTTTGGGCCACGGCAACGTTCAAGGTGGAGTCGCCGACAGGCCTGGGCGCGTTGCTGGTGACAGGCAAGGTCTCAACGGAAGTTCCCCTTCGCTGCGAGTCCTGCGACAAGGAATACATCGACTCGCTGCAAGCTGTGCCCTTTGATGCCGTGCTGCTGCTTCTGGAGGGGTCGTCCAAGTCGGCCGCCAACGCCAGCAGACAGCAGGAGGACCTGGGTCACAACGAGCTCACCTTCCGTGTTGACGACCCGCTCTGTGATATCACCTCAGTTGTAGTTGATGCCCTGGTTGCCTCCCTCCCCACCGTCTGCTTGTGTGGCGGGAGCACCTGCCAGCAGCATGCCGACCGTGAGCTGGTGTGGAGTTCGTCAACTCCCAGCAGTAGCTCGCCGTTTGCTGCCGCACTGGCCAGGCAGCAACAGAAGAAAGCGGCCAAGGAGCAGAAAAAGAAGTGACGCCCTGTCGATGTTTCATTTTTATCACTACGATTGCTCCTCACACTGCTATCAAATGGCATGACGCACTTACTACAGCACGACCTTAATCAAACCTTAGCAACGAGGATGAGCGTGCCTGTGAGCCTGGAGTGATGGGGTGCATCGGCCAGTGGCGGCAGTGGCGGTCCATGACGGCAGCGAAATGCACTTCCCCTGCTCGCCATCGCATCGGCTCTTCACATCGGCAGCATTTGCATCTCCCCCAACACCAGCATGTCTCGTAGCGGCGCTGCGTGAGCGCGATCGCACAAGAAACGGGCCATGGCACCTGACCTGCAGGGCCGGGTGTCCCAGCTGGAGGATGAGCTGGCCACGGTGGTGGCACAGGTGAGAGGGCAGGCCTGCTCGCTTTGCAGAACGCAGCCCATTTGATCTCTTCAACAGCGTATCGCTGCTTGTGTGAGCGAGCTCAATGCACCAGCCACACCTCCTGCACCATCGCAGGCCGAGGCCGCAGCCATCGGCGCCGAGCAAGCCTCTCAGGTGAGGGCAGGCGTCGCCTGAAGCAGCTGTCTGGCTTTTCCGACAACCAATCGGGATTGTAGATTGGCCACAGGAGTGCCGCGGCCAGCCGGCCGCCCACAACTTGCTGCAGCCGCCGCCCGATCGCGCGACACACACCGCCTCCCTGCCTTGCACTCTCACAGGCCAACGAGCAGCGCTACCGCCTACTGGAGAACAAGCACATCGCGCTTGTGGCAGAGAAGGAGAAACTGTTCCAAGAAAATGAGGCGATGCGCACAGAGCTCACCGCGGCCCGCATGGAGCACAGCAAGGTGCAGACGGCGCTCATGGCCAGAGACGCGGAGCTGGAACGCCGCAATGTGGAGATTGGCAGCCTGCAGAGCGACAAGGCCAGCCTGGACAAGATGCTACAGGTCCGCCATGCAGCTGGGAAGGCACTGCCAGGCCGTTACTGCTGTTGGTGCAGCTGGTGCCTGCCTTGCTATTCTGGGTTGCAGCTCACGGTTGAAGCTGCTGCTTGCTGCCGACGCATCCGGTCCGTCATTGCTTGTGCTGACAAGCTCCTTTGGCGTCCCACTTCGGAGGTGTTGCAGGAGAAGCAGTCTGAGATCAGTGAGCTGCAGACGCGGCTTGCGGCAGCAGCCGACAGAAATGTTGCCCTCACTGAGGCCAACTCTGCGCTTGATGCCCAGCTGCACGAGGCCCAGGCAGCGTCCAGTCGCGCTGCACTGACGCAGTCTCGGCTGGAGCAAGAGAAGGAGATCATGCAGAAGACCAACGCTTGGCTGAGCCAGGTAAGGGGCAGGCCGTGGGAGATGAGAAGGTATTGGAGCAAGAGGCGGAAGTGCGCAGTATCCAGGCATGGCGGATGCAGTGTGTGCGATGGTGGTAAAGCGCCAGCTGCATTGTGTGGGCTCCCTGGCAACTCAAAGCATCATGCGCCGGTGCACCGCGCCCACTCACCTCTATTCAGGAGCTGGAGCGCAAGTCTGATGCATTCAACGCGGAGCGGCGCAAGGCAACGGACACCATTCTGGACTTGCAGCGGCGGCTGGCAGAGGCTGAGTCGACGGCGCAGCGCCTGCAGGCAGACAACACGCGGCTGGCTCAGAAGCTGGAGGCGCAGAGGCAGGCGGCTGAGGTCGGTGCTTGCTGACTGTGGCGGTTGGGTTGAGCGCTCCGTGCTGACGCACTGATCGACGACTAGCCTCCCTAATAAATGCTGGACGCTGCAGCTGATGGTGCATTTATCTCTGTCTCCCTTGCCCTGGCCTGCAGGAGGCGTCTGCCCGTCTGCGCAGCGTGCGGGAGGAGGCTGCGGTGCGTCAAGAGCAGTTTGAGAAGGAGGGCGGCATGGCGCAGCGCATGGCCCAGCTGTACCGGGAGGCCAAGGAGGAGCGTGCCGCCAAGTGCACTGAGCTGGAGGGGGTGGTGCAGGAGCTGAAGGCGCACATGGAGGTGGGTGGCTGGCAGGCGGCGGTGTGGGTGGCAGGTGGAGGGTTGCGTGAGACGAGCAGCAGGAATTGGAACATCCCTGAACTCATCGAGCCAGTTGCCGTTGTGTATCATGAGCACCGGGCTTTGTTGCTGGTTGGCTGTAAATTCTGACTGTGCGTGCCTGCAGAGCTCCCGCGCCGCTGCCCAGGAGGCTCTTGCCAAGGAGTCCGCCGCTCGCCAGGCAGCCGAGCAGCTGGTGCAGGAGGAGCGGGCACAGCGTCAGCGCATGCTGTCTGCCGCCGCGTCTGGCAACCTGCCCCTGCTGGCGGCGGCGGGTGGCTCGCAAACGCCTGGCGGCCCGGCAGCTGTCACTCCCGGGTCTCTGGCCTCCCCAGGCCTGTCTCCTGGCGCTGGCGAGGCTGCCACCCTGAGCGCTACGGAGCTGTACAGCAAGTACGTTGAGATGCACGAGCGGTACCGCAGTGAGCGGCTGCGCACCCGGCAGCAGGAGATTGTGATGGAGGAGCTGTGCAGCGAGGTGGAGAAGCGGGCGGCGCTGGTGAAGGAACAGCAGGTGCGAGGGTTTACCACACGACGCAAATGGTTGGAGTGCGTAGTGTGCTGGTGGGGTTGGTGTCGGCACGTTGCAGAACGGGTCTCATGAGGAAACAACGTGTCTTCCTTGTGGGTTTGTGACTGGCCAATCGACGCGTGGCAGGCCAGGCCAACTGGCCGCTCGATGTGGGGAGCCACAGCGGCCTCGCCCTGCACGCGTCGGCAGGCCGGCTCAGACCCCAGTCCTGCACCTCACCTCACCCCACCTCACCCCCCTGCCGTGCGCCTGCCCCCCTTGCTGCGCCCTGCCGCAGTCTGAGTATGAGCGGGTGAAGGCCGCCTATGCCGACATGTCTGCCAACCTGGAGTCGCTGTCTGCCGAGAAGCGGCGCCTGGAGGCCCAGGTGGCGCAGATGGATGCCGACGGCCGCCGCAATGACCGGGAGCGCCGCTCTCTGGAGCAGCAGAGCAAGGACCTGGGGCAGCAGGTGGCACGCCTCATCCACGAGGTGCAGGTGCTGCAGTCCGGGCTGCCGGCGGGGGCCGCGGGCGGCGGGCATGGCGACGGCGGCGCCTTTGCTGGCGGCAACGCGAGCGATGTGACAACTCAGCGGCTGGTTGAGTTCAAGGACATTGAGGTGCGGTGGTGCTGTGCTGTGGCTGCTGTGGCTGCTGTGGCTGCTGTGCTGTGCATGGGTGCTGTGCATTGGTGCGTGTGCAGACTGACTCAGAGGCACGGCTGTGGGTCAGCTGGAGTGGTGCTGAGGTCGAGGGGTGCTGCTTCGCCGGTCCCCCCTTAGCTTAGTGTCAGCAAGGCACAGGGTCGCCAGCCTTGCGCTGGGAATTCAAGCAAGATGGCTGAGTTGTGGCCCAATCCTTGCGTGCCAGCCAACGCCTGCCCTCCCCTGTGTGCCTGCTGCCCCCTGCTGGCCCTACTGCAGGAGCTCCAGCAGCAGAACGCGCGGCTGCTGGTTGTGAACCGCCAGCTGTCTCAGGAGGCTGAGGCGACCCAGGCTGAGGCTGAGGCAGCGCTGCGGGCCGAGTACGAGGCTGGGCTGGAGGCGGTGGGCAAGCAGCTGGATGACCTGCGAGCCAGCCGCATCAGCACCGAGAAGATGCTGCAGCAGGTGGGGCAGGGCAGCAGGCAACATCTGCGCAGGAGCAGGTGGATGCTCCATCCGGTTGCTTGGCTGCCGCCCAGCCGGGTGCAGGCTTAAAAGGCCTAACTAAGTTGGCAGCCATGCTTGCACACATATGCTGCCTGCTGACCCGGCCCATCGCACTCTGGCTGCCGTCCGCCCCCGCTCCCCGCAGGTGGTTCGCCAGCGGGACACCCTGCGCCAGCTGCTGCAGTCCAGCGGTACAGATCTCGACCACGCCCGCAAGGCGTACCTGCAGGCGCCCGGGCCCGCTGGCGGCACACCGGGCGGCGCCACCCCGTCTCCAGCAGGGCTGGCCACACCCGGGCAGGGGGTGCAGGATGGCGCTCCCGGCTCTGGTGTTGCGTCGGGGCCTGACTACCGCGGCATGTATGCTGACCTGGAGCAGCAGTACAAGGAGTACAAGCAGGAGGTCGCACGCACACACGACATGCTGGGCAAGGATGTGAGTCGGGTTGCGCTGGCTGGTCTGGGTGGTTTGCGCGCATCTCCGGGTGCCAGCCAGTTGATACAGGCAGCCAGCCGCAGAGGCCCTGTGCGTTGGTCGGCACTTGGCTGGCGTGCAAGAGGGCAGTGGCTGCGTCACACAGTGCGATTGAGCTTGCCACCCTGCTCCCCTCCCCTCTGGTGCTTGACTGGCAACAACACCCACCCTCATCCTCCGCCTGCTCCCACCCCCCCTCTCTGCCGCAGCTGGCTCGACTGCGTGAGGAGGCCTCCCTCGCCCGCAGCGAGTCCAGCCGCTCCCGAGCAGAGGCGGAGTTTGAGCGGGACCGCGGCAGCCGGCTGGCGGAGAGCCTGGAGCTGCAGCGGCAGCAGGTTGAGAGCATGATTGGCAGCAATGCCAAGTACCAGGCCCTGCTCACAGACACGGAGCGCAAGCTGGCTCAGGCGCAGGCGGCGGCGGATGAAGCCACAGACACGGTGCGGCGGGCAGGGGCCCAGGCCCCAAGCTGCACTCAGCACCCGCATGCCTCCCTGTGCCTCCCTGTGCTGCGGGCAGGCACCAGCTTGCTGCGAGCCTGCTGCTGTGCTGGCCCGCTGCCATCCGTGCCACCGCAACCTTTCCCTCGCAAGCACTCGCTCTGGCTCCCTCCCTCCCTCCCTCCCTCCCTGCTGAACCACGCCCTGCCTCCTCCCCCTTCAGGCCCGCCGAGAAGCCATGCGTGCCGAGGGCCTGGAGGCGGAGAGGAAGCTGCTGACGGCGGCTGAGCAGCGTGCATCCAGCGAGGCCGCCGAGCTGTCGCGAGAGAAGTTCCGGCTGTCTGCCGAGCTGGAGGCTGCTCGCAAGGTGCACGCAGCGCGGGAGGCTGAGCTGGTCAGGGAGGTGTCTCGGCTCAAGGAGGAGGTGAGCCCGCCTGCCTGCCTGCCTGCCTGCCTGCCTGCCTGCCTGCCTGCCTGCCTGCGTGCCTGCCCGCCTCACGAGTGCCTGTGAGGCCAGTCGGGCTGGCGGTGTACGAGTGCCGTGCAGTGCCCTCTAGCCAAGCAGTGCCTGCTACCATACAGCTGCATTTGGCATGGCTTGAAAGTCGGTGCTTTGGTCACTGGCATGGACTGCTTCCTCACAGCTGCCTTCACCTCACCCTGCCACCCCTTGCCTCACCCTTACCTCACCCCCACGCCCCCACCCACTCTGCTCCACATGCAGCTCCAGCGCACCGCCCGCGACCTGTCTGACGCCCAGCGCGACTTGTCCCTGGCGCGCAGCAGGGCTGAGGGGGCCATGCGGGCGGCAGAGGCCTCCCAGGCTGATGCCACCCAGAAGCTGCAGAAGCTGGATGAGGAGGTGAGGGGACAGCCAGGGGCGCCGCCCTCTGCTTGCTGGCACCACTGGCCCTGGCCTCTCGTCCTCATCACACCTCTCTGTCTCCCCTCACACCTCCCACCCCCCCCTGGCCTCCCTGCAGGTCCGCCAGCTGCGCGACTCCCTGTCTGCGGCCCAGCAGCGGGCCACTGCTGCAGAGGCGCGGGTGGACCTGCTGCAGGACGCAGTGCGCAAGGCTGAGGAGCGAGCCAGCCGCCTGGAAATGGAACGCAACTCACGCAGCACCGCTGGCGGCGGCGGCGATGCCGGCGCCTCCACGGCACCTTCTGCCGTCGACGGCAGCCGCGAGTCTGAGCTGGCTGCGGAGGTCAAGCTGCTGCGGGAGGAGCTGGCAGCGGCGCAGGTGCGGGCTGGGCCAGCAGCCTGGCGGCGACCTGCAGCACAGCTGTGTGGGCCGAGTCACGCGCATCCCGTCTGGTGTGGCGCGGTCAACCGCGCCCTCTTGTTGCCAGCTGCCATTGCCACCTTGCCCCTGCTCCATCCCTCCCTCCCTCCCTCCCTCCCGCCTGGCCTGCAGGAGACTGCTGCCGCCGCCACCGGCCACTCCAAGCAGTTTGAGATGCTGGCCAAGACGAGTGAGGAGGCGCTGCGCTCCATGCAGGCGGACCACGACACATTCAAGAGGGAGGCGGGGGCGCGGTGAGTCAGGGAGGGGGCGGCGGCCCGCCTGCTGCTGTCCCTGCCTGCTGCTGGTGCTGCTGCCGGTTGGCGGGGCTGACTTGGAGGAGGTTGCTGCCAGGTGCCCGCTGGTCCCTTGATGACTCGCCGCTGTGCCGGGCATCGCCGCTTGCTGCCACGACACCTGCCCTTAGCCTCGGTGTTTCACCCTCACTCCTGTCTCTTCGCTCCCCCTCCACCCCCACCCTCAGGTTCAACGCCGCCAACGAGGAGATTGAGCGGCTGCGTGCCGCCGTGGCTGCCAAGGAGGCAGAGGTGCGGGAGGCGAAGCAGGCGGAGCAGGAGTTTGCTGCGGAGTGTGAGCGCCTGGAGGGGGAGTTCAGTGCGGAGAAGCAGAAGCTGATGGTGGGTGCTGCTGCTGCTGATGGTGGTGGTGGTGGTGGGATGCTGGCTGGAGAGGTGGGGAGGGTGGTGTTGGCAGCTGCATGTGGGGGATGAAGGGAGGAGGTGCTTGGCTGCACATCCGCATAGCCAGCACCCCAGCATCCCCGCACAGGTGTGTGGTGCTGGCCAGGCCCGCCTCGAGCGTTTTCTCACTGAAATGCACGACCACCCACCACTCCTCCCCTCGCTCCGCCTGATCGCCTTCCGGCTGTGCTGACTGTGTGCCCCCCCCCCCCCCCCCCCCCTTGCCTGCAGTCTGAGGTGACGGCGGCGCGCTCCGACCGCGCTGTGCAGTCCGAGCAGGCCAGCCGCCTGAGGGAGGAGGTGGGGCTGCTGCGCCGCCAGCATGACAACGCAAAGCGCAGCTACGACAACGAGGTGATGCAGCATGGTGACGCGCTGAGGAGATACGCAGGTGGGTGGGTGGGTGGGTGCATAGGGGGGAGGGTGGCTGGTGAGGGGCGTAAGGACGGTATGCCGCCTGCCTGCCTGCCTGCCTGCCTGCCTGCCTGCCTGCCTGCCTGCCTTGCTCAACTGTGGGACAAAGGCACCATGCGGCAGCTGCAAGTGCCTTGGCTGGACAGCTGCGGACAGCTGCAGCCTATGTCGCTCTGGCCACCCCGCCGCCTGCTTGCCTGTGTGCCTACTACCCTGTGTGCCCTGCACTCCCACCCTCGCAGCCCTGGAGACGGCCCACACCAGCTTGCAGCAGCGGCTGAGTGAGGCTGTGCAGGAGCTGGATGCTGCTCGTGTGTCTCGCTCTCAGGCGGAGGTGGAGGCGGAGGTGGCCAGGGGGGAGCTGCAGCAGCGCGCGGTGGAGGCCGAGAGGCGGGCCAAGGCGCTCGGGGAGCAGCGGGATGTCCTGCAGCAGCAGCTGGAGAAGGCGGCGGCGGAGACACCCGGAGAAGGTGAGGCGGCGAGAGGAAGGCGAGGAAGGAGGGGAGGAGGAGGGGGGGCATGGCGGGCTGTTCTGTGGCCTGCTGGTCATGTACTGTCATCGGCTGCCCGTCTTTGCCTGCAATCCATTGGTGCCTGGCGTGAGGTGTTGAGTACAGTTGTGCGCAGTGGCACCTCACATGCATATGCCGCTTCCCCCCCGCTCACCTGTCGCTGCCCTGCCCCTCCTGCCACTCTCTCCTCACCCCCCACCTGACTCTCCCATCACTCCAGGTGGCGACTTTTCCGAGGCGCTGCGCCTGCTGCGACAGGAGCGCGAGGCTGCTGAGATCAACCTGCAGCTGGCCGAGAGGGAGGTGGCCCGCCTGCGCCAGGAGGCGGCTGTGGCTCGGCGCTCTGCAGAGGAGGCCAGGGCCCAGCTGGGTGCTGAGGTGGAGCGGGCACGCAGTGCTGTGCGCGCTGAGCAGGACCAGGCGTCTCTCATGCAGAAGCTGGAGCAGTTCAACCTGCTGAGGGAGAGCAACGCGACGCTGAGGTGAAGAGGGAGGGGTGGGGGAGGGTCGGAGGGCAGGGCGCTTGGTGGGAGAGGCAGCTGAGGGCAGAGGCGGGGGTGCTGTGGGCGGTGACTTACAAGCTGCTCCAGGGAACCTGTGCCTGCGCCAGGGTGGCAGGGTCCCCCTGCTCCTCACACATGTGCAGCACCACCCCTGCCTCACCCACGCACATACACACACCCCTGCCTGCGCGCCTGTGCGCAGGGCCGACAACGAGCGCGCCCAGCGGCAGGTGCGTGAGCTGCAGGGCAGGGTGCGGGCCACAGAGGCGCAGCTGGCGCCGCTGCAGCAGCGCATCCGCAGCCTGCAGGCCGCCAGCGACGGCGCCGCGCAGGAGCTGACTGCTGCCCGAGAGCAGGCCGACCGCTGGCAGAAGCGTGCGCAGCAGCTGATGCAGAAGTACGATTCCGTGGACCAGCAGGAGCACCAGCGGGTGTTGGCTGAGCTGGGGCAGGTGCAGGAGCGGGCCAGCGAAGCAGAGGCGGCAGCAGCCACCGCGGCGGGCGAGCTGGCGGCGCTGCAGCAGCAGCTGGCGGCCGAGCGGGAGGCACTGTCGGCGGCGAGGAGGCGGCTGGAGGAGGCGGAGAAGGAGAATGCTGGGGTGGCTGGGATGGCGCAGGACCTGGTGAAGGCGCAGGTGGGTGCTGTGCTGCGTGCGCCTGCTTTATGTGCCGTGCCTGCTTGCTGTGCCGCGATGTGCTGCGCTTCGACTGCCCGCCTGCTTGCTGTGCCGTGTGCCGACAACTGCATGCTGTGCTGCGTGTGGCTCATGGCTCACTGTGTGAACCCTCGTTCCTGGCCCCTCCTGCCGTTTTGTGCAACAGTCCGACGTGGAGCTCTCTCGCCGCATGCACAAGTCGTTGATAGACGCCATCAAGCGGCACTTCAACCCCGAGGGCCGGCCCATCAAGGAGTGGCTCAAGGCCCAGATTGCAAAGGAGCAGCGGCTGGCGGAGCTGGAGGCAAAGGCCAAGGCAGCAGAGGGCCAGCAGCAGCAGGTGAGGCTTGTGAGCGGCACCGGACCGGGTGCATGCCAGGCTGAGGGTGCAGCAGGGTGTGTGCTTGGTGCACACTGGGCTTGTCTGGCAAGGCGCACAAGCCACTGCAGCCAGCACCAGCTGTGCCAACCGCCTCTGCCTCATCCCCTCCCTCCCATTGATGCAGGGTGGTGCGGCAACAGTAGATGCGGGTGCGCTGGCCTCGCTGAATGTGGAGGTGGAGCGGCTCAAGGCTGAGCTGGCTGGCCGCGATGCGGCCCTGGAGAAGGAGAAGGGGAAGAGCAAGGTGGCTCAGGGCAAGGCGCTGGAGATAGGTGGGCCAGGGCCGGGAGGCTGCTTGGCTGGCTTGGCCTGGGCTGGGCCCCCATGCAAGTGCAAGGGATCTTGCCCGCGTGCAAGTGTGGAGGCTGTCTGCTGGCTCAGCAGCCTGTATGTGTGCACGTGATGTATGTGTGCACGTGAATGATGCTGCTGTGCCTTGCACCCTTCCCCACCCGTCTGCCGGCCTGCTGCACTTGGTTCCCCCACGCACACCCGCTGCAGCCAAGAAGGCCCGCACCTCAGCCGATCAGTCCAAGGCGCAGCTGGCGGCCCTCACTCAACAGCTGGAGGCCGCACAGGAGCAACACGCACAGGCGGCGGCACAGCTGGTGGCGCTGCAGGCGGAGAAGCAGCGCCTGCTGCAGCGCATAGCGGCGCTGGAGGCTGAGCTGCGCAAGGCCCGGGAGGAGGCGGCGGCGGCGGCGGCAGCTGCCCGCAGGGGCCCTGCCGCCCGCCAGCAGGGTGCAGCAAAGGTGGCTGAGATACAGGACAAGGCGCGCACAGCGCTGCACCAGGAGCTGTCAAAGACGCTGCAGAAGCGCAAGCTGCCCGAGCAGGTCCCCCTGTCTCCTGCAACGGCGGCGACGCCAGCAGCGGCGCCGCAACCCGAGCCTTCATCGCCTGAGCTGGCTGCTTCTCCCGAGGCCGCACAGCCCGCCAAGCGCTCGCGGGTGACGCCCCCCGAACCCAAACCCCTGGCTGCGGCTGTGCCAGAGCCAGTTGGCCAGCAGGGTGCGGAGGCAGCAGCACAAGCAGCACCGGCGGATGTTGCGGGCACTGCTGTGGGAGAAGGGGAGGAGGAGGATCAGGGGGTTGAAGAAATGGAGCAGGTGGGGCACGGCAGGGTTGCCTGAGACCCAGCACCAGCACTGAATGGGTTGCAGTGACTGCCAACTGAGCCGAGACAGGGCCGCTGGCGCGCCTGCCTGCATCACGTCACACACATTGCTGGTGCCTTGCTGCTGTTGCAGGCTGGGGGCGAGGAGGCAGAGGCTGAGGGTGGGGTTGGCGAGGGTGAGGAGGAGGGCGGATATGAGGAGGCAGAGGCGGAGGAGGAGGGGCAGTACCTAGACGAGGCAGGGGCAGTACAAGCTGCAGTACCAGAAGATATGGAGGCGCAGCAGCAGGCAGCTGCTGACGCGGCGGCGGCCCTGGAGGAGCAGGCTCATGCAGACGCAGCAGCAGCGCTTCAGGAGCAGGCAGCTGCTGAGGAAGCAGCGCAGCAGCAGGCGGCGGCTGAGGAAGCAGCGGTGGCAGCAGCACGGGAGAAGGCTGCTGCAGCTGCGGCTGCAGCCAAGGAAAAGGCAGCCGCGCAAGCAGCACGGGCAAAGGCTGCCTCAGAGGCGGCAGCGGCTGCAGCACGGAAGAAAGCGGCAGCAGCAGCAGCAGCAGCGCAGGAGCAGGCAGCAGCGGATGCAGTTGCAGCTGCTCAGGCTGCAGCTGAGGCTGAGGCTGCGGCTGCTCATGAAGTAGAGGAGGAGGTTGAGGAGGAGGTTGAGGGGGAGCAGGGTGAGGTGGGCGGAGAGGAGGAGGCGCAGGAGGAGGCGATGGGGGTTGATGGCGGGGAGGCGGCTGACGACCACATGCAGCCCACCGAGGAGGCGGAGCATGAGGAGCAAGGTGCGCCTGCAGTCACTTTGGCCTGCTGCTGCTGTTGCTGCTTGTCCCAAGGCCTCGCCCCTGTTCTGTGCGCAATCAGCAGGGATGATGGCCTGTGCAATGTTTCGGGTTGCTGGAGTGTGTTGAACGCTTCACACATCCCGTGCCTCTGCACCTGCCCACTCAAGGTGCAGGGGAAGAGGTGGAGCAAGCCGTCGATCGCCAGCAGGCTGCAGCCCTGGAGCAAGACGAGGCGGAGGCGGAGCAGCATACGGAGGCGGTGGAGGAGGAGGAGGAGGAGGAGGAGGAGGTGGAGGAAGCTCTGGAGCATGAGGAACAGACAGGCGTGCAGCTCGCAACACTGCAATCCCCTGGCCATGCGGCTGATGATGAGGCTGCTCTGGAGGAAGAGCTGGAGATGGGTGAGGAGGAGCAGGCACAGCTGGAGGGGGCGGCACCCGGGACAGAAGCAGCGGAGCACGCGGCGGCGCCACAGGCGGCGGCGGCATTGCCCACTGCTGAGCAGGGCGAGGGCGAGGAGGAGGAGGAGGACTTTGAGGCGCAGCTGGCGGCAATGGAGGCAGAGGACGATGCTGCAGAGGCTGAGGCAGGCGGCAAGCAAGACGAGGAGGAAGCAGGCGATGGCGAGGCAGTGGCTGCAGCGCGGGATGCCGCTCGTGCGGCTGTGGCTGCGCCCTCCAAACCAGCAGCTCCCACCCCCACCACCAGCGCGGGCACAGCTGGCGGCCAGGCTGCACCCTCTGGGGCCGGCGGCGAGGGGCGGCGGCGCAAGCGTGCCCCCATTGTGTTCAACATTGACAGCACCGCGCCGGCAGAGGCGCCGCCTGCACCAGCACCGCTGCGGCCTGCAGGTGAGCTGATTGCACCTGCTGCGTGTCTGGTTGTGCGCGTAGCGATGCTTCTGCAACCGTGTGTCAGCAGGGGCCTGTGCCAGTTTTTGTTCTCCCATCAGCGCGTGCTGCCTGTCCACCTGCCACCCTGCTGCAGGCCGTGGAGCAGCACCTGGCCGAGGGCTGCCTGCACCCGGCAGAGGCCTGGCAGCTCCCGGCAGGGGCCCGCCAGCGGCTGGGCGGGGCACACCCGGCGCTAGACGCGCACCAGCACCAGGCAGGGGCCGGGGCACGCAGCCGCCGCAGCCCCCACCGCAGCAGTAGACACACTCTCTGCCTGTTGAACCTGTCAGTTGGGAGGCGAGGACTATTGAACCGTGAACCTCCCCCCCGCAGACCAGTGCCGGATTGACGCAGCAGCGTCACACAGTTGACACACAGTTGACACGTGTAATGAATGTGAGAAGTGCCATGCGGCTGCATCACTGTCACGAGTCGTGGCTGCGGATGCTCTTCTCCTTGTGGGCCACCATGCCGTCCACCTCCTTGACAAACTCGTCTGTGAGCCGCTGCACCTCCCTCTCCACCCGCTTGCGCTCGTCCTCGCTGCCCAGCTTCTTGGCCGCGTCCATTGCCAGCTTGCGTGCGTGCCGTACCGTCACCTTGGCCTGCTCCCCCTCCACCTTGCACACCTTCATCATCGCATCAATGGACTCGATGGTGGGCCTGCAGGCAGGAGGGGCGGCGGTGTGTGATGTGTGCATCCATCCTCACGAGAGCGTTGCAGGCGGTGGCTTGGCAGATCAGGCAGCGTTGGCTAGCACACATCCACAAGCGGTGCATGCCGGTGCCAGATCAAGAGGCAGGCGGGAGCTGCAGGGTGCACAGCGCCCCCAGGGCCCTGCCACCACCGCACCAGCCCCCTCGCACCTCGGGATGGGCACCAGCACCTCCTGCCCCTCAGCCCGAGGGCTCAGCCGCAGCGGCGAGTCGCCCACCGCCTTCACCACGCAGGGCACCGCCTGCTGGGAGGTGCAGCAGCGCAGAGTGCAGGGCAGGCCTTGGGTCAAGCCCGCTGTAAGTAGGGGTTTGAGAGCGAGAGGCAGGCAACAGGGCTGCAGCAGGCCCCTCCTGTCGGCACACACAGGCTCGACACCCAGCCACACTCGATCGCCCACATACGCCACTCACATCGGCATCAAACACAGTCACCACCAGCAGCTGGGAGTCTCGCACTGACACCGTGCCGCAGGCTTTCAGCGGCAGCCTGTCACCGTACACGTCCACCTGTAGAGGGGCCAAAAGAGCATGAGTCCAGCAGCGGTGGGAGGCGGCGGGGCGCAGCAGGCAGCCTCCATAATTAAATGCCCCTTGTGTGGAGTGCTGCTAAATTAGCAAGATGGCCGGTGCGTACATGAGGCCGCAATGCCTGCAGCGACCCAGCCTGTGCCCGCCACCTGCCAGGGGTGCCCCGCTGCAGCCCACCTTGAGGTGATCCAGCATGCCTGGTGACGCCCGCCCCGTGCGCAGGTTGGCCATCTCCCCTTGCAGGTGCTCAAGCGCCCGCTCCATCAAGCTGCACGGGGCCCCGGCCAAGTGAAGCAGCTCGTAATGAGATCGTAATAGCACATGCATTGTTGTGACAAATCCTGAACCTGCTCATGTACAGCATTTGCCAGTGCAGGGTGTGCAGTGGTTGTCCCACCTCTTGGTTTCAGTCAGGTCAAAGGTGGCACCGCTGTCGCCATCGGCAGGGTGCGCCGCGCCTCCGCCCTTCTTCTCTGCAGATGCAAACAGCGCATGGTCATGAACGCCAATTATCATCGCAGCCATGCACCTTGGCACGGCAGCAGTACCCGCCCTGCATGCTTGGCTCACTTGTGGCCTTGGCAAAGGGCGCTGCCTGCTGGTTCTGCCACGCCGCCGGTGGTGCCGCCGCCGGCCACCAAGCTGCTTGTTGTAGGCTGCAGGGCGGCGCTGCGCTTGGGATGGCTTCTGTAGCGCCCAGCGCCCTGCATCCGAGTCAGAGGGAGCATCGGCTCGCGACCAGAGGAGCAATGTCTTGTCTGAAGACGGGCGATGAAACCAAACCATCAATCGGTCAAAGGATCGCGCACAGTACCTCACCATTGCAAGCTGCACAGCCGCTGCAAGTTTGCCCGGCGCAGATGTCGCAGCATTGTGTACTAAGAGCGCTTCGGACAGCGAAGATCAACACCCAGTGAGCTTAGTACGTCAATAGCAATGCAGCGCAATCGAAATGACACCCAACCTGAAATGCGCTACCGCCGCCACCGCCGCCACACGGCAAGTTGTGTCAAGCAATTCTCACTACAAGTTCCGTACTTGTGAGAACCAACCAGACAACCAGAGATGCGATGGTTTCAGATCTTCAATCAAGGCCAGGTCTTGCGGATCCATTCTGTGTACTTGGCGCATGCACCCGCCAGCCCGCCATCGGTCTCTGTGTCAGCAATCAGCTCGTCACCATGAACGAGGCGAATGCGCATCTCTAGGTCGGCCTGCTGACCGGGAGCGATGGCAGGCCCTGCAGCCACAGCTTTTCGGTAGGCCTCCTCCTCCTCCTCCAGCTTCTGCTTCAGCGGCGTCTGAAGGGAGCAAGCAAACCGCCATGTGAGCAAGCGTAAGCGTAGCACAAGCAGGGCACGTAAGCACATGCAGAACTGACCTGCAGGTCCTTGACCCAGGCAGCACTGCTGAGGGGCGCCCCCGTTAGCTTCTGCACAAGGTCCAGAAAAGCCTCGCCGTTGCCTGGCGCCTGCAGGCACACAGCGCACATGGAGTGCAGGGCACCCAGGTGGGTGGGCTGGGCAGAGTGGGAATGAAGGAAAGACAGCCCGCTGGCGTTCTTGCCACGGCGCCAAATGGCTTTGGCAATGCAGCGACTCAGGGCAACATGAGCCAACCGAGCCTGCTGCCTGGCCGCTCACCCAGTAGACTTCCGCCATGTCCCGCCCAACCCGAGGCTCATCAACAACTGCTCCGTACTTGGCCATGAAGGCGGCACGGTTCTGGTGCACAGCCATCTCTGCATTGTGTGGTGGTGGTGGCGGTGGTGTGTGAGAGGCAGTCAGGCACGCAGCAGCAGTGGTCCACCAGCTGTGGCGGGGCAGGGAGCCTCACAGCAAAGGAGCAGCGCCGTCTTGCAGCACCGACATCTCAGCAAGCCATTCGCCGTGATGTGGGTGGGCTGCATCCCCTGCCCCTGCTGTCCAACACACATTTCGCCTCACCTGCCAGCACATAGCTGTGATAGTAGGCGCTGCTCTCATCGCTCAGAATGTGGGGCACGCTGCAGCACAGATCGGGCGCGGGCAGGGCGACAGCGGCAGCATACTGACCCTCACAGCCGCAGGGACATCGAGTGCAGAGCTGACGAGGGTGGAGGTGCGGCAGTGCAGTGAGGGTCCCCACCCCTCCACTCACCTCATAAGCGGACGCCCCGCAAGGCCCCCCTCAATCTTGACCTGCATCTCAAACAGTAAGCCAGTGTGGGGCGCCAAAGCAGCAGGCTCGATGGTCACCCTCATGCCTCTGCCACGTGCACCGCACCACACCCGCTGCTGCTCACACCTCTGTCTCATCAGCCAGAGCCAGGATGCGCTCAGCCGTCACCTCCTCCTCAGGCAGCAAGTAGAGTGCTCGCTCAAAGTACGGCACCGACAGCATGCTGCGGCACATCAGCACCTGCACCCGGGAGCGGTTGAGGCGGGAATGGCAGCCAGCCTGTGAGCGGCGGAGCAGCTGGCAGATGTCGGCTCGTGTGCAGGCAACAGGGTGCGCATGCACGATCTAGTGCGCCGCACCACACACCCACCCCAAATGGCTGTGTGGACCGGATCTTCTCCAGTATGATGTCCAGAGGGATCACCTCGCCCGCACTGCGGCACACTCACACAGGCAGGCAGGCAGGCAGGCATGGTGTTGAGGAGGCAGACATAGGGGTCCGCAGCAACATTAGTCAATCGCAGCCAACCTCAAAGCAGTAGCTGAGAGGCATCGGCAGCCCCACGCAGCCCCACGCAGCCTCAGCATGTCCCATCGCACGTGTTGTGAGCATAGCGTGCCAGCCAGGCTGCATCACCAGCCAGCGAGTCGAGGGTCATGGACTGGGTCTCAGCGTAGGCGACAGACGTGGGGGCTCGCTCTTGGCTGCGGGGGCGGGAGGGTGACATGTCAGAGCAGCATACATACCTCATGCACGGCTGGTGACGATTCCCACCGTTCCCGTCAGCCTTTCCCGGCACTTTGAGGCAGGCATGGGCTGTGCCGTGGCCCCACCTGAACAGAGGGCTGTGCTGCAGGACGTTGGCAAAGTGTGCAGCATGGCCTCCTGCAGGGGCAGCGCAGGGTGGTGGCGGTGGTGGTGGTGGTGGTGGTGATGGTGGTGGTACTGGAGCGACTGCCCGTCTGCCTGCCCGTGAGCACGGCTGCCATGCAATGCAGGGAAGTCAGGCAGCAGCTTTCCTGTGCCCGGCTGCAGGCCAGCACACCACCAACCTTCGTGCAGCAGCGTGACCAGCGCAGTCTTGCCGCTGCCGACAGCCGAGGGCGTGGCCAGGCTGGTGAAGTTGGTGCGGCTTGGCACCCACGTGCCGTCACTCTTGAAGTAGGCGGGCTGGGGCCTGCACCACAGTAGCGTCAGGGGATGATGGGCTGCAGTCGGCCTGTGGGCACCTGCTGGGCTGTGTGTGAGCAAGCGCCTGAACGTCCAGGCGCCTGCCACCTCGTCGCCGCCACGAACACTTATTGCACAGACACTCTCACCAGTGGCAGAAGCCGTTGCTGTATCTGGTGGGAGAAAGGGCGGAGGAGAAGGCAGCGTGGTGGTGAGACCAGGCCATGCGGGCAGGCAAGCCAAGTGATTTCACAAATATCAGTGTTGGCAGTGCAGGACAGGAGCAGGCAGCACTGTCACAATAACCATCAGCAGCAGCAGCAGCAGCAGCGGCAGCAAGCAGGCAGTGCCCACTCACTTGCCCTCCCTGTCACACAGGTCCAGGTTCATGGTGGCACCCCGGTATTTGATGCCCAGGGCCGCAAAGGTGCGCGCCCACACATCCACAGCCGTCTCAAAGGGGAAGTAGGGGTCCATCCTCTTGAGGGCAGAACAGGCAGGCAGGCACAGGCGGGCCAGTGACCGACGGGTCAGATGCGCAGCAGCAGCAGCGCGGCAGGCAGATGCAGGGACCCCGGGCAGAGAGGCAGGCCAGGTGAGGTGCCCACCAAGCAAGCAAGCAGGCAGGCGTGCCCCGCCGCTCACCTTCTCGACATCGCCCGCCAGCGAGTAACCAGTGTTCCAGGGCTGCAGCGCGTCTGCGCCCTTTTGCTCAGCCAGCGTCTTGCGGGCTGCAGAGCGCAGGCAGGAGGCGCTCAGGGCGGGGCAGGGGAGGGGCAGGGGACTGGCCAAGGAAGCAGGCCCAGCAGCCAACTGCAGCCGTGCCTGCAGCCAGGTGCGGTGCCGACCAGCAGCACAGCAGCAGCAGCAGCACACCTCCCGCAGCGGCACCGATGCAGGTGAGCAGGCGAGCAGCATGCATGCAGCGGTCCACCTCGGGCGCTCTGCTTTGCCCACCTGCCTCCATGATGGGTCGGGTCTGCTGCTCCAGTCCGTCCAGCATGTCGAACAGCGTCTCCAGGGAGAACCCTTCGGCCTGCCGCACCTTCATGTCGTAGTAGTTGGAGTAGCCGGCCGCAGACGCAAGCCTGTTGCGCAGCTTCACAATCCCCGCAAAGCGCTGCGCCACTGCCGGCCCAATGGAGCGCAGGCCTTCGTAGGCAGCCCTGCGCACCGCCTCGTCGTCTGAGGTGCGCATGGTGTTGCGCAGCTGCACCGAGCTGGCCTTGTGGAAGGCGCCGCCCTGCGGGTCGGCGTATCCCAGGGCCATGGCGTTGCGCTCAGTGGCCAGCTCCGCCTCCAGCTGGTTAAGCTGCGCCTTGTACTCCTCCACTCGAGGGTCCTCTGTGATGAACGTGCTGCGGCAGGGGGTGGCAGGGGTGGCAGGAGTGGCAGGTTGGCCATCAAGTAGTACGAGCAGGATGTTGCTCTACAGTGGGAAGCAATCAGGTGGCTGGACAGGCACAGTCATCAAACTGACCCTGTTGTGCTTGCCCAGCACGTCTGCGAGCCGAATGCCGACAGACCACCGCCAGCCAGCACAGCTGCGCGGCAACGACCACCCTCGCCATCACCCCACCTGAACGTCTTCTCCATGCAGCTCAGCACGTGTCGCTGCTCCGCTGACAGCCCCTCGGCGTTCAGCTGCTCCCTGACAGCAGAGAGGCGTGCAGCACTGCTGAGGAATGAGTCGTACTCGTTCTTGGAGCTGCTGAGCTTGTCTGCCGAGGCACCCTCCAGCTTCATCTTGGTGCTCCAGAAGTGCTCTTCATAGCTGTGATGCACATTCTCATACTCCGCGTTCACTTTGTCCAGGAAGCGGTTCACCGCCGGATTGCCCTGGGAGACGAAGAGGCGGGTGGTGGGAAGGGTGGCCCTGCTGACCAGGCAGTGTATATACCCAAGCAGCAGATGCCACGCTGCATCACCGCTGCATCAGCAGGTTCACCGATCACACCATGTGCAAATGAATCGGCCACAGCCCTCACCGGCAACGGCGAAAGTGCGGCCGCCATGGGTGGAGCTGCAACTGCAGTGACGGGCCTGGCTGAGACCCTGGCGGCAGTGAGCCTCCTTTGCACGCCTGTTGTGAGGGCAGCGAGGCCGGGAGTCGCAGAGCGCCACTGCGACACACAGCTGATCATCCAATCGGGGCGAGAGATGCAAGACGCAGTGAGGACCGCAATCACAGCCGCGAGCCACGCTGATCGCATGGCAAAAGCAGGCAACCTTGTCCTGCATGCTGAGTTCCGCCGCTGATGAGCTATCATCCCGTCAATCGGATCGGTGACTCCAAACGCCGATCGATTCTGGGAGCCAGCGATCCACCGTCCCGATCACAACATGAGGAGCTTTGCGGCCGTCTTGGGCGCTGCAGCTGGCCTCGCAGGGTGTCTAGCATATCGGTATCGGGTGTTCAGCAGCCAGAACAGGGCCGGCCCGACCGTCGTGCGCCTCCGCCGCCTGGTCGCCGCCAGCGCCGGCGCACCGCAAGGCGCCCTCACGGTGCCCCCAACCGCCTACCCTGCTGTGCGACGCGATGAGAGCGTTGTGGAGGAGCTGCATGGCCAGCTCATTGCCGACCCATACCGCTGGCTGGAGGACCCAGACTCCCCTGAGACGCAGGCATTTGTGGCAGCCCAAAACAAGCTGACCTCCAGCGTGTTGGAGCAGTGCGAGGCACGGGAGCCTTTCAAGGAGCTGTTCACAGGTGTGTGGGGAGTAGTCAGGAGCAAAGTGCATGCATGGGTGGGCACCCTGGCAATGTCAGTAACACTTACCGCTCTTCCTGCGCTGCTGTGTAGAGCTGTTCAACTACGAAAAGTATGGGACACCCTATAAGCGTGGCCAACGCTACTACTACTCCCACAACTCGGGCCTGCAGAACCAGTTTGTGGTGGGTCTGCGTGCTGCGCCACCCTGCCAGCTGCGTTTGCCTTGGCTGGCCGCCCTTCAGAGGCCGCCGGCGTTCGACCACTGCTTGCTCGCCATCAAGCTGCCTTTTGCCATGCGTAAACACTGTGCAGATCTATTCACAGCCCAGCCTGGACGGTGAGGCGCGTTTGCTGCTCGATCCCAACACCTTGTCAGACGATGGCACGGTGGCGCTGGGGGGCCAGTCCTTTTCGGAGGATGGCTCGCTGTATGCGTACATGCTGAGCTCTGGGGGGTCTGACTGGCGCACCATTCACGTCAAGCGTATCAACCAGGAGACGGGGGAGGCACAAGGTGGGCTGCATTGATGGCGGGGGGGCGGCAGCCTGGGTGCAGGGCGGCGGCAGAGGGCCACAGGGTGGCATACTGGGTCACTGGCGCCCGGTGCCTGAGGCTGGCCTTTTTTTCTGTTTTTGCTGCTCACGCTGCTGCGTGCCGTGCCCACCCCACTTCCCGCTCCTCCCTGCAGACCTTGAGGGGGAGAAGCTGGATCACGTCAAATTCTCAGGTGGGGGGCAGGATTGTGTGGGTGGGTGGTGATTGGTGGGGGGGGCCAGGTGTGCTGCGCTGCCTGCTGCCTGCTAACCTTCCTGCATTCCACTCTGTGTGCTCCCGCTCGCCTGCCCTGCCCTGGTGTGTGCCTGTGTCAACACTGCATGGCTCCATCCCTCGCTGCTGTCCCGCAGGCATCACCTGGACCCACGACAACAAGGGCTTCTTCTATGCTCGATACGAGGAGGCACAGACCGCCGACAAGGGCACAGAGACGCACATCAACCTGGGCCAGCAGGTGATGTACCACGTGCTGGGCACACCGCAGTCGGCTGACGTCACCATCCTGGCAGACCCCCAGCACCCAACCTGGATGTTTGGGACAGAGGTCACGCATGACGGAAGGTGGGTGCCTGGGCTGATGGGGGGGATAGGGCGCACCGGAAGCCGCTGCCCGGGTGAACCCTAAATAATCGACAGGCCCCCAGAAGAGGAGGAGAGCTGTTCCTGGTCCTGATCAAGGACACGGAAGGCCAGCAGGCACCACCTGTGCACTGAACGCATCTCGAAAGCAGCCGTTCACCGCCGCCCCCCCCCCCCCCCCCGCCTGCACCTGCTGCCACCTGACCAGGTACCTGCTGTGCACCGTGAGCAACGGCTGCGAGCCCGTCAATAAGCTGTGGTGAGCTCAGCTGCCAGGCGGCGCACCCACCGGGCAGGCAGCAGCCAGTCGCCCAATGGGCATGGCATTGGGGGCAGGCTTGGAATACATCAAGATCAAACGTGCTCCATCCGATGTTCCTGCTGTCCCACTTCTCCTTCTTGTCCTCCCCCTCCTTGCCCCCGACCTCTGCCCAGGTATGTCGACCTGGAGGCTGTGCCTCGGGGGCCCGGCGGCGCCCTGGACTTCTCTGCCTTTGACTTCCACTCCGGCAAGCAGCCGCTGCCGCTGGTGAAGCTCATTGACGACTTCAAGGTGTGAGCGCGTGTGCGTGTGTGTGTGTGTGGACAGAGGCTGGTCGCTGGGTGGCTTAGTGGCATGTGCACACCGACGGCCGGCTGCAGCACCCCAAGGCGCTTACATTCGGGCGGCGCACCGCAACCTTGCCTCCCTCCCCTTCTGTGCCCCTGTGCCCCTCACCCACTGCCTGCCTGTGCCCCTGCCTCCCCCAGGCCCAGTGGGACTACTGCGGCCACCAGATGGGCAGCGACGGCAGCCCACCCACCATCACCCTGCACACCAACCTGGACGCGCCCCGCTACAGGGTGGTGAGGGGCGACATGTCGGCTGCTGCAGCCGGCAACTTTGCCGCCTCCTGCTCCGACTTGCTGCCGCAGCACGACAAGGATCTGCTGCAGTGGGCCAGCCTGATCAAGGGAGGCACCCTGCTGGCCTGCTACCTGCGGGACGTGGTGACGGCGTTGCAGCTGCACAGCTGGGACAGCGGCAGCCTGATCAAGCCGGTGGCTATGCCGGGCATCGGATCGGTGGGCGGCTTCAGCGGCAACCACAAGAGCACAGGTGTTGGGATGGATGCTGTTGGTTGTGGAGGGGTCAGAGCGACCGTTGTTGTTGATGTGGCACTCTGCTTATCCAAGGATGTGTGCTGGCTGTACCACCACCTTCACCTTGCCCCCTCATGTCGCCGTCTGCCGCCGCCCCTGCAGAGTGCTTCTTCTCATTCACCTCCTTCACTGAGCCGGTGAGGGCGGGTGCCGTGCAGTGCCTGGCTGCTGCGTTGAGGCCCTCTTGGCGCGCTGCACACATCAGCAGTCACAGGCAGCAGGCTGCCCTTGGCACACACACCGCCTCCTCGGTCCCACCTGCCTCGGCCCCTCACTCCAGCCCCCCCCCCCCTCAACCCCCCTCCCCCTCAGGGCGCCATCTATCGCCTGGACCTGGCGGGGGGTGCTGCCGCAGCAGAGCCCACCCTGTACCGCCGTATCGCCACCCAGGGTTTCAGCCCTGACGACTTTGAGACGAGGCAGGTGTTTGTGGCCTCGAGAGACGGCACCCGAGTGCCGATGTTTGTTGTGCACCGCAGAGGCCTGCAGTTGGACGGCACCAACCCCACCCTGCTGTACGGCTACGGAGGCTTCAACGTCAGCCTGGAGCCCGGCTTCTCGGTCAGCCGCCTGTGCTGGATGCTGGCCTTCAACGGAGTGTACGCAGGTGGGTGGCTGGTTAGCCATCGGCTGGCATGTGAAGACTGCGCCGGCGGGTGCCAGGGCTGTGTACACGGGTCCTTTCACAGGCCTCGGGCACAGCAGGACGCACGTCTTGCCTGAGCCAGACACACCGCTGTCCGCCATGAGGTGTGTGTCCCAGGTACAGCCCTGCCTGCATCCTGCCCTCAACACCGCGCCTCACACTCTACCCTCCCCTTCACCCAAACACCCAGTGGCCAACCTGCGGGGTGGCGGCGAGTACGGCACCTCCTGGCGGGACGCGGGCAGCGTGCACAACAAGCAAAACGTGTTTGACGACTTCCAGGCCTGCGCCCAGTACCTGCACGACTCTCGGTACAGCTCCCCACACACGCTGGCAATACAGGGCGGTTCCAACGGCGGCCTCCTGGTGGCTGCCTGCGCCAACCAGCGCCCCGACCTGTTCCAAGCTGTGCTGGCGCAGGGTGAGAGTGTGAGTGTGTGTGTGTGGTGGGGGAGGGGGGCAGGGGCGTCTGCTGCATGAACTTGTGCCTCGGGTCGTGGTGCCAGCAGCAGTGAGGCTGGGATGCAGCCAAGGCACAAGGCTTGGCTGGCGAGGACCGGCTCCGCCCGGGCGCCCTTCCTGCACTGAGGCGAGCCATGCATGGGCATGCGTGAACACGTGCCCCTGTGTTGATGTGCTGCTGCTGCCGCCCCCCCCTGCCCTGCAGTCGGTGTGATGGACATGCTGCGATTCCACAAGTGAGGCGGTGTGTGTGTGTGTGTGTGCTCAGCCAGGGGGATGAGGGGGCTCAGTTGGATGCTTGTGCCACGTCTCTTGGCCTGGCCGCCTCGTCACCGCTTCACACTTCGCTCACTCTTTGACTCCTTGTTTGCCTGACTGCCTGGTTGTGCAGGTTCACGATAGGGCACGCCTGGGTCTCCGACTACGGTTCCCCAGACAGTGCTAAGGACTTTGAGTGCATCCTGAAGTACAGCCCCCTTCACAATGTGCGGCCTCCAGCTGGCGGTACCAAGCAGTACCCCGCCTTCCTCATCACAACTGGCTCACACGACGACCGCGTGGTACCGCTGCATTCGCACAAGCTCACAGCCACGCTGCAGCATGTGCTGGCGGGCTCACCCGAGTCGCCGCAGCGCAACCCGCTGCTGACGCGTGTGGAGGTGAGGGCGGGGCACGGAGCGGGCAAGCCAACCTCCAAGGTCATCGAGGAGACGGCAGGTGGGTGCTGCTGGGGTGTGCACAGCATGCTTGCGCACACACGTATGCACATCTGCCCGGGCTGCAGCGACAAAAGGGTGCAGCGTGATCCCAGCGTGCGTGCAAAGGCGCACCTCCCCTCTTGCGTCCACCAATCAGCCTCTCTCCCTGCTCCCTGCTCCTTGCTCCCAGATATGTTCGCTTTTGCTGCGGCGTGCATCGGTGCCAAGTGGCGACACACCAAGGCATGAGAGCATGCTGATGCGACGCCACGTGCCCAATCAACTTCCCCACCACCAACGCTATGTGTTTACACTAGTTGTTTTGGGGGACAGACTTTTGGGGAACTCAAAGTCACGCTACAGTGAATATGTACTGATTGTGGCATTCGTGGCAAACTTGCATACAAGCAGGCTAAATGTGAAGCGCAAGGGAGCTCAAAATCAGGGGAGACCAGCAGCAGGCGTATGGTCAAAATTGGGGTTACTCGCTATAGAAACAAATCGCTAGAAATCTGAAGCTGCTGGGTGCACTACTCGCTGCTGAGTGGGCGGAAGAGCAGCGGAACGGCGCGGCAATTGACATCGCATCCCTGCAGCACATGGTGCTGCAGCAGCTGCCGTGCCTCACATGCGGCTGCGCACTTCGGGGTTGAGCAGCGCCTGCAGCACCGGCTTGTACGCAGGGCCCTCGGGTGTGGCGTTGAGTGGGTTGATGCGGGCGCTGTCCAGCAGGGCCTGGTACACATTGCCGTCCTTGCGCCCCAAGGCACTGTTCAGCTGGTAGTCCGGGTAGGCAAAGGCGTCAACCAGAGCCAGGGCATTGGGGCGCAGGGCATACACCAGCGCACGCTGCTGCTCACGCAGCATGCCCGCCTGGCGGCCTGCAGGGAGCAGGAAGTGTGTGTCCGGCATGTGAGCAACAGGTGTGGCGTGAGCACATGCGGAATTCGCAGTGCAGTACCAGCACGGCACTCGGAAACACCCTACATCAGTGCAGTACCAGCACGCACCTGTGCAGTACCCTCCCTCCTGCAGGTCACCAGCCACCTCCATGAGCAGTGACACGCCGTGCAGCTGCACCAGCTGGCGCAGCACAGCGGCGGTAGTATCGCCCAGCTCGCGCTGCTCCGCCGCCGCCTCTACACAGTCGACAAAGTTTTGGTGCAGGTAGAGGGAGGCGTGGGCCTGCAGGGGGAGGCGTCAAGGCGGTGCCAGGGAGACGCGCAGTTGAGCAGCCAGCCAACAGAACGGCAGCTCTGCGTGCGCGTACCTCACCCCTGCTGGCTGCCTGATGTTCTGTCCTGCAAGCAGCTCGTTCAGCCAGGCGTTCCCCAGCAATTCCAGTGTATTCATTCCAGCCACCTCCCGACCCACCCACCCGAGCTGCGCGTATGAGGTCAACAGTCGAGCTGTTCCAGGCCTCTCCATCAAACGACAGCCGGCCGCCGCCAGCACGCGCCAGCACCTGCGCCGCCTGCGCCACCAGCTGCGCCGCCACCCGGGTGAGTGCAGCCAGCTGGTGGGCGGGGCTGCACCAGTCGGCAGGGGAGGAGACGCCGCAGCGCGCACCCGCCTGCTGTGAGGCGGCGGACAAGTATTGTGCGCTGCCCGTGAGCGGCTTGCCTGCCTGCGCCGCCATGGCACTCTTGATGAGGTACCGGGCTGTCTGCAGGTACATCACGCTGTTGTCGCCCTCCCAGGTGCAGTTCTGCACGCAGCAGGGTGGTGGCCGCATGTGTGTGTGTGTGTGTGTGTGAATGGCAGAGAGGCGGGTTGGAAGGAGCTTCACATCAGCAAGGGGGGAAGGGAGGGAGAGGGGACTGGGACCGGCTGACAGCCCTGCCACCTAGCCTGCTGCCAGCCAGCCCCCCAGCACACCTACCTGCACATAACTGTTGAAGAGAGTGGGCAGGCCGGAAGCCAGCAAGTAGCCGTGCCCGCCGCACTGCCGCCTGCACGTCTCGATGCCCGCCGCCGTGACGTCGGTGCACAGGGCCTTGAGGCCGCTGGACAGCGCGTGCAGCTCTGGCAGTGCCACAAAGTCGTTGCGGGCCCTGGCTGCATCAAAGCTGTTGTACATGTGCATCATCGAGCGGCCCTGCAGGCGGAGTGTGAGGGGTGGAGGGGAGGATGAGGTGCAAGGCAGGCATGCAGGCAGGGAAGCTGCCAGCGGGGCTGTGGCTGGCACTGCAAGGAGGGACGACACGGAGCGGTGTTTGTATTGAAGAGTGTGCGCAGCCGATGAGCCCATGACAGCACACAGTCGGGCTGACACCTGGGCCCAGGCCCTGCCTCCCGCCCTACAAGGGTCCCTCCCTCCCTGCCTCAGCCAACCCACCATGAACACAAAGCTGAAGGCGCGTGCCATGAGGGGCAGCAGCGTCTGCTGCACGTTGTCGTAGTCCAGCACCTGCACCTCGGGCTCACCCAGCTTGGAGGCGGTCTGCCGCCGCACAGCGGTGTACCGCGTGGCAATGGTCACGGCGCGGCCTGCAGGGGGTGGCGGGGTGGGGGCGGGTTGGTGGCGCTGTGGCTGCTCCCCCTCCCCCTCCTCCTGTGCAAGCCAACTCTGCTGGGTCAGCCCGCCTGCCCTTCTCAACCACTGTGCACAAATGCTGTGCTCCTCACTTCTTGGGCAAAGCCAACCACAAGCTGCTGGTCCCTGCACAGCCCCCTCTACAAACACTGCCCCGTGCTCCTCTTCACCCCGCGCCACCCCAGCCACACTGCCCCCCACCAGCCCACTCACTCAGAAAGTCCCCCGAGTCCCTCACAATGGTGGCCCGCACATACACCATGGTCGCGTAGCTGGCCTTCTGGTTGTCGGGGGGCGGCGGCACGTACCGCCCCTCCTCTGTCACCTGGGCAAAGCGCATGAGCATGGCCTCACGCGGCACACGCACGTGGTCAAACGACAGGAAGCCATTGTCCACGCTGTTGTAGCTGCAGCAGTGGTGGCAGGCAGAGGTGCAGGGCAGAGACAGGCGGCCACGTGAGTCAGCCAGCCATGCTGCCAGCCGTTGAAGCAATGGCGGCACAGTGTCAGGGCTGGCAGATGGACTGACACCAGCCCCTCACCCACCCCCCTCTCACCCCATCTTGGGTCCGATGTCGCCCACTGTGACGCCGGGCAGCGGCAGGTGCGTGTCCAGGTCCCGGATCTGGACCACAAAGGCATGGGGGCCGTAGTCCCGACCCTTGACAAACAGGCGGGCCATGAGCACAACCTGCAGGAGGGGTGGAGGGGTGCAGGGGTGCATCAGTCAAGGGTGTGGGTGAGGGGAAAGGTGTGTGGCCGGGTGCCAGCAGGGCAGCGATGACGTGGGCGGCATGTGCCCGCCAACTACTTCCGTCAGTTCGGCCGCAGCCCTCCCTCCAGCTGCCGGCGGCTCGACCAGCGTCACCCCCCGGTCCAGGCCCCTGCCTGCCTGTCTCTCTCACGTGTGTCGCGGTCTTGCCCAGGCCGCCAGGCCACCACTTGGTAGACTCCAGGCAGGGGCTGTGCACCACAAACTGGCGAGCGGACTCGTCGTACACAGCCACAGTTTGCAGCCCGCGCACAAAGGTGCCGTGGCCCAGCTCCGTCTGTGCATAGGTGCCAATCACCTGTTTGGTGGGGGTGGGGGTGGGGGTGGGGGGTGCATGTGCGGCACACACGTCAGAGGCGCGATGAGTGGCTGCTGGGCATGCACCAACCCCGACTGTTGGCAGATGACAAACCGTGAACCGTGCCAGGACAGAGATGCTGCTGTGGTGTCAGCAAGCCGGATCTACAGGCAGTTGTTGAAGTTGTGTGCACCTGCAGCCGGTTGGAGAGGGGCATCCACTTGGCCTGCTGCTCGGGTGTGCCCTGGCTCAGGATGGTGGGGATGAACCTGGAGCGGGCAGAGGAAGAGAGGGGGGGGGGGAGGGGGGAGCGGATTGAGACATGCACAAAGAAAGCTTGGGCCACAGGGAGCTGACTCTCCGGCTGACTCCGGCTACAGCCAGCCCTGTTGAACAAGCACGGCAGGCGCCCCCCCTGCAGGCGCACATGCCAATGTGCAGCTCGAGGCCGCCGGGGAAGTATGCCAGGCTGCGCATGGCGATGCCGTCCTCCATGGACATGCGCTGCTCCCGCATGATCTTCCACATGCCCACCATGGCCTCCAGCCCACACACATACTCCTGCTCCCCTGCATTCAGGGGCAGAGGCACCCACGCACACAAGACGGGGTGGAACCCCTGAGGCAGTCGATAGCAGCAGGACGCGGTGCTTCGCGGCGGGGCACACGTACGAGTGAGGAAGTAGCGGTGTGTCTTGTCGCCCCAAGGCTGCGACGACAGCAGCTTGACCAGCTCCTCCCTGCACACACAGCACAGGCGGGAGTGCCTCAGCACCGACCAACGCCGACGTCGCCGACGCCACTGGTTGTTGCGATTGACATTCCCCTCACCTGCGCAGCAAGTTGTCCTTGCCCTCTGCCAGAAAGGCTGCCAGCTCCTCGCTGTCAAAGGTGGCCTTGCGGCGTTCAGCTGCCGCGTCCTCCATTGGGCTGGTCGAGCCGCGCATCACCGTCCGACATGGCGCCTCAAGCAGTTGGGTGGTGCGGGGGTCGGCTCGAGACGACATCGCGGGCGGCTGCCAGGCTGCACGAGTCGCTCTGCGCTTGCAATCGCCGTGTGATCAAGTCAAACTGATCGAAACTCGATTGACGCATTGCAGGCGGGCCATTTCACATGTTGTACTCCACCAGTACAAAATTGCGAAGAACAGGGTGCGACTGGAGCGACGCTGCCAATAGCCGCCAATAGCACGACCCCATCAGCGCATCCCAAAAGGCTGCAGTCAGTTCGCGACAGCTGCGTTTTGGAAGCGGTCGACTCACCTGCTGGCCCTGCGCACCGCCCAGCTCAACCGACACGTTGATTGTAGAAGGTCAGGGACGCCGGCAGCGGCTCTCCGAGTGTAGGCAGCTCAACCGCTTTTGAGTGGCATTGTCAGTGACTCGGCATTGAACGAACGCCATGTCGGAGGAGATTGACAAGCATGTGCTCAAGAAGTACGAAGTGCAGCAGCGGCTGGGCAAGGGGGTGAGTGCCGCCACACGGCTGACGTCAAGCTGCCGTTGTCGCTTGAAGGATGCCAGCCGCGGTTGACGCCTTTGAGACTTGCCTGCCCTGCACACCTCTGCACACAGGCGTATGGCATTGTTTGGAAGGCTGTTGACAAGAAGACCAAAGAGGTGGTGGCGTTGAAAAAGATTTTCGATGCCTTTCAGAATGCCACCGATGCGCAGGTGGGGCTGCGGTGCTGGACGAGCAGGCATGAGCAGTGAAGCAGGGCACATGCACATTTCACCCAGCTGTTTCCGGTCTGTTCTGTTGCAGCGAACATTTAGGGAGATCATGTTCCTGCAAGAAATGAACAATCACGAAAACATAATCCGCCTGCTCAACGTGCTCAAGGCAGACAACGACCGGTGAGCAGCGCGCTGCGTGCCAGTACTTGCAGCAAAGTATGCCCAAAGCCGCATGTGTGGCGTTTGCAGCATCTTGGAAGCAGGAGCTTGAGCAGCAGTAGCATTGCATCGCGATTCGTGCCCATCACTGTGTGTTGTGTCCCCATGTTGCACCCGCAGCGACATCTACCTAGTGTTTGAGTACATGGAAACAGACCTGCACGCCGTCATCCGAGCCAACATCTTGGAGGAAGTACACAAGCAGTACATCATGTACCAAATATTCCGGTCACTCAAATTCATGCACACCGCGCAGCTGCTGCACCGGGACATCAAGGTTAGCCGCCATGTTGCTGCTTGCTCGGGATCAGTGGGGCAGATGCGCAGCATGCAGGCAGGGCTGCAACTGCTTGACAGAGAACAAGGTTTCATGCGTCAGCTGCATGGAGCCCTAGCTGAGGCCACCGCGTGTGTAGCTCGCTCGCCTGCCTCCCGGCCAACTGTCTCCCTTCTGCCTCGCCTGCCTGCCTCATCTCCCGCACTGCAGCCCAGCAATGTGCTGCTCAACAGCGAGTGCCAGGTGAAGATGGCTGACTTTGGGCTGGCTCGCTCTGTGGCTCAGCTGGCCACCGAGGAGGGCAACCCGGTGCTGACAGACTATGTGGCGACTCGATGGTACCGCGCCCCTGAGATCCTGCTCTCCTCACACCGCTACACATACGGGGTGGACATGTGGGCCTGTGGTGCGCGGCCGCTGCTGCCTGTCACTGCTGCCTGTCCCTGCTGCTTGCCTGCGTGTGGGCTGCCGAGGCTTGCCAGCGAGTGCAGAGGGGAGCTGGCACGTAGATGTTTGTTGCCGCCGTGGTGCCAGTGTGCTGCTGTTGTCACCTCTGCAATGCCCGCTGCGCCTCGACAGCCTCCTGCCTCATACTTTACTGCTGCGCCTGCAGGCTGCATCCTGGGTGAGCTGATCAATGGCAAGCCGTGCTTCCCGGGCACCTCCACCATGAATCAGCTGGACCGCATACTGGAGGTCACGGGGCGCCCCTCACCACAGGACATTGAGGCCATACAGTCGCCCTTTGCAGGTGCCCTTCTGTGTGTCCGTGTAATCTCTGCCTTGCTGGCGCCTTGCTTTTGTGTCTTGCGATGTGCTGTGCTGCTTGGTTCCTCCCGTCTCCCCACCCTTGCCTCCCTCACCCCCCTGAATGATTGCCCGCTGCAGCCACAATGCTTGAGTCGATGCGTGCGCCGCCCACGCCGCGGCTCGAGGCCACCTTCCCCTCGGCCTCACCCCAGGCCCTTGACCTCCTGCAGCGCCTCCTCCACTTCAACCCAGACAAGCGCATCTCCCCGGAGGAGGCGCTGCGGCACCCCTACTGTGCCCAGTTCCATAATCCCCATGATGAGCCTGTCGCGCCTGCCACCATCACCATCCCAATTGACGACAACACAAAGGTGCCTGGCACAGGGGCGCTGGTGTTACGAGTGCCAGGGTGGCGCTGGTGCCAGCTGCAATCAAGGGCGAGGCATTCACTTGCTGCCGCCTCCTGTCACAGCATGGCCCGTGGCCCGCCCTCTCCTTGCCCTCCCACAAGCCGCCCCTCCTTCCCCTCATGCACCTGCCGCCCTGCAGTACTCTATTGGCGAGTACAGGGACCGGTTGTACCTCGAGATTGTGAAGCGCAAGAAGGAGCTGCGGAAGGCACAGAAGGAGCGGGACGCAGCAAAGGCGGCACGCTCCAAGAGCCGCAGCTCGACATACAGCACTGGCACGGCCTCAGCCGGCGCCTATGGCAGCAGCGGCACCTATGGCCACGCTGCAGCCCACGTGCGGCACTGACCGGCCTGTATGATCCGCACCCCTTCCCTTCCTAACATCTCGTGACCTTGTGACCTTTCCTCTCCCTCTTCAACCCGGTTTTACCAGCTAATGTTTTGCTTCCACACGTCCTACATTGCTCCCTCCTTTGATGGTACCTTGTCTCCGTTGCAGCACTCAATGCTCCTCCTCCTTCAAGGGTTGCAATGTGCTCGTCATGCGAATAGCTGCTGTGCTGCTGTAACCTGCTCCTGTGCCGCAGCCAGCTCTTCACTGCCTGCCAGGCTGCCATTGAACTCCTCCTGTTAAGCACAACAGGGTGAGCGGGTGAGCAAAACAGCAGTACTGACACCAGCTGTGCACAACCCTCTCGCGCCCGACAGTACAGGCTCCATGCGCAGGCAGCTTTTGCACCCACTCGCACCGGCGTGCCAAAACACCGCTTGCGACGTGCAGCTCAAAGCAGCACAGCGCCTGCTCACCACAAGCCCCTGCAGGTCACGGAAAGCCTCTTCCAGCCGCTGCCGCGTGTCGGGCAGCATAGCGCTTGATTCTGCAAGGATGTTCTCCTGCAGGCAGGCAGGCAGCAGCAGAATCGCGCTCGGCAGACGTTCACACCGCAGCGGTGCCATCCGCGATTGCCCCCCCCCCTCCCATGGTACAGCACTGCTGAGACCATCGCTGCCAGCCTGGTGCATGTCACAGACACCTCCCTGCACCCACCGCATATTTGATGTCATGCGGGTCTGCTCCCGCATCCTTGAGCCGCTGCACCTTGCCGCCCTCTGTCTCAACCTCCGCCTGATACATGCCCAGCTCCTTGTGCAGCCGCCTCACCACGCCGGCCTTAACTTTAAGTGTGCGCTTGTCAGCATCAGACATGGTTGTAGCCTGAGTGTGAGGTGCACGCAAGGGAGCAGATCGACACCCGGGCGGCGCACTTGCACTGGGCGGCAGGTGCCCAGCGACCTTCGGCGCCCACTGCAGAGCGTTCTGTTGACACGCATGGCACGCGGAAAGCAGACAAGAAGCAGGGACAGCCGCGACGGCGATGCAGATTGCTTGATCAGAAACTCGCTGCAACATATCGCACCGCTTCGGCTGCGTCCTGCTGGTCAGGTATGGGAATTGCTTGTGGAGTGTCTACGTTTATCGCTGGAAGTTCAACCGCAGGCCGGTGGGTGGCGCAGAGCAACCAGAAGGTGTCACAACAACTAAGAGCAAGATGGTGTGAGGGAGGTCGATTGGCCTCAATACGGCCTTATGCTGCCACCCCGTACCGCCTGCCAGCTCCGCTCGAGGCAGGACAGCTCATTGCTGCCAACCGTCCTTGGCACTGCTGAGCACAAAAGCAGCCAGAGCAGCAATATCGTCATCCGCCAGTCGAGGGCCAAAGGTGCACGCACCCTGCAGCAGGAAGGGGGCAGGTCAGCTGAGCATGGCACGTGCTCGTTTACAGACCATTTTCAGGCACTGTTATTGGGCAACATCGCAATGGGTCCGCCTCACATCACCCGCAACCCACCCTGGGGGCACAACTTGCACCAAACCTGCACCACACATGGCAACGCAGGCGTGGTGACTGGTCAGTTTGAGTTGGGCAGGCTGAATGAATCAAGGTGAACCAGGTATGCTTGTTCACAGCATCTCTCAAGCCAAATTCTGTCTATAGCATGGAAAACTGCATACGCACCCCGGCATGCTGTTGCGCCCATTAGCAATGATGGCCACCATTGAGTCCTGGTCGGCATAGCCGTACTTCTCCAGGTCACGCTGCTGCAGTGTTGCATCTCGCCTGCAGCACACATCGCCCCAAGTGCACAATTCGAGTCAGGCCGAAGGTAGGCAGGCAGGTGGAGAGTCTGGCACAAGCACGTGTGCGTCACGGAGAGGCGAGCACTTTTGTGCATTCATTCACAGCTGCTTTCGTTACCTTATGATGTTGCCGCCACCGCTGTGACAGCCCGCACAACTCCTTTCAAACATTGCAGGGGCATCAGCAGCACAAGCTGGTGGTGTGAGCATCAGCAGGGCTGCGATCGTCCAGGTGCCGGCCACGCCCGCTGCTGCCACCGTCGCTCGTGCAGCAGCGTGCTCTGTGCGCATCGCTGCTGCAGCTGGCGGGCAAGCCATACTGCAACGTGAACTACAGATGGCTGGTCGCCGTTGGGCGGCGGTGCAGCAGTTCGTGGGTCTTGCCAGCAGCATCGCTGGCCAGTGAACGGCAGTGAGAGGGAATCGAAAGGAAGAAGCAGAGTGCAGTTCGCAAAGACGCCGCAGCGTTGATTGATTGAATGCCAGCGGGATGCCCGCCACGCGACACCTTTACCGTCAAACCGTCCCTCAATACATCCTTCTTCTTCTTACAACGTATCTGTGCCACTATCAAACGGGCGCCAACTACAAGCCCTGTGACACGCCAGGAGTTCAGTAGGGCACTGCCGACACAACACCGAACCCCGGCAATAAGTGCAGACTAACATCTGCCACAAACTGAATGAAAAGTAATAACTAGTTTAGGGTGAAATGAAATGTCAAGGTGGATGAAAACGAAAACTGGACCGAAGATGTATGTGGTCTGCCGACGGCATGTGGTGCCCTTAGCGGGCGGTGTGCAGCAAGGACCCATGGGGTGAGAAGGGGAAGCGGGAGCAGGGATCGCGTGCAACACAACAGGATGCTTCAGCGGAGGAAGGACTGTGTGGGAGTTCTGGGTGTGAACATAGTGCCTTCGTGCGAGGGCAAGGGGGAGGCGCTGCCGAGCAGCTTGGGCGGTTGAGGTGCAGGCGGTGGCCCGGACAAGCTGGGGATGCCCGCGCCGCGAGGCGTATGGGGTGCACACTCAGGGTCCAGTCCAGTCTTTGACTTGGGAACTTTGACGGGTGGCAGCTGGCTGGTGATGCACTGCAACAACGGGGGGGCACGGGGTATGAGCGGAAGCTACCGGCGGTGTTGACAGGAGTGAGCTCGCTGCGGTGCAGTGCAGCCGCCCAACGTGCGAGTGCAGCCACGCGTCAGCCCGGCCAGAAGCGCAGTCAGGCAGTCTGCTCTCGCGAGTCAAGTTATGTAAGAGGCGGCAAGCCGGCCGCAGCGCAGCGCAGCGCACCTGGTCCACCTGCATGCTTGCACAAGCGGGGAAGTAGCGACGGTCGACGGTTGGGGGCTCGGAGGTGGAGGTTGAAAGGGTTGCTCAGGTGCGGAGAGTTGCTGGGGCTGGCTGTCGCACAAGGGATCACAGGAGTTGAGGCGTGGATTGTGGGGTGGGAAGTGACGTCGCGTGTTTAAATTGAGATTTGGAAGGCCAAGGGACACAACCGCCGTATGTCGTACCAGCTGCAGATGCGGGCCGACAGGGTCCTCGACAAGCTCTGCCACTTGCAATTGCAGGGATTGGGGGTGTGCCGCAAGCACCCGTCCCCTCTCCTCCTTCCGTCCCCTCAGTTCGAACAACCAATCTCGCATCGTATGCTTACAGCTTGAGCAAGCAGCAGCTAGTAAATATCATCATCTCATGGCACAGTTTGTGAACGAGCATGGGAGCAGAGGCATTTGTGCAGTGAAACAGAACGACCGCAAACACCATGGCAAAGCAGGCGGCAGTGACAGCGTTGTCAGACGAAAGAGACGGAGTCGGGTGGGGGGGCAAAAGTGGCGACATAAAATTGAAGAGGAGCTGAAGCACCAGCAAGACGGAGGGCAAGTGTGAATACAGCAGTTGAGTACAAGCATTGGCGCGTCAAATTGACGCGAGAGACAGTTTTGAAGGCCTGTGGCGGCAGCATGCGGACGCGCATGCCAGGCCGGCCATCTCTGCTGCGGCAGTGGCCGCCTAAAGCAATGGCACGCTCTAGAAGCCGGTGCCAGAGCCCTGCTTGCGATGCTGCGGCATGGCCGACTTTGCTGCCTCGGGCACGCTCTCCAGCACGACGCTGGACCAGGGCAGCATGGGGTAGCAGTGCTCCAGCTTCCACATGTCCATGGACGCGCGCTGTGCCGCAACCTCCTCCTCAGGCAGCTGGTCATCGGCCACCAGCACATCAAAGGGGGCCACCTTGCTGGTGTCTGCCACCAGCTGCCAGACACGGCCCGGCCAGCGAGGCAGCTGGACAACCTGCGCGTGTGAGGTACAGTTGGAGGGCAGATCGAGGTAAGGTGGGGTGAGGTGGGGCGAGGCGTGGGGAGGCGAAGCAAGCACGGCAAAGCACGCTTGGACAGCATGCTCTCCCTGGGTAATGCACAGAGCCCCAGACCCCGCACGCTCGCCCCGCCTTGCCTGCGGAAGGTGGCTGGAGTTGAAGGCGATGTAGAGGCCACCGCCGCCAGGCTTGCCCAGAGTGTAGGCCAAGAAGCGAGAGGCCTCCGTCCAGTCTGGCTTGGCGGGCTCTGTGCCGTGCCACTGCACCTCCGAGTCGTTGATCCAGCTGCTGCGGCGCAGCTCCTTGTGCTTGTGCCTGCAGGCATCCAGGGGCATCCAGAGGGCACGGCGTTGTGAGGGGCAGAACACAGCAAAGTGACACAGAGGCGTGTGGCTGGCTGGCCAGGAGACGCGTGCGGAGGGCAGCCTGCCATCGCGCTGTGCTGGCCCACTGTGTGTCTCCGCAGCATGCGCTTGGCGGCAGCCCTGGCTTGTGCGTGCCTGAGTGAGATCATGTGGCGTGTGAAGCGCAGCAGGCCGTCGTCGTCTGCCGCCGCCTTGTGCCAGTCCAGGTAGTTGAGGGGTGAGTCGTGGCAGTAGGTGTTGTTGTTGCCGCCCTTGCTGCAGCAGCAGAGCAAGCACCGCGCGAGTGAGACACGAGCCTGATGGCACGCTGAGCAATGGGTAAGCAGGCGCGAGAGTGGTGCAGACCTCAAATATCTGCCGTGCCCAGACCAGCCCCAGCCCCAGCCGAGGCCGAGGCCAAGGCCGAGGTCGAGGCAAAGGCAGTGGCACAAGCATGCAGTTTGCCTGCCACCGCCGCCCCCCCCCTCCCCGCCTTCCACACCCACCTGTGCCCATACTCGTCCCCCATGAACAGCATGGGCACCCCGTGGGCCACCAGCAGCGCCGTCATCATGTTGCGCATCTGGCGCTGGCGCAGGCTGTTGACCGCGGGGCTGGTGCTGGGGCCCTCCTCACCGCAGTTCCAGCTCAGGTTGTGGGCCTCACCATCCCTGCACGCAAGGCAGCGGGGTGCAAGGCAATCAGAGTCAGGCGGCGAGTGTGTCACGGCAGTCCGCGCCGAGAACGAAGAGGCAGCGTGTGTAGACAGCTGCCAGTCTTGCACCTCGCAGGCCAAGACATGTGCCACACCCATGCACCACGCACACCCGCCTGCAAGCAACATGCCCCAGCGCCAAGCCTGGGCTGTGTTTGCGCCTACAGCGGGTGCACCTGGCACCTGGCTTGCACATCCTGCCATACAACGCACGCATGCCCTGGAGGCCGACTAGAGGGATCCACCCGCCACGCCTCCATGCCGCCACCTGTCACCTGTTGTCCTCTCCGTTGGCTTCGTTGTGTTTCTCGTTGTAGGCCACCAGGTCAGCCAGCGTGAATCCGTCGTGAGCAGTCACAAAGTTGACAGAGGCGGTGGGGCCGCGCCCGCCCTTCCAGCGACGACCAGAGTTGGAGCCCCACCTGCACAGGCGCAGGCAGGGGCAGGCGGGGGCAGGTGCAAGTGAGCTATGCAGCCGCAGCATCCAGCCGGCCGCAGCCGTGCCTACTGCCTGCCTGCCAGTACCTCCAGTACAATCTGTGCCTGTTGCCTCCTGCGGACAACCCCCTGCCAGTACCTCCAGCCAACCCACCAGTCGTTCTCTCCAGGCTCCGCCACATAGATGTGTGGGCTGCCGCACAGCACGCTGGCCATGTTGCCTACCCACGGCCCGTCTGTGCCCTTGGCAAACTGGCGCACAGTGTCTCGGAAGTGTCCGTTCCACTCGCTCCAACGGCCGTAGTGGGGGAAGGCACCCACCTGCGCAGTGGCAGGCCATGTGAGGAGCTGGCTGAGAGGTGGCGTGAATACGCGAGTATAAGGCGCTTGGCCCTGGTGTGCAGGCAGGGCGGGATGCTACGGGGCGGTGCAGCACAGCAACGTCTTGAGCATGCGCTGTCCACCAATCCACAGACACAGGCGAAAAGGGCAGGCAGGCGAGCTCCGACAGGCAGGCAGGCAGGCGGGCACCTGGTTCAGCCCGTCACAGTCCCATGCCTCGGCAATCATCTTTGTGTCCTTGAGCACGGGGTCGGCGCTGATCATCTCAATGAGCGGCGGGTCTGCCAGCGGGGTGCCTGTGGGCACACCCGCGCCGTCAGTCATGAAGCCAGCCTCACACACGATGGCGCCCTTGGACTTGACGGCAGCATAGCCGCCACCAGCCTCCGCGTCGCTGTCCGACAGCCAGCCCTCAGCGTCGCTTTCAGACTCGAAAGGCTGCGGCGTACCGGGGGAGGCTGCAGCTTCTGCGGCGGCGGCTGCAGCCAGGGCCGCTGCCGCTGCGGTTGCCGCGTCCTCGCTGTCGCTTGCATAAGCTGCCGGGGGCACAGGGTCGCATGGGTGCCACATGGAGGGGGCGCGAGTCATGATGGAGCCCAGGTCAAACCTGCAGGGCGGGGGGAGGGTGTGAGGCAGAAAACAATCACGGACGGGCGCTTGGCGCTTGATGAGACGAGCGTTGTGCTGACAGTAAGGCGCCAGACTCAACAAGGCGCTTTTCCCTTTGACAAGCACGGCATCCTTTGTGAAGATCTCAGTCGGCTCTACCCATTGCCGCAGCATGGGGCGGCATGCTGCTGCGTCAGCAGGCGGTGCAGCTGTGCTGTTCAGCTGTGGTGCCTGCATGCTGCACAGCCCCAACCGACCACCGACCCGCCCACCCACAGCACGCACCTAAACCCGTCCACGTGCATCTCCTGCACCCAGTAGCGCAGGCAGTCGACAATGAACTGGCGCACCACCGGGTGGTTGCAGTTCATGGTGTTGCCGCAGCCGCTGTAGTTGTAGCACTCGCCGCCGGGGGCAAGCATGTAGTACACGCGGTTGTCCAGGCCCCTGCAGGTGCCACAGCAGGAGTCCAGCGGGGGTGACAACACGGGTGGTGCACCAGGTGGGGAAAGTGCGCAGATGCGCCTGCAGCTTCCTCCGCCCCTGCGGCCACCCCCAGGCAGCGCACCTGAAGGACAGTGTTGGCCCCTGCTCGTTGCCCTCTGCTGTGTGGTTGAACACCACATCCATGATGACCTCAATGCCCCGCCTGTGGCACTCCTTGACCAGCTGCTTGAACTCATTCAGCACAGCACCGCCACCTTCGCCCCGCGCGGCAGCTGCCGAGAAGCGGGCCATGGGTGCAAAGAAGCCGACAGTCGAGTAGCCCCAGAAGTTGTAGCGGTACGAGTCAGAGCCAGGGATGACCTGCGAGCGGCAGAAGGGGCGATGCTTGGTCAGGGGATGCATGTGCTCGTCGAGCTGGTGCCGCCACTGGCTCGGGCTGCCTCCATCGTGCCATGGGCAGGTAGGCATGGAGGCAGGCAGGAGGGAGGGCAGGCAGGCGGGAAGGAAAGCAGGAAGGAGGGCAGGGAGGCAGGAAGGCAACCCCCCCACACACACCTGGTAGTACTCCAGCTCATTGAACTCGTGCACAGGCATCAACTCAATGGCATTCACACCCAGCGCCTGCAGGTAGTCCAGCCGCTCAATAACGCCCTGGAAGGTGCCTGCACGCACAATTGGGGCACAGCGGCAGGCAGTGGGCTAGGGGCAAGAAATCGGCAGCTGCAAAGGCGGCCAGCAGAATTGATGCCCTGCCCTGCTCCACAGGCAAACTGTGGGCGATGCGCCCGCAGCGCATCCGCAGTGTGGCAGGCTGCGCGACAGCACCCCAGCACATGGCCACACACAGCAGCCCAGCAACAGGCCCGCCCTGTGTACAGCTCACCCGGCGCCGTAACCCCAGAGGACGAGTGCTGAGTGAACCCGCGCACATGCATCTCGTAAATCACCAGGTCCTCCATTGCCAGGCCCAGCGGGCGATCCCCCTCCCAGTCAAACTGAGCGCCGGGCTGCGGCAGGGCCGCCGCTGCCTGTGGCCAGGTGGCGGCATACCCCAACACTCCGGGAGTCTTGTAGGCCAGATCCTGCAGGCAGCCAGAGAGAGATGGGCGGGCGTGTGCTTGTGCGTGTGCACACAAGCTGGGCAGGCAGGGAAGGAAGGAAAGCTGGACGCAGCAGCACACGGCTCACAGGTCCCATCTCGCCCCAGCGCTGCCGCCCGTTGACAATGACTTGCGAGTAGGGGTCCAGCACCACACGTGCCTGCACACATGCACATGCGCAGGGAGGCGCATGCCGCAGCGTGAGGCGTGTGCGCACACAATGCCCTTGGCGGCAGCACGGCACGGCACGCAGCACACATGCTGGCCCCTCATCGAGAGGCGCTGCACAGCACGCCACCACACCACAGCATGCACCACAGCATGCATGCCACGCACCGGGTCGTGCCGCTGCCCCTCGCTGTCCTCATGCTGCTCGTCGTTTGATCCGTACACGCGATAGCCGTACAAGAGGGAGGGGTCCAGGCCGGGCAGCGCGATGTGCCACACGTCCCCCGTGCGGTTGGCCTCAGGGGCCAGGGGCACCTCCAACGTGACGCGCCCAGCCCGCAGGTCAGCCTCGGAGAAGAGGCACAGGGTGACGCCCCAGGCATTGGAAGCAAACAGCGCAAAGTTGGTGACGCCCTGCAGGCAGGCGGGTCGGCAGGCGGATGAGGCAGAGTGTGTCCGCGGAAGCGTGCGTAAGGCGTGAGCATTGGTCAACCTCGCAACATGTTGCACTAAGCAAATCCAGCAACCTTCCAGAGTTGCAAGAGTCGCATCAAGACTGGCACAGATGCCCCAATATTGAGTATAGACGCTCCGTGCCGCTGGCTGCAAGTCCTGCAGCTGCCCATGCTAAGTTTGCATTGGTGCAGCATGCCAATCCTGACTGCCCAATGGCACAGAGCCAAATGCTGGGCTGTGAATTTGCAACAGCGACTCACGGAATGAGGGTCCAGCGTGGCGCCCATGGGGTCGGCCCTGCCGCACAGCGGTTGGCCATGAGCCCAGCTAGCCTCCTGCCCTGACGCCAAGCGGTGCTGGTCCCCATGTGCAGAGGCTGCTGCTAAGGAGGGCGCCAAAGGGCTGGCCACGCAGCGAGGCGGGCACAGCGGGCGGCGGCCACGGAGCGGCGCGGTGCACAGGCGTGGTCTGCAGGGGCGAAACGACTGTCAGCTGCACGCACAAGCGTGCTGGAAGGCTCTGCAGGGGCTGCCGGCGCGCACAATCTCGCACCTGCAAACTCTCACAACTCTTGGTTGTGCTGAGTGCAGGCCCACCAGGCCGCGAGCTGCGACAGCACAATGCACAGCCTGCATGGCCATCGCTGGTATGCTGCGAGCGCCTAACGACAGGCAAGACGTTAGTGGTGAAATCCAAGCCAGCCGATGCGGGCCCAACGGCTCAACAGAGTGCCTGTGAGTGTCGAATGCACGGGATCGGCGGTGTCGGCCTGCAAGCGGGACGATGAGGCAGGACAGGCAGGACGAATTTATTTCTCAGGCACGTGCACAGCATGTGTGCTCCAATTGGCCGCAGCGGCCATGTCCACGTCGTGTCATGCACCTGCTACTCATCTTGCAATACTCGCGCTCAGAAAACGCTGCCTTGTCGGGCCCAAACGCAGGCGGCATGTAACAGCCATGCAGTCTGGGTGAGGGATTGCCCGCCAACAGTTGCAGACAAGCATTGCCAACAACACCGCCTTCACCTCCGTGTTTCACCGTACCACCGTGTCTCACACCGCTCTCTGCAGCAAGCCTGATGGTGCAACAGAGTGGATCGAAAGCAACCTGCAGCTGGGCGCAGTGACCAACATCAAATCTGCGGGTTTGTGCACACCAGGAATTCTTCGACCTGCAGCCATGCCGTGGAGCCTCAGCTGCGTCACGCTACACGCTACATGCAGGCGGCAGCTCCTGGTCCTCGACCTACATCTACACCACAGAGAGCGGCCCCAAGCTGTTTGTGAAGACCGCGATGGGCCGCAACCCAGCCGGCATGTTTCAGGGGGAGGCCCTCGGCCTGCGTGCCATGCAAGGTATGTTTGTTCGCTGCTGGCTGGCAGCAAGCAGCCTGCGCTGCCCTGCTGCATGCCAGTGGCAGATCGATAGATGCCATGCAGTTGCTCCAGAGCAGCAGTCCTTTGATGCTGTTCAGCCAGTGTTGCTGCTGTAGCCACCGGCGCGATCCACGTGCCAGAGGTCTTCCACTTTGGAGCCCTGCCATCAGGCGGAGGAGCGCCAGGCGGAGGGGCGCTTCGTGGTGGGGGCAGCTTCATTGTCATGGAATACTTGGACCTGAGCGGGCGCTGCGATCAGGGTGGGTGTAATGACTGAGCAATATTGCCGCTTGTTAAAAGTTTTGGTGTGGAAGCACGTGCGTGGGCAGACAGGGGTGCCGTACCTGTTGCTGCATGCAGGTCGCTGCGCACTGTGCTTCGTCGGTCCTCCGTTCCCCAAACCCTGTGGGATTGACATGGCAATGTCCTCCCCGTCCCTGATTCTTGCAGCGAAATTAGGACGCCAAGTGGCACACATGCATCTAGCTGCACCGCAGCATGATCATGGGGCACAATTTGGATTTGAGTGCGATAATACCATCGGTGGCACACCTCAGCCCAACCCCTGGGAGGACGACTGGGTGGAGTTCTTCCGAAAGCACCGATTGCGGCATCAGCTGGGCCTGGCAGGCAACAGCCGCCTGAACTCACTTGCAGAGCCGCTGCTGCAGCCAGGGGCGCTGGAAAAGTTTTTTGATGGCGTTGAGGTCAAGCCCAGCGTGTTGCACGGTGCGGACAGCTTAGTTGTTGCTGTTGCAAGTGCAGGTGACGGACCCGGCATCAGCAATTGCGGCTGCTGATGCAGGTGACCTGTGGAGCGGCAACATAGCCTCTGTTGACGGCGAACCCTGTATCTTTGACCCAGCCACTTACTATGGACATCACGAGGCAGAGTGGGGGATGAGGTGAGAAGCACAAAATGGGTTGTGAGTGCCCCGCCGCGGCTGTGTCCTTCCAGTAGAAAACAACTTTGGCTTTCGTTGCTTTGCTTGCAGCTGGTGCGCTGGTTTTGGCACGTCATTCTGGGCAGCTTATCACGAGGTCATCCCGCGAGCACCTGGGTTTGACGTTCGGGCGGATTTGTACACATTGTATCACAAACTGAACCACCTGAATTTATTCGGTGGTGGTTACGCGGGAGACTGCGAGCGGCTGTTGAGTAGGCTTGTCAAACGGCTGTGATGCGGTAGCTGTACGGCTTCATTCAGTGCATGCAATGGGCCTTGGCCGGTTTCGATTTTCATAATTCATGCTGTGGATCCGCATGATGCCCCGCTCTAGCGGACAGGCTGTATGTCCACTACATGTTGAGTATCTTGTATTGTTGATTGCTTAACACTACAGCCCCTTCCTTGTGTACCAGTTGTTGCTGCGAAGCTGAACGCTCACAAATTGTTGGGCTTAATCGTTGCAACTTGCGTGCACTCCAGGACCCCACAAACTATCGGACACAACTTGCTGGGGAATCGCAGCTTCGTTCCGCGCAAATGGCTGCGGCCAAAAACCAACTTGGCGCGCCGGTGCCAGGCCTGCTGTTGCTGCAAGCAGTGCTGGAGGATCAGCAGGGAGCTGACGGAAGTGACTGGCGACAAAGCGGGGGAGCTATTGGCAGCGGCGGCACCAGCGGCGAGCGTGGCAGGCTCAGCGATGCAGCAGCCAAGCAGGCGATACGAGAGAAGAATCGCTTAGCGCAGCAGCGGTTTCGAGAGAGGCAGCGTCAGAAGCTACAGGAAACGGGACAACAGCAGGAAGCCCTGCAGCAGCAAATTGATGAGGTGCGACCTGCGGATGTCGTTGATGTCATCGGCATGTCAGCGGGGCGTCGTTGTTTCATCACCCTAAACAACTCGCATGACCCTGCTGTGCAGCTAACGGAAGACAACCAGAGGTTGCGACGACAAGACATTGTCTCAACAAAAGTGCTTGCAGTGCGTGATGCCATGCTGCTGACCCTGGCCTCGTTGCGACCAGCCCACACACAGCAGGAGTCCCAGCATGCGTCACCTCTGCCGCAGCCCGCATGTGTGGCAGCGCATGGGCTGGCCAAGGCAATTCACGAGTTGCCTGACGAGGCTGAGATGTGTGATGCAGCTTTAACAGCCGACAGCCCGGTCCAGCAGTCATCAGGCAATCTCTCGACTGTGGTTTCCACAGGCGTGGAGCAGCAGGAAGCGCAGCAGGCACAACAGCAGAGCGAGCGGCCACCGCCTTGTCTTGCACAGGCAAACCATGCTAGCAGTGGCAGCATGACTGATGCACAGATGCCCCAGTGCATGTTGGGCGAGCAGCACCGCTCCGGCACCTCGTCCCAGCTGGACGGCAGCGCCCTGCGGGAGGTCAACAGCATCCCGCCGGCCAGCGATGCGGCTGTGTTGGCGCGTGTGGACGCCATGACTGACCCCGAGCATCTGGTGGGTGGGGGTGGGGGTGGGGGGGGGCAGGCTGGCTGGAGGCTGCAGCACGGCACTGGGCTGCACAGTGCATGTGGCTGTGCGAACAATGTTGTGTGAGGCTGACCTTGTTGCTTGCTGTGCCTACGATGACTGACACTTGTGTTATCTCACGTCTTGTTTCAGCTGGACTTCTTTCGCCAGTGGCAGGCTGAGTTGACGGCCAGTTATGACGCTGCCAGCGCAGCCGGGTTTGACGAACAGAGCGTGGCGCATGTGGAGACTGTGTGTGACCGCATGACGCAAGTGTGGTGGCACGTGGGCCAGCTGAAGCCAGCCTACCTGTGCTATCTTGCTCACGTCGCTCTGCCGGACAACTCCGGATCGTTGCCGCTGTGGCGAGAGATTGCAGAGGAGTTGCTGCCTGAAATGGACAAGCAAAGCATCAACATACTGGTAGGGTGGCTGCCCGGGTTGCCGTCGTGTGGCACATGCCAGACTGCCTGTGAGTGCTGAACCCAAGCACTGTCTGTTTGCTCCTCCAAGCTATATGACTTGTCGTGACCAGAGTTGCTTTACTCTTTGTTTGCCGTGTAGCGCCGCTGCTGGACGAATTACAGCAAGCGGATGGCCAAAATTGCAGTGGGTGTGTCGCGGTGGGTGCAGCGGCTGCAGGCGTATGCTGTGCAGCCGCCCAGCGGCCTTGTCACAGATGCCAACCGCTCCCTTGAGGTGAGGAGCCAGAACAGGACAGCAGGTGGCAGAGTGGTGCGTGCTGGTCGCGCTTGGAGGCAGTCTTTGTTGCTCTGTCACTTGGCCCCTGTAGCTCCCTTTGGCCCACAGCTCTTCTTCTGTCCTGCGCTGCAGCTGCTGGAGATCACCAGCCACATGGCAGCTGCAGTGAATGAGGAGTACATTGCCAGGTTGATTGCAGGCGTGACGTGATGCTGTCTTCACAGCCGGCTGCCAGTGACACGTCGTGCGGCTGCCCTCTGCTGGCGGCCTGCTTGTGGTTGGTGCATGCCTTTCACGCCACGGTTGCTCTGGACTCCCCTTCCCACCTGCAGCATGGAGTTTGTGGCGGCGCAGTTCCCTGCAACCAGCACATTGACAAAGGCTTTGGTCAACTACCGCTCTGCGCCCTACCTGCCCGACCTGGTGGCCATCGTTGTCCAGCTGGTGGCGCTAGACAGCAAACGGCGGCAAACTAGGGGCAAGCGGTAAAGGCTGGCGATGGCGTGCAAGGTTTCATGGCTTGACAGTCTGTTTTATGCGGCCTGGCTGTCGATTGTTTGAATCTCCACTTGCCGCCAAGATTGTACGGCGGCGGGCAGTGCCCGCTTCAACTGGCATACACTCAAGCAACGCTGCATGCAATCATTATTGCAGGACTCTAACAGCAGCGATTGTAATCGGACAAAGATCTCTTGAGTTTGCATTACAGGTGCATGAGGTGATGATGAGGAAGTGGCCCCGTTCGCCGGTCTTATGCACGGGCGATCGCTGCACCGGGTGTCTGGTGTGACATTGCGGCCTGAGCCATGCAGCAGGGCGCCGGGCAACACCAGGCAGCACCTTTTTCGGGTTTGTCTGTCGAGGGTCTGGCCAGTCTGATGTTCTCTGCCTCAAACGGCACGGCGGCCCACCCGGCTCCGCAAGCCGCCCCCACCCTTCCGTATGCACCCACTGCCGAGCAAACACACGGGCAATCTGGGCAGCACGCTGGTGGGCTGCAGGTGCCAGCAGCACAAGGCAGCTGGCTGCAGCCTGATTCGCCTTGGGGCGATGGCGGCGTGGCTGCCGGCACAACCTACAGCGGCCGCCTCGACCCCGCAACTATGGCAGCCAAGCTGTCAGCAGCCCGTGAAAAGAACCGCCTGGCGCAGCAACGGTTCCGGGAACGGCAGCGCGAAAAGCAAAAGGCAGCCGGGGAGCAGTATGAAGTGTTGCAGGAGCAGATTGTGGAGGTGCGGACCTCGCCTTGCCGCGTCGACCGCCATCAGCCCAGGCTCTTCGTGTTTCAACAATCACAGGCTGCTGCAGCATCCCTGACCCTTGCATCATCCCTTCTTTCTCCTTGCTACGTGCAGATGGAGGACGAGAACGCACAACTGCAGCGACAGTACCGCATCTACGAGAAGGTGTTGGCGGTTCGTGATGCCATGCTGGAGACCTTCACCTCACTGCACCCAACCTCGAGCTCCTCTCAGCAGCAGCCGCGCCCGCAGCAACAGCAGCCCATGTCAGTGGCTGCTCAGGGCTTGGCGGACGCAATCGAGCAACTTCCCAGCGAGGGAGAGATGGAGATGGAGGCGGCCACACCGGCAGCCGCACCCCTGCGGGCCGAGCAGCAGCAGCGGCAGCAGCAGCAGGGGCAGCAGCAGGGGCAGCAGCTGGAAGTGCTTGCGTCAGAGGGCAGTCAAGACGCGGACTTTGGCCAGATGGCGTCCAACAGCTGCGGCAGTCGTGCTTCTTTTGACAGCCTGCGGCGGGTGCACCCACTAGCTGAGCAGCACCGCTCCGGCACCTCGTCCCAGCTGGACGGCAGCGCCCTGCGGGAGGTCAACAGCATCCCGCCGGCCAGCGATGCGGCTGTGTTGGCGCGTGTGGACGCCATGACTGACCCCGAGCACCTGGTGGGTGGGTGGGGGGGGGGGGGGGGGGGGGGGGGGGGGGGGGGCAGGCTGGCTGGAGGCTGCAGCACGGCACTGGGCTGCACAGTGCATGTGGCTGTGCTAACAATGTTGTGTGAGGCTGACCTTGTTGCTTGCTGTGCCTACGATGACTGACTCTTGCGTTATCACACATCCTGTCTTCAGCTGGACTACTACCGCCAGTGGCAGGCCGAGCTGAGCATGAGCTATGTAGCTGCCAGTGCAGCCGGGTTTGACGAAAAGAGCGTGGAGGAGGTCGTCAGGGTGCAGGATCGCATGATGCAGCTGTGGTGGCACATCAGCCAGCTGAAGCCAGCCTACTTGTGCTACCTGGCACACGCTGCTCTGCCAGAAAACTCTTCGTCCTTCCCTTTGTGGCGAGAGATTGCTGAGGAGGTGCTGCCTCAGATGGACGACACACGGCGGGCCATCCTGGTGAGGTGGCAACAACTTCTCGTCACAGCCTTTGCTCACAGCCACACGTGTGACCTCATGGTGTTTGCCGCTACTGCCTGCTGCAATGCGTTAGCATGCATCATCCCGCTGCAGCATTTTACCTGGATTCCTGTGTGCTCGTGCACTTCCACCCATGCTGTGTGCAGCGCCGCAGCTGGACCAATTACAGCAAGCGGATGGCCAAAATTTCAGTGGGTGTGTCGCGTTGGGTGCAGCGGCTGCAGGCGTATGCTGTGCAGCCGCCCAGCGGCCTGGTTACAAATGCCAACCGTGCCCTTGAGGTGAGGAGCAAGTTCAGGACAGCAGGCGGCAGAGTGGTGCGTGCCGGTTGCGCTTGGAGGCAGTCTTTGTTGCTCTGTCACTTGGCCCCTGTAGCTCCCTTTGGCCCACAGCTCTTCTTCTGTCCTGCGCTGCAGCTGCTGGAGATCACCAGCCACATGGCAGCTGCAGTGAATGAGGAGTACATTGCCAGGTTGGTTGCAGGCGTGACGTGATGCTGTCTGCACAGCCGGCTGCCAGTGACACGTCGATGCTGGCTGTGGGTGCCCTCTGCTGGCGGCCTGCTCGTGGTCGGTGCATGCATTTTATGCGACGGTTGCATCCTTTCTCCGCATGCAGCATGGAGTTTGTGGCTGAGCAAGCCCGTGCGACCACAGCTCTCCAGAAGGCTTTCATGAACCATGCCTCTGCGCCCTTCTTTCCTGATGTCATGACGATTGACTATCACATCCTTGCATTGGACAGCCAGCAACGGCAGGCCCGTGCTCAGGATGTGGCTGCTGAGCCCGGCTTGCTGTTGGAGGGCTCGGATGCCACAGCAATGACCTGATTGGCCGGCTTACAGCGTCTGCCGGCAGCTGCTGGTTTGAAGGCTTAGAAGTACCTGCAGAGTAGATCCTACCACTTTCTACCCTTTCCCACAGCTCATTCACGCTTCACCTTTGCTACACACCTGAGCCTCTGCGCACACGGCAGCCTCCTCCACCTGTCACCTGTCACCTTGTCAGTACTGTCCTGCACATCGTCATCCGCCTTGTTTGCCCCACAGCTTGCTTGGGCATATTTCCAAGCGATTCTCAAATGCTCTTAAATCTCGCATTTCTCATACATACCTTTATGGTAACTACGCTAGGTTATGCAGGATAGGAAGCAAACAAGCTAGCGGGGTTCATGGTCACCCGTGTGTTGCAGCAATGCAGCATGCCGCTCGCACATTGCTGCTCGAATGGCATCATCTATTTGCTGCGTCAAGCCTGCCTCCGGTTCAGACAGCACGCGCCAAAGTGCACGCAGTGCCTCTCGTGACAACTCAGTGCTGCAGGGAAGGAGGGAGCGTGGTGTACCAAGGAATGTGAGTGCAAAGCTTGCAAAGTCATGCTTGGGTGGCGACCACTTTGCCTGCAGCGCACCCGAGTTCGGAGTGCAGATCGCTCGTTAGCTGCCGATTGGGCTGCTTTTCAGACCAAGACGCAAGGGTTTTGCTGCTGCGCACTGCTTGCTCTATGCTGTGTCGCAACCCTTCCTGCATGCAGGCAACCACAGCAGTTCCGCATGTTGCAGGCAGACCGTGCCCGCCTCCTTTGCTGGGTTTCATTGGGCAGGACACAGTGAAAGACACAGGACACAGCCTCACGTCATGCTCCAGGCGCTGGATGGCTTGAGTCCTGAGCTTTTCCAACACCCCATTGCCCTTCAACTTGGCAACCACACCATCTGCATCTGCTATGCCGACACTGGTGTCAGCGGCTTCCGCCATGGGAGGCCGCTGCTCTCTGCTGCCTGTGCTGCCTGTGCTGCCTGTCTACTGAACAAGCTGTGCGACTGTTGTCAACGTGAACTGAGAACGAGCACGTTTGTCAAATCAACGTGCAAACTGCGGGTGAATGCTGTTACCAAATTATCGGCAGCAGAACATGAATGTGTGCAATCCAACGTGTGAGAGACGTTTGGTGCGAAAGCAGTACAAGTTCTGCCGACATGCTGCAATATGGTCAGACCAAAGCAGCTTTATTGAATAGCGCTGTTGTCTATGTGTGCCCGATGTTTCTGAGACAGAGGCAGGCGGTGGAGACGGGACAGCGCCGATGCGCTCCGCCCGCTGGTGAGTCTGGCTTGTCATCCGAAGCTGGTGAAGGTTCCGGGTGCCTGTGCAGATATCGCACAATGTGTCGGTCAATCAAATCGCAACGCCGTCTGCAAAGCTCACCCCCCGCCCTGTTGGCGCTGTGTCTCTTTGTCGGAGCCTGTATCCACCTATCTTTCTGCTCGTATCTTGCATGCGCCGATGCCCTTCAGGATGGTCCACCACCCTAGTGAAGCGTCTACGACTGGATCGCCAACTGGCTGGGCATGACGGTGCGGTGGTGTCCACAGCACTTCCCTCCCTCCAGCTATGGCTCACTGTATGCCTATGGCCGGGTGTCTCTGCCCCGCAGGCTGCGTCAACACGGTCCACTTCTCGCCAGATGGACAGCTGTTGGTGTCTGGGAGCGATGACATGCAGATCATCTTTTGGTATGTTGGTAATGTGCGTCGCTTTCAAGGCACCTCACTTGCGGTATGCCGCAATGCCTGCCTCCCGCCCCCACTTTGCAGGGACTGGCAGCTGGGCACGCGTGCGCTGGAGTTCCATTCAGGTGAAGGCGGCAGCAACCGCAGGGCTGACAGGCTGACAGGCTGGTGGGCCATGTGCCGGCGGACACTCTCACGGACTGGCCCATGGCGCTGCAGGCCACCGCAACAACGTGTTCCAAGCCCGGGTCATGCCCCAGTCAGCCAACGGCACCGTGGTGACCTGCGCAGCCGACGGCATGGTGAGGGTAGCCGCCATCCCCCAGGGATGTGGAGGTGCAGCGGTGGAGACCAGGCGGCTGGCCTGCCATCGTGGGCGAGCTCACAGGCTGTCGCTGGAACCGGGCAGCCCTCACTGCTTCCTGTCCTGTGGTGAGAGCAGCTGCCTGCCCCGCCCCCTCATCCGCTGCGTGCCTGTCCCTCTGCTGCCGGCATTTGGCCATGAGCAGGGCAGCGGGCGAGCTGGCCTCCCACCATCTCACTGTGTTGTTGTGTGTGTGTGTGTGTGCGTGCAGGCGAGGGTGAGGTTGTTCTTTTGCTGTCGAGGCCACCTTTCGCGTTGCACTGATGCGTGTGCGAGGCTGCATCTCTGACCTGGTCCACAGCAGGCTGGGGCGAGGCTGATTGCTTGCTGCTCATAGCGGAGGCTAGGCTTGCATCCCTGCCTCGCCGACGCCCCCCTCCCATATCCTGCGCAGATGGCGATGTGCGGGCCTTTGACCTGCGGCAGCCTGCTGCCGCCAACCGCCGCCTGCTGGCTTGCCGCACACAGCACGGCCGGCTGGAGCTCAATACGTGAGTGAGGCTGAGGCTGTGTGGTAGGCAGTGCGTCTCAGAGTGTGTGTGTGGATGAAAGGTCGTACTGCGACAGGGAAAGGTGCGGGCCCGCACTGACGTCAGCGCAGGCAGCTCAGCCTGCTGAATATGGCAGCCCAGCCCAGCCACTGACACGCACCCCCTCCTGCCTGCTTGTGCCCGCCAGCGTCCACTGCCACCCCGGCTCAACTCAATTCTGTGTGGCGGGCGGGGACCCGGTGGTCAGGTGAGCGGCGCAATTGGGTGCAGTGCAAGGGCGTCCGTTGAGCTGCCAAGTCCTGCAGCCCAGCTGCAGCGGTGCAATGCGTGGGGCGAGGTGTCAGCCCAGCTGCGAGGCGCCTGCCCTGCCCTGCCCTGCAGGGTGTACGACCTGCGGCGTGTGCCGCCCTCCGGTGACCCAGTCGCAGAGCCGGTGAGGTGCCGCCTGCCCTGAGAAGTGTGGCCGGCTGCCTGCACCCACCTGGTGTGGTGACGGGGCCAACCTGCTTGTCTGGCTGGGACGACTTTGAAAGCCTGTTTGCTGCGGCTCCACCCACTGGCCAGCAGCAGCAGCCTGACACCAACCTGTTTGGCTGCCTGCTGTGCCGAAGCGCGTTGCTGCACCCCCACGCCACACGCTGCTGTGCCCTGCAGCTGCGACGCTTGACGCCCCGTCACCTGCGGACGCGCAGCGCCATCACCATCACCTCTGCGGTGTTCAACCAGCAGGGGCAGATCCTCGCGAGCTTCAACGATGAGCACATCTACCTCTTTGCTTCAGAGCAGGCCGCGGCGGCTGCAGCACAGGCGGAGGCAACCAGCGGTGGTGCCAAGCCCCGCAGGCCTCCGGGAACTGCCGCTGCTGGCCCAGCACCCAGCTCGCAGCAGCGCCGTGCAGATGACGGCAGCTTTGGCCAGGGCGCCAAACGACGGCGCAGCAGTGGCGGCGCTGCAGGGCAGCGGGCCAGGGCTGGCGGCATCTCAGGACCAGCTGGCAGTGAGGACGAGGGCGAGAATCGGCAGGCAGCGGAAGCAGCAGCAGCAAGGGCCAGGATGCGCAGCCAACAGCGGCGTGCGGCAGCTGCTTTGGCGCTGGGTCAGGTCCAAAGGCAGCGTGCTCCTGCAGCGGTGGCTGCACGGGCGCATGCCAGCCTCAGGCAGCGCCTGCTGGTGCAGGAGGAGGAGGGGCAGGCTGAGGAGCAGGACGAGAGCATCGCTGGAGTTGAAGGGCAAGATAGCGGCGGGCGCACTGCCTTGGCAGCTAGCAGACCAATTTCCAGCCAGCAGGCTGTAGGCGATGCAGCTTGGATTGCGAGGCTGGCACCAGCAGCAGCTGGCAACACACCACTGGGTGCCTCTGTCAGCTTAGGGCAGCGGCAGAGTGACGGACAGCAGCAGGGTGATGGCACACAGGAGGTGTCCGGCGCTGTTGGCAGCAGCAGCAGCAGCGGTCAGGACGGCGAGGGAGAGGAGGGAGCGGGGGAGGAGGAGCTGATGTGGGTTGAGGCTCCCCAGGTGTGGCGGGCGCTGCACACCATACTGACGCCCATCCTTGGCTGGCCAGCCAGTGTGTGTGTGTGTGTGCTGCCCATGTATCGGGACCATGCGGTGTCTGTGCTCACCACGCCTGCTGCCAACCCACCTGTCGTTGCTGCCCTCCCGCGGTGCAGGGTGCGGTTGTGGATGTTGATGATGATGATGATGATGATGAGGAAGAGGAGGGAGCTGGTCTCAGGCGTCAGCAGCCCCGGGAAGCCGGCCATGGTGGTGAGGTGCAGCCGGGGTGGCCCAGCGATGATGTGCTGCAGTCGTACAAGGGGCATCGAAACTACCGCACAGTAAAGGTGGGCTGGTGTGCCTTGGCCATGCATGCCGGGCTGCACGTGCTTCCGGCCTGGTCTCCTGCATCTCGCTGCACGCCCCCTGCCTTGTGCCCCAAGTGGCATCCACAAACCCCGACTGAACCAGACCTGTGCTGGCGGTGCAGGGTGTGAGCTTCCTCGGCGCACAAGAGGAGTTTGTGATGTCGGGCAGCGACTGCGGGCACATCTTTGTGTGGTGTGCCGCCTCTGGCCGGGTGGTGGCCATGCTGCGTGGTGACGATGACACCGTCAACTGCCTGGAGCCACACCCCCACCACCTGCTGACGGTGGCCACCTCTGGCATTGATGACACCGTCAAGCTATGGACACCAACCGCAGAGGAGCCACAGGTGCGGGCATCGCCTGTGCAGCTGGCAGTGCATAGGTCCTGGTCAATCAGGCGCTGCTGAAACTTCAGACCTCATAATCGGAAAGGCTCGTGGTACTGCCATCTTCATCGCCCAGCTCGTAACCTGTTCCTGTCCGATGCAGGTTTTAGGTGCAGCGGCAGAGCGACAGATGGCTGCAAACCTGCATGGGCAAGGCAGTGCGGCTGCCCCCAGGATGGTGATTGGGCCCGACGTGTTGGCCATGCTGCTGCGGGCGCCTCAGATGATCTTCAATGAGGACAGCAGCGATGGAGAGCAAGGCCTGGAATCGGATGAAGATGAGGACTCCCGCGACAGCCATGGGGAGGAGGAGGAGGACGGCGAGGAGCACGTCGAGCGGCCTCGTCGGGGGAGGCGGCGCCGGCACCAGGAGCAAGAGCAGGAGTGTACCATTAGCTAGCTTGCCTACTGATGCTCACGCACGCCTTTGTTGGACGTGTCTGTGCCTTTGTTGTACGTGTCTATGCCGTCTGCATGCAACATGGTAACCAAAAGCGGAGACGTCGGCGGGGCGCCATGACCGCCCATGCCCGCGCATGCCGCACACAGCAGGAGCCGCGGCCTCATTACTGCGAAACGTCCGAAACTCGGCACACAAACACACACGATGCAGCAGGACCAAACGGTGGACCTAACGAGCCATGAGAACTCGCGGCCCGGCAAGCGAAGGAAAAAAACCGCTCCCCAGTATGTGGACCTGACTGCTGACTCCCCGGATGTGGCAGGTGAGCAGGAGGGAGGAGGGCAGCGCAGGAGGCCCGTGTTCTATTCTGGCGGGCCCGCTCTCGTCAACCTTGCCACCTTCACGCTCCCACCTCGCATAGGTGTTGCAGGTCCGGGACCCAGCAGCCGAGCGGCAGCAGCAGCAGCGTCCACATGGAATCACAGCCGCCTTGACATACCGCTCGCCGCCACTCGGTCTGCCACTGCTGGACAGCAGCGACAGCCTGCACAGCAAGCGACGCGAGGAGCCCCTCCTGCTGCTGAGCAAGAAGTGGTCGATGATTTCCTTGTAGCCAAGAAGCTGCAGGTAGGTTGGTCCCACGTCTGCCGCCAACTCTCAACCTGGGGTTAGAAGCTGCCACACATCCCACTGGTGGCTTTGCTGTCACTGTGCAGGAGGATGAGGACCGACGTGCTGCGGCAGCTGTGCAGGCCGATTCCCGCCTGCGACGCCGCTTTGACGAGTTGGAGGCTGCCGAGGCGGCAGCAGAGGCGCAGCAGGCTGCTGAGGCGGCTGGGAGTCGCTGGGGGTCTCTCGGCTTCCTAGACAGCTTGTTTGGCGGCAGCGGGGCGCATCGACGCGGTGCAAGTGGCACTGCAGCCGCCGCCGCAGCAGCAGCAGCGACTGGAGGGCCACCTGGTGGTCAGGGCCAGCGGCTGGGTGGCAGGGGTCCCCGCTCACAGCGCAGCCGCCGCGGGCCTGCTGGTGAGGGAGAGTATGCCAGTGCCATGATGGGGCACCTGGTACCGCCACCCTTCTACCACGGCCGTGGCAGGCGCGGCGGCGGCTATGCGGGTGAGGTGCAGCAGATGATGATGGGGCTGTCCAGCGGCTTGCCCGCCAACCTTGTGCTCAGGTGCGTTTGTGTGTGTAAGAGGGCAATGTTACACAGGAAGGCTTGACATTGCAAGATAATGTCATTGCGCTGTCGTGTGCCGTCATTTTGTGGTTAGCGTTGCTTCTGCCCACCGACCTGCCAATTTGCCAATCAATCAGCCTGCTGTGTGTGCAGTGGCCGCGATTTCACCGATGCGGATTACGAGCAGCTGCTGGCGCTTGATGCGGGTGTGAAGAAGCGCACTGCGCCGCGCGAGCGCGTCAGCCAGCTTGAGACCATGCGAGTGCCACTGGCCAGCAGTGTGCCTATGGGGGCCGGCAGAGGCAGTGGAAGCGACAGTCCTGCTGTGACGCTGGACACATGCCCCATCTGTTTGGAGGATGCTCGCCCAGGCGACAAGATCAAGCGTTTGGCGTGCGGGCACTCGTACCACAGCACATGCATCGACAGATGGCTGCTGCAGGAACGTAACAGCTGCCCCATCTGCCAGCGTGAGGCTGTTTGAGTCCTCTTGTACACTTGGAGCGATTTCACTGTAAAGTTTTCGCTCTCCAAGCCTGCACAACGGTATTGTTGGTTGGTTGGGAATTGGTGATTGACTCCAACTCATGCAAGCTGCCCTGCTGATCGCATAGCAAGGCAGAACAAAGTACCGCCGCTGAAGAGGCGACGATGGGCGCCAATGCAACTGCAGCTCGAAGCGTCTTAATCTCAATTTGTTGTGAACAGCGACGATGACCACCACCACTTTCACGGCTCGTGCGGTGGTCATAGCTGGTCGCCCCACAGGGAAACTCTGCGCGCTGCCGCCACGCCATGCAGCGCTCACTAGCAGCCGAAAGCTGCTCATGAGGCAGCAGCGGGCGGCACGCAACGATGACGGCAGCAGCAGTGGCAGCAGCGGCAGCGGGGCGGATGGCAGCGGTCTGCCGCCAGTGCTGCAGGAGAGCGATCTGGCATTCCTGCTAAGATTGGCAGGAGTCTCATTTGCTCTAGGCGCAGTCATCAAGTATGGTTCCTTGCTGGTCGATTTGCCATTCACTCCAAATGCTGCGGCGGGCACAGCGCTGGTCTTTGCTCCCCCGATTGCGTGGGCGGCATGGGCGCTGCGCAAGCAATGATTTGTACCCCCTGCCACTTTTGACTCTATTGTACAACAACAGCGTGTAAAGCTACATTGCAGCATCCAGCTAACCACAGTCAGGGTGTCAATCAAAGCTACGCTACACTGCATGGAGCTTGTGCTCTGCTTGCTGCTGCTGCTCGACGTCCCCGTGTTGCACCTGCCCTGCCGTCTGGCCACCATTATCGCCCAATCCCAGTTGCTGCAATTGCTGCGCCGCTTCCAACTCCTGCCGTTGCCGCTCTGGCGCAGCTGGAAGCAGCAGCTTGAGCCGATAGGCATCACTGCCCGACAGGTAATATTTTCGTAATCGCTTGTCACGAATGAACCCCAGCTTCTGATACAGCCGCAGCGCTCCACCGTTGGTCACCTCCGCCTCCAGCGCCACCTCTTCACAGCCCCCCTCCACCATGGCTGCTATCGTGCGCTGCACCAACTCGCTGCCTGCATGGGAGTGGTGCGGTGAGGAAAGCAGAGAGGTGGGCACAGGAGAATGAGCGGCATCCTATTGCGGGCTGATCGGTGGGTTCACCCAGGCACCCAAGCACCCAGGCACGAGTTCCTCAACCTGTTCCTGCAGTGCATGATGCGGGCCGCCAAGAGACAGCCTAACCATGCACCAACCAAGCATCCGGCTCCAAGCCGCACCTACTCCCAGGTATCGGAACGCTTTGTCAACTGTCAGCATGGCAATGTATCCGCGCAATGCCTTGCCGCGGTGTACATCCATTTTTGCAACCACAGTGCCAAAGCATTGCTCTCCTTTGAACACCAGGAAGCAGAGGTGAGGCCAGCTGTGCAAGAAATATCTGCAGGAACTTTGGGGCGTGCCTGAGCGCACGGGACGGTGCTTGCACCCTGCGCAGCACCGCGCAGCACCGCGCAGCCCACACACGCATTTCCAACCCACTGCTTGCCTGTATGTGAAAATGCTATAGGGCTCGGACAACTCGTTGTCAATCAAACTCATCACCTGCAACATGTGCAGCAGCTGGATTATGCGCCCAGCTGGCAAAATCCGGCTCGTTGCAGTCCCAACTCACCAATGGCAGATCATCCTCGTCCTTGTACTGCAGGCAGCGAGCGAATAATAGCCAACCTTTGAATATTGGAATCATGCAGATACGATTCATGCATCCCGCCGCTAGCGGGCCGAGGCCGTGGCCGCCGGTTGCAGCGACAATACAATGCAGCAAGCACACCTGTCGATACCACACATCCGCCCTCTCCACAGCAGGCTGCCTTTCAGCCTCCATCCACCTCGGTGCGTGGGCTGGGAGAGCGGGGCGATCACAAACAGGTGACGCAAGCAGGATGCTTGCTACAGCCAAGCCGATTCAAGTTGCTCGATTTGACAGCCGAGAAGCAAGTGTGAAACTGACGTACGCCAGTACATATATATATATATGTCTCGGCACCGTCGATATCACTCATTCAATTCATATCTGTACAGCCACCATGCATTCCACGATGCTGCAGAAGGCTATCAGCGCCTGCCCAGCTGCACATGTGGCCAGCCGGCGCACAGCGGCTGCTAGCGCAAGGCCAATGGCTGCCAAGAGGGCCCTCAAGTCCCTCAGGGTGCAGGCACAACAGGTGGGCTGGCGGTCTAGGAGCTTCGCCGCGCCCTGGGCAGCAGCGCGGTGCTTTGGGGCTGGGGCTTCGCTCAAGTGCCACGATGGGGCCGATGTGCTGCAGGAGGGCAACGTTGGCACGGTAGACGGTGCCACGGCTGCCGAAGGCTTGGTGCCAATGGCAGACTCGCTGCTGGAGCGCGCCAAGCAGGTGGTGGACAGCCAGTTCGTGGATGAGGCATTCGTGGTGAGGCGCCAAAATGTGATGTGTTGCGCAGGCGGCTACGGTTACTCATTGTGCGGTTGGTGGCTTGGATCGTTGGGCAACCTCCCACATGCTGCCCTGTTGAACTAAGTGCAGGAGACCTTTGTGCCTGAGCTGGAGGCCGAGCTGGCAGCACTGCAAACGCGGGCAGCAGACGCAGAGGCTGAGGCGGGCAAGCTGGAGGAGGCGCTGCAGGTGTGCCTGCCTATTAGGTCGTGGGTATGAGAAGGCATGCTGCAGCAACTGCTTTCAGTGACCAATAGTTAACCACGGCCGCTAAACACTTGTGCAGGACACCAAGGACAAGTTTGTGAGGCTGCAAGCGGACTTTGAAAACTTCCGCAAGCGCACAGCAGCGGAGAAGGAGAGCCTGCGTGCCTCCGTGCGTGGCGACACTGTGGCTGCACTGCTGCCCCTGGTGAGTGGAGAAGTGTGTTGTGAGCGCAAGCGGGCAGGAGTTGCCTGGCACTTCATGAGCCACCAGGCGGGATGGGCCGTACTTGAGCTCATGCAGGCAACATTTTGTGCACTTTGTGTGCACTTTGTTGCCGGGGCTTCGTCAACTGCGCGCTGCAGTGCATTGCACGTTCAAAGTGTTGCACTCTGCTGCTCCTCCAGGTGGACAACTTTGAGCTGGCCAAGAAGCAGTTGAAGCTGGAGACTCCCGGGGAGGAGCGTGTGGATGCCGCTTACCAGGGCCTGTACAAGCAGATGGTGGAGCTGTTCCGGGGGCTGGGGCTGGAGGCGACACCAGGTGGGCAGGGTGTGTAGGAGCTTCCTTGCATGTGCATCACGTGTGCTTCGTTGCATTCGTGCCATGGCACCACTACTCCTGTTTGGGCCGATGGTGACTCCTTGCTCTATCAGTCCCTCTGCCACCTGGCTGCCCCCCCTCTCAGCCTCACCTGCTGCTGCCGCCTGTCCTGCCCTCAGGTGTGGGGTCCCCCTTTGACCCCAACCTGCATGACGGCATCATGCGGGAGGCCAGCAGCGAGGTGCCTGACGGCACCATCCTGGAGGAGTTCCGAAAGGGCTTCACCCTTGGCGACAAGCTGCTGCGAGCCGCAATGGTCAAGGTTTCGTTTGACGAAGGCGCGCCTGCGGCTCCCCCTGCAGCAGACGGCGGCGCAGCAGAGCAGGCAGCTGCGGAAAGCGATGCGGCGTCCTCTGAAAGCGCATAGTGTGTGTGTGTGTGTGTGTGACTGCTCGTCTCCTTCGTTCCAACATCTTCTCATCTGCCTTCCGTGTCTGCTTGCTTACTTCTCTTTCATACCTCTCCTCGTTGCTGTTGGATTGGCGTGCAATTGCTGCCAATGCGACCTTTGCTGGAACCTTCACTGGCCTTGAGCATGACAAAACTTGAGTGGCACATCACGGTGATAGCATTCAACAATGTTTGGTAAGTCACGAGTCACTTCAATCCGCTACCACTGCTCCACGCTGTTCTGCCTAAATGCACATTCCAAACTGCCTTGTGTAAGCTGCTGCGGTTGCCGCCGACCTGGCTGCTACAGCTGCCAAGCTCTGTCCCTGCAACACTCTACGGCTGCGGGCGAAACGTCCGGCTGCTGCAGTTGGCGACGATGCGTGCGCCCACCCGCCCGCCCGCGGGGCCCCTGCCCTTGGGTGTTGGGCGCGGTGATGAATACTCGGCGGCTCCCTGAACAGCTCCTTTGAGCAGCCTGTTGACGGCGGACTTAGGCGCATATTGGAGGAACCCCTGCATGAGTGAGGCACAGGCAGTGAGGTGATGTGTTTGTGAGGGGTGCAGGCGGCAGGCGGCAGGCTCGGCTGGCTCGGCTGGAGGGCAGCCCTGCATGAGCACCGCTCAGCTCCCTAGCCAGCCAGCTGCCAGGGCACCCGTGCATTGAGCCAGGCTGCAGGCACATGCACGCGGCAGTGCGGGTTACAGCACCTGCCTGTAGATGCATGTCGTAGCTTGAAGTGTACGTTTTGCCGCCACAGGCCTCCTCCAGCCCCTCTCCCGCGTAGCTGACCAGCGGCGACACTTCCACACCCTCGGGGCACTGCACCTCACCGCCCGCAGCCTGCACCCACCTGCAGGCGGGTCACCCGGGCGCAAGCACAGGTTGTGAGGCACGGCGGCCAGCAGCAGTGACAGCAGAGCACGGGAAAGGGGCAAGCATGCTCAGCACGCCACAGCTCTGCACTTTGAGCGACGTGCCTCATCGCTCATGTGTCCCGCTGCCTGGCCACAAGCACACACACTTGATTGCAATGCAAGGATAGGCCTCTCACCGCTTGTGCAGGGCCAGAATTGCATCGCGAGCTGTGTCTGGGCTGTCTGCCAGGCCTTGCCCCGGCGCATTCTTGACGGGTGCAAACTCCTCCTCCCGCCGCACCTCAAACAGCGCTGTGCTGGCTGCCAGTGGGAAGGTGTCGAAGATGAAGAGCTCCAGCTTGACACCCTGGGGAGGAGTGGGGGGGGGGGGAGGGAGGGGGGCGTCAAGCACGAGGTGAGCGCACAGCTTGCTGAGCAGGCCGAGGCAGCGTGGCAGGCGCCAACAGCGGACACGCACGCACGCACGCACGCATGCGTTGCATTGCACTGCACCGGACGGTACTGCCAGCACGTACCGCCTCTGGGCCGTCCATGGAGGCAATCTTCTTGTGAGCCACGTGGTACTTCCCCATCTCCGCCAGCCTGTCACTCACGCTCTCCAGCCAGTCGCGGCGGAAGTAGTGCAGGCAGATGTTGGACCAGTTGTACTTGAGCTGTCCGGTGGCGGGGTCGGCGGCACTCGCCTCACTCGGGTCCAGCTCTGCAAGCGGCAGCAAGCAAACCAGGCGCGGTCGGTCGGCCGGCAACAAGGCGTGCTACTGTGGCAGCAGCGCCGCACAGAGTGGCAGCACAGGGACTCAACTCTCTGCCCCTGCTGACACCACCAGCGCTGCTGCTGCCAGCCATGTTTGTTCTGCGGCCTGCCAGGCACCAGCAGGGACACCATGTCGAACCGACCTCCCTTGCCGCCGCCCACCTGAGTACTCGACCACCTCCAGGGCACCGCCACGCCGCGCAAACACGCCCACCTTCTCTTCCGGGTACGCCTTGGCCACCACACGCGCACCTACACGCAGGGTAGCAGCACGGGTGTCAGCAGCAGCACAGGTGCCAGCTCATTGGAATTGTTGCAGCGAAGGGGTGCCGGCGGGTTTGGCGGCAGGGCAGGGCAGGGCAGGGTGCGGGAGGCTGGTGGCAGGCGAGTGAGGCGAGCGGCACCGTGCAGGGCTGCTGGGACTGCCGGGCACGTTTGACCTGTCTGCCCTCATCTGCTCCCAGCATGTGTTGTGCATGTCTGCACCTGGTGCACTCACCCTCCTCCCACACATGCAACAAGCGCATGCACACAGCCACTACCCCCCTCAGGGACCTGCTCGCCCCAGCAGCGCTGACCTTCCCTGGCGGGCACTCACCGCACTCGATGCCGCGCGAGTGGCAGAAGCCGGTGAACAGAGGGTCCCCCAGCCGCACCAGCGCATTGTCAACGCAGTAGCAGTCCACCGCCTCCACGCCGTGCGCCGCCATGTCGGCCAGCACGCCTGCGCCGCGCAGCGCCATGTACACGCCGCCGTTGCCGTCAGGGGCCATGGCCAGCCTGCTGGGGCTCTCCCTGATGATGCGCCCGCCTTCAGTGAGTGCGGGCAGGGCGCCCTGGGAGAAGAAGCACACCTGCGCCTCCTTGAGGCCGAAGAAGGAGTTTGCCTTGAAGTGCCTGCGCGTCTCGGCATCTGTGGCGGGGCTGGTCATGATGTACCAGCGCAGGGGCCGGCACCTGCACCCAGTGATGCGGGGGGCTCACACAGGGCTGAGGGGGTGGGTGGGTGACACACACAGTGTGACCAAGCACCACGGCGCACCCGGGTGGCAGAGGAGGGAGCGTGCGCAGCCTGAACAGCACACGCAAACACATGGTGGCGGGCGGGCGGGCAGGCAGGCAGGCAGGCAGGTCATGGGACATGCCTGCCAGCCACCACCCTCCTGTCACTCACTCTGTCACGTCTGTGCCTGCCTGCTGTGCGGCCAGGGCCTGCAGGCGCAGCAGGCGCTCGGCCTGCAGCTGGAACAGCGACTTCTTGGAAGGCAGGCCGATGTTGTAGCAGCCCTTGGGGGCTGAGCTGCCCAGGCGCGTGCCCTGCCCCCCCGCCAGCAGCAGCACTGCCAGCTTGCCCTCGGCTATCAGCTTGAGGCCGCTGCAGCGCCATGCTTCGCGCTGCTCGTCTGTTGCCGACTTGAGGGTTGTCACATCGTCCATGGGGGCAGCGGGGGCGGCGGGCACCTCTGCCGCCGCCATGCTGGCCTTGAAGATGTGGTTGACGTAGGGGAAGTCGATGCTCTGCAAGCGTGTGGCATGGAGGTGTGGATCAAGCAAAGAGCAGCAGGCCGGAACATCTTCAGCCCAAGGTGGTAAACCCTGGTCAGAAGTATAGGTGGTTGTATTCCAGCAAGAGTTGCCGGGGTGGTTGGGTTCTCAAGGTGGCCGCCACCGCCACAGCACGGCCGTGCACACCTGCAGCTGCTGGAGCAGATCTGCCTGCTGGTCTGCGGTTAGATCCTCATAGCCCTCCAGGAGGTGTTGTTGGCCACACTCCTCAAGCACTGGCCGAAGAGCCTCCATCACTGCGAAGCAGCAGGCCCCCGGGCGCAAGGGCGGGGGTGGCAATCAGTGGCTGCAGCATAGGCAGCATAGGCGGGCTGGCGCCTTGTTCCTTGTGCTTGGGTTCATTGAGCCCCCAAGCGGCTTGATGATGGTGATGCAAGGGCTTCGTGCATCTCTGGAGCATGCGGTTCCGCGGCAGTTGGCGGCAGTGTGAGCCAGCAAGCCCGTCTTGCATTGCAGCGCGGCCGCCGACAGCGATGCGCTCAGAACCGTGCGCGGTTCGTGAAACGAACCTGAGGGCAGGGGCAGCAACTTGCAAGCGATCTGGGCAGAGGAGGCCCACTCGCGCAGCTCTGAGGCTTTGGCAGGGGGATGCAGTGTGTGTGCAGGGGTGCTGCGGCTTGCTGCATCTCGAGATGGCTCCCCAACATGTACAGCGGTACTGCTTCGTCGTTTTTGCGAGGGTTCAGCAACGGAACCCAGGACTCCAAGCGGCCACGCGGTGTCACTGCGTCAACAAAGCCGAACACGGCCTCACACGCGCAGCGGCGACCTCACGGCGAGTCGCGAGGCTTTGATTGAGCTCGTGATCACTCCAGGTGCGGTTCGTGCGCCGTTTGGGCAGCTGTCGCAGTTCTTCGGTGCCGATTGCGCGCTCGCTGCCCCACATGGGCCAGTGAACATTTCGCTGGAAGCGGACAGGATGTAGGTGCTTGAAATGCGCTGTCCCGTGGCAGCAGGCAGAGCACATGTGATGCGGACCTTGCGGTCTTGTTCCACCGCCTGCTGCCTTGCGTTCCGAGCTCCGCTCCACACAGCTGCGGGCAGCGCATGACCTGCCTCGAGCTCACTGGGGTTGTGGCGAGTTCCGCCGCTGCCACACCGCCGTGAAACTCAACATAGCTCGGTTGCTGCCATTCACTGCACTGCAGGCCCTGGACCCTGAGGAGGCTGCCTGCCTGGCGAGATTAATCCCGGGGCGCACTCGGGGCAGTCGGCTGGTCGTGGCTTGTGCCGAGGCGCCCGGCAGTCAACAGGCGGGGAGGCAGCCATGGACGCATCCCCAAAGGCAGCTGGCGCAGCCGCGTCTGCCCAGCACACAGCAGCGGCAGCTGGCAGCAAGGAGCAGCAGCAGCAGGCCAAACAACAGCAGCAGCAGCAAGGCCCGGCCTCATCATCGCAGCAGGACGGCTCGCAGCTGCCGGCCAGCCTGGTGCAGCAGTCTGGCGGCAGCGGCGGCAGCTTGAAGCGGCCACGCAGCAGCGGCGGCCGAGAGGACAATCCTGCGGTGGTGGTGGCTGGGCGGGAGGTGGTGGGCCGCCAGGTGGCAGTCTGGTCAGCCAAACTCAACGACTGGCCCAAGGCAGCCATCGCGCAGTTCAGCCCCACCACGCAGAAGCACCTGGTTCGGTACCTGGAGCGCAAGCCAGGCGAGGTGAAGCACCACGAGGAGTGGGTGGCACTGGCCCGCCTGCGCTTCCAGTGGCTCACAGACCCGCCCCCAGGCGCAGCCCCCAACCCCACCTCTGCCTGCGCGCCTCGCGGAGAAGACGCGGTGCACTGGCGTGTCAAGGTGTTCTGGCCGGGCATGGCTCGGTGGTATGTAGGAAAGGTGCGCAGGGCAGGGGGGCCATGGCTGTTGCGGGTGGTGGTGGCTGGGTATCTGTGGGAGCCTGGCAGCACTGCTGCTAGGGCAGCAGGTGTGGCTGGCACTGCCCTGCAACTGGCCTGGCCCACGCAACTCCTCACTCAAGAGTCCGCAATCACTCCAGCCCCCCCCCCCCCCCCCCACACACACACAGGTCACCTCGTATGACCCCAAGACCAAGAAGCACAGCGTGCGGTACAGGGACGGAGACACACAGGAGCTGCAGCTGAGGCATGAGGCAGTGCAGTACCTGGAGAGGGAGGCGGCCCCACAACCCAAGCAGCAGCGGCCCCCCGCCCCAGACGCGCGCAAAAGCGCAGAGAAGGCGGCGGAGAAACGGAAGCCAGCGGCTGCGGCAGGCGGCGGCGGCGGCGGCGCTGCTGGTGGCTTGAAGAAGGCTGCAGGCGGGGCAGGCGGCACCAGAGCTGCAGGGACCAAGCGACAGCGTGATGGCAGCGCAGCGGCAGGGGAGGGGGAGGTCAGCAGCGGCGGCCGCGGCAGGGCTGCAGCCAGCGAGCGCAAGAGCAAGGTGGCTCGGGGCGGAGGGGCGGCGGGGGCGGCGCGGGGGCAGGGCGTTGGCGGCACCCCTGTGGCGGCCCCTGCCACCGCCTCCCCTCCCAAGGATGCTGCGGCGGGCAGCCGTGATGTGTCGGCTGCCATGATGACGGGTGACAGCGAGGAGGGGCAGGTGGATAGCGAGGGAGGCATGGCGGGCAGCGACTACGGCCTCCCTTCCTCCTCAGGTGCCTGGCGGTGGTGGGGCCGATGCACTGCTGCTGGGGTGCCCTGTGGTTATGCGTGGTGTGCTGCTGCAGCTGACAGTCAGTGGGGTCGGTCGGTGTGCTGCTCACAGGGAACTTGAGCCTGCCTGCCTGCCTGCCTGCCTTCCTGCCTGCCTGCTGCTGGCCTGGCTGACAAGTGTGATGCTGGGCAGGCTTGCACCATGGAAGACGCGTCAAGCCGGCAGCGGCAGTAGCCACAGCGCGCTGCCTGCCATGGCACGCCCGCTGCTGCAGTCACTGAGAGCTGTGTGCGACGCGCCGCCGGCTGCGGCTGTTGCACACCCTCGCTGACCTGCTCTCCACCACATCAACAGCGCATCACCTGCTTGCCTGTGCCCTGCATCTCCCCCCGCAGGCATGACGAGTGAGGAGGAGGAGGAGGAGGAGGAGGACCTGGGGTCTGAGGTGGTGCTGTCGGGGCTGGACGAGGAGGAAGACGAGGAGGAGGAGGAGGACTCCGACTTTGAAGTGGAAAGCGTGCGCGGCAGGCGCAGGGCCAACAACAAGGCAGCAGGCAGCGCAACCCCACGTTCAAGCGGGCGCAGGGGAGGCGCTGCCCCCCGCTCTGGCGGCGCAGGCGCCCGCAAGGACCGGCGCAGCGGCGGCGCAGGCGGCAGCGCTCGACGCAGGAGCGACCCTGTGCGCAGCACACCGGGGGGCCCCCGGCTGGCACGCCGTGACTCTGCCCGCCCCAGCGCCACCGCCTTTCGCAAGGTGCTGCGAGCTGACGAGGAGAGCATCAAGGCTGCGGGGGCGGGCATTGTTGGTGCGCGTGTGTCTGTGTTTTGGCACGAGGATGAGCGGTACTACAAGGTGTGCGGGTGGTGATGGGTTGTGGCTTGTGAGTGAAGGAGGGCTGCATGGGGGGCAGGTGTGTGTGTGCTTGTGTCTGTGTGTGCATGTCTGTGTGTATGGAGAGGCACTGTGCTTGCCGCAGCAAGGGTGCCAGGATGCCAGCAGTGGCAGTGTCGCTGACGCAGCAGCGGCAGCAGCACTGCACCACCCCTCCCTGCCTCCCTCCCTTGTGCCGCCAAGCCCACCCCTCCCTGCCTCCCCTCCCATCACACATCAGGGCAAGCTGGTCCAGTTTGACGGCTACCACAAGCGGCACAAGATTGTGTATGACGATGGAGAAGAGGAGTGGGTGTCACTGCCGCGGGAAGCTTTCAGGTGGCTCACACCCCGCGCCCGATCAGCAGGCTGCACCCCGGACTTCAGGCACCTGATGCAGCAGCTGGGCGCGGAGGAGTGTGGGCCTCCAGGCGGCGGCGTGGCCACACGGCGGCAGGCGCAAGCGGGGGGCGCCTCCCCCGGCCCTGTTGACGGCGGCAGGGGGCGGCTCACTGGCGAAGCATGTGTGGGCTGGCAGGTGAGCACTACCAGTCAGTGGGTCAGCCAGCTGGTAGTCAGCCAGCCAGCCAGGGCCGCTCTCTCTCTTCTCTGCTCTGCTGCTATTGGACAGCAGCATTGCGTGGTCTTGCGGGCAGCAGCCTGCAAGCGCCGCTGCTCACCGCTCTTGTGCTGACCCGCCTTTCTCTCGCTACCAACTGCTGTACATACGTACACACTCCTTCACACCAAGCGCACACTCACACTCACACACCGCCACCACCACTGGGCCCCTTCCCCCCCAACAGGTGTCCCTGCTGTTTGACGGTGATGGGCAGCGATATCGAGGCGAAGTGGTGGGGTGGGACGGGCGCAGGGGCCGCGCCCTGGTGCTGTATGACGACGGCGAGGATGAGTGGGTGGACCTGGAGGGGGAGGAGCTGACGTGGCACTGCCAGCTGGCGGGGCACAGCGGCGTGTACCCGGGGCTGGCCCGTGGCACTGCACCAGCAGGCACCGACGCGCTTGGCTGGCGGGTGGGTGTCTACTGGGCAGCCGACCAGGCCTTCTACTCTGGGGAGGTGGTGGGCTATGATGCGGCCACGGGGCGGCACGAAGTGGCGTACGACGATGGCGAAGAGGGGCCTCTGGTGCTGGGGGCAGACAGGGTCAAGTGGATCCTGCCCCCAGGCGCCGCCGTCGACAGAGAAAGGCTTGAGACGGCGGCAGAGGCTCGGGGGCGGCGGCGGGGCGGTGACGAAAGTGACCCTGACTATGAAGCGGTGAGGCGTGGTGTGGTGTCTCGCTGCGGCTGTGTGAGGGTGAGGGTGAGGTGGAGGGTGAGAGGGCGCTGGCGTGCATCTCTGTGTCTGCCTGTCTTGCTGCCTGGCTGCTCTGCCACTGCTTGCACCGCCATGCAAGCGGCCTTCAAGCGGCTCAGCCCTTCAGTCAGCATCCACCTTGAGATGCTGCTGACTCATGCGCCTGCCTCCCCTTCCTTTCCCTCCCACCCCGCCACAGTTTGAGTTCCGACCTCGAGCCAGCCAGCCACAGATGCCCACCAGGCGCCCCTTCCACCGCAGCATGTCGGGCGGCCTGTCGCCCGGCCCCACCCCCCTTGCTGGCAGCGGGCAGCCCTGGGACCTGGCAGCGGGGGCAGAGGCGGCGCTGGCAAATAGCGGCCTGGCTCCCCAGCCCCAGCAGTACCTGTCGCTGCCCTTCCTGCGGCCCCTGATGGGACAGGTGCGGCCCGCCTGCCTGCCTGCCTGCCTGCCTGCCTGCCTTGCATGCATTTCAGGCCTGCAGGCTGCCTGCAGGCTGTGACTGTGTGTTGGGCAGCAGGTCAGCCAGCACCAGCAGTGCCCGTCTGCTGCTCCTCCTGCCTGCTGATCGCCTGCCCTCCCTCGCCTGCCCTCCCCCGCTGCAGGGTGTGGAGACTGCCGCCCTGCCCCTGCCGCAGCACCTTGGGCGCCCTCTGGTGGTGCGCCAGATGGCGAGGGTGCCTGGGCTGGCTGACAGCGGTGCCCCTGGCCTGGCGCTGCCGCAGCCCATCACCGTTCGCGTCTACATGTCGGGTGCAGCCAACAGCGGCGGCAGCGCGGCCTCAGCTGACACTCAGCTGGCGGCGCCTGAGCAGGCCGGGGCAGGCGGCAGGGCTGCAGGTGCTGCGGTGCAGCCGCGCCTGCAGGGTGCTGCCAAGCTCAAGGCTCGGCTGCGTGCTGTGGAGGCAATGGCACGGCGAGCTGCTCGCGCACAGCAGACGATCGTCAAGGGTGTGCCCACCCCGCTGCCCAGCCGCCAGCAGATGGAGGAGGCTGGCAGGGCGGCGGCTCGCAGCGGCCTCACCTCGCCCACCGCGGCTCAGCGCCTTGGCTCCAGCCACGCTTCCGGCCTGCACCGCCTGGCACGCGGCTCGGCAGTCAACTACTCGCCCTTCCACCACAAGCGGCCGCATCCCGCTGACTCTGAGCCCGACTCATCCTCGGGGTCATCAGGTGGGTGCCCGGGTGTGGGTGGGGCTGGGAGGGGGGGGCGTAGGTGAAGGTGTGGTTGTGGCGGCGTAGCCTGCCTGTATCCTGCTGTGTGGTGTGCGTCTGCATGCTGGATGTACTGCTGTGCCATGCTGATGCCCAGGCTGCCGCCAATTGATAACTGCCGGCCTGTCAGCCCAACCTTTGTTAACAAAGCGATACTGGAAAGCCGCAAGCCATGCTTGCGGTCCTTGTCGCGACTCACGGCTTGCATTTGTGTCTTCCCTTTACGCCCCTCCACTTTTTATTTCTGCAGAGGAGGAGGAGGAGGTGGAGGAGATGGATGATGATGAGGAGGAGGGGGAGGAAGGCGGCGATAATGGTGCAGACTCTGCTGAGCGGCGGCGAGGCAGACACCGCTTTGGCGGTGCCGCCGGCCAGCCGTCAGACATGCCGCTGTCCCCGCGCTCAGTGATGCTCAACGGAGCCAAGATCAAGCCTGTGGCTGATGGCGAGGGCGAGGGAGGGGTGGGGCCGGAGAGCAGCTGCATGAGCGACGGCATGCTGACGTCAGCGCCGATGCTGGGCCAGCAAAGCCCCGCCGCCATCCTGTCGCCCTTCAAGCAGCTCGGCATCCCGCCCGCACACATGCCTGCCGGCACCGTCGGAGAGGCAGGGATGGACGGCGGGCTGGCAGGCGGCGGCCTCTCAGGCCTGCTGCCCGTGCCAGCATCCCTGGGTGTGGAGGGTGTGCTGGCTGCCATGCCGCACAGCGCCAGCCTTGGTGGCGGCATGGACACACTCATGCTGCAGCTGCCCCTGCCCATCCTGCCGCGCGGCGACTCGGCGCACTCCCTGGCGCACCTGCTGCCCCTCTCGCGCACGGCCTCGGGGATGCTGGCGGGGTGAGTGGGGCCGCACCACACCTGCTGGGCCTGGGTTGCTCTGCCCCGTTGCTGCGGGGCTGGTGCTGCTCCTGCCTGCCTGCCTGCCTGCCTGCCTGCACCTCACTCCCCCCCCCCTTCTTTTGCCCCCTGCAGTACCACCTCTGAGCTGTTAGGGCTGGATGATGGCGGCACCTCTGGCGGGCTGCTGGGGCCAGCAATGAGTTTGGATGCGCTGCAGCCGGAGGCAGATGCAGACCGGCAGGAGGCGGCGCCGTGAGGCGCTGCACTGGCTGTGTCCTTGCCTTCATGTGTGCTTCAGCTTCGGTTGCGCGTCTGCCAAGTGGTCCTCTTCTTAAATTCAACTGTCCTTCACAACACATCCTTTTGCCGCAACTGTGTCGGCAGCGCTGCTGTCAGGCGGCCGCTATCTCTCCGTGTTTCTGTTTCTTTCTGTATCCAGCTTGCACCTCTCTGTATGTCAAGGTGCACTTTAAACAACAATTCGACACTGCCATCCATCAGGTGCCAATGAGGCGGGACGGTGAGGGGGACGCGGGAGGCGCGCTGTGCTTCATTTTGGTCTGGCTTCCAGGGGCCGATCTGCTGCGTGTTTCGATTTCACTCTCGCGACAACATGGAGGTGAGCTGGATGGATGCCGATCCAAGGCGCTTGGCGCAAGACGAAAGAGCCGCACTGACCCCTAGCGTGTGCGGCGCCTGCAGAAAGCCAAGCAATTTGCCGAAAGTTTCCTGGGCGATCATGAGCGCGCTGGCGAGCAGCCCACCCAGCCCAACGAGAGCGGCGGCACCACCGGCAACGGCGGCGGCGGTCTGATGGGCATGGCAAGCCATGCCGCCACAGCGTATTTTTCTGGTGGCAACAAGGAGGTGCCAGAGGGCGGCCAGGTTGGAGAACAGCCCCAGGCAGTGGGTGCCACCAGCGCCGGCGGCGGTGGCGAGAGCGGCTTGCTCGGGATGGCAAGCCATGCTGCCACAAAATACTTCTCCGGCGACAAGGAGGGGGTGGGCGGCGGCACGGCCGACACAGGACTGGTGGACAAGCTGTTGGCCACATTCGAGCAGAAGGAGGGGAGGAAGGTGTGGCATCATGGCCCCTTGGCCACCTGCTTCCTGCCCCGCGGCCTTGCTTCTCCTTGATTTGCTTGATTGACGGGACTGCGTAGTCATGGGCACCTGACTCGATTGCTTCCACTCATTCACCGCCTCGATTTGCCCTCTGGCTTGCCTTGCAGTTTGACGCCACAAACGAAAGCGAGTACGACCGCCTGACCAACATGGCGACGAACATGCTGGGGACTGACATCGGTCGATCAGTGGTGAAGAGCTGGGTGAAGCAGCGCCTGGGCATGTGATCGATGTGCCCTGGGTGCCAGCCACATATCCAGCAGTGCGCTGACGATCTTACTGCTCTGAATCGCTTCCAGACCGCTGCGTGCCTGCACACCAGGCCGCACCTGCTGCTTTGCCGTTCCAGCCATGTCCCTTGTTGCCTCCAACCCCTCTCCATTTGAAATTGATGCTTGCACCGTTGCTCCATCAATAGTAGATCGTCAGGGTGCGGTGGTGAGGGCGGTGCTGGTGCATGCTGCGCTCCCCCTGCTCCCACAGCCACCAGTCAATCTTGACGCTGCACAGCTGTGAGACCTCCACGCCACGGCCCTCTGCCTCCACCCTTGCAAGCAGCGCCGCTCTCAGCCGTTCCACAGCCACTATTGTGGACGCCCGTATCTCCACTTCCTCGAAGCCGCCAGCAGGCAGTTGCTGACGGTCGTCGACAGCAGCTGCCAGCGGCTGCGAATAGCTTAGTATGCCCAGCTCCCGCAGCACCACCGGCACGCGGTAGTCGGCAAACATTGTGAGCTGGGGGATGCCTGAGAGGCGGCCAAGCCCTGAGCCCTGGAAGCAGCCCCACAGGTCGCCAACGAAAATCTGGGCGCGCTTGTAGAAATGCAGCTGGCGGCCCCTGCAAAAATTGACAGGCAGATGGCGGGCAGTGGTAGCATGACTCTACCGCTTTGGTGACTGTTCATACAACTTTCCAGTTGACTGAACCGCATCATGCTCAGATGCACACGTACGGTACGCGTGCCTGCACCACAGCAGCAGCAGCAGCAGCAGCAGCAGGGGTGCGTCAGCCAAGCCTCACCCATACACGCAGCAGTCTCTAAAGCCGGGGAAGGCGGCGAGAACCAGCCGCACCAGCTCCACACCACTCCCCTGTGCCGCCCGCACTAGATTAGCGGCTAGGCCCCCGTAAAGCTGCAGCAGCACCTCCCCAACCTCTCTCAGCAGCCGTGCCCGCTCCTCTTCAAGGGGAAGCGGCCGGGGCCAGCGGAGCAAAGAGCGCAGCATGGGTCCATCAATCACTGCCAGCCTGCTGGCGTCCAGTGCGCTGGGGTCGGCAAGCAGGGAGCGGCGCAGGCCCCCTGCGAGGTGTTCGTACTGCAGATCCTCGCTCTCGTCGGGCCAGAAGCAGAAATTGAGGGCATCCACCACCAGCAGGTACTGCGCAACCGCGTCAGGCTGCTCGCTGTCCCAGTAGTGCAGCTCACGGTCAAAGCTGCCAGCAGCGATTTCTGCTACGTCATCCAAGGACGCTACCACCCGCTCAATGGCTGCAGACAGGAAGCAGGGAGCAGGCAAACGGCTGAGGCATTGTGTCCGGAGCGGCGGCGGCGGTTGGTGGGATTGCAGGTAGGCCTCCCGCGGATTGCGGCCTTGCCTGCATCGTTGATGGTGACCAGTTCTGCATGTCGGACGACATGTTCTGCGCTTGAACGAACCAGGTCGCACGGGTTCATTCGCGCAACGCTCTGTTGTAATTAAGCGATGCTGGGACACCGCAGGCCAATCAGTGAAGGCCGCAAGAATGCACAAATAGCGCCTGAACCCCGCCGCCACCGCCTCAGCGAACCGCACAAATTGCATTGCAACAGACGCTCGTGTTAAGTGCTCAACTCCTCCTTGATCACGTGGATGTTGCCGCAGGTGCAGTGGTGCAGCGCAGGAGGTAGTGTTACACCAGTAGACCAGCAGAGGCAGGGACGCAAGCGCCAAGCAGTTGATGGGTACAGAGGCATGGGAAGCGACGCCATCACAACTGCAGCTTCATGCAGAGGCAGCAAAGAGCAGCAAAGCAAGAAAGGAGGAGCGACGAATGCGACGAGAGTGGAGAGGAGAAAACTGGGGTAGCGTGAACTGTGCTGGTGGGTGAGTCAGGTGGTGACGGCAGGCAAGCATGGTGTGGAGGTGCAGCTGGATGGCACCTGGCTGCTGCCTGCCTGCTGCTCCTGTCGCAGCTTCGTGCTGCCTGCCGGCGTCAGGCTGTCAGGCTGCAGCCTGTCAGCAGTGCAGCATGGGGTGGTTGGTGGCTGGATGGTGGTCACGCTGTGGGCACGGGCCCCACCGCCTGGGGCACCCCTCCCAGGGGCCCCTTGGCCAGCTCAGGGGCACAGCTGCGCGCCACACTCTCAAACAGGCGCTCGATCTCTGGCGCCACGCGAGTGAAAGCGTGGCTCCAGAAGCTGTAGCGCGGGTTCTTGATCAGCTCAATGAAGGTGATGAGCAGGCCCCAGGGGTGAGGCCTGCAGAGCCGGGAAGTGAACGGGGGGGGCAGGCAAGGGTGGCAGGCAGGCAAACAATGCACAGGGTGAGACTGGCCCAGTAGGATGTGTGTGTGTGTGTATACAGGCCAGGCATCAGAGAGAGGGTGTGCGGCTGTGCGGACCTCTGATCAGCAACCTGCCGGCGACTGGGGCCAGTCACAGTTGCTGCCCCGCGGATGGTGAGCAACAGGCACCCCCGCCTGTGATCCCCCCCCCCCACCCCCACCCCCACCCACCCACCCACCCACCCACACCCACCCACCCACCTGTTGACGATGAGTCGCTCCAGCAGCACCCGCGTGATCTGCTCCTGCATCAGCTCGCTGCCCGCGTCGGTGAACAGCGCCAGCAGGGCGCAGGAGAAGTAGTGGGTGTGCGCGTTGGGGAAACGCAGGTGGTTGGCAAGGGCGTTGATGAACAGGTAGCGACCCTCTGCGGTAAGAGAGGTGTGTGTGGGGTGGGGGTGGGGGGCAGGCGGGGTGTAAACGAAAGTGCGGTGAGCAGGTGCGGCGACACAGGGTGCCACGCACGAGGGCGGCAGCGGCAGCACGGGTGGCGTGCATCCGCCGCAGCGGCACGCCCAGTGCAGCCAGCCCGCCAGCCATTGACAAACCTGGCCTTTTCAAAAACCGAAACACACACAGCGGCCACCTGCCCTGCCCTCCACGCCTGCTCCTTGCAGCCGCAGCACAGCACAGCACAGCACGGCACGGCACAGCCCGGCCCACCCACCAGTGTCCAGATCCCTCAGCAGGTGCTGGAACAGCTCCATGTGGGGCGTGGCCATGGGGGGGGGCGCGCCAGGGGTGGCGGGCGCCCCCTCCACAGCCCTCACACCCACGTAGAAGGCCAGCGCGTTGACCAGCTGCACGTTGTACTTGGTGCCGCAGGCCAGCGAGTCAGCCGGGGCCAGCATCAGGCGCGAGCGCAAGCCAACCAGGAAGGAGGCGGGAGGTGCTCCCCCTGCTGCCGGGTGCCCTGCCAGGTAGCCGTCCACCTCGGCTCGCAGCTGTGCGGGCAGCAGCTGGTCGGGGGCGGGCACGTATCGAGGGGGGGAGGCTATCTCAGGCAGCAGGTCAACCTTGAGGTTGGGGGTGAAGGGGTCTGGCAGGCGCATGGCGCGCGGGAAGGCAGACAGCACCAGGTTGCGCATCTGCGATGAGGGGGGGGGGGAGGCCGGCGGAGGGGGCAAGGGGGGGGCAGTCGGCAAGGGTGGCGGGTGCAGCCGTATCAGGGTGGGGAAGTGGCAGCGCTGCCATCCACCACAACCCTGCTTGTTGCAGGCAACACTTCCCAGCCCAGCCCACAAGCCTGAGAGTGCCCCTCGCTCTCCCCCGGCCACCACCAGTTGTGTGCAGGCACCACCCACACATGCCAGCCATGCGAGCCACGCCCCCACAGCCTCAGCCCTCAAATGCAAGACCCACGCACCCCCGCCCAGCACCCGCCCAGCACCCGCCCAGCACCCGCCCAGCACCCGCACCACCGGCACCCGGCACCCGCCCAGCACCCGCCCAGCACCCGCCCAGCACCCGCCCAGCACCCGCCCAGCACCCGCCCAGCACCCGCACCACCGGCACCAGGCACCCGCCCAGCACCCGCCCAGCACCCGCCCAGCACCCGCCCAGCACCCGCACCACCGGCACCCGGCACCCGCCCCGCACCCGCACCACCGGCACCCAGCACCCACCTGTATGCACGAGGGCGGTATGGCGTCACACAGGTGGAAATGGAACTCGCACAGGAACTCGGGGAAGTCGTGGAGCAGGAGGAGGAGGAGGCGCAGGGTGCCCTTGTACAGCAGCCGTACCGCATCCGTCAGCTCCGCGTTGCGCAGGAACGGCTCCAGGAAGCGCAGCTGCACCAGCACCAGCTGGAGGTAGGCGCCCCAGCCGCGGTGGCCGGGCGCGCCCAGCAGGCGGGGCAGCAGCCGCTTGTCTGCCACCAGCTGGAGCCAGGGGAAGGCAAAGGCGGGGGCGCGCAGGGCGCGAGTGGCGTACAGGAAGGCAGCCATGGCCTGGAGCGGGTGTGTGTGGTGGGGGGGGGGGGGGAAGGGAGGGGGGCGGGTGAGAGAGGGAGCCAGAGGGGGACAGCAGGTGTTGCAGGCGGGTGTTGCAGGCAGGCGGCCGTGGCACTGAGTCATGCTCCCCTTTGCTCTGCCCTCTCCCACACAGGCACAGGTCGGCAGACCTGCACCCCCCTTCATGCCCCTCGTACCTGCAGGTACTGCAGCCCCGCCTTGTCTCCAGCCGGCTCCTGGGGCGACAGCTCAGCCAGGAAGCCGACACAGATGCGGAAGTAGGGGCGGCCGTTGAAGGCGCCCGGGGGGCCCCGCTCGTCGGCGTCCCGCTGCAGCACCGAGGCAAGGATGCCCAGCACCTTGACAAACAGCGAGGGGCCGCCGCCGTGCTGCGTGATGAGGCACACAAAGAGGCGCACGGCGGCGTCCACGGCCACAAAGGAGACGGCGGTGGGTCGGGGCGCGCCAGGTGGCAGGCTGGCTGCCGCCGCCTCGCTGCGCAGGCAGTGCTGCACCGCCAGCTGGATCATGATGCGCAGGAAGCGCTCGGTCATGTCGTCACCCTGCGGTGTGAGAGGTGTGTGTGTGTGTGGGGGTAGGGGCAGCATGTGTGTGTACCGGTGTGCGGGTGTGTTGGCGATACTCACGCCAGTGTGAGGGAGGGCCGGTGTGCAGGCACCCCACCAGCTGCTGTTGTTGCTGCACAGGGTCGGTCAAACGCACAGCACCAGTTGGCCTGCACAGGTGGCTCCCCCCCCACCTCCCTCTGTACCCCCCCCCTCCCCATCAAACCCACCTTGAGGAAGCCGGCCGCCTGCAGCTCCTGCACAAAGGGAGCGTGCACCCTCTCCTGGGGGCTCTCCTCCAGCAGGCGGGCCCACCGGTCAAACAGCTTCATGATGCCCTCAACCAGCTGGGGAGGGTCCTTGGGGCCCTCGCAGGCAGCAGGGGGCGGCAGCGGGGCCGCAGCAGCAGGGGGCGGCAGGGGCATGCCGCCGCCGCCAGCAGCAGACATGGCCTTGCTGGCCCTCAGCCTGCGCGGTGGGTGGGTGGGTGGGTGGGTGGGTGTGGGCAGGTGTGTGTGTCACAGGTGTCAAGTTCAGCAGGCCTGCTGGCGTGGCGGGCTGCCATGCTTCAGCTGGCAGGCAACCTCAGCGCGCAGCGCGGCCAACCAGCTTGCCCAGCCAAGCAGTCAATACCACCGTTGCCAGCACAGCGCCGTCACCAGCAGGTGCGGGCCATGCTGCCCCCCCCCCTCACACCCTCACCACCACACACCAGCCACACAGCAGCCACACACACACACACACACACACACACACACACAAAGGGGCACTCACAGCGACACACGCCTCGCCTCCTCCACCAGCTGCAGCACGGCGTTGCCACCGCTGACGCGCGTGGCCAGCCGGGACAGCACATCCAGGGTGTGGGCCAGGTCTGCAGCACCCACCACGGGGTCCACCACGCAGCACTGCTGCACCAGGTGCAGCGCAAACTCCGCCGCCAGCTGGTAGCGAGGCCCAGCCAGCACCTTTGCCAGGTACAGGTCGGTGTCAGGCAGGTACAGCAGGCCGCAGCGCAGCAGGGCCTCGCCTGGGGAGTGGGGGCGTGGGTGGGGGGAATCAGAGGAAGGGAGGGTGGAAGGCTGATGAGTGCAGAAGGCTGGGGATTGGCAGGGCTGTGAGGCGGGCAGGCAGCAGCAGCTAGGCACAGCCGTCTTGACTGCCCAGCAAAGACGTGGCCGCAGCCCAGTGCCCAAACCAGCCAGGAGCTTCACACCAGCATTGGCGAATTCACTGCTGCGGCACCCGCCTCACGCTTGCATGCACCCAGCAGCAGCCACCATACCAGGCGCTGCCAGCCAGCCGCTCACCGACGTCCTTTTGGAACTTGCCCTCCTCGGGCAGCTGTGTGAACCAGGCGGTGAGCTCCACAGGCAGGCGCCTCACCGCCGCCTCCTTGAGCACCTCCAGAGAGGCACAGTAGGCGGTGACGTGGAGGCGCGAGGAGGCGCCCTGGTACACTTTTGCAAATATGTTCTTGGCCACCTCCAGGGCTGTGCCCTCGCTGGCGGGCAGCGTGGCGATCTCGCCCACCAGCAGCTTGGCCTCTGCGTGGGGTGGGGGGGGGAGAGGTGGCAGGCCAGGGAGGGAGGGAGGGGTGAGTGCGGGGGGAGGTGAGTGAGGGCGCCCAGCTTGAACACACAGGCATCCAAATGAGGCTGGGCCCACAGAGGCAGGCAGGCAGGCAGGCAGGCAGGCACGCAGGCAGGCAGGCAGGCAGCGGGCGCCGCACCCGATCCGTCGGGCAGCGAGGCCAGTGGCGCCTGCGGGTCCTTGCTGACAGCTATGTCCATGCGGTGCAGCCAGGAGATGAAGCGAGAGCGCAGGTCAGGCACGGGCGGCGGCGCAAGCCCGCCGCCGCCGCCCGCCACCGCCACTGCCGCCTGCTCCGCGTCGCCGCTGCCGGGCTGCTGCCGCGAGCCAGGTGGGCCGATGCTGCCCCCCTCGCTGCCCTCTGGCTGGCCAGTGGAGCCGGGAGGCCGGGGCTGGCCCGCGCTTTGTTGTGCCGCCGCAGCGGTGCGCGGGATGTGCGCAAAGTCTTCGTACACGCGCTGCTGCTGCGCCGTCAGCTGCCCGGGGCGGGGACGCAGCGCCTCTGGCAGCGCGCCTGCGGGAGGGAGGTGGGGGCGCAAGGTGGGGCAAGGTGGGGAGGTGCGCGTGCATGTCGCAGAGAGCATGTGAGGCGGCAGCAGGGCAGAGGGCCAGGGGCGAATGCATGTAACGCGAGACGGAAGGCGCGTTGCTCAGCAGCCATCACTCCCCTCTCCTCCCCTCAGCCCCCCACATACCCCCCCCCCTGCACCCACCCGGGAACCGCCCCTGCATGAGAGCACCGTCCACAAACTGCTGGCCAGCCGCCTTGGCCCGCGCCCTGGCCGCATACGCGCCCCCCAGCCGCTCGTCTATCTCCCGCTGGGCGCGCTCCCCCGCCGCCTTCTCAATCACTTGGCAGCACAGGTCCAGGTTGTCGGCAACAAGCATGGCCACGACCTGCGGGCCGGTGGCAGGGGGAGCAGGGGGGGAGTGGGGCGGGTGAGTGGGTCAGCCAGGGTGTGTAGGTGGGGTGACAGAGTGTGTGAGTGTGTGTGTGTGTGTGTGTGTGTCCACCTCTGGGCAAGAGGGGTTGAGGAGCAGCAGAGAGCAGCAGGGAAGCAAGGAAGGGAGTCGCATAGCACTCAGCCACCGCGGGCGCGCCGCCACATGCTGCTCCGCCTTGCGCAGCCAGCCGGCTCGGCAGTGCAGCTTGGGACACACACTGCAGCGGCAGCGCAGCTCCTTGGTGCCCAGCACACACCACACCCCCGCCAGCCCTTCACCCTCTCTCCACCCCCACCTGCTCCAGCATGTTAGCGTCCAGCTGGTTGGTCAGCAGGGCCCGCAGGTTGTTGGCCACAGCGATACGCAGCGGCTCCTTGGCTGTGACCAGGGCCAGGCTCTGCGCCAGCCCGGTGACCATCAGGTGTGCGCTCTTGCGCAGCGCCTCGCCCTCAGGCTCCATGGCATGGTCCTTCAGCACCAGCTCCTGAGGGGCGGCAGGCGCAGGGGCAGGCAGCATGTAAGTTTTGGGTGTGCCTGAGCACTGGCTGCAGAGGGGCTCACCGGCATACCGGCCTGCACGCGGCGGGCGGGCGGGGGCAGCTGGCGGTACACCACCAGCCTGCCTGTGCTGCCCTGCTCTGCCCCGAACCCTTCCTCTCCCCAGCCCCTGGCCCCAGCCCCTGCCCCCACCTGCGTGGTCATGCATGCAATGGTGACGGATCGGTCCACCACCGGCGAGATGATTTCCACGATGGCCCTGTCCACGGCCATGGGCACCAGCCGCTTGAGCTGCAGCCTCTCGCCCACTATTGCCAGCTGCGGGTTGATGGTGATGTAGTTGTGCAGGTTGGCAATGATGTTGGGGTCAATCATGGGGCCTGCGGGGGGGAAGGGGTGGGGGTGAGAATGGGGCGGTCAGGCAGGCAGGGAGAGAGGGGCGCGCGTGTGTGCGGAGAGGCCTGAGAAAGTGTGGACGTATGCGTGGCCTGCGCTGCTGCACTGCACGCGTGCTGTGTGCTGGGCAAGGCATCGAGTCAGCGATGTGTGCAGAGTGCGAGGGGAGAGAGACAGCCAGCTGCTGCAGCAGTCGCCCAGCACCAACAGCCCCGACTGAGCCAACACAAGCCAGCCCTGCCTGCCCCCCCCCCCCCCCTGCCGCCAGCCCGCGCACGCACCTGGCGCAGGCGGCGCAGGCTTGCCGTCTGCCGCCGCCGCCGCCGCCGCCGCGTCGCTCTTGGAGGGCGTGCCGCCAGGCGCTGTGGCCGCGCCTGCCGGCAGCGCGGACCCCTGGCTGCTGGGCCTCTGCGCCTGGAAGTCAATGTTGTCCAGCGGCTCACGGCGGCGGCCAGCCAGCAGTGAGCTGGGCGGCACGTCCTGCAGCTGCATGTTCATGCTCTTGAACAGCAGCTCAACCTGCACACACACACACAGGCACACAAGTTGTTGTCATGGCATGAAGTCGGCGGCATGCAGCGAGAGGGACAGGGCCCGGCACAGAGGGGGGGGGGGGCAGGCGGTACGGCACACCTGCGCCGCCTATCCAGCAAGCCCATCATCTGCCGGCTGGGCCAGGCTTGCACAGCACAGCTCCCCCCCACACAAGTGCAGCCCAGGCCGCACTTGGTGGCCACCAGTGGGGCACCCAAGAAGACTGCTCAAGCACCCTGGTCGTCACTCACCCACACCACACCACACGCACTCACCTCGAACTTGAGCCCCGTCTTGATGTTGTCCAGGTTGTAGATCTCGACCAGCAGGCCCAGGATGGCGGTCAGCCAGGGGTTGGGGGGGCGGAAGACGCGGGAGCCCATGGCGGGCTCCAGCAGCATGCGCACAAAGGACAGCACGGCCAGCATGCGGCCCTGCTCGTAGGCGTCCAGGATGATCTGCTTCACGTCAAGTTGCTTCTGCAGGGGGGCTCGCGAGGGGGGTGGCAGGGAGGGGGGGGGAGGCGGTCAGTGGGCGGTGGAGAGAGGGCAGAGGCAGGAAGCCCAGCTGGGTGATCTGTGTCTCGGGAGCGCAGCCTGCTGACTGCACTCAGCCCCTCTCGGTCACACGGCTGGCATCAGCATCGCCACCATCACCATCATCACCCCCCGTGCGCCTCTCCCCCAAACCCTCGAGCCCCCACCTGCAGCACCGGCCTGTCGTTGGCCAGGGTGAGCTTGCCCAGCCAGGCGCCCAGGTTTTTGAGCAGCGTGCGCTCGCTGGTCACCGACTTGAGCTTGTTGCTGCCCAGCATGACGCGGATGTAGTGCACGGTGGTGGCAACCAGGGTGTCGCGCATCTGGCGCTCACCCCACTTGGCCACCAGCAGCACGTAGGTATTGTGGAAGTTGGGCTCCTGTGTGTGTGTGGTTGTGTGTGTGTTTTTGAAGGGGGGGAAGAGGAGGGGAGGGTTGGAGGCTGATGAGTGCAGGCACAAGGGAAGGGAGAGGGGGGGGGGGGCACCCAAGCTTGCATGGGCAGGGCAAATGCCCGCAGCAGAGCGCTACAGCACCCCCACGGCAGGGCTTCAAGGCAGCAGCACCCAGCCGACTGTGCGACACACCCCAGTGCCGCCAGCGCCGCCCGCCCACCTGCGCCGCCCTCTTGACCACCAGGTAGTTTGCAAACCAGGGCCAGTACTGCACCCCCACGTGTGCCTTCAGGTCCTTGACCTTCTGCTCAATGTTGAGGCTGGTGATGTTGTTGATGATGAAGTGCACGCGGTCTATCACCTGCAGGGGGGGGGGGGATGGGCGCAAGGGCCGGGAGGGGAGCAGGGTGAGCGGACAGCACAGCAGGGTCAAATCCTGGCGGACACACAAATGCACAATGCACACACACACACCACACACTCCCCCCGTGCCCCACCCACAGCGCCCACCCGCACCTTGTCCTCGGGCAGTGGGAAGGACACATCCTGTGCGCTCATCTCCAGCGTCTCGGCGTTGATGGTTGAGAACAGGGTGTTGGGGTTGGAGGGTGTGATGGGCATGGCGGTGGGGAACCCAGCCGCATTGCCCTCCCTGGATTTGAGGGGGGTCAGCGAAGGGCCGCCCGCCGCCACTTCGGCAGCCTTGGCAGCCGCCACCGACTCTGCCGCCGCCGCCACTGCCCCCGCATTAGCTGCAATGGTGACCATGGCGGCATCAATGGAGCGATACAGCTCAGGTTCAGCCTCCTTGAGCCCCGCCACCTGTGGGGCAACAGGCAAACAAGCAGGCATGTGTGTGAAGCAGCAGCAGCAGTTGGGTCAGGAGAAGGCGATCGCAGCAGGCAAGGTGGTGGCGGGGGGAGGGAGGCGCTTGAGTGGCAGGCAGCAGGCTGGCCACCAAAAGTGGAGCGCGAGGGCGGCAGATCCGTCCTTTCCAGTTGTCAGGCGAGCCTAGCAGTCCTAGTAGCCTCTCGCCCCTCCCTGCCCACACCCCCCTGCCGCCACCCCTACCTGCGTCAGGTGCGTGCAGTACTGCGGCCACTGCGCCAGGTCCCCGGCAAACTGCGTCAGCGCCGTGACGGCAAAGCGGAACATCTTGTTGCCTGCACCGGTGCGCAGCGCCTCCAGCACATACCGCAGGGCTATGCCCAGGCTGACCGACGACACCAGGGAGTGGTGGATGAGCTGGCCAAACAGCAGGGCTGAAGGGGGCAGAGGAGGGCATGGTGCCAGAAAATGAGTGGCTGAGCATGCGGTGCACGAGTGCCGACAGCCTGCCCAGGCTTGTTTGGCAGCACCAACGCTGCCGCAGACCCTGCTCTGGTTTCAAGCCAAGTCCGACGACCGATACCGTGACCAGCCCCACAAGAGCAATACAGTCGGGCTGTCACCCAAACCAGTGGGCGGCATGCAGTGCACACCCAGCCAGCCAGCCAGCCAGCCAGCCAGCCAGCTGGCCCCACCCGCCACAGCTCACCCGCCACAGCACAGCACAGCACAGCTCACCCGTGGTGTGCAGCTCCTTGTCGGGGTACTTGGGGAAGAAGCGGTACTCGTCAAACAGGTTGTGCACCATGCACGCAAACACCTCCTGCTCCCGCCCCAGCGTGCTGTTCTTGAAGCCCTTGAGCACACCCACCAGCGCCTCCACGCTGACCTCCCCGGCATACACGCGCTGGAAGTAGGCGTTGGCCTCCTCCTCTGGGGGGGGTTAACGGTGGGCGGGGGGATCAGGGCAGGTGTGTATGTGGGTGGGTGGCAGTACGCGGCGTTTCACAGCAGCATTGAGCAGGGGGGTTGTGGTGGGTCGCATGGCATGCAGCAGCTCAGCCCCGTGATGCAGCTCCGGAGACAGTTCTGTCTGGCAGCAGCCCCCTGTCTGGCAGCAGCAGGCAGGCGCGCACTCACCGATGTCGGGTGCAAAGGCCTCCAGGGAGCTGCTGTCCCCCACCACAGCCGCCAGCTGCGGGTGCTGCTGCACCGCCGCCCCCTGCACCATCTTGAACTGCTGCAGGGTGTCGCTGGGCAGCAGGCCCGCGTTGCCGGCCAGCACCCGCAGAAACACCTCCAGCGTCGCCTCGGCCAGCAGGATGCGGCCGCCTCCCGCCGTCCCGGCCAGTGGCGCCGCCGTGGCTGCTGCCTGCAGTGCCGGCTGCTCGCTGCGCAGCTTTGAGTCTAGGAATGAGACTGATGCCTGCATGAACGCTGAGCCCTTGGCTGTGAACTGGTCCGACAGCCACTTCTCGAGGTTGAGGTACTCTCGGCGCGCTGCCAGCGCTGCCAGCTCCAGGCAGAACGGGGCGGGGGTGGAGTCCAGCACCATGGTCAGGGCCTTGAGCTCCTGGCCAGGGAAGAGGGGGGAGGGGAGAAGGGCGGGGGCATGAGAACTGGCAGCATGGCCACAGCACACACAAGCACCTCTACAATTAGCCAGCTCATCACGGCTGTAGCCGTGAGCACCTGCCCAGCAGCATCACTCTGGCACGGCAGCCAGCCACCAGAGCAGTGCCACTCGCCCACACCCACCTGGCATACATCCAGCACTCGAGCCACATTGGATGTGTCCTGCTGGTACAGCGCCACCACCGCCCTCAGCACCGCATCCCTGTTGACTGCCCACAGGCGCGCCAGCACCACGCTGCTGTTTGGGTGGCTGGCCACGTAGGTCACCACCAGCGGGTCAAGCACCTCCTGCTCAGCACATGGAAGTGGGTGGCAGGTGTGTGTGTCCAGGGGGGGGGGTTCAGGGGCAGAGCACGAGCGAAGCAGAGCAGTGCTTGCAGGCAGAAGCGGCGGCAGCGCAGCAGGCATGCAAGACAGCGCAGCAGCAACCACATGAGCAGCCCGCACCACCTCACCTGCTGCAGCGGTCCCCAGCCCGACTGCACCGCAGCCATGCCCAGCAGCAGCACCTCTGGGCACTGCTGCAGGGGCAGCTCCAGCAGCTGGCGCACCGTCGCCGCGTGCCCGCTGTCAGCCAGGCGTGCCAGGGTGTCGTGCAGGTCCAGGCAGGACCAGGCCTGGTTGGGTGTGCCAAAGGGCGACTTGCCCCCGTGCAGCCCCTCCACAGCTTCCAGCCTGCGAGCTGCATGCGCCCAGGTAAAGAGCTCTGTGGGGGCGGCGGCTGCTTGCCGCAGGAAGGACAGCTGCCCGCCGGCATTGGTCCACAAGCTGCCCACCAGGGCTGTGAGTGGGAAGGGCTCAGAGGCGGAGGCACGTGCCCAGGCTGCCATCAGGACCTTGAGCGCGCCGGCATCTGGCACCGCAAAGCCTGGCTGGTCCAGCAGTGACATGACCTGCTGCCAGTCGAGGCGTGGGGTTGCTGCCTGCAGCCCTGCCACCAACACAGCCATGTCCCATGTGCTGGCGCCGTCGCCCACCGCCGCGCTGGCCAGCCCCATGCCGCCCAAGCCATTGACATCGCCGCTGAGCTTGCCCTCACTGGTGCGAGCCACCATGCCCAGCACCCCTGCCACTGCCTGCTCGTTGGGGCTGCCAAAGGGCTGCAGCACAGCCGCAAGCGCGGCCTCGCTGGCCGTGCAGCGCGGCCCCGCCTGCTCCAGCGCTGCCGCCAGGGTGCGTCCGCCGCCAACGTCAGCCATCCCTGCCGGCTGCGCTGCTTGTGTGTCCCCTGCCCCGCCTCTGGCCTGCTTCAGGGCCACGAGAGGGGGGGAGGGAGAGCCTAAGTATGCGGCCTGTCGCCACGGCCACCACCGCCGCCTCCTGCACGGAAGGATGAGCCAGCGCGGCTTCGTTTGTTTGTCAGGCCCTGAGCCTACGGCGCCTCACTCTCCAGCCCCGCCCTGCGGCTTTGACCTGCCGGGCTGCAAGTTCAGGCGGCCAGCAACACCGACACGCACCCGCTGGCTTGTCAGCTCAGTTATGTCGATGCGCTATGCAATCACAGTCCAGAAGAGAGGTGTCAGCAGCCTGCAGATGCGCTAGGGCCGCGATCAGCCTTTATGGTGTCGCTTGCAGCGGCTATCGACCGCCTGTGCCCAGGATCCGGATGAGAAGGGCTGCGTGACGGTGAGGGTCACGGCAAAGCCCTCAACGCTCGCTTCCCGTTTGCCCAAGCCCGCACCTTTTTGCAGCGCACTGGGGCTCGGCACAGCGTCAGGCTGAAGGTCGTTTCATCATAACAGCGATGAGACGGCGCGCAGGGAAGGCGGCAGGCCTGTCCGCCGTGGCGGCCAAATGCGGGCAGTGGCCGAGTGAGAGCTCTGTCCGCACCTCCGCCAATTTCAAACCATCGGGTAGGACCCCAACAACAACTGTCAACCAGTAGACTCGGACGGCGGCTTTCATCACTTTGATCGCGGCATGGTGAGTGTGCAGGCCCGCCCTGCCTGCCAATGCAAGCCAGACAGACACCAGCAGCCCAGGACCGGCTGGGGAGGGCGCTGAGCCTGCGTGGGGCCGCAGGAACGATCATGACGCCTGCTTGAAGTGGGCAGCTCGTTGCAGCAACCCGGCTGCCCACACCAGCCAACCTGGCACGTCCGATGGGTGGCACAGCGCGGGCAGGGGCGCTGGGGAAGCAGGCCCCAGTGCTGTCGGCACCCGCTCGTCGGCACCTGCCGCCTGTCTCAGCACTCCCTCGCTCATCCACTCCACCTTGTGCTCCTACCTGCAGGCACTGCCTGGCCAGCAAACACCTGATGGTGAGTGCAACATGCCCGTGCAAATGTTGGCCGCTTCTGCACACTTGGTGCGGTGTGCCTGCTCGCTTCGTGGCTTTCGCGGCTTGCTGTTTAGCAGCACTGTTTCTCTGTTATGCAGGCGTGCCGTCATTCAAGCTTGTGCTAGTGGGAGATGGTGGCACAGGTAAAGGCAGCAGACAGTGTAGCTGTTCAAGGGTTCTTGACACCACAGTGTCTGCATCTTGCACTCCAGTGCCTGCTAACTTGCCTTGAATCAACCCGCTTCATCTTTTCTCTCGGCACTGCGTACAGGCAAGACCACCTTTGTGAAGCGCCATCTGACGGGCGAGTTCGAGAAGAAGTATGAACGTGAGTGAGACTGCTGACAGCAGACGAGCAGACGCTTGTACCCACTTCGGCAGCAGCAGCATTGTACTGACGAGCATTCTTGCGCTGGAGGCAGCGCTCCCAGCTTTGTTGCGCCTCAACTCAGCTGCCCGCCTTCCCTTGGCCCCCTCTTGTGCTGCGCAGCCACCATTGGTGTGGAGGTGCACCCGCTGGACTTCACCACCAACCGCGGCAAGATCCGGTTCTACTGCTGGGACACCGCGGGGCAGGAGAAGTTTGGCGGCCTGCGCGACGGCTACTACATCCACGGCCAGTGCGCCATCATCATGTTTGACGTCACCTCGCGCCTCACATACAAGAACGTGCCGACCTGGCACCGGGACCTCTGCCGGTGAGTCACAGTGCGTCACAGCACATGCCATCTGGTGCATGGAGCACAGCCTGCGGTGCACGCCCAGTGATGCGGCAGGGCTGGTTCGCGGACGAGCTAGCTGTCGAGGCACAGGGCGCTGAGTGGGTGCAGGCGGCGAGACCAAGGCCACGCTGCTAATTGCACTCCATGCCACGCTCCCTGCGCTGCAGCGTGTGCGAGAACATCCCCATTGTGCTGTGCGGCAACAAGGTGGACGTGAAGAACCGCCAGGTCAAGCCCAAGCAGGTGCGCAGCTGGGATGGAAGGCGCGACGCACGTCACTCTCATGAGCTTTTCACCCGGGCACACGCCTGCCTCAGCGCCAGAGTACAGTGCGGGACTGCACTGCACCCACTCGCTGCTTACCCGCTTGCCTTGGTGCCCCGTCCCTCCCTCTCCTCGCCCTGTGCCCCATGCAGGTCACCTTCCACCGCAAGAAGAACCTGCAGTACCACGAGATCAGCGCCAAGTCCAACTACAACTACGAGAAGCCCTTCCTGTACCTCGCCCGCAAGCTGGTCGGTGACGCCAACCTCCACTTTGTGGAGCAGGTGGCGCTCGCGCCGCCAGAGGTGCAGATCGACATCCAGCAGCAGCAGGAGTATGAGAAGCAGCTGCAGGAAGCGGCCAACATGCCGCTGCCAGACGGAGACGACGACGACATCGCAGAGTGAAGGCGGCGTCATGCTGTGGCTGGCTGCACGCTGTCCAGCGGCCCATCCTCCTGCTTGCAGCCCCATCCTCGACCGCCGGCTGATTGTGCGACTTTGGACATCTTCCTGAAGCTTCCTGCTGCCAGCCCTGAACCGCTCACATATCCCTCTGGTTTCGACGCCCACCGGCGCCGCCATGTTGCTCCGCGCCTGACAATAGTGCAGACGCAAACGCTTCTGTTTGTGTAAATGCGCAGCCTGAGGTTGCAATCAGAGAGCTAGTTTACATTGTGCACATAACAATGGTAGTCTGAGTCGAGCGACTCCCCTAGAGCTTGTTTGCAACAACAGCAAAGAACGGATCAGTGTTGCCCCCCCCAAACAAGCGCTCAGCCCAAAGTTGCGCCTGCGCCAGCGGGTTGCTGCTCGGCTGCACCTGCACCTGCTTGATCACTTCAGCGGGACCAAACCCACCAGCGGCAGCGAAGTAGGATTTGACCAGCGTGCAGCGGCCATAATCGCTGTTATCCCGCCAGGCAGCAATGGCCTGCAGCACACGAGAGGTGATGGGCAGTGCATGGCAACTGCTCGAGCTCACACCCAGGTTCTCTTGCGTCCCTGCCTCAATGCACCAAGGGCACCACCCCCCTATCCAGCAGCTGCTGCCTGCTCACCTTCTGGTAGAACATGCGGTTCGAGAAGGAGATGATTGCCACGCCACCAGGTTTCAGCATGCGCTGTATCTCTGCAAACACCGCTTCAGGCTGCTGCAGGTATTGGATGGACGCGCAGCACAGCACTGCATCAAAGGACTCGTCTGCAAAAGCCCAGCCGCTTGGCTCGCGGTTCAGGTCCCTGACTACGAACTCCGTCAGTCTCTCGTTCTTTGCCAGCTCCGCTGCATTCATTCCGTGGCCGACGACGCGGGAGTACCTACGCCCTGGCGGCAAGTGGGACACCCAGCTGCTGCACAGGTCCAGAACCTCGGCTCCATCTGCTATTTTGGTGTCGTACAGCGCTGTCAGCTGTGCCCGAAAGTTGGCGTCCAAGTGGTGCACGAGGCGCGGTGTGCCGTAAAACTGAGTGTCCGCACTGCCGTCCAGCTTGCTTCGCTGCCTGGCATCCAACACCTCGCGAGGCGCCGCCCCTGCTTGCACGCGTGTAGTGGTGCCTCTTCGAAGGCGTCTGACAAATGGGCCTGCAGCATGCAATGCACGGCGTGTTTCCAGCAGAGGAGGGGGACGGGGCAAGGCGATTCCTGGGGGGCGGGATGCGGAGGCGGCAAGACGGCACCACGTTTCTGGTCAACTTTGGCAGAGCAACAGCTTACCACATCGTGCCAGACCTCTGCTGCCGTCGCTGCTGGTTCGTGCCGGCTTCAAGAAGACCGTGCTGAAAGTTGACGCCATAATCATCTGCACAGAGTGAACGATCACAATGCAATGGCAAACATGTCTGGCTGTCTCCATCTGGCTGACTCTCGCCATTGCACGTGTACTGCATCGCGGGACAACATCATTCGCGTGGAAATGCTGAGCCCCCCGCATTGCAAACCGATTGTGACGATCAATTGCTGCAATGCACAAGCCTTGCATGTTCCTCCTCTAGCCGCCTCTCAGCCCGCTCCGCAGCGGCCAGTGGCTATGGAGACGGTCAAGGCGGTCGATGTCGCCCTCTGTGTGCTCCTGCGCGCCTACCTGTGCCCTGACGAAAGCGATCCTGCGTCCACGAGCGACCTGCACCCCTTGTTTGGCCAGGCACTGCTGCATGAGATCAGGCGGAGGGAGGAGACGCACAGCCCCAGCCTCATCCAACTGCTGCAGCACGTCCAGGCAAGGCGTTGCGTGCCTGCCATGTGTGTGACACCGTCATTCCTCCGCCACAGCACACGCCTCACCCTCCTTGCAGGGCCACGTTTGCCCCAGAGCAGAAGAGGGCTCTACTGCAGCCGCATACTTTGTGACCATCAAGTCGGCGGTGGGCCAGCACCTGTCGGGGTTGGAGCTGCCCGATGACTTGGTCAGCCTGTTCACCTCTCTGCGCGACTCAGTCATCAACCAGTGCACCAGCGCACCAGCAGAGTCTGAGGGAGAAGGCGCAGACGCCAGCAGCGCCATGGGCCTGTACCTGCGCATGTGCTACGCTCGGTACACAGCCATGCCCTTTGAGGTGGGTGGCACATTGTTGGCTGGGGCAGCATCTGCACTTGATCCACGTGGGCGGTCAGATGACAAGCGGGCAGGCGGGCAGGCAGGCGGGCAGCTGGTGGCGCTGTGCGCCTGCCCTTGCTGCTTCACGGCTGATGTGCGCTTTGCGGTGCGCCCCACTCTCGAACCTGGCTGTGCCGCCCTCCCTTTGAACCACTGCAGGCCGTGTGCAGTCTGCTGAGTGATGTGCAGGCGTACTTTGATGCCGCTGTGGCGGTACTGCAGGGCCAGCCAGCACCGCACGTCGAACCCACCCTGAAGCCTGGGCCCCAGCTGGAGCTCTTCCTCAATGATCGGCTGGTGGATATGGCGCACAGCATCGGCCGCCTACCGCAGGCTGACATTGAGCGGCCGCTGGTGAAGCTCGAAGCGGCGGCGCCACGCCTGCCCAGAACACACCTTGCCCGCCACTTCAGGTGCGGCCTGCTTGGCCTGCCAGTCCTGGTGCACCTGATGCAGCCAGAGCTGCGCACCACAGCACCTGATGGCATGCGGGCTCCCGGCGGCCCCTCGTGCTGCCCCTCACCCCGCCAACGTGTTGCATGCAGCTCCCTGCACCACCGTGACTCCGCCGCCGCCCTCGACCACCTGCACCGCTTCTTCGACCGCACCCTGCACACGAGCCAGCCAGCGGGCGGCGCTCCCGGTGCCGGTGCCGGTGCCGGTGCCTCCCACGCCGCCTCTGCCGGCGCCGGCCAAGCAGAGGACGCAGCCGCGCGGGAGCGGGGTCGGCTGCAGGCGGCGGCGCTGACGCTGGGGTCCATGCATGCGCAGCTGGGCCATGTGGAGGAGGCCCTGCAGGCGCTGAACGAGACAGTGCGCATAGCCCAGCAGGCCAGTGACGACACGTGCCTGGCCCACGCGCTGGCCCTGCTGTGCCAGGTAATGGGGGCCACCACACCCGGCACCATCACCAGCGTGAGCCAGCTGCCGGGAGCCAGCCCAGCGGCGGCCCACCACTCGCAGCTGGGGCAGCTGCTGCGGCGATGCCTCAGGTAAGCGTGTGCAGTGCTGTGTGTGTGTGTGTGTGCAGTGCTGTGTGCGTGTCTGTGGATTGCAAAGGTGGGGTGGCAGTGCTGGCTGTGCGAGGCGCAAGAGCAGGTCGTGGCTGCGGTCCTCTTGATGCTGGCACTCGGTGGGTCAGCCCAGCCCTTCAATCCACTCTGCATGACCAGGTGTGTGTGCTCGCTCCACCCCCCACCCCAACCTCCCCACGTCCCTGCAGGCGCAGCGAGGAGCTGCAGCTCCCCCACCTGGTGGCCTACAGCCGCCTGGCCCTGGCACGTTTCCAGCTGCTGCACCCGCACCAGCCGCCGCCAGCAGCTGGCACAGACGACGGCAGCGGGACCGCAGCTGCCGGCGCTGCTGGCGCTGCTGGCGGCGGCGGCAGCGGCAGCAGCCCACCCTGCAGCTCCTCAGTGGCGGTTGCAGCCGCCTTGCGAGACACAGCCCACCTCCACATGGCCACCCGCTTGGCTGCCTCCACCCCTGCTGTGCCGCCGCTAGCCAGCGGCGCCGCCAGCGCTCGGGTGCTGCGGGGGGTGGGCGACCTCTTCACCTCCACAGCCTCCCTGTTTGCGCCCAGCATGGCAGGCATGCAGTCTTCTGCGGCGACAGAAGTGGAGCACCTGGCAGCGGGCGCGCACCTGCTGCAGGCGGCGGCCTGGGAGCTGAGGGGCAGCCGCCAGCTGTCGCAGGCGCACTCGCTGGCGTGCCTGGCTGGCTCTGGCGGCGTAGCGCGGGCAGAGGAGCAGTGCACCGCCTTTGCCCAGCTGGCGACCAGCGTGGTGGCGGCACACGGTTACCAGGCCGCCCAGCAGGTGCTGGCGGCTGCAGACGAGCGCTTCCCGCGCGGCCAGAGCAGGGTGCTGGCGGCGGCGCGGCTTGCCATTGCGCATGACCGGGCGTTGCATCGCCTGGAGCTGCATGCTGCCATGGACCTTGCGGCTCAGATGGCGGCACTGGCCTCTCCCACAGACAGCACAGACATGGGGCTGAGGTGGGGACAGGGCTAATGGCTGTGCAGGGGGGGGGAGGGCATGCACCTGTGTCCGGCAGGCGCATGGTGTGATGGTTGAAGCCCTGTACTGCCCTGTACAGCTCATGCTCGTGCCTTGCACCGCATGCTGTCCAGGCTGGAGGCGGAGGAGCGTGTGGCGCGCACCCTGCTGGCTGCAGGCTGCGTGGAGGAGGCGGTGCAGGCGGCACACTCGCTGTTTGCTGCCGCAGTGGCCACCGGGCAGGCACTGCACACGACGCGCCTGCTGCTGCTGCTGGCCCGCGCGCACCAGCAGGCGGGGTCGCCGCTCACGGCGCTGCCCTACGCCCTCACAGCCATCGACCACGCCCGCCAGCTGCATGCCGACATGCTGGCAGCGGAAGCAGCGGTGCTGATGGCGAGGTTGTGGTGTGACATGGGCCCGCAGCATGCACAGCACGCCCAGCAGGAGCTGGAGGCCGCCCTGCCCACCATCTTGGCTCACGGCTCCTTGGAGCTTCAGGCGGCGGCGCAGACGGCACTGGCAGAGGCGGTGATGGCGCAGCACACAGGCGCAGACGGCCTGAGGCGGGATGCACAGTGGTGAGGGCTGTGCAGCAACGGCCGTGCGCCGCTTGCTGGTGCCAGCCAGCCAGCCATCGAACGCTTCTGACTGCAACCCACCTGCCTGCCAGCACTGGTGGTGTAGCCCCGAGTACGTGTCGCAGCCCCTCACCGGTCCTGCGAGCCTGCCCTGCCCCTCCTGTTGCAGGGTGCTTGGGCTGTTGGAGGATGCACAGCGGCTGAGCTTACAGCTGGAGGATCGAGGGGCCGCTGCCCACAGCGCCTACCTGCAGGCGCTGGTGCATGATGGGCTGGGGCAGGAGGGGCTGCGAGATGCTGGCGCTGCCAGCTTTGCCACCCTTATACAGCCTGTGCTGGCTTGAGGTGGAGGTGTATGATTGCGTTGTTACTCACGACAGTGAACAGGAATAGAGGCAAACATGAAAAGGCATGGAGCTCAGTGGGTGCATTTGTCATCGGTGGCAAAGCCAGAAGTAACGGCATTGAAGGCAGGAGCACAGCGTCAAGGTGAGTGTTTGCCACTCTGGTGCCAGGCAGCGTTGTTTTGGCTGCCAGTTGCCGGCTGCTGAGACGCCGCTCTGCTCCTGCCTCACTCATCGTTTAAAAGCCAGCAGCTTGGCACCGCGTGCTGCTAGACCGTTTCGCGCCGCCACCAGGGTTTGCCGGCACACGCTGGAGGGGTTGAGGAAGCAGGCGGAGAGGACTAGGTAGGTGAGGAGGAGCAGGAGGGACATCCACAGCACAGTCTCCCAGGGCTCCAGCATGTACCAGCCCCAGATCATGGCCTGCTGGTGGTAGAAGAGTTGGATGCGCCTGCAGACGGGCAGGGCAGCAGCAAGAGGCGCAGCAGAGAGGTTGGCAAGGGCCAAACGTGTCTGCTGCCAACCGATGCCAGGCTCACCCTTTCCAGCGCCGAAAAAAAATCGACTCTTCCTCCTCTCTATGCCTCCGCGCTGCTTCCCGATACATCTCAGCGTAGTCCACCACCTGCCCTGCTGTGTCAGCTGCAGACGCATCGCGCGGTGACCGACCGCTGCTGGACGGCGCAGCTGCGTCGTTGCCGCCGCCGCCGCCTGCTGTTGCGGCTTGCGATTTGCGCCTGCGTGCAAGGTATCAAGAGATCATGCACAGTATGCTACAACGGCGCTGGAACACGAGGAATGTGCGCGGGGTGCCACTCGGAGCTGTCGAGCTTGTCGGCTCGCCGCACCTGCGGGTCTCAACCATTGTCTTGCCCGGCGAATGCAGAGTGCTGATGCCGTTGCTTCCCTTGGGGAAGTCCCTTGTTAAAAATGTCAAATACGGCACACAGGAGCACGCCAAACCCTGTGGAATTGATGTGGAAGTTGAATGGGAACGAAAACTGACACCCAGCTGCACACCCACAGCATCAACCGCCGCCGCATTGCAAACCGACGCCGTCACCTTCCACCCCGGCAAACTGGATTGTCTTTGTGTGTCAGGCTACATGCGTGCAGAGTGAGGCTGGCAAGTACCCAGCCTTATGCTGGGAGGCCGAGGAAAAAACTGCCATTGTCACGCTGAACGACAAGAAAAATAAACGGCAAAGTGTGTGCGGGGGAAGTGTGTGCGGGGGGCTCTTCTCAAAAAGTGCTTACAGTGGCATCTCTGCTGCTTGTCTCTGCTCGTTCCATTCTTGCCTACTTTTCCTGCGTGTAACCCCAGTACTGCAGCATGGGCACGGCGACTGCAGCAAGGGGAAGCAGCAGCCATGTCGTCGCCACACATCCAGGAGGCGTTGCACCTGGTGCTGAGAAAACAAGACTGACACGACTGAACACAGGAATGTGTACCTCGCTCCCTGCAATCCACTCTTCTGCCCAGCACACCACGCCTGCCAGCACCCTGGAGCTGCCTCACCAGAGATGAAGAGCAGCGTGAGGACAATGGTGGCTGTGACCGGCTTCTTGGCCTCTGTCTCAGCCTTGGTCTTGTACGTCCGCTTGCGCTCATTGTCCTGCCTGCACCCAGCCACAGCCGCACAGCAACGCAGCCACACACATCAGGAGCTCGCACCCTGTACTGTGCTGGCCCGCTGCAACGCTCCGCACAAAAGCCAAGCGCAGCGCAGTCGTCAGCCCGGCAGGCTGTGGCACCACCCACTGACATCAGCCGCCGGCTGCGAGGCGCACCTGATGGGTGGGCCTGGGTCCTCCTTGCCGCTCAGCCTGGCCACCACGCGTGAGACTGAGGAGGTGACGCTCTCGTTGTACTTCTCCTCTCCGGTCAGGATGGGGATGTTCTCACCCACCACTGAGTCGATGATGTCGTCACCCAGGGCAGACATGAAGGCGGCGCCGCCGGTCAGCGCGCCGTCCTTACCCGCAGACACAACCAGCAGGATGCCAGACTTGTCCTGCAAGACGTACACGTAGCAGCGACAAACAGATGTGGAGTGGAGCACACGAGACGGGGTAGGAGGCCATTGCGGTGTAAGAGAACGAGAGCAGCAAAAGCTGGCGCGACAGGTAAGGTAGGCAGGCAGGCAGGCAGGCAGGCAGGCAGGCAGGCAGGCAGGCAGGCAGGCAGGCGGCTCGAAAGTGCGTCTCACGCCGCCGCTGCGCACCTTTGCCTCCCCCTTGTACCACTTGCCGATCAGCTTGTCGCCAAAGGCAAACGTGTCGTTCTCAAACTCGAGCCGCCGCACGGTGGCCACCTCCAGGTGGTACCCGGTGGCCGCCTGCACCCGACAGGTGAGGAGCAGGAGGGGCGGGGCCGCCACACAGGGTGCACAAACGTGAGCAAGCAGGCAATGCCTGTGGGTGCGGCCGCGGCCTCCACCCAATGCCTGCAACCTGGTCATTCGTTTTTGCATGTTCTGCTCCACAAAGATGTTGCCGCCTTCAATAATGTGCAAGCCTGCGCTTGGGCCTGGGCCAGCACCGGCCTGCTGCCACCCACCTCCAGCGCCTTGAGCTGATCCGTCACCGTCTTCTTGGTGGTCTTGTTCAGCACCGACGCATCGTCCAGAATGTACGAAGTGGGGGTGCCCTCTGCCAGCAAGTCAAACTCTCCCGCAAGCGCTGCGCCGCTGAGAGGGCTGGCAGACAACAGCACCGCAGCTGCCGCCTGCACACCGGAAACGTAGGGGGGAGGAGGCGTCCATGACTTGCCACAGGGCAGCAATAAGAGACAAGCATGTGGTCCAAGCTGTCATAGCGCAAGGTCCTTCTCCAGACACACATGCGGCGCCGACAAACAAGCCATGGCGGACAAGGGCGGGCAGGCGGCGGGCTCCCTCACCGCCGCTGCCTTGCGCTGCAGGGCCTGTGCCGGCCCCTGCTGCTGCGCCCGGCACACCACCACGCTACGCGCCCGGCACTGGGCTCTGGATGCGGTGCAGGGCGCTGTAAACGCTGTTTGGCTGAGTGTCGTCTGCATCGTCGGAGCCCTGCGAGCATGCGGGGCACGGCATTGCGACCGTGGACACGTGTGAGCCACAACACTGCGGCGTTTGAGGCGAGCGGCGGTCGGTGGGAGCAAATAGCTGGGAAGGCTACCTTAGCGGATCGCGGAGTGGCAGGCAGCGAGCGGGGCGATGCGGCGTGGACCTGAGAGCTTGGCATCGATTGGGCCGGTGCGATTTCGCGTCCATGTCAGCAATTGTTTTACACAAACCGCAATCAGCCCCCTTGCGGCCGCTATAGCTGGGCGGTTATGCCAGACGTGCTCACAGACGCCGTATTCGCCGTGAGCTAACCTTGGCAGCGCGGAGGTCCCAGCAGGATGGCCTCCACAAGGCAGCAACCAGATGATGACAAGGTGGGGGTCGGGTCGAGTCGCTGCCGACACTACACGCCGCACCGCCGCTGCCGCCGCTGCCGGCCCGCTGCTCTCACCCACCGCGCGTGCTCCCCCTCCAAGCTGCAGCCGAAATCTGTGCACATTGAATTCAAGAGCAGCACAGGCATTGAGCAGTTTGCAGCGTATCGGCTTGGCAGCTACCGCGAGGGCAAGGTGCACACGGATCGCGGGCGCACAATTGTGGCCCAGCGCAACAAGCTGTTTGCTGTGCACGGCTCGCTCGAGAGCGGCGTGCTGGAAGCCAAATGCTTGGGCAGCAATCCAGGAGACGAGTACGCGGTCAAGGCTGAGTTTTCAAGCTCGACAGGCGGGGAAGTGGACTGGGCAGACGTGCGTTGTACCTGCCAGCAGTTTGCGAAAGACAACCAAGTCTGCAAGCACATCCTTGCAACGCTTCTGTTGCGCTTGGACGCAGCAGCTTGGAAGGCGGCAGGCGGAGAAGCAGCGACAGCTGCTGCACCCCCATCGGCATTGCCCACTGCTCGTGAGGCAGCCGCCGCCGCAGCAGTGAGCCGGGCTGCGTCTGCCGCACTTCGTCCGCCTTCAGCAGCTTTGGCAGCCGCCGGTGGAGGGGGTAGCCTGCCTCGAAAACGTAGGATGCCTAATCTCGCCGGGTGGGTGCAGTGCGCGGGAGGTTGATGAGTGCCTGAAGAGCCAGCCTGGGGCCACTGCCGCAGTCCGGCATGCCCGCTTCTTGCCACAACGTTTACAGAAAGCAGCTGCCCTTTCAGGCCCCCACCCAAAGCCAAGGCTGCGAAGAAGGCGTCAACAGCTGAGCCCAAAGCGAAGCCTGCAAAAGCAGCTGCAGCTGGGACAACAGGGAGACCTCTCCCGGCGATGAGGTGCGCAAGGGTGGGGGCCCAAGCAGCGGTTGCGGGGGGGGGGGGGGGGGGGGGGGGCGCAGCTGTTGCTCTTGGGCGGTGATGATGCAAGGAAGCGTGCAACACACAGCTTGCACCGCTCCTGATCCCTCCCAGGATGAAGGGCGGTCAGCTGTTGGTAGACAGTGACGAGGACCTGGTGCGACAGTGCCATGCTGCACTGACGACGGCAGCAGCATCGGCAGCTGCAGCGGCAGCGGCAGCGGCAGTGGCCAAGCCATGCATATCTGGCCCCAAGGCACCTGCATCTCCGGCAAGCAAGAGCTCGCGATTGCAGCAGCCTCAGCCTCAGCAGCAGGAGCAGCCTCAGCCTCAGCAGAATGGACAGCAGCAGCAGGAGCAACAGCAGCAGGCACAGGCACATAACCAGCCACTCCAGGAGCAGCAGGTGCAGCGGCAACAGCAGCAGGGACAGGAACAGGAGGATGTGGTCCAGCAGCCACAGCCGGCTCAGACTGATCAGGTTGCCACCTTGTCGGTCCAGGCTGACGGCCCCTCTATGTTTGAGATGATGTTTGGTGCTGATTTCATGGCAAGCATCAAGCCAGAACCAGCCCCATCAGCAGTTGTGCCTCAGAGCATGCCCCCACCAGCCCCAGCCAACGCGCATGACACCCCTATGGACCCCCTTGCACCAGCTGCAGCGGCAGGGATGGCTGGTGGTGCGGGACCCTCACATGAGGCGCAGCAGGGGGGCGCCGAGTGCTGTTATCCTGAAACTGGCATTTGTGACCTCACTACACAGCCGCTGGAGGGATGGGAGGCGGCTGCAGCTGCTGAGGGTGCTGCTGTACAGAGCGAGATGGCAGGATGCGGCGGACGTGCTCAGGCGGCAACGCAACCTGACAGTCAGCAGGCAGGCAGCAAGCTGAGCTTGCGAGCACGGCTGGCTTTGGGTAGAAAGCGGTAGCGCACTGTGTTTCGGGCTGTAAATTTATGTTAAACAATGTCGAACATAATTATCGCATGGTTCTGAGCAAAAGGCATGCAAGGGCCGCACTGGTAGTGCTGCTAACGAGTCGTGTGGCAGGGCCAAGAGGCCTTTGCCAGTCATCAAATCAGCGTGCGAATCGTGGCAGCGCTGGTAGGCAAAAAGAAGGAAGGAGGCTGCTGCTGACCAACATGTGGCCGCTATATGGCCTGCTCACGCCTGTGCTGCGGCTGCCTGCTCGGGGAAGCAGTCAGCAAAGGTCACCTTGGGGTGTTTGCTGTCGCTGTGCTCCTTGAGCTTGGGCACCGTCATGTTGCAGAGGAACGACTGCCTGCAGACCTGGCACACAATGGACAGGGCCTTTGCATTGCTGTCCTTCTGGCTCGTGCCGCCGCCTGCTTTCTTGGCTGCCGCCTGGTTGCGTTGGCGCGACATCGCTGTCTTTTGTGCATTGCCTGCGGAAAAGGAGGAATGGACAACCGAGAGTGGGACGCGGTGGTGGAGAGGCGGGAGGCGGCTGACTGGCGGCGGCACATGCCTCAGCACATTGCACCGGTTCGCACTCACCGCCTCCCATGATGACTGACTAGTGTTGCAGGCCTGCAGGGGAGCAAATTAAAGCAGCGGCAATAAATGGCGGCGCGCAGGCAGCAGGCTCGTAGGGCGCCACCGGGCAGCCAGGACCGCGTAGGAGGCGGCTGCATTTGCTTGTGCATGGCGGCACGGCCAGGGAACGAGCAGGCGCGAGTCCACGTTCGACCGCATCTCACTTGAGTTGAGTACAGGCAAGGCTGGGCTGGTGTTGGCTTGATTGTGGGTATGAAAGGGGCGTGCTGGATCGCATCTTACGACTTTATGTACTGCTCGCGGTAAAAAAACTAGCACCTAGCGTAGCGGCTTCAGGGCGCCTCAGCACTCGCCGCGATCGGTCACCATGGTCGTGGCCAGGCAAACAAACCATTCCTGCGCAACCAGTTGCACCAGCGGCAACAGGCAACGCCGGGCGTGCAGCACTGCCGCCAGGTCTCACACATGGTGCGGTGGGCTGACCGGGGCCGGTCACGAAAGCACACGTGCGCCTGGTCGACTTGGGGTGTCGGCCGCCGCCCACCGTTGGCGCAGCTGCGCGCTTGCGGGCAGCAGCAGCGGGGTTGCAGCCAGCTCGTTAGATGAAGAGGCATGGGAGGCTAGATACGGCCAGTCAACGCTGCGATATGGCATCAGCCTGGAGCAAGGGGCTCGCGAGACGATGGAGGACACAGCGCAAGTGGTGCCACATGCTCGCCACGGCTTCCTCTTCGCCAGTAAGCCCCTGCCGGCAGCTGGCCTGCGCTGCGTTAGCAGATGAGGATGCACACGCTGGGATGCCAGTGCACGCCACAGCTGCTACTTCTGTCGCTGCTCAATCAGTGCCACCTGCCCATTGTGCTGTTCTTCCAATCCCGCCTGCCAACAGCCGTGTTTGATGGCCACGGCGGCTTTGCGGCGGCAGAGTACTTGCAGCAGAACCTGTACCGTATATTCAAACAGGTGCTGGATGCCAAGGGTGAGGGGGAGACGTCTGGCGGTTCTTCTGGCACCGGCAGCCTCCCCTCTCTCACCGCTGTCCTCACAGACAGCTTCAAGGCAGCTGACGAGGATGTGCTGCAGTGGATGCACGGTGAGCCTCCTGCTCGGGTGGCAGCAGCGCCTGTGCTGCGAGCAAGGCAGGGACAGGCGCGAGTCTATCCCACACCAGGGATGCATGCACGCGGAGGGATGATGCGTCGGTGCAGCTTGCATGCACTGCGTGGTGCTGATCCCGCTGCTGGTCACGCTGAGCTTGGGTGAAGTTTTGCTGCTGCTCCCCCGCCACACAGCAAATTGCCCGGATGAGGAGGGCACCAGCGGCTGCACAGCCACCACCTGCCTAGTTCGCAAAGACTTGGTGAGGCGGCCAGAGTGGCCTGGCAGGGGCTGGTGGCGCATGCACACACACCGCATGCACACGCTGTGCATGGCAGGGCTGTGTGCCCCCGTTGCATGGCGCACCCCTAGCCTCTTGGCATTGAGTGCCCGGCTCATGCTTTCACTCTGCGCTCCTGCTGCAAGCGCAGCTGGTGGTTGCCAACGTTGGAGACAGCCGTGCCGTGCTGTGCCGCAAGGGAACGGCGATAGACTTGAGCACTGAGCACCGCGTGTGGGGCAAGACGCCGGGCGTGGTGGCGGAGATTGAGCGAATTGAGTCGGTGGGCGGATGGGTGGATGACGGGCGCGTGTGCGGTGTGCTGGCAGTCAGCAGGTGCGTGCAGCAATGCGCTTGCCTGCGTCTTCCCTCCCTGCCTCACTCACCCGTGCTGGCGTGGCAGGTCGGCGGCACGTGGGTCGCTGTGTGCCGGCAGCAAACTCAGCGCTGGTGTTGCTGTGTGCATGTTGGCTCGACTGCTCTGCCTCCTTACTGCTTGCGTGGCTCCTCCCCGCAGGGCGTTTGGCGACATGGAGTTCAAGGGTCAGGCGGGGCTGAAGCTGCTGCTGCAGAAGGGGATTGAGTTTGAGCTGTGGGACCAAGCCTTTGCTGACAGCAGGTGCGCTGGCATGGCAAGGCTCGGCACGGCATTTCGTGGGCAGGAGGTGCAGCCATGCGGTGTACGACCCACTCACGGCTGTGCGCTGGCACTCGAACAGCAGGTGTCGAGGTTGCCACTCCCCCCTTCACCCTGTGTGCCGTTGGCTGGCTGGCTGGTGACCCTGCAGGCGCTTCACTGGTGCCCCCGTGACCGCCGACCCGGATGTGTCTGAGATGTCGCTGTGTGACGAGGACGAGTTTGTGCTGGTGGCCAGCGACGGGCTGTGGGACGTGATGGACAGCCAGGAGGTGGTGAAGCTGGCGCGCCGCGACCTGCAGCGAGGGCAGCAACCCCAGGTGTGATGATGGGGTGGAGTGCGGCGCGCTGCGGGTGGGGCGGTGGGCAGGCAGAAGGGTAGCTATTCTGAATGGCTGCTGCCGCTTGTGCCAGTGCTACCGAGCTGCACGACCCGCTGATCTTGCTGGCGCAAGCCATGTTGTGTGACTGCGTGCTGTGCACATGCTGGGTGCCATCGGGCCTGCAGGAAGTGGCGCACAAGCTGACGCAGCTGGCTGTTAAGCGCGGCAGCCAGGACAACATTGGTGTTGTGCTGGTCGACCTGGGCAAGGTGGATTGGAGCCAGGCTTCTGGCGGCGGCGGCCTCTTTGGCAGCCTGTTTGGCAGTCGGTGAAGGCATGGTCGGTGGTGAGCTAAGACGTATGTATTGCTGTATGATGGCTGGGAGCGGGCGAGAGGCCGGAAGGCAAGCCCGCTTCCTACTACCTGTGACGCCTGCTCGTGGCTTTTCACACCCATGCCACCGTTTGGGATAGGTTTGTGCCCCTTTTCCAAATTGTTTTCTCTTCCTCCTCCCACCTTGCTGGTGAACACGACGCCTGACGCACACTGCGAGTTTTGCTCCAGGGCTGGAGGAGTCTCCTCCTGCACGCATTATTCCCTGCCAACGTGCTGCATGTATGCTGATACTATTTGTCAAGAGATGACTCATTGTGCTGTTAATGTGCGCTGCCATTTTTGTAATGCACAATGCCACGGCCCTGCATCGATGCCGCGAGGCGTTGCTGGCACACACGCTTTGCCGCCGAGGAAAGTTGGCGGTGGCAGGGTGGGGGCGCATTGATCAATTTGGGGCACGGCTCGACGATTTTATCATCGCCTCCTTCTGATACATCACGGCGTGAGAGTGTAGCATGGCCCCCCTCTTCCTCAGCGTGGCCCAGCTGCAACGCACCTTTTGTCCCCTCAGCACCCGCTCTAGCCACCTGCCGGGCAGCCAGGCGCGCACCGTGCCCTGCAATCGCCAGTGCAGCCCCATCAGCCGGCAGCAGGTGACCGTGAGGGCTGCGGCCGAAGTGGTGACCAACGGCAGCGAGGACATGACCAGCAACGGCACAAGCGGGCTGGCGCAAGACCGCCTTGCGGGAGCCAGTCGGGCTACGAAAGCAGTGCACGGCGGCGAGCGAGCAGGCAGACCACGAGTCTCTGGTGAGCTGGGCAGCACGCCGGCGCCCCTGCAACGAGAATTGGGTTGCAACGCCGCCACGCATGGGCGGCTGCCGCCGCCGCCCGGCCACCTCCCACCCTTGCACAGCTTTGTTGCCTCCTGGTCATGCATGCGTTCTGGTGGTGCCTGGCTGGGTAGCAGCAGTCTGCTGCCTACCACATGCAGCATGCACTCACCCTGCCCTTGGTGCCCGGCCTGCTCTTGCAGACTCGCTGACCACGCCGATTGTGCAGACAGCGACCTACACCTTCCAGGACACTGCCGAGTTGATAGCGTACCAGGAGGGGCGGTACGGCAGCTACGAGTACGGGCGGTACGGCAACCCCACCACCCGTGCCTGTGAGGAGAAGATTCGGGAGCTGGAGGGTGCGGAGGACTGCCTGGTGTCTTCCTCGGGCATGAACGCAGCCACCACCATGCTGCTGGCGCTGGTGCCTGCGGGCGGGCACATTGTGACCACCACAGACTGCTACCGACGCACGCGCCAGTTCATCCAGACGGTGCTGCCCAAGATGGGCATCACAGCCACAGTCATCGACCCGGCTGACATGGGGGCCCTGGAGGCGGCGCTCAAGGAGCACGACGTGAGCCTGGGGCGGGCTGGGTGCCGCTGCGCCTGGGTGCACACATGAATGGGCAGCACCAGCACCAGTACTGTTGATTGGAGAGGGACTGGGGCCTGACCCCTGCCATGCACCCTTTGTTCTCTGCCTCCCACCCCCTGCTGCACCCCTCTGCCTCCCACCCCCCGCTGCACCCCTCTGCCTCCCACCCCTCTGCTGCACCCCTCTGCCTCCCACCCCCTGCTGCACCCTGCCGCAGGTCTCCCTGTTCTTCAGCGAGTCGCCCACCAACCCCTACATGCGCTGCGTGGATGTGCCTCGCATCAAGGAGCTGTGCGCCGCTCACGGAGCCGTGGTGGTGGTCGACTCCACCTTTGCCACACCCATCAACCAGCAGGCCATTGCCCTGGGCGCCGACCTGGTCATCCACTCTGCCACAAAGTACCTGGCGGGGCACAACGATGTGCTGGCAGGGGCCATTGCAGGTGGGTGGCAGGCAGGCAGACGGAATGCTTCGACACCTGCTGCTGTTGCGGTTGTTGCCGTCGACGCCTGATGGCGGCCGGCTGTCAGGGTGGCTTGAAAGAAGAAATCAGACGAAAGCTGTGTTTGGTCCTTGGAGGCGGGGCACAGCTGCCGTGGTTCCTATTCACACTGCTTGTTCGCGGCCCTGTTGCGCCCCTCTTCCCCGCTCCTGCAGGCACCTCTGAGCTGGTGGGTGCTGTGCGTGCCATGCACAACGTGCTGGGCGGCACCATTGACCCCCATGCCTCCTACCTGCTGCTGCGCGGCATGAAGACCCTCGACCTGCGGGTGCAGCGGCAGAATGAGACGGCAATGGTGATTGCCACGCGGCTGGAGGCGCACCCCCTGGTGACGCGGGTGCACTACCCGGGCCTTGCCTCACACCCTGACCACGCCATTGCCGTCAGCCAGATGAGCGGCTACGGCGGCGTGGTGTCGTTTGAGATTGACGGCGACTTGTGGCGCACAGCCAAGTTCATTGACGCCGTGCGGCTGCCCTACATCGCGCCCTCCCTGGGCGGCGTGGAGTCCCTGATTGAGCAGCCCACAATCATCAGGTGGGTGTGGTGTGGACAGCGAGCAGTGGGCAGTCCATGTTGCAGGGGAGGAGGCAGTTGGTTTCTCAGAACTGGCTGCACCCAGGCCAGCTGCAGCAGATGATGTGCTGTCACGTGTGTGCCAATGCCCCCTCCCACCTGCTCCTCCACCCCCCTGCTGCAGCTACTGGGACCAGGGTGCGGAGAAGCGTGCGGAGGTGGGCATCAAAGACAACCTGGTGCGCTTCTCATGCGGCATCGAGTCAGCAGATGACATCTGGGCAGACTTCCAGCAGGCATTCGACAAGATCTGAGCGCCGCTGCCCCGCAACCCCGCACTCGCCGCTGCTGTTCACTGACCCCTCCTTCCTTCCTCTTGGCTCCCTGCTCCCCCGTCCCCGCTTTCTGTTTACCTCTCGCTTGCTTGCGCACCCCCTGCGCTCTTTCTTTTTTGTTGATGCTGTTTTGCAGTGTGCGTTCAGCCGTCAAATGCAACATAATCGCGCAACCTTTAAGCATGCGTTGGCAGAAGCAAACAGATTGAGCAGCAGGCAGGAAAGAGCAGAGCGGAGGATATCAAAGCAGAAAAGCATCAGAATCAAAACGGGAGCCTCCCAACATCACTTGGCCCGGGAGTGGTTGACTTCTCGGATGCCTTCTCTATTCTCCAGCTTGACAAACCGCTTCAGCTGCGGCCAAGAGTGCACATCAGGTTCCGTGTGAGTGTCAAATTGGTGATTGCCAGATGTGTGACTGTCTCAAATCCATGAGCCTGGCAATGCCAATGCCCCCACCCACCAGCTCGGGCGTTATTTCGTCAGATTTCATGCGGCGCATCTCGTTCAGCGTTTTCTCCGGCTCTGCCAGCGCCCACAGCCACTCAGGCAGCTCCTCATCCTGCTTCAGAGCCGGGTCCTGGCCCTGCGGCTCAGGGAGGGTGCAATGAGCGCTGGGTGGTTAGGGCTGGACCGGTCAAACGTGTGGGTGCCTGGAATGTGCACATCACAGTTGCTGCGGCAGGTGCTCAGCATTTGCACCTTTTTCAAAGTGTTGAGACCAGTGACAACCTCGCTGGACATGGACGCCATGCCTGCAGCAGGGCGCAAACCGCAAGCTCGTTCGCCGGCAAGCGGCGGGCGGTCGCGGATGCAGGCGGCAGCCATGGGGCGCCTGCCCAATTCCCAATTCAAGCACCAGAGGCCTCGGGACACGCACCTCGTCGCAGGGCGCCCAGTGGCAGCAAGGTGAACGCCAGCGGCCCGCCCTTCGCCAGCATTGTTAATTACTTATTGATTGACGCCTAGATGAGTAGCCGACCTGACCCCAGCGGGGCTCAGTCCCAAAGCCGAAAGTGGGAGGGAAGCGTGGTTGCACGGAGCCGCCCTGGATTGCTTTCAGACGGTGCCAATGGTGAAGGAGGCACGATGGCGATGATTCACGGAGTGATGCTGCATGGGCCGGCAAGCCAAGCGCTTGAACGCACGGCAGCAGGACAGCGTTCAATGCTGTTTCGCGAGACAACCCGCACCCTGCCATCAATCCACGCTGCCATTCGCCGGGGCAGGGGACGCCTGCGGCTTGAGTTTTGCGAGGCCTCGATCTCCCGCGTCGCCCACGGCTCAGGTGCGCGCTGGTGGTGCCGTGCATGCCGCTGGGCGTGCACTGGCAGCACATGGAAGCGAGTGCAGCCGCGGCAGGGCCGGCCTCGCCACTCTGCCCGGCCGCACTTCGGCTGCAGCTGCTTGGTTTGCATCCCAGGCCATCGCACTCGGGTTGCTGGTTCGGCAGGGCAAGCCGCACCGCCTCGTCGACGCGTGTGGTGCGTGTTTTAGCCGCCGCCCAGCGGTCGTTTTGAGCGCCGCTCTGCTCTGTTGACGCAGGCTCAACCCCACCAAAACAGCCGCTGGCCCTTTGGCCTGTCGCTACGCCATGAGGATCAAAGACAAAAGTGCGGTGCTGGGCCTGCAGCATCTTGTGCGAGCCCCGTTGGTCGACGGCAGCGTTGCCGGCCTGGCAGCACCGACTTTCCAGTTGAGTCCGGGGCTTGGCGGCAGGGCAGGCAATGCGCACAAACCCTTGTTGGCAACCCATGCGAGCAGCCTGGTACCAGGGAAGGCAGCCCAGCTCACGCACAGCCATCCCGGCATGCCGCGGCCAGCACCCATGGCGTCTATGCCGCGACAGCAGAGCGCCACCGGCAGCGGCACAATTCAGCAGGTACAGTCGGTGCCAGTGGGCTCTGGGCCCACCATCGCTGCGGGCCGCCCTGTGCGCAAGCGGAAGCAGCCAGGCTATGCTGAAGACATGATCCCCTCCGATGTGCTGTCCCGCCGCTTCAACCGACCCAAGCTGCCGCCACCCCAGCCGCCCCCGCCGCCGCCACCGCGTCACGCCACGCCCATGCTCTCTGTGCCCATGGCCGCTGCCTTGGCGGCAGCACAGGCAGCGCAGGCGGCAGCACCTCCGGGCTCAGCAGCAAACATGCATTCTGCAATACAGCTGGTCACTGTGCCGGCACCTGGGGGCGGCACCATGACTGGACTGGCCATCCCCCCCGGGGCGCTGCTCAACATGCCACCGCTCCTGCAGCAGCAGCTTCGGGCCCAGGGCATTGGCGTGCAGCAGCCCGGCCCGCCGCCCTATCGCCTGCTGCCGGTGGTGCAGCCGCCAGACAGCAGCCGTATGGCGGTGCCTGCAGTCAAGATGGCGGGTCCCCGCGACGTTTCGCTGCTGGCCAGGCGCCTGGATGAGGAGGAGCGGAGGAAAGCGCAGGCAGCTGCAGAGGCCAGGGGCACGCTGCGGTCAGTGCCCAACGGCCTCGCAGCAACCAGGGTGTCCAAGCCCCCCAGCTCTGGTGCTGTGCAGCCCGCAGGCGGGGTCAAGCCGCCGCCCGCCAATGGCAGCGCTGCCGGGCGCAGCAAAGCGCGCAGCATCCTGCGGCCCCGCAAGCCCACCCCTGAGCGGCGGCCTGACCTCCCCCCGGGCACCTGGCACCCTGGTTTTGAGGCGTTGGGCGGCATCACACACGTCCATGTGCAGCAGGCCGCGGCAGCGCCGCCCCTGGCTGCCGCGGTGACGGGTACAGCGGCGCGCTGTAGCCAGCTGCTGGCTCTGGATCCGCAGCAGGAGGTGAGTGCTTTGTGTGGGTGCCCTTCACATGAAGAGTGGGGTGGGTGCAGCCACAGCGAAGGGGTGGGCCGGGAGAGCCAGCTGGGTGGGACGCTTGGTGACGCAGGCCTGGCGATGCTGCGGAGCCCTCCCCAAACCCTTCTACCGTTGCTTCCTCTGCTGTTTGCGGCTGCTGAAACCGTGCCCTCACCCGCCACCTCTGATCCTCATTATCCTGTCGACGCTACCTGCCCCACTGCCTGCAGTACGACCTGTCAGACGACCCCCTGAGGGCCAGCCTCCAGTTCCTGCAGCAGTCGGCCAGGAGTGCAGGCCGCCAGCCGCCCTACAAAGGCGCGGTGCGTGTGGCGGTTGCTGCCGAGCAGCGCCTGTACCAGGAACGGCTGGGCAGGGCGCACCTGGCAAGGTGAGGAGGTGGTGCGGCTGGCGAGTGCCACCAACAGTAGGAGCAGCAGACAGCACAGCAGTCAACAGCAGCTAGCAGGTGCAGGCTGTGTGATGGACCTCCCGCCGCCGCACAAGCACGGCTTGCTCCTGCCGCTCCTCGCGCCCCTCCCTCCCAGCTGCCCCCCCCTCCTCTGCCTGCAGGGATGGCCGCCGCCTTGCCGAGGAGCCAATGGTGCCGAGGCGCAAGAGTGTGCGCATGCGTGTCGCGCCAGAGGTGCTGATGCCGCCGCCACCGGCGGTGAACCTGCAGCAACGCGGCGCCGCCGGCTCTCGCAGCGGCAAGGTGCGGCAGCCGACCCCCAAGCCTGAAGACGCCACAGATGTGCGGCGGGGCGCTCGGTACCAGGCAGTACTGCCTGCGGTACAACCCCGCCCCACACAGCCCCCTGCATCCGAGGCGCGGTGGGTGGCAGGCCTGGCCTGCCAGGCAGCCGACGCCCCAGCACCGCCACAGCACGACCCGAAGCAGGCGGCGGCCATGGCGGCGGCCACCCCCGAGAAGCGGTGAGTGCTGCTGCCGCGGCGGCGGCGGCGGCGACCTTTGCATGCAGGCACAAGCTCACAAACAAACGCCCACCACCTCTAAACACCCCTGCTGCCGTTGCCGTTGCCGTTGCCGTTGCCGCTGCTGCTGCTGCTGCTTCTCTTGAGCAAAGTGCTTGGCACTTCATTCCACCTGTGGCAGCTCTGCTGCTGCACCTGCCCTGCCTGCTCTGCCCTGCGTCCACTGCCAAGCAACCGCCCACCACCTCTGCACACCCAGCCCAGCGTCCTGATCCCTGCTAATGCTTGTTGATCTGCATCAGCATGAAGCTGTTCCTGGCAGCAGGTTGTGCCTCTGCAATGTGTTTTGCCCGCAGTTGCTCACTTGCCTGTCAGTGCCTGGAACTGCCCCTGCAGCGCGGCTTGGGTGGCTGCGGCTCACAGGCAGCTGGTGGCTGCACTGGGTGACGCGCGGGCAGCGGCGATGGGCCTGCTGTGCATGGGCGCTGAGGCGCGCGGCAGCCAGCTGAGTGATGCAGAGGAGGCTGGCTTTGAGGCGGGCATGCGAGAGTTTGGGCGCGCCTTTCACAGCATCCGGCAGGAGCTGGTGCCGGGGCGCACCGTTGCGCAGCTGCAGTCCTACTACTACAATGTGTGGAAGCTGAGGGCTACGCCGCGCAGCAGGGCATGGTGAGGTGGGGGCCGGGGCCGGAGCCTGGGTGATGGCGATGTGGCTGAGGCACCCCAACGTTTGGGGAGGCAGGCACAGGAGCCCACATCACATTCCTCGTACTCCTGCCTCTGTTTCCCCTCTCGTTCCCTTGTATCATTCCCTTGTGTTGCTTCTCCCTCCCTCTCTCGGGCCCCTGTCACTGGCCTCAACACTCTCTTCTTCCCGCTCACGCATTCCTCCCGCCTGCCGCCGCCCGCAGGTACCGAGAGAAAGGTGCGCAGCAGGCGGCACAGCAGGCAGAGGTTGAGCGGCAGCAGCGGGCGGTGGTGGCGGAGCAGGAGGCTCACAAGGAGCGGCAGGACGCCAAGCAGAAGCGCAGGATGCTTCGGGAGGTGGTGCAGTGGGTCAAGAGTGCGGCGCACGCCCCAGCCGACATCCAGCACAGGTGCGTGCAGTTCGATTGGCTGGAGGAGAGGTTGCTGGATGACCCGAGTGACCAGGGATTGGTGGCGCAGCTTTCTGGCAACAGCGTGACTGCCGCTGCTCATTGCTACTTGGTTCCTGTTGTGCAGGCCGGTGCTGATGCAGCGAGCACAGCGAGCGGCAAAGCTGCTGGGGAGCATGAATGCGCCGAGCAAGGGGGAGCCAGGTGCAGCGGTTGTAGGGTAGGCATGTATCTATTTACAAGGTGTAACATCAGGTCCCAGAGTCAGGTTATAGTGCTGAGCAGCACAGTGTGGTGGTGGGACTTCAAAACGGGGGGAATGTGCATGGTCATAAGGGGGCATGTACGTAGTTGGGGTTGCAAGCATACGGGCTGTCCCTCCTCCCCACCCGTCACTTGGCGGGGGGCAGAGACGGGCCGCTGTGCAGGCGTGGTGGGCGTGCCGCAGCCTCAGGGCTTCCATGCCCACCTCACCCGCGCCTTCTCCAGGAGCTCCAAGGCTGCCTGCACCTGTGCATTCCCGCCAGACCCGCTCGCTGTGGCGTCTCCGGTCACGGCGTCCTTTGTGAGGACTGTAGGCAGGCAGGCAGGCGGGCAGGGGAGGGTTTGCTTGTCTCCTGCATCACGGGCTGCACCTCCGGCTGGGGTGGTCCTCAGGCAAGCACAGGTGTGGGCTGGCTCCACCCAGGGCTGACCCCAGGCCTCAGCATGGAGAGCGAGCAGGTGTCTCACAAATGAAGGTGTTGGCGTTGGTCTTGCTGTTCGGGCTGGGGCCCACGATCCTGGCAACGCTGTTGGCAAGACCAGACCGCTTCCAGCTCTCGCTGGCAGAGCCACTCTCAGACTGCAGCCCGGTTGGGCTCGAAATCGTGGCCACGCCAGCAGTGCCAGTGATCTCTGCAGCAGCAGCAGGGCTTGAGCGCAGGCCGTTTGGGGCCAGGCTGGAGGGGGGCCTGGGATTTGCTGCAAGACAGTCGTGCAGTGGTGGCAGGAAGTGTCACAGACACTGCCGTCACTGCTGTGCTGTGCCCTGCTGACACATACGCACTCTTTGACCCAGTGCCGAACGTCTCTGACTGCGCCGTGGCTGTGCCGTACTTCTTTGTCTTGGACTCGGCTTCAGTGTTGGCGGCCACGACGGCATCCTTGCCCTTGGCGGTGCCCGTGGTGAAGCCTGCACAGCCAATGAGTGCATGCAAGGCAGGAAGTCAGGCAAGCAGCAGGAGCAGGGCATCTTTGCACTGCTCTTCGAGCACAGAGGCATGGAGGCTTTGGATGGGGAGTTTGCGCCTAGCAGTGCTCATAGGCAGTGCACACACAAAGCCAGCGGTGAGCTGCTGGGCGACGCAATGCTGCCTGGCCAAAATCAGCCTCCCTGCCCCTCTTTCACGCTCACCCGTAGCAGTTACGGTGTCTGGTGCCAAAGTCACAATTCCGTTGGATTGCAGATTGGTGCCGTCCTCGCCCGCAGCCTGCCCGCTGGTTGTCAGCTTGGAGCTGGCAGTGGGGTTTGAGGCCGACAGCTCCAGGTTGGTCGATGTTTGCTTGCCCTCGGCCTGCACAGTTGCGGGCATGTGGTTGCAAGGACAGATTGGAGGTGTGAGGCAAGGGTTTGGGGCTGTGGGCTGCTCCAGGTGCCGTCCCACCACTGCTGTCGGTGCAACCCCCCAGTGCATTATACCTTTGCCTCGCCTCCAACGATGGCATTGTCACCGCTCACACTAGCACCAACAGTCACGCTTGCAGACGTGGACCCCGATGCCTGGCCTGACGCAGCAGCTCCACCGAGGAGGACGCGCGCACCGCTGCATGATGCGAGCGGGCGTTAAGTGATGGTTTGGCAGAGGTTGATGGTGAGGCTCGCTCGGTTGGCCTCCAGCCCCGCACATCAAGGAAACGAACCTGCAGGCCTGTGCTGCTACCAAGAGGACGAGGATGAAGGACAGGGCGGGCTTCATGGCGAGCGTTGCCGGGCGCTGGTGAGGCGGCAAAGGCTTGCGGCGATGGACAACAAGGCGGGCCTGCACCAAAGCGATCACGCGTCAGCAGAGGCTGCCCAATGCGATGCGAGCTGCGGGAGAACGCCGCGGTGCATGGACAGGGTGCTCGCAGCTGGGCAGAAAACCGGCAGGCATAGGACGACCCAGCGCAAACGCTCACCTTGCAGTGTCGCAGCTTGGGGTTTGGCAGCAGTGAGCTGGGGCGGCCTTTTCGGGTGGATTTGAGATCGAGGCGTGACAAGGATGCCACGCAAAACACGTTTTGCTGGCGGGCTGCGCACCCCGTTGTCGCGCAGTCCCATCCAACCTGAAACCCCTCTCGACCATCGTCAGGCGGGTCTATCGGCCGAGCCATCGGAGCACACGGGCATGGCACGGAGCTGCCCATTTTTCACTCTTGTCGCCCTCCCCACGCAGGTTTCCCGCTGCAAGATGAAGGCATGCGTGGTGATCGCCGTCATCCTGGCGCTTGGCGGCAGGTGCGTCGAGTTTGTGGCATATGCAGTACATCTCTGGGATAGTTCAACTACCCAACGCCGCTGGCTGGCTCTCGGGATGCATGTCACCCACTCAGCTGTCTAAACGATGCATGCACTGGTCCTGGTCCTACATGTGCCCAGCCCTGGCAGCAGCACGCGGTCACAGGCGCGCACATTGACCCCTGCTCCTGCCCTTGGTGCAGCGCCGACTGCCGCAAACTGCGTGGCACCAGCTCCACAGCGCAAGCAGATGCCAAGGCCGATGGCGGGCTGGCCCCCACCGCCCGTGACTGGGTCATCTCCGCTACCGCTCCCCAGATGTGGGTGCCCTGCTGCTCTGTGCATCAGGCGCCGCTGTGCCTGCTGGCCTTCCCTGGCCACCCTTGCATGCCGTGCCAGCCTCCACATGCCGTTTGCGAGACTGTGACGGCCTCCTTGCTGCAGTGGCATGTCGCTGGCCGGCGGCTTTAGCACCGCCACCGGGCAGATGGCAAAGGCAAGCCTCGCCACCACCAGCGTCAGTGACGGCAACAGTGCTACAGTTGACCTGGAGAGCGTAGCTGCGGCTGAGAAGGGTTCTGTCGGCACTGCGACTGCAGCCGGCGCCACATGGGCAACCACAAACACGGCCTTTGGCACGGGGCTGACAAGTGCCGGTGTCACTGGTCAGGGCCTGACGACATCAAAGGGCAAAGGTCAGCTCTCCTACCTGCCTGCTTGCCTGCCTGCCTGCCTGCATTGTTTTATGCGACACACTCAAGGTTCCCCTCTGTGACACCCGCACGCCACTGTTGGCCCACCCGCTGCCAGAGCAAGCAGCATCAGTCTCCCCCGGAAAGGTGACCGTGGCCAAGGGTGAGCAGCAGGCCCTGTCACTCGGTGAGCACCCGTCAACCCTTGTCAGCGGCACAGTCCTGACAACCAAGAGCGGCATCGCCGACTCAGCCAGCAAGTCCCTGGCCAAGGTGAGGCGACAGGCGGATGGGCGCAGCGCACACACAGGCTGCTGCTGCCTTCTCGCTGGCATATCCCTGCTGAGCTAGGTTCTGGCTGGTTGGTGGCTTGCAACCGGTGCCTTGCCACTGCATGCCCGTCCAGGCCAGTCAGCTCTGCTTCTGCGCGCTCACAGCAGCCACCTCCCAGCTGCTGCTGCAGAACAAAGGCAACAAGGCGCAGGGCGAGGCAGGAGCTGGCGCAGCGGGCTGGGTGCCCGTCAGCCCCTGGCTCAAGAGCACCAAGGCTAATACCAACACCAAGGCCACTACGCTGCCGCGATCCGCCAGTGCTGACGCGTTTGCTGAAGCGCTGGGCCTCGAGGCCGCCACCAGCACCGCAACCAGCACCAAAAGCGGGAACCCATGAGCTTGACCCGTGCCTCAGCTGCTGCCTGCTGGGCGGCAGCACCCAGCCACCGCTGTGCCCCTGGGCTGCCAGCTCGGCTGCTGAGCGCTGCCACCTTACCCCTTTGGCTCTACACACACTTTGAGCGACCTGCCTGCCTGACCCCCGAATAAGGCCCCGGACCCCTGAAGGGTCACGTCACCCTCTACCCCTCCCTCCCTCTAACCTGCACATTCCTCCCCAGTCCCATTTACCACACCTCGACGTGCACAGCCCGTGTTGCAACTCAACCAAATGTGGGTCAGGGCAGAGACAGAGTGTGCCAAGCCAGGAGCAGGCGGCAGCAAGGGTGGGGACAGAATGCGGCAACGGGCGTGGGAGGAGGGGGAGGGGGAGGGAGGGAGGGAAGGAGAGGGCAAGAAACGGCACACAGCGCGTGTGAGGCAACCAGCGCTTGCGCTGCCGCTGCCCAGCAGCACAGCAGCCTGGATTGCACGACCTTTGAGGCCTAGCCGCGCACGATCTGCAGCAGGGGCAGGCAGGTGCAGAATCTGAGGATGTTCAGCAGTCAGACCCCGGGTTCACCTGTCGTGCATGCAGGGGCTAGGGCCAGGCATGACAGGCTGTGCCATCACCCCCCTGCACCCAGCTCCCTTTCACCTGGTAGTCCGCCCTCGCATCAAACTGCACGCAGGCAGCAGGTACAACAACACAGGAGGGAGGTGTGAGATAGCAGGGCGGCCTCACCTGCTGCCCCACCTTGTCCCACACCAGCCACCCCTGCCACCCCTGCCATCCCCACATTCCCAGCCAGCCAGCCATCCACCAAGCCACCCACCAAGTACCCACCCACCCCCCCACCCAGCCACCCAGCCAGCCACCCACCGGGCACCACACGATCTTTGTTGGGTCCACCTCCAGCCCCAGCGAGCCACACTTGCGCAGGTGGTCCTCGATGACGTGAGGTGCTGCACAGATGACGTGCTGGCCCTTGCAGTACTGGATCATGTTCAGGTGCTGCAGGGTGGAGATGATGTCGTCAGTCTTGAACATGGTCATGTCGCTCAGGTCCTGCGAGTGTGTGTGTGTGGAGGGGGAGGCGGCAGGGAATTGAAGGGTCAGCGTGGTTCAGCCTGACATGGTTTACAGAGTCGAAGGCGGCAAGCATGAGGCAGTGCAGCTTGTGGTTCGGTCAGAGGCAGAGGTAGCAAAGGTGGCCGAGGGGGTGGGGGCGAGGCACAGCACGTGGATGTGCACCACACACGGCACTTGGAGGGCGCAGCAGCCACGGCAGCACACCTTGATGCTGATGCTGCCCTCACTGGCTTTGAGGATCTGAGGGGGAGGCAGCGGGGAGGGGGGGGGGCAAGTTGGTGGGCTGCTGCAGGCACAGAGCGGGCTGCCGCCGCAGCGATCAATGGCTCAAGGGGCCAGCAGACATCCTCTCCTCGCACCACTGGTCAGGCTCACCCACTCACAAGCACCACACACAGCCAGCCCGCAACTCACATTGAGCAGTACACGCGTCCAGTGTGAGCGGTACGACACCAGGCCCAGGTCGCTGAGGGGCCGCTCAGGTGTGCCCACCTTGCCCTCAATCTTGCTCAGCTCGTAGGAAAAGGAGATGAGGAACTTGCCGTAGCCCTGCGGAGGGGGGAGGGGCCGCAGCGGGGGTGCAACTAGTGGCGGGTGTGAGGCGCGAAGAACGGCGGCGGCGGCAGGGAGGAGACGCGGCAGCGGTGCGGAGGGCGGGACCTCAGCAGGCACAGCCCCAGCGCATGCGTGCGGGAGGGCAGGAAGCTGCTAAGCGCCGCAAACAGTGCAATGTGGCCAGCCAGCCAGCCGCGCAGACAGCTGCTGAGCTGTGCAACGCAGCGCTGCTGGCACACGCGGCACCACACCCCACATGCCACACACACCACAGCACCACACCCCGCCACTCAGTGCCAGCCCCCCCCCCCCCCCCCGCCTTCCGCTCACCCTTCGCTGGTATGCGGGCAGGGTAAGGATGCAGGCCAGGTTGAAGCCCTCCTCAGAGGCCTTCTCCTTGGAGAAGTAGCCCACCACGTGGGCCCCCCGCTCATCACACTCGCACATGACATAAAACAAAAACAGGTCCACATCATAGTACAGCGTCTTGTGGTCCAGGAACAGCTTGGCCAGGTAGCACAGGTTCTGGCAGAAAGACTTGCCCTTGCGGCCGTCAACCTGGCAGGCGGGGCGGGGCGGGGTGGGCAGACGGGGCGGTTGGAACGGCGCCGGCTCGTCCAGGTGAGCTATGGGCTGGGGTGGAGACACCCGAGGAACCGGCACCACACGACACGGCTGCAGCTGGCAGGCGGCTCAATGGGCAGGCATGTGTGCAGCAGTGCCGCCCAGCTCTGTCGATGCTCTTGCAGGCGCCTTGCTTGGCAGCCTGGGCACCCTGGACACACACACCTCACACCTCACACCTCACACCTCACACCTCAAGGAGCCCAGCCCACAGCCCCTCGCACCCCACCCGCCCAGCGCCTGCACTCATCCCTCCCCGCCCCCCCCCTCCCCTCCCCCCTCACCTCAAACATGGAGATGTTTCCGTTGCGGTAGATCTCGGTGCCGGGGGGGTGCAGCAGCTTGACCTTGCGCAGGTGCCGCAGCATCTGGTGGCGCTGCTTGAAGAAGTGGAGGTCGTACTCGCAGAAGTACAGCTTCTGCGGTACAGGGGCAGGGCGTACGTACCGTGTGATAGAAGGGTGGTACAAGCATCGGACATAGGCTGTATACCGATGTCGAGTTGGAGCAACAGGTGGGGCCTAGGCTGCTGGGGCAAATGCAACCCCGGGCGCAGGCCACACCACTTTCATACAACAACCGACTCCCTTCCCAGCAGCCCCGCAATCACCCCCCCCCCCCCAACCCTTCACGCAAAGCGCGCACCTTGCACTCTCGGTACTCTGGCGGGAATGGCGAGTAGTACCAGGTCTCCATCTCAAACCGCCCCAGCTCGATGCGCTCAATGTTCTTCACCTTTGTAAACTCCTCGTGCTCCCTGAGCTGCTGCGGGTCAAAGTCCTCGTGACCCTCACCCTCCTCCTCACTGGCCACAGGGGGAAAGGGATAGGAGGATTGTGGGAGTCAGGCAGGGGGGCAGGGCAGGGCAGGGCAGGCAGCACCGGGTGTGCACAAAGGCCAGGGAGGGGCGGGCAGGCACGGCCGCGCACGTGTGTGCCCTCGCACTTGCAGCAGCGAAACAGCAGCTGGGCTCCCTGCCCAGCATCCTATTGCACCCACCACCACCACCACCATCACCACCCCACCATCCACCTATGGTCATCGTCCACCTTGCGCCGCTGGTTGCGTGTGCGGCCGCCACCACCGCCCTCCCCAGGCTCTGGAGGCTCTGGCGGGCACACGGTGTCGAGGTTGAAGTTGCTGAGCTCAACCCACTCATCCATGCGGCGGTTGACTGCATGCGAGCCCGGCAGCGAGGACAGGAGCGGAGCTTGGCTGTGAGCAGTTGGGAGAAGACTGCCTGGGCTCGGCCGCCGCCACACCAGCCTGCCACGGGTGCCAGCTCGGCGGCAGTGCTGCAAGCGGCGCTGCTCTTCTACATGATGCCTGCCTGCCACGCATACTGCTGCGCCCACTGCTGTTGAAGGCACTGCCCAAGGGCACAAGGAAGAGCCCTGTGCACTGCTCACAAGATCGACAGAAACCCAGCACCACCCACTCACACTTGCGGTAGTGCACGTAATACTCATAAGCGTCGGGACCGCCCTCGTCCGCCTTGCGCCGCTCGATGATTCGAGCTGGGTAGTACTTGTCGTCGCGCCACCGACACTCGAGGTGTGTTGCCACCTCCAGAGGCAGCCGCACCTGGCTGCGGGGAATGGGGATGCGCCCGCTGGGCGCCGCGTTGGGGGGCAGGGCCGCCTGCTGCTGCCCCGCGTCTGCCATCTGCACGTCGCCTTGTTGCGGCTTGCCGCCCATCACACGCTTGCCCTTGCCTGCGCCCTGCATAGCGATGCAAACGCAACAGCAAGGCGGCAGTGTCAGTGGCGGCGGCGGCAGGAACAGACGAGCGGCCTGTGGACGCTGCGATTTGGCTGGTCGGGAGCGCTGAGTGCTTCGGGGGCTAAGAACGCTCAAACGTGCCACCACAGCGCGCCGAGGAGTAGGGCGCCTCCTCCGCAAAACGGAAGCGCTCGCCTGCGTCACTTTCAGACCCCCATCATCCACCGGGGGTGGGCTGTGCCCTTTTGAGACGGCCCGGCGCCTGTCGGCCATCGCTGCGCGTTTGAGGGCCTTCCCTGCTGGTGGCTATTCCGCAAACACCCCAAATTCAAAAGAATTGGTGGCAGAAAACTAAACAACACACAAACAACGATTTCGGTTGGGCAGTAGGCACGCCTTGTTGGTTCGCTGGCAGCTCCCCTGCATCGCGGTCGCAGCACCCTCCACAGCGACCTCAGCTACATCCACAAGCAGCCAATACCTCGATTCGTCTGAGACAACGGGCGGGCACACGGCGCCGACGCGTGTCAGTTGCACAAGTTGCAGCCCACATTGTTGCAGAGAGGCAAGGCTGGATGAATTGTGAGAATCAAAAGAGGTAAATGACGGATTGATACAAGCAAAAAGTGGGCTGAAATGGGGGCAAAAATGTATGGGGCAGTTGGAGCAAAAAGTTTGTTGCAGGGTCGGTAAGTGCAAATGCGGATACACCAGTTACTCTGGGTTGGGTTGGGCTGGGGGCGGCTAAGAGACAGGCAGGCAGCTCATCATGAGACGTGCCTGCCTCACCAGCACACAGCCACAACCGAGTGCTACACTACACACAGGCCACGGTGGTTGGATGTCACCACCAATGAGTGGACGGACTCCGGCTGCCGCTTGGGCGACTGAGAGGGCTGCGACCCACCATGCTCGGTGCGGCCCTGTTTGGTGCTGCAGCCAGCTCAGCGCCGCCTGTACCCTGGCACCAGCAGGTAGTCCACCACCTCCAGCTGGGCTTCAGGGGGGGCGACCATGCGTGGGGGGCGCAGCACGTGCCGCTTCTCCTCAACAGCCACCCACCTGAGGGAGGCAGAGGGGAGGGGGGGGGGGGGGGGCGGCAGGGTCAGCTGTCGTGAGGAGGTCTGGAGGGCATGGCTGTGGGGTGCAGGGTGAACTGCGCCACCTCGCTGACCCCCGGGGGAGGTGAGCAGCAAGCTGTGCGGGACGCAGCAAGGCCGCCTCCCTGCCTGCCTCCCACCCACCCAGCCAGCCACCCACCCAGCCAGCCACCCCCCCCACACACACACACACACCTGGACGGGAACTTGGCGTGGTGAGCGGGCACGTCCCTGTTGCCGCCGCCGTGAGGCGAGCGCCAGCGCGGGTCCTCCCTCCACGCGTGGGGCACCTTCTCCAGGGCCAGGCCAAACATCTCCAGGTCGCCAGCGCGGGTGATGTGGAAGCGCATGAAGCCCTTGAAGTGCGGCACCTGCAGCGAGGAGAAGGCCTCGTCGTAGTGGCAGTGGAACCTGTGTGTGGGAGGAGGGGGGGGGGGGCGACAAGAGGGGGCAGCATGTGTCGTGGGTGAGGACAAGCCCATGCGGAGTGGCTGGGAGGCAGTGCAATCAGGGCATGAGTTGAAGGCGAGGTGGGAATCCAGCAAATCCACCATGCAGACACAGACCCAGGCAGGAGGAGTGAGGGCTGTGCACCCACCCAGCCACCCACGCCACCCACCAGTTGACTGAGATGTAGAGGTAGGCCCCGAAGAGGAAGCCGACAGCGGGGGTGGCCAGCAGCCTGCAGCGACAGGCAGCATGGGAGGGGCAGGAAGGCGTTCATGAGCCCAGTCCCCGAGGTGTGCCAGCCACCCACACCACAGCAGCAGGGAGCAGGCAGCCCAGCAGCGCACACACTGCTGTGCCGGCCACACCCCTCCCCGCGCACCAGTAATATGCCAGCACACCGCCGTAGTAGGCCGCAGCCTGCAGGCGCGTCACGGCGGCCAGGCCGCCCTCACACATGGCTGTGCGGCTGACTGCAATGGCCTCTGGCACATCAAACACAGCCATGACCCACTTGAGGACTGCAAGGGGGGGGGGGGGGGTATGAAGAATAAGCGGGAGGAAGGGCGAGTGGGAGGAAGGGTGAGTGGGGCAGTGTTGCTGAGCGGCAGCAGGCGGGTGAGCGGGTGAGCGGGTGAGCGGGAGGGCTGTGCTGCCGGGCTGCAGAAGGGCCTGTGAGCTGCCACAGCGGGAGGCAGGGGGGCAGCCCACCTGCAGGGTAGAGGCCCAGCGTGCATCTGTGCAGCAGGTCCCGCACACCCATGGGGTCTGGGAAGTGCAGCGCCTCAAACCCCCGGTACCACTTGAACAGGGAGTGGTAGCCCTGGCGCCCAACACCCTCGTACCGCATCATCACCTCCATGGCCTGCAGCAGGGTGTGTGGGGGGGGTAATGCGCAGGGCTCATGAGTGTGACGCGGGAAGCTGGGTGCATGCAAGCGCAGCCCAGGCACAGGCAGGCTGACGGTGCGCGAGGCGGTGAGCTGCTGGCACCTCCTCCTGCTCCTGCCCTGCATGCAGCACCCAGCGCCACCCCTCCCCCCTCCCCAGCCACGCAGTGAGCCACCAGCCAGCACGGCGACGCACCAGTTCCAGCAGCAGCAGCAGGGAGACAGCAGAGGCTAGGTGGGCCAGGCAGTGGGCACCAGCATAGGCCAGCTGGGTGGGCAGCCCGCCCAGGCGGGCCCGCACCGCCAGCGGGCTGCCGTGGAACTCTGGGCGGCGGCGCTGCAGGGGCGGCACGCCTGCCGGGGGGAAAGGGAGGGGAGGGGAGGGGAGGGGGGCACCAGGCACATGCATCGAGGTGGATGGCGAGGTCGAGGCAGGTCAAGGCGGGCGCACAGCATGCGGCTCGCACCGCAGGTGAAGCCGTGGGCCTCGCCTTCAGCTGTGGACAGCAGCAGTGCCGCAGCAGCAGATGTGGAGCCCTCTCACTGCACCCACCAACACCCTCACCAGTGACACACACACACACACACACACACACACACACACACACCTGGCAGCGCGCCGATGCCCCCGGAGCGGCACAGCCCCAGCAGGATGCCAAACACCAGCAGCAGGGTGGCCAGAGACACGTAGCTCTCGGTCACAATGGTGCACACAGCCTCCAGCCCTGAGCGCAGGAAGGCGAGCCCCGCCTCCCTCAGCGTTGCCGCCTCCAGCACCTCTGCCATGCCGCCACACCGAGGCAGCACGCTGATCTGCAGGGGAGAGGGGGAGAGGGGGAGAGCGGAAGACAGGACAATAAAAGTGAGCAGGTGTGCAGGGGTTTAGGGTTGGGTGAGCACGTTGCTGTGCACTGCTGCTGCGGAGGAGGTGCAGCCCGGACCACCCGATGAGCCTCCCGCCACGCTGCACCCCAGCAACAGCCACGAGGCACGGCCGCAGCAAAGCAGGCCACAGCACACACACATTTGCAGGCGTCAGCCCAGCCTAGCCCTCGCAGCCCTCGCAGCACTCACAGCACTCGCAGCACAGGCACACACACACAGCACACACAGCACAGGGCGCGTCCTCACCACCAGCAGGTAGTACAGCAGCCCCCCAACGATGTCAAAGCGGTTGTTCACGGAGCGGAAGGTGAGGTTGGCCCGCCCCAGCCGCTTGGACTGCGCAGGGGTGGGGAAGGAGCGGTCGCAGCGGTACTCACCCCCCACCGGCCGCCGCTGCTCTGCCTCGCTGCCACGCTGACCCAGGGAGTAGAGGCTGCTGCCGGAGGGGTAGCTGCGCAGGCCGCCGCCGTGCGGCACGCCCGTTGCCGCCTGCTGCTGCTGCTGCGCCTGCTGCGCCTGCTGTGCCTGCTGCGGGCTGCGGATGTAGATGGGCCCCGCCGCCGGGTGCACCTCGGGCCTGAACCGCGCCTCGCAGAAGACGTGGGTGGGGTGGCAGAAGCCGCCGCCAGCACCGCACACAATGAGGTGCTCGGGGTCATTAAGGTGCCAGCCGGGGGGCAGGGAGGGGGCAGTACCGGCCGTACCGCCACCCGCCCCGCCCGCAGCACCACCACCAGCCGCGCAGCCTCCAGGCGCACTTGCAAAGGTGTCTGAGCTGCGGCCGCTGCCGCCAGCCACCCCGGCAGCATCGCCCACCCCGGGCCTAGAGGCCAGCAGTGCGGCCGCCGCTGTGCCTGCGCTGAGGGCGCCTTGCGGCAGCCACCCCAGCCCGCCTGCTGCATCGCCTGCGCCGCCGCCGCTACTGCTGGTGCGCACCCTGAGGCCTGGCCACCAAGACTGGAAGGGCGAGCCGGCCAACACATATTCGGGCGGCGGCGACGTCCCGCCAGAGGGCGGCGCCCGCTCCCCGCCTGCAAGCCTGCCGGTGGGCAGCGGCGGCAGCCCCCAGCCCTCTGCCGCTGATGCCGCCGACATCGCTGTGTCGTCGCTGGCGGTTCGCAGAGGAGGCACACCGCCGCTGCCGCCAAACGGGTCCACAGCGGGGGGGCCCAAGGAGCTGAGTGGCGGCGCCTTGTGTGCCTGCTGCCAGGGCAGGCCGCCCTGCAGCAGCGAGCTGCGCTGCTCGGGGCTGGCACCCAGCGGTGAGCAGCAGGACTGGGGAGAGGCACCCCCCACCTCTTCCCCCGCGCACGCCATCCCTACTGGCTGCGGCGTCGGCGCCGCTTCCGCCGCCCGCCCGTTGATGGGCACTGCCGCTGTGGCGCCGTTCCTGCCGCCGCCCGCGCCGCCGCCGCTGCTGCCCAGCTTGTTGACCAGGGTCTGGTGCAGCTGGGAGGGCGACAGCTGGCGGTGCAGTCCCGGTGCGGGGGTGGCGCTGCGGGAGCTCAGGCGGCTGGCTGTGGGTGAGCCTCCAGCCGGTGAGCCGCCGAGGGGCGAGGTGCCTGCGGGTGTGGGCAGCTCGGAGGGGGCCAGGCTGGGGCTCTGCCCGGGTCCGTACTGCTGGAAGCTGTGCCGCATCATGAAGTGCAGGTCACCTATGTTTGGGGGGGGGGGAAGAGTTTGGGGAGGGGAGGGTGAGGAGCAAGGGTGAGGAGGTTGGAGGGAGGAGGTTGAGGAGGGAGGCACAGGGGCGTGTGCCACAAAGAGCAGCCATTGCTGCACAGGCACCTTCTCAGCTCGGCCAGCCAGCCTGCCAGCCAGCAGCCTGCCAGCGTCCGTGCCCCCACTTGCCAGCACCCCCAGTCCAGCCCAGGCCCTGTGATCGGACCCACCTGCCAGCTGCACTCGCGCCCTGCCGCGCAGCGGGCCCCGCACCAGCTGGCGCAGGTTCTTGCCGGTGCAGTGGCCCCAGAACCAGTCCACCAGCCAGGAGGGGCAGTGCTGTATGAGCACCACCTGGTCCTGGGGGCCCAGCCGCTCCTCCGCAATGCGCGCAAAGTAGCTGTGGGGGGCGGGGGTTTAGGAGGGAGGGGGGCGGGGCGTGAGGGCACGGCGGGGAGGGGCGCAAAGGGGTGGGACGAGCGCAGGCCAGCCGCGTTTTAGCCTGGCAGTGGCTTCAGGCAACGGAGGGCTGCTGGGCGCCCAGCCAGCCAGCCAGCCAGCCAGGCAGCCAAGAGCCAGCCAACCAAGTACACCCACACTGCACTGCCCCCCCCCCAAAAACACAACCACCCACACTGTACTGCCCGCCCCCCCCCCCCCACACCCACCTGTACTGGCACATGTCGATGTCATCCTCGAGAGCCAGGTCCAGGCCAAACACCCACCAGCCGTGGGGCAGCCGCACAGCAAAGTAGGACTTCTCCTGATCGAGGAAGAAGGGGGACAGACACACACATCAAGACAGCTCAAGCGGCTGGAGGTCAGCTGGAGGCACAACAGCAATGGGGAGTGGCCAAGGCTGCACCTCCACAGCGAGGACACAGGAGTGCAGGCGGCTGCACTGGTGGCGGCACACAGCCAGCAGCACTGACCTGAGGCATGAGCCAGCCCCCCAGCCAGCCGCGGTGCTGCACGTTGCTTTGGAAGGCATCCAAGCCGTCCAGCCTGCAGAGGGGCGGCAGGGCAGGGGTGGCGGCAGGTGACGGCAGCGGGCAGGCAGCTGGCAGCAGCTGGATGCCAGGTGCAGGCATCCAGTGCTGGCAGGCAGCCAGCTTGCAGAGGAACAGCGACAGACAGGCCGGGTGTGCTGGCCGCCCTCCTTTGCCCTCACCAGTCGTGGTTGCCGGGCACTGCAAAAAGGGTGGGCCCGTCATAGGCCCTCAGCGCCGCCTCCTTGGCACAGGGCCTGCAGGGCTGCTGCTGCTGCTGCTGCTGCTGCTGCTGCTGCTGCTGCGCCTCGGCGCCCTGCTCCCCCCGGTGCCTGCTGCAGGTGCTGCTGCCGCCGCTGGTGGCCCCACAGCGGCACTCTGCGGTGCGTGCCGCTGCCCAGTACTCTGGTCCCAGGTCTGGCTTGTTGACCACCAGGTGGCCTGGGTGCACGTGGCCGGGAGGGGGGAAGGCATCTTGGTAGGGACCAAACAGGCGCTGCTCAAAGGTCTCGTCTGCGGAGGCCAGGGGAGGGAGGGGAGGGAGGGCAGGCGGTGGTGGTGTGGTGGTGGTGGCGGGTAATGCTACACACACAGCTGCTCTCTGACAGTGCAGTGCAGGACCCGACTGAGACCAGAAACGGCCCTCAACGAGCCGCCAGCCACCTCAGCTGCCCCCCACCTGTGGGGCTGGGGTAGGCCAGGTCACCCCCGTGGCACACCAGGCTGGCCCGGGGCAGGGTGCGCTGGCCGGCAGACAGGGAGGCGGCGGCGCGCGCCTCGGGGCTGCACCCCGCGGTGCCGGCAGCAACCAGCTCCGGCGGCACCGTCACGTGCAGCTCCGGTGCCGCCAGGCAGCGTGCGATGCTGCAGGAGGGGCGGAGAGGGGTGGCGACGACAGGCCACAGGCTTGGAGCGAGGTGAGGGATCAAGGGCAGTGCCAGTGGCACAGGCTGTACGGAGCGAGGGCAGTGCCAGTGGCACAGGCTGTACGGAGCGAGGGCGGGGCGGACCCAGCCGCAGAGCCTGCAGGTGCAGACCCTTGGTCCACATGCCAGCCCAGCCCTGCAGGAAGCCCAGTCAAGCATAAACACACACCTCCCCACCGTCCTCTTAACCCTCACGCCCCCCCCCACATGCAGCGGCCTCACTCACGCATAGGTTGGGTCGCCCCCATCCCCCGTGTCGGCCACAAAGTCCCACCACAGCTCATCCCGGTGCGCCAGGTGCTCATAGGTGAAGCCGTCGCCGCCGGCAGCGGGCGCATCCAGGCCCACGGGGCGCGGCGCAATGGCGGCCTGCGGTGCAGCGGCGGTGGCAGCGGGGGTGGTGGGCGGATTGCAGGGCAGGCAGCGATCCGGGGCGCATCCAGGGGGGATGATGGGCAAGGCAGCCGGGAAGAAGCTGTGGGTGTGCAGCAGCAGGTCAGGTTATAGGGGGGCTGCGACGATGTGATGTGGCAGCAGGTCACGTTCACCCCACCCCACCCCGCCCACCTGCATGGTGCGCATGTCGAACCTGCCCAGGAACACCCGCACTGATATGAGCAGATCGAACAGCGTCTTGATCAGGTCAGCAGAGGTGCCAGAGTACCAGGGAAACATGGGCAGGAAGGAGGGCTGTGCGGCATCGGGGGGGATGAACACACCCGCCTCGGGGCCGCCGCCGCGACCTCCGGCACTGGCGGCGGCAGCCGCCGCCGCCGCCACGCCGCCGCTGCTGCCACCAGTTGGGTGCAGCCAGCTGGTGGCGAGGCCTACGCCAAAGTCGTCCCTGAACAGCATGCTGCTGGCTCGCCGCATGGTGGTGGTGGGGCTGCCCAGCATGTAGCCCACAGAGGACATGGTGCGCAGCAGGGTGTCAAAGCTGCCACGGGCCGCCAGGCTGGACAGCGCGTCGCGCACGCTGGCGGGCGCACCCTCCTCACTCACTCCGCTGACACTGCCCCAGGAGGCGGCCCCCCTCAGCCGAGCATCGTGCGCGTTGTCGGCGCTGCGCCGCCGCTGGTGGCGCCTGCTGCTGCGCTGCCGGCTGGCCAGCTCTGCAGGCAGTGGAGGCAGTGGAGGGTCAGTGCGGCACAGCTGAGGCGCGAATCGAGTGGTAGGAGGAGGGGGGTTACTGTGGTGTGCAGCAGCTCGGCAGCGCTGTTGGCAGGCAGCAGCTGGCCATGATGCCAGCAGGCGCAACACCGCCTGCACAGTCGCACAGCATGCAGCACACCTCTCCGCATGTCTGCGGTGTATGCGGCCTTCAGTGTTACAGCTGCCAGGTAGTCAACCACACAGTTGACGGCATACATGAGCAGCAGTGTGAGCCACAGCGTGAAGATGGGAGACACGAGGTCAGCTGCGGGTATGGTCAGCATGCCCTGCAGGGGAGAGCGGCGGCACACACATGCAGCCCAGCACATGCAGCTCTCAGCACACACAGCTCAGCACACACAGATCAAACCACAAATGAGGCATGCGTCTGCCAGATCGCACTGCACTTTCCCAGGCATGGGAGAGCAAGTGCGGTCAGGACTGCACGCAAGCTCACCTTGCCGTCCAAAGGAAAGTCAATCTGCACAAAGCTGCTGCTGCGCCCGCTGCCGGCCGCCGAGCCATCAGCTGCTGGCAAGGGTGAGGGTGGTGGGGCGGGGCTGCGCCACACGCGGCCAGCGGGGCCAGCCCAGCCGTCAGACGAGGGTGTCGGTCTGCCATTGGCACCCCCACTGTACGCACCGCTGCTGCTATCATGTGCACTGCTGCTTGCGCTGCTGTTGGTGCCGGTTGCTTCGCCGTAGATGACCCACCGCGTGAAGGCGGAGTGGCTGGAGGCTGACACTGGGTGCAGCCATTTGTGGCACACCGCCTCCTTCCAGCCATGCCCCTCCAGGCTGCCCAGCGGGGCGTTGCCGCAAAAGGAGTAGTAGACAGAGCAGGCGACTGCCAGGTTCACGCTGTTCATCACCACGATGCTCCACACCTCCGTGGGTCCCGCGGTGGGGCTGTACAGGCGCGGGTCCAGCAGGCGCAGGGACACCAGCAGGCCGTACAGGGCATGGAGGGAGCCCAGCAGGCACAGCGACCCAAGGAAGCACACCAGCCACATGCCAACATCGGCCTTGATGTTGATGCCTGCCGGGCAGGGAGCAAGGAGGCACACAAAGTGGGTCCACCGACGCACAGACAGCAGGGTGCTGCGGCAACGCATCCACATCTGCTGCTGCCCAGCGCGGTGTGGTGGGCCCAGCGGTGAGTGAGAGGCACGGCGCTCACCCATCGACTCAAGGGAGGGCAGGTGGTAGAACACAGAGATGAGGAGCCAGGAGATGTAGATGGTGCTGTAGTTGATGTAACCACTGCGGGGCAACAGAACAAGGACACAGGCACATTACAGAACAGGCAGGCATGTGCAGCTGTCTGCGCCTACGTCAGCGAATGCAAGCGGAGCGCGTTTGAGCGTGCTTTGGGCCTTGCACCTCATTTGCTTCTGTCTCAAAGCTGCCCTACCCACCTGGAGGCGGATCCCAGGCGGCGGCGAATGAGGGGTCGCACATAGAGGTACGCAAACATGCAAGTGGCACCTGCAAGGAGCGGCAAGTGGGCGGGCACCGGCAGCAGGCAGCTCACACTCCCGCTGCAATGTGGGACTTCTGCATATGCACATCAGGCTGCTGCTAGCACATTCACATACCAAACAGGTAGAACCATTTCTTGTTGATGTGGGATCGTTCAATCACATCCTGCACAGGGGCCCGACAAAGAGGCGGCAAAAATGACGGCGGGCGACGGGGTAGCGGCAGCGCAAGGCGGGGCCCCAGCGTAGCGGCATGTGGCGCTGCGCTTACGTGTGTGCTGTCGTAGCCCACGCAGCAGAGCGCAAAGCAGGCTGTCAGGTAGCAGAAGTTGCTTGTGTGGGAGAAGCGCGACAGCGGAGTCCTGTCAACCTCCCTCCCCATGGCCGTAATGAAGCGGTGGCAACACCCTCAATTTCACTCAATTTGCGCCACGGAACTCGCCGCCCCGCGCGGTTTCTCAAGCGTGGAGCCCCTAGCACACAGGGCGGCGCATGGTTGTGGTGAAAGTAATAAGTAACGAGACGCGAATCAGTATGAGCATCTGTCGGCGGCGTGGATGGCGGCAGTGTGGGTGGGCATTGCCCACGCCGTGCTTGTGCTTGTAGACAGCCTTCCTGGCAAGGCAGCCTGGCAAACTGACCTCTTACGTCTTAAGTCTGGTGGAATTGAACGCATGACTGTGCCCTATACTCTCCCCACTCCATCCTGCCTTTAACATGTGGTGCCGGTAGGTGCACTGTGCGATGCTTGATCGCTCCAGCCAGCAGTTGGTTGCAATGTGCGCTGGCTGCGTGCCTGGTTGCCCTCCTTCCCTGCAGTCTGAGCACATTACGGCAGGAGCTGCGGGGCTATTCTTCAAAGGCGCGCCTTGTCCGCAACCGTATGCCCACAAGCCCGCCAACCGATGCGGGACGTGCCGACATCTACCAGGCAAGGCTCAATCGGCCCTCTAGTCAGCTGAATCATTTGGCCCAGCAACTCAGCAACTGCACCACGAGGTTGTGACCACACTGTGGTCAGGCGTGCTGTTGTGCAGGCCATAGTGAAGCGTGGCGACATCTCCGCCACCGCTGCTGCACTGGGATGGGCAACACATCGGCGGCAGCGGCACGAGTGGGACGATGCTGCAGTTGTTGCCACTGAGCTGCGCCAGTTCATCTGGGACACGCAGGTTTCCCACCGCTGCGCAGAACGCAAACGCCACACCAGAAGGGAAGCAACGGCGTGCCATTGCAGCTGGCTCAGCAGCCCAGCAGCGGCACAAGCATGGCCGCACTGAGCCCCTTCTAGCCGGTGCAAAGATGCCTACGCATCGCCAGCTGGCCGAAGCGGAGAGGTTGGACCTGAGGTGAGCACACTGAAATAGTGCAATGTAATGGTGCCTCTTGACCTCCCAGGCTGCACCTTCAACCGCTTTGCCGTCGTGTGTGCAGGTACGCTTTGCAACAGCACGGGTCTGCCAAGATTGCTGGCATGCTTGCGGCCAAGCATGGGGCACACACCCGGACGCAGCTCACACAAAGGGCGCTCCTTCCAAGCATGGCGATGCAAGTTGCAGAGCGAACGGCGCCTGCGCTTCGTTCGAATATTGACGCTCCTGGCATGTGCAGTGATGTAAGAACCTCTTGCGCTGCCTGGGACTCCAAAGTACAACATGGCAGGCGCGTGAGAGGCGATGTGTGCTTGTGTACGACAGCAATGAGTGCGATTCGGTAGGTTTGCGAGGGAGGTGGCGGCAACATATGTGTGGTGGGGGGGAGAGGAACAAAGTCCTCTTACATAAATTGGCGTGACCGTGAGGCACACGCCGAGGTTTGGAAATAGTTTTCAACCAGCAAACGTCCTGTCTCGGTTAGACCTCATTAACTAGGACATTGCCCCAAGCGCAAGAATACAGGCGTGTCCACACCCTGCACCCCAGTCCCACATCTTGAACGCCATGCCACCCCCCCTGTTATGGGTCGCTGAACTGCACGTTTCTCCCGTTCTTTGCATCCCTCGTGGCTCCCAACCCGCGCACTCGATTTGACTGCTTTTCCAGGGTTCATACGCATCGTTTGAAGCCCGCCAATTGGTGCGGGGAGGCCGCAGGCCGCCAAACGGGGAGGACTCTCACTGCCCAGGCGCAGCCATACCTCCTCACTTACTGATCCAGCCGTATTGAGTATCGACACTGCTGGACACCGCAGCGCGCCATGCCGTGACCGATCGCTCGATCGCCTTGCGTGCGGGCGTCCAGACATCGACAATCACGTCCAGAAGTAGTGGCAGGGGCCGTGGCGGTCAGAAACGCGCTTGGCGGCAGACCTCACAGCGGCGGCGCAGCGGCGAAAACACAGCGGCACGATGCGGTTCCAGCTCGAGGGCCTCACCGTTTACTTTCCCTACCAGTTCATCTACCCAGAGCAGTACCAGTACATGCTTGAGCTGAAGCATGCCCTGGATGCAAAGGGCCACTGCCTACTGGAGGTGCGGCACGTTGGTTGTGGTGCTGATCTGGCTTCGCTGAATCTGAAGTCTTGCCAAGCGGCTGGCAAGTGCTCGCCCTGCTCCACCTGCTACTTGATGCATGCCAAAGCATGGCAGTCTGCTTCTGCTCCTCGTGGGCCCCTCCTGTCATTGTGCAGATGCCCACAGGCACAGGCAAGACCATCACCCTGCTGTCCCTCATTACCAGCTACCAGCTGGCACACCCCGAGACCGGCAAGCTCATCTACTGCACACGCACAGTCCCCGAAATGGAGAAGGTGTGGAAGTGGCAGCACAACGAGTGCCCCTGCAGGGCTGGCTGTGCAGTGACTGTGTGGGACGTTTTCGTTCAACGCAGCCTGGTGATGACGTGGAGGCGAGCCCACCCAGATGCAGATGCAGCTGCCACCCAGAGCTTCAAGTTGCGCATCTGGCCTGCCCTTCTGCCCCCTGCCCTGCCCCTCCCTTGTGGCCCCCAGGTGCTGGCCGAGCTGAAGGAGTTGATGGAATACCGGCAGCGGTACTTCCAGGACACAGCGGGGGGGGCACCCAAGATACTGGCGCTGGGGCTCAGCAGCCGCAAGAACCTGTGCATACACCCAATGGTGTCAGGTGAGCAGCGCCCCACCCCCTGCTTGCATCCCGTTCCTGCCAAAGGCTTGATGAAGGCGCAGGCGGCTGTCAACGCGATGCCAGCTGTGCCCGGCCGTCAGGCTGTCGTCGCCATCCCGCTGCTGCCGTCTCTCTGCTGCCGCCGACCTCGCACCTCTGCGAGCCTGCTGCGTGTGCCTGCCGTGTGTGCAGAGGAGGGCACTCGTGAGAGCGTGGATGCGCGCTGCATGAAGCTGACTGCGCCGTGGGTGCGGGAGCGGGCGGGCAAGGAGCCCGACCACGACATTGAGACGTGTGCCTTGTACGAGGGGCTGGAGGGGGCGGGGCCAGAGGGGCGCCTGGACGCAGGTGGGTGGCTGGGTGGCTGGGTGCTGGTGCAGGTGCAGGTGCAGGTGCAGGTGCAGGCGGCGAGGTGCGGATTCAGGCAGGTCGGCTGGCCGGGTGCGCCCATGTGTGTGTGGCGGGGGTGCAGCTTGTGCCTTCGGCAGCCGGCTGTGACACGTCAGCCCTGTGCGCCTGCCCTGGGTCCACACACACACACACAAGCCCCCCCCCCCCCCCCCCCCCAGGGGTTTACACGCTGCACGACCTGCGTGTGTGGGGCCGCAAGCACCAGTGGTGCCCTTATTTCCTGGCCCGCCGCATGATTGCCTACGCCAACGTGGTGGTGTACAACTACCAGTACATGCTGGACCCAAAGGTGAGGTACAGCAGGGGGCGGTGGCGGTACGGGGCAGTGGCGACCCATACCTCTGCCCCATGTCTGTCTGTGGCCCCTTGAGTGTTTGTGTGGTTGCTGGAGCCTGACGGCTGCGCCCATCTTGACAAGAGGCGGGGCGATCCTGCCACCGCCTCGTCATCGTCCTGCTGCGCTGCGTGCACTGCACACCTGTGCCCGGCGGCGAGCTGCAGGTGTCTCAAATGGTCAGCCGAGAGTTTGAGCGCGAGTGTGTGGTTGTGTTTGATGAGGCTCACAACATCGACAACGTGTGCATAGAGGCGCTGTCAGGTGGGTGGGTGGGTGGCAGGGCGGCAGGCCGTGGCACCCGCACCCAGGCTGTGGTGCAGGGGTGCCGCTGCTGGCTGTGTGGCCCAGCGTGAGGGGCCACCTGCATGCCCCCTGTGTGACGGCGGCGTGTGGTTGCGGCAGGACATCCATCAGCACAGCCACATGATCCGAAGCACAGCAGCCAGCAGCTCACCGGCCACCACCAGCTTCAGTCTACCTGATCACACGGCTGTGCCCCTGTGACCACACCTCCCCATGCCCCAATGCTTGCAGTCAACATTCGGTCGCAGACGCTGGATGCCGCCACCCGCAACATCGGCAGCCTGAAGCGGGAGATAGAACGGGTGAAGCGAACGGACGAGGGGCGGCTGCGGCAGGAGTATCAGCGGCTGGTGCAGGTGAGCTGCTGGGGTGGCAGCTGCGATGCAAGGCACATGGGCAGGGCGGCAGGGAGATGTGGCAAACTGGCTGTGTGTGGCAAGACACATGTTCAGCTGCTTGTGCCGTTCCTCAAGTGTGTACCGCTGCGGCCTGGCCGGCTTGCTGCTGCAGGGCCTGCAAGCGCAGGGTGTGCTGCAGGAGGATGCACGGGGCGGTGGCGATGGCGATGCGCAGCAGTGGCTGGCCAACCCCGCCCTGCCTGAGGACATTGTGAGGGAGGCGGTGCCGGGCAACATTCGAAGAGCGGGTGGGGGCGGGCGGCTGCAGCTGCACGCAGCCGCTGCGTGGCCCTGGTCAAAGCCTGAGCCCTGCACCCTGCATCCTGCACCCAGCTGCTGCTGTGCTGCTGCTCCAGTAGGATGAGCGACTCCACATGGCATAGTGCGAGGCGGGTGCCAAGAAGGCGTGCCATTCCATTACCCACACCGCACGGCCGATCCCCTGCCTCGCGCCCCCCTGCACCTGCCCTGCCCTGCCTCCGCAGAACACTTTGTGGCTTTCCTGCAGCGCTTCGTGGCGTACCTCCGCACCCGGCTGGCGGTGGACCAGGTGGTGTCAGACACACCCACCTCCTTCCTGGCCAGCTTGCAGCAGGTGGGCCCGTTGCCCCCCTGCGCCTGTGCTGCTGCTGCTGCACACCACGCACACGCCAACAGACTGTGATCTGCCATGCCACCCACTTGCTCATCGACCCGTCTTCCTCTCTGCTTGGTGTGGCCCTCGCCAGGCGGTTGCAATTGAGGGCAAGACTCTGCGCTTCTGCTACGACCGCCTCGCCTCACTCATGAAGACGCTGGAGATCACCGCGAGGTGTGATGGCTGCCTGCCTGCCTGCTTGCCTGGTGGGTGGGTGGGTGGGGGGGGGGGGCTCTTCTACAATGTGGAGGGGGAGGGAGAGGCGTGCAGGCTGTTTGCTCACCGCGCTTGTTTTGCTTCTGAGCTGTGCCTGTCGCTCTTGCACCTGCTCTTGTACCTGCAACCATCCACTCCACTCCACCACCTTCCTCTCCCCCTGTGCGTGCGTGTGTGCACACCAAGCAGTGACGACTTCCACGGTGTTCACCTGGTGGCGGACTTTGCCACCCTGGTGGGCACCTACTCGCGAGGCTTTGCCATCATCACTGAACCTTATGACGACAGGCTGCCCTCGGTGGGTGGCAGGGGCGGTGGGGTGGGTGCATGGTTGGGTGGGAGGGTGGTGCAAGGGTAGGGTGGCTGCACGCTGCGGTGGTAGGGTGGCTGGGACCGGCAGCCAGGGAAGGGAGGGTGAGGGCTCGCGAGATGCTGGCAGCCACAGGTCAGCCAGGGCCCACATGCATCTTGGTGAGGTGGCTGGTCGGGAGAGGGGCGGGTAGTTGGCGGGTGGCCAGCAACTTGGCTGCCCTCTGGGGCTGCCCGGCACACTGGATTGCCCATGTGCCTCCTCGCCTTCCCCTCTCTCTGCCTCCGCCTCGCCTACCAGTGTATGCATGCTGCCGCTGCTGCTCGCCACGCCAGGTGCCGGACCCCATCATCCAGCTGTCCTGCCTGGATGCCTCCCTGGCGGTTCGCCCGGTGTTTGCAAAGTACCAGACCGTTGTGATCACCAGCGGCACCCTGTCACCCATCGACCTCTACCCACGCATCCTCAACTTCAGCCCGGTGTGCATCGCCTCGCTCAACATGACACTTACACGGTGCGGTGTGGGGTTGTGGGGTGGGTGTGAAGGCAATCGTATGGGTGTGTGTGGCTAGGAAGCTAGGAAGCTAGGAGGTGTGTTTGGTGTCAGCAAGGCGCAGCACGCAAGGCAAGCAAGGCTGCTGTGTAGCTGGTAGTGTAACCGCTGCGAACAGTGCGTCACGTGGCCTGTGTCGTCTCCGTCCATCCCACCCTGACACGCCTCCCCAGCCCCCATGTTTTGACCTGCTGCACACCGTCCGTGCCCCCCTCCCTGGGCTGCAGTGACTGCCTGTGCCCAGTGGTGCTGACGCGAGGAGGCGACCAGCTGCCGGTCAGCACCAAGTTTGACATGCGGAGCGACCCCCAAGTCATTCGCAACTACGGTGAGTGAGTGGGGAGCAGGGCTGAGGGAGCTGCGTGTGGGCGCTGTGTGTGGGCTGTGCGCAACGGTGTGTGTGGTACGTTGGGACGTGCGGTGCAGCGAAAGTGCAGTGGTTTCATGTGTGACTGGGGCGCTGTGCAACGAGCATCGGTGCCGGCTGCGCATGCATGCACGCTGGCCGCCCGACCGCTTGCCCACATGCTGAGCCAGGTTGGCCCGTCTCCCTTCCCTGCCCCCCCTCCTCAGGCCGCATGCTGGTGGACCTGGCTGCGACTGTGCCAGACGGAGTGGTTGCCTTCTTCGTGTCCTACTCCTACATGGACCAGATTGTGTCTCGGTGGAACGACATGGGCATACTGCAGGTGGGCGCAGGCAGCTGCACGTGTGGCTGCAGAGGTGGCTGTTCCGTGGGGAGGGCTTGAAGGGTAGGGCGTGAAAGGCAGGGCGTAGGGAGTGGGACCAAGGATGGCACAGGCCGCCAGCAGAGGCTGCTGCGCCGGCCGGGATGCCGCAGGCACACGGCACCGTTTCACGGCTAGTGCCAGCCATCGTCACTCACTCCTCACCTGCCGCTTCTGTTCCCTCTGCCGCCCCGTCCTGCTTGCCTGCCTGCCTGCCTGCCTGCCTGCCTGCCTGCCTGCCTGCCTGCCTGCCTGCCTGCCTGCAGGAGCTGATGGCGCACAAGCTTGTGTTCATAGAGACGCAGGATGTTGTGGAGACGACCCTGGCCCTTGACAACTTCAGGAGGGCCTGCGACTGCGGCAGGGGTGCCGTCTTCTTCAGGTGCAGCGCTGGCGGTGTGGGGCCAAGCACATGCATGCACAACGGGCAACTTTTTCATGGGCGAGGCTGCAGCTATGCTGTCCGTCTGCGGCTGCCATGTGCGAGCGAGATGTTGGAGCGGCATCTGTGGCTGGATGACAGATGCATCGCTCGTTGGCTGCTGAGCATGCGCTGGGCATGCTGTCCAGCCACTCTTGTGCGCCTCCTCTCATTGCCTGCAACCGCCTGCCCGCACATGCAGTGTGGCCCGCGGCAAGGTGGCTGAGGGCATTGATTTCGACCGCCACTATGGCCGCTGCGTGGTCATGTTTGGTGTGCCCTACCAGTACACGCTGTCCCGCATCCTGAGGTGAGGCGGCAGAGGTTCCTGAGACATGCTTCAAGCTGCCCTGTGGCCTTTGCCTTGCTCCTCGTCACTGCTCAGACAGCGCACTCAGGCGAGAAGACGCCTGTGCTCTCACTTGTCGAAAGAGCTGTCACACTACCAGCCCAACCTGCAACACCTAGCTAGGCACTGCCTCCTTCCCATACATCACGCCAAACCACCCACCGCTGCAGGGCGCGGCTGGAGTATCTGCGGGAGACGTTCCAGATCAAAGAGAACGACTACCTGGCCTTTGACGCGGTGCGGCAGGCGGCGCAGTGCGTGGGGCGCGTCATTCGTTCCAAGGCCGACTACGGGCTCATGGTGCTTGCAGGTGCGGTGGCTGAGGGGGTGCTGCTTGCGCGGCAGTGCGGCCTGGGCTGGCTGGGCGACATGATGCGTTGCCGGCGTCAATCCATCCTCACCGAGCTGCTCAGGCAGCTGCGGCTTGCAGGACTGGACTGTCAGGACTCTCTCTCATTGTGTTTGTGCTGGGCTTTTGCTGCCACTCAATGCGGTGCAGACAAGCGGTACCAGCGGCATGACAAGCGGGACAAGTTGCCTGCCTGGATCACCCAGCACCTCAAGGACTCACACCTCAACCTGTCGACAGACATGCTGCTGTGCATAGCACGTGACTTCATGCGCAGCATGGCGCAGCCCTATGACCGCGCCGCCGTTGGGCGCAGCCTGCTGTCCGAGGCGGCGGTGAACGCTCTGGACACGGCAGCGCCATCGGCTGAGGCTGTGGGGCTTGCTGACATGCAGACTGACGGCTAGATGAGCCAGTATGGACGGCTTGCCACAGCTGTCGGTGACCATTATTGCAGTGTCTGTGGTGCACAAACAAGCCATGCATTGCTTTGTGCTTTGTGATTCGTGCAACGCAAAGTGCTGCGAGGCCCCTCTGCAAACTCGAGGGAACAGAGCAGATAGCGCCCAGCTGGTGGCTGGGATTCTGGCTCACAGCACACACAGCAGGATTTGCTCAAGTTTTCTTGAGGCGCGTGGCTGCACCCAGCGCTTATTCTGAGTCCCCGCCACCTCTGAATCACTCACTCCACAACCCTCGGCAAGATGCAGGCAGCCCTGACCCGCAGCATCGCTGCCGTCCGCCCCGGCCGGGTGAGTCGCAGCGCTCAGCGGGTCTTCGCTCTTGCCGACTTGCCGTGCCCTCAGGGCTCGTGCTGGGGCGTGCTGTTTCGCTGTGCGCGCAGCTAGGTTGCTGTGCCCCATCGTTCTTATCCTGCATTATCGCCTGCCTGCTGCTGCAGACCAGCCGCCAGGTGGCTCATGCTGGCAGCCACAGGTCAGCCAGGGCCCACATGCATCTGCGCGAGGTGGCTGGTCGGGAGAGGGGCGGGTAGTTGGCGGGTGGCCAGCAGCTTGGCTGCCCTCTGGGGCTGCCGGCACACTGGATTGCCCATGTGCCTCCTCGCCTTCCCCTCTCTCTGCCTCCGCCTCGCCTACCAGTGTATGCATGCTGCCGCTGCTGCTCGCCACGCCGGGTGCCGGACCCCATAATCCAGCTGTCCTGCCTGGATGCCTCCCTGGCGGTTCGCCCCGTGTTTGCAAAGTACCAGACCGTTGTGATCACCAGCGGCACCCTGTCACCCATCGACCTCTACCCACGCATCCTCAACTTCAGCCCGGTGTGCATCGCCTCGCTCAACATGACACTTACACGGTGCGGTGTGGGGTTGTGGGGTGGGTGGGAAGGCAATCGTATGGGTGGGTGTGGCTAGGAAGTGGCTGGGTGGGAGGTGTGTTTGGTGTCAGCAGGGCGCAGCAGGCAAGGCAAGCAAGGCTGCTGTGTAGCTGGTGGTGTGACCGCTGCGAACAGTGCGTCACGTGGCCTGTGTCGTCTCCTTCCATCCCCACCCTGACATGCCTCCCCAGCCCCCATGTTTTGACCTGCTGCACACCGTCCGTGCCCCCCTCCTCCCTGGGCTGCAGGGCGCGGCTGGAGTACTTGCGGGAGACCTTCCAGATCAAGGAGAACGACTACCTGGCCTTTGACGCGGTGCGGCAGGCGGCGCAGTGCGTGGGGCGCGTCATTCGTTCCAAGGCCGACTACGGGCTCATGGTGCTTGCAGGTGCGGTGGCTGAGGGGATGCTGCTTGCGCGCCAGTGGCCTGGGCTGGATGAGCAAGGTGATGCGTTGCCGGTAAACCCATCCTGTCACCAAGCTGCTCAGGCAGCTGCGGCTTGCAGGACTGGACCGACCCTCTTGCCAACATGCTGCTTGCCCTCTCCCATTGTGTTTGTGCTGGGCTTTTGCTGCCACTCAATGCGGTGCAGACAAGCGGTACCAGCGGCATGACAAGCGGGACAAGTTGCCTGCCTGGATCACCCAGCACCTCAAGGACTCACACCTCAACCTGTCGACAGACATGCTGCTGTGCATAGCACGTGACTTCGCAGCATGGCACAGCCCTATGACCGCGCCGCCGTTGGGCGCAGCCTGCTGTCCGAGGCGGCGGTGAACGCTCTGGACACGGCAGCGCCATCGGCTGAGGCTGTGGGGCTTGCTGACATGCAGACTGACGGCTAGATGAGCCAGTATGGACGGCTTGCCACAGCTGTCGGTGACCATTATTGCAGTGTCTGTGGTGCACAAACAAGCCATGCATTGCTTTGTGCTTTGTGATTCGTGCAACGCAAAGTGCTGCGAGGCCCCTCTGCAAACTTGAGGGAACAGAGCAGATAGCGCCCAGCTGGTGGCTGGGATTCTGGCTCACAGCACACACAGCAGGATTTGCTCAAGTTTTCTTGAGGCGCGTGGCTGCACCCAGCGCTTATTCTGAGTCCCCGCCACCTCTGAATCACTCACTCCACAACCCTCGGCAAGATGCAGGCAGCCCTGACCCGCAGCATCGCTGCCGTCCGCCCCGGCCGGGTGAGTCGCAGCGCTCAGCGGGTCTTCGCTCTTGCCGACTTGCCGTGCCCTCAGGGCTCGTGCTGGGGCGTGCTGTTTCGCTGTGCGCGCAGCTAGGTTGCTGTGCCCCATCGTTCTTATCCTGCATTATCGCCTGCCTGCTGCTGCAGACCAGCCGCCAGGTGACTCGCGCCTCGGCAGAGTTCTACGGCCCTGACCGCGGTGAGCACAGGGAGCGCACGCCACCGATTGCCGCTGCCTGGCAACGGTACCCGACCTGTGCTGCTTGAACTTGAATTCTGCATGTTGAGGGCAGCCCAGTAACTGCCGTTGGAGCCATTTTCTGATGTGCTGGCTGAGCAACTTGCTGGTGCCTGCCACACCCTGCAGTGAAGTTCCTGGGCCCCTTCTCCGGCAACACGCCCTCATACTTGAAGGGCGAGTACCCCGGAGACTATGGCTGGGACACCGCAGGCCTCTCGGCTGACCCCGAGACCTTCTCCCGCTACCGCGAGCTGGAGGTCATCCACGCACGCTGGGGTGAGCATTGATTCCTAGTGCCGCTGCTGTGCTCGAGGTCTCGGCAGCTCTTAGTGAGCAGCTGTGCTATGCTGAGCAGCAGCACAGTACGCTGCGCACGGATCCGTACAACGACGTGTATTTCTGCTGCTATGTTGCTTCCCTGCAGCCATGCTCGGCGCCCTCGGCTGCGTGACCCCCGAGCTGCTGCAGAACAGCGGCACTGCCAGCTTTGGCGAGGCTGTGTGGTTCAAGGCAGGTGCACAGATCTTCCAGGACGGCGGCCTGGACTACCTGGGCAACCCCTCCCTGGTGCATGCCCAGAGCATCGTCGCAGTGCTGCTGTCCCAGATCGTGCTCATGGGCCTGATCGAGGGCTACCGCGTGAGCGGCGGACCCGCTGGCGAGGTCTCCGATCCTCTGTACCCCGGTGAGCATGGCTGCTGTGAACACACAGCTCGGCTCCTGCAGGCACGACATAGATCGCAAGGATGTGCTGTCGTTGAGTGGCCTGATTGCTGGCCTCTAATCTCATGCTGTGCACGTCGTTCGTCTTGATGCAGGTGAGGCATTCGACCCCCTGGGCCTGGCTGACGACCCCGACACTTTCGCGGAGCTCAAGGTCAAGGAGCTGAAGAACGGCCGCCTTGCTATGGTCTCCATGTTCGGATTCTTCATCCAGGTGCGCACCGTGTGATTTGTGTGTTGATATTGCCAGGCCTGTATCAAGCTGCCGGAGGCATACACCTGGTTATTTTTATTTGCCTTACCTCTGCATGTGTCTGGCTGCGCCTGCAGGCAATTGTGACGGGCGATGGCCCCATCAAGAACCTGGACGACCACCTGGCGTCTCCCAGCACGACCAACTTCTGGGTCAAGTGAGTCCCCAGCAGATGCTGGCCGTTGGGTGTGAATTTTCGTGGGCTGGCAGGCTTTTGCAGCGCGTGTCATGCTGTTCTGCTGTGGTTCTGCTGTGGTTTTGAGCATGCAGACACGCTGACCATGTCTGCATCCCGTTTGTTGTGTTGCGTGCAGCTCTGCCTCCACCCTGGCGTAAGCCTCAGGAGATCTCTTTCCTTGCTTGACTGGCAGCGACTGTGCCTGCGTCCGCAGTTAGCAGCGATGCGAGCTTTAAGCTCTCCGCACGGCTGCTGATCGGCATTTCGCTGCTACCTGATTTGTTTGGCTGTACCATCATACTGTTTTGACTCTTTGCTGCGAATTTGAGAACAAGACCCATTTTTTTAATGCGGCTGTTGAGCCAACCTCACTCGCTACATACAAGGCACGAAAGGACAGCTTGATGAGTTGTGGGTCAGCACAGCGCTCTTGACACGGCGATGTACCCAGCCTGGGTGGGGCACCATTGCAGCAATACCATGAGGGGGTGAAGGTGTGCATCGCAACACGCATCCTGCATACAGGGGGAGCATCTGCAGTTTGTTGGGATTGTGAAAGTGAAAAAAAGGTTGGGACACTGAGAGTGATCCTTTCCTCTTGCTCCTGCAATCCGCACTTCGGATCGACTCCCTCTCCTGCAGGAGCGGATCCCACCAGAGGGAAGGGAACGCTTGCTTCCCATTCATGAAAGGGTTAAAAGCATTGCGGAACGATTTATGTATTCCCTGCGCAAAAGGACCGAACGACCCGATCCCTCCCACACACATCTGCACCTCACACTTTCCGGTTTTGGCGCTGCAAGGGAACTGTGGAAGTGTAGCGTGCAATTTCCCCCCTTCCAGCAGCACCTCCCAAGTGGCTGTGGACACTCCCTCTGCTGCTGCACTGACTGAGAGCGAACAGGAGCCATCACAGCGGGCCCAGTGCAAGCGACGGCAGGGCGGCCATTCCCAGGCGACGGGATGCAAGGCGGGAGCGCGTAGCCATTCTGTTGTGTGATGGATTTGTGTTGGCGGCTGCGATCGACTGTTCGGCGATGGCCAAGATCTGGCAGAACATCCGGATGGGCCTGGCTGGGCGCGGCTGTCGAGTTTTAAATACCTGACCCAGGTGCCGCCAAGCCAATCCTCGAAAATCACCGGGTGGAAAGCAGGAATGAGGCTTCATTGCCTTGCGCTGGATCGCTCCGCTCGCCGTTATTTCGTTTCCCACTCCACACCCAACTCAGTCAGTCATCATGCAGGCCGCCCTCACCCAGCGTCTGGCTGCTGTGAAGCCCTCCGGCCGGGTGAGTCCGAACCCGTCGTCGCGAGCCCCTATCGGGCCCCTGAGCCCTCATCGGTGTCACACAGGGGCCGTGGCAGCGAGCGCAGGACTCCCAGAGCGCTCAGCGAGCAGCAGGGGTCGGCTGGGGGACGATACGATGCGCTATCCTGCGGCTCGTGCGGCACGCGCCCTCCCGCTCCGCGCACAGCCTCTCAGCACCCTGCACAGCCTAGATCCTGCGCCCCAGTCACAGCCGCGTTGCTGACCACCGCCGCTCTTTTCCCCGCTGCTGCAGGCCACCCGCCAGGTGACCCGCGCCTCTGTGGAGTGGTACGGACCCAACCGCCCCCAGTTCCTGGGCCCCTTCTCCGGCAGCACCCCCTCATACCTGAAGGGTGAGGGCACGTTGGCAGGCAGCTGTGCATCGCAGCCCGCCGGCACATTCTCGACCCGAATCGGCTCCTTATCTGCATCGCCGCACAATACACATGCCACCAGCTCAACCCTGCTGCTTGCTCCTGTCCTCTCTGCAGGAGAGTACCCCGGAGACTACGGCTGGGACACCGCAGGCCTCTCGGCTGACCCTGAGACCTTTGCCCGCTACCGCGAGCTGGAGGTCATCCACGCACGCTGGGCCATGCTCGGTGCGTGTCGCTGATGCGACTGTGCTTGTCAAGCGCGCAACATGTGAAACTATTTGTATCTCGCAGCACACAGCTGCCAGCCGCCAGCACGTGAAACTGTGCATATTTCGAGACCTGCTATCTTTGATGAGCATGTCGCTGATGAGCCTGCATTCCTGTCAACTTGCACCCTGCAGGCGCACTCGGCTGCGTGACCCCAGAGCTGCTGCAGAACCAGGGCGCCGCAAACTTCGGCGAGGCTGTGTGGTTCAAGGCAGGTGCACAGATCTTCCAGGACGGCGGCCTGGACTACCTGGGCAACCCCTCCCTGATCCACGCGCAGTCAATTGTCGCGGTGCTGCTGACCCAGCTCGTGCTCATGGGCCTGATTGAGGGCTACCGCGTGAACGGCGGACCCGCCGGCGAGGACCTCGACTCTCTCTACCCCGGTGAGCTCCCTCGCTCCACTCTGCCGCACTGCACGCCAAACAGTCGCAACCTGGGCGTCTGGTGCATGTCTTGCTCTGCTGTGCACAGCGTCCCAGTGCTGGTACCGCTCAGCTGCTGTTATCGACCGCTGCTCTTCTCCTGCTGTGCCTGTGCTGCAGGTGAGGCATTCGACCCCCTGGGCCTGGCTGACGACCCCGACACCTTCTCCGAGCTCAAGGTCAAGGAGCTGAAGAACGGCCGCCTTGCCATGGTCTCCATGCTCGGATTCTTCGTCCAGGGCATTGTCACCCGCAAGGGCCCCATCGAGAACCTGACCGACCACCTGGCGTCCCCCGACTCGACCAACTTCTGGGCCATCTACGCCCCCAAGTCGGCGGGCATCGGCTACTGATCGGTTTCGGTGCCTCGACACGACGCGCAACGCACGGCAGCCACTACCTGTAGCCCTATTTTTTTTGTCGTGCTGCCGCTGCTGACCGCTGCCTTTCTTGTTCCACGACTTGTTGTGGTGTAACCTCCTCCCTGCTTGCGGCCTAGCAGGGCTCAGGTCCTGCCCAGCACGCCCTTGTTTTTTTCTGCTTCAGTACTGAGCCTCCCCGCTGTGAGATCACAACAAACACTGTCACTCACGTCAAGTGCCTGAACATCACATAGCGAGAGAAGTGGGTGGAATGGCGGAGAGGAAAAGAGGGAGGAGTGGGTGTGGTAGTGAAGGGTGCTTGTGAAATTCTGGATGGGAGAAGGGGAGAGTTGGGGGAGTGCAGAGTTCCCTTCGGGAATGGAGAGAAAGGAGTTCTCTCCCTTCCTTGTGTTCCTTCCGCTTAATCGTTCATTTACATTACTCCAGCTCCACAGGGGAGTCCAGTCCACTTTGAGCATTTGCAGTGCAAGATCTTGTAGAGGCTGTTCCTGTTGCATTCCCATTGTTTGAAGGAGCCCTTTCTTCTGTGAGCTGCGTCCTTCTGTGTGCTCCACGCCTGCTGATCTCAATCCCAAGCATGCCAGCAATCTTGGCAGACCCGTGCTGTTGCAAAGCGTACCTGCACACACAACAGCAAAGCGGTTGAAAGATGCAGCCTGGGAGGTCAAGAGGCTTCGTTTCACTGCACGCTTACAGTTCCTTACCTCAGGTCCAACCTCTCCGCTTCGGCCAGCTGGCGATGCGTAGGCATCTTTGCACCGGTTGGAAGGGGCTCAGTGCGGCCATGCTTGTGCCGCTGCTGGGCTGTTGAGCCAGCTGCAATGGCACGCCGTTGCTTCCCTCCTGGTGTGGCATTCCCGTCCTGCGCAGCGGTGGGAAACTGCGTGTCCCAGATGAACTGGCGCAGCTCATTGGCAACAACTGCAGCATCGTCCCACTCGTGCCGCCGCCGCCGATGTGTTGCCCATCCCAGTGCCGCAGCGGTGGCGGAAATGCCGCCACGCTTCACTATGGCCTGCATAACAGCACGCCTGAGCAGTGTGGTCACAACCTCGTGGTGCAGTGGCTGAGTTGCTGTGCCAAATGCTTCAGCTGACTAGAGGGCCGATTGAGCCTTGCCTGGTAGATGTCGGCACGTCCCGAATCCAGCAGCTGGCTGGCTGTGGGCATGCGGTTGCGGACAAGGCGCGTCTCTGTGAGAAAGCCCCGCAGCTCCTGCCGCAGGGTGCTCAGGCTGCAGGGAAGGAGGGCAAGCAGGCACGCAGCCAGGGCACATTGCAAACAACTGCTGGCTGGAGCGCGTATCATGCCAGCGATCAGCGCTGCGGAGCAAGGCAGCGCTGTGAGGGGCAGGCACCCAGCCACTCACCTGTCCAGGTGCTGCGAGGGCGGCCAGGAAGGCCGCCTGTCCAGCTCCTGCCCGGTCTCCAGGTAGCCGCCGTGGGACATGATGGCGTGGTGCAGGTCATACCTGCCCGCTGAGTGCACTGCTGACCGGCTGGGCATCACTCTGTCCTCCTCTGCAACGACGGCACACACACACACACACACACACAGCTCAGTCGGCGCCTGCCGTGCAGCTGGCAACCGGCTGTGGTGCAGTGAGCAAAAAAGGCTTCCTGCTCCTCGTCGGCTTGCGCGCAGCCTCAGCTTCTGAAGGGTAGTACTGCCGGTCCCCTGCGGCCTCTGCCAACCAGCCAACCGCACTGCCAGGCGGCCGAGCGGGCACAGCATGCACTGCATGCACAGCGTGCCAACCACTCACCCGCCTCAGTCATGATGTAGCCGCCCTCATCGTCTATCTCAATCCGCTGAGGCAGCACTGGCTCCTCCCAGCTCACACGGTGCGTGATCTGCACACAGGTGGACCACTCACACGTCACAGGCAGCAACACTTACAGGCGGCGGTGAACAGGCCAAGCGCGGTACCGCTGGTGAGCAGTCGTGTGCGCACTCCTGTGGGTATCTTCCGTGCACCTGTCGCCATCACCACCATCACGAACATGCACCGGCAGCACATGCACTGCTGCCTCCACGCCCATACGCTCCATACGCTGCAACTACCCTTGCCCCCCCACCTGGTTGTACCAATAGCTCTGGTGGCTCTCCGGGTCCTTGAACTTGGACCAGTGAGCCGCCACAAACAGCGTCAGCTCCTGGTCTGCAGGCGGCTCATGCAGCAGGCAGCACTTGGCAGCTGGGCAGCGGCACATTCCGAAGCAAAGATGCGGATGTTGTTGAAAAAACGGGAACCACAGCACAAGACGCCGCAGCACAGCACAGCAGAGCAAATACACACATCAGGCAGGCCATCACCCGCCACCCAAGCATACCCACCCACCCACCCACCCACCCAGGTTCATGCCATCCTCCCAGTACCCAGCCGGCTTGCGCTGTGAGCGCAGACCCAAGGCCTGCATCGAAGCAGGTAGCAGCAGCCATCAGTGGCAGAATTTGTGTACATCTGGACCTGGAGCAGGGGAGCAGCACCAGCAGCACCTCCTGCCACAGCAACCAAGGGAACGGCTTGGCCGACACTGACGCCAACAGCTTCAGCTTCCACCTGCTGCGCAGCCACCCCCATCTGACCTAGCCCCGCCCGCCCTGCCCCGCCTGCTGCCCACCTGCGCCACCTCCAGGAATCCGCCCGCCTCCTTCACAGCGTCAGACAGGTCCCTGCGGCCCGCAGCCACCAGCTGCGCAGAGGTGGGCATGGTGTGCAGGCCCATGCGCTCCAGCACGCTCAGCGGCTTGGGCCGAGTAAACGGCTCCAGCTCCTGCCTGCAGCCGGGAGAGCCAAGGCAGCGTGGGTTGGCTTGCCACACTGCAATGAGGCAGTCTTCCAAGAGGTTGCCGGCAAGATGCGCTTGATTTATCAGATGGGTGAGCACCCCATCACGAACACAGCCCCCTGTTGGACACACACCGGAGATAGTCCAGCTGCGCCTGCTGCCTGCCCAGCTCCAACAGACCACGTGGCGGCTGCACATAGACGACACCTGCCGACACACACGCACACCAGCATCGTGAGGGTATCCGAAATAGGAGAGGGAAGGCGTCTACGGGCACACTTTCGGCACACTTGGATGACGCCCGTGCACCAGAAACACCTTGCAGCTCACATGCTCAACGGCGGCACCACTCAGTCAAACAAGGTGCACGTTCGCACCTGCGGCCAGGTCTACTCGCGGCACAATCTGAGGCACATAAGGTATGAAGTGCTCCTCCCGTGAGCCTGCGCCCACCTGCCCCGCACACTGGGCGCGCACAACCAGCAGCGGTTGCGCGCTCGCCTCGCCTTCCAGCACCTGCAGCAGGAGCGCAGTCACATGCCCATTGCACAAGTCCAGCATGGTTGAAACAGCAGGGCAGCTTGCATGTGCATGGCTGCACAGTACCGCCAGCACTTGACGGCAGCAACGCACGTCTTCCACGACGCCGATCTGCGCTTCCTTGTTGCTCAGGTCAACAGCATTGAACCCAAGCAGCGTCTTAGCCCTCACGCCCTTGCTGCTCTGGCCAGCAGTGCCTGCGACGTGTGGCGGCACTGCGCGAGGCGGGAGCGGAGCGGCGGCGCGCTTCTCGGGTGTGGCCCGGCGGGTAGCCGGCAAACTCTCGGTGGAAAGCTTGCAAATGCATGCCGCACGAGAACGCAGGCTATTGAGCAGCGCCACTGGCGCAACAATGGAGGCGCGCGGGGGGTGAGCGGCAGCCCACGGCCTATTGTGCATGATCACACACAAGCAAATTGTGAGCGCAATTTACTCGTGGCTTATTGTTAAGCCTGACACTCTGGCGGTGCGACACATGCGGCATGCGTCTGCATCTGGATTAACCTGAAAATTGATCAGCCAGCATGCTCAGCCTCCCACTGCACCGCGGCCACAGCCAAGAATGCAGCACCAAGCACGCTGCCGTCCTGCGCGAGCTGCATCTCAATGCTGGCCGCCGCCACTTGGCCGCAGACATCCGCCAGGGCCGCACCCAGCCGCTGCCTGCAGCAGGTCAGCAGCAACGCAGCAGCAGAATTGGTTGACAGGCAACCCAGGGTGCAGATAGCAGGCAGGGGGCAAAGCAGAAGGCTTTCAAGCACCTTCCCTGCTCAGAAGCCACATCCCGCCCTCTACACACGTGTGCCGCTCTCACCTGTACTTGGGGTATTTGGCAAACACGGAGCCATCCACAGCCACCACCACACGTGGCACAGGCACATCCTGGCCTGCCGTGCCGTTGCCGCCCGGATGCCCTATGCGCTTGAGCACCCCTGCAATTGCCGCAGCGCACAGGCGGGCGCTGCGCAGGCACACCAGCTGGCACACCTCCTGCACCTGCACCTCGGTAGCCAGGCGTGGGCAGGGGCGGTGCAATGCCTGCCTGGCAACACAATGGACAGGCACCTTGTGTACTACCAGTTCGACCGCTGGTGGTAGCAAGCAGCAGCGCAGGGCAAAGGAGCACTCAGCCAGCCCGCAGCACCGGCCAGCTAGCCCGCAGCACCCGGCCAGCCAGTCAGCCAGCCAGCCGTGCCACCGCCTCACCGTCTGCCGCTGCTGCCTGCTGGTGCCTCGCACCCCCAGCACCTCCTCCAGCACCGCAGCCACCCCTGACAGCTCAGGGCTGTCGTCCTCGTCGACTGCCGCCAGATGTGCGGTGTCCAGGCGGTTGTGGCGAGCCAGCAGCCCAGGCACGGCACTGCCAAACAAGTCCACCTGCTCAGCCAGCCTGCCGGGCAACAGAAGGGAGGGAGTGTGTGTGTGTGAGTGTGTGTGTGTGGTGGCAGGAGGGAAGAGGTGACTTGCGTGCGATGCCTGGCAGGAGCACCTGGGCGACCCAGCAGGCATTTGTGTGTGTGCAGGCAGTCCAGCAGGCAGTCGCGCTTGTAAACTGGCAGGCAGCCCCTCCCCCCCCCCCCCCCAAGGCAGCACCTGAGCAGTATGCGGCGCGCCACCTCTCCAAGGTACAGCCCCGACACCTGCTTCTCAAACAGGCCGAAGCCTGTTGTGGGCGGGTGTTGTGGGCAGCGGGGAGGCAGGCATGCAGGTGAGCAGCCCGCGCCGGGGGATGCGCTGTTGGGGCCCAGCCGCCGATGCAACACGGACAGGCAGGGCCTGGGGCTGGATGCAGCACAGGCCCCCCAGCCTCAAGGTCATCGCACGGCTGCGGCGGCGCCCGCGCTTCCCCCACTTTGCACACACAAGGGGCCCAGGCCCAGGCCCAGGCCCAGGCCCAGGCCCAGGCCCAGACGGTCTTGCTTCATTCAGCCCTTGCAGCCGTCCCCCCCCGCCCACCACACACACACACAGCCCTCACCGGGGTGTGTGCTGCTGCAGTCGACCCACAGGTCCTCTGTGCAGGAGGGCAGATGTGTGGAGGCCAGGTCAGCCCACTCTGTGTTGACCACCATGGACGGGGTGCGGGGGCGGAAGCCGGCAGGCAGCTTCCCGATGGCTGCCACATGCTCCAGGTAGGCGCAGTTGGTTCCGGTGCCCAGGATGATGCCCAGGGCTGTGTGCGGCTCACGGTACCGCAGCGCCACCTGGCGGGAGCGAGGAGGGGGGCGCAGGGGGGCCACACCAGTGGGCGGTGCTCAAGGTTGGCAGTCAGCAGCAAGAGTGATGGCGTCAAGGGTGGAAGGAGGGGAAGAGTGACGCGGTGCCAACACACACACGTGGCGGGGAAGGAACAGGGGCGGCAACGGCCCTCTCTGGGATCATGTGGAGGCGGCTGCGCCCCCCCGCCTCTGCACGTCTCACGACCTGTAACCAGCAGGCTCCTGACCCCCGTCCCCGCAAGCAATCTCACCAGGGTGGCAACCGTGTCGTTCATCACTGCAGGGACAACCGCGCCCGGCAGCCCCTCCGCCGCCAGCTCGCTGCGCAGCGCCGCCACCACGTCCTGCCCCAGCAGGTAGCTGCCCCGGAAGTTCTGCACACCATATGCAAGGGCACTAGGCCATGCCATGGTCAGGGGAGGCGGATGACTCGTGCTGGGCAGAGAGAGCACAAAGGTCTGCAACAAAGCAAAACTGCTGGTCGGCCCAACCCTTGCCCCACAGTGCAGTGCAGTGACAGCCCCTGCCGGTGCCGCCGCCGCCGCCCCACCTTGGTCCACACCAGCACCTTGCCGTTGTCCAAGGCTGTCTGCTCTACCGGGAAGCTGAAGCAGAAGCCGATGACCGGGCGGGAGTGCAAGCCGCCGCCACCCGGGCAGTGCTCCCGCACCACCTCTGCCGTGCAGCGGGCCACAAAGCGCAGCAGGGTGCCTCGGTCGGTGTCAAAGTGCTCCGGGGGCACACACCACTCCCTGGTGCGGGATTGAGGGTTGGATGGGGGCAAAGCCAGCCTCGTGAGCGGCAGTCAAGCAAGCATAGTGTGACTGCTGCGCAGCTGCTGCCAGTTGGGTGCGGGCTGCGGGGCCAGCACCGCCTGTGACGTTTGCCTGGGTGTCCAGCGCTGCTTGTGGCGCCCTGGCACCCTGCCTGCACCCCGCTCGCTCACGCCTCACCTGATGTGCATGGCTTCCGTTGAGCCTCGGTCCTCGCCCAGCCGCACATGGGCCACCCGAAGGTTGGTGCCCCCCAGGTCAATGGCATAGCAGTCGCCTCGCTCATGGCCGCTGGGCAGTACATCCACAAATGACGGCAGCATCATCAGGCCGCCGGGCTGCAGCCAGTGTGCATGGCGGGTGCATGGCGGGCAGGCGTGTGGGCATTGGTGGCACGGCAGGGCAGGGGTGTGGCTTGAGGGGTGCATGCGAGCGGGATCCATGCCAGAGACGGAGAGGCAGGAGTGTGCCTACCTGGCCTGCCAGCCCAGCCTCCATTTGCTCCACCACAGCGTCGCGCAGGGCATGCAGGCGCAGCACGGGCGTGTTGAACAGCTCTCGGTACTGCAGTTGCAATGGGACGGTCCAGCTTCAGGCGGCGACAAGCGGCGGCAACCGCAGCGGCGACGATCACGCTGCACACCTCATCTAGAATGGCCTCTCGACGCTTGTCTCGATCTGTGGCATCCCTCAACTTCTTGGCCAGCAGCACAGCGGCTGCCGCAATGGGAAGTGCAAGCTGCATCGGTGATGGGCCTCACTGGCGCTCTGACGCATGTGGATAGCTGGCAGCATGGAAACTGATCGAGGGACCACAAAATTTGAGGCGGTACAAAATGTTGTCATAGACCCTTTCATTGGGGACGCTATGCCATAAATTAGCATCAGCATCTACAAACGCTCGGCTGCCAGTCAACAGTGCTGCCCACATACATTCGCGGGCACGGCGTCGTCTCGCCCGCTTGCTTGCTTCAATCGGGTGCCATGAACGTGCCGTGTGGCGTGGCTGGGCGGCAGCAGCACGCCGTGGTGCGGCATGGTCAGAATGGCGGCAGGCGCCGCAACGGCTGCGGTGCGTCGCGATGGCACGGCAATCGCTGCCAGCCAGCTTCTCAAACAGCTGTGGCCTCGCCACGGCAGGTGCAGGCACGAGGCACCGCTGCAGTCACGCATAACGCGCCCCCTGCAGCAGAAAAGGCCACCATGATGTCAGCGGCCACCGCCGACGCCACTGCAGCAGCAGAGCGCGAATCCTTCCAGCTGCTGGAGTGGCCTGCGCTGTGCCGGCAGGTGGCCTGCTTTGCGCAGACACCCATGGGTGCCGAGCTGGCGGCCAAGTGCGCGCTGCCAGTGGGACGCAGCCAGGGGGAGAGCGAGCAGCTGCTGCAGCAGACCGCAGAGGCTCAGGCGGCGATGCTTAAGTGAGTGCATGTTTGCTCTGTTGTGCGATAGCGCCGTGCAAGCCAAGTGAGCGCGGTGAATTGCTGAGGGCAAGTGCTGCCACCTTCTGCCTGTTGCTGCCTCCACTCTGCCAGTGCCAGGAGCAGCTCGCTGTCGCCTCATGTGCCGCACTGTTCCCTGATGTGTCGCCCTTGATCGGTACTTGTACCGCAGATTTGAGGGTGTGTACGACATACGGCAGGCGGTGGAGGCGGCAGCACAGCAGCGGGTGCTGCACCCTATGGTGCTGGGGGCTGTGGCCACCACCCTGGCAGCAGCAGCCAGCCTGCGCAGCCGCCTGCAGCCGGGGCAGTCAGCGCCGCCCTTCCCCGCGTTGCAAGTACTGGGCGCTGGCCTGGATGACGGGCTGCCTCAGCTGCAGCAAGTCATTGAGCAGTGCATAAAGGTGCGGCGGCTACGTTGCTGCTGCTGCTGGCGCTGCTTCTGGCAGCTGCGAGCTGGCTGGTGCCCGCTCACCTCCCTGGCTGCTGCCTCGCTTGCCTGCCTGCCCGCTATTTCACACAGGTGCGCCGCTGCTGAAGCTGCGCTGCCACTACCACTATCACCACCGCCACCTCATCTGCTGTGCAGCCTGGCGAGGGCCGCATCCTGGACAGCGCATCACCCGAGCTGGCCCGTGTGCGGCAGGCGCGGCGGCAGAACAGCCAGCGGCTCAGCGCAGAGATCACGCAGTGGGGTCGCCAGGCACATGCGCAGGGCATCAGTGAGCAGCCGCAGCCCGTCATCCGCCGCAACCGTATGTGCATCCCTGTGCGTGCGGGTCGGCAGGGTGAGCTGCCAAAGGGGTCGGTGTCCCTGGGCGCCTCCACCACGGGGCACACGCTGTATGTGGAGCCGCAGGTGAGCAGGGTGGCTGGTGGCGCGGGGCGTTCCCCCAGGGGGGGACCACACACCGCACACTGGTGCCTCTGAATCACTGTTGCGCTGCCCTATTGCTGTGGCGCCGCTGCCGGAGAGGCCCGGAAGCACACGCTTGCTTGCCTCAGCTGAACGCGCTTTGAGCACCGGCAGGCTGGCTTGCGTCTCACCACCCTCCCTCTGTCCCCTTCTTCTTCCCCCCTCCAGCCCGTGATGGCGCTGAACAATGCCGAGATCGAGCTGGAGGCCCGAGAGGCGGAAGAGGAGTCGGCGGTGCTCTTTGCGCTGTCTGGCATGGTGGCACAGCACGCCAAGCCGCTGCAGGGCCTGCTCCGCAGCATCACGGCCCTGGATGTAGCCTCGGCTAGAGGGCGGCACGCCGCTTGGCTGGGTGCCACCACTCCGCCTCGCTTTCTTACGGCGGCGCAGGCGGCGGCGGGCGGGCCCGTGCAGCTGCCGCGTGCCTGGCACCCGTTGCTGCTGCAGCCGTGCCTGCCGCCGCTGCCTCTGCCGCTGCTTCCCGAGGAGCTGCAGCAGCAGGTGGAGGCGCAGCCGCTGACCGGGTCCCTATCAGGCCTGGCCCTGGTGCCAGAGCTGGCGGCGGCGGCAACCCCCAAGCCTTCTGGTGCAGTGGGCAGCAGCATGCCCCGGCGCGGCGCCAAGGGCGCGTCAGCTACCAAGGCAGGTGATGCCACCGCCCCTGCTGAGGGCAGCACCGTGCGGCCTGCGCCGCCACAGCCGGTAGACCTTCAGGTACCTGCGGGTGTGCGGGTGGTGGCGGTGACGGGACCCAACACGGGCGGCAAGACAGCCTCCCTGAAGGCTCTGGGCCTGTCGTGCCTGATGGCCAAGGCGGGCCTGTTCCTGCCGCAAGCTCCCCTCGCTGACGGGGCACAGCATGCACAGCAGCAGGGGCAGCAGCAGGGCCTGCTGTGGTTTGATCGCGTGCTGGCCGACCTGGGTGACGGGCAGAGCCTGCAGCAGAGCCTGTCCACCTTCTCAGGCCACCTGAGGCGCATTCGCAACGTGCTGGCGGCAGCTACGCCGCAGGTGGGCCGCAGCTGCCGCTTGGGGGGTGCAGGGGGGGCTGTGCAGCTGGGCTTGTTGCTGCCTGCACTGCCCCCTCCCTCTTGAACCTGCCCACCGCAGCTTGCCCGACTCCTGCTGCCCTTTGCTCATGCTCCTGCATTCCACCCCCTCCTGTCACTGCGTCGTCAGGGTGCCACCATCACCCGCTGGGCCCCTCACACACCCCTCCCCCCTCACTCCTCACGCCTGCACTGCAGTCCCTGGTGCTGCTGGATGAGGTGGGCAGCGGCACCGACCCAGCTGAGGGCGCGGCACTGGCGGCAGCACTGCTGGAGAGGCTGCAGGGGCAGGCGGCGCTCACCTACGCCACCACACACCATGCAGAGCTCAAGGCAGGTGGAAGGAGGAGAGCAGCCTGCTGCAGTGGCCCCTCCTAGTGCAGGAGAAAGGGCCTCCGCGCCTATGCCCCCCCCCTCCCCCTGGCAGCGGCTGGGAGTGGTGGTTATGCTGCCTGCGCCCGGGCCTGTCTCGTGACAGCTGCACATCACCAGTCTCTCGGTGCTTGCCCTCCTGCGTCCTGACACCATACCCGCCCTCACCCTGCCCCATCACCAGGAGCTGGCCGCATCCTCCCCAGCTTTTGTCAACGCGTCGGTCGAGTTTGACACAGCCAGCCTGCGACCCACCTACCGCCTGCTGTGGGGCGCTGTTGGCGAAAGCAATGCGCTGGCTGTGGCGCAGGGCCTGGGCTTCTCCCCTGCAGTGGTGGCAGCGGCAAGACAGGTGCGTGGCAGCTGCTGCGCCCTCACGGTGCTGCCTGCATGCCTTCCTGGCAATGCTCTCTGTTTGGTGCCTGCTTGCAGTGCTCAAGCTTTGCTCGCCCAGACTGCTCAACGACTTCAGTGCCTTGGCAGCGTCCTGACTGGCTTGCGCCATGGCCACTCGCCGCTGCACCGCAGGTGGCTGCGCAGCTGCACCATGCAGGGTCTGCTGCCGGCCAGCGCTCGCAGCTGCTGCAGCAGTCACTGGTGGGGCAGCTGGAGGATGCGCGGCTGGCTGCTGCCGCAGCCGCCACCGCGCGAGCTGCCGCCGAGGCTGCCGCCGCAGCTTCACAGCGAGAGCTGGCTGAGTTGCAGCAGCGGCAGGAGCGGCTGGGAGCGGCGGCGCAGGAGGCCAAGGAGGCCGGGCCGGCGGCGCGGCGCCGGGTGCAGCAGCTGCTTGCAGACCTGAAGGCGGGGCGGGTGGGGGGCCAGGAGGCTGAGGAGCAGCTGCGGGCGATGGAGGTGGCGGCGGCACCGCCGGACGCGGCCGCCCTTCGCCTCATGGGTCTGAGGGCTGCAGCTCAGGTGGGGGTGGGGGGGTGGGGGGGGGGGGGGCACTGCTGCGAGTGCTGCGAGGCGTGGCTTGAAGAGAAGGAATGGGAACAAAGGGTCTGCCTGCACGGGCCTGCCTGGGCACAAACCCAAACAATGATTTGCCTTTGCAAATTTATTTCACAGCCATGCACACCCCTCCTTCACCCGCCGCCCGGCACTTGCCTTGCTGCAGGGAGACGCTGCAGCAGACGATTCCAACACCGCCTGGCAGGAGGGAAGCAGCAGCAGCGACGGTGCAGCCTGGCTGCCGGCCCTTGGTGATTCTGTGAGCGTCCTGAAGATGGGCGGCGCTATCGGCAGAGTAGTGTCAGCGGCGGGCAGGGCTGGCGGCAAGGTCAGCGTGCGGGTTGGCTCACTGGTGGTGCAGCTGCGGCTTGCTGACCTGGCTCCAGCTGGCGGCGGGGCAGCAGCCACCAGCAGCCGACAGCCCAACAGCGCAAGCAGCAGCGGCAGCAAGGGTGCAGCCCGGCAGCAGCGGGCGCAGGGCTCTTTGAAGAGCAGCAGCGGCGGCAGAGAGGGCGGCGGGGATGGCGGCACGACCGCCACTCGATCCGCCCCCGCCTTCCAGACCTCTCGCAACACGGTTGACGTGCGGGGGCAGCGGGCGGAGGAGGCGGCGGCAGAGGTGCAGGCGGCGGTGCTGTCTGCTCCCTCGGGCTGGGCTCTGTTTGTGGTGCACGGTGTGGGCACGGGGCGGGTGCGCTCTGCTGTGCTCAGCATGCTCAAGCGCCAGGCGTGCGTGGCTAAGATGGAGGAGGCGGAGGCCAGCAACGGCGGCTGCACCGTGGTGTACATTCGGTAGCGCAGCCGCGGTGGTAGCCGGGTGTGACCCGCTGAACGACGCTGCAGTGCTCGCTTACTTGATTTGTAACTTCTTTGTTGTTTTCCGACACTGTTGAAACTGCTAATGGCGTCCACTTGTTGTTTCCCACGTATTCAGCCAAGCGCTCCTTGCTGCCGTTCAAACTTCCTTGCATCGGCGCTCTTGGAAACGCCACCAGCTTGACGGCCGAGCACATGGTTGCAGCTGCACTGCGCCGCTTGCCGAGGGTGGCTTGGAATCCATCATCACCAAGGAGAGAGCACAGGGCAGGGAGGTGCAGTTGTCTCGGCCAGGAAAATGGCGGCACGGCAGGCCTGCTGCGCCCAATGGCAGCTTGCTTAGGCACGGGCCGACTCGTCTGTCCTCACACTCGCGTTTCACCCATGAACCTGCCATGAACGCACCACAGGCGTGGGAGCAACACTTCCGGGTGAGCCTCGGCTCGGAGTGCCTCAATCTGCGAGCTGTGGCATCTTTGACATCTGTGCTGGCAGCCAAGGGTGCCGAGGGACCGAGGAGCTGCAAACAAGGCTTGCCGCCGGCGTGCCACCGCTTGCAGGAGCGGGAGCGTGTCTGGTGCTCGTATGACGCCCTTGCTGCCGCTGTGTCTGTGTGCGCTCTGGTGATTGCGGCACTCAGGGTGGATGGAGCGCTCGCGCTTTGGGAGACACTCATGCACACAGCGCTGGTGGGGCTCGCGGTGGCCTTGATGGTGAGGAGGAGCATGGACGGCTACTCGACATGGCGCAACCTGGCAGTGGTGAGTCGAGTGCAGCAGCGCTGCTCTGCATTGTGGGGCAAGCAGAGCAGACAGCACTGCAAGCGTGTGCATGCCAGGACGGCATTTTCCTCCGGTGACTGACATTCATGCAATTCTCGTGCAGGTGCTTCTCCGGTTGGGTTTCTCATCGTCAACAATCATCCGAAGGCATGCGCTTCGCGTGCTGTCAGGCAAGTTGCTGCTTGGCAGCAGTCGAAGCTCAGTGTCGGCACAACATGCATGAATGCACGCCTGCTTGCTTGACCTGCCCGCTCACGCCTGTGTGCTGAGGGGCTGAGTTGCCTGTGCAGACCAGCCCAGAGACGTGTCTTCCCTTGCCGCGCTGCTGTACTTCCCTGCCGCCCTGCTGCGAGTGATGGTGGGGGACCACACGGCGCTGCTGGCCTTCCTGGTGCGTTGAGGGCAGCCTGATGTGCATGTCCGCCACCCACTTGGCTCCAAGCCAGCGCACAAGCATCACACGTGTGTGTGCCGTGTTCCTTTGGCTGACGCTGAGCGCAGGGCTTTGCCTGGCCTGTGGGCACAGTGTCCAACGCACTCGTGCAGGCTGCCTGCGTGGCGCTCATGTGCCGCCAAAACGGGATGCTGTGCGCCACGCCTTTCCTGCGGGGTGCGAGTGCCGCCATCCGTGACCCAGGGGGCAGGGGCTATTTTGCTCTGGCCATGCACAAGGCTCAGGCCCATGCCGGGGTGCCCCTGTTGAGGCTTGCGGCCAGGACCACTGAGGCACAGGTGGGGCACAAGTGGGGCATGCCAGATGATGGGCAGCGAGTCACCTGGCTGAGATGTGGGGGGGGATGCCAGTCGTGCGTGGCTAAGGCGATGGTGAGCACCAGCACGCCTTGCCGGCTGCACCGGCAAGCAGCTTTATGGATGATGGCACCTGCGGTGCTATGCTGTCCTTCCACCTCACTCCTGCTGTCGTGTGCTGTCTCTATGCAGATCTGCCACGCGTACATACTGGCCATGCAGGTTTGGTTTTGAGCTACTAGCCCACTAAACCAATGAGCGCTTGAAGCGTTCCCAACAGCGGTGCTCATGCCGGGCCGGGTGCTGCCCCTGCACTGCAGGTCGCCCTAGGCTTTGTGACGCCTGTGGTGTACTGGATCTGCTGCGACGCTCGAGCGGCTGTGCGGCATGCAGAGACCCAGCATATCGACCCTGATGACCGCCTGTACCAGCTGCATCGCTTCCTGTGCCGCTGGTGCCCTGGTCAGACAGCGGTGCACCTCATGGTAGCCACCTGCGGCCTGATCGTGGCTCTGGCCAGCATGTCGTTGTTGGTGTTGGGAGGGAATGAATAGAGCGGCAGGCTCGCATCGATTGTTTGTGCCGCAGTTGCGCTCACACGTCGTGTGCTTTGTTCTCCTCTTAGCCTCTTGGCCGCCTGTTTTGTTCCGTCAAGTCATCATCTCCCGCAGCATGTGTCTAACGATTATTGTGAGCCAGGCAAGACTGTTGGAAAAGCAGGCAGCAGTTGCCGCCTTCGGAGGCGGAGCCGTCCCGCCGCTTGATGAAGTGGAGACCAAACCACCAATCTGCGTCAATCTGCAGGTCACACGCGCACACAGGCTTTATTGCTCAGCCGGTTACCACCGATCGCCGCTGATCGTATGCGCAAATGAGGCGGGCAGAGCCTCAACGGGCGCCGGAGCCGGTGATCGAGGAGGGCCTGTTGCCTCACATCGTTGGCCTGCAGGCCTCCACGCCCCTCGATGGCTCGTTGCCGGTAAGCTGGGCGGCCGTCTCGCTCCTCCAATACGCGTTCTCGGCCTGATCCACGTTGCTGACTGCAGGGAGTGTCGCTGAAAGCCGCTGGCCTGCTGGCCTGGCACCCCACCCGACAGCGGCTGCTCGTTGCGTCGCCCGTGGCGGCGGTCGAGTATGACGCTGTGTCGGGGGCGCGCCGCAACCTGGTGGAGGTGGCGGGCACCCCTCTGCACGTCACATACACGCCAAGCGGCTCCGCCATCATCCTGCTGACAAAGGTGGGGCTGGGGCGGCGCTTGACTGCAGGCAGTGCCCACACTGCTGCAAGGGCAGTTGTCTAGCTGCTGCTCGGCTTCGTCCCACTGGCTGCTTCCTGTGTGGTGGTTTGATGGCACAGGAGCGAGGCATCTTCTCCTGGAGCACCAGCACCTGGAAACGCCGCGTTCCCCTCCCACCAGACTCGAAGTATGCGGGCAAGCAGCTGGCGGCAGGGCTCCTGGCAGTGTCGAGTGTGAGTTGCCGGCGGTCTCGCCAGCTCTGGCTGGCTGGCTGGCTGGCTGGGGCAGCCCGCTGGAGGAGAGGCAGGGGAGCGCTGCTGCACTGCATTGCACAGAGGGAGCAAGGGATGTTGGGGCAGGGCGGCGGCTGCATTTGGCACCACATGCTGTGTCGCCCATACCTACCGCCGCCGCCGTCTGGCCCCTGGTGTTGTGTGGTGCAGGGACAGCACCCGGTGGTGTACTGGACGCCGCTGGGCAAAAACACGGTACGTATGGTCAATACGGCGCCTGTAGAGGTGCCCAAGGGCGGCAAGCTGGAGCGGGAAATGGTCCCCGGGGTGAAGCTCAAGACTGAAAACAAGAAGCCCATTGTGGGGCTGGCAGTGCACCCAACAGGTGCGGGGTTTTGGGACCGCGGTGTGGCCTTGTTCTACCACCCTGCAGACAGGCGCCAGCAACCCTGCCTCCGGATACTGACCATTTGAGATGGATGGCAGTGCAGCTGTGTGGCAGCCGGCTTGCTCTGCCAGGGCAGCTGTGTGTGAAATTCGTCTCCCCGAGTTGTGGCGACCGCATCCATTTCATGGCTTGTTGAAGCACCTCCGCCCTTACCCTGCAGAGCGGGGCACCCTGTTTGTGCTGCTGGCCGATGCCAGCCTGCACGTGTGCTCGGTGTCGGGCGCCACCATCGCCACCCTCTCCACCTTCCCCATCCCGGGCATCAACCCGGCTGCTGAGCGGGTGGCGGTGCACGCCTGGCCGCACCCCATCCTGCCGGGCGCCGCCATGCTGGCGGTGGAGGCGGCAGTGGGGGGCATCAGCATTCTGGAGCACGCCCCTCGGCAGGAGCCTAGGCTGCTGGGCACGCTGGCCTTTGGCGCCGGGTCCACCATGTGTGGTGTGGGCCTGCTGAGCAGCGGCCTGCTGTGCGCGGCGGGGCGGCACGCCAGCGGCAACGTGCAGGTACAGGCGTGGGAGCTGGCTGGCGACAGCCGGGAGCTGCAGGTGCTGCCCACCACGCTGGTGCCGGCACTGGTGTGGGATGCGATGCAAGGCCTGGCGGGCAAGGCTGCTCTGGCAGACGTCAGCGGCGACAGCCTCATCACCCGCCTGCACTTCCAGCAAGCCTCTGGGGCCGTGGCCGTGGCCACAGCGCGGCGAGGAGGTGGCGGTGAGCCCGCCCACCAACGCGTGCCGCTGCTGCACCTGATCAACGGGCCTGAGGGGGCGGGTGCACCGCAGCGCCTGCCTCTGCACACCGGCCTAGGCTTCTGGACGGCCAGGGACAGCGGGGACAGCACGGTCAGCAAGCTGCGCTTTCCACGCTATGTCCACGTCATCAGGTGGGGGGCAGGGGGCTGTGTACGTGTGTGTACGTGTGTGTACAGCCACATGTGTACAGGGCTGCATGACCGCTCCACCCCGACAATGCCGCTGTAATTGCCAGCTTGAGGCTGCGCAGCACCCCTGCTTGGCAGCAAGTCCTGTGGGTCCGCTGCCAGCATGGCTGTGGGTCGGCCCCCGCCCGCTGGCCTCTGCCCTGCTGCCTGTCACTGCTGGCGTGCCGCCCCTCACGCGCCACCCCATCACCTGCTGCTGTGATGCAGCGGCGGCCGTGTGTGCAACTACGACCTCACCCACGGCATGCTCAGCGACTGCCTGGTCCTGCCGCCCACCAACTCTGCGGGGCAGGAGCGGCTGCTGGTGCGCGCGGTGCGCTCAACACGCCAGCCCGCCTGGCTGGCGTTTGCCAGGGTGCTGTCTCGCAGGCCGGAGGGAGCGGTGCTGGGGCCAGGCCAGTGCGAGTTTGCTCTGGTCAGCGACAGCGACGCGGCGCTGACCTCGGGGCAGTGGTGAGCCCGCGGCTGCTGTGCTGTGCTGTGCTGTGCTGTGCATGTCTGCGAGGAGCAGCCCACGCTTGAGGTGGCTGGGTGACACGGGGAGGCACAGCTTTGCAAACAACCTGCTGCCTGTTCTCCCCTGCCTCACTCTCTGACTGCCGCTTGCCGTCACCTGCCGCCCCCCACCAGGATGCTGCCGGGCGCCGACGGCGTCTTTGTGGGTGCAGCCGACGACACTGTGGCTGTGCTGGCCAACTCGGGGCGCTGCCTGGTGGTCTATGAGACGGCCAGGCTGGGCAGTGCGGGCGCTGCCGCCAAGCCGCTGTTCAGCGCTGAACTCAGGGAGGGCCTGATTGCGGCGGTGCACGCAGGTGGGCGGGTGGGGGTCTGGCCTAGCTGGGGCTGAGGCCGGGGTTTACGTGCTGGGACAGCGGTGGTGCAGCAGGCTGTGGTCAGCCAGGCTGGGTAGGCCGGGGCAAGGCAAGAGGGTTTGCTTTGCCTGCAGCTCTCTGCAGTGTAATGCCTGCAGCGGCAGGCATGCACTCCTCACGCAGTCAGTCACACATGCACGCATCACACGCATGCCTCCCACCTGCCTGCACCCGCAGGGCCGCCCGCGCACATACCGTCGCCGCCGCTGCCCTCCCCTGTGCCGCCCCCCGCTGACGGCGACCAGGCTGACAGCGATGACTCAGATGCTGGGGAGGACGACGCCAGTCGGGCACTGCGACAGGAGTGGGAGGAAGGCGAGCGGGCACGCCTGCAGCCTCCTCGCCTTGTGCTGCTGCAGACACAGAGCAACCTGCTGGTGCTGGCGGAGGTGTCGTCTGGGGCGGCCTCCTATGCCGGCAAGGCCCGCCAGCTGCCCACGAGTGCCAGCCTGGCTCTGCGCCGCAGCGAGGTGCTGCTGCAGGTGCGTGACCTGCTGGTGGCGTCTCTGTGCTGGTTGGTTTGGCTGCAAGATCGGGTTATTGATCGATGCAAACGTTGCCTGCAAAGCCGGGGCAGCAGCACCAAAGCAGTACCGAGTGCGTGCTGCCAGCTGACACACTCGGTCCTTCCCTCCCTTTTCGTGGCTTGCAGGTGGCCTGGCAGTCACTGGTGCCATCAGACGGCAGCTTCCATTCTGGCAGCGAGGGTGCTGGCAGTGCGGCGGCCGCCGTCGCCGCGGTGCTGACCTCGCAGCGTGTGCTGCTGCTCACTGAGCGCCTAGTGCTGGTTGCCTCGGCAGCCATCCCGCCTGACCTGGGCCTGCCTGTCAGCTGCCTGTGGGTTGGCCCTGCACTGCTGGTCAGCACCAGTACCGGCCAGGTGAGGCGGGGCTGGGGAGGAAAGCAGCCAGGCAGGGTGCATGGCTGGCTGAGGCGGAGAGGGAAGCAGGCCAAGCGGAACAGAGTGCAGAGGTGCTGTGCTGTTGCCTGCTGGCTCCGGGGCAGCAAGGCGTCAAGGCCCCACCCTCCTCCCTCCGCGGACTCTCGTTTTGTGCAGGTGCTGCAAGTGTGCTGGGACGGCAAGCTGGTGCACGTGTGCAGCCTGCTGCAGGGCACGGCGCCGGCGCTGCTGGGTGCACTGGCCGACCGCCTGCTGGTTGCCACCAAGCCCAGTCCTGCAGGTGAGGCGTCAGTCAATACTGCCGATCGATGTCTGCACCGGCTCCGCTCGTGGACCCGCTGACTGCCCTCCAGCTTGTGTGCCGCCTGCCCAGCCAGCCCGCCAGCTCACCTCTGCGCCGCCGCCGCTGCCGTGCACCGCAGGCCGGGTGGAGGTGGGCGGGCGCGGCGTCAACATCCTGCAGCCCCTGCTGCTGGGCTGGGTGTCTCTGGTGCAGCGCCACCTGCTGCCGGGGGGTGCGGCCAGGGTCCGCCGTGAGCTGCGCACCCTGGTGGCCAGCTACGACGCCTCACACCTGGGGGTGACTGCCCTGGAGCGGCTGGCGGCGGCAGGCTTTGCTGATGTGGCGGCCGCGGTGGCAGCCAGGTGGGCTGGGCCCCGGTGGCTGATCGTTGTTTGTTTGTTTGAGGCAGAGTGGGATGGAGCGTGGGGTGTTCCACGGAGGTCAGGGAGGAAAGAGGGATCGCTGTCAGGCTGGGGGATGGATGCACATGCGCTGAGGCCCCATGCTTCCTGAGGTCCCGGCCACCCCTGGGGCCTCAAATGCCAGCCCATCTCTGTTGCTCTCTCCCCCCCACACCCACCCACCCACTTTGCCTCCTGCCTCCCCACAGCTCCGACTCCGCCGCCATCACTCCCGCACACAAGGCAGTGTTCCAAGCAGCTGCAGGCGACTGGCAGCCCCTGCTGCTGCTGGTGATGCAGGAGTGGGAGGGCTCCAGCTGGCACCCAGGGTGGGTGGGTGGGTGGGTGGGTGTGCACCTGGAAATACAGAGCTGGCAGCTGTCGGCTGGGCCTCTTTTGCTCCTCCTTTGCTGCCGAGCAGTGTCCAGGTGCCTGGTGCACCGCTGTGTGTCCTTGGGTGGCGGTGGCGGCAGCCATTCCAGTGCTCAAGGACGAGGGGTCGCGCTGTTTCCTGGTCCCTCTTGCCTCGCCCTTGCCTCTTCTCTAATCTTGCCCCTCTGGCCCACCCCTCTGTGCAGGCCCCCGCCCCGCAGCAGCCAGCTGTATGCTCGCATGGTTGCCCTGGCCCGCACCTGCCAGCAGTACGGCCGCTTCAGTGATGCGCGGCAGCTGCTGGAGGGTGCTGGCGCTCACGGAGAGCTCATGGCGCTGTGTGTGTTCCAGGGTGACTTCTCGGGCCTGCAGGCACATGCACGCAAGGTGGGCAGCGCACGCCTGCCTGCCAGTCATGGTGCATGGAGCAGAGCGGCCTTGAAGCCTAGCTCAGGCTGCTGAAAGGGACGCAGTGTTGCGGTGCACGTCTCACCTCCCGCCTCGAGGCGCCAAGTGCCGCCCCTCACGCCCCGGCCCCCCTGCTGGATCTGTGTGCAGGGTGGGCGTGATGCTGAGCGCCTGGCTGACCAGCTGATGGCGGTCAATGAAAACGCGTTTGTTCACGGCAGCACCGACGGCAGCCTGTTTGGCGGCCGCGCAAACACCGATGACTGGACCGTGACCGTGGCAGCAGGGGGCGAGACGGAGGGCAGCGTCAGCAGGCGGCAGGCACCCGCTGCAGGCTCCGGCGGTGTTGGTGGGGCTGCAGAAGCTGCAGAGTCGGTGCCTGGCGGTGGAGCAGGCAGCGGGCCGATGGAGGTCGAGGTGGCCCCAGCAGGCAGGCTGCCCTTCCAGGAGGCGTCCCTGCAGGTCCTGTCCGCCGCCGACCCTGCCGCCCCCGCGCCCGGTGGCGATCTCGAGGGGCAGCCCATTGAGGGGCTGGACCTGGCCACCCTGTCTGCCTACGTGGGGCTGTCGGGGGCACACGTCATCAAGCCGGCAGTCAGCACGCCCACGGCATCATCAGCCGCAGCCGCTGCTCCCGCACTGGGTGGCGGCGTCAGCCTGAGCCGAATGGAGACAGGCCTGTCTGAGCTGAGCAACCCACTGGAGCCGGAGCTGGCAGCCGCCATTGGTGCCAGCAGGGCTGCGCCGCGCGGCGGGTGGGAGAGCGGCAGCGAGGGCCGCCCCGCTGTCGGCCGGGATGAGACGACGGCGCAGGCGGCGGCGCGGGCAGCCTTCAGACGTGACACCGCAGGTGGGTGCGCAGCTGCCTGCTGGTGGCTGCTGGGCGGGGTGGGAGCGCGGCGCTTGGCCGGTGTGCAGCCCATTCTGCCCCTTTACTGCCAACCCTTCCAGTCCATCTCACTCATGTCCTGCCCAATCCGCTGCCCCACATGGATAAGCTTTCCGGCGCCAACCTTACATTCACCTGAACATTCGCCTGTACATGGGCTGGACAACCACCTGCTCACTGTATTCCCTCCCCCCCCCCCCCCCCCCCCTTCAGATGACGAGGACGACTTCTTCTCGAGTGACGAGGAGTCGGCACCAACTGAGGCAGACTCAAGGCACGCCCATCCCTACCCGCTTGCCTCGACACTGATCCGGCCTGCCTGCCTGCCTTCTGCTTGACTGCCTGCCTTCTACTTGAGCTGTACCCCGCGCTTCGTGCCTGTTTTGGCGGCTTTCAACACCTACTCCCTCTGCCCCTGCCTCACCTCTGCACTTCTCACTCTCTCTCCCTCCCTCCCTCTCTGCCGCCACCCCTTCACTGCAGGTCTGTGGCCAGCATGACCACCAACAGCGCAGCACCGGGAGGCTCGCAGCGGTTCAGGATCTCAATCAAGCCAGCTGACGAGGCGGCAGCGGCAGGCGCCCACGCCGCCCGCCCAGACACCGGCATGCTGCGCACGGCAGCGCTGGTGCGTGACGCTTGTGCTTGTGCGTGTGCTTGTGCTGCTACATGTGCAGTGGGTCAGGCAAGCAGGCGGGGCCAGGCCCTGCGGGGTTGACGATACAGGTGGCGGGCCGCTGCATCTGTATCTCGAGGCTGCCCTGCTGCCTCTCTCGTCCACACCTGCCCTGTGTGCTCTCTCCTCTGGCTGCAGAGCCTGCGACTGGGTGGCATGAGCCTGAGCGGCAGCGCAGACAGCACACCCTTCTCCACCTCCCGCTCAGCTGCCAGCCTGGTGGGTGCTGGGCGCACCTCCGCCCTGCATGCCTCTCCCTGTGCCCGCTGCTGCTGCCAGGCTGCACACACTGCAGCGCTGGGGCCAACTGGCTGCTGGGACCTACCAACACCACACACGCCTCACGCATGTGTCTGCTCATCTCTGCCCTCCCTCCATCACCCCTGCCCTGCAGGGAAGCGCTGCAAGGCCAGGCACACTCCCGCCGCTGCCGACATCCAGTGCCACGAGTGGTGCCGCCCCGCCGCTGGCCGTGAAAGCCAGCACCAGCACAGGCGGCGGCCCCGACGGTCAAGCTCCCTCAAGCTCCGTGTCCGGCGACGACCCCTTTGCAGGCCTGTTTGGTCTGCAGGCCCCCCAGGCGCAGCAGCCTGGTACCAAGGCGGCACCTCCGCCGCCGCCGCCAGCCGCCGCTGCAGCCAGTGGGCCGATGCGGCCGCCGGCAGCCCCCGCAGCGCAGCAGTCCAACCTGTTGTCTGGCTGGGACGACTTTGAAAGCCTATTTGCTGCGGCCCCAGCCACTGGCCAGCAGCAGCAGCAGCAGCAGCAGCAGCCCGGCATCGACCTCTTTGGTCCTGTGTCCTTCCCGCCCCTGCCGCCGCCAGCCTCCACACCGCTGCAGCCCCCAGCAGGCAGCCCAGCCAAGCCCTCTGCTGGTGCACCGGCACCAGCAGCAGCGCCAGCCGTAGAGGGACCAACCATGCGCCGCTCTGGCTCTGTGGCTGAGCTGGCGCCAGCTGCCGCCAAGAAGGCCGTTGATGGGGGGCTGGCAGCCTTCCAGGCGGGCCAGTGGCAGGCAGCCGCCTCCAGCTTTGGCACAGCAATGGACAAAGCCGGCAGCACAGACCCAGCCTTTGCTCAGCAGGCTCTGCTGCTCTACGTGGCGGCCCGCCTCCTGGATGCGGCGGCAGCAGCCGCCAAGAAAGCGCAGGCGGCGACGGCGGCGCGCCTCGCACGCTTTGCGCTGGCCCTGCCGCTCGAAGATGCGCAGCGGCTGGCGGCGGTGGCCTATGCTGTGGATGCTAACATGGCAGCCAGAAATTACGGGTGGGTGGCGGCAGCAGTGGCGGGGGCCTGAGTTTGCTGTGTCAGGAGTGGAGGTGGTGGCAGCAGACAGGCAGTAAGCGGGGGCAGGACCCACAACTGTTGATGCCGCCTTCCCGACGCCCTGTCTTGCCCCGCCTCCGCCTTGGGCCACCATCTCTATCATCGCCGCCACCACCGGATTCGCTTGCTGCCTGTCTGGCTGGCTGGCACGCTCTCGCGGCCCTCATGCACTGCTGTGCCCTGCTTGCCCTCTCGCAGCTTTGCCGCCGACCAGCTGACATGGCTGATCATCCAGTCAACCTCCGGTGCTGGAGGACTGGATGCCATGGCCCTGCAAGACAAGCTCAACGCCTGTGGTGCGTGCGTGCTGGTGCTGGGCTCACACCGACTCCTCTTCTTGCACTCACGCTGGTGATGGGTGCCAGCCGGGCAGGTTTTTCCTTAGGGCCGGCTTGCCCATGTGGGGCGGGCGCTGCTGAGGCGGCTTGTGACACACCTCCACGTCATGCCCTCTCCAAGCCTCTCTCCTCTGATCGCACGCTACAACACCTTGCCTGGTCTAGGGTTGCCCTGCACCCCCCCTTGCCGCCGCCCTCCACCCGCACCGCACCACCTGCCTGCCTGCCTGCCTGCAGACCGAGCGGGCGGCGGCAATGGCGCGCTGCCTCGGGACGAGGACCGGGAGTCTTTTGCCGCCATTGTGTCCTCGTGCAGCCAGCGGGGGGAGGCCGAGGAGCTGGTGGGCAACATCATCAGCGCGGGGTGATCAGTGCGGGCGACACCCTGTGTGCCGCGGCTGGCGGCTGGCGGCGGCGGCCTGCGCTGATGTGTGTGATACTTTTGCCTGGACTGCAGCGCTGCCTGCCTTGTGACGGCGCTGTAACTGACATCAATGATCTATTGCGGTGCATAGAGTACAGTACAGTGGACATTTGCATAACCGGAGCTTGCCAGCAGCAAGCACGCGGTCTCTTTTGAAACATCGCAGCTCAGGGGGGCATCCCAGCCAGCAGCCTCGCCTTCCAAGCTTGCTCCACAGCCGCCGCCGCGGTAGCGAGTGCAGGCACGCTGTGCTTGCGTAGCTGGTGCATCTTCCGCCCCGCACCCGTTTGCTGCAGTAGTGCAGCTGTCACTGGTGCTGCTTCAAGGCACCTAAAAGCTGTCGCTGCTGCGTGCACTGCCGCAACACTGGCTTCAGTGGTGGTGCTGCTGGCTGCTGCCGGAGTTGCAGCCTCCGCCAACCGCACAGCCTCTGCCACTTGATGCTGCAGGCTGCTGGGGGATAGGGCCGCCCCCGATGCTGCTGGTGGGGAGGGGGCGGTGCCTGCCATCGGTGGGGGGCTGGCCAGCGCCGCCAGGGCTGCTGAGAGCCCGGGCACCTCATCGGCCTGTCGCGCTTTCTTCAGGCGCAGCACCAGGTTGGACAGCTTGGACTGGAACACAGGCTTGGACGCTGGAGGATGCCCACCAGCCAGAGGCTGCACTAGGGCCGCCGCCAGCGCCGCACCACACGACTCTCCACTGCCTAACAGCACCACAAGGGCAGGGTTGCCGCTGAGAGCTGCCGCCGCTTGGTGCACCGCCGCCGCCTGCATGGCAGGTGTGACCTCGCTGGTGCGGGGGGCGCTGCCTGCACTGCCGCTTTCCAGCTTCTGCTGCAAGCGGGCCTTCTTGGTGGGCTGCTGCTGCCGCTGATGTGCTGCCTCCGCCCTCTCCATTGCCGCCAGCAGGCGGGCCTGGTTGCCTCCTGCGGTGTGCAGCGCACGCTGCATGGCAAAGGCCGCCGCGCCACCCTCGCCTGCAGGTGGCGCCGCAAACACTCATACACTGGTGCTCGTGCTGCGTGCTTTCGTGTGAGTGTGGTCAGGCACGGTGATGTTGGATCCCGCAGTGCCACAAACATGGTTGCTGCCGCCAGCACCGCTGTTGCACACGCTTCAGCCACTCGTGCGTGCAAACGGCCCGGGAGACCTCCATGACTGCCCTTCTCCGCTCTAACACCCACTCACTCCCTCACCCTCCTCGTCGTCCTCTATTGCATCAACCTCCTGACTCTCATCCAGTGCGCTGCTGGGACCCTCTGCTGGGTGGTGAGGAGAAGCGGCACAGCAGGCCAGCAACGCACATGAGCCACACCAGCGGCACTGGCGCCGCAATTTCAAAAGACCAGCACGGCAACGGCAGCCCCGTTCCACCAACACACGATCTGCTGGTTGGCTTGCAGCCAGCGCACCGTGTTCAAAGTCCAGGCCTTCAGGCGCCCAGCTGCCCGCAAACTCGGAGCCACCCGCCTCGCCTCCGCCTGCGCCCCCGCGGCCACCGGCACGTTTGAAGTTCAGGCCGTGCTTGTGTGCCCCGGCTCGCTGATGGCCCCCCTCGGACCCTGCCAGCTCAAGCAGCTGGCCAGCCACTGCGGCTGCGTCGCTGCACACGTCGCAGCAGGTGGCTGCGGCCCTGACGCCAGGCGGGCGGGGCGAAGCCGTCTCCCCGAAATGCGTCAGCACCGCCGCCCGCCTGCACCTGGCTGACAGGCAGTACTGCACCACCTGTACCGCGGGAGGGGGGGCGGCGCAAAGAGGTGAGGCGGGTGGGTGCGTGCTGGGCGTGTGCTGGGTGCATGCGCTTCCACAACGCAGCGCATGCGCAGCACACCAATGCTTGCTGCTTGGCAGCTGCACCTGTCCAAAGTCGCGCAGCGGGTCGCGCTGACGGGGCGGGCTGCCCCCGTCTACCCGCCGCCGCTGCTGCTGCTGCTGCTGCTCCTTCCCGATGATGAATTCGCGGCGCTGCCGGTCCCGCCGCGAATAGTACACAACGCTGCGTGACGGGTTGCCGTCGCGCCCCGCCCTCCCCGCCTCCTGCAGTCAGCAGGCGGTGCAGCAGCACAATTGACGTGTGACACACCTGTGCCCAGGCCAGCACACAGACAGCCATGTGATCTTGCACGCCAGAAATGGCAGCAGGCGGAAGAGTTCACCTGGTAGAAGGCCTCCAAGCTGGAGGGCAGGGAGTAGTGGACCACCAGCCTCACATCAGCCCTGTCTATGCCCTGCAGGGAGCTGGTAAGTGGCAACCCCGATCAGTGGCACACATACAGCTGCAGGAGGGTAGTCAGCCAGGTCAGGCAGGCTGTCCAAAACGCCCACCAACACCAGTGCCGCCACCACCACATCACGACCACCACAGCTGCCGCCGCCGCCACCTCACCATGCCGAAAGCGACAGTGGCCGCCACCACCTGCAGCCGCCGTGCCTGCCAGTCCTGCAGCACCCGGCTGCGTGTGGCGGCCGGCAGCCCGGCGTGGTATGCCTCAGCCGGCACGCCGTGTGCTGTCAGCGCTGCCGCCACTGCCGTACAGTCCTCGCGCCGATGGCAGTAGATGACGGCGCACGGCACCTGGTGCTGCTGACTGAAGGACTGATCGTGAGTGTGCTGTTGCGTGCCCGGGTGGTTGCCAGGCAGCGTGGGGTTGGCTGACAGCAGGCCAATGAGGTCCAGGAGAGGACTCTGCAGCCTTTGCCCCTCTCGATCGGTCAGCAGGTCTGCGTACCGCACTGCGCAGGCGTGCAGGGGCAGTACGCGATGGCGGCATGGACAGGGGTGAGGGTTTGGGGAGACCAGCAGGCACGCAGGCACGCGGGTGCACCATGCTGTGCTGCTGTGAACACCCCCCCGCAGCATGACAGCTGTAGAGCCAGGATCGACACCAGCAGCGCCGCCTGCCTGCCTGCAGGCGCCTCGCCCCTGTCCCGCCCCCCCCCCCCCCCCCACCTTGGTAGCTGATGTTGGGGCGGTTGAAGGACGAGCGCAGCATGACGGGGGTGCGGAGGCGCAGCTGGCTGCACACGTCCCGCTCCACAGGTCCCGAGGCTGTGGCGGTCAGCGCCATCAGCGGAACCCGCGGCAGCTCCTGCCGCACCGCCCCCAGCTGCCTGTAGCTGGGCCGGAAGTCGTGGCCCATAGAGCTCACACAGTGGGCTTCATCCACAGCGACAAGAAGCAGCGCCCCCGCCGCATATGCACAGCGCAGGCAGCGCATGAAGCCTTCAGTGGATAGCAGCTCCGGGGTCACAAACAGCAGCTGCAGGGCACGGGAGCGGCACTGGCCGTGTGGTGTGCAGCCAGGTGACCAGTTGCGGATGCCTGCCACCGCTGCTGCGCTCGGCCGGCAGTTCAGCACTGGAATGCCTCGACAGTCCAAGGGCGCCGCTGCCCCGGGTTGACAGCAGGCAAGAAGTGATGCAAGGTGTTGAGGAGCGAGGGAGAGCGCGAATCTCGCTCAGGCAAACGGTGCGCGAAGCAACCTGAGCCAACTGACCTGCGTGTCTGGCTTCCGCTGCTGCATGTCATCCAGCAGGCGGCGGCGCTCGCCCTCGCTGCGGGTGCTGGACAGGAAGTCGGCGCGCAGACCCCTGGCACGCAACGACTGCAGGGGTGCAGCAGAGCAGCAGCAAGCAGTATCCGTGGCGATGGCCACTTGTTGTGTGTGCTGTGTGTGGCGTGCATGGGTGTGCAGTGCCGCAAGCGCAGCCGCCCCAGCAGGCGAGGGCTGCAAGCAGCTGAGGCCTCACCTCAACTTGGTCCTGCATCAGTGCTATCAGGGGAGACACAACCAGCACCAGCCCTGCGCGTATGGCGGGCAGCAAGGCGTAGCAGAGGCTCTTGCCTCCTCCAGTCGGCATCAAGACAAACGAGTCCTTGCCGTTGAGAGCCGCCTGAATGGCCTCAAGCTGACGGCCCCGAAACGCGTCAAAGCCTGCCGGAGCCCAGAGGAGGGGAGCACAGAACACTGGCGTCCGTCAGGCACCACGACATTATACACAAATGGACCCTTTGGGATGCTGGACAGGTGCAGTCAGGCAGTGGCGGAGGCGCCGAGAGGCGGCAGTGGCGGCTCACCGAAATTGGCTTTGAGAGCGGCGTGCGCCTGGTCCGTCCAATCCTCATCCTTTCTGCGCCCCAAGACCGTGGAGGAAAATTGCAGGCCTCCCGCCATGACGGTGATCAGTTGCGCATTCCTCCTGTCAAGCGAGACAGTTGATGAACAGTGGCGCAGATTCAACAGTTTGTGACAGTGAAATGAGCGCAATGGAGAATGTAAAAGCGGTGGGCGGCTGCCACCGCCACTGTCCATCGCCGTCGGCTGGCACTGTGATCATGGAGCTTACACTTCGCAGCAGGCTTGCAAACACCCTGCTCACGCCGTGATGGGTTCAGTGATGTTGGGTGCATGCGCCAAGCTGCCCCACTCGGCCTTGTGGACAAAAACAGTGTTGTAGTCGTTCATTAAGCTGCCAACCGTGACCTTTGGGATGACTTCATACCCTTCCTTCTGCAGCAGCTCAATCACGGCGGCATCCTTCTCTGGCGCGTGACCATCCAGCTCCACCATGATCACCTTGATGTTCAGCCGCGAGAAATCGACAGTCTTGAGCACCTGGTAGCAGGGCAGTCAAGGGAAACGTGAGGTCACAGGCGCCGTGCGCAGGGTGTCACCTGTCCTCAACCTATGACATACCTCCAGCTCGCCACCCTCCACGTCTAGACTCCACAGGTCGATATTATCGATGCCAAAGCTGAGGAAGGGAGGGGCAGGGCAGGCAGGCAGGCGGTCAACAGCTAGCTCAAACACTTCTGGACACGTCAAGTCAGGGGTGCACACGCACGCACGGCCCTGGTGCAAGGGTTGTGCTGCAGCCAGCCACAAGCCAGTGCCTTCCCCCCACGCCCCTCCAGCTGTCCCCCAGCTGCCAGCTCCCTCACTTGTCCAGGATGTACATCAGGGGCACACACGCCACCTCGGGCAGCCCCTCTGCACTCTTGAGGTCGGGGTGATACATCTCCTTGAAGCTGTCAGCCATGAACTCGTAGATGCCGCCAGTGTTGTGTGCTGAGTACCAGTGCACGGTTCTGAGGAAGCAGCAGTGAACAGCAGGAGGGAGGCCGTTAGCGGGGGAGACAATCGTGGAGAGGCTGCAGGCTGCACTGCCCCCAGCATATGCATGCACAGCGCACCGAGTCCTGTCCACACCTGAAGTCTGCACACACAGCTGCATGTGCACAGATGGAGTCTCGCCGTTGTTGCGCAAGATCTTGGTACATGCCTGGCAGGCAGGGAGGGATCAAGGCGTAGGGGGTGGTGAGCAGGAGCTGCATATGCGGCTGCGGCAAGGACCTTTGACACGCATGCCTGGCACAGGCCCTGGCACATGGCAAAGGGATCCCCACAGCACATCTCACAGCCCCCACATCGTCCCCACATCGCCCTTCCTTTCACACCTGGGCAGGCCTCGATGAGCAGTCCCCGCCACCCAGCAGCCTCTTTGAACCAGCGCGTGTTTGAAATGTCCATGCCGTCCATGGCTCCCATTTCGAGGTAGAAGCCGTTCCGTTTCTCGTGGAACAGGTTGTTGTAGAGCCAGACATCCTCTCCAAAGTGGGACACCCAACCCACCTGTGGCGCAGTGACGGCAGGGCACAGATCTGTGCAGATCTGTGACTCTAGAGTGCACTTCCCATGTGGGAAGAGTGCATGCTTTGCTCGGCTTGTTTGCTTGCTTGCAGGGGTGTATGCCTGCACCTTCTGACACCAGTAGTATTACACCAGCAGCACTGGTGCCAATTTCCAATAGCTTACCGATGTGTCAGCCTTGCCATCCACCATCTCAGTGTAGAGGCAGGGCGTCGCATCGCACCCCGCCCATGCCGGTATCTGCGCCTCGAGGCTGATGCCGTCTGGCACATGGTCCCACCGCGGCAGTGGCAGTGCTGAATACTGCTTGGCTGACGGCCTCACACCGCTGTGGCCTTGTGCTGCTGCCGCTGCTGTTGCAGCAACGGCCCTGTCAGTGACAAACGACACTTCGTTCCGCCAGCTCCCAAACGACACTGTTGATATCAACAGTATCGAGGCGACGAGGGCGGCCGCCAGCCCTGGAAAGACGACTCTTGCCCGTCTTTTGCCGCCCACGATTGTTGCCATTCGACACGATTGTATCTATTCTGGAGTGTCTCACCGACCTGGAATGCACTGAATGCATCGCAACGCATGCGGCTTGAGCCGGGGCCTAGAGGGTACGTACCGTCAAAAAAGTGCTTGAATGCGGGTGCGTTCAATACCATTGGTATCGACACTGTCACATCACATTGCTGCTGCCCGGCGACATGGCCGCGCCTGCCGGCGAGCAGCAGCGCCTGCGCACACACACCAGACTTCTGCAGGTCGAGCTAGACGAGGTGAAAAGGGAGAGGGACGACCTCATGAGGGATTTGGAGAACATGTGTTTCTCCGACAACGGCGCCACCTTCAACTCCAGCAGCGTGTTGCAAGAGCGCATCTACTCAACGGGTGAGCAGGCCAAGGAGCATCAGCCCGTGTAGCCCGGCACTGTGCCTGGCTGCCGTCGGTAAGCGGCACGGCGCTGCATGGCGTACGACCTAGTCCCACTTCAAGGCCCTCCCTGCAGAGAAGGAGCTGTCGGTGGTGAAAAAGGCCCTGGCAGCAGCGGTCTCAGACCGCGACAGCCTCAGAGAAGACCTGGGGGAGGTGAAGGAGGCAAAGCGCCGGGCGGACCAAGGCCACCGCACGCAGCTGGAGCGAGCCACTGCTCTGGACAGAGAGCTGGCCTTTTACCAGGCCCAGAGCGCGCGAGTGATGGCCGACAGGGACCGCGCGGTGTGGGAGGGGGAGGAGCTCAGGGCGCAAAACCTGCGGGTAGGTCACCTGGGGGTTGCCCAGGGGTGCCACAATGCAGAAATACTGTGGTGTTGTAATGTCCAGCTGCTTGGCGCTGCTCACACAACGCGTGCATCTGGTCTCTCCCCTCCCCTTCTTCCTCTCGACTGCAGCTCGAGCAGCAGCTGCGGGAGGCCAGCAGCAGTGCCGAGACGGAGTCGGCACAGCGCGCACAGTTGGAGCGACAGCTGGCAGAGGCGCACACGCAGCTGAGCGCGGCCCAGCTGCAGGCTGCAGAGGCCGCCGCCCTGCCAGCCCTGCGCCAGGAGCTGGCTGCCAGCAGCGCGGAAGTTGAGCGGCTGCGGGAGCGGGAGCGGGAGCTGCAGGGGGCGGCAGCGCAGCTACAGGAGCAGCTGGGTGCGGCGCAGGTGACGTGCCAGGCGGCTCAAGCAGCGCTGGCGGCTGCACAGCGTGAGGGAGACGACCTGGCAGCGGCACAAGCGGTGGTGCAGCAGCAGCTGCGAGAGGAGGTGAAGGCGCTCAAGGTGTGTGTGCGTGCGTGTGTGTGTCCAGTGGGGGTGGCAAGGTTGTGGTGAGGTCGTGACCTGGAGCGGCAAGCTGCTGGGTGCTGTGTCGTGGTGTGACCTGGCAGCTGGGGCTCTGGATAGTGTTTGCTGAAATCGTGCTGTGGTTGCAAACCTTTGTGTTGGGACTACCGCCATTCTGCCATCACCTAGCACGGCCTCCCAAGGCCTGCTTGTGTGGCCCTTGTCCCCTTGCGCCCCAAGCCGGCCTGCCTGATCCTCGCTGCGCCGCCCGCCTGCAGAGTGAGCTGGCTGCCGTGCAGGGGCAGCTGCAGCGAGCCACTGACGCGGCAGAGGCAGCGACCACGCTGCTGCACGCTGCAGAGGCGACGGCGGCACGGCAGCGGGAGCAGCAGGAGGCGGGGGTGGAGGCGCTGGTGGCCCACCATACCGAGGAGGTGGCCTCGCTTCGCGCCCAGGTCAGGGAGCAGCAGGAGGCGGCAGCCGCCGCTCGCCTGCAGGTGGAGGAGGCCACGCAGCAAAAGGTGGCGGCGCTCATGCGGCTGTCTGACGCAGAGGGGGGCAGGAGCAAGGCTGGAGGCAGGATCGAGCGCCTCACGCAGGCACGTGCGGGTGTGGGTGCAGGAGCCAGGGTTGCATGACTCTTATTGAGCGAGTGATGAGGGTGTGTGTGCTGGGCCTGCTGGGACCTTTCACAGGACGGCCCTGCGATTTTGTTTGCCTGCTCCTCGGTCCACACCGCCACTCCCAGCACTGCAGGAGCTGGCCACGACTCGTGAGCAGCTGGAGCAGGTCAAGCAGGAGAAGGTGGAGGCTCTGATGAAGCTGGCGGCGGGCGGCGGCGGCTCACCCGCACGCACCAGGTCTGACAGCGCAAAGGGCGATGACGGCGAACCCTCTGCTCACTCTCTTGCTCGGGACAGCCTTCCGCAGAAGAAGGGCGCAGGCGGATGGTGGAGCAGTCCCGTGAAGGGCTAGCACACAGCCGGCGGCGGCCCGAGCGTTGACAAGCCCGCTAGACAAATGCGCGGCTGACTCCTGTGACATATTGACCAGACTGTGCACTGATATGATATGTATGCTTGAACACACCATTGTACATTGTGCAACCAAACCAAACCAAGCCTCGCGCTGCGGCCTTGCGCGATCAAGCGGCGCACAGATGCAAAGCGCCCATCGCTCTTTGCTTTGCCTTGCACGCCTGCTTAATGTGCTAACACATCTAGTGCCACCATCGCCTTTTAAGTGCAAACAAAAAATGGCCCTCACGTTCACTGCGAACACTGCGCCCCGAATACAGCAGCTCAGCTGCTCCTTGCACACTCGCTGCGCTGTTTACCATGCAGTGAGAGCGATACAGTACTCGCAAAACGGCCTCCGCGATGCCAGGCCACCGCCGCCGCTGCGTAGCTCGGTCATCGTCGACACAAGCGAGTTTTGGTGCGCAACTGCTTGCTGTTGAGCCCCAGGAGTCTGCGCTGACCTACGCAGCAGCTTGATACCACATTCACCTCGCTGGTGCAGGTACGAAGAGGAGGAGGAGTTTGACAGTGTGACTGATGCCATGCGGCCCAAAACCGTTGTGGTGGCGTCACCCGCACACCCGAATACTGACGACAGCAGCCTGGAGGCCTTGCGCTCCTACCTTAAGCCCCTCGCCTTCAACCAGGCATTCTCTAGCGAAGCAGTGAGTTGTGGGTGGGTGGCGTGGGTCTGAGGCGGAAAGGTGCTTTCTTTCTTCCAGCCTATTTGCAACGGTTCACCGTGTCGATTCTCTTCTGGCCACCCACCTGTCCCCCTCCTGCCCCACCCGGTCCACATGCAGAACCGCCCCTTTGCTGAACAGCTGTGGCGGGGTCGAGACAGGGCCCCATACTTCCTAAAGGTCCGCACCCGCCCGGCTCTGGATGCAGCCAGCAGCGGCGCAGCGGGCGCCGCGACAGAGGTGTGGGCGGAGCTGCTGCAGCAGAATTGGCGGGTTGAGCTGGATGCTGGCCTAGGAGGCTCGCTGCAGGAGAGGGAGGCGCTGCTGATCGTATGCTCGCCGCAGTGTGCAGTGCAGCTGCTGGCAAGCGCGGGGGCTGAGGCGGCTGCTGGATCTGCCCCTGCGCTCATTAGTGTGCTTCAGGTGAGCGGCACTCAGGCCGGGGAGGCGGCAGACTGGCGGCTACTGGACAAGCAGCTGGTTGTAATGGCAGACGTGGACACAATAGCTGGAGAGGTTGCCAGCGGTGGGGACATCCTGGCAGCGCTGAGGCAGCATTAGCGGGGAGTTGAAGGCGTGCATTGATGGATGAATGTTGCTCATGCTCAGCTTTGCCTGCCTGACGTCACGCACATGTATGCTTGAAAGGAAGCAGCATGGGCTGCTGCATGTAAGCGCTGCAGATTTTACGCATCAAAGTGTGGAGGTGCAAGCCGTGTCTATGTCAACGCACTGCTGTGGTCCAGCTTGTGCTGGTACTGGCACTGGCATCCCTCAGTTCAGCTGTTCTTGCTGCGCAGCGCTGCCCTCATTGTCCCCGCCGCATTGCTTCTGCTGCTGCTGCCCTTGCTGCCGGCGCCGGTGACCTTGGCTGGTGCTGGCGGGCCTGCTGGTGGCTGAAGCTCACACCCTCCGCTGCTCTCCTCTGCCTCCTGCTGCCTGCCTGCACTTGCCAACGGCTTTTGTGCCGCGTCGCTGCTGGCACCACCTGCTGCTGCTGCGACTGTTGATCCTGCTGCGAAGCTCAGCACCACTTGTCGCAATTTCTTCTCGGTCAAACTTCGCTTCTTTGTGCCACCGCCAGCAACACCAGCAGCTGAGCCTGCTGTGCCGCTATCCCCTGGTGCAGGCTTGGCCAGCACCTGCTGCTTCCACTCCTCGTAGTCCTGCATGCTTGAGGGTGCGGTGATGCGAGGGTGCCGTAATCAGCAGAGCAACAGAGGCATACACCGGTGGGCAGGCAGGCAGGCGGGCAGGCGGGCAGGCTCACCCGCCTCTGCTGTTTCTTGGCGTTGATGCGATACCCAACCTGCCCGTCATCCTCCACCTCCTCATCACTGCTGCTTGCTACGTCGTCATCGGCAGCGGCACTGCGGCAGTGGAAACACGGGGATGGCATCGCCAGTGGCCCCCGACACACACACACACACACACACACACACACACACACACACACACACACACACACACACACACACACACACACACACACACACACACACACACACACACACACACACACACACACACACACACACACACACACACACACACACACACACACACACACACACACACACACACACACACACACACACACACACACACACACACACACACACACACACACACACACACACACACACACACCTCCCTGCTGCTGCCACGCCCTCCTTTGGGGGCGCAGCTGCAGTGCTCTTCCCCTGTGTCGCCGCTGCCACCCTGATGTTGCCCTGCAGCACTCACCCCGTGCGGTCAATCAGCGCGCGCTGCTCCTGTGGCAGCTCCTCTGCCCTGCGCTTGCGGGGCTGCAGGCCCACCAGGTCGGCGCACAGGTCGGACATGGAGGCACAGGCCTGTGCAAACTCTGAGGCGGTGACACCCAGCGGGTCCAGCAGGCGGGTGCGGTCCACCTGCAGCAGCCAGGTCAGGGGGCAGGGGGGCGGGGGCGAAGCAGCTCAACAGCCAGGGTCAAGCAGGCGGGCAGGCAGGCAGGCAGGCAGGTGCGCTGAGTAGAGCGGCGTACCAGTTGGTGCAGGGGGTGGTGGCAGTGCAGGGGGAAGAAGCCCTGCCTTGCACTCAGCCACCCTTGCTGCCCACAACTGCCTCCCTCCTCAACCGCACTCTGGCCCCCCCTGACCCCCCCCTTCCTGCCCTGCGTCACCGCCACTTTGTTCTTGCGGGCCACCAGATAAAAAGCGGCAGCCAGGAAGACTGGGCGCCCAAAGTCGACTCGCCCCTGCTGCACTGTTGGTAGCGAACGCACAAAGCGCTCCTTGTAGGCTGCTAGCGCTGCACGCACAGAGGCGTCATGACGTGCACATCCAAACTGCAGCGGTGGGTGTATGGGTTGGATGGCCGAGTGGTAGTGGCGGTGAGGAGGGCAGAGGCACGCGTGGCTTTAATGTGAGACAGTCATCCGGCAGCGAAGCCCCACCTGAATGCACAGATCGCGGGCAGTGGCCTTGCCGGTGACTCCCAAGATCTTCTGCAGTGCCGCCTTAGCCGCTCGATACACTTTTTCGTTGACGCTGCTGAGGCGCGCCACCAACGACGCATCCACCTTGACTCCCCCTAGCGCTGTCATGCATGCCAGCTCCACGCATGCGGCACCCTTGCACAGCTCGCCCTGCAAGTCTAGGTGGCACAGAGGCCGCTGTAGGAAATTTGTGCGTGCCTGTTCAGGACTGTCGTAAGCTGCCGCGGCGGCAGCGGCGGCAGTTGTCGCACCTGGCCGAGGCCCCCGGCGCCCAGTCGAGCAGTGGCAATCCGCACATACTCGCTGGCTTTTGCTTCCACGGCAGACCGCTGCTTCGCTTCCAAGCCCAAGCGTGCAACGATGCCACGTACGTCGTGCGCCATCTCTGAAGACAACAGCAGCAGGGTAGCAGCTCGGGTGCTGCTTGCCGTGAGGTTGAATTCAGTTTTGCCATGCTGGAAACTTTTGCCTGCTGCTTGACTGTCAGTCAGTTTCATGATTTCAGAGTGTTGGTTTCAGTCAGCATTAAGCACAAGCGCAGGGGGGTGGAACAACACCAGGGCGCGGCAATTGCGCTTCAGTCTCTTGCCCTACTCTCCTTGTCCCTCCTTGTTAGCGTGGTCGTCTGCGGTGTATGGGCGATGCGATGGCAGCTGCACAGCCGGCGGACGCTGCCAATCAGGCCGACGGCGCGCCTGAGGGCTTAATAGCGGATGCTGGTCGGCTGAGAGCCATCTGCAGGTGAGCTAGGCGGTGTGTGCAGCTTTGCGGTCCGCTTCAACCTTTGCGCACGCTCTTTTGTTTGGCTTCAGCGTTGCCCAGCCGTCACGTTGCTGCCTGATTCTCCCAAACGCTTGCTGTGCAGCTTGCCACCGTCGCAGCGTCCGCCACTCGACGCCGCCCTCCGCGGCGTGTTGGCGGAAACAGCACTCACGGGCTTGCAGCGTTATGAATGGCAGCTGTTGCTGCCTCTCCTGCACAGCCTGGTTGATTCGGTGCTGGCCGACTTTGCGCCTTCACCTCAGACGGACGAAGAGGTGCGTACCGGTGTCAATCAGCCAAACGCAACCTGACCCCTCAGTGACGCCAGCGACGCGGTGATTCGTTGCCAGGGCACCAACACTGCACGCTGCTGCCTGCCTGGTTGTTTGGCTTCAGGTTGGGCCGCCGCGCCCGCCGCTGCCCGGCTTCGAGTCCCCAGCTGTGCTTGCCGAGGGGCTGCACGGCCTGCTCGACGGGCACACCGAAGCGCCCTTCACCCTGCAGCGCCTGTGTGAGGTCCTGCTAGAGCCTCGCAAGCAGTACGCTCGCATCGACAAAGTGGTGAGCTTGCTGTGGGGCTGACCCCTTTCTGGGTCGAGCTGTGATGTGTGGCAGAGCCGCAGTGGCAAGGTTGGCAGCGTCAAGGTCTCTTCTGCTCGTAGGGGCGCCGACCGACTGCTGCACCCCACACCTGCCCCACTGCAGGTGCTGGCCCTTGAGAAGCTGCTGGTGGTTACCAGCACGCGGCAGCCGGCTCCGCTCGACCAGCTGCCGCCATTGCCGCCGCTGGTGTCGCTGACGGGTGTGAACTGCAACCCGCCGTCTCCCTACCTCGACGGGCGGGCGCCGGCGGTGCTGAACCGGCAGCAGCATGCTGCACTGCAGCAGCACCAGGCAGTGGCCATGGCCGCTGCGCAGCAGCACATGCAGCAGATGCAGCAGATGCAGCAGCAGGATCGCCAAATGGCTGGTGTTCCAAACGGCTTGGAGGAGCAGCCACCGTTGGCAGGGATGGACGATGCTGGGCCCCCTGCTGAGGAGGCCATGGAGGTGGATGCAGCACCTGCCCAGTCACCCGATGTGGCAGCACCACCCTCGCCGCCAGCAGAAGCTGCGGCACCAGGGGATGCCGCTTCAGCTGATCAGTCTGTTGCATCGGCTCAGGGGGGTGAGGCTGCTCCTGCTGCCGCTGGTGCGATGGTGGCCAGCCCTCAAGCAGCAGGCACCGGCCCTGTGACGCCTCCTGAGCAGCAGCAGCAGCAGCCACAGCCGCAGCAGACTCCGTCGCCGACCGGCACTGCGCTGGATAGCTCGGATGCAGCAACGCGTGGGAGTGCGGCGCTAGGTGGCGTGGCTGCCAGCGCGCCTCCAGCACCGCCAGCGCAAGAGCCCCAGCTGCAGCCCCAGCCGCAGTCCCAGCAGCAGCAGCAGCAGGTAGGGCCTCAGCCTATGGATCATTCGTCAAGCAATGCTGCCAGTGGCGGCAACGAGGAGGTGGCGGCTGCAGGCGGCGGCGGCATTGGCGAGGTGGTGGCTCAAATCCGGCAGCACCTACCTCAGTCTCTGCAAGCAGTGCTGCTGCCGCCTCTCCTGCAGCAGCAGCGGCGTTTGTCAGGCGCTGCGGGCGATGCACTGGGTGTAGAGCGTGGTGCAGTGGCAGCAGCGGCACCAGTGGCTGATGACTCCACCGCTGTCTATGACCTTGTTGCATCGGGGCTCACAGAGCTGCCGCCCGACCAGGCTGGCACTGTGCTGACCCAGCTGCAGCCTCTGCTGCCTGGTGAGGTGCTGCAGCAGCTGCAGCAGCAGCAGCAGGGAGTGGTGTGATGCCAGCCTCGCTGGCCTCTACAGCTCACGGCGCAACAGTTTGTCTCCCTTTAAACTCAAACAACATTGTGCTGTACACTGAATTTTGTTTCATGTGCAAGAAACAGAGAGAAGTGTGCGTGCGTTGGAAGCCGTCGTGGAGTGTGGTGACAATGCACGTATCAATATGGGTGTCAAAAGTTGAGCAGGCACGTGACTCAGTTGGCAGCGCCCTTTGCCTCCAGCTCAGCATAAAAGGCTTCTGCCGCCGTCTTGATCACCCCCAGTACACGGTTCCAAGCCGCCAGCTCCTCGACCTCCAGGCGCTTCTTGGGCAGCACGCTTTGCACGAAGGCAGCGATGGTGCCCAGCACCACGTCGTAGTGCATCAGCACCACACCGTACTTTACGTGCCGTTCGATGATGTCTGAAAGGTACCTGCACACAGGTGATGTAGGGGAGGGGACATGCGAATGGAGTAGCAGGGCTGGGTAGCTGCCTTGATTGGCTGCATTGTTGCAGTTAGCACACCCCGTTGCTCTGCTGCCAGCCTGAGCCAAAACCGCCCTGCTCAGCCGCCTGCCGCAGCCAGCACAGCTCGGCTCACCTGCGCAGGCTGTCTGTGTGTGTCAGCAGGCTGATCACTTCCCCAATGGCCAGGGCCACCACCTTGCCGTGCCGCCGCAGCTCGTGGTCAATGGGCTTGCCGTCTGGGCCCTTGAAGGGGAACAGCTCGAGGGTGGTGGGGTAGGCGTCAAACAGGGCCAGGAACAGGTCCCGACCAAACGTCTCCACGGCCTCGTCAGAGTGGGCGGGGTTGGCCTCGCCTGGCGGTACGAGGGGCGCAGCCAGAGGGGAGGCGCAGGCGTCGAGCAGCAGTGAGCACCGATGACCGACAAGGGAGCGGGCCGGTCAGCACACTCAACGCACGCAGTGCACGTGCCAGCAGGCGCAGCGCCGCTCACCCGTCACAAACGCCCATGAAGCCTTCACCAGGGCGATGTCCTCGGCAGTGACCCCGGCGCCTGCCAGCTCCCCGCCAGCAGTGGGGTCTGCGGCACCTGAGGCCGCGCCGGAGGTGATGTGTGCAGGCTTGATGCTGGCGCCCGCCTCGGTGAGCAGCGCCGCCACCTGTGGAGGCAGGGAAGGAGGGAGCAGGGGTGGAGTGGCAGCACCTGAGTCGTGTGGCGAACAAATCTGGAGGCAAAGGGGGGAAGCTCGGCAAGCTGGCCAAACGTCTTCCTGCTGTGCCGCTTTCAAGCGTTCACAGGCAGGCGGCAACGCGCACACACCTCTGTCTTGCCGTGCGCCACCGCCAGCTGAAGCGGCATGGTGCCCAAGGCACTCGACACATTTGGGTTGGCCCCCCCATCCAGCAGCACTTTCACCAATGCAATGTTGCCAAGCGCAACCGCAACATGCAGGGAGGCGACCTGCAGCGGGCAACACACGCCCACTTTTGAGCAGGTGGGGCGGCACGAGCGGGCAGGCAGGCAAGTGCAGGCAGGAAAGCACCACCTGTGTGCCGCCGATGCATCAGTCACATCACTCACTGAGAAGAAGTCTGTTTGGTTGGGGTCCTGCCCCTGAGCCAGCAGCTCCGTCACTTGGCCCACATCCTCGTTCATCACTGCGGCATGCAGGGGATAGAAGGAGATGTGCAGCCTGGAGGCTCGCAGCGCACCCTGCAGGGGGGGCAGGCCAAGCAATGATCTGGGGGGGGGGCACTGCTGGTGGTAAGTGGCGGTGGCTTGGCGCAGGCGTGCTCATGCGGCACAAGTACAGGCACAGCGTAGCAATTACGTGCCTGCGCCTGCATCACCACAGCCAGCTGGGTGTGCCCTGCCACCACGGCCTCGGCTAGAGGCGTGAGGCCCAGCTTGTTGGCGGTATTGAGGGGGGCCCGACGTGAGATGAGCACAGAAACAAGGTCGGTGCGGCCGCGGCGGGCGGCATGATGCAACAAAGAGGAGCCGGTTTCGTCAACTGAGAGGGGGGAATAAGCAGGGCCAGCAGGGCAGAGTGGTATTGGGTCAGAGGGTTTGTGAGGGCCGACATCAGCTGGCAGCACAGCACACTATTAGCAGCACAGCACAGCACAGCACACCTCCATCAATGGGCAGGCCAGCGTCCAGCCGGGCCAGCACCGTGGGCAGGTCGGCCCCTGCCAGCGCCTTGATGGCTGCCTGGCCCTGGGCGGCAGCCACAGCGGCAGCGTGGTTGATGATGGTGATGCCGAACACATCTTCGTGGTACCTGGGCAGACACAACCATGGGGCTCAGAGGGGAGAGCAATTACCGAAGGCATATGGTGAGGCGTGTGGTGAAGACATGCAGCCGCGCACAGCTGCTGGTAGCTGCTTGTCAGAGGACGCCACCAGCACAGATCCCAAGCAGCAGCACCGCCTCACCTGCCCTCCATCGCCATCGCCTCGATCACGGGCTTGCCTGCCACCTTGCCCAACGCAACATTGACCTGAGGGTGGCAAACGGGATGGAGTGCTTGCTGCAAGCAACCTGGCAACTGCCTTGCCCCTGTCTGCCACAAAACGTTACACTGTTGTGGCACAGTCACACATGCACACGCACACGCACACACAGCACACAGCACACCAGCACACACCTCCTGCGCCATGTTGCTGGACCCGCAGATGTAGACGTGGCAGCGTGGGTGGCACAGCAGCGGCTGCAGCATCTTTGCCTGCCGCGCCACAACGTCCTGGACGTACGCCTTGCGCACACCCGCCTCACGGCTCAGCGCGGTCAGCAGGCGAGTCACTGAGCCCGCCTTGAGCATCTCGTCAATCCGCTCCTGGTCTGCAGCACAGGTAGGCAGCAAGCAAGTAGCGGGCGCACAAGCTGTCGGGAGGATTGCGCTGCGTCTTCAGGGCAGGCAGCCACGACTGTGAATGTGTGTCGGGTAGCAGGGCACCGAGACCATGCTGTTTCGGACAGCCTGAGGGCACAGCAGGAGACGGGCACAGCAGCTCACAGATGAAGTCCTTCTCCGTGGATCGGCAGCCAAACACGAGCATGGCGGGGCCCAGGGGCTGCCCCTGCTGCAGGCGCAGCAGGCGCTCCTCCCAGAAACCCTGCACAGCACAGCAGTGGAGACGCAGGTGGAGGGTGCAGGCTTCAGGCAGGCCTCGCCAGGGACGCTCACGCCTGGCTGTCGCGGCAGTGGCCCGCAAGCACGGCACCCGGCACAGGCCTTGTCCCGCCCTCGCAGCAGGCACCGCGGAAAGCCGCGCCACGGCCCCCATGCGCAGCAGCCCACCCTGAAAGGCGCCAGCCCGGTGCCGGCCGCCACCCAGACAACGGGTGCCTCCAGGTTGAGGGGCTGGCGGAAGGCTGGCTGGCTGATGAGCTTGAAGCGCACTCGGTCCCCGGGCCTGAGGGAGGTGAGGTAGGAGGAGCAGAAGCCGGTGCGCTGCTGCCCGCTGGGCAGCTTGTAGGCCAGCAGGCCGACGGTGACGGCAACCTCTGAGGGGGTGACCGCGGAGGAGGAGGAGATGGAGTAGTAGCGGGGCTTGAGCGCGGGTGCCAGCTGGAAGAACATGGCCAGCGGCAGGCGAAGCAGCAGGGTGGGGAACAGATCGAAGATGTCGCACCAGCGCGGCTGCAGCAGGGGGAGCATGAGCAGGCCGGGGCAGGGAGGAGGGGCATCAGGAGAGGCAGCTGGGGTGGAGGAGCTACAGGAGGCCACTCCATTGATAGTGCAACACACAGTCCAGACAGAAGCGTGAGCGGGGCACACCCACCCTCCTCCCCTCCTCACCAGCGTTGTGCTGGCCCAGGTCTGATACTCCCCGTAGTTGTCAGCCAGGCGCGCCAGCTCCATGTCCCCGGGGGCGCAGCCCGACAGCGCTGCGATGGCGGCGTAGCCAATGGTCTCGCTGAGGCCGACGTGGCGGGCCAGGATGGTGCGGAAGGTGTTGGGCAGCGGGTAGCGCTCCTCTGCTCCCAGCGCACCGTCCTCGTCACCCTCCTGCGGGGGGGGGCGGGAGGTGAGGGTGTCAATGATCGAGCTTCCCTCTTAGTCGGGTGGTGGTGTAGCAGGAGCATACCTCACAGCGCTTGCGGATGCTGCCTGCCGCTGGAGCCCGGCCCTGTTTCCCGCACCCGCCCACCTTTGATATGGCCTGCAGCAGGAACATTTCATCTAGGTCCGCAATGCCCAGCTGCTGGCCAAAGCGCTCCACCAGCCCCGCCTCGTTCTCGGCCCACACACATAGCTCGTCGCCAGCGTAGTAGTTGCCGCATGACACCTGGACAGCCAGGACAGCGCGGCACACATCGGGGGCGCTTCAGCTGGGGGCAGCGCGCAGGGGCGTCTCTGGCCTGTTGCACCCACCGCCACTGCCTGCAGGCTCACCGTGCCGATGTCCAGTCGGATGAGCTTGGTTGAGGTGCCCTCGCTGGGTTCCGGCAGCTGCTCGCTGGCTTCCAGCACAGTGGCCCAGTGGCAGCGCCGCTCCCGTGCAGCCTCCAGCCCCTCTCCGGAAATGGACACCAGCCGCCATTCAGCAACAAACGGAGGGGGCTGCGAGAGGCGGCCAGGGGGAGGAGTGGTGGTGCAGGGAGTCAGCAGTGGTGGATGGAGAGGGCCGAGGCCTGCTTGCGCAAGTGTGTGTGCCGGGCAGCACTTTAACATGCACAACAATACCCAGTCCAGTGTGCAGCCCGCCGCCACCACCCACCTTGCTGCCCTCGCTCATGGGCAGCCGCTTGACCAGGTCTGACTCGGCTCGGGAGTCCATCCAGCCTGCACAGCCACACAGGCAGGACCCTCCCGAATAACATTGGCAGTCGCCCAAACAGCGCAGGATGCGAGGCATGGCGGCACGGCATCTGGCACACTGCTTGCACAGCACCCCGCAACCCCGCCCACCCGCCCCGCTCACCCTCGCCCACTGCCTCCTCCCCAAGTCGCTTCACCCAGGTCCACACAGTCATCTCCTCCCCAGCCAGCGCATCCGCTTTGCACACGGGCAGCAGCGCCTTGGCCCCGGCCGCCAGCAGCAGGCTGTGCATCATGTCGGCGGCGGCGCAGAAGCGCGGGTAGCAGGAGGAGCCCAGGCCCAGCACGCAAAAGGGCTTGTCTGCACGTTGCACGCGGGGTTGGGGACGGCAGAGTGGGTTGGGACCAGCTGAGGCCAGCTGAGGTGTGGGCAGCAAGGTCAGGCGTGGCAGGACAATCGAGGCTGGGAAGGTGAGAGGGGGCGTCGTGCAGCAATGCACCAGGCGGTCCCTGGCTCCAAGGCACACCCACCTTTGAAGCACTCCCGCGCGTCGTCGCCGCCACCCGCACCGCCGCCTTGCAGCCACTGCACAAACTTGGCTGCGGCACGCGGCGGCGCGCCGGGGCCGTAGGTTGATGTTGCAATGACCACCAGCGCTGCATCCGCAATGGCCCCTGCCCATGAGTCGGATTCGAAGTCCTCCATGTTCATCACTGTTGCAGGCAGGCAGCCCTTGAGTGTGTTGGCCAACGCGACGGCATACTCTTCTGTGTTGCCAGTCACGCTGGCATACAGGATGACGACCTTGGCACTGCCTGCCCCGCCGCCCAGCTGCAGCATGGCAGTAATGGTGCCATTGGCAGCGCCGCTGGCAGCAGATCGGCGGGACATTGAGCCGGGTGCTGGGCCGCTGCCCAGCCTGCCGTGCTCCGCCTCCCAGCGAGCCTTGTGGTGGCGCCAGCCAGCGCCATACCAGTAACCTGGCTTGAGGGTGTCTGCACGGCAGGAACACACCGGTGGTGCGGTGTGCGTTGCTGCCAGGCAGCCAGAGCATGCAGTGTGGGCCTCTCATGCACTGGTGCCCGCTGGGCTTCCCCTCACACTCAGTCATTTTGTTGAGGTGCAGGTAGCACTTGGTGGCTGTCGGCGACACCGGACCTGCAGCCAGATGGGCAGGTGCAGCGGAAATATGCACAGTGAGGCATTGCTTGCTCTTGCTTGGCACATTCGATACAGCACGCAGGGCTGGCCCATGCAACAAGAGCACTGCTGTTTGCGCAGCTAGATTGGTCCCCTGGCCCTTGCGGCCGCTGCCAGCTCACTGATGATCCACTTCCAGTTGCCCGGCGAGTAGCCCCTGCGCAGCAGCTCCCGGTTGTACCACTTCCAGAACTGCTGCATGAGGGTGGTGTGGTCCACCATGCCTGCGGGCGAACATCACGCCGGCAGTGATGGGCAAGCAAAGCGGTGCTCGGCAAACCAGGCAGTTCAGGTGCAAGTGCAGCAGCTTGGCAGCGATGCGTGCCCAGCGCTGCTGCCCTCACCCATGCCAGCCTCCCTGAACGAGTGAAGCACCGCAACATCCACCTCCACAATCGCCCTGTCCCGCCACAGACTGGCCTCGTTCTTGGTGTCAAGGCCCAGCGCTCGAGCCACGGGGCGGCACATGTCCAGACTGGAGCAGCACGACGATGGGGGGAAAGTGCGGACGGCAGAACACTATTTCTATTCAGTGATCCTTGCCCTTGGCAGCTGGACTGCTTTCGGTTGCACACGCCTGTGTGTCAATGCTGACATTGCAGGCCTTCAGCGTGCATCCACGACAGACAGCCTGCCACGAACCCTCTGCAGCCGCAAGCTCACCGCCCCTCATCGGTGATGTTGCGGACAATTTCGGTGTCGGTATACCAGCCATTGAAGGGGCAGGCGGTGTAGGTCAGCCCACCCACCGACAGGTCCAGGCAAGACACGGCAGGCACGGCATACCTGCAGCAGGGCAGCAGTGGGGCAGCTCAGAGCTGGGGCCACAGCAGCCGTGGAGAGCGAGTTGACGTCGTACACACGCACGCCCTTACCACTGCAGGCCGAGGTTGGAGATTGCTTCGTTGTCGGGGTGCCTGATTGGCACAATGATGACGTACTGTGGAGGCAGCGTGAAGCACTGCAGATGGGTACACAAGTGCAGCAACAGATGGTGGACTTCCAACCCTCTGGGGCGGCCATGTGCAGGGTGCTGGGTGAAAGGCCATCAGCAGCGCTCGCGCTCTTGCCCAGTGCGGGTGTTCAACCACAGAAAGGTGCTGCTCGAAAGTGCAGGCAGGCAGGCAGGCCAGCTGACCCCGCCGCCCAGCTGGGTGCCAGGGCCCAAATCACACCGAACACATCAGCCTGCACCCAGCCCCACCCACCTCTGGGGCCTCATCTGCATGTGCCTGCAACAGCACTGGCAGCAGCGTGAAGCGAGGGTCGCTGCCCTGAGGTGGCTGCCACCCAAAGTGTGTCGTCACCATCTCAGTGAAGTCGGCCTCAGCTGGGTCACCCACCACGCTGCCGTCAGCCTGGCGGAACCCAGCGTACCTGCAGCCAGGCAGCCAGCGGACATCCAGCAGCGGGCAGCGTGGCAAGGGTTGCTGACTGGCGCAGCGTGAAGGAGCCAGGGAGCGACAGCAGCAGCGGCACATGTGCATAGGCTGTTCATGAGAATCGCTGCTGTGAGCATCTCACAGTTGCGCTCCGGTGCAAGCCTCTCACCGGACCAGCTGGTTGTTCCACACGCGTGGGCCGTCCTTGGAGCCAGGTGTCTGCGGCCTGAACACCGCGATGTTGCATGTTGTCACGCATGACAGGGTGGCACGTTCCAACACTTCCAGGCAGGATGCAAACATCTCGGAAGGCGAGGAGGCATCCCGCGCATCCACCAGCTTCAGCTCCTCCCAAAACTTGCGATTGGCACACTTAGGCGCATTCCTGCAAAGACGGACGGCAGTAGCGGCATGCATGGCCTTGCGAGCGCCGTCCAAAGGGCACGTGAGGCAGCAGCTTGCAATGAGCAGCGAGTTGGGAGCCAGCTTCTGCCCCACATGCATGTGCGGCTGGGCCCTGCGCACCTCCACGCGCAGCGTGCACCATGCTGCAGCTCATCATAGGTGTGTGTGTAAGTGCCGGTGGCCTCAATCTCTGCCATAATCTCTGCCACGCGCGCCTGCACACGAGGAGGGGCAGAGACACAGAGGGGCAGGTGTGTGGGTGTCATGGCAACCTGGCCTTCTCAACGCGCGTGACATGCAGGCAACTGCTGTGGCACGGACCTCCTTCGCCCCGGGGGCTGATCCAGCATCCTTGTGATACAGGTTCTGCACAGACATCCAGAAAATGGGATCAGAGACAGCAATTGCCTTTCAACGGCTCGATTCTTAGACAATGCATGTGCAGCATTTTTAGTTGTGATGCCTGCCCTGATGCACAGCCACGCACCTGGTATTCCACTGCCTCCCGGACCAGGGTCTGCAGCTGCGTTTCATCACTGTAGCCATCCTTGCCCAGGTTGGCTTGCGGTCTGTGCACGTAGGCAGAGGGCAAGCAATCAGCAGCATTCTTGGGGAATGCCAGCAGGCTGTCAGCGGCGGCAGTGGAGGGATTGAGGTATTTGCTGCATGTTTGTATGCAATCTGCAACAGACTTGTGTGTGCGGTGGTGTCAAGGTAACACTCAGAGCGCCTGAGCCCTCGCTGACAAGTACCTGTATCCCTCGGCGCACACAGCTTCTTTGCGATGGACGTAGCACGGAAAGGGCCCTCCACCCATCGCCGAAGGGGCAGGCATTGACTCTGGCGGTGGTGCCGGCACATTCTTGCAGGTGTAGCGCTGTGTTTGCCAACCACGTCTTCCAAACCAGCGTGCACCACGCTTCTGTCCCCTGCGGCTTTGATGCGAGATAGCAGCAAAAAGGAGCTGCTGCAGTCGCAGCAGAGCACGAAGGGGCAGGCATAGACAGCACTCAGTGCGGGGCTTTAGCTAGGCGCCGGCACGGCTGCGGCAATGTGCTTACAGCTGGTGCGCAGGTGAAGGACTGCTACTTGACTGCCAATGCAGAGCACATGTGCTGTAAGCCAGCTGAATGCATCCAAATCGACTGATGTGCGCTGCCGTGTGCGCCGTCGCCTGTGTGCGCCGTTGGCATATGTCGCCGGTGAAGCGCGCTGTTATGCACGCTTCAATTTCAATTGGTTAGTGCACTGCATTCAATTCTGCCAAGCCGCACGCAGCCTCAGCTGAATTGCTCGGCCGCTTAAACTCTAACTAACTCTAATTCCAGGCTTTCGTGTGGCCACCATCCGGCGAGGATGGTGTGCAAGGCGACATTTTGAGCTTGCAACCAGGCGATGGCAACCGGCGGCCCATCGAGGCCGCTCAGTGACGCTCTTGGGCAGCCTGATGTGTTCCCGCACTTGCAGGCATGCCGAGCCATCAACTGCGTGCCGTTCAGACGGTGCCGCCAAGACGCTGCGGTCACTGCCTGAACCTGCCTCTGGTCGTCACTGCAGGGCTGCCTGGAGGACGCACTGACACCTGATGCTTTGCTGCACGGTTACCGTCACAGCGTTGCGGGGGCGGTGGGTTTCACGCCGCACCGGGAGCTGGCGCTGACCCTGACCGACCAGCCGCCCGCCTTCTACAGCTCCACCAGCTTGAGCTATTGGCGCAAGGTGGGCCTGCCGCCAGCCGCTGCTGCTTGCCCAGTGCTGCCTCCTGCTAGCTTCTGCCCTGCTGCTTCCCCAGCTGCCCCCGCCCCCACAACGGCACATCACCAGGAGTGTGTGCCCCCCGCACTCCCGCGCATTGCAGTCGCTCCGACAGCAGCTGCAGGGCCCTGCACGGCAGCTGGCAGCCAAACGCAAGGCACACATCCTTTACGACCAGCCTGTTGAGGCAACCGGCAGAGACGCCGGCAGCAGCGCTGTGCCAGCTGGCCCGGGTGCGGGCGGCACCGCCCTGCCGGCAGGCGGCCTGGCATCCTTGCCGCCGCCACGCTTCCCCCTGCAGCCCAGCCGAAGCCAGGGTGGCAAGGAGGGTGTGGAGACAGGGGTGGCGGAGCAGCTGGCAGCAGCAGGGGCGCCACCGCTGCGCACGCTGGGCTGGGGTGACGGCGGCCAGCAGCTGCCGCTCAGCCTGCCCTTCGCCCGGCAGCTCGAGGTGCTGGCTGACGCGGCTGTGCCGCTACCACGTGCCCTCTGGCTGCTTCGCGTCACAGCCCTCAACAGAGCCAGGTGAACCAACTGGCCGCTAGGCCGGACAGCCCTGCTGCCGACTGCCAGTGGTGACCACCAGCCACGGGTGCTTGTGTGCTGCGCGTTGCGGACTTGCTTCCTCCAGCACCCATGGCTGCATTGCATCTCTGTCACCGGTCACCAAGCCTGTGCCTGTGCCTGTCCAGGCCGGCGGGTTGGTGCGGTGCCGCCGATGTGCAGCAGCGCAGCAGGCAGCTTACTGAGGAGCTGCTGGCTTTCCTGGAAGCAGCAGCAGCTGCAGCAGCACAGACGGCGGGAGTGGTTGCAGGACGCCCGCCACGTCCCGCAGCTGCTGCCGGGGTACAGCCTGAGGAGCCGAGCTTGGGCACTGCAAGCAAGGGCGGCACCGCTGACACTCAGGACGGCGCGCTGACACACTGGCAGTACGGTCTGCGGCTTGCCGGCCACTGCTGCTCTGCTGGGCTGCTCGACGGCGCAAAGGTGGCCGAGTGGGCGGCAAGCGCCAGGGTGCTGCTGCCGCTGTCGTCGGCGAGGCGGCAGGAGGTGCTGGCGCTGCTGCAGCAGTGCCTGCGTGCAACGCCCCTTGCTCAGCAGCAGGTGCTGGCCTTGGCCGAGCTGTGCCTGAGGAGTGCCGAGGCAGCTGCCACCGCCACCGATGCATCCACTGTCAGTGCCGCAGCAGCAAGCACCTCTGAGCAGCAGCAGCGGCACCAACAGGCTCAGCAGGTGCAGCAGGCCGGTAGGCAGCAGGAGGCGCAGGAGCTGCGAGCCCTTCTACTGCAGGCTGCCGAGCAGCTGCTGGTGCTGCACCCGGCTGCTTTTGTGGCCGCAGATGACGCGCTGCTGCAGCCGCTGGAGGCGAGCGGGGCCGGAAGCTGCAGCGCTGCTGTTGGTGGCGAGGTCAAGGCTGCACGACAGCGGCTGTCGCGTTCGCTGCATGCGCGGTGAGTGAGCGACTGGCGCGGTGTGCGGCAGCACAGCACAAGTGGCATGGCTGTGCGGCTTCTGGATCCATGTGTGTGGGGAGTGGTGCGTGTGTGTGTTGTTTGGATGTCTGTGTGAGGGCCTGCGCGGTGCCCTGCCGCGTCGGCATCATCTCGACCTGCCTGCACCCTGGGACTGGCTCACACCGCCGACGCTCTCCCTGCCGCCTCCACCCTCAGTGTGCTGCACTGGACAGATGACAAGGCGATGCAGCTGCTGGATGCACAGCTGCAGGCAGGCGCCAGCATGGCGCAGGCCTCGTCAGCACTGCACAAGCTGGTTTCAACGCAGCCGGGGGCGGAGGCGGGTGAAGGGCCTCCCAGTGGCGGCATCATGCAAACCACGCGCCTTATCTGCGAGTGGGCAGTGGCGGCTCCCTCAGCCGACTTTGGTGTTGCCCTGGTGAGGGCGGCAGCAGCGCCTGAGCCGCAGGGCCAGGAGCAGCTCCAGCAGTGGCATGCGGGAGAGCAGCTGGATGGGGCAGCAGCACTGGCGCCGGAGCGAGTGCTCTATGCCGTGTCGCTGCTGCAAGCCCTGCAGGCAGACCTGCAGGCACCGCCGCCGCCGCGGCCAGAGGATGGCGACAGGGCCAGCACCACTGCCTCGCCGCTGCAAGGCGCCATACAGAGCTGGCTGAGTCGTTGCGGGGGCCAGCCCCACCAGCAGCCGTGGCAGCGGCAGCGCGTGCTGCACCTCACCTTGCTGTTGGCAGAGGCGGGGCTGCTTTGTCCGGCAGCCCTGCTGCAGTCCCTGCTGGCATCTGGGGAGCTGCGCACCGCAGCAGCACCAGTGGGTTCTGGCAGTGATGGTACTGCCGCTGATGGCAGCTTCCAGCTGGAGCTCCTGCGGCAGCTGCACCCACTGCTGGAGTATCCCACCCTTGCGGGCACCACTGCCAGCAGCGGCGGCCAGGCGTGGCCTCTGGCTCGCCTGCGGTATGCCGCCGCCAGAAATGCTGTACTGCTTCAGAGCACGCCGGCAGCAGGGCGGGGCAGCTTCGTCGGCGCTCACGCTCGGTTGGCGACAGGCACACCATCACGCGAGGAAAGGGGTTGGCAGAAGATGGTGCAGGCTGCTTCTGGGGACAGCGACACACAGAGCAGTGACAGCAGTGCAGGCGGCATGCCCGGTGCTGGGGGCCCCGCGCAGCCGCAGGCAGTGTGGCAGGACCCTGCCCTGCGGGACTTGCAGGGCCACCTGCTTGCCCTGCTGGGCTTGCCGCACGCACGACTAGCAGCGGGTGCAGCAGCAGATGCTACTGCCAGCCCTGCCAGCCCTGCCTCCGCTCCTGCGCTGGAGCAGCTGTTGCAGCAAGTGCGACGGTTGGAGCCTTGGCAGCAGCGACACACTGCCGCGGCGCTGCTGGCTGCAGCAAAGGCGTTTTTGGCCAGCACTGACAGCGGTGCGAGGGCGGCAGGCGGGCGAGCGTCCACACCAATCAGCGGGTCGCCGCCGCCCTTGAGCCCGGGAAGCCCCCCCGCAGCCGGTTGGGTGCTGCAGCTGCTGGCGGTGCTGCAGGCATGCTGCGGACGCAGGGAGGTGCTCTCTCTGCTGGCAACCTGCCTCAACCTGCTGCAAAGGGCGGTTGCAGCAGCGGTGAGGGCCGCCGCCGCCACAGGCAGCAGCGGGCAGCAGCGGGAGCAGGCGCTTGCCGACTGCATGGATGCGGCACAGCGGGGCTGGCAGCAGCGCTCTAGCGTGCAGCCTGCCCTGCTCTTCTCACTGCTGTCAGCTCAGGGCGCCAGCCTGGCCGCCGCAGACATCTCAGTCAAGCTTCTGCCCATGCTGGCTGGCGGTGTGTGGCGGCTGCAGCAGCCCTGGCAGCAGCAGGCAGCTCGCAGCACCCTTGCTGGCCAGCTGCACCTGGCTGCAGAACTGCTTGCGTTGCCGGGGGCCAGCCCGCAGCAGTGGCTGGCAAAGATGAGTGAGCAGCACGGCGCCAGCCACTGGGTTGTGACCATGCTGCAGCGGCAGGCTGCTGTGTTGGCGGCGCGGGCCGGCAGTGCGGCAGCCGCCAGCTCGGCCAGCAGCCAGCAGGCGGCCGCGCAGCAGCTGCAGGCTGCCGGGGAGCTGCTGGAGTCATTTGGGCAGCGGGCGGCACAGGTACAGGCGGGGTCCAGGGCTGGCGCTGAAGCAGGCACTGCGGGTGGGACAGCAGCGAGCGGTCAACATGGCATGCCTGCCGCCGCTGCAAGCTCAGCCGTCGGCCTCCTGCTGGCTCCTGTGCCACAGCCCGGCAGCGAGGCTGATCCCTGGGAGGCTGCGTCCCTGGCAGCTGTGCAGCACAGCCTCTCCCCCGCCGCCCTTCCCGCCGTGCTCAAGCAGCTTGCCAGCCGTAGCAGCAGTGCGCCCGGCAGCCCCGACCTGCAGCACCAGCTGGCTGCGCTGGCACCCGCAGCCAGCCGAGCGCTGCTGTCAGACCCGCAGCAAGCGTATGCCAGCCTGCAGCAGCTGCAGCAGCACCTGCCCACAGCAGGCAGCTCCAGCCCGGCAGCTGCCCCCTGGCAGCTTGCGCTGGCGCTGTTTGCCAGCAGCAGCGGCCTCGGCGCCCATGCCGGCGGGCCGGCCCTGCTGAAGCTGAGCAGTGCGGGTGCCATGGCCGCTGCTGTGGCGGCCGCCACCCCAACCACGGCCCGCTGTGCTTGGCTGCTGCTGCGCTTGCTGCTTGATGAGCAGCAGTGGCAGGGCGGACACAGGCTGGCAGAGGCTGAAAAGGCGCTGGCACAGCGGTGAGTCAATGCCTCTCCTTTTTTGGCTGTAGAAAGTGCCCTTGGCTCCGTGCTGAGAAACTGCCGGGGTGGCGGCCTGTCAGTCTGCTGCCCTGCACACTGCTCAGGGGCTGCCCGCATGCCGCTGCCCATCCGGACCCCCCGCCCCCCACCCCGTGTGTGTGTGCAGGGCAGCGCGGCAAGCCATACTGCGTCCTGCCTCCGCAGCAGCGCTGGCTGCCACCCTGTGCAGCCTGAGCCCCTCTGCTGCTGCGGGCCAGCAGCTGCTGCATGAGATCGAGGGACTGCTGCGGGTGAGGCTGCTGCACCGCTGCTCTGCACCGCTTGCTGAGCTGAGAAACAAGAGGCGGTGAACCGCACCGTGCTGACCATCTTCGCTGCTGATCTGCTCTGCTCATGCACCTGCCATGCGCTACTGCTGGCACCAGGCACAAAGTCTGCACCTCTCTTGCACTCTTGCTGCTGCAGCTGCCCGTCGTGCAGCTAGCCCGCCAGGCGGCGGCACCAGGCTCCAGCTGGCACCGCCTGCACCCCGCTACCACCCCCGCCTTGGGGCCAGCAGCCAGCGCAGACGTGCCTGTTGCTGCGCCGCCGTTTGACGCGGAGCAGGGCGTGGCAGACGCCGCACTGGTGTGCCTCAGCAGCGGCAGCAGCGGCGAGCGGCAGCACGCCTTTGCGCAGCAGCTCATCCGGCAGCTGGCAGCACTGGCCGACCTCTTGCACCAGCAGCAGCACCACTCGACGCAGGAGCAGCCGCAGCCGCAAGTGGTGCCGGCGCCGCCGCTCGATGGCTCACCTGCCAGCCCCGCGGCGGCGCAGGTGTCGGTGTGGATGCGCCTCTCCCTGCTGCTGCCGCTGCTGCCCCTGATCTACAAGCACCGTGCGGCAGACAGCGGCGGCGGGCTGAGGGGACAGCTGCTGCTTGCCCTGCTGCGCCTGCTGGCAGCACCCGCCATCAACGCAGATGCAAGCCTGGCAGTGGCAGACGCACCTGCCAACCAGCCCGCGGCCGCGGTTGCGGCTGCTGCTGCGGCGGCGGCGGCAGCTGGGGAGCCGCTGTCACAGCGCCTGCTGCACCTGCTGCGAGCGCTGCTTGTTGGCGGATGGGCTAGTTGGATGCGGCTGCAGGGTGAGGCTGCAGAGTACTGCTGTCCCGCCGCCCTGCCCTGCCCTGCCTGCCTGCACCCAGAGAGGTGTGCCTGCAAAGGAGGAAGAACAGGACAGCAGGAATGCATAAAGCCTCCTTCACGTTCAATTGCTCGGTGCCCTGCAAGTCCATGCAGGCGGCAAGCTGCGTGACGTGCCGCCATATGAGCACAGCCGGCAGCTGGCGGCAGAAGTGGCGGCGCTGCCGCTGTCGCCATCGCTGCACGCGGCGGTGGTGGGTGCACTGCCGCTTGCTTTGCAGCAGGGGCTGATGACGGTGCCATCATGCCTCGCAGTGTCGGCGGCAGCACCCGCCCGGGGCAGGGAGCAGCAGAGAGCGGCGCCAGGCGGACGAGGTTCGGCCAGCAGCAGCAGCAAGTGCAGTACGCTGGTCCTTGATCCCTGGCTGCTGCTGGAGGGAGGCAGTGCTGTAGCCAGCAGTGCTGACGCGATCACAGCAACTGGGCCACCAGCAGCGGAGTTGCAGGCAGCTGTGCCGCCGTGGCTGGAGGGGGCTGTGAAGCGGCGGCGGCGGGACCTGTGCTACATGCCGGGGGGGCCTGTTGAGGCAGAGGTGCCACCTCGCAGCCTGGAGGACCAGCTTGGTCTGTGAGCAGAGGGTAAGAGCACAGTCCCTTTGTTTGCCTGCAGCACACATGTTGCTTGTACAAGCCTCCACCCCCCTCTGCACGGGCCTGTACGTCCCATGGGTTGCTGCGGTTGCTGCGTAAATTGGCTGCTTGACTAGGCTTGGCAAAGATTGCCAGTCAGTGTTCCGTAACATGTGGCACGAGAGAATGAGGAGGGTTGGTCTGTTTGTGTGCTACAATACAGGTAAACGATCAACATGTCGAAATCAACGCGATAGCATGCAAGGCCTCACGCCGCCCTTGCCGTTGAGGGTCAAGGTGCCGACAAGCCTTCACAGGCGGCCGCTAGTCTGCTTCACTCTGCCTCAGCTGCCTGCGCCTCTGCACTTCGGGGCCGTCGGAAGTAAGGAGAGATCTGGATGTTGAGGGCTGCCGCCCGCCGACGGAACTCTCGCTCATCTGTCTCGCTGCGTCGCCGCCCGCCACCGCCAGCAGTGCCGCCCCTAAGCAGCGCGCCGCGTCGATGGGCCTGCAGCTCATGTAGCACAGCCCGCAGGGGCGCAGTCGGTCAGCCACAACAGGAGCAGGCGCAGGTGCTCCACAGCACTGCGGCAAGCGGCCGGCTTGTGGGTCTGTTGGCAGTTGGGGGTTGAGGTTGGGCGTGCAGCGATGTGAAGCAGGCAGGATGAGTAACGAGTGAGTGATGGGTGGCTGCTGCACCGCGCTCACCCTGCCCAGCGCCAGCAATACCAAGGGGCGGGGTGGGCTGAAGCTCGAGGTGGAGAGGGCTGAGGTGGCAGTGGTGGGAGTGGCACCACCGCCTGCTTGGCCGCCAAACCGCCGCGGGTGCGCTGTGGGTGTGGCGGCAGAGGCAGGCGGGCCCTGACCGAGCGGCGAGGGTGTGGCTGCGTGGTTTCCCCGCTGTGCCATACGGCTGGCATCAAACAGCGCCTGCACGGCATGAGGGCCAGGCAGGGGAGGTGAGGAGACGACAGGTGCACACAGGGAGTGTGCTGAGGCTCAGTGTTGGCGCGTCCAGACGTGGCGTGCAGCAGGGGGTCCAGGTGGCGCAGAGGGGCAGGCAGGGTGGCGCCACACCCGGGGGCACCTTTCAGCAGCACAAGCAGCACCAGCCACAAAGCGGTGAAACTCACCTCGATGCCTTCATCGTCGCTGCTGCTGCTGCTGCCGCCGCCGCCCCAGCCGCCGCCAGCTTCTTTCGCGCTTGACAGGTGAAGGGCTGGTGCCGGCTTGGCTGCGCTCTGCGCAGCCGCCAGAGGACTGCGCGCCAGCGGGCTGCTGCCGGCACGGTTGCCCGCAAACCCCAGCGGGCTGCGGCGGCTGCTTGCCACAACGGGTGAAGCATACGCCTGCTCATCCCCTGACCCAGCAGCAGCCAGCGCCGCCGCATCCAGAGCTGCCGCAGCCGCAGCCCCTGAGTAGGGTGTGCCTGTCCTTGGCACAGCCCACTGGCTGCTGGCCGCCTGCTGCACCGTCTCTGCAAAGCGCACGGAGCGGCGCCCGACTTGCGGCGTGCACTCATCCCCAGCAGCTGCTGCAGCAGCCGCGGGCAGCGCCGCAGGAGACAGGAACGCTGCGGTGGCCAGTGGCGTGACTGCCGGACCAGGGGCAGCTGCGGCGGAAGCAGCCTCTGCGGGTGCTGGTGGGGCAACTGGTGACCTGGAGTGAGCCCCCCTGCGGCTGTCCTGGCTGACAGCAGCTGCCGCTGGTGCTACAGCTGGTGCTGGCTCAGGTGCTGGGGAGTAGGTGCCCGCGGCTATCATGGCGGCAGCTCGGGAGCTGCTGGTGCCACCATGCAGCAGATCGGCTTGTTGCTGGTGCACCAGCGCAGTGGGTGCGGCGCTGCCAGCACTGCTGCCGTGAGCCAGCGGTGAGCCCAGGGCTGCGTCGGTGAAGGGCGTGGGGGGTGTGCGGCGCCGCATGCTGCTGGCCCTGCTGCTGCTGGCAGTGATTGAGGAGGAGGGGGTGAAGGCAATAGAAGCCAGGCCCTGCAGCAACAGACCGGTAGCGGCGGCAAAGGGACAGTCGGTGGGGACTGAGCTGTTCGCAGCACCAGGTGGACAGCCTGCACCTAGTCACAAGCGCATCATGCGTATGATCACACAACACACAGCCACAGTAAGCCGCAGTGCACCGTAGCACGCACTTGCACTTGCACTTGCACCCACCCACCCACCCACACGCACCCACACCCACACCCACACCCACGCACACACACACACCTGATCAACTGTGGCCAGCTTGGCCTGTGCCGCCATCAGGTCGGCCTTCAGCCGGGCCAGCCGGCTGCGCACAGCATCCTGCACACCGCCGCCACTGCCGCCCATACGTGCCCGGAGCGCACTCAGCGCCAGCGGCGTCACCGCCACCGCCACCGTACTGCCTGCAGGCGGCGGCGTCCCGCTGGGAGTGCTGGGCCGGCGGCTGGCGGTGCGCTGCGTACAGGCAGGGGTGCTGCCTGCGCTGGCATCGCCGCCGCCACCTGCAGCTGCTGTTGCAGCTGACACGGCGATCGCCGGGGAACACAGCTGCTGTGCTGCTGCTGGGGACCCAACGCTGGAGGCAGAGGCAGAGGCAGAGGCAGGAGTCTGTGGCGGCGCTGACACAAAGTGGAGTGGGGTAAAGCGGGCGGGGGTGGCGGCAGCTGGCGGCAGGCCGGTGTGAACCGGGGTGGCCGCCTGCCCTGCCGGCAACCACAGCTCAGCTGCACCGCCGAGGGTGGCAGCCGGGCTGAACGCAGGGCCTGGTGCCACCCCCGCTGCTGAGCCATCTGCTGCTGCCGCTGCTGGCTCTGCCAGCCACACTGGGCTTGCCTCCATGTGCTGCACAGCTTCCTCCTGCTCCTCCCCGCTGCGGTGTGCAGCGGCGGCAGCGGCCGCCTGTGCCTCACGAGCTGCCACCGCCGCCTGTGCCGCAGCAACGGCAGCCGAGGCGTATGCTTCTGCCTCTGCCGCCGCCTCATCCGACACTTGTGCGCCAGACAGCGGGGTGCCGCTGGCCACAGCCTCCCAGTACAGCACCATGGACTGCACCTGCAGCCAGCTCATAAACACACAATCATCAGTGCACCATTGCAGAAGACCAACAGATGAGTTGTAAAGTTGTGAGTGGGCAACAGGCAGGCAGGCGGCCAGGTGCGGCAGCAGCAGTTCCTGTCGTGTGCCCGTACGGTACCGCACCGCACGGTACCGCACTGCACGGTACCACCGCCCTCGGCCTCACCTTGGACACCTCTGAGGCGGGCACATGCGTGATGGCCATGCCGTTGTGGACCACCGTGTATTCGGCTTCAGCCTCACCACCCTCATCATCAGCCCTGGAAGCCAGCGATGCCTCTGATGATGCAGCATCCAAACCAAAGGCTTCGTCGCCGCACTCATGACCAGGATCTGTGCCTGCGAGGCTGCTGGGTGACAGGCACGGGCCTGCATCCTCCCCACCACCGCCAGCCCCAGGCGACTGCAAAGTGGCAGCGGTACCGGCGCTGTGTGCGGGCGAACCGCCGCTGGCGCCGCTGCGAGCCTGCAGGTCAGGAGGAACGATGCAGCGGTACACGCTTGCCGACTGATTGCCACAGGGGCTTGGGTCGACCGCACAGAGGGCGGTAGCAAGCAGCAGATCGCATCGTGCAATAGCCGATAGGCAGCCAGTCAGGCCACCGAGTATCCCCCTCGCCGTAGCGGCTGCCACACTCCAGCCCTGCCTTTGCCAGTCTCCCGCAGCGGCGCCTGTTGCGCCTGTCGCACCTGTCGCTGCTGGCGCACGCTTCCATGCAGGTCTCGGTAGTCAACCGTGAGGGTGGCTTGGGAGGCGGGGTAGGGGCTGGCAAAGACGTCGCTGACAGTGGTGGCGGGCGAGTACGCCGCGCCAGTGCCCTGTGAGCTGCTGAGCCCGTCCCTGAGCAGCGCAAAGGGCAGCGGGCTGCGCAGCTCAGCGAGCTGCCTTGGCCGGGCAGCACCGGCGGTGCTGGCTGGGCCCGGGCTGCTGTCTGCCAGCATGGTGCGGGCCTGTGCCAGGCACTGGTGCAGGCGCTCGTTCTGCTGGCGCAGCTGCGTGGATGCGTGAGTGCCGCCAAGCAGCTCCTCCACCGCACTCAGCTGGTCTCGAGACGCGTCCAGGAGCTGCAGACGACCATATCAGCAGAGTGTCAGCGTGAGCAAACAAGTTTACTGACAGACGAGAGCAGCACGCAGAGGAGTGCATGAGGCTCCCGTTGCCAACCCAACGATGCAATCATACGCCACACCTTCCAACCTCTCCCCACACACCCACACACGAGGAACCCACCTGCTCCAGCTGCAGGCTGCCGGTGGGCAGCCTCCCAGCCGACTGCTCGGCGTGCAGCTGAGCCAGGCTGGCATGCATGTTGCCCAGCTGGCAGCGCAGCTTGGTCATAGGGGTCAGCTGGGGGGCACCTCGTGCCGCCGCCAGCTGCTGCTGCGCCTCATCCAACTGCAGCCGGATGCTTTCCAGCTCTGACGACGCATCCCCCGCCCGCTGCTGCGCGGAGTCAGCGGCGTGTTGCGCGGCCGCCACAGCCTGGCGAGCCTCCTCCAGCTGCTGCTGCAGCTGCGCAGCCTGCCGCTCGTCAGCGTGCGCCCCGTTGTCGGCAGCAGCAGCCTCACTTGCTGCCAGCTGCTGCTGCGCCGCCGCCAACTCCTCCACCAAGCCCTGCTTCTCGTTCTGTGTCAGGACAAAGGCGGGGCAGGCAGGCAGGTCTGGTGAAGCAGTTCTGGTGAGGCGGAGACTTTGAGATTGGGGGGGGGATGCAAGAAAAAAACGAGCTTGCTGTGGCAGGTGACATGGCAGTGTGACATGGCAGTGTGACAGGTGCACCCTGTGCCCGCCCAACTTCGAGTCATGCCTCCAAGCAATACCTGCCCCGCCTGCCTGCCTGGCACCCCCAAACCACCCACCTCACACAGCGCAAACATGCCCTGTATCTGGTCAGCCAGCTGCATCATGTGGCCGGCAGCATCCCGCGCCCTCGCGACCTCAGCCTCAGCACACAGCGCGCCCGCCTGCGCCGCCACCACCGCAGCCTGGTGCTCAGCACCCAGCTCCGACAGTGCTGCCTGGGTGCTCTCCAGCTCCTCGGCCAGGGCGGCATTGTCGGCCAGCAGCACAGCAGCCTCTGCAGACGGGAGGTGAGTGTGCAGTCAGGCAGGCGGCAGGGACACACAACACACAATAGCTGCTGCTGCCACTGGCCGAGCAGTGACCAGACACATCAGGCCATGCCACGCTGGCAGCCCACATCAAAAGCACAAGCAACTGGAGCCGGGTGCACCTCCCTCCTGGAGCCTGCAAACGCACTTGCACAGCCAAGCCCACCTGACTTGTACACAGCAATGTCGCGGGCTGCAGACCACAGCAGGCGCAAGTCGTGGCGAGCGGGAGTGTTGAGGGCGCCACACATGCCGCGCCGATCCAGCCACACCGTCATGCTGCCCTGGCCGGGTGCGGGAGTGGCCACCACAGCACCTGCAGCGGCGGGGACAAGGCAGGCACGCCCGGTCACCGGCGTGTGAGCCGCAGGCAGGCAGGCAGGCAGGCACAGAGGCAGGTAGGCACAGAGGCAGGCAGTCGGGCAGGCTCACCGGGAGATGCCTGTGCCTGTGCCTGCGAGGTGGAGATGAGGTGCAGCGGGGTGCACTCCCTGGGTGACTCGGGGCTGCCTGGGTCGCCGCCCACCAGCAAGCGCGCAGGGGAGGCGCATGTGTGCGGCGCCTGCAGGTGCTGCAGCATTGCCATGAAGGGGTGCGCCTGCTGCACAGTCTCGCCCGACAGGTTGCGGGGCAGCGCCTCCTCCTCCTCCTGCTCCCGCTCTCTCGCGACCAGCACAGCAGCTTGAGGCGGGAAGGAGCCAGCTCCCCGGCTGGGTCCCACATCCTGCTCCTGCTCCTGCTGCTGTTCCAGCTGCTGCTGCTGCTGCAGGTGCTGCGTAGGATGGCGTGCGTGCTGCGCCACCTCAACGCCGCCGCCGCCGCTGCCGACACCTTGTGCTGCTGCTGCGGGGCCGCCCAAGCCAAAGGAGAAGCTGGGCGCAGCCGAAGCTGCAGCAGAGCACAGTGTGCAGAGGCAGCATGAGTGTGGCAGCAGGCAGCCTCCCAGCAACACACTCAACCCGCCCTGGCAACCAGGCCAACGGCCGTGTGCCACTGCTGCATGCCCTGGGCCCTCACACACAGCTCCACACGCACCTGGGCGGAGGGACTCCTGGTCTGGTGAGTCAGCAGGCAGGCAGAAGGTGACGGGGGAGGTGGGGCGGTGCCGCTGGCGCTGCGCACCGTGTGCCGCTGCCGCACTGGCCTGCGCCTCCTCGGTGCTGAGGTCTGCCCCTGCTGCAGCTGCCTGTGGGCTGCTACCAGCAAAGAACCGGGCTGTGGGCAGCTCAACGCTGTCAGGGCTGTCTGCCCGCACCGCTGCCAGGGCCGCCCCAAAGCTGACCTCAGTGACGCAGCTGGACTGGGGGAGGCGGCACAGGTTGAGACGAGGCACGGAGCCTTTGGCGGCGTTAGGGACGCCGCTACCCAGGCTGATGGAGGCTGCAGGCCCACAGCTGCCCACCTCATCCTCATTGCTGCACACAGAGGGTGCGGCGGGGGGGGCCACAGACGCCGACAGCGGCGGCACAGCCGTGAGCGCCGCCACTTGCGGGGCCCCGGGCGTGGCGGCCAGGGGGCTGGCCGGGCTGTAGGGCTGCAGCAGCGGCGCGGGCGGGGCAGCGGCGGCAGCCGCACGCTGCTCCTGCAGCAGCTGCGCCTCTTTGCCAGGCTCCGGTGACAGCAGGTTGGCTCCAGTGCGCAGAAAGGCGTGAACCATACCATACACACCCACTCCGCCGGGGCCTGCAAGGCAGAAGGGGGGGGGGGGGGGCAGGCAGGGACAGGAGATGCGCCACGCATCAGAAGCTGCTGGGGGCAAACGGTACGGCAGCAAGCTGGACGGCGCGGCAGGCAGCACAGCGGTGGCTGGCGCTGGCAGGCAGGCAGGCAGCAGGCACCACCCACCTGCCACACTGAGGAGGCCTGAGGCCGGCACCGCGGCGGCGTTGGGCGCCCAGATCACGTCCTCACAGGAGGGCTCTGGGGACAGCATCTGGGGCCCAGTGCGCAGGAAGGCGTTCATGATGCCGCGCACGCCTGCAGGGGCGGCGCAGGTGGGGGGGGGTGCATTGCGAGGTGCAGCAGCAGGGGAGGTGGGCGGGCAGCCGACGCCAAAGCAAGCGGGAGCTGAGTCCAGCAAGCAGCAAGCAAGCAAGGTTTGTCGCTTGGAGGCTACACGCACACAGCAATGAGGTGCGACAAAGATGGGTCATGCTACCTGCGGGCACAGCGGCAAGGGGCCTGCGCCCATGTGTGTGTGCGCCTCACCTTTAGGCGCCGCCGCCGCCCCTGGGGACCCGTTGTTGATGTGCTGCAGCAGCTGCCATGCCTCGGGCGTCGCCATGGGTCGCCCCAGGCTGCCGCCCCCTGCCGCTGCTGAGAGAGAAGACCCGGCGGGCCCGACACTCCTGGTCATGCTGTGCGTATTGCCAGGTTGCTGTTGGTGTTGCTGTACTGCTGCTGCCGCCGCTGCCAAGGCATCAGGAGAGGCGCGCAGCCAAGCCTGTAGCGAGCGCTCAGTGGCGGGGGACAGGGCGGCTGCCTCAAGCAGGCCCGGCGTCAGCTGGCCCGCGCCCGCCTCTGCATCTGCCAGGCCGTTAAGGAACAGCTGGGCTGCACCGCAGCCGCTGCTGGCAGCGCTGATGTTGCTGCACTCCGCCCGAGGGGGGGAGGCCTGGTCGGGTGCTGCTGCGCCAAGGAAGTCAGCGCCGTCAAAGCTGGGATTGCTGTAAGCTTGGAAAGCTTGCAGCCCTGCTGCGTCCTCGTCCCCTGCTGCGGACTCAGGCTGCAGGCTCTGCCCCGTCCACTGCTGGTCGGGCAGCTGGGCTGGGGCCGCAGGGGTGGCCAGCATGGCAGCATAGTCAGGCTGCGGGCTTGCGCCTGCAGCTGAAGCCGCACTGCTGCCGCTGCTGCCGGTTGAGGGCGGCTTTGGAATGCGACTGTGCATGCCACCCGTGCCCGATGTTGGCTGCAGTGCTGTGTTGGGAGCAGGGCGGGAGTGTGCTGGGATGCGGCTGGCAGGGGCATGCGCCGTCGCTGGCACCACTGCTTCTGCCAACACCACAGTGCCCTCCACTTTCTTGCTCTTCTTATCAGATGACGGAGCCGGCTGCATGCGGGAGGCACGGCATGCGGTCCCTGGTCGACGCTGCCAGGCCTTGTCCTTTGTGCTGCTGCCCAAGGCATCGCCCGCCGCCGCCCCACTGGCACCGCCACGGTTGCGAATGGGGCTCAGCGGAGGCCGCTGTGAGCCTGGATGTCTCGTCATGCCGGCTGCACATGCATCAGGAGTGGCTTGGCAAGGGAGGGTGAGAAACTCGAAGGCAGGGGTGCCCTCTCGCAATGCTTGAAAGTCATGCGGCCTGGACGACTCGCCTGGGCATCCATTCCCGATGTCAGGTGGTTTGACGGTGACGGTGACGCAAAAGTTTGTTGAGGTGGGCAGGAAGCGGCTGCCGGGCTTTGAAATGCAGGGCACGGGAGACTCAGATGGGCAGCTTGCACAGCGCAGCCCGGCACAGGCGGCGACAGCCCGAGACTTGCAGGTACGAAATTGTACTTCATATTGCGTCTCTTCTGCAATGCGCTGCAATGCGGCATGCACCCTCATCATCCGCCAGCCCTTCAATCCCAGGCCGCACATTCACTCGCCACCAGTCGCCATGCTGCAGCGCCGCCTGGCATACACGACCAGTAGGCTGCTGCTGAACGGCCAGGGAGCAGCGCTGTGTCAAGGGTTTGCACGCAGCAGCCAGCAGGAAGCCAGCCTGCTGCCGCCATCCGCCGCCGCAGTCGTTGCCGGCCCGGCACAGTTACCGTCATTGGGCGGCTTGCGCTGGCATTCTGACCTGGCAGAGCGCAAGGAGGGCAAAGAGCAGCCATTTGTCTATGAGGGCCCATTTGCGACCGCCGTGACGCGTGTCAAGGTAAGCCGCCAGCGCCACTGCAAGCGTGCCTAGCACCCCGGCTCTGCTGCCGATTGACGCTTCTATCGCGTCTGCCCTGAGCTTGAAGCGTCGACGATTTGCTACCGCAGAAGCTGTCGCTGTTCAGCTGCCTATGTGCGGTGAGTGCGGGCCCCATCATTCTGGGGCTGGACGCTACCACCACCTACACCGCTAAGATGTCAATAGTGGGCACCCTGTCCGCCTTTGGAGCATTCACAACCGGGCTGGTGCGCTGCGTGCGGTGCTAGGCGGCCGGGTGGGGAGGGGCAAGGGGCGGCGGTCACATAGCAGGGCGCCGCCCGGCACCCTGGAAGTGCTGTAGAGTGCCTGCGTTGTGGTGCAGGCACCGTGCTGTGCAGTGCACAGCGTCGCTGAACGGTCCACTGGGCATGAGCACCCTACCTTACAGCTGTTGCAAGTTGCCAATGCTGGCCACTGCTGTGCTGCGTGCAGCTGACGTGGTTCACGCAGCCGTACATCACGCGGCTGCGGTACGAACCCGCCACCGAAACCGTGGAGGCAACCACGCTGAGCCTGCTGGCCCGCCCCCGCACCGACACCTTCCACCTGGCAGAGGTGGAGGAGGTGGCCAGCGTGCACCCGCTGTCCAGCTTCCAGGCACACGGCAGGCGGTACTACCTGGACGCAGGCGAGTACCGCCGCTCAGCCCTGGCCCTGCCGCTGCCTCTGCTGCTGGTCCCGCACACTGCTGGGCACTGACGCTTATTTACCTGCCCCTTCTTGCTCGCGTCCAGTGGGTTTGTTTGTTTGTGACCCTTGACCGCCAGCCATGACTCACCACCGCTGCGCAAGCTGCCTGCAGATCACTTCCCCAACAAGGAGCTGCTGCTGCGGCTGCAGCCGGCGGCGATGGCAGCACATGCGATGGGCAGCGCACACGCGGCGCAGCAGCAGGCACAACAGCGGGGGCAGCAGCAGGGGCAGCAGCCACAGTGACAGGCCAGCCCCTGCCCTGGCCGTCATTTCATACATCTTCCCACTGCTTGTTGCACTGTGCTCTCCCTCCCCCATGCCACATTAGCCTCGTGTCGTTGTGACTGTAAAATTTCATGCCAGCTGGCAACAAAACTGCAAAACTGCTGGTTGTGGTACAGTGAGCCATTCCCACCGGGGGTGACAGTGGGCAGGGCAGGGTGGGGAGAGAGGCACAGGGCCGGCAGCAGCCCGCGGGTTGACAGGCGCAGGCTGTGACAACCCAGGCCAGCATCAGTACGACCCCCCTGATCCCGCTGTCTCAACCATCTGCTTGCGCAGCTTGGCATCGGCCCGCTGCCGCTGCTCCAGCAGCTCCTTGGCCCGCTGCGACTCCTTGACCTCCCCTGCCGCCAGCAGCGCCAGGTCCTCCCTGTGGCGGCAGTCGCTGGGCAGGGGCCGCGCCACCGGCTGCCACGCCTCGGCCGCCTCCTCCAAGAGGGTCCACACCCGCTGCTCGCCCCAGTCCAGGTGCGACAGCCAGTTGCCGGTGCAGCGCGCCACCTCGATGCGCTGCACCGCCTCGTCAGCCACCGCCGGCGACGACTTGCTGCCGCGCAGGCTGAGGCTGAGCGTGCTGCGCATCTTGCCGGTCAGGCTGTTGATGCTGCCCCGCCGCAGCTGCGCAGCATGGAGGCAAGCGGGCGAGAAGAGGCGTCAGGGGGGAGGGTGCAGCGGGTTGCATGCAACACGGAGGATAGAGGCAGCCAGGCAATGCCAACTAGGTGGTGTGCTTCCAACGGCGCGCAGCTGAGAGCGGCACTGCACTACACCCCTCTTGACCGCCCGTTGCAGCACCCACCAGCGGCCACCTGGTGCTGCTGCAGGCCCCCCCCCCCCTCACCTTGTCAGAGGCCGGAGGGGATGGCATCTGCCAGCCAGGCACGCCGCCCGCGCCGCTGTCCCCCACCACCGCCACTGGGGAGGAGGGCAGGGTGCGGTAGATGCACCCGCTGAGGGCATCGGGGCGCTGCAGCAGCGTGCAGTGCGGCGGGCCATCCTCCACCCGGCCAAACCGCACCACCGCTGTCAGCCCGTTTTGTGCATCCACAAACTCTGCGGTACCAGTGACCTCCCCTCGCGGTGCCGCCGTGTACAGCAGGCCTGCAAGGGGGGGGGCAGGCGAGGTGGGCAGGTCTGGGGTGTGTGGCCTCGGCCAGGTGTGAGGCAGCCAGGTGTGAGCACAGCTGCAGCGAGACGCAGGTCCCTCACAAAGGGGGGCACAGAGGCTCCGCAGGTTGACAGCCAGCCACCGCAACGCTGCGCCTTGATGCACTGCGCCTCACAGCGGCGCTGGCGCCCAGCTGAGCAGCCCTTGAGCTGCCCGTCCAACAGTGCGGCAAGGCCCTCGGCCTCCACCCCCGCTGCCTTGCACACACATGCACCCACTCACGCAGGCCAGCCACCCAGCCACCCACCCCGCAGGTAGTAGGAAGGGAAGTGCACCTCCACCCTGCCGCCGTCCCTGAAGTCAATGACCCTGTAGCCCTTGGCCATCGTCTTCACAGAGTTGGTCTTGTAGCTCACTGACGGCTGGCTGCAAGGAGGAAGGGGAGGGGAAGGGGCGGAGGCGGAGGTGAGCAGCCCGCAGCGGGAAGGACAGAAGGGAGGAGGAGAGGAGAGGAGAGGGAGGGGGGGGGGGGGGCGGGGGGTGCTGGGCTGCAAGACAAGACACGCTTTCCAACCTCCCGCCACCACACCGCACCACACACACACACACAGCAGCGGGAGCCCAGGTCAGCGCCGGGCCAGAGTGCCCGCGGGCAGCACCCTGCTCAGTGCCCCTTACCTTTGGCCTGCAAATGAGTAGAGCCCGTCTGGCCCCTGCAGCTGGAATGCCGAGATGGGCGGGTGGTGGCTGATCTGCTCCAGGTAGATGCGGGAGCCGTCTGGCAGCGCCGCCTCCCAGGTCTCCCCCAGGATGGGGTTGAAGGGCTTGGCCCAGCGGGCAAACGCGTGGTGGAAGCCTGGCGAGGGGCAGGGGAGGAGGCACATGCAGCGGCAGATGGGGAGAAGCAGCAAGGGTAAATGAGGAGGGAGCGGGGGTGCAGCAGGTGGGGAGACCACAGTCACATTGATGCACCAACCGGGCACCTGGTCACCCACCCACCCGCAATGAAGAATGCCACCACGTGCTGCAGGCGCGCCACTGGGTCCTCGGTTTCCGCCGCCAGGCGCAGGAAGCGGGGGTGCACCCACGGGTCAGCCAGCTTTTGCAGGTAGCTGCGCGGCTCAAACATCTTGACTGGCAGGCTGACCTTCAGCAGATCCAGCTGGCCTGCGGCAGTAAGGAAGCGACGAAGCCATGGCCAAAGAAGGGAGGGGCAGGCCAACTGGAGGGCCCACCACGAGTGAGGCTCTCCACATCAACCAATTGGCTGCTGCGTGCAGGTGGGCATGTGATGCAGCGAGCGCACCCGTCAGCAGATTCTTGCCCAGCGATTTGATAACCTCCACTACAGCGCTGCATGATTGGACAGCGGAGGCAGCCAGCACAGGTGAGGGGCACAGCTGAGGGGCAAGGCAGGAACTGTGGTGACAGGCTTGGGTTGCACAAAGCTGGGCAAGCACCAACTGTAAACCCAAAAGTGCAGTCGTCTCAACCTGCGCTGTGCCTCTAACAGCTCCAGGTTGGCAAACGCCAGCCCGCCCTCGCTGTGTGCATCGGGGTGCAGGTGTGCTTCGTGGCAGTCGGCAAAGCAGTCGCCCTCGGCATCTGGTACTGCCTCCTCGCCCGCCCCCTCCGGCCTGCTCTTTGCGCCCACCGCCTTGCGCACAGCACTCAACATCTTGCCGCACTTGACGCAAGGGGCGTGGCTGCCCTCTGCAGCTGGGAGAGCCAGCAGCTCGAGTTAAGGGTGTCCTTAGTTGCGGCCAGGGGCGGGACGTGAGCGGCTGGCGTCAGGCGACGAGAACGCCGCTCTCGTCCCGTGGACCGCGACTCCTGGACCGGCCTCACCCCTGTCAACCCAGCGGCGCGCCCTGCAAGCCCCGAGCCACGTGAAGGAGGACTGATCGGTAAGGGCTCTCAGAACCGTGGTCTGGGGTTGCGGGCGTGTATACCTCGAATAAGGAGACCGAAAGGCGTCGGCTGACAACGTTACAGCGTTATTTCATCTCATGTGTATTGCCCTCTTGACTCACGATGGCGGGCATCCGTCCATTCGATTGATCGACTTCCACTGCACAGCCCTCGTACCGTTGACTATGGCTGCAGCGGCCAGGTGCAGCAGTATGGGCCGTGCCGGCGCCAAGGGCCACGCCCAGCAGCTTGGCAGTGGCCTGAGGGTGCTGTGGCGCAGAGTGGCAGGTGTGTGGGCCATTCAGCCGGCGTCTGTGTGGCGCAGGGGTGCGCTGGCGGGGCGGCTGGGGGCGGGCGCCCATCGGCGCCGTCCCTTAGCTTGGCTTGGCGCCCGGTTTTGATGCAGGACCTCAGAGCAGCGCCGGTTGCATGGGCAGCAGCAACCGTGGCGGTGTTGGCGGCACTCCCGGTCGTCGCGCCCTGCTGGCCACATGCGCAGCATCACCGGGGTACACAGCTGGCGTCGGCGCAGCGGAGGGCAGCGGCCCGCGGGTGTGCATCCTGGGTGGGGGCTTTGGCGGTCTGTACACAGCAGTGAAGCTGGAAAGCTTGATGTGGCCCCGTGGCACCAAGCCACAGGTGAGGCTTTTATGGCAGTGGGCGCGTGTGGCGTGTTGACAAGCTTGCACCTCACATTTTCCTGCAACCAGAAGCCGACCATCATGTGCAACAGAGCAAGGCCCTGGCAGCTTCAGCGCAGCTTGTTTGCGCCTGCACCAACGCACTGGCGCCGCCGCTGCTTGCCGCCACCCCTCAGGTGACGCTGATTGACCAGAGCGAGCGGTTTGTGTTCAAGCCGCTGCTGTATGAGCTGGTCAGCGGCGCAGCCAGCGAGGAGGAGGTGGCGCCCCACTTTGCGCAGCTGCTTGGGCCCTACCCAGTCACGTTTGTACAGGGGCGGGTGCACTCGGTGCAGCCGGAGCATGCCACACAGGTGAGTTGAGTTGTGGGGTGCACTGCTGCAGCTTGGACGGGTGCAGCGTTGCAGCACAGTCCAGCGCCGCGGCTGGTGCTAGCTGCTGCACCCAACACCCTGCTCCCAACACCCTGCTGTCCCTGGGTGGTCCCTGGTGCTCAGTGAGTGAACAGCTCGCCATCCTGCCAGTGCACCAGCCAGGGTTCTCACCCACTCGCTGTAACCCCCCCCTCCTGGCCCGGCAGGATGGCGGCAGCACGGGCGGCGGCGTGGTGACGCTGTCTGACGGCGCGTCGGTGCCGTATGACTGGCTGGTGGTGTCGCTGGGGGCTGAGACCTCGACGTTTGGGCTGCCAGGGGTCAAGGAGTGCGCTCTGCCATTCTCAACGTATGAGGACGCTCAGCGGGTGCGCACGAGGGGACTGGTGAATGGGGCTGGGCAGGAGCGGTTGGCACTCGCTGCGAGCCTGCTGGACAGCTTGCTGCTGCTTCCCTACCAGCTGTGCACAAGTGGGTGCGGGTGCGCTGCCCAGCAGCGTGACCCTGCTGAGCCGCCGCCGCACCGTTGCCGGCGCCCGCAGGTTGCTGCCCGCCTGCAGCTGCTGGAGGAGCTGGTGGGCTACCCAGAGGTTGTGGTGGTGGGTGGCGGGTACGCGGGTGTGGAGCTGGCTGCCGTGGTGGCGGAGCGGCTGCGCGGCAGGGCCCGCATCAAGCTGGTCACCTCCACAGCGGACATACTGCCGGGGTCGCCGCAGGTAGGTGGCTGGCATGGCCAGGCCTGCCTGCTTCCCCCCTTTTTGCCTCTGCTGCCCTCATCTTTCCTGACTTCTGGCCAGCAGCTGGGGCAGCTGCTTCTCTGCGGCCTCCTTTGCGCTCCTGTGTGCTTCTGCATGCTTTGCACGTGAGCTTTGTGGGCATGCCGCCCTGCTGTGTGTTCAACCGCCCTGTGTTCAAGCACCTCAGCACCCCTCACCGCTCCTGCAGGGCAACCGTGAGGCTGCACACCGCGTGCTGGCTGACCAGGGTGTGTCGATTCTGACGGGGGCACAGGTGACAGAGATGCGCAAGGCACGGGCAGGCAGCAGCGGCGGGCTCAGCAGCGGCGGCAGCAACGGCGCCAGCAGCAGCAGCAGCGTCGGCATCGGCGGTGCCGGCACTGCTGTAGGTCCAGACTTGGCCAAGCGGTTGGTGTATGTCAAGGACCGGACGGGGCAGCAGGAGGTGAGGTGGAAACAGGGAGGAGTGGAGCGGATGGTGTGCCGTGCATGCTGTTGGCCTGCATCCCTGCCTGCCCGCTGGTTTCGCACACGCGCTGTTGCACAGCTGGCTTGTGCCTTGCCGCCGCCCTCCCACTCCCCCTCCCTGCCCTGCCCTGCACCTCACCTGTGTGCGCCTCTGCCTGTGCCACTGGGCCATTGTGCCACCATGCCACTGTGCAGGTCCTGGAGGCTGACATGGTGCTGTGGAGCGCGGGCCAGGCACCCGCCACCAAGGCTGCAGCACAGCCGCCACCAGGCGCACTCAAGCTGCCCTTCTCCACCAACTCACGCGGCGCCATGCAGACCGATGCAACGCTGCGGGTGCTGCACCACAGCCGCGTCTTTGCCCTGGGTGACGTGGCGGTCAGGTGCGCACTGCGGCTGCCTGAGGGATGCTCGGTGTGACAGCCACAGTGGTGGCAGTGGCAGTCAACACCCTCCACCCTGCCTGCTTTGATCGTGGCGTTGTGCTGTACACTCCTCCCGTCCAGCTGTTGGCTCAGCCAGCCTTCCTTGTCGCGCTCCCCTCCCTCCCTCCCTCCCTCCCTCCTTGCCCCTCTGCAGCTCTGGCGGCCAGGAGCAGCCTCCGCTGCCTGCTACCGCCCAGGTCGCCTTCCAGCAGGCCGACTACGTGGCCTGGAACCTGTGGGCCTCCATCAACAACAAGCCGCTGCTGGGGTTCAGGTGTGTGTGGGGTGGGGGGTGGGGTGGGGGGGGTCCAGGGGCGTGCTGGACGCCTGGGGCAGCACCAGTGCGTCGGCGCGTCTCAATCACCCTCTCCCGTCGGCCGGCACTTACTTGCACCACACGCTTTGGTTGCATCCTGTTCCACCACTCATTCGTCATGCATTCCCTCCCATTCAACCGCCTGCAGCTACCAGCACCTGGGTGACATGATGAGCCTGGGCACCACAGGCGGCGCAGTCACCCTGCCCATATCGGTGCCCCCACAGCTGTCGGCGGCAGTAGCAGCCGCAGGCCCCCTGGCAGGCCTGCTCAAGGCAGCGGGCGTGAAGCTCAGCGGCAGCTATGGCGGCGGCTCTGATGGCGTGACTCTGGAGGGCCCGCTGGGTGCTGCGGTACGCAGGGCAGCCTACCTGTACCGCCAGCCCACGCTGGAGCAGCAGTTGCGGGTGGCGGGTGACTGGGCACAGTCTGCCAGCAAGCAGCTGCGGCAAGTGCTGGCTGATGCGGCACGGAAGTGAGGAGGGGCAGGCAGGCCAGTTGGATGAAGCGATCACGGGCAGCCACCGCCAGCCTGCATTGCGTCTCTGCCTTGGATAGCAGTCAAACGAACCAGCACACAATCTTCTTTTGATTTGATTTAACAAACACACACTCACACACACAGGGAAATCAAGGCCAAAGATCGTGCATTAAGGGGGGGGAGCCAGGCATGTAGCGCACACTCCTGGGCAACGCAGATGTTTCCTGCCTCTTCCCAACTGCTCCTGCCAGCATCCATGCCTGACAGCGGCGAAAGACACACAGGTCCTCCGGGCACTGCAAGCTGACCATCACGCCTCCCCCGCTCGGTGTCGCCGCCGCCGCTGCACCAGGCTGCTGCTGACTCTGCGGCCCAGGTTGCCCACCGCCGGGCCCCCAGCAAAGTATACCCAGGCAATCCAGGTGGGCACTCCCAGCACCGCCGGGTGCGTGTAGGCATAGAGGTGCAGGCCGTTGATCAGTGCCACCTCAACAGCAGGCCCCGCCACAGCGGTCAAGCAGGCCATGGCGAGGCCTTGCGGGGTGGCATCAAAGGCCCACCAAATGGCGACCGCCGCGGCTGCCAGCACAATGTCTAGGGTTGGCAAGCCGCCCATGAGTGTCTGCCCCAGCAGGGGGGCCTCCAAGCCCCCGCTGGCGGCGTACTGCAACACAAACAGCGCGATTGCAGCCAGCACGAGGGTCCAGGAGGGATCAGCGCCGCCGCGTGGCTGCTGGCCTCCCCTGCCCTGCTGCCAGCTGTCCAGCACCGGGTGCGACACGCCCAGTATGACCCCCGCCACCGCAAACAGCAAGGGGACCCACCTGCAACAATGGCGGCAACACCGGGAAGTTGGCTGCAATGCATTGAGCAGCTCACGTGCTGCATGTGCATTCGACAGGCTTTGCGGCTGGCTGTAGCACCATCCCCACGATAGAAAAGCACCACAACCAGCATCACGTGGCAATCAAGCAGGAAGCAAGTAGGCACCATGGTACCGCACCAACAGGTTTCAAGCTGGAGTGGTCCTAGTTCCAGATGCGAAGGAGCAGTGTAATGAAGGACGTCGTGGCTGGAGTGTTGGCCGTCACACAGAGGCCCAAGGACGGCGGAGGCAGACCCCATCACAACACATTGCTCGACCAGCCAGGTTGCGTCAAGGAGCGGTGGATCGCCGCCCTCTTGAGCTGCATTAAGCGCTGCCCGGCGACTCGTTGCCCGCTTGCACCGTGTTCGCTGGCTGCATTGTACAACCTGCCCAGGCCGCAGCGTTTGCTGAAGAACTCGGGGCTTGACAAAGCGATCCATCGTTCCCTTTGATTGCTGATTACGTGTGAGTGACAAAGGAAGGGGCCAGGGGCGAAGGAAGAGAAGAAATAGAACGGCTTTTTTCTGCACATCACCGCCTAGGCGGCTCGTCGAAAGCGGGCACTGCCGTGCAGCGTCGTCCCTGCCCGCGCAATGCACTCATGTCTTACATGTCAGTGGAAGGTCGTAATACGTACAATGTGAAGCAAGCAATGCGCTGCGGCACGTCAAAGAGCAACGCATCAATTCAAGCGGAGCGGAAAATGGCTCAGAAATCAACTACCCTCCAATTGGCGGGGAGGGATGCTAGCATGCAACCGACAATCAAGTGTACTAGCAAAGAGTGGTGCAGGCGGGCGGCGGCACCAATCAAGTCAATGGTCAACACATGGTGAAATGGTGCCAACTGGGGCAGTACAGAAATCGCGGCAAACGCCTGAGGTGGGTTGCCGCGGCTGCCGTGGTTGGCAGGCGGGTGGGGCAATATGTCCCTGAGAGCAGAAGGCAGGCTCACAGCGGCACAGATGGGGTGCCCTCTGATCAGGCAGCCTGCATCCACAGCGAAGCCAGCTCAGCAGGCAAGTTGCCTGGAGCCGCCAGCCCCGGCCGCATGCCGTCGGCCAGCTTGCCGCTTTCCTCCAGGAACAGCTTGCGGGGCTTGTTGTTGGCCGTGTGTGCCGCCATCTCCAGAGCTTGCTTGTTGGGGGAGACAAACATGCCGCAGGAGGCTGCCAGGTCGGCAGCGTCTGGGCTGAACAGGCCGCCAAACAGGCTGGTGGGGGCCGGCATCGAGGCGGCCTGTGCAGGCTCTGGCAGCGGCAGCGCAGCAGCCACGGCTGCGGTGTGCATGGCCACCTGCTGCCGCAGCTGCGCCGCGTGGGCTGCACGCAGGGACGCGTGGATGTGGAGCAGCGCGTTCCACAGCTGCTCATTCTCGCTGGAGGCGGCAGCATGCTGCAGCAAGTGGGGCAGAGGGGTAGGAATTAGAAGGGCGAGACAAGAGGACCACTGTCAAAACAACAGCGAGGCAGGCCCTGCGTGTGTTTTGTCGTGCCAGGTTTGATTTGCATGTTACGACAGGGGCCCCCTTCAAGACCTCACCTGGATCTGTGCCTGGCGCAGCGACTGGCCCAGGGAGTCGCCCTGCAGCCGCACCCGCTGCACCTGCGACTCCAGCTCCCGCATGCGGTCATACTGTACCCGCCGCCGCTTCTGCACGCCGCCTGCGGTCCCCGCCGCCTCGTTGCCTGGCTGTGTGGGTGCTTGGAAGGAGAAGCTGACCTGGCTGTCCAGGGTCCGCTTGACGCCGCAGACCATGCGCGCTGCCTGCAGGCACACACACACACACAGCGGGGGTCAGCAATTGTTTCAGAGTCGGCCTGATGCGGGCATAGCAGCTGCTGGCAGGTGTTTTCGTGCGTGCGTACCTGTCCTGCTGCCGCCGCCTTGAGCATGCTGGTGACCTGCTGGCCCGCCTCCTCATCGCCTGAGGCATTGGCGCTGGAGTCCCTGCCCAGCGTAGCCTCCTCAGCAGCTGCAACGGCAGTGGCGGCATGCTGCTTTGCCACAGCTCCTGCCCGCGGCTCGCTTGCTGCATGCGCCCATGAGGTGCGTGTGCTCTGCAGGTGGCGACGCCATCAAGAGCAGGGGCAAGAAGTGAGGCAGGGCAACAGCAAGGGGCACGGTCTGTGCAGTGTGTTGCAAGGTGAACACAATGACAGCGGCTGCCGTCACTATGTGACGAGCCAGGGCAGCGCTGGTACGATGCAACATGCAACAGCAACACCATGCCACGTCTTGATTGGTCGCTTGCCTGCTCAGCCCACACCGCCTTGATGGTGTCCTCAGCTTGGCCATAGTCAGCAGCCAGACCATACTTGGCCGCGACTCCCGCCACCATCTTCTCCACTTCTGTCTGCTTGGCATCCACCACCTTGGCCACCAGCTTCTCGGTCAGCGCCGCTCGCAGCTCCTGCTGCTGATCCTGCTGCTGTGCAAGGGAGATGCTGACTGACCGCTCCAGCGTGAACAGCTCCAGATGGGAGTGGGATCGAGCTGCAATGGGCAGTGGGCGATAGTGAATGTGGTGCAGAGGGCGTAAAGCAAGAGTCACGTGGCTGTCGGCCCCTGTCGGCGTCTGCCCTAACATCGCGGACGCCAGCGGGCAAGCGCGCTCGCTTACCTTTGAAGACGGCGTCCTCCACCGCAACACCCGGTGAGGTGAGCACGTCGAATGACAGGCGGCCGTCCTGCACCGCGGGTGCTGGCGATGCGAAGAGCGCCCAGGGCTGCTGGGCTGGCGAGGAGAGCAGGTGAATGTAGTCATCGCGGCCCCCGTTGACGGGGCTGGTGAGGAAGGCAGCCATCGCTGGATGCTGCTTGACAAAAGCTGTCGTCTGTGTCGGCGGCAAACGGACGCAGACCGGATGGATGTGCAGAAGGTGATAAGCAGGGCGAGACAGCGTCGGGGAGTGGCTAAAATTTGCAAATTTTGTATTTGCTTGCAAACTGTACTTCGCGCTCAACAACGACTCAATCTCCGCGGCATTGCTGCTGCTGTTCCGTCCATCTATACGTAGGGAACATTGTGCTTTCTTAGCTGTTGAACTCTGCTCTTCTTTTAATCAATCTGGTGCGTCGCCTGCCTGAAAGCAGCCAGCACCTGGGGCCCTGCCACTTGAGGAATCCTCATTACAGTGCTGATCAAGTGCTGCAATGTGGTCAAAGTCAAAGTCAACTGTCAAACGTGCGCAACTCGGTTGACCCTCAGTGGTGTTGTACAAAAAACCGAAGACCCGCATCTACTGTGCTGCTCCTGCAACCCCCTCCTGTCGCTGCTGCCTGAGCTGCCTGCGCCGACGCCTCGCCCGCCCGACATAGCGAGCCAGCGGCGCCACCAGAACTCCAAGCCGCAGGCCGTGCGAGCAGTACGCCACTGAGAGGGCGGTGAGAATACGCAGCACAAGGCCCAGCGCCAGCATCACGAGCACCGCATGTGGTACCGCGTTTATGCAGTACTGCCGGATGTCCAGCAAGCGGTCTCTGTCCAGGGGCCCGGCAAACGATGTGTCGTCCTCAGGTGCCACCTGCAGCTTGTACAGGCCGCAGTAGCCTGCAGGCCGGGCACCGGGGGGGGGCCAAGGCAGGGGCAGCAGCGGCAGGTCAGGCACAGCCCCTCTGCACGGCTGTGCGGTCAGCCCAAATGTGAGCATGCTCTCTTCCAAGGTTGACGGCTCCATCTCTGCCTGCTTGCCTGCTTGGTTCATGGCCGTCTTGGTGGCAGGCCAGCGCCAGACGGGGAAGTTGGCAAACGACTCGATGGTGACAATCTCGATGGCCCACCTGCAGCCGCGCACATGGTGCAAAGAGTGTGTGAAAGCGGTGAAGAGCCGGGCATGACTGCAGTGCACTTGTGCCCTAGGGGCTGACTCCTCGCTGACTGTATGCATGCATGCGCGGAGTCAGCGCATTGCCGGCCAGAGAGACAGTAGTGGGCCGAAGGTGAGACGAGGCTGAACGCACTGCAAGGGGGCAGCGGGTCAGTGCCATGCAGCACCAGCACCTGTTGTAGGAGAGGGAGGTGATGGCACGCATGGACGGTGCCATGGTGGCATAGTTTGGATTTATGCCGTTGAGCATGCCGCCAGTGATCTGTTGACGGAAGATGGGCAGTCAACCGGTTGGTGTGGGTGGGCAGGCTCAGGAGCATGGCAGGCACATGGCAGACCCGGCAGATCTCCCTCTCACACACATCTCCCACACACACACAGGAGCGACACGCACCATGAGCAGCGCCATGGTTGCCAGCAGCGAGGTGGAGGGGGGTATGAGGAGGGACATGAGGTGGCCCAGGGCCGTTGAGAACCAGACCACCAGCACGCCCACGCCGTACAAGCGCACAAAGGGGATGGCGGGCAGGGTCATGGAGTAGTAGATGGACAGGAACACCAGCGGCTGCACGGCTACGTCTGCAGGGGGGTCAGAGAAATGGAAGAGGAAGCGCAAGCAGGGATGGGGCGAGTGGGATCGGTGAAACAGTCGGAGAGGCTCAATTCAAGACTGACAGGTTGGGTATGATGTGCAGCTGTCGATGGCGCTGCAAAGGCAGACTAAGCGCAGTCCTGGCCCCGGCTGCGCACCGATCAAGCCGACCACTGAGGCTGCCAGGAAGTACGAAAAGGGCTTGACGCCCCGCTCCTGCTCCCGCCACCACACCACGCGCGCAGAGAACCCAAAGAGCGGCAGCGCCGTGGCGCCGCTCAGCAGGCCCAGCGCCAAGAATGCCAGCGCAGTGTTTCCCCTCACGTTCCATTCGTTGCCGCCCGGCCCTTGCATCACCCCTGATAGGGTGAGGCAGCAGGCAAGGTAGCGGCAAGTGAGCCGGTGTCACGGAATGGAGCACAAGGGACGGGCCGGATGGAGCTGGTCTGGCCGGAGCGCCACTCACCGCACACGATTGCCGCCAGGATGAGCAGCAGCAGCTCGAGCATCTTGCCGCTCCAGCTGCGCACCCACTTAGTGCCTGCGGGCACAGCCAGCCACCCACCTGCGGTCAGCCGCCGCCACTGCCGCTGCGGCATGCAAGGTGCAGGCAGGCACGGGCATCGATTGCGCATCAGCTGAGAGGCATGTCACAGGCCACCCACCTGAGCGGAAGAGCAGGATGCCAAACTGGGCGGCTGCACCGGGTGTTGTGCGCAGGGGCTTGCCTGCAGATAGCCCCACCCAGGCCAGCAGGCCCTCAGAGGCACCGCCCTGCTGCTCCTGCTGCACCTCCACCAGCACAGGTACAGGTGTCGGGCGCACAGCTGGCGGTGCCTTGAACGCCTTCTGCCGCTGGAAGGCCTGCGGCGCGGCGCTGGCGCCCTCATGCTGCCCCTGGCCCTGGCCCTGGCTGAAGGGCGACTGCGGCTGTCCTGGCAGGTGCAGGTGGCGCACAGGGCTCTCTGTGAAGCTGAGCTGGCGGCTGCTGCTGGTCAGGCTCGACTGCTGGCCGCCACCTGCCCGGATGCTGCTCGCGTCGCCGCCCTCACTCGAGCGCAGGTCGCCGCCGCTGCAGGCGTCTGCCTCGCTCGCTGCCTCCGTTTGCTGGCTGAGTTGGCCCTCTGCCGCCTCCTCCTGAGCGTGGTGAGCCGCAGCGAGCTCTCTGAGCGTGGCAGCGCCCGCCTCCCGCACGCCAGGTGCCAGCCCGCTGGCGGACAGCTCCGACAGCGCGTTGGCCAACGTGTACTGCTCGATGCTCCACACCCGGTACAGCGTATCTGCGCGGCGCTGCTGGCGCGCAGGAATACCGCCTGCCATGGCCCCCGGCGTGGGTGCTGCCGCGCGCCCCCCGCTGAGCACGTAGTGCAGGAAGGCTTGCTTGGTAAGCAGGCCGGAGCGAGGCACCTCCAGCTTTCTCATCAGAGCAGTCACGCTGCGCTGGGTGGGCTGCAGCCCCAGGCCAGTGAGCAGCTTGAGCAGCTCCTTGGCATCCAGGGCACCTGCGTATCATCAGAGCGGCGGCAGCAGCACATTCACGTAAGGCACATTCACCCAAGTCGGCAGCGCCCGGGGGAGGCAGGACGAGGCTGACTGACACCCCAAGAGCGGTTGGCCCGGACAAGAGCGTCGACGCCTGCCTGGTTCCTTTCTTCCCACCCACCGATACAAACAGGCACACAGACAAACGCAAAGGCGCCGAAGCGGGCCACCCACCGTCCCCGTCGCCATCCTGGGCGTCAAACTGCTCCTCCAGCTCAGCCAACTGCTCGGGGTCCACCCCCCGCTGGGCCTGCTTCTCCCCCGCCTTGCTGCCATTTTCCTCATCATCCCCCTCTGCAGGTGCAGCCGGTGCAGATATCAAGTGAGCACAAGGCAGGCAGACCAGCACGCGGCGTGGTGGCAAAATTGGCTTGCTAGGGCTGGGGACCGCTGTGAATTGGCAACCGCTTCCTGCCCCCCCTGCTCACCCTTGGCTGCAATCTTGGACTGGAGCTGCACCCACCCCACCCCGTGGCTGGTCCACATGTTGAACAGCTCCGAGGGCTGGAAGGCGGCTGCGGTGTCCCCCTGCCGGGGCACAGCGCCACAGATGACGTCCATGAGGAAGTCTGAGGGGAGGGGGATTGGTTGCCAGGCAGGAGGCGGGATGAGTGGGCAGGCAGAGCGAGTCGTGGGTGTTGCTGCTGACCAGCTGTGAGCCACCAGTAAGAGCAGCATCCTCAGGCAGAGTGGTGCCCACCCCCGCAGCACCTGCTGGGTTCTCGTTGGGGGGCAGGGCGAAGCCGCAGCCGGCAAAGTATGGCAGGGCGAGGTGGGAGGGGCCCAAGAACACCAGCCTGCCGCCCTTGCCCAGCAGCATCACGTCGTCAAACATGCGAAAGATGGAGAAGCGGGGCTGCAGGAGGGGAAGACAGAGGGAGAGAGCGAGGGTGGGCACATGAGGAGGTAACAGGCCTGAAGCATCATAGCCGCAGCATTGGCAGGCAGCAGCCTCACAGCATAACGGCTCCAGCCCGCACAGAGTTGATGCCTTGCAAGGCAGGCAGCCTTGGGGCAGCACCTGGTGAACCACCGTGATGACGTTCATGCCGAGGCGAGCCATGCGCATCAGTGCACCCTGCAACGCACAGCAGCTGGTCCCAGGTCAGCACACCCTGCTCATGCCTCGCCCACCCAACAGCCCGGTCACCCGGCCCAGCTGGAGACAGGCAGGCAGCACACTGCGCAAGCCTGTGCCAGGCCGATAGGAAGGATGCCAGCGCTGGTACTGCTTCCGACCCACCAGGATGTCCGCGGCAGCTGTGCTGTCCAGGCCGCTCGTCGGTTCGTCTGCAGATGGGGGAGGGGGGGGGCGCGAGGTTGGGTGTCATCGCCTCAGGGGGCCCAAAGCTGCATCAGAACACCCAGGCCGCTTCGTTTCCTTCCTCCAGGGTGCAGCTGCCATTGGGTTCACAAGGGCGCGAGATGAGCAGCATCGCTCCTTACCACCTCAAGCCATCCCACCCACCCATGAAGAGGATGCTGGGCTTGGCCACCAGCTCAATGCCAATGTTGGTCCGCTTGCGCTGGCCGCCGCTGCAGCACAGGTGGTGCGCACATGCCTTGCAGCCTCACAGGTGTGCGGTAAAGTTGGACAGGCGCTGCCAATGACCACCTCCGCCACACCCCTACAGGCAACCTTGGCATGGTGCAGGTGCCGCACCTGATGCCGCGCCGCTCCACTGACCCCACGACCTGGTGCTGCACGTGGTGTAGCTGCAGCAGGGCAGTAGGCAAGCACGCACAGCACGGTTGGAACAGCACACACGTTGCTGAGAAGCCTTCCTGTGCGCAGCGTCGGGTGTCTGCGCACTTACACATGCACACACTCACACTCGCACGCCTGGCTGGCTCCCCCGCCCCGCCCCGCACACCTGCAGCAGCTCTATGGCATCCTCCACCAGCCCCGCCTTGTCGTCTGCAGTCTTGGAGGCGCTGAGGCGCAGGCGGGCCGAGCACACCAGGTTCTCCCGCACCGTCAGGTCCTCGTGCACGGTGTCCTGTGGTAGGGGGGAGGCGGGAGGCACTTTGGGGTGGGGGGGCGGGTGAGACGTATGTATGTACATACGTGTCCTTGAGCGCTGGGCTGTGACAAGTGGGGCCTCTCCCGATCCTGCCTGCCCTGTCGGCTGTGCCTTGCTCCTGAAACCGAGCCCCTGCCCCTCCAAACCGACTCCACCCACACCGACTCACATCTTGAGGCACAAAGCCGGTGACGCTGCGCAACTGGCTCATTTGCATCTCCCGCCCGTTGACCAGCAGGCGCCCCGTCTGCTGCCCAGACGCCCCTGCCTTGCCCTGCAGCACCGTGAGGAACGTCGTCTTGCCCGCCCCCGACGGACCCAGAATGGCTGCCAGCCGGCTGTGCTCGAAGCTGCGCACCAAGGGGGGGGCAGAGCACACGGCAGGGCCACAGTCAGGGCGATGTTTAGCAACCAGCAGGCCCCAGAACCCCAGGCAGGCCAGCGTGCAGGCAGGGAGGCGGGCAGGCACATCTTAGCCACTGCTTGCAAAGCCTTGCAAAAGGCTCAGCAACCTCACCGCCCCGTCACTCCAGAGAGGATGCTGCGCCCGTCATGCAGCGTCAGCCCCACGCTCTCAAATTGAAGAGTGAGGCGCGGGCGCACTCCGCGGAAGGACCGGAAGGACTGGGTCCTGCGGCGGCATGGCAGCAGCAGGGCCACGCTGGTGGCGGTTGGACGCAAGGGCATCACTCGGGAGCAGGTGCTGCGCTGCTGCAGCTAAGAATCACACAAGGCGGAGACGACCTGCCGCCATGACTGACTGTCCTTTACTTCCAGTGGAGCTCTTGAGCTGCCCTGTGCCCACACACCTGTTGGCTGCACTGCCGGGCCCCAGCAGTGGATGGAGGATGCTAAACAGCCTGTCCTGCACCTCCTGCTGCCTGCCCAGCTCCCGCTGCCCGAAGCGAATGACGGCGAGGATGAGGAAGTAGCATATCCACATGGCGGCCATCAGGCACCCCAGCATGACAAACCCAGAGTACGACAGGTCAGCGGAGGCTGCAGGGTGAGTGTGCTTCGGCACATGGTCAGCGTGGGGTACAAGTGTGGACATCATGCAAGGATGCCAGCTGGCAGTGCAGTGCTGAGCTGTAGTCCAACCATACACCGCCTGTCAACTTGCTGCGAGTCTTCCACACACAATGACCCGCTGCATCAGCCTGCACACACCACACACCTGAGCCCTCGGGGCAGGTGGCCAGGACGGGGCAGGGCTGGGGCCGAAGCGAGCCCTTCTTGCAGAAGTGACCGGCAGGGCAGGTGAGGTTGAGGGCCGGCTCGGGACAGTAGGAGCTGCAGGGAGGAGGGAACAAGGGCGGTCACCAGTGAAGTAAAAGGGCAGCAATGGGCCTACGGCAACGTGTGTTGCACTGGTTTTAGACAGCTCACCCTGCTGGGCACAGCGTGGCAGGGTTTGTGGCGTTGGCAGGGCACGAGTTGCCCTGCAGCGGGTCCCCAAACAAGAACACTCGCTGCGTGACTGAGGCTGGCTTGAATGAGATCTGCATGTTTGGGGCGGCTGCCATGAGCAGGGTCATGTTGCAGGTGACTGGCTGGATGGTGGAGGGTGCGCAGAAGTATCCCGGGGGACAGGGCCGTGCTGCTGCCGGTGTGGGGCAGTAGAAGCCAGCGGGGCACGCAAGGGAGTCCACAGCCCTGCAAACAAACAAACACAAGTGCAGGGGTGACGTGGTTGTTTGTGAACACACACGTGAGACATAGATGGCAGCCGGCGCCGAAGAGCAACCCAAGGATCGCCTCTGCTGCCTGGCTGTGGCTGGCGCTGTCACTCACATCTGAATGGAGGGATCCAGCACTGGTGGCAGGACAGAGCCGCGGGGGCACAGCTGGCCGTAAGAGCAGGCCATGCACATGAACGTGGTGGTGGTATCGGCTGGCATGACGGGAGCTGGCTCAGTCAATGCGCCGCTGCTAGGGGGGTCGAGCAGCAGGCGGCGGGAGGTGCGTGCGGCTGCTGCCACCTGCTCAGGCCAGGGCTGGCTGCACACGTATCCCGCTGCGCAGGCTCCAAACACTGCATCCTGTGTGGGGTTGCAGGCGCAGCCTTCTGGCACCGTGCGACTGCGCAAGATGTCAGCAGGACAGCGGGGGCTCCCCGCCGCCACCGCCTCATCCGCCGCTGCTGAGACCGCCAGCCAGGCCACCAAGAGCAGCGCTGCTATCCCGCTGAGGCGCATGTCGATGGGACCACTTCTGGAAGAGGCTGAGGCTCGGATGGCGGGCCGTGCCTGCTGCACTCCGCGACGCTGGATTCCAGCGTCGATCAACAGCGACGAAAGAGGGTAGCTGTGATCCAGGCGCTTGATGATCCTCAAGCCCGATGTGTACGCACCTCGGGGGCATCGCACGGAAGTACGGTACCGCCCTCCTCCCGCGCGCGACGTTTGCCGTCCTGCACCGCCCTCAGCCGATCGAGCCCTGTGCAAAACGCTGGAGGAATCACCAACAGGACACCATTTTGGCCCACCGACGATCGAGCGCTGGCTTCTCTGCCCGCAGGCACGTCGGTTTGTACCAGCACCGGTCATAGCAGTGCTCGCCCGGAAGCGGCTTACTGTGTGTTGGTGACACGCTGCCGCCGCTCGCCGCTGCAGGTGGGCAACCGCAGTGCCTGCGAGCGCGCGACTCACCATGATACAGCATCACAAGCAGCTGTCGCTGGACATGCTGCTGCCTGAGGGCTTTGGCTCCGGGTCCTCTGGGGTCACGGCCCTCACAGAGTCTGCTGTGATGGCGCGAAGCGACAGCTGCAAGGCCTCTTGCAAGCTGGCGGGGCGCTGTCGATCGCTGGCGCGCAAGCCCCGCAGCACAGAGTGAGCCTCCCTTGCTGCACAACACACAATACTGCCGCGCTGTTGAGATGCCAGCAACACCTGTACCGCCACACCAGGCAGCATTGCCGGTCTTGATGCGGCGGCGGGCAGCTTGTTTGAACAAGCCTCCTGTCCTCTGCTGGCCACTCCCCTCCCCGCCACCCTTTGCCACTGCAGCGGCCTGGAGGCCCTGGTGGACCGAGGGCCGCCCGGCCCAGGCCACCCACCGCAGCACCTGTTGATTGACGGGCAGGCCTCGCTGGTGCGCCTGACGGCCAACGGCATCGAGTGGGCCAGCGCGCACGGCGGCACACCTGCGACGGGGGCGGTACCGTTCAGCGAGATACTGTACATCAAGCGAGTGGAGCCCTGCTCCCGCACTGCCCTGTGCTGCTTGCCGGTGCGGCTGGGCCCCCGCCTGGAAGTGCACACTATCAGCCGCCCGCAGCGGCGGCGATGCGACTGGCAGCCGCGCACGCTGGTGCTGGAGGCGGCGGCAGAGGAGGCGGTGCAGGATTGGGCGGCGGGCATCAGCGCAGGCATCGAGGCGGTGTCAGCCAGCCGGCCCAGGTGAGCCTGGCGGCTTGATCTCCTGCAGCAGGCACATGGTGTGCAACTAGTGGTTGAGTCGGCACCCTTCTGGCACCCCGCTGGCCTCCTCCATCCGCTCTCCACCACACCTCTCCACTAACCTGTGCTCCCATGCCCTGCCTTGCCCCGCCTGCTGCTCAAGCAGAAGCCTGCTGGTGCTGCTGAACCCAAACTCTGGGCACCGCAAGGCAGGCAGCTTGTACCGACGAGTGGTGGCCCCCGCGCTGAGCGGGGCAGGCATCCGGGTGGTGGTCAGGGAGACGCAGCATGTGCGGCATGCCCAGGACATAGCGGCACAGCTGAGCGCAGAGCAGGTGGCAGCCATTGACGGCATCGTGTGTGTGGGCGGGGACGGCGTGTTCCACGAAGCCATGAACGGGCTGCTGGAGGCGCGGGGGGCGGCGGCGGCGGCAGGCAATGATGAGCTGGCAGAGGCGCTGAGCGCGCTGCGCTTGGCCCACATCCCTGCCGGCAGCACAGACGCGGTGGCGTGCACGTTCCACGGCACTCGCAGCGCCTTTGCCGCAGTGGCGCACCTGCTGCTGGGAGACACCACGCCCCTGGATGTGCTGCGGGTCGACATTGGCGGCCGCAGCAAGTTTGCGTGCGCCATGGCAGGTGGGTGCATTGCAGTGGCATCACTGGGTGCCCAGCAGCACAGCTGGTGCAGGGTCGAGGACTGTTGACCGGGGCAGGGCGCCTGCGGAGCCTGCTGAGTGGCTGGTGCTGGCACTGCTGCTGGGACGGACCAGTCTGGCTTGCACACTCCTCCCCACCCTGCTGCCACCAGCCCAACTGCAGCACCTCACTCCCAACCGCCTCTCCCCTCCTCCCCTCCTCCCCTGTGCAGCATACGGCTTCCTCGGGGACGTTACCCACAATGCCGAGGCGTTTCGCTGGATGGGGCCTGTGCGGTATGACCTGCTGGGGGCTGTCAAGCTGCTGGCGGGGCGCTCCTACCCAGCACGCATCAGGTACCTGGAGGGGGAAGTGGGGCGGGTGCTCAGCAGGCCCGCACACGCGCACGCGGTGTGCGGCACCGACTGCGCCACCTGCCGCACAGCGTCCTTCATGAACAGCCGGCGGCGCAGCCAGCAGCAGCTCCTGGTAGCAGGCGGAAGCAGCTCGCCCCTTGCCTCTGCTTCACCCACAGTCGTCATTGCAAACGGCACCGCCGCCGCCAGCATTGCGCCGCCACCCGCTGCAGCTGCTGCACGTCCGACGTCAGCGCCAGCAGCAGTGCCTGCCGCCGCCGCTGCTGCAGCGGCTGCTGGTGAGACCAGCGGTGCCGGCCAGCTGTCTCCCGCTGCCTCTGGGGCAGTCAACAGCAGCGAGCGGAGCCGCCACTTCCTGCAGCACGCAGCGGGTGCGTTTGAGCGGCAGGGCGGCGAGGGGGAGCAGTGGCAGGAGATAGAGGGCGTGTTTCGGTCCATCATGCTCATCGTCATGCCCTGCCGCTCAGACAAAACCCTGCACGGCATGGCGCGGCACGGCCACCTGTCTGACGGCCGGCTCAAACTGGTGCTCGTCACAAAGTGCTCGCCGCTGCAGGTACGAGGCGCTGCTGATAGGCGGTGGCACTGCTGCTGCCTGTTCTTCTGCTGCCGCTACTCTCAAGGTGTATGCACTTGGTGGCGCTGTTGATGAGTGGCCGCTCTACCTGTTGCCCCGTTCAACCAGCCTGCTGCTCCAGGCCTGCCTCACACTACCTCACCTGTCTCTGACTCAGCCATCCCCACCCTCCCCATCACCCCTCTGCAGTACCTCCGCTTCCTGCTCACCATGAGCCACAGCGGGTGCGCCCCCGGGCAGCTGCCCTACGTGCAGGTGCTGGACGCGGTGGCGGTGGCGGTGGAGCCAACTGGGGGCACCCCCTCGGCTTGGAACCTGGACGGGGAGTGCATCAGCAGCAAGGCGATAGCAGACCTGGGCCTGGCGGCAGAGTGCCACCAGGGCCTGCTGCGCGTGTTTGCTCGCGGGGTGGAGTGAGGGTGAGGTGTTGGCTGGCTGTGGCCGGCAGGCAGATTGGCTGTGCGGGACCCTGCCCTGCCTCGCCTTGGCTTGCGATTTTGCAATTTGATATGATTTGAACAAACGATGCCTCCAAACAGTGGGCTGCGCTGCTTACAGCGGGAAGAATGGAACTTACAGTTGGGTGCAGCAGTGTGGCAGCACCATGATTTGATGAGTGCAAGGTGGCAAGGAGTGAAAACGGGCTGATTACAAGAGGCAAGAGCCGTCACAGCGCCGGCAAGTATTAGTACAGGTGGCGGTGTGGTCAGAGGCTGGCGAGAACAGCGCGCTGCCCACTGAGGGCAGCCCTGCCCTGTGAGATGCAGGGGGGGGGAGGGGGGTGAAGAGCCCTCAGCGCAACTGGCTACTGCTGCTTGTCATGCGGGTCGCTGCCGCTCGGTGCCTGCCAGCGCCGCCATCAGGGGGCCCACGGGAGCCAGCAGCCGGCGCAGCGGGTCCCAGCCTTGCCTATGGGGCGCCGGCGCAGGTTGCGCCTGTGCTGGGGTTCTGTTGTGTTGTGCTGCAGGCACCTTCCGTGGTGCTCTCTCCAGCTGCACTGCTTCCAGCTGGCAGGCCAGGCGGGCCAGCAGCTTCCGCTGGCTCTCAGCCTCCCCCAGGGCGGCGGCGGCGGCTTTGGCGGCCGCCCGATCGGCCCTGGCAGCGCCTGATGCCACCTTCGAGGCGAGAGCGGCTGCGGCTGCTGCTGAGTGTGGCTGCAACTGCTGGTTGTCGGCAGCGGCTTGCATCAAGGCTTCTGCAGGCGCCAGCACCCGCTGCTCGCTGACCAGTGTATTGCCGGCGATGACAGCTGCACGCTCCTGCTCCTGCAACCGTTGCTGCACGGCCACAAGGCGTGTCTTGGCTGCAGCGATGAGTGTCTGTGCCTCTGCCCGCCGTGCCGCCTTTGAAGGCGTCAAATTGTGCAGGGAGCGCTTGGCGGTTGTCGATGCGCCATTCTGCATGCAGCACACAATGAGGGGGATCACGGCAGGCTGAGCTCTTGAAGCTGCAACAGGCTTCTTGAACAAATTCGACCACTGGCGGCGGCGGGAAACGCTGCCGCTTGCTTACCGGCGTTGCGGCGGCCTGGGTCGTGGCCCAGACAGGTCGGCATGATGCCGAATGCTGCATGGTCGAGGGGCGCTTGCAGGCAGGGCGAAAAGAACGTTGTGTGCCCCTGTCGTGCGCTTGGCTTTCGCAGACTGTCGCACAGCCTGCCACGTCGTTTGCCAGACTGTGCTTGATGTTTTGGTGCAGAATGAACCCGAATTGACTTTGTGAGCCGCTAACAACCACAAACTACCAAACTGTCGGCGGTGGGTATCGGCCGCGACACAACGGTAGTGATGCGGCAATCTGACTATGGCGTTGCAGGGACGTGCAGGCAGCGTTGCAGAGCTGGCTCGTTGAATTTTGTACCGCTTCTGCTGTCGTCGGCTGTCAAGTTTTGCATCATAAGTGCCACCATCAAAGGAATGGAATGGTTTCTTACATTGCTACGTGTTTCAGAGACCCTCACAGGAGGGCAGCTGTCGCCGCCCTGTTTGCCGCAGTTATGCGACAGCCCGTGGAGACAGTGGGCACAGTGCGAGGTACACGTGCAGGCTTTGCCACCTGCGGAGGAGGTGCTGGGCGGCCGGTCGGCTCCCCGCCAGCCATGCCAAGCCCTGCTGCCGCCGCAGCATTCCGCAGCCTCATATTTTCCTGCTGCAGCGCCGTGCACCGCGCCTCGCAGCTGGATGCCTCTGCCTTCAGCTGCTCGGACAGCGCTTGATGCTCGGCCAGCACCAGCGACAGCTGCTCTGCATGCCTCTCTGCCTCCGCGGCAGCCGTCGACCGAGCCTGCTGTGCAGCCAGCACGTCACCAAGCCGCTGCTCTGACACCTCCAGCTGCTGCCTCAGGCCACTGCTCTGCTCCACAAACAACGCTTCCAGCGCTGTGTGGGCACGCTGCAGCTCCTCGTGCCTAGATTGTGCCTGCCGCAGCGATAGCTCTGCATCCTCGAGCTGATGTAGCAGTGCCTGTTCTGCATCCCTGCTCGCTGGGAGCGCCGCCATTGCAGCAGCCAGCTCATCAGCAGGGGCGTGGTCAACAGCCTGTGCCTCCGAACTGCTGCTGGCCTGCAGGCAAGCGGGGCACAATGGCTGCGGTTACAAAGGGGGTCGGCTTGGACCAGGCAATGAGCACTGCATCGAACGAAACCCACTTGGCAAGTGCTGGTCTGCTTGACGGCAACACTGACGTCTCTCAGCTCGCCCAGCTGTCGCTGAGGCTTGCCCAGCGACAGATCACTTTGCGCCAGCTGTTGTGCCAGTTCTGCACAACGCTCATCTCGATGCTCCAACTGGGCCCGCAGTCCCTGCACACATGCCCCTAGGCTCGCCACCTGCGCTGCTTGCTTCTCAGGCTGCCGCTGCAGTGCTTGATCTGCGATGCACGCGGCTTCCCGCTCTGCATCCGCTGTCTGCTGGTTGACGTCCAGTTGCCGTCGCAGCGACGCTGCAGCCTTCCTCAATGTTACGATCTGCAGCTGCAAACACAAGGCCAGGAGGATGTCGGCAAGCGCGCGCAACAGCCCCCATCCTGGCTGCTCTCTGGCTTACCTGCAGCTCTTTGACGGCAGAAACCTCCTCATGCTCTGCCTGCACCGCCTCACCCTCCCGCTGCTGCAGTTTCTGCTGCAGCTTAGCCGCCGCTTCTGCTGCAGCACCCAGCAGCAGCCTCAGCTGTGCCTCCCGAGCCTGGTGTTCTCGCCGAGCCAGCCGCAGAGCACGCCAGGCAACTGCAGCATCCACTTGAGCCGCTTGCAGATGCGCAGCTGCCTGTTCTGCATCACTGTGCCTGTCCCTGCCTTGAGCCTGCAGCTCCTCTACCAGCACGGCCGCTGCTGCTCTCAGCCGTGCCACCTCATCCTCCATGCAGGAGGCGTGCTGCAGTGCCACATGCGCCGCTGACTCGGCAGTGTCCTGAGCGGCATGCGCTGCCTGGATGCGCAGGTTGGAACGGTGCGCCGCATGCTTCACGTCATTTAGTTGAGCTCGCAGGGACTGTATGTGCAGCTCCTGCTCAACCACGTGTGCCTCTGCAGTGGCCAGGGAGGCCAGCATCTGCACGAACATCTGGTCGGCGGCGGCCGCCTCCGCCGCCGTTGCCAACGCTGGGCTTGATGTGGTGGGTACTTTCCCCAGTCTGAAGTTGATATCGATGCGTTGCACCCGCGAGGGGCCGCGTTGATGGCGGGCGTGGTGGTCCATTCGCTACGTTACGTCTCCGAGTAGCGGGAAAACGACATATAACAGCTTACTTGCGCGAATGAGCATGCGAAGGCCAGATACAAGGCATCATCGGGGAGGCAGTACCACCGCCGCCTGCGTCGTCACACGTCGTCATTGTCGTACGCTCGAGCCAGGTTGGACAAGCGTTCTTGGATGTCAGCCAGCTCCTCCTGCCCATAACCCCAGCTCTCCAGCGTCGCCTGACCTTGTCCCGCGCCTGCTGCAACACGGAATTCGCGCTGCGCCGCCGCCACCACACCTCGGAACGCCGACGTGCCGCTGTGGCGAGTCAGCACAGGGCAGGACGCGACATCCTGGCAGCCGCCGCCACCCAGAGCAACTCCTGCCGGTGGACCGTCTCCATGCCGGGACACGCCACGCGCAAAGATGTGGGGGAAGGGCAGCGGCACTGGAAGCGGGGCTGCCGTCACGGTGCAGTGCTGCAGGCACCGATGCTGCTCTTGCGCCAGGGCTGCACTCAAGCCTGTCGCTGCGGCATCGACGCGTAGCACAGTACCCGCCACGTGTGCCCCTCGCAGCACCACTGCCTCTGTGAACCTCCCTTCATCGCCGCCTGCTGCCGCCACCCCCGGTGTGAGGCTGGCCAGCCACCGAGTGGTGAACGGTCGGCCGCCGCTACTGCTGCTGCCGCCACTGATGCCTGTATCGGCTTGACTGCTGCCCCGGACTCGCTCCGAACGTGCATCTGCCTGCTGCGCCTGCCTCTGTGCGTCGGCCGGGAGGGGGGGGCAGGGCAGTGACAGAGACAGGGCCGCCAGCGGGGAGGCACGCTGCCCTGTGAGCAGCTCGCTGAGACCCCACATGTCGGTGCGACCTGCAGCACCGGTGCGGCACAGCATGTTGCGCCGCTCAGCCTGTGTCACTGTGGAGGGCAGGCGGTCGGGGCCGCATGTGCCCCCTTGCCCAGCGGCACTGCAGCACATCGCGGCCCACCTGCTGCCCCCACGGCAGCAGCAGCTCACCCAGCGGCGCATCAGGTCCCTCCGCCTGCGCCAGCCTGTAGGCCAGCGTGGCGGTGTCGAGGGCGGCGGCGCACAGCGCACTTGCGTGGTACAGGCTGGCAGGCTGCCACCTCAGCAGGGGCAGGGCAGCCGGGCTGGTGGGGGGCGCCACCACGGTGTAGGTTGAGCAGTGGGGTGCCAGCAGGGACAGGCACAGCGCCTGGTTGAGCTGGCGCCGCCGCCGGGCTGCAGGGTCTGCCTCGCCGCCGCCAGCAGGCACAGCAGCGGGGCGTACTGCATAGAGCATGATGGGCCTGTTGCCGCCATACTCGTCCCGCACCTCCTGCGGCCACTCCAGAGGGGGCAGGGGGGCAGGTCACTCAGGCATCAGGGAAACGCAGCAGGCGCAGCAGCAGGAGTGCAGGTCCTGGTCTCTGTGCTGAGGCAAGGGGGCAAGGCGGCGGACCACCAGGCCAGCTGGCAGGCCAGCCTGGGTTGAGGCGAGGGACAGCTGGCTGACCTGCAGCACTTGTGCCGTCAGCTGGCCCCACCCCGACAAGTCGTCCGCCAGGGCCTGGAAGCCAGACAGGTGGTCGCTTTCCTCGGCAAACCACCTGGAGGTGCACCAGGGGCGTGTGGAGGAGAGGGTGGCTGGGTGGCCCAATGAGGCACCTCCTGAGTTTGGAGGCAGGCTTGGGCTGAAAAAGGGAGTGGGCTGGCCCAAGGAACGAGCCAAGCTGCCAGTGGCCCCGGCGATCAGGCCCCAGCCGCACCTGATCCGCTCCAGCATCCCCTCCACCTCATCCTCCACACGGCAGTGCTGCCCAGCATCGCCCCAGCCCCCAAACGCCGTCAGTCCGTGCCACACGCCCGGCAGCTGCTGCACGCTGCGCGGGTGCAGGTGGGCCTTGAGATAGTCCGTGAAATATCTCACACCCCCTCCACTGCTGCCGCTGGCCTGCCCTGAGCCGCTGCTGCCGCCCTCAAGCTGCTGCGCCGCCGCTTCCAGAGCACTCAACTCCCCTTGGGCGCCCTCGGCCTCCTGCCGCTCAGCCTCCTGCTCCAGCTCCGTAGCAAAAGCGCTCTTGGGTACAGCGGCGGCACGGTGCACCTCCTGCCGCCCTCCCCAGGTGCTCACCACATCTAAGCCGTGGCCGCTGTCGCGGTAGAGGGAGCCGCCGGCACTGACGCCGCCCAGAGCGCCGCTGAGGTCCCACATCACAAGGCGAGGCGTGTACGTGCCCTCTCCGTGAAGTGTCTCCCCCTGGCGGTAGAGCACATTGCTGTCTATCTGTGCGGCGGGACCTTGCGCGCCCTGCTGCTCCTGCAATCCTAACAATTCATCCTGCGGGCACGGCGGCAGTGGCGGTGAGGAGGCGGTGAGTGAGTTGGAAGGCGGCGCGCCGTCGCTTCGGTCCCACCGTGCAGCAGCATCCCATGCGGCTCACCTGGATGTTCCAGTAGTGCGCTCCTACATGGTTGGCAAAATTGCCCAGCTGCAGCGTGATGACCTCCCGCGTCATTGCCGGCCGCTCAATTGAGGGTCCGTGATGGCGGCCGGATGCTGAGGGCGTGTCCTGGCCGCGGTCTCTTTAGATCGATATCGACTCCTTGCCACTGCGGGCTCCAACGACGACGGTGAGGTTTGTGAGCACACTACAAATGACACTGAACACGCCACATATGCCCCAGGCAAGTATAATTGAGCAAGAATTCCAGTGCCGCAAAATGGCCGCCATGCGGGCTTCGTCGTACCGTTCCATCCATTAACACTCTCTAGCAGCTGCAGGGGCAAGGGAGTGCCTTTTTCTGATGTAAGCCACCCTGAAACAGCACCTCATGACATAACAGCCGTCACTCAAGTGCAAATGAGGCGACAGAGCCGACCACTGTGGCCTTCCCCTACTCACATGCTCGCCCAGTCCTGCGAGGGATCTACCGGAGTAGCCAAGGGCGAGGCGCCGCTCACAGTCGTTGCACAGATAGAAAGGCTGGCATAGCCAGCACATGGGTACTCAGTTGGCATGTTTGCCCACCCCAGTGCTGGCTGCAGCCTGTCGTCCCCAGCCGTCATTGTCAGGCCGCTGCAGCAAGGAGTCATCCTTGCCAGGTTGAGACAGACATCTGCGTACCGGTGCTAGTGATACAGGCATTCGTATGCGTGATCCCATTGCGTGCGTATTCCCAGCCCTGCCTTGGCATTCACCTGAACTGCACTTCGGCGGGCGGCATGGCAGCACAGGAAGGCAGCGGGGCGTAGTACTCGTAGAAGTACACCGAGGAGGCCACTGTGCCGTAGAAGGCGGGCACAAAGATGTGGCCAATGACGTGCAGGAAGTCGGCTCCTCGCAGGCTGCCAGCAACCGTGGCGCGCAGCGTGTCCCCGCCTGCCTCCCGCCGCAGCAGTGACACTGTGAAGGTGTGCTCCACGCCGGCCTCCCAGTCCAGGCTGGCAAAGCACTGCCAGCCAGAGCCCTCATTGTCAAAGCCCAGGCACCGCCCCGCGGGCCGGCCTGAAGCATCTGCCTGAGCTGCCAGCTGGCTGTCTGGCTGGCCGCTGGCGCCTCCCCAGACGTTGAAGATGGCCCCCCGCCCGTTGCTGCCCCAAGTCTGCAGGCCTACATAGGCCGCAGCGCCATCCGGCAGCTGAGCGCCACCCGCTGGCAGCTTGTCGGTAAAGGAAAGGAAGTGGGACATGAAGTAGTGGGAGGGGCCCGGGTCCTTTAGCACCGTGATGACGGCCTCAACGGTGAACGGGGCGGATGAGTCGGCATGCGGCCAGTCATACCTGGCAAGCAAGGGACGATACCATGGCATAACAATCAATGGTTGCTCTAGTACACCGCTGGCGCTGCTGTCGATATGTTCGACTAGCAAGCTGGGCAGCAGCCTGAGCACCCTGTGCTCTCACAGAGGCACTGTTGAAGGCGTTCGAGCGCTCACCAGACGTCCCAGAGGTGAAGCGGCGTCACGTCAGTGTCAACCTTGGGGCAGGTCAGAGTCAGGGGTGGTGCCTCCTCGCCTCCCTCAAAGTCCCCAACCTCAACAGCATCCCAGCCGTAGCAGCCCGCAGTGTTCTTGGTGCACGCCTGCCAACGCAGATTACGAATCTCCTGGCTGCCCCAGCCGGCAGCGGGGTTGGCCAGGGAGTGAGCTGTGAAGTACCAGGAAGAGTAGGCTGTATCGGCAAGGTACAGGGTTTCGCCTGGCTGGATGGTGTGCCAGTAGTCGATGCAGAACAGAGCAGTGCCGTCAAACCAGCTGCAGGGAGCACGCAGCAGCAGGCGGGCTGGTCAGGGTGGATGTGGCAGCAGTGGCAGCAGTGGCATCAAGAAGAAACCTGCACAGCAGCGCTGGAGCTGCATGCATTTGTTGGTGAGCTCACGTGTCTCGATACTTGCAGTCCTCTGGGTCACCATACTCGTTATAGAAAAACATGATGGCAACCTCAATCACTTCGGAGCACGCGCTGCTGATGCTGATGTTGGCATGCTCATAGTTGCCGTAATTGTTGGGCAGTTCTGCCAGCAGGCGGGGCTGAACGCGGTGTGGCAACGCGCTGTGCTGCGCAGCTGTGCGCAGGTGGCGACGTAGGGGCCCAAGGTGGGCGGCCCAGCTGGCTGTTGCGTAGGGAGCGGTGGGCAATGGACCAGCACTGTCAGCAGCCTGCGTCACCGGGCATGGACACGAGAACGGCGTGGGCGGCAGCACTGGGCGGCGGACCGGTGAACTGAGCCAGCTTTTGTTCCGGTGGCCATTCCTTTGCAAGCTCACGCCTGCAACTCACCCCACCAGCGAGCAGCAGCGCGTTCAACAGCAGCAGAGCCGGCCACAGGGAAGTCTTCATGGCTGTGGCACTTCAGGCACCGTTTGCAGAGGCGGATTCAAGCTAAAAGGCACGAAGTCGTGGTGGAAAGAGTTGATGTGCGACTTTCGTTAAAAGACCACCATGAACAGCTTGCTCGCGGGAGGTAGCAAAACGGCACCGCCAATACCGGGGAGCGCGGCGGTTGCTCTCTCGTTTTTACACACACATTTGGCACACTAATGCTACATTGAGGTAGGTGGCTGCACCTAAATCTCCTCCTCTTTCACTCCAGCCATGTGAGCAGGCTGCTCCTCCTGCTCCTTTTCATCCAGCTGCTGCCGTTGCTGCCGTCCCGCCGAGACGGCTGCCTGAAGCTTGCTGCGAAGGCCGCGGGTGGCGCCCTTGCGCACTGGCACAACAGCAGCAGCAGCAGCAGCAGCGGGTCCGCCATCTGAGTCGCTGCTGGCCAAATCAATCACCTCATCCTTTGCCGCTGCCCTTGCCGTTGTCTTAGCGCCGCCTCGCCCCCGCTTCCTGCCTGCCACCGCTCCTGTTGGACTGCCGTGTTGCAGCAGTGCAGCCGCGGCGTCAGCCTCTGCCCCCATCTGTGCGCCTCCATAATCCTGCTGCAGGCGAACACGGGCCAGCAGACCGCGCAGAAGCAGGCGCCATGCAGCATCCGCCTCTGCATCAGCCTTTGCTTGCTTCCTGGCCTCCCGCTCCCTGCACAAAAAAACAAGAATACACACACAAACACATAGAGCTGAGCAGAATGAATGACCGACACCTGCTACCTCCTGCGCCTGTATATCAACCACGTGTCTCCAACCATCCGCCGTCAGCGGTGCACCGCCACTGGGAAGCGCACACCTCGCGCCCCAGCAGACCAGCTCAAGCTGGCGGCCGCGGCCACCTCTGCGCGCGCACCTCTCCGCCTGGAGGTGTGCGTCCACCACCTCCTGCTCGTGCTCCTGGCAAATGACCACCCCGTCAAACTTGGGCACGCTGCGCCCGTTGACCGCCTCGAACCCGGTCATTGCCTTTACAAAGTCGACCTTGAGGCGCCTGCAGGTCAGCGCGATGTAGGGCAGCTGCAGGTGCACCTGCAGCCACAAAGATACACACGCACACAGAAGTGTGCCCAATGAGAGCGCTGCACAAGGAAAGCGCGGCCGGCAGGCACGCCTGGCCGCACCAATGGTCACCGCTGTCGAGCTGGAACGCAGCGGCAGCTGTGTTGACACTGTGCAGAAGCAGCTGCAGCACGGGCATCTGCCCTCTCAAGCACTTGGGTGCAACTGTGTGTGTGCTGGCCACTCACCGTTCCCACCGGCAGGGAAGGCACAAAGGGCGGCACCTCGATGTTGTCACGTCCAGCAGACCGGGGCACCTTGCCGCCGCTGGCCACCGCGGGCTGCCACTGGCTGGTCTGCCACTTGCCGTACAGGGAGGTGAGCAGTGAGGTGTCTTCCTTGGCTGCCTGCTCGCCGGTTCCCTGAGGGGGGATAAGGGGTGGAGGCAAGTGACGGGCTCAAGAGTCATGCTGGCTAAGGCAAAATAAGGGTAGCAAAGGGCGGACCGGCGGGCAGGCCGACCAGGTGCCAGTGCCGCACAGCATAACACATGCAAGCAGCTTTGAGTGACGCAACAGGTGCCTGCGCCGAGCAGCAGCAGCACACACCTCCTCGCCGTCCTCCTCCTCGCCGCCATCCCGCGCCCAGCCATCCACCTCTGCGACTGCGGCGGCGGCGGCGGCAGCTGCAGTCTTGGACCGAGCCGAGCTGCCCCGCCGCTTGACTCGCTTGTAGGGGCTGGCCAGCTCCTCAGGCCGCACCTCCCAGCCCTCTGTGCGCCACTGCGTGACCGTGTGCAGCTCCTGCAGGTCGCTGCGCTTGAAGTAAGGCTCACCCCTGCACCACAGCCAGCCAGCAGGGCAGCACGAGCAAAGTGGGGCGGCGCGACAAGGCCAGGCGGGATGTGGCGAGTCAGGCAGGTCGGGGCGGAGGGTGGGAGCAGGCATTGGGGGAGCTCACGCACGGAGGGGAGGGGCGGCAGGCACCTGCCTGAGGCTGAGCAGCAAGCGGAGGTGCAGGTAAAGCCGAGCCGGAAGCGAGCCTGGAGGGGAGCCCAGCGGTCGCCCCACACCCCCACCCACACCCACACCCACACACACACCTGTGCATGCCCGCCTTGTCTGCCCCCGGTACTATAGCCTGATACTTGGGTATGTGGCGCTGCAGCACATAGGCTGAGTGGGTGCGGAAGCCGTCCACAGTGCTAGGGATGGAGCGCAGGGCCTGCGGGTGGTAGTGGCGGCGGCAGAGGGGAGGGAGGTGAGTGCATGCAAGGCGGTAAGTGTGTGTGTGCGTCTGAGGATTGGGAGAACAGAGTGAAAATCAATGCTGCCCCACATGCCACGTGCGAGGTGCCACCTCATCGCATCTCACCCGCTGTGCACGCTCTGCCAGCTCAGCATCCTCACGCTCCGCCGCCAGCTGCACCGCACCACGGTCTGCGGCTTCAGCCTGCCGCTGCCGCTTCCTGGCCACAGCGGCGGCTCGGGGGCCCAAGTCCTCTCGAGCTGCAGCCCCTGCTTTGCTGCCACCCTTGCCGCCGCCATCCTTGCCACCGCCACCGCCGATGGCTGTGTTGGTGGCGGCGATGACGTTTGCCTGTGCAGCCAGGCTGGCGGCATGCTGGAGCTCTTTGAGCGGCGCCAGCGTTTGCCGCCACCACTCCTCGTCTCGTTTCTGGCTGGCCACAGCCCAGTTGCTGGTGTAGCTGCAGGTACAGGAAGTACGGTGGGGAGGGGTGCTGCAAAGAGTGTGGCCAGGCATGCCAATAAGCAGCATAGGACCAGGCAGGCTGCGGAGCCCTGCATCCAGCCCTGCATGCTGCTGCGACACAGACACACACCACCACCACCACCAGCACAGCCCACCCACCGTTGAGTGACGTCCTTGGCGCCGCCGCCCGCCAGCGCTGTCACGTAGGCCAATGGCTGGCAGTGCTTGGGCAGGTTTGCCTCCACCAGTGCGACTGAGTCCACCTGCAGGGTGAGCGGGTCGACGTGCACCCACCTGCAGGCACAAGCAAGGCACAGCACAGCAGAAATCGGCATGTCAGGCACAGCAGGCACAGCACACGGCATGCGCAGCACAGCAGGGCTGACCAGGTGTCGCTCTTAATGTGTTGACAACCCCTGATTATCAAACACTGACGCACCTGCCACCCGCCGCTGCCGAAACATTGCTGCCGCTGGTGCACGGCTCAGCGCCAAAGTCCCAGCAGAACACCTCCAGCCAGCACTGCCCCACATCTGGCCGCTGCTCATTTAGGGTCGCGCCGCCAACTGCCACACTGCCACTGCCACCGCCATCACGGGCCGCTGCAGCTGTGGGTGAAGCCGGCGAATCCGCAGCACTTTTCCCGTTGGTCCCTTTGGCGGTAGCTGCCTTCCTGCCTCGCGTCACTGCCTTGGGCTGGCTTGGCGCTCCTGCGCCTGCATCTGCTGCTGCTGTAGCTGCTACTGGCAGAGGCGGCGCCGGACTGGCATGCTGGGCAGCTGCTGCTTCAGAAGCTGCCAGTGCTGCCGCCAGCTCAGCTTCTTCAGCTAGGTCACCCTTGCGCTTGCGCCTGGCCACTTTTCTCCGCTGCTCTTCCTGCCCTGCCTGCTCCTCATCCACCGCTTCAGCGCTGTCCACAGCCGCACGAAAGGCTGCTGCTGCTGCCGGTGCCGAGCTGGATTGCCCCTTCTTATCGAGTGCGCTGCCGCTGCTCATGCCCGTGAGACCCGCACAGATGCCCGCTGCTGTCAACACAGAGGCTGCAGCGGGCGGCTGGGCCCGTGCCTCTCTGCCGCCCTTCCCTCCGCTCCCCGGCTTGCCGCGCCCCCGGCCGCAGCCACCGCCACCACTGCCGCCAGGCGGCTCAAAGGAAAACGCAAAAGCGCTGCCGCTGGTGCTGCCACGTGCTGTGCCGCCACCGCCACCCGCGTCCCTGGCCGCCCTGCGCTCCTTCCATGCTTTCTTCTTCAGCTGGTGCGCTCGGTTGTCATCCACCACCATCTGGTTGCCTGCCGGCAGCGTGTGCTGGCGCACACCCTTGAGGCTGGCCGCCATGCCAGGTGAAACCCAGTAGACGGGTGACGCGTCTGGCAGGCTGCACTGCCGGGCAACCAAAGCCCGCTGCGCATCCACAGCAGCCGCCAGGCGCCCGCTCATCAGCTCTGCAGCTGCAGCGGCCACGTGCCGCGCGGCAGCCAGCATGCCAGGAGATGCTGCACAAGCAGCGGGGCCGCCGATTGCTACTCCGGCCGGTGGCAGCGGGACAGCTTGAGGCAAGTATGGGGCTGCGGCGGCGCCAAACTGCTTGGAGAACATGGCCAGGGCTCGCTGCGACAAGCGGTCGGCATCTGCAGGCAGGCAGGCATGGGATGGCAGGGAGGCGTGGGTGCAGGCCTGCACGCTCAGCACCTGCGCCTTGCTCGCCTGCAAGATGCCCCAAACAGCCACCAACAGCCACCATCAGCCGGCAGACCCCGAAACAAACATGCAAAGCAGATTCCCTGTGGCACACGCTTCAGTCACCACACCACACAGCATCACACTCGCCTGTGGGCCTAAGAGGGGAAGCATGCAGGGCGCACACAAGCCGCACCGAGGCGCCCTGAGCCCGCAGCAGCGCCGCAAACACGGCCACCAGCTGCTCGCCGCCGCACCGCCGCTGCTCCACCGCCTCCCGCAGCTGCTGCACGGCCCGCGGCAGGCCAGTCGCTTGCAGGAAGGCAGCCGCCACCGGGTCCTCCCCACCGCCGCCAGGCAGCGGCCTCAGCCTGAAGGTGCGGTGCAGCCAGGAGAGCTGCTGTCGCACGCCACGTAAGCTGACGGCAGCGGTGCTCAGCACCTCTCCTTCGTACAGCTTTGCCTCCGGCCCCGGCTCCAGCAGGGACACCAGCTGCGCCTGCAGCAGCGGGTCACCTGCGGCGGCATCCAGCTGGCGGCCCCGCGCCAGCAGGCACAGCAGGTGCGTGCGGTGCAGCAGCTGGGCCCGCAGGCGGTCCACCTTGGTCACTCCCAGCCTCCTGGGGCCGCCCGGCTGGGTGGGCCGGCGGGAGGGCTTGGGCTGGTCGTGCTCGCTGTCCAGGCTGATGGTCAGGCCTTCTGTTTTGCCTTCTGTCCTGTCGCCTGCCGCAGCATCACCCTCCTCCTCCTCCTCCTCCTCCTCCTCGCCGCCCTCTTCCCCCCAAGCATCCTCCCACTGCTCTTCGTCGCTCCAATCCTGCTGTGCTTGCGCCTGCTGGTAGGCGGCTGCGCCCTCATCGCCGCCGCTGGCGCCCTTGACAGCTGCAACGCCTTGTGGTGCCTCAGCTGCTTCCTCCTCTGGCCCCTCTACCTCGTCTCGCCCCGCCACTGCAACAGCACCGCAGGCTCCTGGCAGCTGCTGCTGGCGGGCCCCAGGCAGGCCAGGCATCAGCCCTGCGGCTGCTGCGACTGCTGTAGGGGGCAACAGTAGGGGTGGCTCTATTGACCCGCTGAACTTGGCTCGCCGTCTGGACGCCTTTTTCAGGAACTGCGTCACATTCTGCCCGCTCGCATTTGCAAGGGTCTCTGCACGATGACAGGAGGCAGTAGTTAGGCATACTCTTGCAGCAGTTCACAAACACAGCACACTTTACAGCATCTCCAGCCGCAGATCGCGTACCAGACGCTCCGTTTTCGAGCACCCCCACGACGCGTGCCGCTTCCGCTGCCGCCAGGCGCGCCCGTTTCGGAGCCATGCGTGAACAATTGATTGATGGGGCCTCAGCAGTCAACCCGCAATTGGTGGTGATGCTTTTATTGCGTCACACAGAGGCACAGGACGTTCACAGAATCCGTGAGCTTCGGTCCGCCAGCCCACACGCCCATCCAGGCCCTGGGGCGTGGCAGGATGAACGTGGAGCAATGGTGCGCGATCAATTGGCGGGAATTGAGGCATGGACTTTGTACTGCTCCAGCTAGGAATCGGGCCGAGACTCCCTTCGGTGCCGTTCGTCTGCCATTCACCGCTGCATATATCGTATCTCACAGCAACAAAGGCTGGTGCTGTTTGTTCCAAAGAATGGGGTCCTGCTGCGGCAAGCAAAGTGCAGGCCCAGACGCTGAGATATACCAGAGAGCGCAGCGCAGCCGGCTCCCCGACACCGAGGCCGACAGACAAGCGCGTGCGGCAGCGGCAGCAGCGGTGAGACACTCACTCCGCCTTCCGCCGCGTGCCTCTTCTTGAAAAACACCGTGTCTGCACCCTCGCACACGCCCCACCCACACTACGGTGCAGGCGGAAGCACGGCAGCAGCAGTGGGCCAGCTCTGCGGCCGGCAAGGCGACGTTGAAGAGCGTGCAGCAAGTGAAGGACGAGCGGGCGCGCGGGCGGGCGGTTGACAAGGACACCAACAGGGACTGGCTGACGTGAAGTCAGGGCTGGAGGCGCGCTGCATGGCGGTCAATTCCTGGCATGCTCGGCGCCTCTGTTGTTTGCCCACCTCCTGTGTGCCTCCCCTCTTGTACCTGTACACACATGTTGCTGCACTTTGCTGCACTGCCTGCCTTTTGTTGTTGATCCTTTTGCCACCAAAGACCTCCTGTAGCTGCATGAACTACTGCTTTGCAACACTGGCACAGGGATGAACAGATAGAAGGATAAGCAGGAGCCAAGGTTTGTGGTGGCCGGAACACACATGGCCGGCGCACTACCCGGCTGAATCTTGTATTCGCTCCCGGTGCTGCAAGGTCTGGCGCCGCTTGTCAGCAGGCAGCGGCACGCAGGGGCACAGCCTGGCGGTGGCGGCGTGCTTGGCGCTGCAAGTGGATGCCTTCTGCAGGAGGCAGGGGAGAGTGGCGGGCACATTGCACATATCGGCACATCTGAGCATTGGACCACCCTGGACCACCCTCAACCAAGAAGGCTGCAGCGTCTGGTGCCTGCTCTGCCTACCCTCCTGATTGACTGAGACCCTCCTGCACTGGGCCTCACACACCCAGCCTGCACCTCGCTGCACCTTGCCTGCGTGATGAGGCAGTACTGGAACAGCGTCTGGTTGGCGGCGGCCACGTAGGCGGGCACATCGGGACCCAGCTCCACAGTGCAGCCATGCTCGCAGGGAAAGTGCTTGCGCAGCACTGCAGGGGCTTGCGAGCGAACAGTCGTAACATGCAGAGGCAGCAGCAGGCCCGGGCTGCGGCGCCCCTGGCGGCGGCGATGGGCTGTCGCCCGGCAGCCGGCCCCGGGGCACTGTGCCCAGGCCCCAGCAGGGCCCGGGCGATTGCAGGCCCTCATCCCTGCACCCTTTGAGCAGGTCCCCGCTGCTTTGCCTGCCCAGACATATGGAATATGGAAGACCAGCCCTCCCACCTGAGCAGGTGTTGAGCCACCAGAAGTCGTTCCTGCCGCACAGCATGCCGCGCTCAGCACACACATCCACGCAGTTTTGGTGCTGCCGCCCCGCCACCGCCTGCATGCCCTCGCTGGCCCGCACCCGCTCCGCCTCGGGTATGAGGGGGCAGAAGCGGCGGTCAGCCATCAGGAAGCGAGCACCCCTGCGGCACACCGGGGTCAGGGCTGCGTGTGGGGGGAGCAGTGTTGCAGCAGCATGGAGCAGTGGCTGCGGCCTGCGTCAAAGCCTCGACCACAACACGCTTCATGCCGAGCAGGCCGCTCACATCCAGGGTATGGAGGCAACATGCTGGAAGTGGGCCCTGGGGAAGGGCCACAGCTTCATGCGAGCCGCCAGGCGGGTGTACTGCTCGAAAGTGTAGTACACAGCGTACACAGCACCCGGGCGCGGCTTGGCAGCCGTCCTACGCCCCGCGCCGACCTGGCCCTCCCAGGGCTCCGCCGCCGCCAGCTGGCGCCGCATCTCGGCGGCATATGCGGGCTGGAGCAGGTAGGAGAGGTCACCCCAGAGGGAGACCTGCAGGGGGAGGGTGCGTGCCGGGCAGGGGTGCAGCCAGGCACAGAAAATAACATGTGAAGCCCATATGCGCGCCTGGCCCCACAGTTGGCGCAGCCATAGGCCATGCAGCAGCCAGGGGGAGCACACACGCGCAGCTGCCCTGCTTTCACCCAGGCAGCGCACGCACCGTCTGGTTTTGGTTCCAGCCCATGGTTTTGAGGTAGCGGCGGAAGGCCTGCTTGTTCATGTTGGCACCCTCCTGCGCTTGCAAATAGCAGGCAACAGGCGGGTGTGGAGTGGAACCACTGGCAGAGAGAGAGAGAGCGGGCAGCAGGAACGGTGAACGCACCGCCCCATGGCATCAACAGCACAGGCGCCCGAGCAGGCTGTAACAAGTCACCCAGCCAGCACCCACCCCCTGTCACATGTGGCCCCTCCCCAGCTCACCTCCCCAATGTTTTTGTTTCGGTTGACCTCAGGCACAATGCAGTCCCTGCCCCCCGACACCTCATCATCCCGCATCCAGTGGTCCTGTTGGGTAAATGGTGGGAGGGGTGGGGGTGAGGGTTGAGCAAAGGGAGCAGCAGGGTGGTGGCGAAGGCGGTGAGGAGAGCGCTTCAGCACTGGCGGTATCTGCCAAGTCGCCTGCCTTGCAACGGAAACTTGTTGTTGGGCCGACGCCCAGCAAGGCGGCGCAAGCCACCTAGGAGCCGCAAGGCATTCAGCTGTGAGCGATGACCAAGGGTCCACCGCACCAGCAGCCCCCCCCCCTCTCCCCCGGCCACCCACCCAGTGGTCCAGCGGCCAGCTGGGCCCCAGCTCCAGCCACAGCTGCCGCTTCATCATCCACCCCAGGCCTGCACAGAGCAGACACACTCAGCTGCTCTCAGACACTCACACACACACATGTGGCACCATGCCCTCCAGGCCCCCGCAAAGCAGCCACCTCCCCAGCCAGCCAGGCACCCACCCGGGAAGTATGATGTGCGCAGCAGGCGGCTGACATTCCATTCGTGCGAGGCGGCAAAGCCGTTGTCGTTCCAGCTGGAGACGCACCACAGGGTGGGGTCGGCATCCAGCAGGGGGGCGGTGGCTCGGAAGTAGAGCAGGAAGTCTGCAGTGGCAGGTGGGTGGGTGGTGGTGGCTGGTGAGGCACAGCAGGCAGCACCACAGGACTAAAGGCAGAAGCGCGGCGGGCGTGCACAGCTGCCTGTCTGATACCGGCAGCTGCATCGACCACTGGCCAGCACCAGCACTGCCACCCAGGCAACGCGTGCCCCAGTCAATGAGCCCACACAATGGCCCACCAGCCAGCCAGCCACCAGCCAGCAGCAAGTCATCAGTCATTCACCAGCACGTCACCATCCACCCACGCACCCACCCCCTGCCACCCACCCGGGCTGAACAGCATGTCGTCCTCAACCACCACCACGTGGCTGTGACCCCTCTCCAAAAAAACACGGTCCAGCCCCCACTTGTAGTGCTGAGCCAGCCACGCGTGCCCCGCCTGCGCGCCGCCCAGCTGCGGCACACGCGGCTGCTTCTGCCACAGCTCAAAGCCGCGAGCGCGGCGTGAGAACTCGGGAGCTAGGCCGGCTGCTACCCCAGCCACGCCTGACTCGTTGCCATCCTGTGAGAAGGGAGAAGGGGCAGCGAGGGAGTGCACGTGCACGTGAGGGCCTGTAGCAGTACAGACGGCAATTGGAAGAAAGGCGCATGACACGTGGCTGAGTGGTGCCGTGCCTGCCCACCTCCCTGTCACCGCCCCTGCCATTTGTACTGATGTACGCCCCCCCTTCCCTCCCTCCCGCCGGCGCACCAACCTGCGACACATACACCGTGTGCGCCTCCAGCCCGCTCAAGCCCAGCAGTGACTGCAGCGTCTGGTTGAGGTAGGCGGCTCGGTTGTAAGCAAACACAATGATGGCAGGATTGTCCAGTGCCGCTGTTCCGCCTGCTGCAAGGCCCTCTGATCCATTGCTTCGACCAGCATCATCGTTGTGCGCCCGGCTCTGCTGGTCTAGCTGCGTGGCTGCAAGCTTGCCAGACTCCAAGGCGGCATTGCTGGCCTGTCGGGCCAGCGCACGGCGGCGAAAGCCACGGTGGCTGATGTCACGGAGCTGCTCCAGCTGGCCATGCGTCCACAGCAGCTGAAAGGCAAACAGCGCCACGAATATGAGCAGCGTCGACAGTGCTGCCCGCTTCGGCGACATTGATTATGGGCGTGGGCTTGGCAGGTACTCGGCGCCGCCCCCGCTGCCGCCGTCGCCGCCGCGGCAGTAAGGGCTGATCGGATCGGATCAGTCGCTCTGGAAGATCTGCTGACCCCGCTGGACGTTGTGGAGTAGCCTGAGCTGGAGGGGCAGCTCTTGAGGAGCGACAACACGCTCCTCCCACTGTGAGAGCAATTGGCGTGTGTGTGTTTCGTTGATGGTAATTGCACAGTGCTGGTGCGGCACATCATGATCGGAAGCGTGAAATTCAATGGCGGTACAAGTTGCAAATTCAGGCTGAAATCGCGCACCAAGCGATCCACAATCGCGAGGCATGCTCTGCAGTGCATCGACAAGCACGCAGGGCAATGCGCGAAGCGTGCTTGAATTTCCAATTCGGTTCCACCGCCTTCAAAGTCGCGCACCCCCTCCTGTCCATTGTATCCGAACCCGAAGATGAATTCACAGCCAATTCAATCAGCAAGCTGTCCCATGCCGCCGCAATCACCGCCGTTGCCTCGTGGCAAAACACCGCCACCGGCCAAACGACGATTCTCAGGTGTGCATCCGCAGCCTGCGAAGTCCACTTGCAAGTCTGATAGCTGCACATCGAACATGACCAATGTCGTGCACCTGCAGCGCTGATGACGACGGCCGCCTGAAGCTGTGGCACTGCTGCGCCGCCCCCGTCTCGCTGATACCGGTGCGCTGCTGCCCTGCTGACCTTGCTTGGCGGCGTGCCCTGGCTGTCCCTGTCTTAATAGCAGCCAGACATCTCCCACTGTGTCGCTGCAGGCAGGCAGCCACCTCCTGCATCGTGGTGCCGCCATCAACTGCCTGGCACTACACTCTGCGACCGGCCTGCTGGCCACTGCCAGTGCTGACGGCCGCGTGATGCTGTGGGACCTCCTCAGCCTCCTGCAGTGCTCGGCAGGGCGGCACGCGGCGGCGCAGCGGGGCTGCCTGTCGCACCATTGCGACATCACCCACTGCAGCCTGTCCACCTGCGGCACCTTCCTAGCCAGCTGCGCAGCAGACGGCTGCCTGCGGCTTTGGCACACTGCGACCTGCCGGCTGCTGGCCGAGCTGCCGCTGCAGGCCCGCTCACCTTCTTTCCTGCCGTGTGATGCCGCGGCCCTGCTGCTGGTGGCTGAGCAAGGCCTCGAACAGTGCGGCCCTGTGCTGCTCGATCTGTCGGCCATTCCAGCCTGCAGACAGTACTGCGCAGCTGTTGCGGCAGCGGGACGCAGCATGCGGAGTCCGACACGCGTTGCTGGCAGGGGCAGCCCCGGCGGCGGTGGTGCACAGGTGCCGCCACGCCCCTCTGTGCGGCAGCAGAGAAGCGAGGCTGCGCCTGCCAGCCGTACGCTGCGCCTGGGCAGCGGCGGCAGCTGCCAGCGGGGTTCCGCTCTGTGCGCCACAAGCAGCAGGCGGCGGCGGCAGCAGCTGGAGGAGGCCGTGGCAGAAGACCAGGCAGCAGCAGCAGCAGTAGAAACAGAAACAGAAACAGAGACAGCAGCAGCAGCAGCAGCAGCAGCAGCAGCAGTTTTGGTTATGCCGCCACATCAGCAGTCCGTTGCAGCCTGGTCAGCGTGGTGCGACCAGAGATCACCCACCAGCCCAGCACCCAGCCAACAGGAGTGTTGCGTGCCTGCCGCCGCAGTGGCGGCACGGTATGAGGAGCCTGGCAGCAGCTGTGGGGCGGAGTGGGACGTGGCGAGTCGCAGCTTTGTGAACCGACAGGGCGGTCACACCTTGCCGGCCCACACGCTGCTGCCTCTGCCAGCCTCACTCCACGTGCTGAGTGTGACTGGCAAGGGGGAGGCCAAGCTGTGGCCAGTCAGCGGCGGCAGCAGCCCCAGCCTCTCTGGCTGCAGCGGCAGCGCTGTCTGCTGCACGCTGCTTCCTAGCAGCACCGAGCAAGAGGGCGGTGTGGTTGCCCAGCCAACCATCAGCTCTGACGGCCGTTTTGTGGTGTGTGGTATGCAGAGCGGCTGCCTGGTGTGCTGGGATCTTCTTGAGCTGCAACGTACTTCGCACCTGCCCCTCAACCGCAAGCTGGGCAATGCAGCGGCTGCCTCCTGCTGGTCTGACCAGCCGCTGACAGCCGTTGCACTGAGTGCCTGTGGGACGCTTGTGATGGCTGGGGACGCAGCAGGGAGGCTGATGGTACGGTGGCGCTGACGTCCTTTGCATAAAGAAGAGCGTTCACCCATGCTTGCAAGTGCTTGCTGCGCTTGCTATGACTGAGCTGGACTGTTCTACTCTTCAAACTGTTTTCAACAGCTATATGTTACAAGAGACCAGTGTTCTTCGAGGGCAACAGCACTAGTGCAACCATGGTCATGCAGGTGGGCAGGAGCTGGGGAGCTGGCAGCAACATGGTTTTTTTGTATACATGTTTGTTGGTTGGTTGGGGTGCAGTGCGTTGGGACAAAGGTGCAGTGCGTTGGAAGTAAAAGGGGAGAAGGCAGCAGGGCGCCTCTGCTGGACGGTGCATTGCAATGGGACAAAGCGGGAAGCGGGATGGTCAGGATCTTCTCATCTGAATCTGCTGGCCCACGTCAGTCGTCCAGGGGGCAGTCGATGGGGGTACCCTCCGCCTCCTCCCAATCAGAGTCACTGCCGTGACCCGAGGCGATGCGCTCGGCTGCGCGGCGGGCAGCCTCCTGACGCTCGAAGGCTGCCAGCTGCTCAGGGCTGGCGGGCGCCTTGCCCTTGTCAGCTGGCTTAGAGTCGGCTGAAGGCAACTCTGCGCGAGCCTCTTCCGCTGGCGACTGGTCTGCTGGCGCAGGGTCCTGGGCGGGGCTGAAGGTGGAAGTGGGGGTGGCGGTAGCGGTGGCAGGATCAGTGCTTGGGCCAGTTGACTCGTCGAGCTGCGGCTTCTGCTGCTGCGGCTCCTGCTCCTGCTGCGCAGGCGGTGAGGGCCCCTCCACTGGAATGGTGCGTGGCTGGCTGGCCTGCGCCTGCTTGCTTTTTGCAGCGGCAGGCTGCTGGCTATCAGCTGGTGCTTGCCGCTGCTGGCGCCCGGTGGCGGCGGCGCGCTGTTTCTGCATCGCCTGCTGCTGCAGGCGCTGGCAGAAGGAGGGAGCAGAGCTGTCGGGGTTTGCTGAGCTGTGTCCAGCCTGCAGGGAGGGGGATGGAGGTGATGGGGCAGCGTGGTCAGCAATGGTGCGTCACGTGTCATGTGCGAGTCTGGGAGGCAAGAGCGACAAAGCAGAGCAAGCGCTGTGTGCACTGTTGCGCACCGGCTGTGGTTGACTGGCGCGAATGCTGTTGCTCAGTTGGGCCAGCTGCGCCAGCTGGGACAGCAGAGCCTCAGCAAACTGGGGGCCGGTGATGGCGGGTCGGGCGGAGGCAGGGGGTGCTGGGCGGGAAGCGGGGGCAGGAGGGGCAGGGGGGGAGCTAGGGGCCGGAGCGGCAGGCGCTGGGCGGGCAGCGGGGGCGGGGGCGGGCGTAGGGGCGGGGCGGGGTGTGGGAGCGGTAACTGGGCGCTCAACCACCACCTCAACACGAACGCTCTGTGGCTCGGGCCGGCGGTACGGGAAGCGAATGGACAGGAGGCCTGCCTCCAGGCGGGCTGTGATGCGCGCCGTGTCGATGTGGCCGCCCAGCTCCAGGGTGTGCCTGAAGGCCACCGGGCGCTCTGCAAGCAGTGGCGAGCGGGTGAACAAGGTGCACAGCGGGGTCAGCAGTGGTGAGAGATGTCTCTTGTGGGCCCAGGGCAGTGCAGGCACGTCGTGCGGGCAAGCAGTGCAAGGTTGCGGCAGCTCACCAGCAGGCCAGTAGTGCTCTGTGCCGGGGTGGAAGGCTGTGATGGTAAAGGCAGCGCCGTCCAGTCGGAGCCTGCGGCAGAGAGAGGTGTGACGGGCAGAGTAGGTGTCAGCAGAATGAGCACAGGCAGGCATACACCAAACTAAAACCAGGGTGAAAGTGAGACAGCGGCACGTATCCAGAATGCCCCGTGAGATACCCACCTCATGTCATCCGGAGTGAAGGAGCGGCCCAAGGGGCACTGCGCCAGCACACCATCCTCTGAGCGGGAGATGTGGACCTCAGGCACGGCACGTCGGAGCGAAACGGAGGGGCGGGGCGGTGCAAGGCGGTAGGTGTAGCCGGCGGCGGGAGCCTGGGCGGGACTCAGGCGGGGACTCAGGGATGCAGATCGCCCGCAAGGGTACGTCGAGCCGGGCATGGCGGTGCTGTTGTAGTAGAACGGCGAGGAATAGCCGAAGAGGTCTCGCTGCCATGCGGCAGGGCCTTCGGGGTGGAAGAGCAGGGCCATATCGCGGCGCGGTTGGCGGGCAGGGGCGCACGGGGTTGCGGAGTGAAGGTGAAATGAAATGAGCGTGCAAGGAGGGAGTTTTTAAGGAGTTCTTACGGAGGTCTAGATAGTTCCTGTACCACCCATTTGTGAGGTTCCAGCACCTTCTGAATGCGTGGTAACACTCCGATGCCTCAAATGCGCACATCGCGCTTATTGTTGCCTTATCGTTGCCGCCTGCCTCCCCAAAGCTGCCGCCGCCGCTGCCGGTACCGCGTTGCAATCCGGACATTTCACAGCACACTTCACTGCAAGCAGTCCACAGTCCACAATGTGATTGTTTCACAGCTCCTCCTTCGACGTTGCTGCTGCTTGTGCTTCTGCTGCTGCTGCTGCCGCCGCTTGCTCCTGTTGCTGCTGCTCAATCAGCTCCCGCTGCACTTGGTCGAGGATGCCGTCGGAGAGTGGCAGCCCCGCCGCAGCTTCATACGCGAGAATGGTGTCCTTCAACTGCAGGGGGAGCAAGATGTGGCAAGGCAAAGCAGCAGCACATTCTCACCCATGCACCAGCAGGATAGATACACCTCGCTACCCGTACACCGTGCCTGCGGCAGTGCTGTCGCATTGTAACGCCTCACCAGCCAGCTGCTTCACCGCCCCGCTCACCTCCACCAGCAGCGGCGCCAGACCTTGAGTGTATGCTGGCCACTTGCGCAGGGAGCTGCTGTAAATGGGCTTCTTCACCTGCATGCATGACACATGGGTGTGAGTGCATGGGTGGAAGGCTGTCAACCAGAGAGAGAAGTGACGCACAGCAAGGCTGACGAGGAGAGAATCAACCAGGGAGTGGCCGGTCGCTATGCTGGGCACCACTCAAGCAGCCCAACCAGGCAAGGCAGCACACAGGTGCCCCGGAAGCCACCTGCAGCTGGCTGGCCGTCTGCACGGAGCGTTCGTTTTCGTAAAAGCGGAGGAAGGCGGGGTCCCAGGGCAGGCGGCAGTGCTCCACAAGCTTGCGAGTGGTAGCCTCCTGCAGGCACAGGGCATGGAGGCCACGAGGTTGGCTCAATGGCGACACGCCTTACGGCTGAGACACTCTGGTGTGCACGTGGTCTGCCCCAGTGTGCTGGGTGCCAGCTCACTCGGCCCGCGTGCCTGCCTGCCAGCCTGGAACCACCACAGCGGCAGCCTACGCATCCACCTCCATCCAGTCAGCTCACGCATGCCCTCGCCCCCCCCCCACCTGGTCCTGCACCATGTGGGCGTAGTGCAGGTGCAGCACCCGGCCAGGCAGCACCCGGTCCCACAGCGCCATCAGCCTGTGGTGCGCCCTCACATGGGACGCAACGTCTGCGGGGGCGGCGGCAGGCGGCAGCGCAAGAGGGCACAGGATCAGGGCGAGGGTAAGACGCTGAAACACGGGATCCCGTCGCTGCAGAACACGATGCTTGTGCGCTTCGCTGTAACAGCTAAGCTCCTGCCTCGACACCAGCTTGGCGGTGCACGCCGGCGGCTAGTGTGGCCAGCTCCACACAAGCTGACAGAGGGGCCACTCCCCTTTGTCAGAGCCATTCACTCGCCCCACCCAGGGTGCAGGTGCCGCCCACTGCCATCACTCACTTGTGAGGTTGAAGCTCCAGGGCACTTTGTCCGGGAAGAAGCTCTGCTGGAAGGCAGACAGCGCTGCATCTGCCGGGTGCCGCACTGCATGCACCAGGCACGCATTGGGCATCATCAGCGCAATGTGGCCCACCAGCCACGCATTGCTGAGCGCCTTGTCCACCAGCCAGCGGGAGGAGCGGGACTCGGGCGGGATCTTGCTCCGCATGCCAGCCAGGTAGGTGCGGCGGAAGCCGTCCAGCTGTGCGCGTGTCACGGTGCCGTTGCCCTCTGCGGGGTGAAGAGCAGAGGGAGGCAGGGGTGGCCACATTGGCGACTGTGCTGTGCAGGTAACGTCATGACAGCGCAGAACAACCTCGAACAAGAATGCGGCGGGGCAGGGCAGGGCAGGGCAGGGCTGGGGGTGGGGGTTGCTGAGTGCCTCTCAGCATGCCGGGCAGTGCGTGCGGCACTCACTGATGAGGGCCTGCAGTTTGCCTGTCACCGAGCGCAGGCTGCTGTGCTCCCCGGCCCCGTACACCTGGGGGTGACTGCGGGTCAGGTGGGCGGCGAGGGGGCGGCAGGGGGGTGAGTGTGCTGCGGCAGAGTGCTGGCTTTGTCACGGCTCCTCCTTGGGTAGCCATGAAAGTGACAGCAAGGATGGAGCACGACCAGCTGGCATGTGCCCCCCCCTGAAAAAGAAGCGCCCCCTCGCAGGCCCACCTGGAAAGGATCTGTTCTGCCAGGGTGCTGCCGCTACGGGGCAGGCCCATCACGAAGATGGGAATCATCTCCTCACCCTCACCATCACCATAACCCCGCCCGCTGCTCCCCCCGGTGCCTGCCCCCAGGCCCTGCCCAGCCGCCCCTGCAGAGTCACCGCCGTCGGCTGCACCATTTGGCTGCTGGCTGCTGCCCGCTGCCCCCGCCACCGCTTGCTGCGCCCCTGAGCCACCCTGTGCAGGCGGCAGCTCCACAGCTTCACCATTTGCCTGCTGCTCCTCCTGCGGCTGCTCTGGGGCCACAGCTTGGACGAACTTGAGGGGTGAGGGGAAGAGCTGCTCCACGTCATCAACCATCTCCTGGAAATCCTTCTGCTTGTAGGTGTGCTTGGAGTAGTGCAGCACCTTGGCCCTCGCCAGCGCCTGCCACGCCGCGCCATACCGCCTGCACACCAAGCACCGTACAACATCGCACGCATCAGCAGTATGTGCGGCACGGTTCACAGCGGCAGGCAGGCATGTGTTGCAGCAGTATGTGCGGCACGGTTCACAGCGGCAGGCAGGCATGTGTTGCGGCGGTATGTGAGGCACAACACCGCAGAGCAGATGTGGCGGGTGGGCCACCCCCCCCCCTTGCTCACTTGCGGGCGTGGAGGCCCCTGTGGAGGGCGTAGTACAAGCGGTGCATGTCCGGCACCGCATCCACAGGCTTTGTGTCGTTGACTTCTGCCCGTTTTATCTTCATCCAGGCACAACTGTTGACGGAGACGGCAGCCGCCGCTGCGGCTGCACCCGGCTCTGCCTGTGCGTCAGTGGCGGCAGCAGCAGGTGCGGACTCCGCCTGCTGGGTGGCGGCAATGGTGGCGGCACCGGTGTAGCCAATCTCCCGCTCGAGGTGCACAGCGCACTTCAACGCCGCATCCAGCTGCTGCTCTGCAGGGGGATGGGCGGGAGGCGGCGTGAGCAGGAAGCAAAGGGTGGCTGGCGAGCTTTAAGCGGCACTCAGGTGCTGAGATCAGGGCTAAGCGTTGTGTAGGGTTGTGGATGCCTGCCGCCAGGCCGCACCTGAGAGCTGCGACAGCTGTGCCAGGCCCCGAAGGAAGTTGGGTGTGGAGGGGATGAGGGGTGCCGCTCGCAGCGCGCCCTCCAGCAACGCGTTGGCCTCATCCTCCCTGCCCAGCTGCCGCCACAGCGCCGCCACGTCCAGCAGGCTGCCCAGAGCGGCGGCGGCATGCTCCCGTGCCTTGCTGGTTGGGCCCACTGAGGGGGTGCCAGCCTCTGGGTTGGCAGCCCAGGCCTTGAGCTCAGACTCAAACACCTGAGTTGCCGCCTCTGCCATCTCCCGAGCCTTGTCCACACGACCCAGTGCATTAAGCAGCTTGGCGTGCTCCACCAGCAGCTGGCCGCGGTGCACCGGCACGGCGGTGGCGGTCGCCGCTGCGCGAGTCAGGCAGTCGAGCATGCTGATAGCTGTGCGCTCAGCGGGCAGGCTGCTCTCGGCTTTCTTCACCACGCCTTTGACCATCTCCTTAGCAAGCCGCACCATGGCCACCGTCTGGTTAGCGTTTGCTCCATGCTGGGCCTGTGTCACGAGACGCTGCAGACGCTGATGTGGGGGCAATGCTGCTGCTTTCTTGTCCCCGCTGGGAGCGGCGGCGCTTGGCGAGGCGGCACCGCCGCCTACTGGGGTCTCGGCGGCAGCCTGCAAGCAAACAAGCGGGTCAATCGAATTCCGCAACCACCGGTGATACAAGGCTGCTGTCATGGGTGGGCGGGAGGCCGACGCCCGAGAGATGGCAGTTGCGCCCGCCGCGTACCCCGCAGGCCGCCAACGCCAGGAGGACCAGCAGTGAGTGTCGCATGCTGCATGCCGCAAGCGGGTGTGGCGATCGTTAAAGTTGTTGCCGCCGAAAGCAGTACCGTACTGCTCAATGAAGAGTAAGGGACAAGGTCTCCTGCAATCGCATGGCGCCTGTTAAGGCATCGGGAGCGGCACAGCATCGGTTGCGAGACAAGCAGGCAGGCTGGTGAGCTCTTCACCTCGGCCTTACGCTGCCTGGGCATCCGATCCCTGTGCAGCACAATGCCGATTCAGCCATCCTGACATCATGCCTGCGCCACCGCCACTGCCGACGCCCGCTCCCGCCCTTTTCGCCGCAGAACGGCAAATGACGTTCTTCGATGTGCCAGGCGCCGACGAGTACGAAGTGGAAGAGGAGGTGGGACACGGCACGTTTTCAGAGGTGAGTACGATCACATGGCTTGACCCGATGCCGCCCCAGGTGGCGTCTTTCAACGCTGCCCCAACCGCCACCTGCGCAGGTGCACAGGGCCCGCCACCGCACCAGCGGGGACGTGGTGGCCCTGAAGCACATGTTTCTTCAGGAGGAAGGTGTGCTGCCGCTGCACGTGCAGCGTGAGCTGCAGCTGCTGCGCAGTGTGCGCCACCCCGCAGTCATCGGCTTACTGCAGGTCAAGCAGCAGGTACATTGGAACGGCACATGTGTGCAGCACACAACTGCTTGGGCACTCAGGTGGCCACACTGCGTGCAGCATCGTCACCTCACCATTCGCTTCGCCACACGCAGCTCAGCGCTCCTGTTTTCTTCCAATTAATGCTGCGCAGGGCTTCTCCGTGGCGCTGGTGCTGGAGCACTGCCTGATAGACTTGCGCTTGCTGCTCGTGCGGCTGCGCGGTGCACCCCTGGACGCCGCAGTCACCAAGACCATAGTCCAGCAGCTGCTGCAGGCGCTGGCCACATGCCATGCCGCAGGGTTCGTGCACCGCGATGTGGCACCGTCAAATATCTTGGTGGCACCCTCGGGTGCCGTGAAGCTTGCGGATTTTGGGCAGGCACGGCGGCTGCCAACAGCATACGGGGCGGCAGCGGCAGGAGCAGCACAAGCAGCAGCAGAGACAGCAGGGCCCACAACCTGTGTGGACGTAGATGGTACTGACCCAGATGCCAGCTCTGGCAGCTTGACTCCCGGTGCTGCGCTGTGCACGAGGTGGTACAAATCTCCAGAGCTGCTGTTCAACTCACGCTCCTACGGGCCGGGGGTGGACGTGTGGGGCGCAGGCTGCATCCTGGCTGAGCTGCTGACGGGTCGGCCTCTTTTTCCCGGCACCAGCGACATCTCCCAGCTGGCGCTGATGAGTGACCTGCTGGGCAGCGTGAACGAGGAGAGCTGGCCGGGTGCGCCTGGGGTGTGCGAGTGTGCCATGGCATTGTCTGTGGCTGGGAGAATGCTGCAGTCATGCTGCATGGCTGCCTCTGGCCCATGCTGCAGGGGCCCCTCATGTCTCCTTTGGTCTGGGTCCCTGTCCCCAGCCCGCTCCCAAACTGCACCTCGCACGTGCCCCCCTCCTGCCGCCCCCCCTGCCAGGTGTGCGCGAGCTGCCCGACTGGAGGAAGCTGATCTTCAGGGAGCAGGCACCCAGGGACCTTGCAGAGGTGCTGCCAGGGGTGCCGCCAGAAGCAGTGCAGCTGGTGGCGGGGATGCTGCAGTACAACCCAGAGCTGCGGCTGACCGCGCAGCAGGCCCTGGGCAGCACGTACTTCCAGCAAGAGCCGCTGCCGGCTGCGCCAGCAGTGCTGGCAGCCATCGCGCACCAGGCCGTGGAACAACAGCTGTAGCTGTTTTAAGATGGTGCCGCACTTCCTTGCCTGCGCTGGCTGGCTGGACCAACCCTGCTCACCCTTGGCTGTGCCTTGGCATACAATACAAGCACTGTCTGATCGCGTGAATGGGAGGATGTGTGATTCGCATGTGACTGCACTACTCAATACGGAGCAAGGCACAGCAGGAGGGATGCAAAGCAGAGGGGAAGGGGGAGGGGAGGCTTGAGCATTGGAGGCTACAAGCAGGCAAGCCCAAGCGCTGAGAATAAAAACAAGTGTTGGTAGGGTCATCAGCGGCACCTGTCTAGCAGGCGATAGGCTTGCGCCTGCGGCACCTGCGCTCTGCCCAGCCGTGCGACACCGGCCTATCAGATGTTGGCTTGGTAATCAAAGGCCGCGGTCAGCTCGTTGATGCTGGGCCGTGCCGGCCGCTCACGCTGCTCCTTTACTCGCTGCTTGGCTGCAACAGGAGAGTGTGCAGGCAATCAGCGGGGCCATTGGTCAGTGGCAGAGGGTGAGAGAAGGCCAGGGATCTGCGCCGTTGCTGCCCATCAGGGCGAGGTGTGCTGAGCCCCCTCCCTGCCCCACTCTTGTTGCGTTGCTGGCCGGCTCAGCCCGCTTCGCTTCACCTGCCCCTTGGGCCTGGCCCCAACCTTTTCAGTCCTGCCCTGTCCTGCCAGACACTGGCACGGGCACGGGCACTGGCACTCACCCCGCGCGCCATCCACCACATCCCAGGCCTTGTAGGTGTAGCCGATGAAGTTTGGGTCGGCAATGGGGCGGGAGCGGGAGCCGCCGGGGGTCAGCCCGGTGCCAGACTCCTCTTCGTACTGCTCGAAATTCTGCGGTACAGAAGAGCGGTACAGGCGGAACAATGGAACGGCAAGGGAGGGGCACATAAGCGACACAGTCCAACTCCAGATGGGTGCAGCCATGCTCAGAATCGCACCCCAGGCAGACCAGGGCACCCAGCAAGCCGCTGAGCAGAGCACAGCGCTGCCGGCAGCTTCAAAACCCGCACGACAAATGATAGACCTTGCTGGCAGCTGCCCGCCCTGCCGCCCCACACACACCTGTGTGTCCAGCTCGTGCTCCACAGCTGGTCTGTACGGCGGCCGCGCATCGTACACGCGCTGCCAGTCCACTCCCGCAAAAAAGGGGTGCGCCCTGATCTCGGCTGCGCCGCCGTGGCTGCCCAGCCGCTCCTCCACGTCACACAGGAGGCGAGAGATGAAGTCGCGGGCGGCAGGTGTGAGGGCTGCCTCCGCCTCTGGGGGGAAGCGCAGGTAGGCCCGCCAGTTGACTATCTTGCGGCACGTGGTCATGGGGTCGTCTGCAAGGGTGGAGGGAGGGGAGAGGCAAGCGTGGCGAGGTGAAGGTGCCTGACAATGGGAGGACGGCCAAAGCCGCAATGTGCAGTGACGGCACCAGCACACACGCTGTTCCGTTGCTGACGCCTCCCACAACCATCACCAGCACACAGGGAGCAGCAGGCAAGGGCAGGGAGGGCTGCCTGCGCCCACCCGAGTAGAAGGGCGGGAAGCCGACCATCATTTCGTAGGCAATGGCGCCCACGCTCCACCAGTCGCACTCCATGCCGTATCCCTTCTTCATCAGCACCTCGGGCGCAATGTAGTCGGGAGTGCCCACGGTGGAGAAGGCCAGCTTGCGCCGGTTCTGCTGCCAGTGCCGCAGCTGCTCGCCCTGGCTCAGCGGGCTGGGGGAGGGGGGCAGGCCCAGGGCGGCCCCTGCAGCGCCCACGTCTGCGGCGGCAAAGGCTGGCAGGGTGGAGACGTCCACCGGCTTGCAGAGGCCAAAGTCCGACAGCTTCATGTGTCCCCACGCATCCAGCAGCAGGTTGTCGGGCTTGATGTCCCTGTGGATGTAGCTGGCGGCGTGGATGGCCTCCAGAGAAATCACGGTCTGGGGTAAGGGGAGGGGGGAGGCAGGCAGGGAGGCAGGCATGAGGGGGCGCAGCAGGCGTGGGCCCCAACTCGCAAACCAATAGCAGGACTGTGCCCACAATCAGCATGATCACTGCCATCAGCATTGCAATCATCGCCTTGGGCAGCAGCAGCAGCAGCATCAGCGGCAACACCAGCAGCAGCGCCAGCGGCAGTAGCAGCCCCAGTGCGGGGGCCGCACACCCGCCACCCACCGACCTGAGCCAGGTAGAAGCGAGCCCAGTGCTCCGGCAGGATCTCCTTGCGTATGAGCAGCGTCATCATGTCGCCCCCCGGCAGGTACTCCATCACGAGGTACAGGAACTCCTCATCCTGGAAAGAGTAGTACAGCTTGACTATCGAGTGGTGCTGCACCTCGGCCAACACGTTGCGCTCAGCACGCACGTGGTCCACCTGGCAGAGTGGCAGGGGGCAGGCAGGCAGGAGGGGGCCAAGGCGACGGTTTCAACCTACTACGAGCGGGAGTGCGTGGGAGGGTCTGTGGTGAGGAGGGGCCACAGGCACCTGGGAGGGAGGCGGTGAACACCACCGACACACAGCTCACAGTTGCACATCTAAGACACAGAGGGGCAGTGCAGTCCAGCACAGGAGCAATCGAAATGTCTTCATCCCCCTGGCTGTCGTGGCTGCCCTGCTTGCTGGCCATTGGTGCCTGCAGGCAGCGCACCGCCCCCAGTGCTGGCCCATTTCCCAGTTTGCTGCAGCCGCCTCACCTGCCCTCGCCGCACCATCTCAGCCTTCTTCAACTTCTTGACCGCCACCAGCTTGCCTGTGGAGCGGTCGCGGCAGATTCGCACCTCGCCAAACGCACCCTTGCCAATGAGGCGCAGCGGCTCAAAGTCCTCCATGCACAGCCGCTGGCGCTGCAGGCGGCTATACTCCCGCTCCCGCTTCTCGTGGTCGGCCAGCGCCGCAGCACGCTGCTCCTCGCTGACAGCATGCGACTGCAGCTCCTGCTCCAGCTTGGCACGCCTGACAAGTGCAGCGGGAAGACAGAGTGAGTGGCCGTTGCAGCAGCCTGTCGTGCAGGGCATATGGCTTGGCCAGACTCGAGTTCGAGAGGCAGCTTGGCAGCTCACCTGTCTCGTCGCTCCCTGACGTTTTGGCTCTGCACCTTGTACAGGTGCTCTATGTATATCTTGGCAGTCCTGGCCTTGGCCAGGGTCTCCTCGCTGAACTCCTCCATTTGCAATGGCTGCGGTTGTGCTGCTTGTGTGGCTCACGACGCGCCTTCGACCGACAACCGCCACTGCCGCTCAGTGGTCAAATACTGCCCGTTTGCGCGCCGGCGGCACACTTGCTGTCACCACACCGCTCGAGGGGCGCTGCCTGCGGTTGCACAACCCCAGCAATCGCGCTACGGCAAGCGCTGCACAGCTCTGTTTCGGCTGGTGGAGCTGGACAATGCTGTGGCTGTCATTGAGCGGCTGATGAGACCTGCGCATCGATTGATCACTTCTTTGGGGAACAGAGCGAACACGTCAGCCTTGCAAATTCAGCCCATTCCCCTTTCTGCTGCATTGTTTGCATCTGCCGATCCCCTCAATCAGCCCTCCGTGTCTCTGGCCTCAAAGCCGTCAAGGGTGCGCAGATGTCGACCGCAATGTGCAGGTGTGTCGTGAGCCGCGGCCTCGATGCAGACTGGCAGTGCAGCACCAGTCATGACCATCGGGTGACCTTCACAGCAGGCCGCTGCCGCCGCCGCTGCTCCCGCTCGCCGCAAACCGTCGGAAGCGGTTATTCAATGATACTCTCGCCATCGCCTCCGCCTCCGCAGGAGGCTGGAAGGCAAGGTGGCAATCGTCACAGCGTCCACAGCAGGCATAGGCCTGGGCATCGTTCGACGGCTGGCTTCTGAGGTGGGTTCATATGCCAGGCATGCCCATTTTGCTGGTGACATTTGTCTTGCCACTCTGGCCCCTGAGTGCACGCTGTTGCTGCTTGCTCCGCTTGATCGTGGCCATGCTGTTCACCACTTGATACATGCAGGGCGCACAAGTGGTCGTGTCCAGCCGCAGGCAGCAGAACGTGGATGAGGCTGTGGAGCAGCTGAAGGCGGAGGGGTTGCAGGTGGCGGGGTGTGCCTGTCACGTGGGCGACAAGGCCCAGCTGCAGGTGAGCAGCTCAACAGGGGCCGAGGAAAGGCGTGGCAGCCTGCGAAGGAGCGCCGCATTGGTCCAAACTCCCGCTTGCAGAGCCTGGGCATGCACCTGCTCAGGCCGCGTGCCGCTGCCCACCCACCGTGGCTCTCGAACCTCCCATGCCTCTCTGCTCTCTCACTCCCTCTTGCTCCCCCTCATGCTGCGCCGCATCAGGCCCTGGTACGCTTCACCCTGGACACCTTTGGACACCTCGACATCCTGGTCTCCAACGCGGCGGTCAACCCGGCATCGGGGCCCATCCTTGACATGGAGGCAAGCAGCGGGCAGCCTGGCCATGGCTGGGCGCCACATTGGCCTGTGGCAGGCCAGTCGACGGCCTCCGCCCCTGCAAAGCCCAGCTTCTCCAATATGCTTCGTCTCCTTGCCTCTGCCTCCCTCCCTCACTCACACAGGATTCGGCGGTGGAGAAGATTCTGGACATCAACGTGAAGAGCCCCGTGCTGCTGGCAAAGGCTGCGGTGCCACACATGCCGCGCGGCGGCTCCATTGTGTTTGTGAGCAGCTACACCGCCTTCAATCCCGCGCCGCCAATCGCCATGTATGCTGTGTCCAAGACAGCGCTGCTGGGCCTGACCAAGGCCCTGGCTGAGGAGCTGGGGCCCGACGGCATCACGGTCAACTGCCTCGCACCCGGCATCGTACCGACTAAGGCAAGCAGCTGGCGGGGGGGCGGGGTGCGGCACGTGGCAGGGCTGTTCACATGCACGCCTTGCTCACCTCTGGCACTGCATGGCTGCATGTTTGTGCACAATGAGGCACTGTGTGTGGTTTACGTCCCCGCTGCCAAAAGCCTGCCCCCGTCACTGCCCCATCGCACCTGCTCTCTTCCCCCTCGGCCTCCCGCAGTTTGCGTCTGCGTTGGTGTCAAGCCCAGAGCTGGAGGAGATCAACAAGAGCCGCACACTGCTGGGGCGATTGGGGGCGCCGCAAGACATGGCGGCTGCTGTCGCTTTCCTGGTTTCACCTGATGCCAGTTACATCACAGGAGAGACCCTGGTGGTGGCAGGCGGCATGCAGAGCAGGCTGTGACGTGTGTCACAACAAAAATATGAGCTGTATCAATGCGTACAATTGCCCATACTCATGAACTCCTCTATTAAATGAATATCAATCTCTTGACTTCTCGCTTGTCTGTCAACACATTGTTGAATATCAATGCAAGCGACGTCGATCCGACCGCAGCGACTCTCACACCGCCCCCTCTGCCATCACGGCATCTGCGACCTTGAGGAACCCAGCGATGTTGGCACCTGCAGGCATATGCATGCGCACAATCTCATGCGCTCTGCTCAACAACGTGATGCTCGGCATGATGTGCCAAACGTTGATACATTGCGCCCCTTGCGCCAGCCAGCCTGCACAGCAGTGCGACTTGCACGGCGTTGGTGTTGGCGGTCACCTGCCGCCAGGTTTGTGTCGTACTCCTCAGCAGCGCTCTTGGCTGACTCGTAAACGCCTTTCATGATCTCCTCCAGCTTCGACTCAACCTGTGCAGACATTGGAGGGGCAGGGTCGACATACACACGCACAAACACAGCGCCAATGCCTAGTGGAGGCAGCAGAACCAGTGTCCAGCAGCATGCCAACTGCCAGCCTTGCTCCCCTGGCACCGCAGAGCGGGGCACAGCAGCGCACCTCCTCCTCCTCCCAGCTGAGCCCGCTCCGATTCTGCACCATCTCCAGCCAGCTGACGGCCACACCGCCAGCGTTGGAGGCCTTGCCAGGTGCGTACAGCACACCCTCCTTCTCAAAGTGCTCCACGGCGGAGCTGGTGCAGGGCATGTTGGCGCCTGCAGCGCAACGACAGGCACAAAGACGGGGTGGTTGGCAGGTGCTGCGGTGGATGTTTGTGAAGCAAAACCCTGCATGGGCCTGCACTCGTCACGCATCGCCCTGAGCAGCGTGGTTGTGAGATTGCGGGCCAGAAGCCTGTTGCCGAAGCCTGGAGCTGGAGGCAGTGAGGGCCAGCCCACCTTCGAAGAGGAACTTGCAGCCGTGCTGCGTCAGCTGCTTGGCGTCCTCCTCGTCCACCTCGTTCTGTGTGGCACAGGGGAAGGCCATGTCCACCTCGGTGTCAATCTCCCACGGCTTTGCCCTGCAAACACAGTGCAGGGTACAAGGGAAGTTTTAGCCGCTGATGACGTGGCTCAGCAGCAACAGGCAGACTGCATGGCATGCAGCATACCCTGCATGGCGTGCGTTCCCAACCAACCAACCACTCATTATCCACCTACGCACCTGTCGCCAACATACTTGCCGCCATCAAAGTCCTCCAGGCTGCCGTTGTGGTTGCTCTTGATCTCCAGGACCTGCGCAGCACAGCAGGGTAGCCAGTTGGGGCCAGCTGGGTTGCTGACGCATTGGCGGCAGAGAAGGGCACCGCACCAGTGGCGAGTGTCAGGCAGCTGGTTGTTGTCCCACCAGCTGCAGTGGACAGTCAGCGCCAGGCAGCGGCACACCTACCTGCTTCAGCTGATCCTCCGTGAGCCCATCCTCCACGTAGACATAGCCCTTGGAGTCACTGAGGGCCAGCACCTTGGCACCCTTGCGCAGCAGCATCATAGCGCAGTACGAGGCCACGTTCCTGCAGCAGCAAGTGTGATGGCCAGGTCTCAGAACCCGGGTCACACGCCATTCACCTCACCGCACAGTTCTCGAATCCCGAATGAGTGCTGTTGCTGGCTGCCGCCACAGCGCTTTGCAAGCTCAGCTGGCACTCACCCGCTGCCTGACACCACGCAGCGCTTGTCCTTCAGGTCATCGTCCCTGTCTTTGAGGGCCGCCTCAGCAAAGAACACCACGCCATAGCCAGTCGCCTCGGGCCGGATGAAGCTGCCACCAAAGCCCAACCTGCAGGCAACACATAAAACGCAAGACGAGGAGTGAGCAGGTTGCTGGCAGATTGCTGGCAGCAGTGGTGAACGATTTGGAAGCCGGCCAGACAATGCCCGCAGGGAGGCGTGAGCAGGCAGTGACCGCTGCGCAGCGCACCCTTTGCCGGTGAGCGCAGCATTCCAGACGCCGGCGATGCGCTTGTACTGCCCAAACAGGTACCCGATCTCTGTGGGCCCCACACCAATGTCTCCAGCGGGTGTGTCCCGCCGGTCGCCAATGTCTGCAGGGGCAGGGGCAGGTGCACGCACGTGTGAGGGTGTGACAGGCACACAAGTGTGGGTGGCTTGCTGGAGGCGCTGCCATGCTGGGTGGGTGGGCGCCTGTCCCAAGCTGCTGGAACGCATTTTGGACGGGAGTCCACATGCCGCAGCAGCAGTCGGGTCCCCTTTACATCCAGCCACTCACACTTGTGCAGCTCAGTCATGAAGCTCTGGCAGAAACGCTGCACCTCGCTGGAGCTCTTGCCCTTGGGCTCGAAATCAGACCCACCCTGCGACAGGTGGCAGGCATGGGGCAACGTGAGGCACCGCAGCCCATGTAGGTGCATCACCAAAGCAGTGCTGGACGCTGGGCCACACCAACAGCTGCTTGCCTTGGCGGAGCCCATTGGCAGTGAGGTGATGGCGTTCTTGAAGGTCTGCTCGAATCTGCAGCAGCAAGCAAGGGGGGAGCGGATGTCGGTCGGACAGTGACCAGGGGTGCTGTCCAGCAGACCATGCCTGCAAGGCTGCACTCTGTCACTATCATGTCATAGCGGGGGTGCCTTGAATCATAGCGGATGTCATTGGCCGGCAAGCAATCCATGCCAAGCATGCCACGGCAATCCATCCATCCAGCCAGCCAGCCAGCCCCGGCAGCCGCCCTCACCCCAGGAATTTGATGATGCTGAGGTTGACTCCCTCCCTGAACCGCAGGCCGCCCTTGTAGGGGCCCAGTGCGGAGCTGAACTGCACTCGGAAGCCGCGGTTCACCTGCACCTCTCCCTTGTCGTCAATCCACGGAACCCTGAAGGTGATCTGCACATGGGAACGCGAACGCTGCCTGCTGTGTCATGCGCTGCTCACACCCAGACGCAGACAGAGAGACACCCCACACTGGATGAGGGGCATGGAGTGGAGCAGGCGGCGGCACGAGCAGGCACACGTGCCTGCCGCTCCGGCTCGCACAACACCTCCAATGCCTTGAGCAGCTCCGGCTTCTTGTCAAACACTGGCTCCAGGGACTTTGCCACCTCGTGCACGGCTGACAGAAACTCCTGCTGGTCCGGGTCGCGGTCAGCCACTCCAGCAAGCACCGCCCTGAGGCCGTCATGCTTGATGCCCTTGAGGTACTCGTCGTGCTTCGTGTCGTCACCCTGCAGGCATATGCAGAGGGTTCAGAAATAGAGGATACCTCAAGTTGCGAACAAGGAGGGCAGAAGCAAGTGGCAGAGCACGATGTGAATGCGCGGCAGACAGGTTTGGCGGTGTGGCAAGCGCCGCCGGTGGCAGAGCACTGATCGCAGGAGCAGTTGCCTGAGGGTGCGCCAATGCACCAATCGGCCGGTGGAGTGGGAAGCGAGAATGAAGGCCGCAAAATTCAGCACGCGCGCCCCAGACACACCTTTTTTGGCGCCATCGTGTCGGAATTTACGTCAGAAAAGTGTGGATGGCAGGCAGATGGAGTGATGGATTGTAACTGTGGTGAATCAGGCCTGCACGCCAGTCAGGGGGAACATCCCCGCCACGTGTCCATACAAGCTGGGCGGGCACCACCTGCTTTCCGGGGGTCTCATTTGTGCTTCAATGCGACCCAGCATCAGCATCAGACTCATCGTGCACGGCGCCAGCGGTCTGAGCACCCCGCCGCCTCCGCAGCTGCAGTGCGTGGCTCAGATCGAGGCCTGCAGGCTGTGCAGTGCGGTGGCCAACACGAGCGGCGCCGAGGCATCGACGGTGGAGTGGGAGGAGGTTGGCCGCTGTGCCGCCACCGACTGCCGCCCAAATCGCTGCGCTCTATCCAGCATGACCACCCCTGCCTCTTCAGGAACTGGTGCTTGAGGCAAGCCCTGAGGCGCACAGCTTGAAGCTGGTGCTGCAGCTTCCAAAGTGCACCAGACCGGCGCAGTTTGTTGCTGCCGGCAGCGTGGGTTTGCAACCGCTGCTCGAGGGCAACGTCACCAGTCGACAGCTCGCTATGCCAGTGGTTGATGAGGTGGGGCACGATAGGTCGAGGGCATGCAGAGCAGCAGCATCTGCAATGGTTGTCCACCCAACCCAGGACAAGACAAAGGACACTCTTCCGTCCAGTGCATGGTCTCTAGTCTGCTGTGCCTGCCGACCTCCCCTTGCAGGTGGGCAAGCATGCCGGCCAGGTGAATTGCACCCTGAGCGTCACCCGGCACGGCTCTTTGATGGATGCGGAAGAGGCCAGGCAGCAGCAGACCCCACAGCAGCAGCAGCAGCAGCAGCAGGACATCAATACCTGACTGCCTTGCTGACGCATGTATGTCGCTGATCAATATTTACATACCTTACAAACACACATAGGTGGTTGCCCGCCAGCCTCAATGAACAAAGCAGCATTTAGGGAGGCTGGGCCAGATTCTGTCACACAACCCAACGACAAATGCGTCGCCTACACAGTGAGTGAATGTCTCACGGGCTGCTGAGTCAAACGGGTGCCGCGGCAGGGGCAGCGCCTGCCTACCTCTCATGCGGCTGCCAGAGGAGGGTGGTAGAGCCCAGCTGCCGGCTTGGAGGGATCCATGATGTAGCCTGCTCCCAGCACCTCACGGGCCTGCGGGGTGCAGCGAATGCGGGGACAGGCAGGCAGGCAGGAAGGACAGGGGTGCCATGGGTGCACAGCCACCAAGCTGTGGAGAAGCAAGTGGGGCAGTCTCTCATGGTTGAGCAACTTGCGCCGCGGACCACACCCACCTGCATCTCGGCCGCGCCCGCAGACGGCAGGACGGGGCCTGGTCCGGCAGCCGCTGTCATGCTGCCAGGTCCGCCGCCCGGCACCTCTCCCAGCACAGTGCCAGCGGCACTTCCTGCACAGCACGGGATTATACCAGCGTGCAACAGTTCAGTCAGGTAAACCCTGTCTGCCTGCCACGGAGCCTTGCTCAGCAGGCTGCAAGGGCAAGGCAGCAGTGCCCCACAGCTCACCAACGTCGATTCCAGGCCAGCCTTCCTTGATCATCAGAAAGCCGAGATGGAGGTGTCCCGCCGCCTTGCCCGCCTTGTCGCGCAGAGGCACCGACTTCTCCAGTTGAGCTCCACCAAACACCAGGTCGTCGAGTGTGGTCGAGCCGCTGGCGATGAAACGGTCTGGGCAGAAGCGAATGTTACTGTACACCTGGGCGCGGATGGAGAGCGGTTGTTCATGCGGCAGGGGGGGCGGAAGATCGAACTCGATGGCCTCGTCCCACACCTGAGGGGTTGGATGCGCGGTGGCAGAATGAGGGCCGCCGCAGGCATCAACAGGCACAGGGGAAATGCAAGCCGCTCACAGGATCGCTGCCGCCGACACTCGCCACCGCGGTCTGGATTTCCTGGTTTCCTCCGAGCTCGAGGGTGACGTAGGGGGCAGCAACCGCCACACCCAGGCCCGCTGCAGCACGCACAGTGATCACGAGACGCCGGCGAAGGCGAGCTGGCGACTGCATATCGCCTGGTGACTAGAGACTGCTCAGCGAAGAAACCGAGCCTTTGCAGCAACGCGGAGACGCCGAAACAAGGTTGGTTGGGCGCTGAGTCAGCGAGCTTCAGGCAGTACAAGCGCCGCCACGTCGCAATAGATTCGTGGTTTATACAGCCGATTTGACAGTGTCAAGGCACCTCTGCCTGCAATCCTCATTGCAGGTTTGAACGTGCAGCATACAAGTGCAGGTGCTGGGAGTGTACAGACAGTTGTAAACGTCACAGAAGTGCCGCAGGCATCACCGCCGCCGGCGTTGCCGCCAGCCGTGAGCGTGGGCCTCCTCCGGCTCCCCCAGCCCCTCGCCGTCGTCTCCCGGCGGGCGGCTGCCCTGGGTGTGCATGCGTGCGCTGGCCGCTGTTGCCGCGCCTCCGTGGGGGTTGAGGGCGCTCAGCAGGTAGGTGGGCAGCTCTGACACCGACACGTCCTCCTCCAAGCGAGCGTTCATGGACTTGACACGCACGGTGTCGGCAGCTGCACACACGCACAGATGGGTGAGTGCGTGAGTGAGGTCATACCAACTGTTGGTGCCGGCTTGGCCGGCCACCATTGGACATGCTGCAGCATGCGCATGGCCTGACTGCCGGCACTTGCTCGGCCCGCATGACTGCCATGCATATTCCTCCGCTGCAGCCGGCGCTGCCAGCCACCCTGCACCCACCTTCAAAGGTGCTCGCGTTGATGATCACCAGCCAGGCGATGCCCCTGCTCTGAGCATACTCATATTGCTCTGTCAGGCTGGGTGCCGCCTGTGGCAGCATCTCAGCGGCCAGCCCAGCGTCCCACAGTGAGCGAGCAAGGGCCATGCGCTCCCTGAGCAGTCCGCCGCCACCACGGCTGCATACCAGCACGTCGGCTTGGGAGAGGCGGGGCAGGCCAGCCACTGCAAGCATGCGGAGAACGCAGAGTTTGCTGGGAAGGAGTGGGCACAGAGCTTGCTGGCGGGCAGAGGTGCGCCTTTGTGAGGGTGTTGCCGCTGTGAGTTAGGGTTACTGTTGAGCCCGAGAGCTGACCAACAACAGCAGCTCAACCTGCACATCCTGCCCAGAAGCCACACTGCCCTGCCAGCCTGCCTGCCTGCCTGCCAGCCTGCATCCCCGCATCTGTACCTGGTGCCAAGCCGCCGGGTGTGCGCCACCTGGCAGAGGCCTGAGCCACCTGCACCAGCCGGTCCACATTCAACGTGACGCCCGCGGCGTGAAGCGGCGGCGTGGCAGCCACAGAGCCGCTGAGCGCCGACTGGCGCGCCCAAGAGGCCCGCAGCAGGGAGTCGTACCTGCATAAATCAGCAGCCACGCAGCAGTACAGGTGCCCAGCAATCAAAGCTGTGCAGTTGCTGTGAGGCCGTGCGAGCTGCCCACGGAGCACCAGCCGGGCAGGCCCGCATGCGTGGCCTTGCAGCGTCTTGCAGAGTGGCTGCATGCCGCCACGCACCTGCCGCCGGCAGCCACGACTGCAGTTGCGCCGGCGTCTCCCTGAGCCAGGTGGCACTGGAACAGGGCCCCGCTGAAGGCATCGCTGTGAGGGGCCAGCAGGGGGTCCACCAGCAGTACCGCTGAGGGCACACCCCAGGCTTGGAGGTACTGCAGGCAGGAGGCAGGCAGGCAGGCAGGCAGGGTATTGCACCAGCAGCTCAACAGCGCGGCATTTCCTCACAAGTGGCAAACTGACCGACGATGCGCATGCCAAGCACGATAAAGCTGCTGGTGACAGACCAGGCAGGGCAGGCCACCCCCACCAACTGACACCCTTGCGGCGCCCCATGACCCCTCACACCTGCAGCAGCTGCTGCAGCTCGTCCAGGCAGGAGAGGGCTGAGGCCCCCGGGTGCGGCCTCGAGCCCGCCCTGTGCCCGCTGCCGCCGCCGCCGCCGCCGTGCTGCTGCTGCTTGTTTGCCGCCGTGTGCGCCAGCATGGTGCGCAGGCGGAACAGCGCGGGCTCTCCCTCCCCCGCGGCCTGCAGCACCAGCTGCCTGCACCGTCCGACCGCGTCAGCCGACAAGCCTATGCCCTCCAGCCCAGCCTTGATGGACGGCCAGCGCTTGGAGCGAGCAGTGGCGTGCAGCGGCGAGGCGGCGGAGGCGGTGGACAGCAGCTGCACCACGGACCCCCGGGCCTCCCTTGACACGCCAATGAAGGAGAGGGCGAGGTCGTAGAGGGCCCTGTGCCCCACCCGCACCTCCACCTCGCCGCACTCCGGCAGCTCAGCCAGGGCCTCGTGCACGCAGGTGATGACCTGCGGCAGTGGGGTGAGGTGGCAGTGTGGTGGCGGCAGGGTGGCAGCAGCAGCAGTGAGGAGCGAAGAGCGGGGCAGCAAAGCATAGCCGAGGTGGACAGCGAGGCATGTGGGGCGCATGCCCCACAGTGCAACACATGCGCCACACCTTCTGCATTGAGAACAGCTGCCCTCACACCCTGTGCGCCACACATCCACCCAGCCATCAACACGCCCCTCCTCACCTCTGCGTCCCCCAGCAGTAGCTCAGCGGCCGTGCGGTCACCAGGATGCACAAAGTCCAGGTCTGCCTGCAGGAAGGAGCGAGGCAGGCCCTGCCCCGCAGAGTGCCGCTGTACCGCCGCCACCTCGTACCGCCTCACCCCATCCAGCAGCAGGCCTGCCGCGCTGCCGCCCGCCGCCAGCTGCTGCACAAACCAGGCGGCAAAGGCCTGGCGCAGCTCCCAGCGCAGCGCCAGCCTGGCCCCTGCAGGGGTGAGGAGGTGCACCGCCCCCGGGGGGTCGTCGCCGCCAGCCAGCCCCACCTCCTGGCTGCACATGCCGACCGCGCCGTGGCGTTCAAAGCACTCCTTGAGCACCGACAGCACATGGTCCCTCACCGCCATCTGCAGGCAAGCAGAGGTGGAGGGCGCAGGCAGGGATGGTGCGTTGGGAGCGGGTGCAGGCAAACTGGGGCATGCGCAAGCGAGCAAGCACCAGCACAGCTTCATCCCCGCAACCGCCCCAACTGCCCCAGCCAGACGCCAGCCCAGCCAGCCCAGCCAGCCCCGCTTGCCTGCACGGCGACAGGCGCCCCGGGGGCCTCCAGTGCCGCTAGGGAGGCGGTGGTGGTGTCGCTGCGCGCCAGTGAGAACACCGCCTCCAGCACCCGCTCATGCATGGCTGGGTTGTCAGGCAGGCAGCGCAGCAGGTCGGTCAGCTGCTCGTCCAGCACCTGCAGGGCGGCGGGGAGGGCACAGAGAGAAAGGGGCACAGAGGGGGGTTAGGGGGGGGGGGGGGGCAGACGCGAATTGGACCGTTTGGCAAGGAAAACCGACTGAATGGCCTTGAACGCACACACCACCCGCTGGCACCGGTGGCCCTTTGACTTCCCTTGTCCCTGCCCGGCTGCCTGCCTGCCCGCCTGCCTGCCTCCCCAGCACACCTGGGGCGGCAGCAACTCCGAGCGCAGCACCTCCATAGCGGTGGGCCTGTCTGCGGGGTTGGGTGCCAGCAGCCAGCGAATGACGCGGCACACTTCTGGGTGGCGGGCCTCAAAGGCGGGGGGCAGGGCGCCCTGCTCCCTCAGGTCTCGCAGCAGCACCGCTCGCTCCATGGCTGTTGCAAACGGGTGCCACAGCTCAAAGGCCATCACGCCTGTGGGTGTGTGAGGGGGGGGGGGGCGGGCGGGGGCAGGCATGTGCAGGCAGGGTATGTGGGATGTGGGCGGGTGGTGCTGGGTGTGTGGGTACGCAAGTGGCGAGTGACGCAGGTGGTTGCTGGCATGGAGTGGCGAGACGGGGCAAGCAACACCAATCAGAACGGAGGCACTTGAAGATGCTTCGGCTTGTAGCCGGCAAGGGGGAAGGGCGGCCCGTGTGCCACGCACCCACCCACCCAGCCAGCCAGCCAGCCAGCCAGCCAGCCACTGACCACCCACCACCCACCCACCACCCACCACCCACCCGCCACCCACCCAGTGAGAAGCAGTCGACCTTGGCGGTGTAGCTGGCCCAGCCCTGGGATATCTCGGGGGAGATGTAGAAGCTGGTGCCCACCAGGCCAGTGGTGTCACTCAGCAGCGCAGAGGCACCACCGCCGCCGCCGCCACCCGCGCTCACGCCCGGCTGCCCGCCGGCGCCGGGGAGGGAGGGGGAGGGCTCGGGGCCGTCCTCGCCACCGTTGTCTCTGTTGTACTTGGCGAGGCCTGCACAGAAACAGAGTGGAGTAGGGTGGGAGGTCAGATTGTGGAGGGATGAGGTGAGGCAACACAGGTTGCATCAAGGGTGGCAGCAGAGAGGCCGGGGGGGCCAGAAAAGCTTCCTCCTCTTTCCCTCCTCCCCGCTGCCTCCTCACCCACCAAAGTCACCCAGCTTCACATTGCCCTGGCTGTCCAAGAAGGTGTTGGCGGGCTGCAGAAGGGGGCAAGGTGTGTGTGTAAGTGGTGTGTGTGTGTGTGTGTGTGATTGGGTGCAGATCACTCATAACAAGGCAAGAGAGGCAGCGGTAACTGACGCCTCGATGCAAAGGAGCAAAGCCGGGCCTTGGCACTTGAAACTGCAATGCAGCTCAGCTCAGCCTGCTCTACAGGCAGGTCGGTCATTGAAGCCTGAGGTGAAGGCCCCACAGGGAGGCGGACAGGCACACCTTGAGGTCCCTGTGGATGATGCCTTGTGAGTGGATGTGGGCCAGCCCCGCCAGCAGCTGCCGCAGTATGGACCAGCGCCGCTCCTCATCCAGCTCGCGGCTGTCCAGCACATCGCGCAGCGTGCGGGGACTGCGGCAGGCCGGCGCAACAGGGGCAAGGCAGGCCGGAGACGGGTTCAGTCGAGTGAGCAGGCACACAGCAGACTTGCAAGGCAAAGCGACACTGCCCGCTGTGCGGGTGGTGTGCGTGCCTGCGGCAGCCATGTGCCTCCCTGCCTGCCTGAATGTCCCACACTCCCCTGCTGGGCAACATCACAGCCAACACACACGCGCACACACACACACACACACACACACACACACACACACACACACACACACACACACACACACACACACACACACACACACACACACACACACACACACACACACACACACACACACACACACACACACTCAACTCACCAGAACTCCATCTGAATGAACAGCATCTGCCGCTGCGGGCGCTGCCGTGAGTCGCTGCTGCGCCGCGACGGCTGCGTGGCAGAGGGCAGGCTGGAGCCGCCAGCCCCTGCGCCTCTCGGTGGCGGCCGGCTGCGGTCAAACGTGAAGTCGCTGCCAGTGCCGCCGACACTCAGTTCGAGGGAGCTGGCGGCATCCCCGCTGCCGTTGGCAGTGGCCAGGCCCGCTGCGCTGGGTAGTGTGCCGCTCTGGCTCTGGTCATCTGCTGACTGGCTGTCTGATTGGCTGCCAGCATACCAGACTGACTTGAAGCCTGCGGCCCGGCTGCTGGGGGGCAGTGCGTCATTTTGTGACTGGCCGCCCTGAGCCGACAAAGACGTGCTGGCCCCTGCCGCCAGTCCTTGGCCCCCACTGCCACTCTCCTTGCTTTCGCTGCTGCTCTCACTCTCACTGTCTGTGCCGCTCTCAGTTTCTGTGCCGCTCGTGCTGGTGCCGCTGCCGCTCGTGCCAGCTGCCTGGCTGCGGTGGCCTTTTGACGGCGTGCTGGCTCGACCCTCCCTGCTCACCTCCTCAACGGGTGGCAGGTGGCCCCGACTGCCTGGCCCCGGGGACATCTTTCCTCCCGCAAGGGCGGGGCGGGACCCTGGGAGGGCAGCTGTGGGCAGGCCCCATCCCAAGGTGCTGCTGCTGGGGGTGACTGAGCCTGAGCCCCACTCATCCCCCTCAGACCCCTCCCCTTCATCCTCCGGCCTGCTGGCCTCAACCCTGCACAGCCAGAGCAAGGCGGTACTGTTGGAGCTGCAGGCTGGGCCAGCATGTCAGCATTTAGTCACCACAGTCATCGCCCTGCGCCCCTCCAGCATGGCACAGGCTGCTGGCACTCTGAGCACCGGCCATCATGTGGCATCTCGTCCGCTGCAGGTACACCAAAGTGCCTGCCTCACCAGGCCTGGAAGTACCGCACTACATTTGCATGCTGGAGGCGGGACAGCGTCGTGACCTCTCGCATGATCCGTTCGTAGGCGGCCGCTGAGTGAGCATCCAGCGGTATCTTCTTGACGGCGTACTGCCTGCCATCCAGCCTGTTGATGGCTGCGACAGAAGGGTGGCAGGGCAGGGTGGGCAGGCAGGTATGGGGTAGAATAAGGTGTGAGGTGTGTGGCTGGGCAAGCGGCAAGTGGCAGCATCCTGGAGCGATGTCCGGCGTGCTGAGTGCTTGCAAGCATGAGCAGGCGCGACTGCTGCAGCAGGCGTGACTGCTGCTGGTTGGAAGCACAGGCGCAGAGATTGAGTGCAGGTTTGGGACTGATGAGACTGGTGGTGCCGCCAACCGACCTGCCACCACCACGCCGTACCCTCCCTGCCCCAGCGCCCTCAGCTCTGAGAAGTCGGTCTCGTAGCGAGAGCTGGGCAGCATGTCCGCTGGGGCCAGCAAGCCGCGGCTGCAGGTGTGAGGGCGGAAGGCGGAGGGCGGCACCAGCTGATGTGCAGGACAGAGAAGGCTGGAGGGATGGCAGCAGGCAGGGCAGGGTCAGTAAACGGCCCAGCACAGCACATTGGCAGCCTGGTGCAGCAACAGGGCTCACCTGCGTCGGTGGCTGACACTGCGGGCTGCCAGCTGTGGCGCCGCTCGCCGCCCCCAGAAGCGCTGCTTCCAAAACCAATTCTCCTCTCCCTCACCCTCACCCTCTTCGGGCTCCTCGGCTGCAGCTGCCAGCTCCTGCAGTGTGCAGCACAGACACGCACACACACACGTGAGTAAGAGAAGGCAAGCCACAGGGCGAGGCAACCGGGAACAATCAAGCACATCAAGCACTGGGCTGCTTGGCGGTGCCAGCACAGCACAGCGCGGCACAGCACAGCGCGGCACAGCACAGCGCAGCTGCCCTGCACCTTCCGAAACACGCGCTGGAAGGCCCGATCAAACAGGGCTGGCTGCTGGGTGAGAGTGTAGGCCAGCCATTTCGGAATCAGACCTCCAGCCTGAAGCATGCCCGCAATGCTGGGCAGCGCATGCGGCGGCACGGCGCCCGTGCTGGCGGCCAGGCTGAGCAGGTGGCCCGTCAGCAGCTCCTGACGGATCAGCTGCCTGTCAGCCTCAACCGCACCGCCAGCCTCCCCAGCTGCCTCAGACTGCTCCTCCGGTGAGGCGGAGCCTGCACAGAGCGGTGTGCAACAGGCACATAGTTCTGATGGCAGTGCCTGCTGCAGCACCATTGAAGGGTGACGCCAGCGGCAACACCAGCAATTGCACGCCCAGCAGCAGAAAGATCGGAGCCAGCAGCGGCAGCAGCAGCAGCAGCAGCAACACCCATCACCTGCAGCGTATCGGCGAAGCGCTCTGGGCAGTGCCCCCCTGATGCTGTGCCCCAGCGACTTGAGCATGCTGCCACTGTTGGCTGAAGATGGACCGCTTGGGTCGTCAAGCCGACTAAGGGCTGTTGATGCTGCCGCCGCTGGCGCTGCTGGCGGTGGTGTGCTGGAGGGCGCGCCGTCGCCTGCTGCTGCAGCAGATGCCTCCTCAGCTGCTGCTGGGGATGCACCTGCAGTGTGGGCAGCAGGCGCCAGGCTGACCTCTGCCGCCGCTGCTACCGGTCCACCTGCTGCCGGCTTGTGCGCCGCCGGCTTGCTGCGCACTTCCATCACAGGTACTGCTGCTGTGGAGGCATGCATGCCTCCGGTCCCTGCGCCCGCCAGCTCAACAGCGTCTGAGAAGAGGCCTCCTGCCTCCAGGCTGTCGAAGAACGTATCGCCCATGTGCAGGGTGCGGTAGCTCTGCTCTCGAGTGTGGGTTGCCGCCGCTGCCGCTGCCGCCATGTCACGCTCCAGCATCTCGTGCCACAGGCTCTGCGGTGCCGCCTCCTCCTCTGGTGGCAGGTTGTGCTGCTGCAAGAACTCCTGGGCTGCGGTGATCAGCTGGAAGCAACACACCTCGCTGTCAGCAGCAAACTGCGCAGCCGCCGTGTGCAGCTGCTTGGACAGCTTTCTCACTGCTGCCTCGTCCAGGCCCCCGCTGGCATCTGGGATCAGCTTCAAGATTAGCTCCTCAGCTGGATAGTCATCGGGGTAACTGCACCCATGAGAGGACGGGAAGAATGATTGGAGTGCAGGGGAGAAGCAAGGAATGTCGGTTGTGTGGAGGCGGGAGCGGTTGCGGCGCCATACCTCACGACAAGAGTCAGTCCAACATAGTTCGCCCTAGCTTCTCCTGGGTGCGGCACGATGTGCACCTGAAATCCTAGGCTCCCCTCGAACTGCTGAAGGTCATCGCCGAAAATTGCACTCAGGGCGCTAAGCTCTTCCGAGGCCTCCTCCTGTCGCAGCTCTGCAGCAGCAGAGCGCCTCTTGCTCTGCTTCTTCTTGTGCTTGCCCATCGCGGCTGGCAATCGCGCCTCCGTGCTCGGCTACGCCTCCTGATCTCTACTATCGCCAGACATCGAGGCGGTTACAACAACCAATGTGCCAAACAACCATGCAGTACTGGCAAAACTGGGGCCCGCTGCGGGCGCTGAGGCGGCACCGGCAGCGCACGAAACGCACCAGTCCAGGCCACAATCACATGTCCTCCTGCATGATGTGCATGCAAGATCATCCTGAGCAGCATGAGGCAGACAAAGAGCCAGCAGCACGGCCGTCCCTTATCGATTACGCACGCCTTCGCCCAGCACCGACTCCCAAACCCTCGTGTTCACCTGCGCCCACATTCGAGCCTCCTGATCCCGCCGCTTCAGCTCCGTCTGCCGCTTGAACATGTCCCGCTCAAAGCCGTTGCTGCGGTCCACGCCATCCCAGTGCCGTCCAGGGCGGATTCCATACCGGTTTGGCGGCGGGCCCAGGCCGCGGCGCAGCCAGCTGTGCTTGGGCACCTCTTGCGGAATGATGAAGCCGCTGCTCTTCTTCATTCGCTCAGCGTGCTTCTCAACCAGCGAGGCAGGGGCCTCCAGGTCAGGAATCTTGGACGCCACAAGGCCCGCCTGCAGAGTGACGTGGTGAGCAGCGGCGGTGGCTATGCGTCAACGAGCACAAGAGCAAACAGAAAGTGGGAGGCGCACAGCGGGTCCTTCTTCAAATATGAAGAGCAAAGGGCAGCAATCAGCCAGCCCTTGCCACCCACAGCTTCACTGACCATGGGATCACCCCATCGAGAGCGGCCCCGGTGCATGGCATCCAGCTCCCGATCATCCCTACTGCGCGCAAAGGGCTTGGCCGCCTCGGCAGCCATCTCCGCCACGCGCTGCGAGGCATCCACGCGCTGCTTCAGGCCGCCACCCCAGTCCAGCTGCTGCTCGCTGTCATACTGCGCTTTCTTCTTGGCGGCCGCCTTCTCCTCCAGGTACGCCTCCTTGCTGACCTGGCGCCCTTCCTTGTCGCGAAACACCTGGCGAAGGAGGCAACGAGGGGAGGCAGACAGCACTCGCTTGGCAAGAAGAACGAGGGCCAGGACGCCAAAGCGGAGGGCGCACCGCACCGCCAAGTGACGCACAAGTCAAAGCTGCCATGAACAAACGCTTAGCGAGCATGGTTGCACGATAAACGGGCACCAGCGGTGGGCAGCACAGCAGGCGGGCATCGCGCCTCGCACCGTTTGAGCGCCGCGCCCGGTGACATCAGCCTCCAGCTCGGAAAAGCGCTGCTTCTCCCGCTCCCGCTTGCGCTGCATCTCAGCCACCAGCTCCCGCCCTGCAGCAGTGGCAGGGTGCCCAGGTGGACGCAGGGAGGGACATGCAGGGCAGGCAGGCAGGCAGGTATGTCCCTCTGGTGCATGGTGCATCTGCCAGGGACACCGCTGGGCACACTGCCACACAGACGTACACACACAAACAAACCCGACAGCAGCGACGATTCCGGTGAGCCGCACCTGACACCATGCCGGCTATCGTCCCATCAGACATCATCCGCCGCTTCTTGGCCTCTGCAATTTCCTCCTCCCCCGCTGCACTCTCCTCAGCACGCCGCTTGCGGGGCGGGGACGCATCTGCGTCTGCCGCTCCACTCTGCCGGCGTGGCGGGGATGCATCGCTGTCGGCGCCGCCACCTCTTCGGGGCGGTGAGCTGCCCCTGTCTGCTGCTGCTGCGGGCCTGCGGGGTGGCGAGGCGTCAGGGCTGTCGTGCCGCTGCCTGCGGGGAGGCGAGGCGTCAGGGCTGTCGTGCCGCTGCCTGCGGGGTGGCGAGGCGTCAGGGCTGTCGTGCCGCTGCCTGCGGGGAGGCGAGGCGTCAGGGCTGTCGTGCCGCTGCCTGCGGGGTGGCGAGGCGTCAGGGCTGTCGTGCCGCTGCCTGCGGGGAGGCGAGGCGTCCGCTGCTGCGGTGGAATCTGCTACCGCCCAACCGCTGCCATCATTGCCTTGCTTGAAAAAGTTGCGCTCCCGCTCGGCGACCAGCTTGAGCCGCTCTCCCTCCTCAACATTCACCACCACCGGCTGGTCTGCAGGCAGCACAGCAGATGACAGAGAGGCGTTAAGAGCAGCTTACAGGGTTGGCAGGTGATGGCAACAGGCTTTGGCAAACACCAGGCAGCCAGCACCCGCACCTTCTTCCGCGTCATCCTCCTCTGCCCCGTCTGCATCACCGCCGGCCAATGGAGGGCCCCGTCTCGCCGATGCTGCCGCCGTTGCAAAGCCGCTGACGTCTTGGTCCAAGATTTTGATACCTGGACCTGCTGCCTCTGGCCGCTTCTTCTTTTTCTTCTTCTTTTTGTCTGCGTCTCCTGCCCCATACTGAGCTGCAAGGTACTGCTGCAAGGCTTTGGCCTTTTCAGACAGAGGCTGCTCCTTTTTCTCCCCTGCACGCAGCGTGCTGACGCCCTTGAACATCGCCTTGCCCTGCAGCTGTGCCAATCGACAGCAAGCCTGCAGACAGTAATGGTGGTGGAGCGTGCACTGGCGGCAACCGTGAGCGGCGGCAGGAGAAGGGCGCCAACAGCGGTGACTAGGGGGCGCGGCGTTGGCTGCATGATGGCGGGACGCATCTCGAGGGTAAAAAGACGGAGGGGACGGCGTTCCGTGAACCGATTGCAACTAAATCACTCCAGCGGGCGGCTGTCCACGACCTGTGAGCACACAAGCACCTTGAGATTCCAGTGTGCCAACAGGCAAGGCGTGAAAGCTGTGTTTGCTTGAAGCTGGGTCGTGAACAAGCTGCGGCTTCTGGCGTGTTCAAGGACGGCGGTTATGTGTTTTAAAATAATATGGAAATGAAAGCATAGCTCGGTGTGAACACAGGTCCCTGCTGGGCGTGCTGCCCGAAGTGTGGGCGGCCCTCAATTGCACGTTTCCGCGCCTGAGGAAGTCGTCAAGGCGGCCTAGGTATGGGTGACATGCTTCCGACCACGTCCCAGAAGAGGTGAGAGTCTCTTCTGACTCGCGGCAGCACAGACAGGCACGACCGATTCCACAGCCAACCCAAAAAGCCCAAACATCCAAGAGTTATGAGTGTGGGCGCACGATGGCAGCTGAACCTGGCGCACAACTTGGCGGCGCGCCCCGTCCTCTCCCCCGTCGTTTGTGCAGCGCAAGCACTGCACTGTGGAGGCGAAATTCGGAGCTGCACGAGAATAACCAGCGCCTGGAACGGGAGGCTGCCAGCCTGCGGGACACCATCGAGCGGCGGCGACTGACCAGCTCCTCTGCTGACAGCCAGCGCAGCTTGATGGGTGCCACAGATGTGGTACCACGCCCCGCTCCAGATCCTGCTGCTGAGCAGGAAGCCGTTCAGTCGCTGAGAGATCAGGTGCGGGCACTGCAAGACCAGGTGGCTACCGCCAGGGCAGCCCTCCAGGAGCAGGCGGCAGACAAGCGGGAGCTGCATCAGCTGCTGGCCCGCGAGCAGTCACGCCTGGCAGCTCAGAGCTTGGAGCTGGAGCTGCAGCAGCGGCAGGGGTTGCAGGCCCAGGGGTTGGCTGGCACCGCCTGTGAGCAAAGTACAGCTGTGCCGCATGAGAGCGTGGAGCGAACGCCGAGCCGCACCATTACTGCGCGAGTCAAGGCTCTCGTCAGGCCTGGCAGCAGCGGCAGCTGCAGTGGCCTTGTTGCAGGCGACAGAAGCCCGCGAGCCTCAGTCAGAGGGCTTGCCGCTGCTCGCGTGTCGCTCCCTGACAGTAGGGCGACTCAGCAACAATCAGCATGCCCCAACTCTGCTGCTGAGTTGGAGAAATGCCGCCTTCAGGTGGCTGAGCTGCAGTGTGAGTTGAAGGCCAGGGAGGTACGGGCGCAGGCGCAGCAGGCAGAGGCGGCAACGGCTTTGTCTGAGGCCAGGGGGCAGTGGGGTGCCGAGCTGGCGCTGGTTAAGGGCAGGATGCAGGAGGTAGAGGCCGCCGCCGAGGAGTTGATGCTGCATCAAACCGCCTGCCCCCAAGGCAGCAGCTCACCAGGTTGGCGAGTAGCAGCCAGCACTTGCAGTGCAGATGAGTGCAGAGCCACAAGGCAGGCGCAGCACGCTCAGGTGACTGTTGATCCCTTTGAGCCAGCTGAGCGCAAGCCCTGAGCCATCTAGCAAGCTAGCTAGCATGCATGCATACATCCCACTACCAACAGCCAGACACAGAAGCTGTTGCATGGAGTCTTCCACTTGACTGTCGTGTTTGCTGCACACTCTGCACACCTGCAGATGTGGCGGGAGCGTCTTGCACGGCAGCGAGCTGAGGTTGCAGTGCTTGAGTGGCGCCTGAAGGGATTGGAACCGGCAGCACCAGCGGCAGGCAACCTCGCTGTGGGTGCGGGGGCAATAAACGAAGAAGCAATGGCGGCGCTGGAGATGGTGCGTCGCGATGTCAGCTCTCCCCTTGCATTTTGGCTTGTTGGGTTCACAGTCGGATGACATGGCTGGCCGGGTGTGCAGGAGCTGAAGGCAATGGACTGTCGGGCTGTGGAGATGAGGAGGTATAGGGTGAGCACTGATCCTGACATGAGCGATTGCGCATCACAGGCGTGTGCTTGCCTGCTTGCTGTCCCCACTCTCAGCCAGGGAGCTGTCTCAGCACGGCCACCGCTCTGTTTGATCGCAGGCACGCCAGCACAAGCTGCACTACCGAACAGAGCAGCTTGAGAGGCAGCTTGCACAGTACAACACACTGCTGGCAGCAGCAGAGGGGCTCAGCGAGGTGCCGTGCCTTGGTGGAGGGGCACGCAGCAACAGCAGGCAGGCTGGCAGGCATCCCTCGCCAGCAAAGGGAGCGCTCCTCATCAGGCCAGCCCTTGCCGTGCTGCAAACCAGGAAGGCGCAGGAGGAGGCGGCGGCGCTCAGGGAGCAGCTGCAGACTGTGTTGGCTGAGGTGGCCAGCGTGCGCAGGTGAGGCAACGAGGTGGCTTGCAGAGACCCGAGGGCATGGCTAGCAGCTCAAGCTCTCTGTCGCACTAGATTTTCACACAACGAGCAAACTGGTCATCCTTGCAGGCGTGAGCGGGACTCGGCGGCAGTGCTCAAGGCAAGTCTGCACCGGCAGCGTGAGCTGGACACTCGGCATTCCGCTCTGGCCACAGGCCTGCAAACGCTGCAGCAACTGCTCGCCAGGAAGGGCCTCGGCGGCAGCGCTGCCAGGGCAGCTGTCGGCAGCATGACGGGGCCCGGCAGCTGCAGCAGCACGCAGCGTAGGAGGCCGGGCAGCAGCAGTTCCTCCATCGATTGCGCCATGGCCGCCCTGTCTGCGCTGCTCAGGAGGTTCAGCGTAGACGAGGGCATCCCCCAAGGGACTCACACAGCAGTCGTCTCCCCGCACAGTTCTGAGAGCAGCACAAGCGGCAGCACTGGAAGAACAGTTGGCTGCGACAACGAACTGCCAGCTGTGTTGCCAGCAGGGGTGATACCTGGGAGCACAGCAGAGGGAGCATCCGACCCTCTTGATATCGGCGGCCTGCTGCCGCCGGACGACAGTTGCGGGGACGCCGGCTGCAATGTGAAAGTGGTTGGGAGAAGAGAAGGAGGCGGCGGCAACCTGCCAGCTGATGCACCAGAGCATACACTGACAGATGCGGCTGGGGCACTACTTCTTCAGTACTCAAGCCTGCCGACAGAAGGCACCTCTCCCCTGGCTGCTGATCGCAAGCCAGGTAGTGCACCGAGCAGAGGCAGGCATGGCAGCAGCAGCAGCGGGTTCAGGCAGCTGATGCTGAGGCCATGCTGCCGCCTCAGTCCCCGCGCAACTGTCAGCAGCGGGTGTGAGGTGCCTGCAGGGCAGCGGCGAGTGAGTGCAGCTGGCCTGCATGGGCGCAGTCGGTGAGGGTTGGCCTGCCCTCGTTGCTGACCAGCTCAATCTTGTGACACGCAGCGCCAGGCTGTGATCTGCACCCGCTTCAGTTCACGTTGACAATCCGCAGACCGTCCCAGGAAACCTTTTGCAGCAGCCAGATGTTCTCTATCTTACACTATGCATGCATGGTCATTCACATCACAGGTCTCATAAATCTTGCTTCAAATCGTGCATCAAACTGCCACTTGCTGGCCGCCGCCAGCAACCACCTCATCTGCCTGACCCTTCACCAGTGCCTGCGTGGCAGCCAGGCGCGACTCCAGCTGATCCCAAGCTTCCTGGCACGAGGCCACCAGAACAGTGTCGAACAGCTCCTGCTGCTGCTGCACAGTGAAGGCTTGCTGCCTCCAAGCCCCCACCACCTCCTGTAAGGCGGGAGATGGGTCAAGCGGAAGCGACGGGGCCAGCCTGCCAAGCAAAGCTCAAGCCCATCAATCACCCGGCGCAGCAAAACGCCTCAGCCATGCACTCTGCACACCTTCCTCCCTCCCTGGGCATCACAATCAGCAGCAGCACTCTGCCTCGCAGCACCATACCTTGATCACTTGGCCACCAAAGCCCACCAGCAGTAGAGTCTGCAAAGGCTTCAGCATGGTCGATGGATCCCCTTGCTCGGCTTTCTGCAGCTGCTCCATCAATTTGTGGCTGGCACTTGCCCCCAGGCAGACTGCCTGCACCGGCCGCAGCCCGGCACTGGCGCCGCTGGCCCCCCCGCTTGCATTGGCGCCGCCGTTTGCGCTTGTGCTGTTCAGGCAGATGCCACCCAGCTCGATGTCGTTCTCCAGGTCCGACCAGCGGCTATTCAGCGAGGGTGCGCTGGTGAGAACCCACAGCAGCTGTTGCCTGGAGTCTTCAGGGCAGTTGGCCCAGCCCCACACCGCTTCCTGCGGCGGGTTCAGCAGTCGGCGCCATCACAGCTCGCGTTTGCAGCAGCAGGGTGTGTTGCAGCAACGTCCCGCACCACACGTTTCCGGCAGGACAGCCCAGGGGTGCCGAGTGGCTTGCCTGCAACGCCTTGCCACCAACGCCCACCGACACCAGGAGACGCATGACTTCCAGGGTCAGCTGCTCGGAAGCAACATTCACATCAAACAAAGCCACTGCTTGGTCGAGGCGGCGCTCCACGACAGCCTTGGAGCGCTCTGCCAGGGAGGCATGCTGCGCTGGTGCTACAGGCAGCTCAGGGGGGGTGCCTGCTGCCGGAACACCAGGCGCTGCTGCTGCCGCTGGGGCCGCGGAAGGCAATCGTGCAGCAAAAGAGGCATACAACTGATGATAGAGGTTGACCATACGGTGATTCTCTTCCTGTCGCTCCCGTTCAGTGAGGGTCCTCTGTTGCTGAGTCTGCTGCTGCTGCTGGGCCTGCTGCTGTTGGATCTGCGGCTGGGATTGCTGCAGGGTGTGTTGCTGCTGCTGGGCCTGCTGCTGCTGGATCTGCGGCTGGGATTGCTGCAGGATGTGTTGCTGCTGCTGGGCCTGCTGCTGATGATCCTCATCCTGAGCCTGCTGTTGGTCCTGCTCCTGCTGTCGATCTTGTTGCTGCTGCTGGGCCTGCTGCTGGGCCAGCCGCTGCGCATTGCGTCTGTTGACAGCTTGCACCTCACCCCGCTTCAGTGGCACCTGCCACAGCTCCGGGTGGCAGCCAGCCGAGCGCAGGGCAGCCAGGTCCAGCCCTCCCCCCATTTGGCCTGAGTGCCCAAAAGTGTGGACGCAGGCGGGCAGGCGGATGTCGTCAGGCATGCTCCACTGCAGCAGCTCCTGCAGGAAGAGGCACAGGAGCGATTCTAATGTTCTTCTAAGTCGACTGCCCGCGCGCCCTCAGTGACAGAGCACATGAAACGTTGAAATGCAACAGGTGCCTGGCGCCAGCCGCACCTGCACAAAGTCAAAGGGTGCCGTTGACTCTGGGCTGTACGGCATTTCGCCCAGCACGTAGTTCAGCGTCTCAAGCCACACATCTTGGGCCCTGCTCTTCGGCCACTTCACTTCCCTGCAGACGGCAAATTGCAAGCAGTGTTCATTGCCAGCTCGCACACATGCTGGTGCAGCAGGGCTGCAGGTCCAAGAAGAAAGATGGTACGCAGCGCATGCGCTGCTGCACGCGGCGGCTCTTACCGTGCGCTCTCGATGATCATCTTGACACAGCCTGCCACGCAATGGATCCGTTCAGCTCGACCCTTGGGACCGGCGGCGCGATCCGTGCCAAGAGAAAGCAAGAGTTTGTTGCATGGCACCGGGTCCGCCTGCATGCCATCACAGCGGCCAGACTCCATTTCCTGCCAGCCCCGCTTCTTCTTGTCCCGCCGCGGACGTCCCTGCTGCCGGGCCGGCTGGGCCGCAGTGGCTGTAGCGTCCAGCGGCTGCGAATCCTGCGAGTCCTGCGATGCACACGACTGCGAGTCCTGCGACTCTTGCGACTGTGAATGCAAATCCTGCGAGTCCTGCGAGTCCTGCCCAGAAGCTGACGTTGAGCGATCAGGAGCAGGTGATGAGGAAGGAGCATTGAGCTGTGGGCTGGCACTTGTTTCCAGCCTGTGGGCTGCCCCGCACGTGCCGGCCGCGCCGCCTTGCTCTGTGCACTCCAAGCATTGCTCGATTTTGACAGGAGCTGCTGCTGCTGCTGGCGGTGCTGGTGCCGGCGCTGCTGCTGCTAGGCCTGCCGATGCCATCGGTGAAAAGTAGAGCTGCCGAGCCGTCACCTCTGCTTGCATAGCCCTGCCTGTCCTTGAACCCTTGCTATATGAACCCTTGCTGATCTGAGACCTCTGACCCTGCGTGCTGCTCAAAGCCTGCTGCTCAAAGCCTTGAACCCGCTGAGCGACGGAGCCACACGCTCGCGCGTTGCGTTTGGGAGCGGCGCGGCTGGGTCGGGGCTGACAGGCGCGCTGCAGCCTGCTCTGGGCGCACCTGCGTGTCAGCCACGCTTTTGCAGAGAGAGCACTTGCAGCGGCAGCGCGATCGCTTCAGTTGTCCTCGCTTCAGCGGGATGTCGCTTGCCGGAGCGGCTGGCTGAAGTGGCAGAGGCGGAAATCGAGGTGACAAGGTCTCAAAGCAAGGAGGTCTCCATCGCCAACCTCGCCGCAATCGCCGCCTCGTCGCAATCTCGATGGTGATGTTACATGAAGGGGAAGGAGTTCGATACACACTAGGCATACAACGCTGAACGTTGCTGAGGTCTGCGTGAGGGATAGCTCATCACCTGCACGACCCTACACGTTGCTGGAGCTGCCCCTCATCTCCACCGCTCGTGGGGCAGCGGCGGGCCCAGGGCTGTGCGGTGCATGTGACGTTTCATAAAACGTGGGGGGAGCTGCAGGACTACGGGCAGAGGGCAGCTCTTCATCTTCGAATCTGCAGGGGCATGGCGAGCAATTCCAGGGTTGAGGGTCACTCATGGAATAACAGCTGTGATGCACACAGCCGATGACTGCCGCAGCAATGCAGGGGCGGCGTGTCGCACCACCGCAGCGAGTGGACAGCTCAGGCACCTGGAAAACTTGACTGCACTGGCTTCACTTTGGGTATTGCGTCGCCGCTGCCGCCGCACCAGGACCAAGCCGACAGCGAGCACCAGCGCAGACGCCAGCACAACTGCAGGACAGGATTGTCAAGCGTCAAAGCGTTGGTGCTGGTGCTGGTTGCATGTGTGCGCCTGTCAGCCTCATACGAGCCAACCGGTCCAGCCGCACTCACTTCCAAGGCAAATGCCCGCCACAGCACCAGTGCTCAGCCCGCCGCTGCCACTGCCGCCGTCAGTGCCTGTGGATGCTGCGTCTGCGTCAGCCCCAGTGGTGGATGTGAACTGGTTCCCCGCCAGCACAATGTTTATTTGCTGGTTGCTAGCATTTCGCATGTAGCCGGGCACCTCTCCGCTGAGCTGGTTGGCTGCGACGTCGAACACATTCCACAAAGTCGGGTCCCTGCCACCTGGCGGCTGCAGGGCGGGACAGGGAGCAGAGGTGGAACACATGTCGCAGCACCCTGGCGGCTGAGCTGAGGTCGGCCCGCATGCCTGGCACTAGCCGCCACGTTGTGGCCCGCGCTGCATCTCCCTTCAAGCCTCACCAGCTGCCAGATGCCCGTCCTCTGCCACCCCGGCCCCAGGCCGCCAGTGAAGGCGTTGGTGGCCAGGACGAGGAGGCGCAGGACGGCGTAGTCCCCTGTCTGAGGGTCAGGCAGCTCACCACTGCAGGCACAGCAGGCAGGCACAGCAGGCGGGCAGGCAGGCGCTTGAGTGGCGGGCCCATGCGTCCAACAGGCAGATCATTCGGCAAGGGCTTGGCCTCTGCCAAAGCTAGCTGGTAGCGCCGGCGCTCCTTGCCCACAGCACTCCTTGTGAGCCCAGGTTGGATCCCCTGTGGTCTCTCTTGACACCTCCTGCCCTGCCCCTCCGCTCCATTCCCCTGGCTGCCGCCTGCCGCACCTGAGCTGATTGCCATCCAGCAGCAGTGCGGTGAGGTTGGGATAGGCCGCCAAGGCAGCTGGGAAGCTACCCTCCAGCCTGTTGCTGGACACCCTCAGGTCGTTGAGGGGCGCAGTGACGTCCTGCCCGGCTGCACCCTGCCATGCGTCCGGCAGCGACGTCAGGGCGTTGCTTTGCAGGTCGAGGACGGTGAGGGCCGGGTGGCCTGCAAGGCTGTCTGGCACTGCGCCGGAGAGCTGGTTGGCGGCCAGGCGCAGCACTGTCAGCTTGGCGCTGGCAAACTCCGGGATGCTGCCAGTCAGAGAATTGCCAGCCAAGTCCAGTATGTTGAGATTGGGCGCCGCAGCCAACGAAGGAGGGATGCTGCCAGTGATTTCGTTCTGCAGGCAAGCATACAATTGTGGTGTGAGGGGACGCAAGGGGCTGGACGCGTGCGGCTGCAGGAATGCAACCACACAGACAGCAGCGCTTATGCCTGGGCAGAGGGTGTCCCCAGGCCGCAGCACGGCAGCCGCACCGCACCAACAACCCACGTTTCTGAGGTCCAGCACTTGGAGGCGAGCGGATGTGGCAAAGGCATCGGGGATGGATCCCGTCAGCCCACTGCCAGCTGCATTGAACTGGTAGAGAGTGGAGGTGCCGTCGAAGAGGCAGGCTGGCAGCGTGCCGGACAAGCTGGTCCCGTCCAGCTGCAGCATCTCGACTGTGCCCTGCAGGCACAGGCAGCAGCCAGGAACGAGGTGTGTGCGCAAGGGGGGTGTTGTTGAGCAGTATGCAAGCTGATCTACCAGTGGAATCGAGGTTACGCCACTAGCAAGCCTTGGCTGGCAGCAGGTTGGCAGCAGGCCTGGCTGGCAGCAGCGCACCTGGACCAGCTTGCACACGTTGCCGCCGTCTGTGAGCTGCCCCGTGAGGCGCTGGTTGTCCTTCAGCCCCACCTCCTGCAGCTCTGCCAAGCCAGCCAGGCTTGCTGCGGCCTCATCCAGATCGCCCTGCACACGCACAGATGCACACACGCATGGGTTGGGGTGTGAGCTCAGGCGTAAGGCAGCTTGCCAGGCCCGCCTCCCCCAGCAGAGAGGGGCAGGAACGAGGCGATGCAGCTGACAGGGCCTTAGGCTCATGACAGGGACCAGCAGCAGCGCACCGTGAAGTCGTTGTAGGAGAGGTACAGGTACTGCATGTGTGTGAACTGAGCAAACAGGTCACCGGGGAAAGGGCACTCCATGAACCAACCTGCACAGCGCACAATCGGCATCATACGATCATCAGCCAAGTGGTCTGTTGGTTGATGCAGGCACAGTTTCCCCACACCGCCCAGCACATGCATCGGCCACATCTCGCAAGCAGCTGTGCACCACGCACCACGAGCATTAAGCTGGACCAGGCTGCCGTTGCTGCACATGCCAAACTGGCAGAGATCGGTGTCGAGGGAGGAGGCAGGGGCACCACTCTCCCTGGCTGCCGCTTCGCTAGCCAGCTTCCACCGCCGGCAGCTGCTGTCGGGGCCGCAGCACCGGTCGTACAGCTGCTGCGCAACAGCCCGCTCAGTGTTTGACAGGCTGCTGCTGTTGCCGCTTTCATACGTTACTTGAAGCTTGTACTGCAGCAAAATCAGCACAGCAATAGGGCAGGCAATGATGTCATGTGCTGGGAGCACACAGCACCGCAGCGTCAGCAAAATTAGTGTCAGCAGCGGCCGGGGCTTACGCTGACAGTCGTGAGCCCCCGATTGAACACAGAACACGAGTAGACGAGAGGGGACCCTGCAGCACAGAAGTGGCAGACGCTGCTGTTGTGTAAGCCAGCGCCGCAAGAACACACGAGCAAAGCAGAGGGCAGCGGCAGACCTGGGCAAGCTGCTGGGTGCATGGCGGGTTTGCCTACCTAGGTCATTGGCTGGCGGGATCATCACCATGTCCTGGTTCACACCAATTGCCTCTGCAGGGGCACACAATAGATGCCTTCATGACAGCAGGCACAGGTCAGGTGCACAGCTCGCACGATTTGTGCCACTATGTGGTACATTGTGCGTGTACCCATCTGCATGTACATTGATGATGTGGTACACTGTGTGGTACATGGTGCATGTACATTTGTGTGGCCCCGCACTCACCTGACTGAAAGTCGGCATTGTCCGGCCCAGGCTCTCCGTCGCTGCCTCTACTGCAATACAAGTCGGCATCACCAGTTTCGTCTCCCTGCAACCAGTGTGGCGGCAGTGTTGTCGCTGACCAGCAAGTGCGACGGGTCAAGCTCTGCATAGAAAGCTCACCATGGGAGTCAGGGTGACTCGTATGCTGGGGTTGGTGCCCTCTGTAGGCTGTATCTGCACAACATGCACTGCTCCAACCGGAAGCGTGTCGGTTAGCTGCTTCCCAGATTGCCCAGGGCTGAGGCTTGCGCCGCCAGAAGGTAGCTCTGCTGCCTCGGAAGACACGACGAGCGATAGCACCATCAATAGCAGCGGCGGTAACAGCCGGCGTCGTGACGGCGAGGCGGCAAACGCTATTTGTGACAACTGCGCGGCGGCCATGCTGCAAATGACTTCAGTCAATCACGGTGATGAACCCCCCGATGCTTGTGCCTCTGCAAACACAGGTGCAAGCACATTACTGAGCGACGAGGCACCGCAACAAGCCGCGGCGCGATCAATTCGGCGGTTTGATGCACAGATGAAGCCTGTGCCGCCAGTATCCGGCCCAGCAGCAGCCAGCCAACCCACAAAAACCCTTGCTCGGCACAGCACACCGCAACAAACGATGATGTCAAACGCACCTGTATGCCATCCACCCGGCTGGCAAGCAACTGAATCATACAAGCGCCAAATGCATGGCGGCCACTTGGGCGCACCCCGCATTTCGTGCATGACTTTGCAAAAATTACAAAAAGTGAACACATCACAGAAGTCAAAATGTCCCGAAAGAGTCATATTTGCTCTTGATCTTGTGGCGGTTGGTGCGGGTAGCAATGATCCCCTGCATCACTGCTGGAGTCGGGCTGCAAATATGCATGACGCAGCACAGCGGCACTCATTGGCTGATGACGACCGTCGGCGAGCAGCTGCAGGATGTCGCTGCAAGCAATGGCTACTGGCCAGCGCCCGGGCTGCGCTGCTGGCGTCATCGGCGCCACGTCCTCATCCGTCCATGCACCCCCGCCCAGTGCATGTGCGGCTGACCTGCTGACCTGAGCGACAATCGCTCCTGCTGCAGTTGCCTGCGTGCGGCGCCGTACCACCACCTCCTTGGACCCATCCTCCAGCACCCTGCTGTGGCTGGGCATGCCGTGGAATTCTGCCAGGCCGTGGGCAATCAGACGATGGAAGCCGTCCTCCAGTCCGCTCACAACCATCTCCTCCCCAGCGCCGTCGTCCTCCTGCGGCAGGCAGGCAGGGAGAGGGGGGCCCACACCGGGATTGAAACGTGAGCAACCAGCCTTGCAGAGCACGCTGACAGGCGCCAGCAGACAGAGCAGATTGCAGAGCAGACAGAGTGCAGCAAGCACAGTCCGCCTGCGTCAGCTGCAAGCATTGACGTGGTAGGTGAGCGACATGCTGCACTGGGCAGCCCACAGCCCAGCCACTCACCGAGAAGGAGAGCACCTGATCCTCGGTAGCTTGCACAAAACAAGGGCCCGCACGCTTCATGGCCTGCCGTGCTTTCCAGTTGACGCGCGCCCACGCCGTCAACGCATCGACAGCGGGGTTGTGCACGACAGCGGGCCTGGCCTGCAGCTCGCGCACGTGCGACTGCCACTTCTGCGGGGCACGGAGGTGAGGCGAGGCACATCACATCATGGCAACTGTGGCAAGCGGCAGCAAGGGTGCCACACCACACCCTGGTGGCCACACCGCACCCTGGTGGCAGGCACCCCTGCAGGGCACATGAGCCCACCTCCAGCACTCGCCCCTGCTTGTCCATCTCGACAGAACGGAAGTAGTTCCACAGCACGGCATGCTCCGGCTGTGCGGCCTGCTCCCACAGGCTGGTGCGCGTCTCTCCAAACGGCGCGGGTTTGAAGAGGGAGGCCATGTCAGCAGCGGTCAACGCACCCGCCATGTCTCGCAGCAGCTTGTCGTTCAGCCAGCGCCGCTGCACACAAAAAAGGCAGCAGCAAGTTAGGGTGGCCTTGCTTGCTTGCCAGTGTCGTTCGATTTGGGTGTTGGCTGGCGCGTTTACAGAGACTGCTTGCCAGTGACCCCAATGGCAGCCGGAGGAGCCAGTGAGCTGCCTCACCTGCTTGCGGTGTCCCACACGCGACAGCGCATACATCTCTGCTTGCTCCGCCTCACTGGACACCACAGCACTGGCCGAGGTTGCCGCCGCATGTGGCACAGCCTTTGTCCAGCCCTGCTTGGGCTCCTTGATGGCACCGGGCCGCCGGCTGCTGTGACTGCTGCCTCGTGGAGGACGCAGTTGCTGCTGACAGTCCAGGAAAGATGACAGGTCAAGCGGCCGGCCGTCTGGCATCAGGAACGGGCCTCGACTCCGCTGCTGGTCGGGACTCTCCGCCACCGCCGCCTCCGTCATGCTAATTGCAGGAATGCCAGATGACTGGATCTTGGCGTGCGTGTGCTGTCGTACGAGTTTCGGAAGCGGCCTGCAAGGCTGAGGAGTGGCTAGGGCGGCGGTCCGGTGTGCACAAAGTTCGCAACAAGTTCGCAACAAATCGCAGCAACCACGCAGATGCCGGTACACAGTGAGGCCGCAACAGGAGCGCAGTGTTGGACTTCCTGGCGGCAGGCAGGACACCGTACGGCATTTGCACAAGAAGCCCCCCTTGCAGCCCTCGCAATCATCCACACGCCCCGCATAAGCCTGATCGCCGATTTCAGGGCCTGCCGTCACGAACGCTTGCTTCACGGAGCTGCCACTCGCCTCCTTCGAAGCGTTGAAGCCTGAAACGGCACCTGGGGAAGTTCAGCCATCGAAAATAGCCGTAGGGACACGGAGGAGCGGCGATCGGGATGGTGAGGCCTCTGATCGCTGCCACCCCGCGCCTGACACTACATTGTTGAGGATACGGAGCTGCTGTTGGACTGATGCCGTTGGCCGGGTGCACCGTGGGCGGCTGGGCGGCGTGCTGCTGCGGCGGCGGCGGTGGATTTTGTGTTTGCACAACGCAGGACGACCCCAACACAAACCCATGCCCCCAACATGCAAGGTCCCATGGCTGACTGCCAGGCTGTCTGAAAACCTGCAGGATTTCTTGTGCGGCCTGCGAGGCAAGGACTTTGTGATGGTGTGCAGCGACACGAGTGCGGTGCAGAGCGTGGTGACGATGAAGCAGGATGAGGACAAGCTGGTGCCGGTAGACTCACACAAGCTGTTTGCACTCAGCGGGGAGGCTGGCGACCGCGTCAACTTTTCGGAATACATCATCGCCAACGTGCGGCTGTACGCGCTGCGCAACGACGCCAAGCTGTCCACCAAGGCAGTGGCCAACTTCACACGCAACGAGCTGGCCACCGCGCTAAGAAAGGTGAGTTCATGTAGCAGCACTGCTTGCAATGGGGTCTGGCACGAGATCTGCGGGCAGTATGTGGGTTGATGCAATCGCACGTTCACGAGCTGATCAGTGGAGTCGTGCTGCTGGCCGCATCACGTGCACAACGCCTGTGCCAACGCGTTCGCCCATCGCTCCTGGACGCTTGCAGTCGCCATACAGCACCAACCTGCTGATGGCAGGGTACGATGACGGGGAAGGCGGCGGCCCTTCGCTCTACTGGTGCGACTACCTGGCCACGCTGCACCACATGAACATCTGTGGCACTGGATACGGTGAGACAGCAGTGGCAGGGGGGTGAGGCCGAGGAAGTATGAGGAGTGCATGAGATTGAACCCGGGATGCAAGGCAGCAGCAAGGCTGTGCATCCGCAATTGTTGCACCATTTGCGCTGGCGCACGTGCACCCAGCTGGCCTTGCTCACACGCTCAGCCACCTCCCGTTGCAGGGTCGTACTTTGTGTTGTCCATGTTCGACAAGCTGTGGCACCCCAACGTGACGGAGGCAGAGGCGTTTGAGATGATGCGCAAGGGTGTGGAGGAGGTGAAGAGCCGGCTTGTGGTCGCTCCACCGAAATACCTGGTGAAGGTCATTGACAGCAAAGGCATCCGTACCCTCGGCGAGCTCTGACATTGTGTTATCAGGATTTCCTGTAACAATAGGGCAATGCTGCTGCCTGCTGCACTTGATGGGCATATGCCAGGCAGCCTCCGCGCAAGTTGTACAACAGCTGGCGCCAGGCGGGATTCAAGTCGAAAAATGGCTGGACGCGCTGATAGACGCGCAATACTCGTGGCGCCCGCGCAGCTTCAGGATGCACGCGTCCTTCGATGCGGCCGCTGAGGCGCACCGCGTGCTGTCAGCCCCCAAGTCGCCCCATTCTCAGCTGGGTGTCCGGTCTGGCGCTTCCTTTGCTGAGATCAAGTCTCGCTACCGAGAGCTGTGCAGTCTGCACCCTGACAAGTGCAAGCTAGAGTCGGCGGGGGCGGCGTTTGCTGTCGTTTCTGCCGCCTACTGCACCCTCCAGGCAACACACACCCAGCCTGCATCGAACGAGCCATTGCGCAGCAGCCAGCCAGAGGCAACGCAAGGGAGCAGATGGCAGGCCTTCACTGGGCAGCCAAAGCAGCAACCGGTTTGGCAGCCGCAGCAGCAAGAGCAGCCGTTTGCAAGCGGCGGCGCCTCATCTCAAGAGAACCGCACTCCGCCAGCCGCTGATTCGGGAGGTGGCAGTGCTTGGCAGACCTCCAAATGGGGTCAATACGGCAGCAGCACTGTCCTGAGGGCACAGCCAATGACAGCCGCACCTGTCCGACCGGCTGGCAGCACCCACTTGCGCGAGGTTCCGTCCAGCTTGATCCAGCGGCACGACTCACCGCGCTCCAGAGGCTGCAGCAGCAGTGACGACAGCTGGAGCGACGGCATTGACGAGGGTGCACCGGGGGGCAGCTGCAGGTGGCATGGAGGCTCGACGGTGTTGCCTGCCGCTTTCTATGACACTGGTGGCACCGCTGGCACCCGCCACAGTCCCAAGGCAGCACAGCCAGCGCCGGCGTCGCTGTACGGTATGTTTGGGCGGCACAGCAGCAGCGATCTGGGCAGCTGGCGGGGCGGCACACACCAAACTGTGCAGCCGAGCCATGCAGGGGTTGTGCACCCACCTGTGCGGCAGCAGCACGTTGCACCCCTCGCAGCACCTCAGCCAGCTGCAGCGCAAGGGGGCAGCAGATGGAGCTCTAAGAGCAGCCAGCTTGCAGAGCTGCTCAGGAAGCCGCTGGTTGGGGTGCCCCAGACGGCCAGCGCAGCTGCCCGCTCCAGCCTGGGTGGTCAGCATGGCTGGGAGCAGGCAAAGGGGGATGTGTCGCCTAGCGGCAGCAGCAGCAGCAGCGATGGAAATGAGGCAGGCATCAGCGATGCGGTTCCAGAGCCTGGAGTGCACGAAGGTGCGCGGTTCCTGCATGTGTTGCTGGATGGCGCAAGCGCTGCTTTGATGGCATGCACTGGTGGCAGCCTGCGCAGCTGTTAGCTCAATGCATGGATTGTTGGCAATGTGAGCAGGCACGATGAGCAGCAGATCTATGACTTTGTGAGCGTTGTGTCTCTGCTGGTGCAGGTCGGGCATCGCTTCAGCAAGCGGCTGCTCGGCAGGTTGCGCGATCCATCGGCAACGGCATCATCAAGAGAGGGAAGGGACGGGCTCTGCAGCGCTACCGCAAGAAGCGCCAGGCATCAAGCGGCAAGGGCAGCGGCAAGCGGCAGGCAAAACTGAAGCTGACGTCGGTGAAGCACTGACGTTTTGTTTGATGAAATGCTCTCCGTGCTTTTACTTCTTAACCCATGCAATCGCAGCAGGAAATCCCCAGCGAGCAGGCGATCGATTGTAACGCCTCCACAATCGTCTTGGGTCAGAACGGCGCTAGGCGGCGGCGGTCCCGCCGCCGATGCACTACTTTACTGCCGGTTGGCTGGCACGAATCAGTCTGTTTCACTTTGCATAGCCCTCGTAGCCCTCCTGATCTGCTCAGGGCCACTCCTGTCTGCTTTGCTGTTCGTTTGGGCAGCCCTCCGTCCTTTGTGCTGCCACGCCTTCTGACGCACCACACAGCCTGTTGGCGTCCCTACAAACGCCCAGGCAGTCCTGGCGCCGCCTGCTCAGGCGACGTCTTCCTCTTGCGCTGCGTTGTGCCGCCCAAGCCCCTCGTGCCCGGCCCTGCCCTCAACTGAGCAGCCTCAGCAAGCATGGCTGCCGATGGGCAGCGCTGGAGGGCCGCCTCGCGATCTCACTCGCTCGGTGACTTCGCCCACCAACGGTCCAACGTCACGCTCACGACCGCCAGCAGGCACGGAACGAGCGCACGAAGGCTGCAGGGTGTTGCTGCACGCCCCAGCGGAGGCGGCAGCCCGACGCGCACCGCCGCCGCTTGCTAGCGCTGATCGCCAGCGCTCACGTCTCTCGCACGTCTCTGCAGGTCCAACTCGGCTGTTGACATGCGCCAGCTGACCAGCGCACTGGTGGAGGCGCGGGAGGGTACGGGCGAGGTGCGAGCCATCCTGCTGCGTGCCGCCTTCAAGCCCCGCCTGCCAGGTGAGACGCCGGACAGCAGCAGCTGAGGGCCTGTACCTGGTGTGACCCTGGCAGCAGTTGTGGCTCATAACTTCTGTGGATGGCTGGCAATGGCAGCTTGGCAAGCACCATGCATACCGCTGCCATTGCAACAGTATTCAGCACGCTGCGTCCCATGCTTCAAGCAAGCACGCTCATGCCCTCACTCGCCGCCCTGTAGGCCTGACCAAGATGGTGAGCAAGTTGAGCAAGGAGGGGGCGTGGCGCAAGGCGCTCGAAGTGTTTGAGGCTGTGGACGACATGGGGTGAGCGTGGCACGCAGCAGCTGTGCTGCTTGATGCGTCTCTGGGACGGCTTGCAGCGCTGCTGCTTTGCTCTACAGCCTGCCAAAGGATAGAATGTCAATCAAGCTCGCGCTGTTACCCACCACACCGTGCAGGCTGGTGGCTGACACTGCCCTCACCAACTCCGCCATCAGCGCCTGCGACAAGGGTGGCCGCTGGCAGAAGGTCAGCCCCGCACCGCTGCAACTTGGCGCGCACATGGCCCTGGCTCTTCTGCCTTGCGGCTTTTCGCCGTGTGCCCACCAGCCGGCATCACCCGAGATCTCACGCCCCCTCTGGAACAAATCAACCCACAGGCATGTGAGGCCCTGCCTCTCTCTTGCCCCTCCCTGGTGCAGGCGCTGGAGATATTTGAGAGCATGGCTCGCCAAGGGCTGCCGCGCGACGCCATCACCTACTCAGCCACCATCTCCAGCCTAGCCAAGGGCAAGCAGTGGCACGCCGCCCTCCAGATGTTTGACCACATGCAGGTGAGGCGCCACGAATTCACTGCACTGGTCTCCGGCTGTGCAAGGAGGACAGCCAGTGTGCTGGAGCAAGCCGTTCCTGCCCGCCTTTGACTTGTTGACCCTTGCTGCTGGCGCGCCTGCGCCTTCAACCGCGCGTCTCCTCTCCCCACCGCCCGCAGTCAAACCACATTGAGGCCGACGTCGTGACCTGCTGCTCACTGATCAATGCACTGGAGCGTGGGGGCAAGTGGCAGCTGGCGGAGAAGCTCTTCCTGCAGATGTGCACCACTCAGGTTGGTGAGGCTGGTGAGGGGTGCCCCTCAGCTGACCGCCTGCTCCGCAACTGGCGCTGCGGCTCGAGCCCGCCCCTGCTCCCGCACTCGCTGGGTCCCAAGAGCAGCGTGCCTGCCTCCTGCTGCTGTGCCTGCCTGCCGCACCGGCCACCCGGCCCCTGGCACCTGCCCACGCCCTCCAGCGCTCTGACTGCCCCCCTGGCATTGCAGGAGGAGGCCGAGGAGGAGGCGCGCTCCCTGCTGGGCACCCCGCCGACGCCCACCTGCCTGCTGTCGCCTGAGTCTGGCAGGCTGCCCCTCCCCCGCGCCCAGACCTCGCCTTCCTCAGTGCTGGACGAGCTGCAGTCGCCGCCCCGCCCATACCTGGTGAAGAGCAGCTCACACGAGCACACATCAAAGTGTTGTCGGCGGCACTGCTGCCCTGAGGCTGATGCCGTGATGCCGATGCTGACTGGAGGCAACATTGCAGAGCTTGGCTGCCCGAAGAGCTGCCTGGTGCCTGGTGCCTGCTCACCTCCTTTGCTGCCGCCTGCCCATGTGCTTCTGCAGATGAGCATCTCTGAGTGCCCGGGCCGGCTTGACGGTGTCACCCCCGCTGGAATCCTGGCTGCATCCATCGACATCCTGCAGTCGTCCGCGACCTCGCGTCAGGGTCTGGGGGGGCCTGCTGGCGTGGTTGGCGGGCTCAAGGGTGAGAGGGTGGCTGTGAGGCTGGAGGCTTCAGGCCCAGCCCGTTTGCTGTGCTCACAACAGGCTTTGAGACCAGCCCCGTTACCTGACCTTACCTGCCCGCATTGTCCCGTCCATCATGCTTCCCTCTTCGGCCTGTAGCTCCCACCGCTGCTCAGCCACTCCTACCCTCCGCGCTTGCAGCCCCCCGGGCGGGCGAGGAGCTGACATCCAGCTTTGCCAGCGTGGCGCTGCGGGACGGCGCCACGCCCTCCCTGGACGCGCTTGGCATTCTGGACGGCGGCTGCGCCACCATCAGCACCCCTTTTGACGTTGCCTCCGGCGTCATGGGTGGCCTGCGCAAGACCTCTGCGAGCAGTGAGTTGGGGACGTGGCGAGCAGCGCTTGTTGTTCCCACAGAGGAAGGCAACCTCGGCCCTGTCGGCTCCCGCCCTGCTCGCCCTGCAACCGCTTGCTGGCGGCCTGCCTCCCTTCCACTCATGCAGACAGCAGGACTTCTTTTCCAGATCAGATCCTGGGGCATGAGCAGGCGGTGTTCCAGCCAGGTGATCCCCTAACCTGTCTCTGACACTGCAGCCCTCTGCTCCTCCTTGTCCTTCTTCTGCCGCTACCATTCGATCACTTTGCAGCCAGCGTGCAGCTCTCTTGGAACCTCCTGATGTGAAGTCAAGTCCACCCAAACCCTACTGCCATGCACCCCTGCAGGCACCAGGGCAGACAGCAGCCCGCTGGATGCCGCCCATCAGCCCCCGCCTGCCTTGCGTCGCACCGGCTCTGGCACTAGCACCACCTTTAGCGTCTCCTCACCTCAGCGCCCGGGCAGTGGCCTTGCCCGCACCGGCAGCTTGAAACGGGAGCTGGGCATCCCTCAGCTGGAGGCTGCAGCTAGCCTGCGCCGCGCCATGAGCTGCTGCCCGGCCCTCGAGGGGCCTGAGGGGGGCCTTCAGGGCGCTGACGGCACGTCCACAGGTCAGTGCGCGCACTGTTCAGCTTCCCACCTTGCGCCTCGCACACAGTGGAAGCTGTGACACCGCAGCCGTGCACCAACTGTTCATGCCGACCTCACCATGCTAAGCACCTGCCTGCCTCGTCGTCTCCTCCTTCTGGACTTGCCCCCTTGCCTCTGCAGCCGGCGTCGCGAGCATGTTTAACTTTTCTCACGCCGCCCGCGTCACACCCAACCGCGTGTGCTGCAACGCCCTGCTGGCAGCTTACGCCAGGGCCAAGCCCCCGCAGTACCAGCGGGTGAGTCATGCAGGGCTGGGCTGCTCTGAGCTGGGGCTGACGGATTTTTGTGTGTGGTGCCCCTCAAGCCCCAACCTGGCCCCTCCTGTGGCAAACAACGGCTTCAGTCAGCTCTGCCCGCACCTTCCTGCCCGCCTCCCCTTTGAGCGCAGGCGCTGCACCTGCTGAGAGCCATGTGGGATGGGGGGCCCACCCTGGCCCCCGACGGCGTGTCCTACAACACAGTCATCAAGGCCTGCGCCAACGCTTTCCAGGTGGGGCGGGCTCCTGCCTGGGCCTGCTTTGATTGCTCCCGAGCTGTGCTAGCGGCCTGGCAGCTTGACAGCTGCTGCCCTTGCTTTAGCGGCCTCCAAGCCGCATCTGCCAACAAGGTGCGTGCTGTGACATGTATGTGTGTGTGTGTGTGTGTGTGTGTAGGTGTCGAGGGCCCTGGAGGTGTACAGGGAGATGGTGGGCAGGTGAGGCATAAGGGGGAGGGAGGGCGCTGCATCGCCGTCGTCTGCCTGCCTGGCTACCATCCACCTTGCCGAGCTATGCAAGCCCGCATGTGCATGCGTTTGCCCTGCAGCTGACCCTCCATTGCCCCTGACGCACCATGCCAGCTGCGCCCTCAGCTCAGCTCAGCCCTGGCTGCGTACTGTGACCCCCCCCCCCCTTTAAACCGCAGGGGTGTGCGCCCCAGCGTGACCACCTTCAACTGCCTCATCACCGCCGCCTCCGACAGCTCCAGCTACGGCGCTCTGCTGGAAGTGGGCACCTGGCTGCGCTGCTCAGACGCAGACACGCGCTCCAACTGCATGAATGCTTACGTGGCGGGGCTGGTCAAGGTGAGCATGGTGGTGGTGGTGGGGGGTGGGGGGGTGGGGGGGTGAGTGCTGGGATGGGGCTCGGTACACACCCCACACCCAGCTCCTGTGGACACCGGTGGCGGCAACCACTGCCTGCTAGGGGGGCCATTGCGGCATGGTGCCTGCCTGCCCGCCGAGACGGCTCTCTGCCCACGCTCGCTGCCGCCGCCCTCCACCCCTCCACCCCTGCCCCCCGCCTGCAGGTTGGCCACTGGGCGGAGGCGCTGGCCTGCTTCCAGGAGATGCTGCAGCCGGGGTCGGGTGTGCGCCCCACCGCCTCCACCTTCAACACAGTGATGAGCGGGTACATGAAGGCGGGGCAGTGCGACAGGGTGAGCCGACGGCGCCTCCGCCTGCTCCTCCACAGCACAACCTACACCAACCACACACTCAGCCGCAGTTGGTCGCCCGGCTGGTGTGCCCTTGCCGCCACATGTGCCCCTCCGGCTGGGCCCCCTGGCTGGCTACCGCCTCTCTGCCCTGCACAGCCTGCCCAACCATTCAACATCCCCCTGCTGCCCATTGCTCCTTCCTCCACCCCGCTGCCTCTGTGTGTGTGTGTGTGTGTGTGCAGGTGCGTGGTGTGTACGAAGAGATGCTGGCCACGGGCCTCACCCCGAGCATAGTCACCTACAACACACTGCTCGCCTCCTTTGCCTCCCTGGGCGCGTGGGCAGAGGCACTGGACGCTCTGGCACACGTTTGGGCAGCACAGGCAGAGGGCGTCAACCCAAACATGAGTGAGCGGCAGGGGAGGGTGGCGGCAGCGGTACTGTGGCGCCTTGCACTGAACGCTTACAGGACTCAGCACGTCCATCGCCGCATTCGGCTGCAGCACCATCAACACGGCTGTTGTTGTGTCCCTCCCTGTTCCCTGAGCCTCCCTCCCCCTCCCTCCCCCTGCAGCCACCTTCAACACCTGCCTGGCAGCTGTGGCTAAGGGCGCTGACAGCGTGCCCCAGCACCAGCACTCGCTGGTGGCGTCACGCGCCCTGCAGGTGTACCAGCAGATGCAGGGCGCCAGCGGCTGCGCGCCCGATGCCGCCACCCATGCCAGCCTGATCCGCATCCTGGACGCGACGCAGCAGTACGCCCAGGTGAGGGTGGTGAGGGAGGGAGGCAAGGCGGGGTGATGATGCTGCTGTTGTTGCTGTTGTTATTGCTGCAGTGCGGCAGCAGAGCACACTTGGCCAGCCCAGGCGTGTTGTGCACATGATTGTGCTTGCATGGCTGGCAGCCCCTCGCCTGGCAGCCCCTCACCTGGCAGCCCCTCGATTCATAGAGGCACGCCTGGCCGCTTCCCGACTCTGCGGTGCAGGTGGTGGCTGTGCACGAGGTGATGCTGGAGTCCAGCCACTCACCTGACGCAGCCACTGCGGGCCTGGTGCTCAAGGCGGCTGTCGCCGTCGGCCGCACGCACAAGGCCTTTGCGCTGGCGCAGTCGCTGCAGGCATGCAGGGGAATCAGGGTGGCTGCGTGCCTGCTTGCCGGGCCGCGCTTGAGGCTGTGTTGTTTGTGCAGCTGTTTGCAGCTGTTTGCAGGTCTCAGCAGAACGGTCGTGCCCACTTACACAGCCTGCCCGTCCTGCCTCCCAGGGTGCCAAGACCAAAGCAGCTGACAGCTGCTGACCCTCCTGATTCCACCCCCCCTTTACTGGCTCTCACCATCCCGCCCCTGCCCGCGCCCCTGCCTCTCCGCAGATGCAAGGCGTTCAGCTGGACCCCAGCCTGCTGACCCACCTGCTGAGTGCTTGCCTGGAAGCCGGCGCCTGGGACCCAGCGCTGCAGCTGTGCAGCGCCGCTCTGGTTGGGCAGGGGCCAGCCGTCGCCCCTCTGTACAACCACGTGCTGCAGCAGGCAGCGGCGGCAGGCCAGTTCAGGGTGGTGGTGGAGGTGCTGACGGCCATGAGGGCAACTGGGCTGGAGGTGGACCCGGAAGCGGCGGCCATGGTGAGTGTGTGTGCGTGCTCAGCCGTGCCTGGTTTCACCCGCCGCGTGCCGCCCGCCTTGCCGGCGCCTGCTGCATGGCGGCCACCGGTGTGTCAGCCGGTGTGTGTGTGTGTGTGTGCTGCCACCTTGCCTGTTGGTTCAGTGGTGCACCCTGCCGAACCCGCCCACTGACCTCACCCCCCGCAGGTCATGAGCTCCCAGGCATCGGGTGGCGGCAACACTGCTGCACTGCCTGGCCTGAACAGCAACGGTTGCTGCCTCCCAGAGCTGGCCAGCCTGTCCTCCAGCCCTGCGGGCTCCATGCAGCACAGCCCACCCGCAGCCAACAGCATCTGGGGTGCCAGCCTGGCTGCCCGCCCCGATTTCACTGTGCAGGAGGTCAACGCTCTGCTGGAGGGCTGCAAGGTGCGGCGGGCTGCTGCAGGGCCTGACACCGGGCCTGCTCCTGCTCTTGCAGGGGGCCCAGCTGCCTGCCTGCTGCCTGTGCTTGAGCTGCACAGCATGCACACCGCTGTGCAGCGCCTGCTGCTCAGGGTGCCCCCTTTCAAATCCTCAATATTCACACTGTGGACTGCCCTGGCATGCGGCCCTTGCTGCCGCTGCAGAGCCGTGTCGACGCCCAGGGCGGCTTAGAGGTGCTGACTGTCATGAAGCAGGCGGGCATCCAGCCTGACCAGGTGCAACACTTGCCGTGCTGCCCTGTGCAGCTGACAGCAGCCGTGCGCGTAACGAGGGAGCCATGCCCCACTTCAGAGCTGAGGCTTGCTTCAGCGCCACACGCGCACCTTGCCGCTCACCTCTGGCCCTGCCTGCTTGTGTGCTTGTGTGCTTACCTGCCTGCCCGCCTGGCCCCACCCGCAGGCCACCTGGTCCCTGGCTGTTGAGCTCATGGCACATGCGCAGGAGCCCGTGCTGGCTGTGCAGCTGTGCAGCGAGGCGCACGAGGCCGGATCGATGCAGTGCTACGCCCTGCCCAACCTGGCAGGCGGGGCGCCGCCTGAGGGCACAGCGCTGGGCAATGTGCTGGACTTGAGGTGACTCAAGGGGGGTGGGGGGGAATGGGGGTAGAGGTAGAGGTGGTGGTGCTGGTACAACATCTTTCCTGGCCTTTAGGGCATGAATACTCAGCAGGTGCATGCTGGCTGTGGTGTGAGACAAGGCGTCAACATGTGCACATGTGCCTGGCTGGCAGCCAGCTGCCTCAAGGACCGAGCAGCCAGCGGCGCTGACCCCCAGATCCCCTGCCTCCCCGCCTCGCCACCCTGCCCGTGTGTCAACCAGGCGCTGCGGCCTGGAGCTGGGTGTGGCCGTGGTGCTGACGTGGCTCATCCGCTGCACCCAGATGCGCGATCGGGGCCTGGTGGTTCGGGACCCCTGCGTCAAGCTGATCACAGGTGAGGCGCCCCCCAACTTGCTGCAGCAGGCACGTGCTGGGCCATGCCCCTGTGGCCGGGTCGCTGGCCTGCTTGCCAGCCTGCTTGCTTGCTTGACGTGCTGCTGTAATTTGCCCGGCACCTGCCGATCCGCATGCCACTGCAGGCCAGGTGCCGCGCCAGCAAGCTGAAGGCGGGCGTGATGGCGGCGACGTGGGCCCTGGCGGCAGCGATCCCTGTGGCGCTGCGCTGCAGGGGGAGCTGCTGCGCACGCTGACGACCGGCGCCTGCAGCCTGGCTGCCTTTGATGGGCTGTCACCTGTGCGCCTGGACCCGGAGGCGGGTGAGGCTGGGGCCTGGGGAGGTGCCTTGGTCTGCCCCAGTATCACAGGACATGCTGGCGCGAGTGGGAGGTCATGGTTGATGTTGCTCATGCATTGCGGCTTGTTGTTGCGCCGCGCCGCCCTTGCTCTACGCCTCATCTTTGGCGGCTCAGCTCAACCCTTGTCCCTGCTGCTGCTGCTGCTGCTGCTGCTGCAGTGTCATGCACCGACGACGGCACCACCATCCTCATCTCCACAGCCGGCCTGTACCGCAGCTTGGCCACCACCCTGTGTTGATCTCACGCAATGAACTCTTGTTGGCCTGTTTGCACAAACCATCCCCTCCTCGCGTGTGACTCATCTGCACTTGCTGGCCTGAGCCCTCAGGCTCATGGGAACAGCCTGCATCCTGCAATCCACCTGCACTCTCCCTTTTTCATCACAAAACCTTTTGCTTGCTGGCATTCAGCTCAACTTATCATCCCTCTCAGCTGGCCTTAAAACTGCCTGTTGTTTGCGCCGCGACTGACTGCGGGAAGCCAGCAGGCACCTGCCCGCTGCTCTCCCCTCGTGCCTTCCACAGTGACGCCGATAATGCAAGACCTGCATCCTTGTTGTTGATTTGTTGTTCGTGCCTAGCTATGCAATCACCCTGTGACTGGTGGCCACGGGGTTTGTTCTTCTGCCCAATGCCGTGGCCTGCCTTTGCCTGCCCTTGTCCCCTGAACGAAACGAGCGCCGCGATGGTGCCATGCCTTGCTACTGTCGGCCCCTTGCTGGCGGCCATCCCTTTGAACAAGGATGATGCCATTGTAATTGCACATATGCTAATGGGGGGTCTTCTGTGCAATGCACGCGGCGTGATGACGCCGCCTTCCCGTGTACGCAATGGCGGCGTGTCCTGCAAGGACACAGTGGCACAACTCGGGGCATTCAGGGTGTAAACTTTCAGCGGCCTCCCTGGTAGTTCCACATCAACTCCCCAACGGCAGCCGGTGTGAGGAGCGGCACTTCTCGCTGGGCGGCCCAAGCCGACTGCCTGCGTCTTTCTAAGCGAGCAGCAAGCTAGAGGGGCGTGTCGAGCCCCTTGATTGGCACACGCTGCGCGGCGATCGCCTTCACTGCGAACGTTAAGCTTCTTTTGCGCCTCTGCCCATCTCATCAAGGTCCCCGAGGTGTGGCGTGCGTGAAGGGAAGCCATCGAGCAAGCAACGGTTGCGTTCAGCCCGGCCCGCCGCTTGCCGCCTTGCGGCTGCAAGCACAAGTCTGTGACGAGTGCTGCATGTTATCACTTGCTCGTTGAGTGGCAGACGCACTTGGCCGACGTCAACAGTCAGTAAGCAGCACCATGCCACTGATTACGCTTGGAGCTGTGGTCCTGGCGCTGGCACTTGTGCTGGGAGTGGTGAGTGTCGTTGGCGGGCCTTGGTTGCCTGTCCTTGCAATGCTGTTCGGCCTGCCTGGCCGAGCACTTCGCACAGCACGCAAGGTGCCCCTCTTCGCACGACTCGCTGTCCCACCCATCAAGCTCCCCGCTGCCGAACAGGACCTGCTGGCTATCTGGGCGGCGGCAGCAGCAGTCCTCCTGGCCCTGACCTTCCTGCTCGGCAGGTGGTGGATCAAGCGGCGCTTGCCGCGCATCAGCAAGGCAAGCAGGCAGTGCAAACAAGGCTGCCTCATGGGAAGCAGCATGCAGACTGAGTGGCTGTGTGTCTCTGCAGCCCCTGCCCCTGCTCCAGCATTCTCCCCACCAAAGTGAAAGTGTCGCACGTATCGCTGTGGTGTGTGCAGGGCACTGTCGCTTTCTTCCATCCCTTTGCCGATGGCGGCGGTGGCGGCGAGCGCGTGCTCTGGTAAGCAGCCTGGTCGCAGATTGAATTGGCACTGTGGGACCGGTTCACTCGCCACCTGGAAGCTTCCCTTGCCCTTTTATGACCCCGTCCCTTCCAAAGACATATGCTGCAGGGCGGCAGTGCAAGCCATGCAGGATCAGCGCCCTGACCTCAAGGTGTGGCGCTGCTCTGTGCGGTTCTCAGGCTCACCCGCCTTCACTGCTGCAGTGCTGTGCTGGCTTGCAAGCGGGGGATCTTGAGTGCTTCCCGCCCGCCTCCTAACGCCCGCCACCCTCTCCCTCTCTCACACTCACAGCTGGCCATCTACTGCGGAGGCGGGCGCAGCGCTGAGCAGCTGTGTGAGGAAGTGGCCATTCGCTTTAACCTGCAGCTCATGCCCACATTTCAGGTCAGGCTGCTGCTTGCTGGCTGCTGCTGTCACGGTGCACCGTTGCTGCTGCTGATTCCGCTCATGCTGGACTGGGGGTAGCAGTGCTGCCAGGCGACTTGAGGAGGAGTCTGGTCAACGCTGCCCTGCTGCTGCCTCGTGCTGCCCATCCATCACTTGGTAGCATTGCTCAGCTCACTCACCTGATCCGATCTGCCCTCTCCCTCCCCCCTCCCTCCCCCCCTGCAGGTGGTGCCGCTGCCCGGCCGCGACCTGCTGCAGCCGGCGCGCTACCCTCGCTTCACCATGCTGGGTCAGGCGGCGGGGTCTGTGCGTGTGGGGTGGCAGGCCCTGCAGCAGCTGGTCCCGGAGCTGTGGGTGGACACAACTGGGTGGGCCTTCCCCTATCCACTTGTGCGGGTGGCGGGGGCGCGGGTGGCGGCATACGTGCACTACCCAACCATCTCGACAGACATGCTGCAGCGGTGGGTGGCGGCTGGGGCGGCTGGGGGGGCTGGTGCTGGGCTGAGTGGGGGGGGGGGGGGGGTGGAACTGCACCCGTCTGCTGCCTGCACTTGCGGTGTGATGCTGGGCCGTGCTTCGCTGTACATCGAGTGCCCTCCAGGTGCCTGCGCTTTAGTATGCTCGCCTGCGCTTGCACTTGGCCGTGGACCACGCCAGTCCCTTCACTGCATGCGCCCGTTGTCCAACCCCAGCACCTCCCCACTGCCCTCCTGCCGCGCCCTCCTGGCCCCCCCCCCCCCCCAGTGTGTGGGAGCGTGATGCGCTGTACAACAACAGCCGAGAGGTGGCCACCTCCCCTCTCAAGTCACTGGCCAAGCTGGCTTACTACCACCTCTTTGCGCTGCTGTATGCAGCGGTGGGGGCGGCTGCACAGGTGCGGTCATCCAGGTCCGCCTGGCTGGCTGGCTGGCTGGCTGGCTGGCTGGCTGGCTGGCTGGCTGGCTGGCTAAACAAAAGGCACTTCAACCTCCTTTGGCGGGCTGGCTAGGTGGCGGGGAGAGGAGGGTGTTGTGGGTGGGTCTGCCTGTCAAGGTATCCGGGGTGTCCTCCTGCTGTGATCAGCATGTGACCCACCCCCCCCGCGCCCTGCCATCCGGCCTGTGCCCTGCCGCCTCAGGTCGTGATGGTGAACAGCAGCTGGACGCGGCGCCACATAGCGGAGCTGTGGTGGCAGCGGCGGCAGCCCACCCGGGTCTACCCCCCGTGCGACACTCAGGCGCTGCAAGCCCTGCCGCTGGACCGCCGCTTGAAGCGAGCCTACCTGCTGTCCATCGCTCAGTTCAGGCCTGAAAAGGACCATGCCCTGCAGCTGCGCGCGCTGGCAGAAGCGCGGCGCAGGGCGGCGGCCCTGCATGACGGCGGCGGGGCTGCCGTGATGGCGGCACACCTGAAGCTGGTGGGCAGCTGCCGCAACGCGGAGGACGAGCAGCGCATAGAGCAGCTGAGAGGTGTGTGCTTGTGCGGGGGGGCTACTGCGGCGTTGCATTGTGTGTTTGGGTGTTGCTGGGCGGAGGGTCGGGGGTCTGGCATGCTTGGAGGGGCGGCCACACACATTGTGGCCGGTGAGGCTTGCAGCCTTGCTTGCGGTGTGCGTCATGCAGCCATCCATCGCCCTGCAGCTGATGCAACTCTGCCACCCCATCCCGCTCCGCCACCACCCACACGCGCCCCCTGCCCCCCCTTGCACACCCATGCATGCAGGGCTGGCCGAGGAGCTGGGCATTGGTGAGCAGGTTGAGTTCTGCGTCAACGCCTCGTTCGATGAGCTGCGCTGCCTGCTGGCCGATGCGCTGGCGGGCCTGCACACCATGGTGGACGAACACTTTGGCATCTCGGTGGTGGAGTACATGGCGGCAGGTACGCGTGTACTGCACCCACGCAGTACCGCACCGTACCGCACCGCCCCGCTCCCCTGCATCGCCCCGCAACCACCCTCAACTTCTTAGCAGAAGTTTGTGGGCGGCTGGCGGCGACGTGCAGCGCACCTTGCCTGCTGCCCAACATGCATACGGCCAGTCCCACAACCCTGCCTCCTGCCTCCTGCCGTTGTTGTGCAGGAGTGGTGCCCATTGCCAACAACTCTGGGGGCCCCCGCGAAGACATTGTGCTGCCTGACAACACGGTCAGCGGCGGCGGCGGCGGCAGCGGTGGCGGCAGCGACGACGGCAGCAGCAGAGGGGGGCAGGCCACTGGGTACCTGTGCAGTACACTGGGGCAGTACGCCGATGCCATCATCGAGGTGCTGGGCATGAGCCAGGTGGACCGCATGCGGGTGGCGGCTGCCGCTCGCCGCCAGGCTGCACAGTTTTCCGACCGCCGCTTCCAGCTGGATCTGATGGCTTGCCTGGAGGATGTGCTGCCGCTGGGGCGGGGGCGGCTGCCCAGCAACCTGCTGCCTGCCACCCAGATGTGAGCCATGAGCCATGCTGCGCCTGCTTGACACTCGTTTCCTGCAACCAACCCTGTAAACCCGCCTGCTTGCTTGCTTACATGCTTTTACATGTTTTATCTGTGCACAGCACTCAACACACGCCGTAGCAGGAAACACACATGCACACACAACACACGACGTCTCTGGGGCAAACGCAGAGACGCAAGGATGGCACAGGATTGGGAGTGTGGATGGGGCCTGCCCAGGCAAACACTCACACCAGGCAACTGGAGAGGTCCCGCAGAAAACTGTGTGCTGCCCAGGGCAATGGATGCAAAGTGACCAACCCTCTCAGCAGCTTGGCGTTGCAGCGATGCCTGTGCGTCGCTCACTGCTGCTGCGAAAACTGCATGCCGGGTGGCAGCGGCCCAGACCCTGCCTGCTGCAGCGGGGGCTGCAGCGAGAAGTGGTAGGAGGATGGCGGACCCATGAACGGCGGCATGTTGTAGGGCAGCATGCCTGGGCCGGCACCCTGGCCGCCTGGGCCCCCCTGCTGCTGCAACGCCTGCATGAACTGCTGCTGCCCCGGAGCCTGCTGCATAAACGCCTGGCCTCCCGGGGGCACCATGAACTGCTGCTGCTGCGCCTGCGCCTGCTGCTGCTGCTGTTGTTGCTGCTGCTGCTGCTGCTGGCCGGCCGGCTGCTGCTGCTGCTGGCTGGCAGGGTACATGCCCATTGGCGGCGGCATAGGCTGGGCCTGCCCCAGGGGCACAGATGGCTGCGCCACTGCCGGCGCTGGCAGCTGCCCAGGTGTCAGTGAGTCGCTGGCGGGCAGCTCATTGGCCTCCTCTCGCGGCACAATGTCTACCAGGAAGTCGAATATGTCTGGAGGTGGGGGGCAGGGGAGTGTGTGAACACGTGCAAGTGTGATGTTGGTGATGTGTGCGTGTGTGTGCATGTGCTTGAGCATGCCGGCAGCAGGAGGCGAGGAAACAAGCCCTGACAGATGCAGAATGGGCCAAATGGTGCTGTTCCATACCCCCAGCCCCAACACAGCACTGCCCCATCCACACACACACACACCTGTGCGCGAGATGGCGGTGGCCACATCACTGCGCTGCAGCGTGCGGCGCTTGAACTCCTGTGCAGCGCTCCAGGACCGGGTGGTGAGCTCCTGGATGAAGAACTCGCAGGCGCGAGCAAACAGCACCGGCGCCTCCGCGCTGATCATGCGCACATCCTCATCGCTCTTCATAATCTGTTGTGGCAGCAGATCAGCGGCATAGGGCAGCAGGGTGGGTGGTGAGGTAGCACAGAGTAAAGATGGCTGGGCAGGGATAGGGGGCTCAGCAGCAAGCAGCAAAGCATGTCAGGCTGGTGCCCATGCAGCTGCGAGAATTTGTGGTGTGACGCCCACTCACTTTTTTTATGCGTGCCAGCGGTAGCGCCTGATTCTTAAAGTCAGCCAGCACGTCGCTGTGGTCTGCAACATCCTGAGACATCTGCAGCCAGAACTTTTGGAGCTCCTCCGCCAACGCCTGCTGCACGTACAGCTGCTGCATGTATGCGGGCGGCGGGGAAGGCAGCCCTGTACCACCGCTGCTGCCCCCGCCGCCGCCAGCCTGTTCTGACTTCTGCTGCGCCGCCTGCAGATGGAGCACGTGTTGTGGAGTGTTGTGAGCACATGATGGGGCAGAAATGACTGGCTCGCAGGCGACGGTGAGCGGGCCGGCGCGGCGGGCGTGCATCATTCCATCGGCAGGCCCAGTTATCGCATGTGGATGGGCATGTGAGCCGACAGGCAACCGAGCAGGGTGTTTGTCGCTGGTATGGACTGGGTGCGGGTGGCAAAAGCCAAAACACACCACTCGCAACACTGCGGCCTGGCCACAAGAATTCACACCTGCTGTTGGCCCGTCATGGCTAGTGTTGTTTGGTTGCGGCTTTCGGGGGTGGACGAGCGTCACGCAGGCCCCGCTATGTATGGCTCGGGCTGGACACCGAGGCAGGTGGCTGATAAGGCGATGGCAGGGCTGGCGGTGTGCGCCTCCTCGGCCAGAGCGGGCTGAATGTGCAGCTTCAATGCATATGCTATGAAGGTGAAGATGCTATGTAGGGGGACGAGACACGATTGGGATCTCTTCTTGAAATTCACCGCCTTGTACCGCTAATTGCCGCCGCGTGAGGCACGCTCCCAATCAACGATGCTGGCAGCCCGCACAGACGTGACGGCTGCGCATCACAATAAGTTCCAGCAATTCAATGTTCCAAACGGTTCCAAACGCCGACTGCGAGTGACGGCGTGCAGCGGGCGGTTGCCATGATGCTCACGCTCTGCCATCTCGCCCTGTCTTTCTCTCTTTAGAAGTGCCTTTAAGGAAGCAATGGAAAAGAGCTCGTTTTCACATCACCAGATTGCAATGCACGACAGCGAGTTGGCAGCCCGTTTTTTACATTTCCATTCCCTTGGCACACGTTTGCAGTGCTTCTGCTTCTCCACACACCCTCGACATGCCATTGGGTGCAGCAAGTCGATTGCTCGACACGGAAACAAGGTTTCGCTGGGCAGCGACGGACTCCGGCTGAAAACCATCCCCTCGTGCATGGTGCGATCAACCAGAAGGGATGGACCTAGCAAGGCGCAGGTCGATCCGTCGTCGGTGAGCGGCGGCGTCGCACGCAACACGAGCGCCTCGGGCATGCGTTGTGCTTTGCACAGCCACATTTGCTGTTGCGGCAGTGCAGGTTTGGAGCAAGCTTCACGTGCAGCTGACCTCGGAGGAAATCCAGGCCGATTTGGACGCCTTAGCGCTTCACCCTGCACCCCTGCCCGCCAACGAGGCGGCGGCAGGTGTGCGGGTGCTGGTGGAGCAGGTGGACGCTGCCGCGATGCCCGCTGCACCACTGCAGGAGAGTTGGTTTCCTCTGCCACCATCAGGCAGCAGAGGTCACCCCGAGAAAGCCCCCTGGCAACGAGGAGCTCCTGTCTGGCCGCCCCAGCCAGCGCAGCAGGCAGCCCTGGCGGCAGTCCGGCCACACCGCAGCACACGCAAGCCGGCGCGCTTTGAAGAGGAGTCTCCGCAGCAGCAGCCAGGTAGCAGCCTCAGAGTGTTGTCACGGGGCCACCATGTATTGTCGCAGGTTACTCGCGACAGCCAAAACGCTGCCACATCGCCGCCACATCCTGGCCTCCCATCACCACTGGCTGAGCCACCTGCTCAGCAATGCCCTGCAGCATATGTGCAGCCGGTTCCAGCCTGGCAGCCAGCGCATCGTGATGCGGTGGCGGCAGCCCCACCTACACCTCAGCTTCAATGGCCAGCCTCACAGGCAGCGCTGCAGCAGCAGCCGGATGCCAGCAAGCAGACGGTCACAGGCAGCATGGCAGGTTCTGTGGACGCCAACGCAGCTTTGGACCAAGGCCTGCTGCAGGAGTTGCCCCCTGCACTCCCTGCACACTCGTGGCATCCTGCGCAGCATGCAAGCTTTGGCGCCCTGGCAGTCGGTTCTGTGCCTCAGCCCGAGCCGCATGCTGCAGGAAATCCACTCTCCTCCCTCACTCGAGAGCAGTGGCATGCTGTTTTGCAGCTGCTGCTGTCTTACTCTCGATGACAAAGTCGGACTGATGTTGCAGTGCCTTCCCAAACAACCATCATGTACCACCATAACCACAAGCCTGTTTCATGCCAACCCGTGCCGTGCTCTGAACTCACCTGACACCGGTTTGCATGTTCAAACCAATCTGATAACATGCAGGCGTGCATATCACTCAGCAATGTCAGTGAAGCAACCCTGTCGACATTGCATGCAAGCGGAAGGCAGCGGCGGCAGCGGCGGCGGCATGCATGGGTGGTTTATGATATTGAACGCTGAGCATCGCTCGCATTTGCACTGTGCACTGTCAACACTTTGGCAGACATGCAGGCGCTGCGGGCCGCAGCGGTGTCCCCGCAGGTTTTGTGTTCTGCGCAGTCTATAGCTCCCCGGCGTGCAGCCTTTCGCCATCATCAGGCGGGGCACTGCACACATCGCCCGTCTCATGCACCTGGCCCAGCGATGCAGCCATCGCTGCGGTGTGAGGCCTCGCCTGCTGCCCAGCAAGCCTCCACTATGGTCTCAGAGGCAGGAATGCCGCGGACAGCGGTGGTAGGAGTCCTGGGCGGCGGGCAACTGGGCAAGATGCTCGGGCAAGAGGCGGTGAGCGACGGCACTGTTTGCATCCGCTCCTACACAGCCAGTTCTGGCACACCAGCCCTTGACTCAATGCCATGGCTGCTATGCAGGCTAAGATGGGTGTTGCCCTCAAAGTGTTGGACCCAACTCCCGAGTGCCCGGCCTCCGTGGTGGCGCAGCAAGTGCTGGGTTCGTTCCGCGATCGTGAGGCCGTGCAGCAGTTTGCCAAGGACTGCGACGTGCTGACGGTGGAAATCGAGCACATTGACGCTGATGCGATGCAGGTAGGCCATGGGGCCCAACGGCCACATGTTGCGTGTCTGCTGTGCTGCCAGCACGACAGCAAGCATGCCTCAGCTATCAGCGGCAGCAGCGGAGAGGACCGCCAGCCGCATCCTTCTACCTTTCCTCCCTTCCCATATGCTGGCAATGGTTTGCTTCTCAGAATTTGCATGCCCTGGTCGTCATCCCTCTGCCCTGCCGGCTGTGTCCAGGCCGTGGCTCAGCAGTCTGCTGTGGCGGTGGAGCCGACGCCTCACACGCTGCGGGTCATCCAGGACAAGTACCGCCAGAAGCAGCACTTTAGCGAGGCTGGTGTGCCGCTGTGTGACTTCCGGGAGGTCAAGTGCAGCAAGTGTGCAGAGGGAGCGGGCCGCTCCTTTGGGTACCCCTACATGCTCAAGTGCAAGCGGTGAGGCAGCAGCAGGGAGGGTGCAGGGCCGTGGCTGCAGGCAGCAGGCTCTGGAAGGTTTGGAGACGGGCTAGAGGCCGGGTCAAATGGCAGCAGCATGTTACTGTGGCGGCGGGGCGCCTGATGCGCGGGCCGGGTTGACGGCAGACCTGTCCAGCCAAGCCTGAGCCACAGCCAGGCAACGCGTCCGAAGCCTGCCGTCTCACTCCTGCTGCCCCATGCCTCCTCACCTTCTGGCTGCAGGCTGGCTTATGACGGCCGCGGCAATGCGGTTGTGAGCAGCGAGGAGGGCATCGCAGCTGCCGTTGAGGCGCTGGGGGGTTACGAGGCGGGGCTGTATGCCGAGAAGTGGGTGCCCTTTGTGTGTGAGCTGGCGGTGATGGTGGTGCGCTCCCGAGACGGCTCCCTGGCCTCCTTCCCAGTCGTGCAAACAATCCACAAGGACTCCATCCTGTGGACCACCGAGACACCCGCACGCGTGCCGCCCGCAGCGCAGCGCCGTGTGCAGGAGGTCGCGGAGCAGGCAGTGGCCGCGCTGGAAGGTGCGAGCAGCAGTAGGCACCGCATGCTGAACGGCATGGTCGTGAGAAGCACGGCCCGACCATGGGAGGAACTGCTGGCACACAGCTCGCTCCTGCGCAGGCGCCTTGCCAGTGCCTGGCGCGAGCCTCAGCGGCCGCCCTGCCGCCCACCGCCGGCCCCCTGCCCTTGGCTGTCACTGGCCGCCCTGCGCTGCAGGTGCTGGCGTGTTTGGTGTTGAAACCTTCCTGCTGCCCGACGGCAGCGTGCAGCTCAACGAGGTTGCGCCGCGGCCGCACAACAGCGGGCACTACACAATAGAGGCGTGCAGCAGCAGCCAGTTTGAGGCGCACCTGCGTGCGGTGCTGGGCTGGCCGCAAGGCGACACTTCCCTTCGGGTCGGCGCCTCCATCATGCTCAACATCCTGGGTGAGGCGGAGGGGGAGGAGGGAGAGCGGCGGGCACACCAGCTGATGGCCAGGGCGTACGGCGTGCCCGGCGCCTCTGTGCACTGGTATGGCAAGGCGGGGGTGGCGCCCCAGCGCAAGATAGGGCACCTTACCATTGTGGGTCGGGACAACGACGAGGTTCGCCGGCGCTTGCGCCTCATTGATGCCGGTGAGTGCATGCCTGCGCCTCTGCGCTGCTGGGGTGAACGATTGGCTGTGGCCCACTGGTGGGTGTCACCTTGCGCTGCGCTTGTTGCTGCTGCATCAGCACCTGCCTGCTGCACTTCAACCAGCAGCACACTCGGGCATGAGGTTGAGGCCCATGCCTGCCTGCAGCATCCCTTGCTTCGTCCGCCTGCCACCCTCCACCGTCCCTGCTCCCACCCCACCCCCTCCTCCTGACATCACATTCACTGCTGCCCAGGTGCCGCTGATGCCGTGGAGGAGGCCAGCAGGCGGGTGGAGCAGCAGCTGGCGGCGGGTGGCGGCGGCGGCGGTGCAGGCGGCGGCCCATCAGTGGGCATCATCATGGGCTCCGACTCAGACCTGCCCACCATGAAGGCTGCTGCAGAGGTGTTGGAAGAATTCGGGGTGGAGTGCGAGGTGACAGTAGTGTCGGCACACAGGTGCGGGCTGCACACCGGCGACTGAGTGAGTGTTGGGGGCTGTGGCGGGCAGGTCAGCAACAGCAGGGCTGGGCGCAGGACAGGGAGGGGCGGGCTGTGGCTAGAGACGGCTTGCAGCTATGACAAAGCGAATGCAGTGGTGCCCGTGACGGGTGCAGGCATGCACGGAGGTGCGTGCTGATCAAGCAGGGTCGTGTCCAGGCACTTGTCCAGGCAGCTGAGTGCACACACGATCAGCTGTTTGTGGGTGATGTCCAATCGCTCCCTCACCCCTCCCAACCGCTGCCAACCATGTGTGTGTGTGCAGGACCCCGGAGCGAATGTTTGAGTATGCCCGCAGCGCACACCAGCGCGGCATCCGGGCCATCATCGCCGGTGCAGGCGGCGCGGCGCACCTGCCTGGAATGGTGGCTGCCATGACGCCGCTGCCGGTCATCGGCGTGCCTGTCAAGCCGGCAGGGGCGCACCTGGACGGCGTGGATGCACTGCTGAGCATCGTGCAGATGCCCAGGGGTGTGCCTGTGGCCACTGTCGCTATCGGCAACGCCGCCAATGCTGGCCTGCTGGCGGTACGCATCCTGGCTACCGCAGACCCCGCACTGCAGCAGCGTATGCTGGACTACCAGCAGGGCATGACCCAGACGGTGCTGGGCAAGGCTGCGCGGTTGGAGGAGAAGGGCTGGCGCGAGTATTAGTCAGCGGTGCAAGGGGCTGCCGCACTTTGGCTGCCTATGTAGGCAGCCACCAGCCTGCTAGACCTTGACTAGAAGACCGGCGTGATAAATTGAGTGACAGAGAGACGAAAGCAACACGCAGCACTGTAATGGCGCAACCAGCAGCAAAAGGGCGCCCCTGATGACAGGTGGCAGAGCAACAAAGGAGAGTGGGAGGCACCGTGCGCCTTCAGAACAGGAACAGGGGAAGGAAACAACATGCCAGGCATCAGGAGCAATGGCGGGGGGAGAGATACAAGCAACTCTAAACGAAGGGTGTACAGTGGTGCAGCGTGGCTAATGCGACCAACTTTCCTCCCACCAGCGTCAGCTGTGTGAGAGGCAGCTGTGACATGACGGCTTGCCAAAGGCTGCTGGGCTGGGACATGCCACCCGCATTGCCGGTGGCACCGCCTGCCCTGCCCATTGAGAGAATGGGCCCTAGTCAAAGCTGATCAGAGGAGCTTCATCCCCAGCGGGCTTGCTGATTGCTGGGGCAGGAGCTTCCACTGAAGGAGGTGGCGCCGCCAGTGCTGCCGCAGGCGCCTGAGCAGCGGGCGGCGCATTCTGCTCCTCAAGGCAGCGGCTGAGCATGTCAAAGCTCTCGAATGCCTTGGCAAAAATAGCTTCGTCGCCTCCCTGCAGCAATCAAGGCAGACAATCAACAGGGTCACCGTTCAGCAATCCTTGTTTACCAAGCATCAGCACTCTCAGCCGACGCCTCACACCTCACGCTGCACACACACCAGCAGGAGAGGTGCGTACCACATCACAAGAGGACGCCGCACCTGGTAATCTCCGATGAGCCCGCGCAGCTGTGCCTGCAGCGCCTCTCCCTTGCTCTTCATGTCGGCCACGGCAGCGCCGCTCTCTCCCATCGCCACCATCTCCCACAGAATTTCGGCAGCGTCGCGAGCCAGCAGGGACAGCTCTTGCATCTCGTCAATCTGCGTGTGGAGTGCATCCACGCAACAGGGACACCGCTTGTGAGCTGGGAAAACTGGCAGGCCTGCTGCTGGTCCTGGACCCACTGTGCTGGGCGAATGCTTGCATGATGCGCGGCGGCAGCGGCTTGCACCTGTGAAGGCATCGGCCCATTGCTCGCACGCCCCAATCCAGCAGCGCCTGCTGGTGGTGGGTATCCCGCGGCACCTGACCCTGGCGGAGGCGGGTAGCCCGCCCCGCTGGGGTGGCCTGGCTGGGGAGGGTAATACGCGGCATCGCCACCTGGAGCGGGCGGGCGGTATGCACCGCTCGATCCGCCGTAACCGGTGCGAGCACCCCCTGCTGCCGCCACACCGTGCTGCCTCTCATACTCCTCCTGCTCATGCACATCCGAGACTAGCGGACGCTCCAGGGTGGACAGCTCGTCGTAACCCTGCGCAGCGGAAACGGAGGCGGTGGGGGAGTGCCAGCGGCGTCGGGTGTGTGTGGCCCCAGGGCCCGTGAATCCAATGGCTGCCGCGCACGGCCATACCCCTGCGGAGTGCTGTCAGGGGAGACGCGCGTGTTTGGTGAGCCGTGATCTGAACCCACACCGCCCACCTGCGATTTGGCGCCCAGGAGATTCTTGAACCGATCCTGGAAGTTGCTGAGCTTGGATTTGAAGGTGGAGGAGCTCATGGCGCGGCCAGTGTGTAGGGATGGGATCTGTGAGAGGGCGCAGGGGATCGCCTGGACACCTGATGATTGACTGATGAATTGACTGGGGCCAGCAAGCGATCGTTTTGTACGTGTACGTTTGTACAGCATCTGGCCCTAGCAGTCATCGGTCGGCCATCGCGTGCAGCGAGGTAGGGATCGCCAAGTTCAGTTCACCGGGCGATCAACGAGCGAGCTGCAAGCTCCCATCGCGATCAGCAGGGTTTCCGCACCGCCTCCCCTCCTCTCCTCCTCTCTGCACGTCGCCATGGCCGCCCCCATGACGAGCGCCGCATGCATCACACTCAAGGCTGCGCCGGCAGTGCAGCGGCAAGCGCACTCTGCTGCCGCCTCCGCCTTGGGCGGTCGGGCGGCACGGCTAGCTGGTGGGTCGCCCTACCCTTCCTGCATGATGTGCCTGCCTCTGAGAACGGCAGACGTAAGGCAGGACCGTGTGTGTGCCTCTGCCCCGTGCGTGCAGGTCGCGGTGCAGTGTCCGACCGGAGCGGCGGCAGCCTGCAGTTCCGCAGGCGGCGGTCTTGTGCTGCACCTGTGTGTGCCGCTGCCACTCTGCCAGGCGATTTCAGCATCCCCGCTGCCCCGATCCTCATTCCGGAGGGGCCGTGGAAGGAGATTGAGGGGTGTGTGTGCGCCCCCAAGGGCTTCAAGGCACAAGGTGTGAAGTGCCAGCACAGCTGCCGTGCGTTATGGCTGGCTGCTCAAAGCACCCTCACAACTGTGCACACCCTGCACAGAACCCCTGCCTCCTCATGCAGCCGCCGCTGCCACCACTCTCTGCCTCCCACATGCGTGCAGGCATGTACGGCGGGCTGCGCGCCAAGGGCACCAAGGCTGACCTGGCACTCATAGTGTGCGACGGTGACGCGGTGGCCGCAGGCGTGTTCACGCTCAACGTCATGTGTGCCGCCCCCGTCACCTTCTGCAAGGAAGTGCTGGCCAAGCGGGATACCGTGCGCGCTGTGCTGGTGAGCTGCGCGGCTTGCAGGGCGGCGGCAGAGGGAGAGAGGGTGACGGGGGCCTTGGTTGCGGGTCCTAGGCGGGCGGGCTCAGCGCGAATTGCTGCAGCTCAGCATTGCTTGCTCGGCCCGTGTTTGCACATCCACTACCTGCCTGCCTGCACACCTCCCACCCACTGCCGCCGCCACCACTGTGTGTGTGTGTGTGTGGTCCAGGTGAATGCGGGGCAGGCCAACGCCGCCACCGGCGCCGCAGGCTACCAAGACAGCCTGGCCTCTGCCGACGCTGTGGCGGCTGCCTTGAGCATCTCCCGCGACCAGGTGCTGCTGGAGTCAACAGGAGTGATCGGGCGGCGCATCAAGATGGAGCCCCTGCTGGCGGCCGTGCCGCAGCTGGCGGGTGCGCTGGGGTCGGGGCCCGAGGATGCGCACCGTGCCGCCGTTGCCATCACTACCACCGACCTGGTCAGCAAGAGTGCTGCGCTGGAGGTGGAGCTGGGGCCCGGGCGCGTGGTGCGGCTGGGCGGCATCGCCAAGGGCTCAGGAATGATCCATCCAAACATGTGAGTAGAGGCTAGAGGTAGACGATTGGGCGGCCGGTCAGGCGGCTGCTCGGGCATTTCGGTGGTGCAGTGGTGCAGTGGATGGGTGGGTGGGTGGCGGGAATGACTCAAGGTGAAGCTGGTGGGGAGGAGAGGCTGGTGGGCGGTGGCCTGCCTGCATGAGGCTGCCATGTTTGTGTGTGCAACCACCTCAAGCTGAGTCAAGGCGCACGTTCAGCACTCCCTCTTGCAACGTGGAGACGCATGTGCCGCCTCGTCACCCCCAGTCAGCTTGCATTGCGCCCCTGATCTGCAGGGCACCCCCTTTCCTGCCTCAATACCACCTCCTCTTCGCTCGACATCTCTGACCCCCCTCATTAAACCCTGCAGGGCCACCATGCTGTCCGTGGTGACCTGTGACGCGCCTGTGACGCCCGAAGTGTGGAGGGGCATGTTCAAGCGCGGCTCAGTCAACTCGTTCAACCAGATCACTGTTGACGGGGACACCAGCACCAATGACACAGTCATCGGCCTGGCCAGCGGGCAGGCGGGGGGCGAGGGTGAGGGGCAGGCGCAGCCTGGGCGGGGTGTGGGGCGGGAGCAGGGCTGCTGTGCGGCATCAAAATGCCGGCGCTGTGGTGGTGTGGTGTGGACTGGCGGGGTGCTAAGGGATGCGTCGGGACAGCGGCAGTGTTGACAGCTCGCGTCAAGCCAGCGTGCAATCAGCGAGTGTGATGCCTGACCGGTGAGTCTCATCAGCTTGTGTAGACATTCCAATCGCCGCCGCTTGTCTCCTTCCCCGCAGTCCTCAGCGACGCTTCCAGCCCAGAGGCACAGAAGCTTGAGGCGGCACTGACGGCACTGCTGCAGGTGTGGGGTGGGAGCGTGCCGGGACGGGGTGGCCTGCTGCAGCACCCCTTCACCAGCCAACACTGACACATGCAGGCTCAGGGCATCTGCGGCCTGCTGGCATTGCAGCCTGCTGGCATGGCTGCCTGCATCTCCCCCCCCCCCCTTGCCCTCAGTGTGCTGCGCCTGCGCCTGGCCTTGCCACCTGGTGCTGCGTCCACGCTGCCCCACCCCTGCGTGCGCCTGTGTCTGTGCAGGGCCTGGCCAAGTCCATTGCCTGGGATGGCGAGGGTGCCACCGTGCTGATTGAGTGCGAGGTGCTGGGTGCACCCGATGACGCCGCCGCCAACAAGGTCGCCAAGTCGGTGGTGGGCTCCTCCCTGGCCAAGTCCGCCATCTTTGGCCACGACCCCAACTGGGGGCGCATCGCAGCGGCGGCAGGGTGAGCTGGGTCCAGCTTAAGGCACGGCATCACCGTTGGCGATCACAGTGCTTGTGCTCCTGGACTGCGGCTGCTGCTGCTTGGCAGTGCCAGCCTGTGCTTCCTCTGCGCCACCTCACCCCGCCAGCCTCCCGGCCTCATGTCGTGTGAAACGTGTTGGTCGTCAACACTGTTGCGTGCTGCGCCGCACTGCAGGTACTCGGGTGTGCAGTACGATCAGGAGGCGGTACGCATCCAGCTGGGCGACATCCTGCTCATGGACAAGGGGCAGCCCCTGTCTTTTGACGAGGCTGCGGCCAGCCGGTACCTGAAGGACAGGGCAGACGTGCATGGGACCGTGGACATCCAGGTGCGACTCGTGGCGGCACCCGTGCTGTTTTGACGGGGTTTTGACGTGGCAGGCCGCTTGTTGCTTTGGTGCAAGCACGGGTCAGTGGCGTTGCTCCTGGTGCCTTGCATGCAGCTTCTGTTGGATCTCAGATGCCCACTGCTCCACCTTCCACCGCTGCAGGTCAGCATTGGGAGCGGCCCGGGCCGGGGCATGGCATGGGGCTGCGACCTGTCGTATGATTACGTCAAGGTGGGTGTTGTATGGCTGTGCTGTGCTGTGCTGTGCTGTGGCTCCCGTGTCAGCCGGCAGCTTGAACACACTCTTGCTGCTCTTCGACCTGTGTTGTTTGCGGACGCTGCCTGCCCTGCTTGCATTGATGCTGCAACAAACATTACATGCCTCCCCCCATGCCCTGCAGATCAATGCAGAGTACACAACGTGACCGCTCACAGCTGCGAGCCTGGGTGCCCGCCTTGTCAACAGCGCCCAGCGCCAAAACAGTGGGCTACTTATGAATCATGCTCTGAACAATCATTTGCACCCACATGTGTGAATTTGAGCGGGCCTCTCCGCGAGCGGTCATGGCGGCACTGCGCTCACAGCTCACGGTTTCGCTTTCATCACGGCATTAACCCTACCCCAATGGCCTCACGTCGCCACAGAGCGCACCCAGCAGCCGCCCAGTTGCAGGTGCTCGCCAGAACGGAAATCGCTCAAAACACGCAGCGAACAGCAATTCAGGCACTCTCGTGCAAGGCCAAAAGGCTTCAAGCACCGTACTTGGGCCGAACTGCGCCACCCCGCCGCCGCCACCGCCCTGCCGCCGACCTTGATCTTCTACAACAAAACGCAGGATGCCGATCTACTGGATGAACAAGAGCAGTTGGAGCTCATTGCTACGCTGGAGAGAGCAGCAGCACGATCAAGGGGCTACAGCAAGGCGCTTCTCAGCGGCTGCGGCATCTGCCTGGCAGCGCTGTACTGGGTGTTTGCCATCCTAGCCCTGTTGCCATCGGCGCCAACGATGCATCAAAGCAGATTTTCGGGGCTGCTGAGCCAGCATAAATTGGTAGCGGCTGAGGTGGCAGGCGTAGCAATGGCTCTACTGAGTGTGTTGACGTGCGTATTCTACCCAAGAGGCGCCTGGCGGTCCATGCTGGGAACAAGCACACTGCTAGCGGCGTTGCAGTCAGTGTTTTGGGCCGTGGCGTTGTTCAGACTTTCAAGGGCTGAGGATATATCATCGGTGAGGAACTCTGCTGACGATTTTATTGTGGTGCCGCCTGTGGTGCACCTGCTGCTGACGTTACTAGCTTGCCAACAACCGCCGCCTGCATCCCACATTGCCCTGGTCTGTAGCCTGCCCTGCTCAAGCTGCTGTGGCTGCCGACCGCACCTCCGATATTCGTGACACTGATCATGGCAGCCATCAAAGTGATGGAGCGGAACGAGGCGGAACTAGAGGCTCTGCGAGGGGCGAAATACGACTACAAGCGTGCATGAATTACATGCATGAATTACATGGTTGCTGCTGCCTAAGCTGCACATTACAAGGGGGGCGGCAGCCTGCCTAACTACACAGAGTGCGCTGCAATCAAAGAAAATGGACATGAGAGGCAGTGAGGCAGTGAACGAGTGTGGCATGGGAGCCAACAAGGTTGGTGGCACAGGTGGTGACGGAGGAGGTAGCTCGAGGTACATGCATCTGGCCGAGGGTACAACAGAATGGAAGAGGCTACAGAGGGTCAGGGACTGTACTGACGCGTTCAAATGGATTGGAGACAGCAAGCAACGTAAAGGGTGATTGCCCAGGGTCATATTGGTAAGACAAAGGGGAGTTGAACGGTCATCACATTGGCTGTAACATCCCCGTCACATCAGTCACGCGTGGGTACGAAAGGGTAGTCAAACATATTGCGGCTGCGGCAATGTACAAGGCGCAGCCAGGTCTACATGCAGTGCTTTGCCCACGAAAAGAGCAAATGAAATGAGGGCAGGGCTTTACTGTAGGCCCACCGCAATGCGAACGTCTAGCGGGATGGTGTGGTGCAGGGTGGCGCAGTACGCCTTGAGCTGCTCAGCCCCCGCGGCAAAGCTGTCCAGCACAGCATAACGCTGCTGGTAGCCGTCCTGCAAAGACATGGCAGATGCAAGACACAGGCACAGGCTGCACGGGTCAACCATTATTATGCAACGAGCTGTGCCCAGCATGCAGATTCCCCACAGGCGCATGTCAGCTTCGCAGGACGCTTGCCATACCCTCAGTGCATGCCCTGCCCACCCCAGCACCTCCCTCACTTTGTACGACATCTTTGGCTGCGGCTGGAAGACGTCCAGCGGCTCGAGGCGAGCGCCGCCAGCCGCCATGTGGCGCAGCTCCCCGAAAGAGGACAGGATGCCGGCACCAAAAGCCTTGATGTCGTCACCCTCACGCACCACGCCAAACTCCACTGAATACCAGTACAGCTTGGTCAGGTGCCAGATCTGCTTCTCGTCGGCCCCAAGGCTGGCAATGCCAATCAGCTGCACAAGGTTTGCAAAGTCTGGGTCTGCCAGCATGGGCACGTGCCCAATCACCTGCGGGGGGCAGGCAGGCAACAGGTCCGAGGTTTCAAGCCAGTATTGAGTGCAAGTGGTTGGTGCCTGTGCAGCGAGAGGCACAAGAACCACACCCGTGCCCGATCTGCTGCAAATCTCAACACAAGGAGCACCCCTGCACCAGCAGGCGCCTCACCTCGTGCACCACATCCGGCTCGGGTGTGTAGTCGGGGCGGCTGACATGGCGCATGTACTGCGTGCTGTGGAAAGTTTTAAACGCCAGGCCGTTGAGGAAGTCACGGGGGTGCAGCTGCGGCACACCATGACATGACAGGCGCAAATGCTGTCAGCAAAGCAAAAGGCTCAAGGCTCAAGGCTCAAGGAAAGGCAGCCATCCCCCATCCCTGTGAAGCAAAGACTGTGAGGCAGAGCTCATCATGGCGCGCGCCTGCCAGCAAACGACTGCGGCCACTGCCGCACTGCCATCAACAACTCGGGGGCACGCCACCACCCACCACACTGCAACAGCTTGCATTGGCGGCGCAGGACCCACCAGGCCGGCAACTGGGCGGATGCGGAAGCCTGTGTGTGCCTGCAGCACTTGGCTGAGGTCTTCCAGCTGCGGCACTTGGTCAGCTCGGAAGTCAAACAGTTGCCAGCAGCGCAGGAACTGCAGGAAGGAGGGTGAAGTCTAGCGCTGGAAGCAAGGCCTGGCCCCTCCTGGAGGCTCACAAACATGCAAATTTGCGTTTCAAAGCAATTGGTGCCATCTCCTGCAATCGCTAGCAGCAGCCCAGCCCCCGAAATCTCACCTCCTTGCAGGCGTGCTGCGGCAGAAGGCCACGCAGCTGCTGCAGCACCGTGCCCCATACTGCCACCTCGTCCGCAGAGTACTCGATGCGAGGGATGGGCTCGCCGCTGCAGCAAGGAGCAGCTGAGTCCAGCACGATCAGATCAGGGAGCAGGGAACCAGTAAGATGGCAGCACGGGCATGTGCATGCTTGCCACAGACAACTGCTCCCATGCTGCCTGGCCCTCACATGCGGTGCGCTCGGGCCAGGTCACAGATGTGCATCCGCCGCTGCTTGTAAGCACTGTCCTGGAAGCCAGGGTGGTCCTGGAAACACAGGGAAACGCACGGCTGCCTTGTGCTCAGTCTCGCTGCCTTGCCACTGTATTGACACCAGCGCAGAAGCAGTGCTTTGCAGCTGTTCAAGCCAAGGCAATTCTTATGTGCCCAACTATGTGCGGGCCACTTCCCGCCTTACCTCGCTCAGCTCTGAGGAGAACCCAAGGACCTTGCCATTATCAACCTCGTCGATGCTGCGAGGCACTTTCACAGCTGCCTTGGGCGTGGGTGGACGTGCGGGACCTGCAGGGAGCAACCCACAGTGCGGTTTGGGGCAGGTGCAGGCTCCGCCGCCAACAGTCCAGGCTGAAAGCGCCCCCGCTCCTGGGAACACTCGAGCGTAACGTGGCGCCCTGTGTCACGCGTCTGAGTGCGTATCGGGACCTCCGACACGTTCAACTTCTGATCGCTCACCTGCCGCAACGGCGCTGATACGCAAAACTCGGCGCCCCTCAGGGCTGCGACTGAGTGGCCGAGAGACGGGGCGAGGCGCTGCGACCGCCAGGACGGTCGTTGAGGCCATAGTTCCGACTTGGTTGATGCCAAAACTGGCGGGCTGCTTGTGTTTCGGGTGACAACGGGAGCCGGGGGTCAAATAAGACGCATCTCACCAAGCACTACACGTTGTACCTCGCATGCCGCGAACCTGATGAAAAGGCGCGCCCCGGCTGGATCACCATTTATCTTTGTCACCCTCTGCAAAACCTCATCGACTCAAGCAAGCGCTTACCCCTCGACACCAGCCCAAGGTTGGCTTCCGGCGCCCCCTGCCGCCTGACCCCCGCGCCCTCGCCGCACCCTTTGCCCTGCCCATTGCCTTCGCCTTGCGCTTCCAAGGCACAGCACAGTCTCATCAACCCCATCCTGCGCTGCTGCAGCACAAAAAATGGCAACTTCTGGAGTTGGCGGCACCGCCGGCCTCGGCGGAACGGCGGCAGGCATGGGCGCCGGCACCTATGGTGGGTGGCTGCAGGCGTAGTCGCAAGTGGCTGATTGAGCAGCGCGGGGAGCCGAGCTGTGGTCGCCTGCATCGGCGGGGCAGCTGCTTGTTATGACCCCTTCCTGACGGCTCTCCCTCCCGCCCCGTGCAGGCCGCGTCATCCTGACCGTCAAGTCTGCCCACAACATGAAGGACAAGGCTTGGCTGGGCAAGAGCGATCCCTACTGGTGCGTGCAGCACAGCCAACACGGCCGCAGCGGCTGCAAAGGCTGATGTGACTGATGTGACTTTTGCCTCAACTGTCTTGCCCCTCGTTGCCCCCCCTTCCTTGCAGCGTGATTCGCCTCGCCGACGCTGAAATTCAGACGCACCACGTCAAGAATGCTGGGGAGCAGTGCTCGTGGGACGAGTCGGTGCGTGCCTGCTTGCACTGCCGCCGCCTGCCACAGCAGTCACGAGTGACACCTTGGCATGCTTGGCTTGCTGTTGTTCGCACTGCTTTGGTTGCCTGTGTGCGTGTTGATAACTATAGCTTGCCTCCCCTCTTTAGATGCGTACCCTTGCACTCCATTGCCCACCTCCTCATCTGTCACTGCCGCGTGCTGCAGTTCTCTTTCAACAATGTGGCTCCAGATGACGTGATCGAGTTCAATGTGTACGACCACAACCGCCTGATCAAGGATGCCCACATGGGAGAGGGGTCCCTCTCGCTGCGCCAGGTGGGTAGCTGGCTGGACACCAGCAGCTCACAACCCTCGCAGGCAGTCAGGAAGGCGCTGAGTTGAGCTGGCAGGCTGGCTGCCCACAGCCGGACACTCTGCAGAATGGCTACAGTCTCATTGGTTTGCCATGTCCCCTCCGCCGCAGGTGTTTGAGGAGGGGCAGGTGGAGATGCGTGTGCCCCTCACCACCCGCACCGGCACCAAGGATGCTGGAGAGGTTTGGATCCAGATGCGCAAGGAGGATGGTGGTGCAGGCATGGTGAGCTGGCTGGGGCCAGCAAACAAGCTTTCGGCAAAAACATTGTGGCGGCCTGGTAGCCTACCTGCCAGTGCGGCGCCGTTCTGTGTGCTCATGTGTCGTCCTGCCTGCCGGACGGGACGATGTTCGAGTCCGTCCAACTGGAACGGACGATTTTTTTCCGTTCAACGGAAAACGAACAGAATGTTTTTTCCGTTCGACGATGCACACTGGCCGATGCATACCTGAGAATCTCCACTCTAAACAATGCTTGCTGCTGCTGCTGTTGCAGGCGCAGGCAGGATCTGCCACGTCTTCTGGCACCGGCCTGGGAGCTGGCACCGGCCTGGGAGCAGCCTACCAGACTGGCTCACAGCAAGGCTACGAGAGGCGGGAGGACGAGTACGAGGGCAGGCGCGGATCGTACAGCACTGGCGCCACACCCGCCGTCGCCTACGACTCTGTGGCCAACACTGTGCCTGTGACTGCATCCACCAACATCGACGAGGCGATTGTGCGTGGGGGAGAGGAGCATGTGTGCGGCCGTGAGTACTTCACCACGGTGAGTGAGGCTGTGAACAGCTTGGCTGGGGAGGCAGTGGAGGGAATGAACCAAATATCTCAATGCCGCTCTAGGATGACCACATGCTGCCATGTGACAGCGGAACTGCATGCATCCTCACCTACCTACCTTTCCTCCGCATGCCATTCTGCTTCAGACTGAGGACCGCCCCGTGATGAAGGAGCGTGTCACTCGGGTCCGCGAGCACCACCCTGTTGAGAAGGAGTTTGTGGTGAGTGGCTATTTTGTTTGGTTGGTGGCTTCATAGTAGGGCAGTGATGGTGTGACATGTTTGCAGGTGTATCCAGCATGTGTGCTGAAGGCGGCTGCCTGTTTGCTTTCATGCAGGTGGAGACTCGCGCCACTGGTGAGGAGCGTGAGACGGGACAGCGCGCACATGAGCATATGGGTGCTCAGGAGCGTGTGGTGGAGGCAGCCCAGCCTGTGATGGAGCAGCCCACCGCTGAATATTTCACAAAGGTGCGTGCATGTGTCACAGAAGAAACGTTGCAGCGCTGCCACTGATTGGCACCGTCAGGGTGGTGTTTGGAGGTTGGTTGCTCAGCTTTCGCGTATCTTGCTCCTGCTGCAGACTGAGGACCGCCCTGTGATGAAGGAGCGTGTCACCAGGATGCGCGAGCACCACCCTGTTGAGAAGGAGTTTGTGGTGAGTGCAGGACAGGGCCAGGGCTGCACCAGCATCTGGGAGGTGACGCATTTTTAACAGCTGCTGACCTTCTTTTGTCTCCTCATGGAATTCAGGTGGAGACTCGCGCAACTGGAGAGGAGCGTGAGACGGGTCAGCGTGCGCAGGAGCACATGGGCGCAGATGAACGTGTGGTGGAGGCATTCCAGCCCGTGGCTGAGCAGCCTACCGCTGACTACTTCACCAAGGTGGGAGATTGCACAGCAGTATGTTCTTGCTGTGTTCATGTAGCGCATGACTGCCTCGTTGATTATTGTGTTACATCAATCGATGAATGTTTGCCATTTGTTTGGCATTTGCAAGTATTGAAGCTGATATCATTCCACTCCTGCTGCAGACTGAGGACCGTGCAGTGATGAAGGAGCGTGTGTCACGTGTGCGCGAACATCACCCGGTTGAGAAGGAGTTTGTGGTGAGTGTGATGTACTTGCATATCATTTGTCTGGACTGATGCAGACACAGCTGATGTGACATGCTGTGCTGGTTTCTCACTGCTGGCTTCAATGCTTGATTGTGACTGTAGGTGGAGACTCGTGCCACCGGCGAGGAGCGGGAGACGGGCGAGCGTGCGCAGGAGTACGTGGGCGCTGACGAGCGTGTTGTGGAAGTGCCAGAACCTCGTTGCCCTTGCAAGTAATCTGCCAGGAGCGTGTAGCAATATGCGGGGTTTGTACGACGTGTGACGGTATGACGGCCATGAAAGTTATCAGCAAGAAGCTACATGTAATGTCTTGTTCTGGATTGTCTGTTTGAATGTCATGTGTGTAAAGCACGATTGTCATTGACTGAACTAGCAGAAAAACAGTGGTACAGCATTGCTGAACATCAGCAGTTGGAGTAAAGATTGCATCAATTTCCTTGCGTTGCGGATGTCTTTAAAGCTGGCCGTGCCAAACCGAAAGTTTTGAAGTTAGAAAAGCAGACTTTAAAACGGAGAATCGCACGCACACAGCTGCGAAGAGCCTTGCAAACAAGTCTGGTCAAGCGTCGCAGCGGGAACGTCTTGGGGCGCAAGTGGCGGCGCAGTTCCGGCGCCGCCAAACATGGCTAGCGAGCTCATTGACACAGCGCAAGCCATCCTCACTGCCAGCGACACTGTGATCAGCAAGGCATATCGAGACGAGGATAGGCGATGGCGGAAGGAAGACATTGCATGGAGAGAGCGGGAGGCAGAGTTCATGTACGGCCCGCTCCGTTCCTTGCTGATGACATTCATCTGGTCATCAGGCTGCCGTGCTGGTGGAGCGCAGTGTTCAACCCTATGAATGACACATGTGCTTGCAGGCAGCGGCAGGCATTGTGGCGGCAGCAGGACCTTGTGCAACGGGAGTTGGAGAATGCCCGTTGTTTGTGGAGCAGATGTGTGGAGAAGAACAGGTGTGGGGAGGCGCACGAGTCAGGGCAGCAGCATGCCACGAGATGCACTGCTGCACATGCGCTGCGCTTCCCTCACACCCACGCCACCCCTTGAACCCCGCAGGCGCGATGTGGAGGAGCGTTCTGAGCAGCTGAAGGCCATCTCGAATCTGTCGGCGCTGATAGCTGGTTTTGCCCTCGTGGCATTCCTGCAGTTTGACTTTGAGCCGAATGCCGCCTCTGAGGGCGTGCAGCTGGCGTTTGGGGCCACGATAGCGCTGACCGTGCTGCTCGAGGCCAATGCCATGGTCATCTGTAGCCTCATCCACGCCAGCATCCTGCGCACAGGCCGCTCCTACGTGTCCTCCCAGGAAGAGGCTGACTTCATGGCGCGGGCCCGCCACTTTGCAGCAGGGTGGGTGACGGAGTGTTGGCCGAGTTGTCGGCGGGTGGTGGTGGCAGCAGGATCGGCAGGGCTGAGGCCTGGCCCGCTGGGACAGCACAACAGCCCTGCTGGCCTGTGGCTTGTGGTGCCTGCGGCACGCCCTATCACCCAGCACTGCACCCGGCTCGCCCCCTCCCACAGGTATCAGCCGGGCGACCGTCCTCCTGCGCCGCGGCGCAACTTCCAGGCTCACTGGCAGTATGCTTGTGAGTCGCAGTGGAGGGTGGCCTTTCTCATGTTCTCAGCAGGTATTCCTGTCTTCTTTGCCAACATGGCACTGGCAGCTTGGATCAAGTTCGACTACAGCATCAAGACTGCGGTTACCATGACGGCAATGATGGGCCTGGCCTTTGCCTACTTCCTGGTCGCTCAAAACCGCTGGTCGTGGCACCTCATCGGGCAGCGCCACAACGAGCTGGAGGTGTGCCTGCTGCTGCTGGCGGGTGTGTGGTTGTGCTTGTTGCAGTCTGAACGCGTTAACGTGGCTGGGCGCAACACTGCCTACTGTGTTCATTGTCCCGCCTTGCCGGATGCCTGCAGGAGGCCCTGCCGCACTCGGCGCCGGGTGGCTTGCCGTGGGACTGGCATCAAACGCCGGCTCCGGGGCGGACCTCTTTGGGGGCGAGCCGCCCTGGCAGCCTGCTGGATAAGCGTGGCGAAGACCCTCATGAGGGCGCGGAGGCCGCCTAGGTAGCGGCACATTGACCATGCGGCGGTGCATGCAAGCACATTGGTGTCCCAGCCCTTTCAGTCATTGCTGCACTTCTTGCAACATCCGATTTCTGCTGTTAAAGAACAGAAAACAGCACTGAGAGCCATTCGCGCTCGCTCGACGGGTCAGTAGCTCAAGGTTGTTTGGAGACCATCATCCGACGCGATGATTGCGTCTGCATGCACCTGCCGTGCTGCGCGGCCGATGGGCAGGTCGGCAGCCGCCCCCAAGCAGCGTCTTGCGCCCTGCATCGTTAGCAGCCGCAGACAACGACGCGTCAGGCAGCCAGGACCATCAGCCGCAATCATTCTCAGCAGCGATGAGGCGGCAGATGGCAGCGGCGGCGCCACCACACAACCAATGGCGGCTGCGGGCCTGCTGCAGCGTGTGCTCACTAGTTGCTGCCTGGCAGATCGTAGCACGTTGGTGTTGGCAGCAGTGCTTGGAGGGGCGTTGCTGCTGGGCTCTGTGGAGCCCGCTCTGGCGAGTGGAGATGCCAGCGGGCCACCACAGCTGCTTGGCGACCTTGCAGAAAATGAGGATTTCTGGGGCAACGTTGTGAGCTACATCTCTTATTTCTTCTCCGTGCTGCTTGGTACAGCGTACATTGCTGTCAAGCCCATCATAGAGCTGATGAAGAAGCCGGGCACCGCAGTGCTGGTGGTGGCTGGAACTGCCAGCCTGATTTGGTTTGTGTCGTTCACAGTGCAGGTGAGGTGGAAGAGTGGGGGTGGTTGCGTTTTGGGGTTGTGTTTTCAAGAGGGGGGGAGGGTGGTTTGCTGATTACGTGCTGGTTCGCGGAATGTCAGCAAGCAGCCCAACAAACTGCATGTCTGCTGGTTTGCATGAGTGCATGCCAGCCCCAAGTCCATCGCACAATTGAGCTGCCCCCGTGGCATGAGTGCTCACCTGACGGTCTGTTGTTGCACACTCCTGCCTTGCAGGCGATGCTGGGGATGAACGACACACTGGACTTCACGGCCTCCAGCATTGTGACACCCTTCAACTGAAGCCCCTCCATCTGGTCGCACTGACGTGCACAAGTCGGCATTCACACAAGCAATGCAGTGAAGGTCTTACTGCAGCCACTAACATCAGTGCTGCATGTGCAGCAAATCAAGCTATAACCTATGCGTTGCTTGCAACCACGTCTGTGCTCCCCTGCGCCAGCATCCATGGCCCTGCTCAAAAGGCATTTAAGGTGCTTTACACAGGATATAAAGCCCGCTGCACAAGGCAGACCACTGACCAGCTGGATGGGATCCAGCTGCCTTTTGATGTCGCAGACAACGCGACAAAACTGCAATGATAGGCTGCAAGTGCTCTACCTCCAGGCTGCTGCATTGCTGCAAGCCGTCAGTTCTGACTGACGCTGCTGATGTGTCACCCCCGCAAGTGGCAGCTGCAGCTGCATCATCTCAGTGCTCTGCAGGTGGAGATGGACAAACACACAAGTGTTGGTGTGACTCGGCAGGCAAAACACAGGTGCTGCGGCAGGCGACTGCAACGGCAGCTGCATTGCGAAGGGAGACTCACTGGGGTTTGCAAACTTGGATGCCTTGACATCCTCGTCTGCAGTATGGGCAACAGCAGCAAGAGTGAGCACAAGGGTGTGCCCCAGGCGATGGCTGTGGCAAAAGAGGTTGAGGTGCGGTTGCGCACCAGTGACGCTGCCGGCGATTTTGGCAAAGATGTAGCCCGTGGTGGCGAATCCAACGACAAAAGGCCACCTGCAGCCCATAATGGTTGCGGTTTGAAAGCCAGGGAGGGAGCAGGGCTACAAATGCTGGGCGACCCCCGCGGGAGCGACCCGCTGCAGGCTCCGCACCAGCACACGCCTCTTCCACACCCTCAAAGCCCCACCGTGCAGTGCAACCAGCGTGCAGAGGAACTCACATCTCCTTGACGCTCCGTGTCACCGTGATCAACGGTGCCTCTTGTGTGAAAGCGTGCACCGGGAAACGGGGCGGCATGATGGCCAGGCGCTGCGCAGACTGCAAAATCGGCCTTCCAGTCTCGCTGTTGCAGGCCTTTCTGACAGAACAGAACGACCACCACAGCACCACACCAGCAACGAAATCGCTTCCACCCTCTCTCCCTTGCATCAAGCGCCACGTCGACGCCAGCGAGGCAACTCGTGCTCATTTGCGTTTGCATATGCACACTGGAGTGGTACCCATCAAAACCACCATCATGAGATGCTGGCGCCGCCCAGGCTGGCCACGGTGACAGGGCCCCCGCTGGTCATCATGGGGCTGCCGTTGAACCCCGCCACAAGCGCGTCATCGGTGCGCAGCAGCGGCTGCACCTCCTCCCACATCTTCTTCTTGTCCACCTGGTTGGGCTTGGCAGGCTCGCCCTGCTCCGCATTGTCGCCAAACCAGACACGCTCGCCGACGGCCGCACCCTCTGGCGGAGACAGCGGCTCCACCTCTGTGTGCTCTGCGTTGGATGCACACAGCACCATGCCGTTGCTCTTGACGCCACGCATGTTGCGTGGCTTCAGGTTGGCGATGATCACCACGGAACGGTCCTGCAGAGGGGCAGAGGGGGACAGGCAGGGGCCAATGACCACTGCGAAGCAGGTTGACCAGCAGGTGACGGGTGTGCGCGATTCAGGCAGGCAAGGGCAAAGGCAACTCGACAGCTCCCCACACAGCTCCCCGTGCCTCAGTTTCCAGTTTATCATGCATGTATGTACTGCTGCCTCACCTGCATCTCCTCCAGGGGCACATACTTGACCAAGCCGCTGACGATGGTGCGGGGCCCCTCAGCCTCCCCCACATCAATCTGCTCGACATACAGTGCATCTGCATCCGGGTGCTTCTCACAGCTCACAATCCTGCCCACCCTCAAGTCCACCTTCGTCACGTCTGGCACACTGGCAGCAGCTGCGGGTGCTGCAGGGTGTGGGCGGGCGGCACAGGCGGGGACCGTTTTCCACAAACCTCCACACTGCATGTGCCAGAGCCGTGCCAACCACCCCATAGACATGTGGTTGTGCTAATCGCAAAGCAGCAGCTGCTCTCACTGCACCGACCTGCCGCTTCCGTCTCGGCAGCTGACAGGACGACAGAGCGACGCTGTCGGTAGGAGTCGGCAGCGGCGGCAACGAGTTGCCGCTGCGTTGGGCAAGGAGCCCATGCGGTGCGCGTGCTGCTGCGCATTCCAGGCTGCAGCTTCACTGCTGCTGTTCCCAGCGTGCGGCAGCATGCAAGAGCCGCCATTGCGAGTCACGTCACGATACCACGCCGCTCACAACAAATTGGGCTTGATTGCGGAGCTGATTGGCTTGATTCATCCATGCCATCGTGATGTACTCATCAAGTACATACTGCGTTGTGCAAGTTTTGCATGGCGTTGGCACTGCTTCGCATCTCACTGCACAAGCACACAAAATGCGCGTCATGCAACGGCTGCTTGTAATACGAACCTTGCTTTGCGAACTGGGCACCGTGGCCCCCCTGAGCACACCTATAGCGTTCGGCCTGCCCTCCCCTGCACATATGCTGCAGTGGGTAGCAGGTATCAAGAAGCAAGCCAACGAAGTGAGGCCGCCGGCGCCGCTGTGTGCCTGTTGACCGAAAGCCCTGTCCTGGTGCCGTTGAGCGGCGTGCAGCAATTCACTCATGAGATCTCCCATCCACAAGTGTAATTTGCAGCTTCGAGTTGGCCATGTTATTGAGCACAACGGCAAGCTACTGCAAATTGTCAGCCTGCAAAATCGGGCAATGGGAGTGAGTGTTGCGAGGAAACGGAACACAAATATTGTTGCTCGTGAAACGCACCCATCTCTAAGCCAATGCTGGCCGCATACCTGCCTGCAGCGCCAGCTTGGCAACGTGAACTTTGAGCTGCGAGACGTGATCACAAAGCAGAAGCACCCAGCAAAGTTCCGACCTTCTGATATGGTTGAGTCGGTTCGGCTCGAGGCTCGAAAGTTCCAGTGCCTTTACACAGAAGGTGAGCGGCTCGAGACTGGATGCATGCGTACAATTTCCTTGCCCATGACAAGCAGTGCTCATTGCGTGCTTTGCAGGCTCCTCCGTGCACTGCATGGAGCCCCAGACGTTTGAGCAGCTGATTGTGGAAAGGTGCGCAAGCACTTCTGCAGCATGTGTACATGCGTAGCCTGCACATGTGACCTGCTGCTGACGTGTGTGACTCTGCGATGACCTTCTGGCCACAGGGACCTGTTTGGAGAGGGTGCAGCTTTCCTCGGCGAGGGCGTGGAGCTGACGCTTAGCTTCTATGACGATGAGGCTGTCACAGGCGAAGTCCCGGCACACGTCACGCTGCGAGTCACAGAGGCGGCCCCCAGCATGAAGGGGGAGACGGCAGCTCCCTCCTACAAAAGGGCACAGTGCGGCGACATTGAGGTCCGTTCATGAGCAATGGCCCATGCCACTTGATGCTTGCGGGCATGCGTGCAAGGTTCATGCAACTTGCATTTGTGACACCAACCCGCTTGCTGCCTGCAGGTTCAGGTGCCACCTTTTGTGCAGCCAGGAGACGCCATCATTGTGAACACACTGGATCGCTCGTTTGTGCGGCGAGCAGACAAGTAGCTAGTACCGCGCTGTCAATGTCAGCAAAAGCTCATGCCTGAATTCATCAGAGAACCACATTACCAGCAGAATGAAGCAACACATAGGCAAGGTGGCCACAGGTAACCCCGCATGCGGCAGCGCTAAGGAGGAGGCAGTGCAAGTCACAGGCAACAAGCAAGGTGGAAGTCAAAGCAGCGCAGTTCAAAATGGATGGCAAGAGCCGAGAGTTGTGTCATGTGCTGCAAGAGCACTAGCGTCAAACGTCAGCAAGCAAGCACGCAAAGGTGCTGCGGTCAGAAATGTGAAACCCGGGTTCAGATGACAGCAGGGGAAAGATGCTAGCGAACAACAAAGAAAAAAGAGGATTGACCCGCAAAAAGCGGTGGCAGGCTTGTAGCAGTGACAATGTCACAACGCGCACGCCAAAAGGGGGCCAGAAGGCCAGCCTAGCACATGAGCGCTTCACGCACAAGCGCCCCATCCCCTTGACCTGGTCCTCAGCGTGCGGACAGAGTGGCAGAGGATGCGGGGCTGACACAGCGCTTCACTTGCTCCTGCTCTGTCACTAGGTTGGCGACAAAAGCGTCCAGGAACTCTCGCTTCACACAGACCGTGGGGTAGGCGAGGAGGCGTGCTGCCACGACGCGATCACCCACCACCACCGGTTCACTCTCAAACTCAGCCAGCTGCACAGCAGGAGCACGGCATGCACAAGGGTCAACCTGGGAAAAGGGAGACGCTTGAAGCAAGGAGGTGGAGGTGGGTATGGGGGCATGTCAGCTGCAACAACAACATATGCTGCTCGACCGCCGCCAACGCTAAGCGCTCACCGTGATGAGCAGCTTGCGCTGCGTGTCGGGTGTGAACATTGGCAGCGTGCGTTCGCACACAGTGTACTCCCAGCCCTCCACGGTGGCCACCAGCCGAAACTCTGTCCGCGAGATCTGGTCTGGCAGGCTGATGAGCTGCTCCGAGGGTGTGAGCTGATAGTATTCCTCGGAGGTGAGGTAGTCGGGCAGTGATGCGGGAGAGGCAAAGGCGCCCCGAATCAGTCGCCGAAACAAGCCGCGCAGCTCGTGCACGCCGCTAATGGGCTCCAACGGCAGCCGGTTGACACGGACGCCGCCGCCCGCAGAGTGCCAGCGCACGTACAGGCACAGGTCATGTGCACACAGGCCCGCGCTGGGCGGCCGAGGGCGCTGCAGCAGCAGCAGCACATGAGCAGAGGTTGGACGGGCGCAAGACATGGGTGGCAGCTGCTCGACACGAGTGCAAAGCAAGACGCAGGGGCAAAGCTGCTTGAAGTCAAACGCACCTTGCGCTGTGTGCGCCGCGGTGCCGCACTGCTCTCTGTGTTGCGGGCGGTGCTCCGCCCAGCCCCCAGCCCCTGCCCGGCTTCCCCGCCCAGCTGCCAGCTCCCAGCACTGGTGGCGGGTTTGCAAGACGCTGCCCTCAGCGGCTTGCTGCCGAGCGCCTCCATGCTGGCAAGGGGGCTCAGTCACAGTGGCGCGCCGCAGACGCGTCACTGTGGGCTGGCGGCTGCAGAGCAGCAACCGAGGACCGGCTGCGGCTCAAGTGGAGCACGCAGAGCTGCAGAAGAGGGGGAGGGAGCTGCTTGAGCGGAGGCGACGGGGTGGCGGTGCAGAATCCAGGCCCATGCCTGTAGCCTGTGCACTTTTCCTTCCAGGGCCGAGTGAGTATGCACCAGCGAGTATGCACCAGCGAGTAATGAAACACAGTCGTGTGAAACAGTGCTCTCGGCGCGCCAAAACACCCGCCAGCGTGCTTCCAGGCAACATGCATACGTTGCAGGCAAACCCGGCGAGCCGGCGTGCACTTGCACTCACCCAACTCGCGTGTGCAAGCTACAGGCCGTGTGAACGCAGGCCCTGGGCTGCAGGCTGTTTTGGTAAGGGGCCTCGAGGCGTCGTCCCACGGCCATTCCACGTCCAGGCGGTACTAATATTGTACGTCAAGCCAGTCACAGAATTGCATTGCCTGACACCATCAGTTTGAGTCAGTCTTCACGAGGGATAGACCTAAATACCCAATGGGACTGCTAGGGTTCTTACGCTCTGCTCAATGTGTGTGGGAACACTCACACCATCTCACCTGAATTTAGCGGGCATCAGTTGAGCAACGCCTCAACGGCAGCAGGATGCAGGGACAGCTCGCACCTGACCAGGAAGCACACGCTCAGGAAACCGCTTTGTCTCAGCAGAACTGACAGTGGCGTTCGTGGGCGGCCTCGTCATAACATTGATAGGTCGATGTGCTTGATACTGCTCCCAGCCAGGTCTTGCACCCTCACAACCTGTCCCTCTCTTGCCTGCAGGCCCCACCCACACTGGCACCTGCGTAAGCCGCCACCGTGCCGCTGCTGTACGCTGTACATCATGCTGCCCAACTCCTTACCGCGGCGCAACCATGCATATTCCTTTCGGGGGGCTCTGCCGCCGACGTGGCGCTGCTGTCCCTGAGGCGCGCTGTGTTGGCGTGATCGTGGCACACTCTCTGGGGGCAGGAACACGCCTCTAAAGGTCTGTCACGGCAGCGTGGCTGGGCGCATCAGCATCCTGAGACAGATTCTCAAAGGGGAGTGGCCTGCGTCCCTTGAGACGCACACAGCCATCCAGCCCTCCCGTGGGCTGACAAGCAGCTTGCCGGCACGAGGCGTTCACCGACGACGACGCCCCCAGCTGGCCTGGCAGCAACAAGCAAGTGAGCTGCAGGCGTTCCCAGAGGGCAAAGAGGAGCCAGGTGGGTGGGCACAGCGTGGACGTTGGGCAGGTGCAGGCCTGACCGGGTGGCGTGTCGCATGTGGCAGCAACGAGCATGCAATCAGCTGTGGCTCCACCCATCAGTCCTCCTGCCCTGCAGATGCCGCACAGATCAGCAGCTGCTGCTTGGCTACGATGGTGGTGCTGGGCCAGAGCAGTCACCCGAGCTCTGGGTTGATAGACAGCAGCCGCAGCAGGGAGCAGAGCTAGAGCTAGAGGCGGAAGCGGAAGCGGAAGCGCCTCTGCCACAACACCGCCGCTGTTGCATACATGCGGCCCTGCAGCCACACGCTTCCACCCCGTCAACAACAGAAAAGGCTGGGTCTGCCACCGGTGCAGCTGTGCGTGCGCACCGTTGCAGTTGATGCCTGCAAGGCTGGCCTCACGCCTGCGTGCTGAACCTGCCGCGCATTCAGCCTTGGTACGTTTTCTCTGCCCTGCAGACCTCACTGGGGGGAGTGGCACTGCTAACAGCCGGCTGGGACGCCGAGTGCTGAGGAGCCTGCTTCGGGCAGAGATGGGCGAGGTGTGTGGGCGTGTGAGTGTGTGTGTTTGAGGGCTGATGTGTGGGCAGTCCCCAGGAGCAACACGTGTTGCAAGCTTCCACACAAACCATGTCTATATGGAGACACTTGTTTTGGCTCATCCCTCCCGTGCGGCCCTCACGCAGGTTACCAACTGCCGGGCATGGGCCGGCCCTCGCCAGCTGACGCCTGCCGTGCGGGCGCTGTGTCGCCGCCCGCTGCATGTCCAAGGCTGGGACAGCGCGCTGACAAAGGTGGGCGCTGCACTGCACACTCGGCGTGCTGTGTTGGTTGGCAGGCATTGCACCTGGAGTCTGGAAGTGATGCTTGCTGCGGTGTCTGCAACAAAGCTGCAGGTCGCCGTGCGCGCAACAGCATCCACTCCCTGGAGCGCAATCAGCTGCTGGGCTATGTGGTGGAGGCAGGCTGCCCATCCTTGCTGCTGCTGGGGCCTGCGACCACTTGATGCCCCCCAACGCGGTTGGGTGGTTGCTCAGAAGCTGGGGGCGGCGGCGCCGAGCCTGTGCTCGGATAGCTGTGCTTGCAGTCGGCCCATTTGAGCCACAAGGAGGCTCCGTCCCTGCTGCTTGATTAGTTGCTGACACACATATTGCCAAACTTGCGGTTGTGGATGTGATGGGCAGCAGGCCAGCAGCGGCAACATCGCCCAAACAACATTTGAAGTGGTTGAGTTGATTCGTGGGTGGCAATCCCTCAGGTTTGCCCTCTCTGAGCAGGTGCTTGCTGCAAGTCCCTCGCTTGGGTGGCAACGACAAGACAAATGCTCGATGTGTGTCACAAGTGAAGTGATGTACTGCACCGACATACGTTCCGCTCTTTGCAGCCAGCCGCCCAGTGCAGCCTGCGCCACAGCAGGGCTGCAACACGCCAGGCCCGCCTCTTCAGGCCTTCACCTTTAGCGGGCACCGATTGGCTCAGGCACACCATGGCTGCTCCCGGAGGTGCCTGGAAGAGCAGGTCGGCTGCTGCATCGCGCGCAGCGGGCAGCTCAGCCGCTCCCCCGCCCGCCGCGGGAAAGCCGGCGGTTCACCCGTCGGCAGACGGCCAGACGCAGCATGTCGATGAGCGGATGCTGTTTGTGGCTCAAGTGATGATAGGGTACACCGTGAAAGTGCAGGTGGGTGATCGGCTTGTGGCGCGCAGGCCTGCGCGCAATTTCCAGCCGTTCTGGCAGCCACATCCCGACAGCACACAACATCGCTGAGCCTGCATCGCTGCCAGCGCCACCCCCCGCCGCTTGCCGCTGTTTAGCTGCGGCCCACCACAATACCTCCTCACCTGTTGCAGACCGTGTCTGGCGAAGTTTATGAGGGCATTTTCCATGCCTTGCGTGCTGCGGGCGATGATTTTGATGTGCTGCTGCGCATGGCAAGGCTGGTGCGGGACCCGAAAGGGGTGCTCGATGCAGACACCCGGCAACGCCCTGTGCCTGTCAAGGTTGTGGAGGGCAAGGACCTGGTGCAGATAACAGCAGTGGATGTGCGCATGGCGCCTGGCGACCTTGGATCACACGGTGCTGCCTGGGACGACGCCGGCGGCTTTGGCACAGATGCCGCCATCTCACGATCGCGCGGCAACTGGGGCCGTGAGCGGGAGCTGCAGCGCTGGGCGCCTGGCGAGGCGGAGGGCGGCAGCATGCTGCACCTGGAGGACTCAATGGGGCCGGTGCAGCGCGGCTGGGACCAGTTTGCGGTGAATGAGGCCAAGTTTGGGGTGCGCACAGACTATGCAGAGGAGCTGTACACCACGGAGCTGGACCCCAGGTGGGTGGGGTGGGCAGCAGCTGGTGTGCGTGTGTGCTGCTGCTGGTGCACCTGCCCTTGACACACTGTCAAGCAGCGACGTCTAGAGCGGCGAACACCGGCTGGAGGGGTGTCGGCATCACTGCACAGCAGCCATGGCCTGGCAATGGCGGCATCGAGCAGTCTATGCCACTGGGCCGCCCACTTCCGTTCCATTTCCGCTTCAATTCCAAAACATGCATTGCTTGCTGCCACCCTGCGCTGCCTGCAGCAAGTCTAAAATAAGCGTGGCCGAGGCATCGCGCATTGCTGCTGAAATTGAACGTGGCGACCACTCTGCTCTGGCCAACTCACACATGCTAGAGGAGCGAGGGGTCGCCATTGATGACTCACAAATGGATGAGGAGGATAGGTATGGAGCTGTGGTTCGAGATGCACCCCCACCGCCGCCATCAAGCGCCCGCGGTGTCGCCAACGGCGCAGGCGGCCATGCTGCGCAGCCGCGCCCCAATGCGTGGGCCCAGGGCCGCCCGGTGCTGCCTGGTGCAGCGCCCTCGCAGCCCATTAGCATTGACAGCCGCAGGGAGGCAAATAAGCTGCGTATGCAGGTGTGTTTTATGCCGCGCAATGCACGGTGGTTGCCTGGCTGGCTAGGTGTTGTGTAGGTTTGCCTTAAGGGCAGCTCATGTTTGCTTGTGGCCCTGCTTGCTGCGCTTCACCATGCAAGTTCCTGACCGCCTCCTGCTTGTGTCTTCATCCGCCTCTCGCATCACGGTTGGTGTATGACCCTCCCCTTCTTCTGTGCAGATGAACACCGGCGGCAAGCCAACCTCGCCCTATGGCACGCCTAACGCGCACAAGCGGGCGTCCCCGCTCAGCTCGCCGCTGATCAGGTGGGACTACAGCACAGCACACGTGTGGAGGCTGGTCTCATGCACTGCACGTATGAAGCAGCAGCTCTGTTGAAGACAGTGGAATTCGCAGCGACTTGTGCCAGTAGGCACCAGCACGTGCAAGTGTGTGCTGCTCCTTCCTCTCCAGTAGCCTCTCGTCCAGCCTTTCAGCGTCGCAACCAGCCTCTCAACCTGCCCTGCACCTGCTGCTGACCCCCAATCAGTGACCCAAGCAAGCTGGAGGCCCTCAATCTCAACCCAGGCGTGCCTCGGGTGGATGAGGAGACGCGCCGAGACTTTGAGCAGTTCAAGGCCAAGCAGGCGGCAAGCAAGGGGTGCGTGCGTGCGTCGACCAAGGCCGTCTCATCCTGGCTGCACGTTTGACTATCTGGCACTGGCTGTCTTCTGCGTTTAGAAGAGCTGTGTGGGTGCCAGCCAGCCTGCCAGCCTACCTGCATCTCGCCTCCACCTCATTCCCTGCACTGCCTCTCCCTGCCTCAACCTTCCCCTCCCCTGCTCCACTTTCACTCTAACATTGGGCCCTCCTCTCCCTCTCCCTGTGTGTGCGCAGGCCTGACATGTTCAAGAAGCAGGACATCCAGGAGCTGCGCCAGTTCAGCCAAAACATTGAGAGCAAGCTGTCCCGCAGCCTGGGCAACGACTCCAAAATGCCGACGCAGCTGCCGTCTGCCGCGGCGCAGGAGCAGCAGCAGCAGCAGCAGCAGCAGCAGCAGCAGCAGCAAGAGGCGGGCGGCGAGGCGGAGGCAGCGGCGGCAGCGTCTCCTGCCGCTGAGGGATCCAAGAAGGGTGGAGGCCTCAATCCGTTTGCCAAGTCATTCAACTTCAACCCCAACGCAATGGAGTTCAAGCCCACCTTCACGGCACCTGCAGCAGCAGCGCCAGCACCAGCAGCAGCACCACCCGCAGCAGCCTCAACACCCGCAGCAGCCCCCACCCCTGCCCCGGCCCCGACCCCGGCACCAGCAGCACCAGCAGCAGGGCCTCCTGCAGCGCCTCAAGGCACTCCAGGCACCCCCAGCCCGGCACCCTCGGCAGCTGCAGCTGGCGGGGTGGCGCCCCCAGGCACACAGCCCAGCTCCGGCGCTGGCCCATCTGGATCAGGAGCACCTGGAGGAGCGCCTGGAGGAGGCGGCGGCTACAAGGGTGGCCCGCACAGCCCCATGCGTAACGTCATGCAGCCAAACATCCCCATGCCTGACATGCGGCCAGACTTTAGGCGCATCGGAGGCCGAGGTGATGGGCGGGACCTGGAGGGAGGCGGCCCACACCCCTCCTCCAGGCCCGACCGTGACAACAGCTTTGGGCGGGGGCGCAGGGATGAGAGCCGCGAGCGCGGCCCTGGCGGCTATGACAGGCGGCGGCACTATGAGTCAGGCCCAGGCATGCGGCCAGGCGAGGGCGGCCCACCTCCTCCTCCGCCTGGCAAGGGCCCCGGTGGACCGCAGGGCATGCAGGCAAGCTGTTCTTGGGGATACTGCCTGTTTGCAGCTGTTGGTTTGCTGCAGTATTGGTGATTACGCACGTTGTTTTGCTTGCAACTTTCAGCCGCGCACGGGAAAGCGCCACTCTTTGTCTGCCCTCATTGCCAACACTCAATCAGCGTTTGCTGCCTGCCTGCTTGCCTGCAGATCGGGCAGATGCACCCGGGCATGATGCTGGGTCCGGGGGGCATGATGCCAGCTGGCATGATGGGCCCTGGCGGCATGGTGCCTGTGATGATGGGTCCAGGCATGGGCGGTGGACCTGGGCAGCCCATGTTCATGGTTCGGCCCATGGGGCCTGGCCAGCCTGGGGGCATGGTGCCCATGATGCAGGGCATGCCTGGTATGGTGATGATGCCGCATGGCATGGCCATGGCGGGCGGCACGCCTGGCAACCGCCCGATGATGGTTGGGCACCAGGTGTGCAGGCTGGGCGCAGCGGCAGCATTGCTGCAGGCGCAGCATCTATTGCATCACGGGAGCAGTGGCAGCTGCCGGCACAGCAGTTTGAAGGTGCCGCTTGCAACCCTGCAGTGCTCCTGGGCTCCTCTGACCCTGCTGCAGATGATGATGATGCCTCACATGCAAATGGGGCCTGGCATGATGATGCAGCAGCAGGGCGGCCCAGGCGGGCACGGCGGTCCAGGCGGCCCTGGCGGCCACGATCGCGGCGACCGTGGGGAGCGCGAGTGATTGCGTCCGCCCAGCCATTGTGTTGGATTGTTGCGTTGCAAAGCCTGTGTGCTGCAAGTGCACCATGTCACACACGGTCGGCACATCTTGACAGTTGGCAGCAGTTCTGCCAACGACGTCAGCGTGCTTATAAATCCTGCGCTGGTTCGGCACACACGAATTGAGTTCTACTGCGTCGTTGGCAGGCTTGGCGCAGCGCGTAGCTCGGTGGGCCGCGCCATTTTGAGTTCTGTCTGCAGCAGCGACTATCGCAGTTGGCGCGATGAGCACGGCCGCGGGCCAGACCAGAGTCAATCTGGACAATGACAAAGTGCCAGGTGGGCGGGGCAAGGCTTGCAGCGAGGCAATCATCATTGCAGCCGGTATCAATGCTTGGGGCGTTTTGATGCTGTAGCCCGCACTGCGCACGATCTGAAGCCAGTCCCAGAGGCACAGGCTTGCGGCGATGTTCAAAGTGCCGCCGCCGCCTTCGCAGCAACGCCGGCATTTCGCCTCCGCTGCCACAGATTACCGCCACAGCACCCCCGTTGCGCTGAAGTATGTGAAGCGGGGATACCACGTCCTGTGTAGCCATGGCCTGGCGCTGATGCTGGTGCCCCTTGCGGCTACTGGTGTGGTGAGTGAACGCAGAGCTTCTGAGCCGACAGCAACTTCGCCGTTGTCTCGTGCCCTTCTAGCCCTTTGATTTTGATCGGAGCACAGGCATCCACGGAGCTGTTCTCGGCAGCGTTTGCCGCACGATTCGCACATTGAGCTGCATTGCAACCGCAACAAACAAGCTTTGCTGCTGCTTGTTGCCGCGTGTTGCTGCTTATCTGTGCAGTTGGAGCTGGCCAACATGTGGAAGAACGGGGATTTGCAGAGCATGTGGGCTGTGGCGCGGGAGACACATCTCACCTTCAACATGGTCACCTTTGTGCTGTGCTGCCTGCTGCTCGTCTTTGCCGCTGCTACCTATGTCTTCACCCGCTCCCGCCCCGTCTACCTCCTCAACTTCCACTGCTTCAAGCCCCCAGCCAAGTGAGGACCGACTGCGTGACTGCCTGGCATGTTGCCTTGGTCTGCATCCGCGAGTGGCTTTCGTACCCCGCGGCCTGATAGCCCGACAGCTGAAAACAGCGTACACATCGGCAGAGCTGAGGTGATGTGAGGTGGCGGGGCAGATGTGCGGATCGCTGCTGCCTGACCTGCCTGACCCTGTCCTGCCTGCTGTGTTGGTCCTGACCTTGGATGCTGCAGCCTGAAGATGGAATCCGAATTCTTTATGACCCACTCCCGCAACAGCAAGGTGCCGGAGTGTGGGGTGGCCAGCTCACCGCAGCACAGCCTGCCTGCAATCGCCCGCCAGAGTGCCTGCAGCCTCCTCCCCTCATGCTGTGCTGTGCCGTGCTGCCCCTGCTGCCTGCAGGCCTTCACCCAGGAGAGCCTGGACTTTCAGGAGAAGGTGCTGGCACGGTCAGGCCTCGGCGAGGAAACCTACCTGCCCGCCTGTGAGTCAGCAGAGGCAGCCTGGTCCCGGTTCCAGCTGCCTTGCTGGACGGCAGCGGTGCAGCAGCAGGTCTCCCACTCCGTAGTACTGGCCACGCCTGTGTGCATCTGCCCTTCTTTGCAAGCCTGCCCCCCCTTCACACAGACGCCATGCGACTGTCCACTCAACCTTTCCCCGCCCCCTGTTGCCTCTCTTCCTTGCCTGGCTTGCTGTCCCGCAGCCATCATGTCACAGCCTCCGTGCATCAACATGCAAACAGCTCGCGAGGAGGCCAACCTTGTGCTGTTCAGCACAGTGGCCGAGGTGCTCAAGGCGACAGGCACCAAGGCCCAGGCGGTGGACATCCTCATCGTCAACTGCTCCCTGTTCAATCCCACGCCATCCCTCTCAGGTGCGCATTGGGGTGCAGGATGCCGGGCTGAGGCCAGGGGCGGGACGGGACGTCTCGCATGAGCCGGTGACGTGTGCAGTTGGCAACGACCCGGGGCTGGTGTCGACGTTTCAGCTGGCCGTCAGCCCCATGTGGGCTGCATCCAGCTCTGGCTGCAAGTACATGTCCAGCTGCTTATGCCCACCGCCACCTTGCAGCTACGACAGGCTTGTGTTGGCCTCCTGTTGAGCGCCTGCTGAGCTGCTTCTTACCTCCTGCCCGCCTCCTGCTCATATGCTTGCAGCCATGATTGTCAACCACTTCAAGATGCGCTCCAACGTCATGACCTACAACCTCAGCGGCATGGGCTGCTCGGCAGGTGTCATCTCCCTCGGACTTGCACAGCAGCTGCTGCAGGTGTGCATGCATGCGCTGGCTCGGCGCCGCACCAACCACCGCTGCCTCACCACCGCCCTGCAGCAACACCGCTTGCTTCCCTGTCTGCATGCATGTATGGCAAGAGTAACAGCAAGAGGAAATCCAGCTTTTTCACAGCGTCGCACATGCCCCTGCTTTCAGCACACGCATTGCTGAACCACTGTTTCGCTGCAACGTGACATGGAGACTACCGCTCGCAAGTTCACGAGCCCTGCCTTCTCGCTGCTGCCGCAGGTGTTCCCAAACTCCACTGCCCTGGTTGTGTCCACAGAGAACATCACCCAGAACTGGTACTTTGGCAATGACAAGTCCATGCTCATCCCCAACTGCCTGTTCCGCCTCGGCGGCGCCGCCCTGGTGCTGTCCAACAAGTGAGAGGGCGGGGGGAATTGGGTGTGCTTGACTTGCTGCTGAGGGCTGTGGGGCTGGGTTGTGTGTCTGCCTACGCTAGGCAGGGAGGCAGGTGTGTGTGTGTGTGCCCCAGCACACCTGGTGTGTGTGGCTATGAGTGGCAGCGCTGTGCTGGCCCCCCCTCAACACCTGCGCTTGCCCTGTCCCGCCATGCCCTCGCCCTTTCACTGCGCCCTGGCCTCGTGCTGCCCGACCCCCCCTGCAGGCGTACAGACCGCTGGAGGGCCAAGTACGAGCTGCTGCATGTAGTGCGCACCCACATGGGGCAGGATGAGGCCCACTATGGGTGTGTGTATCAGCGGGAGGATGCCCAGGGCACTGCTGGCGTGTTCCTCAGCAAGGATCTGATGCGTATCGCTGGCCACGCGCTGAAGGCCAACATCACCACCCTGGGGCCCCTGGTGCTGCCCATCTCGGAGCAGCTGCTGTTCTTTGCAAACCTGGTGGCACGCAAGGTGGGTGGCCAAGTCGATGCAAGGGGGGGGGTCGGGGTGGAGTGGTGGGCACGATGCGAGTGTGAGCCCGCGTGCCTGGTCAACTTGGTCACGACGTGGCCAGCAGGCACATGCCACGCTGCACTCAGCCCACTCCCTCTGCTGCCCCCCCGCCCTCTCCCCCCCCCCCCCCCCCACTCACACCGCAGGTGCTGAGCCTCAAGGTGCGGCCCTACATCCCCGACTTCAAGCTCGCGTTTGAGCACTTTTGCATCCACACCGGCGGGCGTGGCGTGATTGACGCCATTGAGAAGCAGCTGGAGCTGCTGCCCGCCAATGTGGCTCCCTCAAGGGAGACGCTCTACCGCTACGGAAACGTCTCCTCCTCATCGATCTGGTGCGTGGCGGCCTGGTGTCAGGAAGTGCAAGGCGTGGGCGTGATTGGGCGGGTGCTGCGAGGCGAGGCAGATGCAGGTCGGCAGGGCGGGGCAGGGCAAGCTGTGTTTGGCGACGACATGTGGCATGTGTCTCAGGTGCCATGTGTCGGGTAAATGTCTTCCCACCGAACTGGCATTCAGGCTTATGAGCAGCGCCTCACTTCATATCTGCAGGTATGTGCTGGCCAACATTGAGAGTGGCGGCATGATTGAACAGGGCCTCAAAGGAAAGGGCGGTTTGCGGCGGGGCGGCGGCGTGCGACGGGGCGAGCGCATCTGGCAGATTGCCTTTGGCAGTGGGTTCAAGTGCAATTCTGCGGTGTGGCGTGCGCTGCGCAACATAAACGACCAGCATGAGGCCTGGGCACCTGACTCTTGAGCGGGTAGTGTCTCTACTACTGTTCTACTGTTGAAGTGCTTGGCCTCCTCCTGCTGCTGTCTGCTGTCTTGTGCACCTCATGTCCTTGTGTGTTGCTGCACTGGTGTACCGCACGCAGAAGGGTGTCACATTTGCATGCTGCCACCCACTTCTGTTTGACCAAGCTTCTTTGGTCCCTGTGCATTGAGTGAACGACCTATCCCTCCCTGCTGTTTTGCACTGACTCAGTTCCTGCCAACTTGTGTGCTGTTCGAAGGGGCAACACGTCAATACTTCAGCCTCCCTGACTTCAACTTCTCAACCCTGCTCCCCCTGCGTATCAAAATTAAGTATCTTTATCTCACAGCGCCCGGCTGAATCCCTCCCGCTTCCTGCACCTGGTTGTAAAACTGCTGGCAGGTGTGTATGACCATCAACGGACAAGGGTACACTCTCTTTACACGTATGGTGGTGTGGTTGAGGTGCAACAGTGTAGGATGTATATATATATATATAAAGGAAAGTAAGAGGTGGGTACTAAGGGATGCGTTTCTCTCACGAGTGTGTATTTGTAGGTATGTGTTATGCGAGGCATGCAACTGTGTCAGTGACGCGCTGATGACGCCATCGCCTGCCAAATTGCAATGTAAAGGTTGTTGAGAAGGCGTTCACGACGAAAGAGGGAAAGGCGAGACATTGCAGCTCTAAGGTAATAGGTGTGAGAGAGCAAGAGAGAGAAGGGAGACGGTTTGTGTGCAAGGTGGCCATCACACAACAACCTCCCTGATGGTCCCTGGCTCGGGCACCTCGAAGATGAGGAACTTGCCATAGTAAACATCCTTGATCTGCCATACTGGGCCTCCATTGACAGGCGTGTGCTTCTCGAGGTCCACGTATATTGGGCCGTCGAGGTTGAGGTTGCCTGCAAAGCACAGCATAGCATACGAGTCAGGGAGATGAGGAGGCATGGCTTATCCAGATGACACAGGTTGTCCAGGTGAAGATGCCTGTGATGTGCCACGCACATGCTTCCCGCACATGCTTCCTTGAATGCTTACCCATGCTGACCAAATCCTGATACATAGTGATGCGCTTGACGCTGACGCGAGCCACTCGGTCCCAGTTGTACAGCAGATTGTACCGCGCCTGCAGGAAGGCCTTCAGCCAGGTCACCTCGTTGACGCCGGTGGCAGGGGTGCCACCAACTGCCTTCTTGGCAGCCGCAAGGATGTAGTCGACTGAAAACTTATCGCCCAAGCCTTGGCCGTGCTGCAACAAGACGCAATGAAGCAGATGAGTGACAGCAGCACTGGCGGGTGCATGCAGCTCAGCAGATGAGTGACAGCAGCACTGGCGGGTGCATGCAGCTCAGCAGATGAGTGACAGCAGCACTGGCGGGTGCATGCAGCTCAGCAGATGAGTGACAGCAGCACTGGCGGGTGCATGCAGCTCAGCAGATGAGTGACAGCAGCACTGGCGGGTGCATGCAGCTCAGCAGATGAGTGACAGCAGCACTGGCAGGGGTGCATGCAGCTCAGCAGATGAGTGACAGCAGCACTGGCAGGGGTGCATGCAGCTAAGCAGATGAGTGACAGCAGCACTGGCAGGGGTGCATGCAGCTCAGCAGATGAGTGACAGCAGCACTGGCGGGTGCATGCAGCTCAGCAGATGAGTGACAGCAGCACTGGCGGGTGCATGCAGCTCAGCAGATGAGTGACAGCAGCACTGGCGGGTGCATGCAGCTCAGCAGATGAGTGACAGCAGCACTGGCGGGTGCATGCAGCTCAGCAGATGAGTGACAGCAGCACTGGCGGGTGCATGCAGCTCAGCAGATGAGTGACAGCAGCACTGGCGGGTGCATGCAGCTCAGCAGATGAGTGACAGCAGCACTGGCGGGTGCATGCAGCTCAGCAGATGAGTGACAGCAGCACTGGCGGGTGCATGCAGCTCAGCAGATGAGTGACAGCAGCACTGGCAGGGGTGCATGCAGCTCAGCAGATGAGTGACAGCAGCACTGGCAGGGGTGCATGCAGCTAAGCAGATGAGTGACAGCAGCACTGGCAGGGGTGCATGCAGCTAAGCAGGCTGGCTACAGGGCGCGAGGCATGCAGGGCAGCTGGTGAAGCTTACGTTCACCAGAGCGTCGTGCAGCTGAGCTTTGGTGAGTGCATGGTTGCACTTGATGTCGCGGCAGATCTGCATGGCAGGCTCGTGGTACTCCTTGTCGCAGATGGTCCACTGAGCCTTGATGAAGTCTGCAGTTGGCGGTACAACACCAGCTGGCAGTCATAAGGCTGGACAGAATGATAAACGTGCACCGCTTCACACAGCACTCAGCATGACACAGCTGGGCTGGTGAGGCACACTGATGAGGGGGCTAGTGAGCTGCTGAGTGGCCCACCTGTGTCCTTGGCCAGCTTGCGGACCTCCTGGTCAAACCCGTCCAGGCCAGTGAACTTGTCACCCTTGCCTGCCACAGACCGCAGAGCAGGCAGGAACCTGGCCAGCGGGTTATTGGGCTTGAGCCTGGTGTACTCTTGAACAGTCTGCAGGCAGGCATGGGAACAGCAGCGGTGAGGCCCCTGCAAGCAACTGCCCGGCTAAGCACATCTTGGCCTGCAGTTCGGCAGGGCCTCCCACCATCAGGCCGTCGCCGGTGCCGGTAGTAAAGCCACAGAATCCGAAGGTGACGCCTGCAGGAGCATCGGCAAGGGGTCGTGCCAAGCCAGACAGCTGTGAGGCATTGAAATCGCTTGCAGCGATGCCACTGCCAGGCTCCTCCAACCCTCTCACCTCGCCCGTCCTTGAGCCTGCCTGCATACCCATACTGCAGGTTGATCTGCACGCACGTAACAGCCAGCAGCACGTCAGTCAGAATCACCCACACTGCCACTCTTACAGGAGTGAACCCCAGACGGTCAGGCAAGGTATCTGCAACCCATCTTTTGCTCACATTCGCATTTTCGAAGATGCTTGTCAACTGGTACATGCGCCGCATCTGGTCCTCAGTCATAGGCACAAACTGGTAGGTTCCGCTAGGGGGACTAGGCGGTGGGCTCGTGGGAGGCGGCGGAGATGGGGATGGTGCAGTCAGGACCACAGACTGCATGCCAGTGCCAGGCCTGCCTTGCTGATTCCAGCCGGTGGAGGCCTTCAAGTAGCAGTTGCCGGGGTCAGGCAGAAAGGTGAAGGCTCCGCAAGCTGCAACTGCCTTGCAAGCTGCACAGCAGGCCTCCAGGTTCGAGACAGTCTTCACACCATCAGCGATGTCGCCGCCAAAGAGATCGAGATCGGGCAGCACAAGGCCACAAGAGCCTGCGGCAGATTGGCGGGAGTGTCAGGCCCTTGCTGCCCCAACCAAGCTCCGACTGGCCAACAATAGCGGTAGACACAGAGTCCAAGGCGCTCTTACTCTGTTTGCCAGCGGGGTGTGGCCGCGGCGGGGGCGGCTGTGGTGAAGGTGGCTGTGGCGATGGCGGCTGTGGTGAGGGTGGTTGTGGCGAGGGTGGCTGTGGTGCAGGTGGCTGTGGCGAAGGCGGCGATGGTGATGGCGGCAGCGGCGATGGCGGTGGAGGTGAGGGAGGTGGGCTGTTAACCAGGCAAGGGCCCCGTGCGCAATTGGGTTGCTGGCAATAACGAGGACCGGTTCCACAAACACCCTGCAGGGCAGCAACACAAGACGATGTGGGCAAAATCGACAGTAAAAAGTGCACAGCGACTCTGCTACTCACCCAGATAGCGCAGCATTGGTCAGGTTCAGGGCATGGGGGATCAGGGCCGGTGCCACGCGGCATACACCAGTCCACCGCGGTGACGAACAGCGGTGGCGCCGCCAAGCTCAGGCACAGCACTGACAGTGCCAGCCGCGCTGCACCGTTGCGCACGTATGTGCGAGTTCCAGGCATTATGCCTGCAGCTGCAGCGCAAGGGCCATGCATGAGCATGGTCGTTGCACGGCCGTTGCGGGCCAAAGTGATGCACGGCAGCGGCTCCTCGTGCGCCCATACAGCGCCCTAACGCAGTGTTACGGGCGGTAAAACCTGGTGCAACAGCAACCTGGCCGGCTCGCCTGCTTTCGGGCGATGAATCTCGGACAAACACCAACTACCGCTGCACCGTTGGAGTGCGTTAAAGGCCAGAAGACGGCTGGCACGTTATGCAGGACGGAAAAGCCGCTGGAGGGACGCTTTACGAACAAATACCGGACCTGTAGTGCTGGACTGCTGGGCGGTGGGCGGGCACTGCCGGCGGTTGACAATTTCGGCCGCAAGTGACGTCAACTGGTGCCCTCTCAAGGGAGCTGGCTGGTTCACAAGGTGTTTTGGACAAAAACACAGGAAACCACAGGCATTTACGGGTTGAAACTGTGTGGCTGGGATGCCGCCGGTACGGTGCAAATTGAAATAGTTGCGAGAGTGGCTACCAAACCATATTTCAACTGGAAGCAAAGAGTAGTGTGTGCAAAGGAGTCGATAAGCCCTCAGTCATCCTCGGGACACTGCTTTGGGCCTCCTTAAACAATGAGTGCCAGGCGGCGGTCATCGCTGGGGTTCTCGTAAATAAGGAACGTGCCTGCGGGAGGGCAAGAGCAGCAGTGGTATGTTGGAGGCTAGCTTGCACTCACACTCGCCACTGCCTGAAGAAAGCTTTGAATAAGACTGAAAGACAGGGGTTTAGCTCAGCACCACCGCATGCTCACCATAGTACACATCCTTGATCTGCCAGACAGGCGCCCCGTTCTGTGTGCGCTTCTGAAGGTCAATGTAGATCGGCCCGTCCAGGTTGAGGTTGCCTGCAGCCGGCATTGGACACACTAGCTTGAGGTGGCAGCAGCAAGGCCCCGACAGCAACAGCAGCCATGCAAGCTGTGGCGATGCGCCGCTGCTTACCCGCATCCACAAGTTTCTGATACATGGTGATGCGCTTGACGCTGACGCGAGCCACTCGGTCCCAGTTGTACAGCAGATTGTACCGCGCCTGCAGGAAGGCCTTCAGCCAGGTCACCTCGTTGACGCCGGTGGCAGGGGTGCCACCAACTGCCTTCTTGGCAGCCGCAAGGATGTAGTCGACTGAAAACTTATCGCCCAAGCCTTGGCCGTGCTGCAACAAGACGCAATGAAGCAGATGAGTGACAGCAGCACTGGCGGGTGCATGCAGCTCAGCAGATGAGTGACAGCAGCACTGGCGGGTGCATGCAGCTCAGCAGATGAGTGACAGCAGCACTGGCGGGTGCATGCAGCTCAGCAGATGAGTGACAGCAGCACTGGCAGGGGTGCATGCAGCTAAGCAGATGAGTGACAGCAGCACTGGCGGGTGCATGCAGCTCAGCAGATGAGTGACAGCAGCACTGGCAGGGGTGCATGCAGCTAAGCAGGCTGGCTACAGGGCGCGAGGCATGCGGGGGCAGCTGGTGAAGCTTACGTTCACCAGAGCGTCGTGCAGCTGAGCTTTGGTGAGTGCATGGTTGCACTTGATGTCGCGGCAGATCTGCATGGCAGGCTCGTGGTACTCCTTGTCGCAGATGGTCCACTGAGCCTTGATGAAGTCTGCAGTTGGCGGTACAACACCAGCTGGCAGTCATAAGGCTGGACAGAATGATAAACGTGCACCGCTTCACACAGCACTCAGCATGACACAGCTGGGCTGGTGAGGCACACTGATGAGGGGGCTAGTGAGCTGCTGAGTGGCCCACCTGTGTCCTTGGCCAGCTTGCGGACCTCCTGGTCAAACCCGTCCAGGCCAGTGAACTTGTCACCCTTGCCTGCCACAGACCGCAGAGCAGGCAGGAACCTGGCCAGCGGGTTGTTGGGCTTGAGCCTGGTGTACTCTTGAACAGTCTGCAGGCAGGCATGGGAACAGCAGCGGTGAGGCCCCTGCAAGCAACTGCCCGGCTAAGCACATCTTGGCCTGCAGTTCGGCAGGGCCTCCCACCATCAGGCCGTCGCCGGTGCCGGTTGTAAAGCCACAGAATCCGTAGGTGACGCCTGCAGGAGCATCGGCGGGGGTCCGTGTCAATCCAGACAGCTGTGAGGCATTGAATTTGCTTGCAGCGATGCCACTGCCAGGCTCCTCCAACCCTCTCACCTCGCCCGTCCTTGAGCCTGCCTGCATACCCATACTGCAGGTTGATCTGCAACAAGAAGGAAGCGCAGGAAGCTCAGGTGCATTCACCAGTGTCTCAGAGATGTCGAGCAGAAGCTCAATCACAGCAGGAGCAAAATCATTCCCTCGTGCGTTCTGTCCCACACTCACGTCTGCGTTTTCAAAGACACTAGTCAGCTGGTACATGCGCCGCATCTGGTCCTCAGTCATGGGCACATACTTGTAGCCAGTGGACTGGGGTTTGGGGGACGGCACTGGCGCCTTAGGTGATGGGGTGGGCGCCTTTGGTGATGGGGTAGGTGCCTTTGGTGATGGGGTAGGGGCAACAGTGGCACGGTCGCTGAGGATTCCAGACTGCATGCCGCTGCCAGGCTTGTTCTGCCGGGTCCAGCCGGTGGAGGCCTTCAAGTAGCAGTTGCCGGAGTCAGGCAGAAAGGTGAAGGCTCCGCAAGCCCCAACTGCCTTGCATGCTGCACAGCAGGCCTCCAGGTTCGAGGCAGTCTTCACACCAGCAGCGATGTCGCCGCCAAAGAGGTCAACATCGGGCAGCGCAGCACCGCACGTGCCTGCATAAATGGCAGGTCAAGATGCACCACCAGAAGTAGATGTAGAAGTAGAAGCAGATGCAAAGTCAGCACATTTTGCAACTCAGGCCGTCTAGGGCTATGCAAATCTGCTGCAGCAGCAGCCGCTTGCTCAGCTTACCCTGCTCAGGACTGGGTGTAAGGGTTGGCTCAGGCGCTGTGGGGGGAGTCTGTGGAATTGACGGCACCTCCAGTACGACAGACGTCATGCCCTCGCCGGCCCTCCTGTCCCAGCCGCTGGACGTCTTAAGGTAGCATGTGCGCTGCTGGCGCGCAAAGGTGAAGGCACCACAGGTGGGCAGGGCAGTGCACGCAGCGCAGCAGTCCTCAAGACTCTCGCCGGGGATATCGCTCTTCACGTCCGCACCCCACAAATCGACGCCATCCAGCGCAGTTCCACAGACTGTGCCTGTACCGATGGTTCAGAGGGAGGCATGCGCTATGCGCGACATGTGAACATCTGAACTGGACACAGACGCTTGGCAGGGTTCTAATAAACGCCACGGCATGCAGAGTGGGACGCAAGACTACAGCAATGTAGTGACTTCATCTCACCACCATCAACAGGCGGGGACGTGGAGGGCTGCTCCTGCGATTCGGGAGCAACAGGCGCGTCCAGGCAGGCGCCACGTGCGCAGTGGCTTTTCTTGCAGTAGTGGTCACCTGTGCCACAGATGCCCTGCAGGTTGGCAGCGAAAACAGGTCAGCAGGAGTTGACAATTGCAACCGGCATATGCAACCGGTCGTGCAAGCCACACATATTTGTGACATCTGCTGAGATGTTCTAGGTTCTACAGACACACGGCCGCTTGCTGGTCTGCTCACCCAGATTGAGCAGCACTGCTCGGCCTTGGGACACGGCATCTCGGGGCCCGTGGCGCGTGGGTAGCACCAGTCCACCTGGTCCGCATTTGCTACAGCAGACAAGCACGCCAGCAGCATCGCAGCTGCTATAAGTGCGCGAGCCATGCCTGCAGTTGAGGACAAAGCATGAGTGTCAGCGTCTCTCAATTTGACCAGCGCCAACCGCCGTGGCGGTTGGCGGTTGCGTTGCGCCGTTAGACGACCACTTGATTCCAGCGCCCTCTGGCATTTGCGCTGGCATTTTGCACTATAGGCGGTGGTCAGACGCTCGCGAGACCGCCAATAGAAGAAACTGCCATCTCGCATGTCGACTGACTTGCCTGGAAACCGATAGCGGGGATCGGCGTATGGAGTGTGCGTTAAAAGCGCCGTGGAGCCGGATCACTGCGACGCCAGCGAACCGTTTTGGAACCCCAAGAGTCAACTTGAACTGACAGGGAGTAGGTCTCTGATGAATGCCTCTGATGATTGACAAATCAAGCGCTGTCCCCCAATACGCCCGCGGTCGTATTTCCATCCTGAGCTGTCAACCGTCAGACCCGCGCATGCGCGGAATAGGGGCGGAATAGGTACACGCTACTTGGTTTGCGTTGAAGGTGAGCCAGGCAGGCATGTTACAAGATCATGGGGTGTTAGCATGGGCAAGAGTCAGGCACAAGCAATTTGTTGAACAATGCAGTCGATCAGCGTTCAAGCATGGCTACAAGGGGGCTGAAATGCAGCCCAAATAGTCTTCCTTGATTGACCCAACAGCAAACTGCAGTCACAAGGCGGACGCAGACAGGCAGCAGCACAATGTCAGCACAGGCTGGAAAAAGTGTGAGTAGGCAGGGAAAAACGCAGCGCAGAGCCTGCAAAAGGCCACATGTTCAACCCCTCATGGAGGCGCAGGTCTGCTACAGACAAGCACTGTTGCACTCACAATGTCACTAGCGTCCACGCGGGTGCCCACAATGCGCAGCCGCACTTCGCTGGCTGGCACAATTTTCTGTTCACCGTCGGCTGTTTGGTAGCATGGTTCATGTGCGGTGTTGAACTCAAAGCCATCAGGAATCAGATGGTTGGACACAAATACCTGCAGCGGTCCCGCTTCTGCAAAGAAGCCCATCTGCAGAGGTGCAGGGCAACAAAGGGAGGGTATCGTTTGTGGCGTGCATGGTCAGCACTGAATGGTTCCAGCGGGGCTGGCAGCGCACCTTGTTCACCGAGGTGACCACCACATCCATGACCTCCCCCTTGAAGGGCTTCATGCAGATGCACGAGTATTTGAGGTTGAAGACGGCGGCGCCGCTGCCCTCACGAATCAAGCCGCGACCCGTTTCCAACACAGCAAAAACTGCTAGAATGAAGCCATACTTGCCGTTGCACGTGCCCTCCACCTCCTCCTTTAATCTTCGTTGAATTTCCAAGCTGAGCTTAGGCCCAAAGAAGCGGGGATGCACTTCCAACTCCTTTGTCAGAGTCATCATGTAAAACATCGTGGAACACCCGCTGCAATGGACGGGCAAAGCGGTGCGTTGTTGCCGCAAGCTTTGCCGCCTGCGACGCGGGAGCAGCATTCACCGGCGCAGCACCTGTCCTTCTCACCAAGCCGGTGCCCGCTTCAAAGGCAGCAGCAGAAACAACCGTGGGGCCCTGTCTCAACAGTTCGACGAAAGCGTCGGCAGCCCACCCTGTCACTTTCAGGCCGCTGCCACCTCCAAGACAGTCGTCTCGGTAGCCATGACGGCAAACGGGTTTGCGATGCCACCGGTACAATCGATGCGGTACATATGCAATTTTACATTTCGCGATCCTGTCTCTCCAAGAAGAGCCATCAGAGCACCGGCCTCCATAATATATGCCATAAATCAAACCATACGTCGCTCCTTACTCAAGGAATGTTTGGCTGGCTGCGGCGAGCCCAGTCTGGCTCCCAAGCAGCGCAGGAGTCACTTGTACAGGTTCTGAGGCGCACACACAATGCGGCTGGCTTGGCGCAGCCATCTGCGGCGGCGCCGCCATCGAGAAAGCGGGGCCCATGGACTACCATCTTTACCCCAGCATGGCAAGCACAGGACTTATCAGCGGAGCCTCAAAGATGTCACGTCCCAGCAGCGACCCACCATGTGCGCCAGCCGACATTGGATACCGCAGGCGGTGTCCTTAGCGCCTCATGTCGGCACCAACCGCACCAGTTGAGCGGCGGCCACAGCACAGCGGCGCCCAGACAATTTCGTCGAGGCATGACAGATGCTGACTTTGCAGACCGCCTAGGCATACGTGCAGCAGCCCTCACAGGTAGTTGCCCCCTGGAGTGGGCTGCCAGCACCACACCCTCCACCCTGCTTTTTGTTTTATTTCTGTGCCTGCATCCCGCCATCGACTCGCGCAGGTGACATTGAGGCGGTTGTGGAGCTGCTGCGGCAGCGTCGCTGCACCCAGTTGTTCCACCACGCCCTTGAAGTGCTGCCTCACCACCAGCTCCCTCACGTCGTGCGTCTGCTATGTCGACGGGAGGGGCAGACGGCAGGAGATGACAGCTGGCCCAAACCCAGCCAAGCAATGGCTACAACACTTCTGCATCGAAGTGTGCTTGGCAGGCAGCCCCTGGAGCTGGATAGCATGATGCAGCAGATGTTGGACGCGGGGCTGCGGCCCCACTACCGCGTGTGGCTGGCCTGGGCCAAGCTACACGCAGACGCGGGGCGCAGCCTGGGGGTGCGCAATGTGATGCGGCGGGTGCAGGAGTCGACGGCCGGCGGCAAGGTTGCTCCGCACTACTATGTGCAACTGATCAGAGTGAGTCAATCGTCTGTTTCAGGACCGCAAGGCGGCGTTGCCCTGGTGTTTACCCTCACGCCACGCTTGTACAGGGTACATTCGTGCCCACCCGCTGTGCCTGCTTTGCTCTCCCTGTCGTGTGCCCAGGCGTACTGCACCCAAGGCCGCTGGCAGGAGGCGGAGCTGCTTTTGGAAGAGATGCGAGCGGAGGGTGTGGCACCCTCTGACCACGTGTACCGTGCCCTCATCTGGTGCTGTGGCCGCCACCACAGAGCAGGCGAGACTGTCCGGCACGACCCCTGCTGCGCATGGCTGCTGTCGCGCTGTGGATCGCTTTGATGCAGGACAGCCCAGCCTGTTTGAAGCGCCGCCTGCCTGCCCGCTTGTCTTGCAGACCGTGCACAGCAGGTATTCGACGGGATGGTTTCAGCTGGCGTTGAGCCTTCGATGATCACATGGTCTGCTCTGCTCAATGCATATGCTGACTCCAAGCAGCCCTACCACGCGGTCCAAGTGCTGGTGCACATGCGCAAGCAAGGGCTGACACCCTCTGTGCATGTAAGCAGCGCACTGGCCTGGCATCTGGATGTCTGGTGTTGATAGGCCACAGGCTAAGGCGGAGGAACCTTGGTGCGCAGGTCTATGGCGCCCTCACCAAAGCGTTTGCTCGTACGGGTGACTGGCGGAGGGCTGTTGAGGCGCTGGAGCTGATGGAGAGTGCCGGTGTGGCACCCAACGAGCAGGTAAGGGGCGGTGCACCTCGCAGGCTGGCAGACATGCACACACAAGTCTCACAGCTCCGGGCTTTCAGGATGTCTTGCGGGCATGCCTGGCTACAGGCCACGCCGGACATTGGCGCTTGCCCTGACTGCAGCACTCTGCGGCGCTGCATCCTTGGTGGTGCAGGTGTTTGGCAGCATCGTGGAGGCGGCTGCGGTGGCAGGCAAGCCCAGCGTGGCTGCGGAGATGCTGAAGCGCATGACGACAGCAGGCATACCGCCAAATGTCATCGCATACACCAGCCTCGTCTCCAGCTATGGTGCTAGTGGGGATGTGGAGGGGGCGAAGCTGGTGCTACAACAGATGGAGGCGGCTGGGTGCCCGCCCAACGGCAAGACGTACACAGAGTTGATGGCACAGCTGGCAGCCAAGGGCAAGTATTAGGCGTGCATGTGACACCTGCATGCTGCTGGCCGGTGGCGCCAGTGCACTGTTGACCAACAAGCCTGCAATGCAGCAGCATGAGCGTCTGACTGCGGTAGCGTGCTGCATGCAGGCCAGTACAAGGAATGCGAAGTGTACTTCAATCGAATGCTAGCGGGTGAGGACGCACAGGATGTCGCGGTGGTAGCGGTCTGCTGCTGTGCGGGATACCCTGCAGCCACGCTCTTCTGTTCGAGCCATGCCATGACCACCTCGTCACCTTTCGTCCTCCTCTGCTGCAGCTGGCTGCCCTGCTGACAGGATAAGCCAGGCCATCCTGGTCGATTCCATGCTGCACAGGTGGACCAGAGACCGCAAGGGGCAGCAGCACCTGCTGGGCCTAGTTCAGGCGCAGTGGGACGAGTCTGCGGCTGCCGGCTCCTTGTTGGCGCCCCACACTTTCCTGAACCAGCCGCAGGGCCGGCTGTGCCTCGACCTGCACGGCTACAGCGCCTGGACTGCGCAGCTGGCGGTGCTGGCCACGCTGGGGACGCTGCTGCAGCAGCACAGCCAGCAGAAGGGCCTGCAAGACTGCATTCCCCGGCTGGACGTGATTGTAGGGCGCGGGAACCGCAGGTCTGCTGCCTTGCGTGAGCGGGGACCAAGGGCCGGTTGAGCCTTGGTGGCTGGCTGGCAAAGGCGGGAGTGATGGCCTGCTCTGCGTGTGCAACCTGATGTCTGCACGTGTCGACATGTGCACTGGCTCTACATGTGTGACCTGATGTCAACTGTCGCCTGTGATGCCTGCTGCCCTGAATGCAGCGAGCGACGCCATCGATCTGTCTTGCGTGAGCTGGTACTGGAGCAGCTGCAGCACCTCCTGCCCGTGTCGTTTGCACGTGACAACGACGGCCTGCTGGTGCTGGAGGCAAGACATTTGCGCCGCCTCTTTGACTCAATGCTGGCGAGCGGGCAGTCGTTTTCATTGCAAGACATGCAGCACTGCCTTGTGGATCCATCTTCCATGGGAGCTCACATGTAATCCCTGCCGCCATTGCGGCGCTTTGCACGATGGGGCGGTGCGCCGACCTGGACGATGATGACATCTCGGCTTTCCCCCGGTTGTTCTGGTGATTGTGACAGTTGTTGGTGTTCACAGATGTGCGCCTGTTGCGTGGTATCACTGCCAGTTGAAGCATTTCACTGCCAGTTGTGTCCATTTTGCTAGCTCGAAAATGCCAGCTGCAATGGTGCGCCACACGTCGAGATAGCTTGTTAGCCCCCCCCCCGGGCGGCACGCCCTTTTCGGCCTCGCTTGTTGTTTTGCGGCTTTGACAGCATCACCCGACAGCAGTAGTGCAGCCACGGCTGGCCCAGCAGTCGTGTAGGCAGTTTGTGCTCACCGCTCGCACGGTGCTACACCGGGAAGCCGACAACATGCCGCGGTTTGCCGTGACCATTGCCTACATCAAAGAGCACATCGCGGCTTTGCTTCAAACTCATCAGACTTTCAAGCGCATTGCCTTTCGTCGCAGAACTTTGGAAGAGGAGCTGCAGGAGGTATATCGCTGCTTCGCTGCTGCTGCTGCCGCTGCTGTTTCCCGCTCACCGCTGTCTTTGCTGCATGCAGGCTGTGCTGCGTGGAAGCTTGCGGAAGGCGTTTGGAGGCCTGGACCTCCTGCTGCTGGGTCTGGGGATTGTGATCGGCAGTGGCTGGGCGCAGCTGACGGGCAGCGCAGCACAGCAATATGCTGGGTGAGTACTGTTGTGTCAGCGATGGCATCTACCTGCTTCTGCTGCTGACCGCGGCACACTTGCACCTGTCGATGCATTGCTGATCAGGGGTGTGCAACCTGACGGCAAACACACCTCACCGTGTCTCCCCTGCCTTCAGACCTGCCATCGTCATCAGTTATCTCGTGGCTGGCTTGACAGCGTTGCTGTCCGGGACCTGCTATGCGGAGCTGGTGAGTGTGATGTGAGTGGAGCCTCACGCTGGCATACTGCGGCTGCCACTTGGTCGATTTCTCGAGTCGTTCGTTACTGGGTGTGCAGCTCACATGCGTGCTTGTTGGCTGGCTGTTACCAACTCCGGCCTTTCCTGCTGTCTGCAGTGCACTGAGTATCCTGTGTCTGGCGGTGCCTTCAGCTACGTGCTGGTGAGCGCTTCCAGGCGGGCATAGTAGTCGCAGGGTGCCACACACAGCTGACCACGCGGCCTGGCTTCTGCTTCCTTGCATCAATGTGCACACCGCTGATGCCAACCCCTGCCGGATCACGCCCCATCGTACCCATCGTACCCAACGCCGCCGCAGGTCACCTTTGGCGAGCTCCCGGCCTTCATCACACTGTCGGGGCTTGTGCTCGAGTACGCTCTGGGCATGGCGGCTGTTGCACGTGGCTTCAGCGACTACCTGGCCACCCTGATTGGCGCGGATCCAACGTCGCCGCCCTTTGAGTTTGCGGTCTCTCAGGACAAGGGTCACGGCTTTGACATCGTTGCGGCGGTGATCATCATGGTCATGTCAGTGCTGCTGAGCCTGGGGGTGCGGGAGAGCGCCTGGTTCATTTCAGGTGACACCCTGCTGCTTCCACTGCTGCTGCTCATGACACGGCACCCGTTTGTCAAGCCGGCAGGATGCCACCAGAGCGAAACACTTCCTCCAGCATTCGCACAATTTGCGTGCTGTGGTGTCGCCCTGCCGTTGCTGCTTGGTATTTGCCTTGATTCCAGGGTTCCTGCGCTGCAGGTGTCACTCTTGTCAAGCTGGTGCTGCTTCTGATTGTGTGCGTGGCCAGCTACACCCAGGGCAGCACAGACAACATGAACCCCTTCACCAACACCGTGTGGGACGCAGACGGCATATTCATGGGCTCAAGCATCATCTTCTTCAGCTTCACGGGTCGGTGCCATGCCGTGTGCTGCGCTGTGCTAATTGCCGCACGTGTTGGCAATCATGCAATGAGTTTTGCACGTGCGTGGGGACAGGACTGGAAGCGCAATGGGTGCTGCTCGCGATGCCAAGCGTTTGACGCGCATGGTGCTGTGTTCTCGGCCTTGGCTCTGTTGCAGGCTACGATGCGATCGGCAACGCAGCAGAGGAGGTGCGTCACATCGGCGCCTGCCCCTGCACCGCTGTCACTGGTCGGCGCCTGCCCCTGCGCTTGCTGGCAAGTGACCCGCAGGTGCCCTGTTGTGCTGCAGGTGCAAAACGTGGCGCACCTGCCCTGGGCCATCATGGGCACTGTCCTCACCTCCACCACCATCTACTTGATGCTGGCCCTGGGCTTGGCCCTCATGATCTGCCCCACCATCGCCTGCCCCGCGCTCTTCTTCATGCCCATATTAGGCACCAAGGCCTGCTCTGACCTGGGCCTGGTGGCGGGGTGCACCGATCCGCCCTGCACATGCCCCACAATCGCCCCCACCCCAGCTGCTGCTCCGGCGGCACCTTCCCCGGACGCCGCACCCACAAACTGCTACCTGGCGGTCAACTTCATTTCAGCTTTTCTGGCCCATGGTGAGCATCTGGGTGTGTGTGGGTGCCACCCAGCGTATCGGCAGAGGCATCCCTCCCGCTCAAGCAGTTTGCGTGCCGCACCTGATGTGGATGCATGTACCTTGTACTCTCTGTGTGCCATGCCACCAATCCTGCTGCAGGCATGGTGTGGATGCAGTACATCGTGTCACTGGCAGCGCTGTTTGGCATCGTCACCGCCCTCACTGTTGGCCTCTTCTCCCTCTCTCGCATCGTCATGGCTGCCAGCCGCGACTGGCTGCTGCCGCCCTTCCTTGCCCGCATCTCGCCACGCACGCAGACACCCCTGGTAGCACAGATGGTGTTTGGTGTGATCATTGGTGGGTTAGGAGTTCTCAACTTGATGAGTGTTCATGCAAAGTTTGCCTGCTGCTCGGCTGCGAACTTGCCACGCTGCCCCTGCACTTTGCTGCCCCGCAGCACTGCTGGCCATGCTTGTGGAGGTGGATGCGGCTACCAGCCTGGTGTCGTTTGGCACCCTGATCACGCTGTGGATGGTCTGCAATGCCCAGCTGTTTAGGAGGTACACCCCAGAAGTCCAGATGCGCTTCACTAGGTAAGCACTGTGTTGGCAGGTTGAAGCAGGCAAGCAAGGCCACAGGTTGCATAGTGGCCCGTCAGGCACACAGCTGAGCATGTCAACACACACGGTGGCTCTTCTCCTGCTGGCCGGCGCAGGTACGGCACTGTGGAGGTGGCTGCCAAGATTGACACGGGCAGTCGGGTGCCTGGGCGCCTGCTGTCGCAGCGTGTCCGCAGCATCTTGGTGTGGTTGCACCTGGCACTAATCAATGCGGTCACCATCGGTGAGCTTGAGGGCTGCTGGCTGGTGATGCATCGGCATTGCTTGCATGAGTGCAGTGGGATTAGATGTGGGGGGCCTCCAGGTGCATGGCGCGGTGAGTACAGTGTGCAGCCGCCCATTGCCGCCAATGAGTGCGCTGCCGCAGCATGCACCCTGCAGGAGCATGTACACCCTTGTCCCGCTCAGTGCAGATTTGTTTCTGCTGTGCTGGCCGCTGTGCCCTCTCATGCAGGAATGGCAAGTTATTATGCCGACACCTCTTATGTTGATACCACGCCGTTTGGGGAGCCGGTGAACTGGGATGAGAATGCATGCAACCCGGCGGCACAAAACAAGCACCACAGCCCATACGCCACTTTGTTCGTGCTGGGCTGGTTTCTAGTCACGCTTTCCTTCCAGCTGTGCTGCCCAATGGAGTATCAGCCGGAGGGCTTCCACATTCCTTGGTGGCTGATGCCCTGGCTGCCCTCTGTGGCCATAGCGCTGCTGGTCTTCAGGCAAGACAGGCGGTGCCCTTGGGCTGTGCCTGCCGTGGCCGCATGACTTGCGCTTGGGTCTGCCTGGCCTTGCGTCCGGGCAAACACTGCATTGGCGCGTGCTCGAGCATGCGAGGTGCTCAGACCGGCTCATGCCGTGGGGCTGCATGCTGCGCTACACCACACCCTCACCCCTCTCCTGTTGCAGTGTGGGTTCCCTGCCGAGAACTGAGTATTGGAAGATAGCGATATACTTTGGTATAGTCGTCCTGCTGTACCTGCTGTTCTCCCTGCCCATGAGCTACATCAAACACAGCCGGGCTGATAGGGCAGATGCCGAAGAGCTCAAGTGAGTGGCCAGCTCAGTGCTGCTCTTGTTGTGTGATTGTGCACTTTGGCTGCCATGATGCGAACGTACGTCAGCCTGTCTGCTGTAGGGTGGTGGAGCTGGCCTGTGTGAATGGACACTGGCAGCCGGCGCGCACGGGCCCTGGCTACGTTACGGGAGCGATGCATCCTGCAACGTCGGCGCACAGCAGCGCAGGAACGCACAAGGACAGCCTGCCGCATCCGCCGGGCAACGGCAGCAGCGACATTGCATGCGGCAGCGGCAGCGCAGATGCCAAGGGCAGCGGCCGCTCTGGCTCAGGCAGGCATGGCGCCAACGGCAGGCGGACTCGCATTCGGGGGGCGCAGGCGGCGCAGCAGCAGCACGTCCGCCACCAGCCTCTGCCGACAACTCGGGAGGCTGGCGAGCAAGCACCATCATGATTCACAAGCGTGTAATGTGCTGCTGTGCTCACTCACGCTGTGGCACACAGAGTGAGTGAATGCACCGTCACACTGTCATGACATAAGGTGGCAGCACATTTGAGGCGGTCGCCGCCTCATGCATCGTAAGCTGCGCTCGCCATCAGTCATTGGGTCTTGCATTTTCGTTCCCTCTGCTCCCGTCACCTCTAGAGGCAGCGCAAAGGGGCGCGACCGTATGTGTTGCACCTAACCTTCGCTGCCTTCGCGGGAACTCTATCCTGGCCGCCAGTGAGTGGTGGTGGTGAATGGTGAATGCCAGTGTTTGGCAGCAGCGAGCCCAGCTTTGCGAAAACTGGGCTCCCTGCACAGCCCGTGCTGGCTTGCGTTCTGGGTTCAGCACGGTATCGCCACGATGGTTGCCGGGAGGTGTCGCAGGGCAGCCGCCACTCCACCGCCGCCTCCGCCTGGTCGTGCCTCCGCCGGCGAGTGCCAACGCAGGTTTTTGTCTGTTTGCAGGGCCTGCGTAAGCCATGCAGCAGCAGCGTGCGGCAGCAGGTGCTGTCTTTAAAGAATACTTGGCGGCAGTTTGCCAGCTTCCTCAGATCTTCAGACGAACAGCGTTTCGCAGACGCACATGCGACGAAGAGCTTCAGGAGGTGTGGTGATTGTGCTTCTGCTGCTGCTGTGCAGCGCAAACCGACAACCTTTCTCCCACGCAGGCGCTGCTTCGCGGCAACCTGCGCAAGGAATTGACCGGCATCGATCTGTGGCTTCTTGGAATGGGGATTGTGATTGGCAGCAGCTGGGCACTGCTCACTGGCATCGTCGCACAGCAGTTTGCAGGGTGTGCACCGAGAGCAGTCAGTATGGGAACGCGCTCGGTATGCTTTCTTACAAGCTGTTTACACGGGCTGGTCTGCTGCAGGGCCGCTATCATTATTTCCTATCTCTTCTCAGGACTCGCTATGCTCCTGGCGGCGTGCTGCTTCGCTGAACTGTGTGTCGAGTTTCCAGTTTCTGGAGGCGCATTTTCTTATGTTATGGTGGGCGCTCAGCTTGCGGCCTGCGCGCATCTGCCTGCATGCTTCCAACTGGGATCACTGCATGAGGACGTTGCAGCCCAGCCATGCGGGCCTTCCATTGCACAACTCACAAGCGATCTCACCTGAACTGCAGATAAATTTCGGCGAATTCCCGGCGTTTTTCACACTTGGGGGCCTCATGCTCGAGTATGCACTGGGCATGGCAGCCATCGCTCGCGGATTCTCACGATTTCTCGCCCGTCTCTGCAACGTCAGCCCCTCCCTGTTCCTCGTGGAGCTGTGGCAGTGCCCTCCGGGCTTCACAGTCAACGCAGCTGACGTGGTCACCACTCCTAGGGGCTTCAAGGTGCCTGCCATCGGTATTTGCACTGTCGCCCACTCCTTTGACTTCATGGCTGCTGCGATCGTCATGATCATCACGGGGCTGCTGAGCCTCGGGGTGCAGCGCAGCACTCTGTTCATCTCAAGTGAGAAGCAGCTCAACTAGCAGCCTTGTGAACCCCACAAGCCCTGGTGCCAGCAGTGGATGTCAATGCAAGCCTCGCTGCGCATTGCTGGCGCTGACGAGGCACTTACATGAGCTCTTCATCCGGCCGCACATGATTTGGGTGTGCTTTCTCTCCCCACATATGCAGGTTTAACCATTGTCAAGATTTTTTTGCTAATTTTCATTTCCATTGTTGGCTACACACAAGCGGGACCATCTTGCATAGACACGACAGCCCCCTGCTGCAACACAGCTAGCGGCTGTGGCCTTCAGGATGCAGGCACGTTCAACGGCAACCTGCTGCTGCACACATGCGTGTCTTCGTCCCACCGTGCAACGAGACTTGCATCAGCTTAACCCCAGTGCCACGCTGTTGCTGCAGAGGCAAGGTACTGCAATGTGACTACCAACACGTTTGCGCAGCACTGCAACGCCTTCAACCTCACAAGCAGCACCGACCCGTTTTGGGACCCAGACTTTAGTATAGATGGTTTGTTCCTGGGAGCTGCAGCCTTGTTTTTCACCTACAATGGGCTGGACGCGATATGCAACGCTGCAGAAGAGGTGAGGGCTCACTGCTCGCACTGCTTGCTCAATCCCTTTCATGCCAACCCCGACAAGATTGCAGCCTCACATGCGTCAACGCATCTCGCACTTTGCTGCCCTCCTGCACGCAGGCCAAAGATGTGGCACATTTGCCGTGGGCGCTGGTGGGCACTGTGGGCGCATCCACAGTGCTCTACGTCATGCTGGCTGTGGCCATGGTGTACCTAGGCCTCCCAAACGTGGCCAAGCCAATGCTGCCGCCTGACGAGCCATACCTCACATTTGCATCAGCTTTCAACAGCCTGCAAGGTGTGCTGCACGTGCTGCCATTTTTGTGCAGTGTGCCGCGCAAGCTGACGTAAGCGCAAGCTCACACGGACCAGATGTGTGCTGCCGCAGGCATGGTGTGGATGCAGTGCATTGTGGCAGTGGCGGCCCTGATTGGCATTGTCACTACCCTCACTGTTGGCCTGTTCTCCCTCTCTCGCGTTGTCATGGCTGCCAGCCGCGACTGGCTGCTGCCGCCCTTCCTTGCCCGCATATCGCCACGCACGCACACACCTTTGGTGGCGCAGCTGGTGTTTGGCGTGATCATTGGTGGGTTTGGAGTTCTCAACTGAATAAGTGTTCATACAGAGTTTGCCCCCTGCTTGGCCGCTGACTTGCCATGCTGCCCGTGCTCTTCCTGGCCCGCAGCACTGCTGGCCATGCTGGTGGAGGTGGATGCAGCTACCAGCCTGGTGGCATTTGGCACCCTGGTCACGCTGTGGATAGTCTGCAACGTGCAGCTGTTTCGGAGATACTACCCAGAGGTCCAGATGCGCTTCACCAGGCAAGTGCTCGCGTTGTGTGCGCCAATATGCATGCTCAAAGGAATGCACCTGAGCTGAAGTTGCCGCTGTTGGTGCAGGTACGGAACGGTGGAGGTGGCGACCTTGTCGCAGGTGCAGAGCTGGGTTCCGGGCAAGAACTTGGCGCTACAGACGCGCAAGGTTTTGGTGGCGGTCCACCTCGTGTCGATAAACCTGGTTGGCATAGGTGAGAGATACTGGCGTGTGAAGTGGTGTGCTTGCTGATTGGGAAACCAGGGAGGTTGCTCTCTCTGCATGTCCATCAGCAGCCACTTACTCACTTGTCTGCGCTGCTGCTGAGTGTGCAGCACTGGCAAGCTATTATGGCGTTGTCACGTCTGCCTATGGCCCTCCAAACGAAAGGCGTGGCGCCACCATTGGCCTGGCACCCAGCCCTGCGTCGGCGCCGCCGCCCCCCAATTTGCTGGGTAGCAATGCGCAGGTCGAAAACGGTGTTTCTGACAACATAGATGAGGGCGTCGTCCTGACCATGTCCAGAGGCGGCGCAGGGTGGATTGCGTTGGCATGGTTCCTGATCACGCTTTCCTTCCAGCTGTGCTGTCCGCTGCAATATCAGCCGCCGCGCTGGCACGTCCCGAACTGGCTGATGCCGTGGCTGCCCTCTGCAGCATTAGGTCTGATTCTGTTCAGGTGAGTGGCTGAGATTGTGCTGTGGCAATAGTTGGTGCTGCATTTGAGATTGATTCTTTGCTTTGTCTTGCGACCCACAGCTTGCACAACTGTCTGCCTGCAGCGTGGGTGCCCTCAACCATGGCGACTACTGGAGGCTGGCGGTGTACTTTGCTGTCATCATTGGGGTGTACCTCCTCATCTCCCTGCCCATGAGCTACATGCGGCACACACGGATGGACGCAACCAATGCAGAGGAGCTGAAGTGAGTGAGCGGTTGTGTCACTGGCGGTGATGAATCAGTGCAGTTGCGTTCCGTGTTGCATGCAGTGTGTGTACGTCAGCACCCGAGTTTAAGCGTTGCCTGTGACCCTGCAGTGTGATTGAACTGGCCTTCACCAATGGCCGATGGCAGCCCTTGCGCATGTCAGTCCACACCAGCGCACGATTCAAGACAATGAGTGCTACGTCCAGCACGCGACGGACAGGCTCGGGGCGGCCGTCATCGCTAAGCGCAACACCCAGCACTCCGAGATCGGCATCCCAGTCTTGAGGACGTGGTGTGCTTGCTCGTTGCTGAGCCATGGTGCCACATGACGACTGCCCACTGGCTGCACTGGAAGTGTAACATACGACATGTGGCCTGGAGTTTTGAATGCTTTGGTAAAAACGTGCACGATCAGGCTGGGAGGCAGGTTGGGTGTACAGGAGCGCATTGCTATGCTACAAGACAGCGGGAGAAAGAGAGCAGGGAAAGCGGCACTTGCAGTGGATGAGTCACAGCATGCGGCAGCAGCGTGTGGGGCAGCTCATCACGCCTGATGCGCGTACAGTTCTGTCCACTGTCGTGCAGTGTTCATTGCCTCCACCTCGTTTGTCTTCCACTGGCGTGCAATGTTTTCATCCAGCGGGTCGTCAGGGTTGGGGGCACTCATCAGGGCCTGAATACTGCCGGCAAAACACACCAGGCAGGCACGCAGGGTGCAAACAAGCGATCCATTTCAGGCTCGGGCCCGCGCAAGCCCCAGAATCACGATCTGCGCATAGTGTTGTGCACCAGCCGCATCACGACTGCCCATACTGCTCAAGCATGCATTCTCATGTGTCCTCATGCACACATCTCTTTAATGCTCCCCCACCTGAGCAGCACGGTGCGGATCTGCAGCGCGGGACTCCACTTGTCTTTGAGGATGTCTAGGCAGATGCGGCCCAGCTTGTCCACATTGGGGTGGTAGATTTTGGTGAGAAATCGAACCTTGGGGGCGGCCATGGGGTAGTCCTCAGGCAGGAAGAGCTCAAGCTTGAACACACCGCCTGCACTGGCACCAGGGCGACGACCGTGCAACGTGACCAGGCTGGATCAACCCACAGGTTGTCACCGCCAGGCCGTTGCGCCCAGACACGCAGTGCCACATCGCACATCGCATAGCATTGGCAGCCTTGCAACAGACCTTGGTAAGGCGAGGAATCGGGCCCCAGTATGATTACATTAAAGTACCGCTGCAAACAGTCCACACACAGAAGCAGCAGCAACACTGTGTCAAGAATGGCAGAGGGCGCATGGCGCTGTTCAACTTAAATCCGTCGTCGTGATTGAGGTTGACAAGCAGAACAGCAGAATTTGACTGCGATACTCGAGCGGGCCTTCCGCCGCCTCCGTTTGGCGTGCAAATGGCGGCTCACCAGGTTGTCCTCGCTGGGTGCGGCGCTGATTCCTGGTACAGGCTCGCTGAGCAGCCGCTGGGTCTCCTGCAAGCGAGAGCAAGGCGGCGGAAGTTCGAGGGAGCGGTTCGTTAGCAAACGGCCGTTGCAACCGCTCGAGGGGGTGGGGTGTTGATCTCGCCGGATCCAGCAACCCCACAGAGCCGCCACACCACCTTTATGATGCGTCGTGGCAGCTGGCTGCTGTCCATGACTGTGTACCACGCGCAGATGGACTCGGCCGCTCAGCTCCCGCTCAGCTCGATCAGGCGCAGGCGGCTGCATCCTGCGGCGGGTACGATGGCAGGACAATGTTGCCTCCTCGCGCGAGGCCTGTGTCCTGCGTTGCATCCTGCGCCGCTGCAGCTTCCTTAACTTGCACCGCCCCTCAGCCGCAGCCAGGAGCTCTTTTGTCAGCGCCAGGCTTCGTTCCGACCTTACAGCCGGCTGCAGCCGCCATGGGTGGTGGGGGCGGCGATTTGAACGTTCCCAAGGGTGCGCCGGCCGCTTCTGCCCTGGCTCTAGCCCTACCCACTCGCTGCCCCGCCTCTTGCCGCTTGCTGTCGCTAGCTGCAGCAATAGTTGCACATAGGCAGGCATTTCTCTGTGGGCCTTGATATTTTGGGTCAGGCTGCCACATTGGCGCACAGCGTGCCGCAATGGCCACGCACTGTCCGCTCTTGCTCGTTATCCCCGCCCTCGGAACCGACTGTTTTGACATGCCGCCTTCAGAGATTTGGTCACCCACTGGAGGCTTCTTTGCTGACCCAAAGAAGTGGAAGCGCAACACCCTCATCACAGCAGCGTGAGTTGCATTGTTGTAGCTCTGTGGAAATGGCCAGGGCTGTGCACCACTTCCAGCACAGAGGCAAGGAGCCCCATACCATGTGACACTGATCGTGTGTCAATTGACCGTTTTTGTACCTTAACTGTGCTGCAGGGCTTTTGCCTCGATAGCCTACCTAGCCTTTCAGCAAAGCATCAAAATGGAGCAGCGACATGCCCGGGTGCGGCGGAGGTGCCCTTCCTTGACATTCCATCCAGCCATTTCACGCTTCTCGTCAATTCGTGCGCTGCTGTTTTGTGCTCGTGCTACTGCTCTGCCGCACGCACGCTGCTAAGGCAGGGTCTGCAGCATCACTGCCCTTGCGACCAGGGATTCTCACATGTTCTCAGCCCTTGTCCCCTGTGCTGCAGCCCCACGGCCCCATTCTCAGCGAGCGGTGGTACACTGACAAAAACTTTCCAAAGCAGTAGCAAAGCTATGACTGCGGGCGCCCTGGTTTGCCTGCGCCTCCACCCCAGCAGGATGCCATGCTGTAAAAAGGATCTGTTGCCAGTCCATAGTTGCCAGTCCAACGGGGCGCTTCCGCGACAGAATAACAGGACAGGACAGAATCAGCAGAACAGCTACATGCAGCAGGACAGGGGCCTGCAGCCTGGCACACACAGGACAACACAACGGACGAAGAGCAGGTCGCCTGCAAAACGCCGCCCCCCGGCCTTGCTTGCGGGCTTTGATTGCTGGGCGGCGCAGAAGCCAGCCCCGGGCAATTCCTCGATACCGGGGTGTGCAAATCCAGGCGCAGAGGCCGGCCCAGCGTCGCAAAGTGTTCGAGGGGTGTGTTGCTGCACAGCGGCGTGCAAGGCCCCAACGAGCTCTTGTGGCCGCCATTGTGAGACGTCCGTGAATGCTGGTGCGCGCAAGGCAGGCCAGGCTGCATCTCTGCGCCCCGTGGCATTTGCACGGGCTCCAGAAGGCCGCTCCGGGCCCCCGCCGCTCCAAATCTTCACCCCTGCCGGCTTCCCTGCGTGTGGGATAGACCAGCGACCTGAGTAGGGCCTCAGACAGCCGCCGCGCACTTCGCCCCACCCTTTTCAGCACAATGGCCGCGGCTGACAGGGAGACCTGCGTGTTCCTGGCCAAGCTGGCCGAGCAGGCAGAGCGGTATGACGAGATGGTGAGTGAGCCCGCGATCGAGTGCTTGGGCTGGTAGCTGTTGGTGCCCTCCAATCGCGGCGCCCTGGCGCCCAGGCCCTCCCTAGGAGGGGCTGAGGACATGTGGGCTGTCAAGGAGGCCGCCCACCCACGCTACGCGCCGAGGGGGTTGACCAGAGGGCAATGGGGGCAGGGTCTGGCCCGCACAAAGCGTGGGCGGGGCCTGTGGGGCAACCTCCCGCTCGTGCTGTCGTGCAGGTGGCGGAGATGAAGAAGGTGGCACAGATGGTGCACGATCAGGAGCTCTCGGTGGAGGAGCGGAACTTGCTGTCTGTGGCCTACAAGAACGTCATTGGTGCACGCCGTGCCTCCTGGCGCATCATTTCTAGCATTGAGCAGAAGGAGGAGGCCAAGGGCAACGAGGAGCATGTGAAGCGCATCAAGGCGTACCGTGAAGTGGTGCGCAGCAGGGCGGGAGCAGGCGGTGCAGCGGGCAGTCCAGCGACGGACGCTGTCTTGAATGTTAGCTTGCTACTACAGCACGGGCACGACATGGCATTCCATCCTGCGGCCAACAAGTCAGCAGCTGGATTCAAGAATGCTGTCTTCTAGTGGCAGCATGCCGGCTGGTTTCCACGCAGTGGATTGCGTTGGGATGCGGCCAAGCAGTGTGGCGCGCTGTCGTGACCGCGCTGGTGCTCTGTGCCTGGTGCAGGTGGAGAAGGAGCTGCAGGACATATGCAGCAGCATTTTGCAGCTGCTGGATGACCACCTCATCCCCACAGCCTCCACTGGAGAGTCCAAGGTCTTTTACCTCAAGATGAAGGTGTGTGCTGGTTGCGGCGTACCACAGCTTCGCTGCGCATGCTGCAGGCCAGGCACTCTGGACCTACATTGTTTCATGCGTCCGCCGGGCACGCGCAAGGCAGTGGCCCATGCCAGCAACTGCTGACGCCATTAGCCTGGAGATCAGCCTGACCCTGGGCACAAGTGCCTGCTGCCCTGCCACGTGATGCTGCAGGGTGACTACCATCGCTACCTGGCTGAGTTCAAGACCGGCACAGAGCGCAAGGAGGCGGCTGAGCACACGCTGCTGGCGTACAAGGCAGCACAGGTGCGTGGTGCAGCACAGCAGTTGGCCAGGCCTGCTTTCTCAGTGCTGATGCTTGGGAGCAACACAGGAGTGCGGGGCGCACCTCACCCCTTCTGCCTGCTTGGCTGGCTGTTGCAGGACATTGCGCTGGTGGACCTCCCCCCCACCCACCCCATCCGCCTTGGCCTCGCTCTCAACTTCTCTGTCTTCTACTACGAGATCCTCAACTCACCAGAGCGCGCCTGCCACCTGGCCAAGCAGGTGCGTAGTGGTGCAGCCCGCGGCATCAAAACCTTGCTTGCCCGCCCGCTTGCTTGATCGCTGTTGATCGCGATTGATCGCTGTTGCTGTGCACGACCTTGAAACTGGTTGATGCAGCTGAGCGCACCACCTCCTTCTGCTGTCATGCTGTGCTGTGCAGGCGTTTGACGAGGCGATTGCTGAGCTGGACACACTGGGAGAGGAGAGCTACAAGGACAGCACCCTCATCATGCAGCTGCTGCGCGACAACCTCACGCTGTGGACCAGTGACATGCAGGCAAGCGTGCGCGGCTGGCAGACGGCAGGACACAGCTGAAGCTGCTGGTGCTGTAGTGGGGCGGCCATGGTGGCGTGGCGGGCTGGGGAGGGCGAGCGCTGTGCTGTTCCTCTACTGAGAGAAGGGAGCAGGAAGTGTGCGTAGGGTGTTCCTGCTGACTTTGCTGCCGCCTCTCCGCTCTCGCCACTGGCTGCAGGACGCTGAGCAGGGCCGCGAGGGCGGCGCCGAGGGTGAGATGAAGGACCAGGAGTGAGGCGGCCTGCCAGCTGGTGGGCGTCGTGACGGCAGCGGCTGGCCCTGTGAGCTTGGTGCTGTCAACGCAGCACCTGCGCGCAGCGGGTTGCAGCTCCGTAAGCATCACCACGAGAGGGCAACTGCGCAATACTGGGCCTCTGTTGCTGGCACTGCGCCCAGCCCACCCTTTACCTGCCTTCCGCACGCATGCCTGGCGGTGCTTGCAAACAGCACCCTGGGCTGCAGCCGGGCCTGTGCAGCGACGTTCCAATCTCCTGAGCCTGTACAGCGGCGAGTGGTGCGCTCTTGACTTTACAATTCCTGCCCACCTGTTGCTCTGTTCCTCTCTTCCCCACAGCAACATGCTTCTGCCTGACACTGCATCTTCACGCTACTGCCCTCCTCACTAGGCCCAGTCTTTTTAGTCTTTGCTCTCTCTGCGCACTGGAATGTCGTCCCTTCACCGCGCATGCACGACCGCTGAGCGTGAGCTGCTGGCAGCGCCCGCTGAATCCGTCGTGTAAAGGATGCTGGTCAACAGGATGCTGGTGCATGCTTTGCCGCAATTACACAGGGGTGAGGCACACTGGGTGAGGCACACTGGCGGAAAGAACAGCGGTGTGGCCAAAGGGTGGCGGCGGACGCTCCTAACAGTCAAGCCAGTCCCCAGAGGAGGGCACAATGGCAGAAAATGGAACATAGGGGACATACGTCCCGTAAGAAAGGATGGCAAATCTTGAGCAACAAAAAAAGCTTTACTGGGTCGTGCCGCTGAGCGACAATGTTGAGTTGGGGGTGCGTGCGGCGATGCAATACAGCAGCACGTGGGCGCAAAGAAAGGTGCAGGACGCTGCTGGGGGACAGACGAGACTACTCCACACAAGTGCAAGGTTGCTGCCGGGTCCGTTGTGGGCAGCGATCAGATGCTGACCTGCTTGCCGTTCATCTGCAGCCTCTCCAGCGCCTCCTCAATCTTGCGGTCCACCATCTCTGGAGTCATGGAGAAGCCAGAGTCGCCGTTGATGTTGACGCCCTTGGCAGCCAGCTCGTGAGGGTATGCAGAGCCACCGTGATGGCTGACGTCCAGGCCCTGGGCCTCCACCTCCGGAGACACGCGGAAGAGGTTGAGCTTCTTGAGCAGGAGGAAGAAGGGAGTCATGGTGGCTGCAGGTGGTGGAAAGCAGAGGCAGAGAAGACAAGCGTGAGTGGGCAGCACAGCAGCGACTGGTGATGGGCAGGGTGCTGCGCTGGGAGCCGCAGTATGGGACAAAGGACTGCAGGAGCTGGCTGTGCAGCTCGCTCACCCGCGGTCCACGCAAAGATGACGACGATGGCCATGCAGTTGGCGCCCAGTACAGCACCGCTGCCGCCCATGATGAAGCCATAGGCGCGTTGCTGCAGAGGGAGGCCAAGCACACAAGCTCACAAACAAAGCGTACTGGATTTGGGACGTTGGAGCCTGAGGCTGAATTCAAACTGAGGCTGACAACGGAGCCGAGTGCAGAGCAGTGGCACAGCAGACGAGGCAGGGCGCTTCCTCACCTCATCATTGTCGGCGCGGGCGCCATACACGTCAGAGACCATGCCCGGGGCGGCAAAGGCGGCGGTGGCCAGCAGGCCCCAGATGCCGCAGCCGGCGTGGACGGCAATGGCGTCCAGAGGGTCATCAATCTGCGCAGCGCAGCACAGGAGCAAGTGAAGGTAGTGTGAGTGCTGGTAACAAGGTGGTGCATGCACGTTGCGTGACAAAGGACTGCATACGCATGCAACGCTGACCAGCAGAGCCGATGACGTTGGGACGCGCAGCATGCAGTGCCTGCTGCCAGGATGCGCGCCCGCGATCAGCCCCCGCGGGCGCGCCCGCGATCAGCCCCCGCGGGCGCCCCCCGGGACCCCCGCTCTCACCTTGAGCACATGGAGGTTGACCTTGGAGGCCACAAAGTAGACAAAGCCGCCAATGCCGCCGATGATGAAGGCGGCCCAGGGCTGCACAAAGCCGGCCGGGCCAGTGATGGACACCAGGCCGGCCAGGGCGCCGTTGCCGGCGATGATCAGGTCCCACACAACCACTCCCAGCGTGAAGTACTGGTAGGCCATGGCGATGAACAGGGTGGCGATGGTGCCTGACGCGGCACCAATGGTGGTGTTGACGGCGGCTGCAATGGCGACCTGGGAGGCATGGTCCACACCCGGCAGCGTCCAGTAGACGGCAGATCCGGGGTTGAATCCTGCAGCAGTTGGCGTGGAGCATGGATGCAAAACATTGTGAGGGGCAGAAGTGAGTGCACCGGTGACGCAGGCCGCCAGGGAGCAGCACAGCCACAGATTCAAAAACCAACCCAACAGTCCAGCTGCGCAGACACACTGCACAAAGCAGGGAACACAGCGCAGTGTCCAGGGAAGTGACGGGCGCTCACTCACCATACCATCCGAACCACAGCAGGAAGACGCCGAGCAGGGTGAGTGCGGCGTTGTGGCCGGGCATGTCGACGGGGTTGCCAGCAGCATCAAAGCGGCCAATGCGTGGACCCAGCACCCAGGCAGCAACCAGAGAAGCGACGCCGCCAACCATGTGCACGGCACCGTCGCCAGCAAAGTCGTAGGCGCCTGAGCCGGCAAAGTAGAGGTAGCTGCCCGTCTTGGTGTCAGGGGTCCTGAAGGGAGACAGCCAGCCGGAGCTGGACCACATCCAGTGGGCAACCACAGGGTAGACAAACATCACAATCATCAGCTCGTACAGCTGCAAGGGGGGGAGGGACGGGAGGGGGGAGGCGCAGTGCAGGCACAGGGAGGTGCGTCAGGCTGAGCGGCTTTACACAGCATGCAGTCCTGCGCTTCAGTACAAGAGGTTTGATGCAGGGAGGGGAACAGGAAGCCCGCCACTCACCATGTAGGCCTCAAACTTGCAGCGCTCTGCAACAGCTCCGGACACAATGGTGGCGCCGGTGGCAGCAAACGTGAACTGGAAGAACCTGCGGGTTTTGGCAGCAGCAGCGGCTGAGCGTCAACAGGGCAGCACAAGAAGGTGCGTACAGCTGCCAGGTGCCTTTCACAACACTGCGCCTGGTCAGGTGCCAGGAAAGAGATCAAGGTCGCTGAGCAGGGTGTGGCCCACTCACCAGAACCAGTAGTTTTCACGGGGCAGCTTGGACATGACAAACCAGCGGTTGCCGATGAAGCCCTGGCTGGCAGAGACGCCGCCCAGGATGGCTGGGCCAGCGTTGCACGCGTCCAGCTCAGCCCCCTCCAGGCCATTGCACTGCTCGTAGGGTACTGGGTCGCCGTAGGCAAAGGCAAAGCCTGTGAGGTACCACGCGCAGCAGCCGAAGCAGGCATCCAGGATGTTGAGCAGGATGATGTTCTTGGCGTTCTTGGAGCGAACGGAGCCGGCACACAGCATGGCGAAGCCAGCCTGCATGAAGAAGACGAGGTAGCCCGACATGACGGTGAAGTAGTTGTTGACTGCAGGGGGAGGGGAGGGAGGGGAGGGGAGGAGCGGAGGTGGGGATGAAACAAGGCCGGCGAGCTATTGGGAGCAGGAGCCATGCATCCATGCGTGCACAGGGGGGCACCACCACAGGACAGCAGACGGCTAGCCAAGCCAATCACTCACTGTCAGCGGAGATGGTGGGACTGACGACGGCATCGATCAGGCCTTGGCTGATCTCCTGCAGACAGCGGAGCGGCGGCGGCAGCGGTGAAAAGCCCAACAACGCCAGCATGTCCAGCCCATGCCTGGGCATCGTGGCAGGTGCGTGTGGACGTGCGAGCGAGTCGCTGCAGCGTGGATGGCCCCCACGTGCATCAAAGCCACAAAATTGCGGTCTTCGCGCACCGCTCACAGGCTGACAATGCAGTTGGCTGACTGCCTGGCGGGCGGCGAGGTGCGGCAGGCCCCCCGCCGCCGCGCGGATTGATGCCCTAGTTTTCAGCGGGCTGTTTGTGCAGGCTGGTGCCCTGGGCCGCACGCAAGCGCGGCAGGCTGTCCTTCGAGCCCCGCTGCAGGGCCCTTACCGTGATGGTGTCGTTTATGGCCGCCATTGTGCCAGCTGCTCGTCAACTGTGCGCCGGCCTGGCCTTTGATGTAGCCTTGGTGCTACAAGAATGGCTGAACCGACCTCCGGGCGGATGAAATATGCATGCTGGGTCCACGGACCAGATCATGGGACCAGGTCACGGGGTGCCTGGGTCCACCTGAAAAGAGGGTCGCCTTTGTATTTGTTTGATAAAGTCCCTTCGAGGGCAGATCGGAGGCGTCTCACCTCTGCGATCCATCCGCCAGCACCGCCTCCGACACCGCCTGCACCCACTGGCCGCCATCGCCACAGGTCTGGTCTTAGACTGGAATGTTACATGCATCAGTGATGCAAACAAGCCTGCACAACCCATTATGTGCGCTGCGCTGATCAAGCTGGATCCCCGTCCCCCTCGCACCCCAGCACACCGCCAAGCAGTCCGCGATCCACCAGTTCCTGCACCAAGCCTTTGGGCAGCCTGTGGGCAGCCAAACCTTTGTACCACAGCACCGCAGCGCCAACCTCGGCTGCCGACAGCCCTTGAGCGGCACTTGCCCCCGCCCTCGAGGCACTTTCGCCGCTGGCGTTGCTGCTGCTGCTGGTGCTGGTGCTGGTGCTGCTGCCCTCCCCTGGCTCGGCCCTGCCGCCAGTTCTCGACACCGCTGCGGCAGCCATGGCAGCAGCCCTGCTCGCAGGTGCCAGCACTAGGAGGGCATAGGCAGCTTGCAGCCCCAGGCAGTCGATTACGGCATCTAGTGCTGCAAGCCGTAGCTGATGGCAACGATTCAGCTGCAGCTGCTGGTTGCGAGCCATGCCAAGAGCCTCGAGCTTGGCAGCGCTGCAGGCGACGGACAGGGCGCGGCACCATTGCTGACATCAGCACAGCAGCGTAACAGTGTCATATTGCACTGCAGCAAATCCTCAACACTCGACTTTACAGCTGGCCACACCCATGCACGCTTTGCCACATGCCGCACAGCACAACACACATACCGGTCTGGCGCCAGCCTGCCCCGCTGCCACTGGTGCAGCTGGAACGAGACCCAGGCACGCAGGCCGTCGTCGGCAGGGAGAGGTGCGCTCAGCAGGTCCCCATCACGCTGTTGGTGCAGCTCACAGAGCTGAGTGTAGCGGCGGTCCCACCGGCCCTCCCTTGGGTTGAACTGAAACCTGCTAGATGCGGGTGTTTGGGAAAGGGAAACAAGGCCTCAGATGCAGCCTGAGGGCCAGCCGGACTTGCGACTGCGGCAACGACAGCGCACGATTGGAGCCAGACAAGAAGACAAGCAAGGAATTAGGGGGAGGCCCAAAGCGACAGCGGCAGCAGCACACCCGCAGTTTGTCAAGCGGTTGAGCTGAGATGCGGTCAGTGGTGCACCCTGGTCACCCCGCCATCGCGCTCGCTGCGACACCACCCAACCTGCCAGCCCGGGGTTTTGTGACCACTGGAAGGGCACATCCACATGTCCGTGCGCCTGCAACAAGCACAGGAATGCCCCAGGGAGAGCTAGCTTGACGAGTGCACAGTCGCTCGCAAGCGTCAGTGCTCACTGAACACCGCCCGAGCACCCCCCATGCATGCCCCTCAACACAGACATGCTGAGCAAATCCTCACAGCCAGCAGCAGAACCCAAACCTTTTTGAAATCCAGCAGCTGTGCATAGCGTGCCTCCCAGGCGCTCCCATCCGACTGGGACCACACACCGAGCCCCTGAAGCCGTCGGCGCCGCTCATCTGCCAGCGTGCCGTCCCGCCACTGCGCTAGCTGCTGCTGCAGCCAGCGGTGCAGCCCCGGGTAGCGCTGCTGTGCCCAGGGTGCGCATGGTACGCGGCAGTGGCCGTTCTCGGAATGGAAAGCTGCCAGGCGGCTAAAGTGAGCAGCCCAGGCATCCTGGTAAACGTCTGGGCTGAAGTTTAGCGCAGTCAACTGGCGCTGACGCATGGTAGGCAGCCGCCCCGCCTTCCACTTGTGACGCTGCTGCGCAACCCATGGTCCCAAACCTGCCGTGTAGCGTAGAAGCGGTTAGCAGCAGCACTCATAATAAACCGCGGCAATGGCTTCAACGCAATGGTGCGGCAGCTACATCAAGCTACCTGTGGGGTCTTGCACTGGCACCCGAGTGTGGCCGTGCTCTGCAAGGAAGGCCTGCAACTGGGAGCACCTCTCCTCGAAGGACAGCCGCTTGCGTCTGGTAAGAGATGCCACACTGGCAAGAGACGCAACATTAGCGTCTGGCGGCGGGGCGGAGCCTGCCGCCACCGGTGCATTGCTTTCCGCGCCATGCGCCTTCAACGCTGCGCAAACTCTGTTGCTCGTCGGCAGTTGAACTGTAGCTTTCGCTAGCCGCCGCAACCCCAAAGCCAGCCGATCGCCGCATGGGCTGCCAACCAAGGCCCTTGGTGCTGGCATGCGGCAAAATGCTAGCTGGATAATGCTCCTGCCTGGATTTTGCAGCCAGCCTGTCTGCCGCTACCTGTCGTCAGTACCGACCCGACAAATTCGTCTCCCCGGTCCCTTTTTATTGCATCATCAGTGCTTGCTCCATGGCATACTGTGCATGGAACACACTCAACCGAAAATCCAGGACAAGAACAGTTTTGAAGTGGGCAGGAGGGCGAGCAAGCTGTAGGCAGCAGCAGTGACAACGATACGCCCCCTTTTACTTCACATCAGGGCAGAAATAGCAGCCGTAGACACGGGCCGACAAAGTGCTCACGGGCCTCAGACGGGCCAGAGACGGGCGCACCGAAGGCGCTAGCAGGTCACCGCCCAGTGCCGCCACCAGCGGGATGACTTTTGCAAGTGGCAGCACCTGCTTGCCCATGGTGGTTGCCAGTCGGCTCAAGGCCACCCTCAGCACCTCTGCGCTGCAGGCCTCAAGGGCTTCTCCAAACTCATCACTGCATGTGACAGCCTCAGCTTCTGCCACCAACTGCTCCACCACAGGCCCATCCACCAGCATCGCATCAGCGCCTATCAGCACAGCGCGGTCATCCGGTGCTCGAGGAGCCAGTGACTGGGCCAGGGTCTGGGGCTCGGGCAGCAGCAGCCGCGCCCAGCGCCGGTCTCCCAGATGTGGAGCTGCCTGCAATGCACACTGCCCAGCGATAGCCGCCAGCAGCTCCTGCACCTGGGCCGTGCTCAGCGCCTCTGTTAGCGGCACCGCTGCCAGCTGCGCTGCTGCCGACCGCCGCAGCATGCGCACCAGCTCCGCGCTGCCTTGCTGCGCCAGGAACTCAGCGTACGACAGGAAGCGCTCTTGGGAGGGGGCCGACAGCTTGGGCACACCCGGAGGGCGCTGCGTACCGCTGCATGGTCAGGGAGAGGAGGCGTAGGGCAAGGGGACCATTGGGCAAGATGGAAGTGGCAGCAAGAAGGATGTTGGGTTGTGCAGAGATTGATCGAGTAGCCTGGTGACCTCAGCATGTGCAGGGCTGGAGTGCGCACCAACTTGCCACACTTGTGCTCGCGGGGCCCCCACCTGCTCTCCACCGCTGACTCCAGGTACAGGTGGCGGCCCAGGATGTTGAGCTGGATCCGCACAAACAAATCGAGCAGCGGCAGCAGCCACGCGGCACCCAGTGCACGGCAGAAGGCGGCCACCTTGAGCTCCTCCCAGGCCGCCAGCTTCTCCTCTTGGGTCAGCGGCGCGCTGCCCTGCTTCGATCGCCTGCGACGCACAAGGAGAGGGCACGCCGCGGCGTGGCGGCTCAGGCATGCAGGCCAGCAGGGACCAAACGTCACAGCTTGGAGAGCGCTGGGTGCCGGGTCACAAGAGGTCTGTCAACTTTGCTTCGAGCAGAGCAGGCAGGCAGCGCACCGAAGCCGCTCAAGTGGGCCCTCCACATCTGCTGCCAGGGTCAAGGCGCGTGAGAGTGCGGGCAGCAGCGACGGCAGCGTGGTCGTGTCCGCAATCTCTTGTATGCTTTCGAAGTGGTGCTGGAGGTGAGCCTCTGCGTCCTGCACAACACAGCACAGGTTGAGATTGTGGCAGTCGTCAGCACCACCAGACTAGTGCCTGGCGTGTTCAGCATGTATAACAGGGGTGCTGCCCATCACAAACCGCACGGACAGCTGACAGTCTCTGCAGCCTCTACCAGCTGGTGCTGCAGCTGATATCACTCGACCGTTGCACCAGCTGCCACAAGCGGCCACCCCCACTGACCATTTGCGTAGTGGCTGGAGGTCCACGCGGGTCCAGCAGCACGCCAACCTCCTGATGAGAGCGTGCGCCAGACGATCCTTCCTCGCTGCCCTCGCTGCTGCCTTCTGCATACCACCACTTGTACACAGCATAAGCAGCCGCTGTGCCCGCTGCGCCTGCTGCTGCAAGGCCCAAGAGGCGCCGCCGATTCCTGCAGGCGCCAAGCCGCCAGTCGGTGAGTGACAACGGCAGCGGCGGCGGCGGAAGCACGGCTACCGGGCTCGTTGGCGTGACGACCACTCACCTCCGCAAGCTCTCCATGCTTCCCTGAGTGTCTGCGAGGCGACCCTTGAACAACGAGCGGCTCCGCTGTAAACCGCGTCTCAGTCCCGCAAGCAACAGTAGGAGTGCACGCTCTGCAATACGGAGGTCGAGACGAGTCGGGAGCCAGTCGAGATGCATGTTGCATGGCCGCCACTGTTGAGGCGGCGACACATCACACATCGACATGTTCCTTGACCTGTGAATCTCGGCAGATTGTGCACCTGGTCCCTCTCTAGAGTCTCAGGGCAAAGCTGCCAGCGTGACATCAGGTGTCACTTATCGCCAGAAAAAATCTGTTTCGCCCGCCGATGCCGTCGGCCGGCGAAACCTTGCATACCAAAGGACAGGGTTAAACACAGCTTGTGCATCACGTTACAAACAGAGGCCTTGGGGAGGTTGCAAGTGGCCAGTGAATTGGACTGGCTTGCGATGCGTCACATCGCGCCGCATCGCACCGCCAGCGCACCGCACCGCACCGCCGCTGGAGAATGCGTCTGCTGATTGCATGGTAGTTGCTAGTCGCTTCTTTCAATCAATTGAGTATTGATTTCAGTCATAGGATCAATTGTGATTGTTTTGCGAGCGATGCTGGCTGCTGCTTTTGGCGCACTCCTACCGGTACTCGCACTCATCGCAATGTTGGCAGCAGCTGGGACATTTAGCGGTCAGGTTTGGGGACGCTACAAGCGGCGGCAGCAGGCGGTGGCGAACAGCGGCGGCAGCCAGCAGCGGATAAAGGCCACAGCGGCACCCCAGCAGCAGCAAGCTGCCGCTCCCAGGTACGCCAACTGTTGTGTTTCTCGGGTTAACATTCATTGCCACAGTGTCTCATATGCCCATCTCACACCGCAGGTATGTTTCCTGGGAGCAGGTCAAGGACGGCAGCGATCCAGGCACTCTGGTGGTTGACTGCACGCATGCAAGCCTGCTCACCATCTCGCACCACAAGGGGCAGCGCAACCCGCCAGGTTCCTCCGACTGCTCCACGGGCCTTGTGCTTGATGCACTGGCGGCTACCGGCAGCGAGGCGCAGGCTGTAACTCCCTGGCTGGCCAAGCCCAGAATCAGTGTCAACCACTTTGATGCCGACGCTGTGCTGAGCATGTGGGCCTTCATCCACAGAGACGTGGCCCTGCAGCACAGCGCACTGCTGCGCCACACAGCGAGAATTGGCGACCTTCGGGAGGCGGGCTTGGGAGGCAGCGCAGAGGCTCTGTTGGCGCGGCAGTGGGACGGGGTGTCATCAGAGGCGACTGTGCTGCACGCGCTGCAGCTGTCATGCTGGATCAACACCGTGGAGCGCACACGCTTCACGCCGCCCTACATCGACAAAGACGCAGATGCAAAGCACCGCTTCTTCCTGGACAACCTGGCGGCAGCGCTCACGCCACAAGGCATCCTAGGGCTGCGTGAGGTGGGCTCTCCCAGCCCACGGAATGGCTGCCGGGCTCACTTCTGGCATGGTAATGGCGGACTGCGAGCGTTGCCGCCTAGCAGCAGGGAGAGCCAAGTGCTTTCAATTCGGAGTGCTCCCGCCGCTTACAAACTGAATGCTGCCCACCTCATGCTGCTCTGCTTCCTTGCTGCTGCAGGAGTGGGAGGAGGAGTTTAAGGAGGTTGTGGCGGGATGGCAGCTGCTGGAGAGCAGCGGCCCCACTTCCTTGCAACGTCACGACCGTCTGGGCCTAGTGGTGGTGCGCCCGCCTCGACCTTTGCATTACTACTGCCTCTTCAGCTGTGCCATAGGAGCCGATGTGGTGCTAACTGCGCTGCCAGGCAACCGCTACGAAGTGGAGAGCAGGTGTGCGTGCTGGCTGAAATCGGGATGTGGCTCACTGGTCTGGGAGCTGACTGCGATGCGCACAACAGAAGTGGCGAGATGCAGCTGCCAGGTGGCGATGGTCGGTGTGTGCCCTCGTGCCCGCAGGTACACGCAGTTTGTCAGCATCCACAGCCGCCCCGTGTACGCCAGGCTGGACATGCTGCCCCTCGCAAGTGCATTGAACAGGTGTAGTAGCGCCAGGCAGTCGTGCGCTCCCCGCATTCTTGCCTGGCTGCATCAGTTGCAATTTCGCATGCCTGACAGCCCTGCCCACCACCTGTGTGAGCACAGGGCGGACGTGGGACGTGAGCAGGGTGTGGAGTGGGTTTCTAACTCGATGGTCGACACCGGGCCCCTGCTGAGGTGAGGGGGTGCAGAACGCTGGGATGTACTCCTGCTGCCATCGCTGGAAGGGCCTGCCTGCACAATCGGACTGGCCTTGATGGTGCTGCTGTTGCTAGCCATGCACCTGCGCACTGCACTCAACCCTGTCTGTCGTTGATGCACCCCCCCTTGCAGACTGGACAGAGGTGGTGAGAAGCTGCCCAAAGCGCAGCGGTATGGCCACCCCACGCAGCGACCCCACTACGCCTCAGGGCTGCCTCCTGCGGTCTTTGAAGCGGTGGTGTGCAGCTTTTACACATACGGGCTGCGCGGCACGTCGGCCAAGGTGGGGGGCTGGAGCTGGGAGGAGCTGCAGGATCTGAACGGCAGCATCGATTGGAGCAAGTGGGAGCAGCAGGAGCTGCCAACCATCTTGGAAACAAGCTGAGAGGCACGCAGCACAGCGAGTGTAATTGTGCGGTTTGCGTGAGCACAATTGGCAAGCATACAAAGAGCGGGACATAGCAGCAATACGAGGGAGGCGTGTGCAGACCCAGGACAAGGAATGAGCGGCAGTGGGAAAGGGAGCACATAACATGAAGTTGCCACGGCATTGTGGGCGTGCAAGTTGCTGCTACATGTAGAGCAACTCGAGTGGGGTGAAGGCTGTTATCGAAAGTAGTTCCGAGCCAGCTGGCGCACTTTTTGGTGGAACAATGGTGCCGTAATCTTGCTGGTGGAGGTGTGGAAGGGGTTGAGCATGACCTGTGCAGATTGATGGATGGATTAAGGTAGACAATCACAGCAGCAACACACGGCTCATTCAAGGCGTTGGCTTGCTACATCAGTCGCATTCCAACAAGGCGAAGCCAACCCCAGCAGAGAACCCCAGCATCTGCTGCAAGCACCTTGCAGCAACAGGGCGGCAGCACATATGTAGCGCACCCGCAGGTACATCTCGTACACATCTCGGAAGAAGCTCTTCACCAGGTCGTCGCTGCGCCCATCGTGCAGCAGCAGGAACTTGACATGCGCAGCGGTGGTGAACGCAGACACCTGGCACGGGAAGATTGGCAGGCAGGCAGGTCAAAAATGTACCATGGCAAGCTCCCTTCCGCTTTGTGGATGCCGTTCCAAGTGCTTGAAGGCATGGCAAAGCACCTGCAGGTTGTTGAAACGGTCAACGACGCCTAAGTGCATCGCATTGGAGTGCCACTCCGCCTCCTCCACCGCATCCAGAGCCGCATGCAGCACAAAATGGTACAGGTACTGTGGTCTTTCCTGTTGGAGAAGGAGCATGCAGGCAGGTGTGAAAGCGTCGAAAACGCAGGTTGAGCTGCGTCGAGGTGATCGCCGCACCTCACGCCCGCCGGCGTCAGTGGACGACTTGGCGCTTAGATCGGCCTCATACAGCGGCACGTCATTGGCGCCGACAATGACCATGTGCAACGCCATGTGGGGCGCCAAAAAGGCCGCGATCGATCAGCTCAGCATTCGTTCGTTCGAAGCGAACTCCGGGCTGATCGATGTACGAGTGGGAGGTGTCACAGCCTGCAGTTTGGCTCCAGGCCTCCTGACCAAACACGATGCTGCGGTACGAGCAGTAAACACAGTTGAAAGCTGTGGCATCGAGGTCTGCTGCGGCCAGCGCCATTGCACGATTCTCCTCGCAGCAGCCAGGATCCATCCCAGCAGCCAGGATGGAACGGCGAGGCCGGGCAGCCATGGCTCTTGCAGTGCTGGTTGCGGCCGTGTTGGTCGCCCCAGCGGCCTCCTTCTATCTGCCAGGTGCGTTGAGAGGGCCCTTTGCTGCCCTGGCGCATTTGGGACGAACAGCAGGTGGGGTGCACTGGCTAATTGCTGTCGCTGGCCTCATTGCAGGCGTAGCACCCCAGGACTTCAAGAAAGTGAGAGGTTGGGTGGGACGCTGCTACGCGGGGCTTTTGAGCCTCGAGTGTGCTGGCTGCAGCCCACAAACAGCAGATCCATGTGCCCAACCGGCAGCCAGCGATGATGGGTCATCCAGGCATCCGATCGGTTCTCAGTCTGGCCGCCACTCCCGCCGCCGACTGCCGCGTGCCCTTTGCTGTGTGGTTGCAATTGCAGGGCGACCCCATTACATTGAAAGTCAACAAGCTGATGTCGGTGAAGAACCTGCCGTTTGAGTACTACTCGCTGCCCTACTGCCGTCCCGATAAAATCATCAGCTCAGCGGAAAACCTGGGCGAGGTGTTGCGAGGCGACCGCATTGAGAACTCGCCTTACTCGGTGCGCTTGCAGCTTGGCACAACAGCTTGGTCGTCCCTGTTGCTGGTTCCAGGTTTCGCAGCTCGGAACAGCGCAGCGCTGCTGTCCAGCGTCCGCCCTCACCCTGACACAGTCCTTGGCTTGCATCGTACTGTGCAGGCTAAGTTCCGGGTGAACCACCACTGCAAGGTGACGTGCCGCATTGCGTCGCTGAGCAAGGCGCAGGAGAAGGCTTTCAAGAGCCGCATCAGCGATGAGTACCGGGTCAACATGTGAGGATGGCAGAGTGGGCCTGCAGGACACAGACAGCTATCACCCGTGGTGACAGGACACGGCTGTTTCTTGTGGCCACATGCTGCCTGCACGGCAAGTGTGTTGCCTGCGCCTGCCCCGCCCCTGCCTTTGCAGGATCCTGGACAACCTGCCCATTGGCATGGTGCGCATGCGGGAGGACGACGGCGCGCAGGTCAAGACGTATGAGCGAGGGTACCCTGTTGGGTTGACAGATGTGAGGCACACCCGGGTGCCCTGCTGCGGCCTGCGGCCTGGTCGCCGCTGTCGCCGCCCTCACCTCCACTCTGCCTGCTTCCACCGACCTCTGCCCTCTGTTGCTGCCAACTGAGCATGCGCATGGTGTGCGTCAGCTGTGGCAGCATAGCTGGGGTCCAGGGCAGCGCGTCGCCGTGAGGCCGTGTGGCCTGGTTGGAAGCTGCCCCCTGCCAGAGGGAGGCACAAGGAGGCGCAGGGTCACTGCCACACACCACCCACCCACGCGTACTGCCCGCCTGCAGGACCAGGACCACGTGTACCTCAACAACCACCTGTCCTTCACCATCCTGTACCATCGGGACGCGGAAACGGACCTGGCTCGCATCGTTGGCTTCGAGGTGGAGCCCTTCTCTGTGCAGCATAAGTACAAGGGCGAGTGGGAAGCTGACGGCTCCACCACCCTCACCACCTGCAACCCCGAGGAGAAGAAGTTTGTGACTGACAAGGGGCCACACCAGCTGGTGGCGGAGGGCAAGGAGGTGGGTGGCTGCGGATGCAGCGAGTGCGGGGCCGGTGCATGGTGAGGTGCAGGCAGCGGCCCCATCAATCAGCTGGGGGGGGTCTGCACCTGGGAGTGCAGCCGTTGCAGGACATGCGCTTCATGCTTGCTAGTTACCTTGCTTGGTGCACCGCTAGTAAGCTCACGCACGTCAGCCACATATGAGCTGACCGCCATTGATCACATGCACCCCCTCACTGTCCCCCCCCCCACCACCACCACCACCCACACAGGTCATCTTCACCTATGACGTCACCTTTGCCTCCTCCAACATCCGCTGGGCCTCCCGCTGGGACACCTACCTGCTGGCCACGGACGACCAGGTGCACTGGTTCTCCATCATCAACAGCCTCATGATTGTGCTCTTCCTCAGGTGAGTGTACACGCGACGGCCGCCGCCCCCGCTGCACTGCCTGCTTGCCGTGCGCTGCTGCCAGCCAGGCTGCGCCGCCCCTGCCCGCTTCCCGCTTGTCGTTTCCGCCTCCTCCCTACCATGCTGCTCAAGGGCGCTGCTCACCTGCTATCCCCATCAACCCTCTCTCTGCTACCAGTGCTGCAACCTCCTCAACCTGACGCCAGTGTTGCACCCCTCCCCCGCACCCCTGCCCTCCTGCCTCAGTGGCATGGTGGCCATGATCATGATGCGCACCCTGCACCGCGACATTTCAAAGTACAACCAGCTGGAGACGGCCGAGGAGGCACAGGAGGAAACCGGCTGGAAGCTGGTGCACGGCGATGTGTTCCGCGCCCCAGCGCAGGGCTCCTGGCTGGCCGTGCTGGTGGGCACGGGAGTGCAGCTGTTTGGCATGACCCTCGTCACCATGGTGTTTGCGACCCTCGGATTCCTGTCGCCCGCCAACCGCGGCGGCCTCATGACCGCCGTGCTGCTGCTCTTTGTGTTCATGGGCTGCTTTGCTGGCTACTCCTCGGCGCGCCTGTACAAGACATTCAAGGTGCGGCACCTCGGCTGGCTGACAGTGTGTTGTGGAGGGGGGTGCAGGCATACGCTGGGGCAGTGTGCCGTGCACACAGGCGCTGTGGTGATCCCTGCAGGCCGGGCCTGCACCTCACCGCTAGGAGTGGTCAGCCTGGCCCACCTCCCCCCATCTCCCCCCCCCCCCCCGTCCAACCCCGCAGGGCGAGCAGTGGAAGCAGACGACCCTGCGCACCGCACTCGCCTTCCCCGGCTTTGTGTCTGCCATCTTCCTCACCCTCAACTTCCTGGTGTGGGGCCAGAAGAGCAGCGGGGCGGTGCCCTTTGGCACCCTGTGCGCCCTCGTCTTCCTGTGGTGTGGCATCTCGGTGCCCCTCTGCTTTGTGGGCTCCTACTTTGGCTACAAGAAGGCAGCGCCAGAGGTGAGGCAGGGGCAGCAGGCAGCGGCAGGGAGCTGAGGGCGCCGGCCAGTGGCGGCGGCGACTGAGAAGTTGGTTAGGCGGGCACATTGGGGTTGCAGCGACTGCAGAAAGTGCCCTGCAGCTGCCGTGTGGCGCCATCCACCAGCGGTCCGCTGTTCGTCACCGGACGGGCTTTGCCAACCTGCAATGCAACCAGACCAACTCAATGTGTCAGCCACTCAGTCCATCAGCCTGTGCCCCTCTCTGCCTGTGGCACACTATGCGCGCAGGACCCGGTGCGCACCAACAAGATTCCGCGCCAGGTTCCCGAGCAGCCCTGGTACATGCACCCGCTCTTCTCCATACTCATTGGCGGCATCCTGCCCTTTGGCGCCGTGTTCATCGAGCTTTTCTTCATCCTCACCTCCATGTGGCTGCACCAGTTCTACTACCTCTTTGGCTTCCTGGCACTCGTCTTCGTAATCCTCATCATCACGTGTGCAGAGATCACAGTGGTGCTCGCATACTTCCAACTCTGCTCAGGTGGGCGCCGCCGCCGCAATCCCTGCGGCTGGCCAGGCTGATTGCCGGGGAACGGTACCGGCGGCGAGGCAGCGGCAGGCTGCCGTACTGTGTGGCAACGGGACTGGGTGTCCAGGCGACGTTGTGGCCTCCTGCACTTGCTGTGGTGCTGTTGGCGTGTGTTGGCGCCATGGCCCTCATCAGCGTATCGAGTGTGTGTGTGTGTGTGTGTGTGTGGTGCAGAGGACTACCACTGGTGGTGGCGCGCGTACCTGACCAGCGGCAGCAGCGCGCTCTACCTCTTCCTCTACTCGCTCTTCTACTTTTACACAAAGCTGGACATCACCAAGCTGGTGCCCGCCCTCATGTACTTTGGTGAGCACAGCTGGGTGCTGGCTGGGTGCCAGCCTGGCCTGGCACGCCGACAGCTGTGCTGCTGGGTGCTGCTGGACCCAGCGGCTCACCCGCCGTCCTGATCACTCCTCACACTCACACGCACGTGTGTTGATGTGCGTGCAGGGTACATGACGATTGCGTCGGCCACCTTCTTCTGCCTCACGGGCACGATCGGCTTCTTTGCAACCTACTTCTTCATTCGCAAGATATATGCCGCAGTGAAGATTGACTAGGAGCAGCCTGCCAGTGAACAATTGCTGCTGCCTGGTCATGCAGCATATCGCAAGCTGCTGGCCAACCAGTCGGGGCTGCCCCCCCCGTGTGTTGTGCGCTGACTCTTTCTTCCCAGCCTTGCTCTCCTGCCTCCTTGTTGGCCAGCTCAGGCGCTGATTTGCAAGGCGTTTAATTGCTGCTTGCTGAGCAGCTGATTTCAAGGTGCATAAAATGACGGGAATAGGCAGAAAGAATCATAAACCAAGCATTGCACCAAAACATGTCACTTGTCGGCATCGATGCCACCGCTGCGAGCAACGTTCTGGGAAGCCTGCTGCCGCGCTGTGTGCCGGGCCAGCACCGCCTTGCGACTCAGCCTGACCTGACCCTTCTGATCCCGCCCCACACACATCACCTCCAGGGACTGACCCATCTTCACTACATCGTCAATGCTGCGAACCCGCTCAGCAGATATGTCGCTGATGTGCAGCAGGGCTCGCAGACCGCTGGGCTGCAGCTCCAGCAGAGCCCCGTAATCCATTATTCGGGTCACGGTGCCACGGTACACATGGCCGTCCTGCCGCGGGGAATTAAGGCGGCAAGCAAGCGGTTGACACCGAGCACAGGACAGAGTGTGCACGCATGGCATCATCAGCATCGCCAGGGACAGCACTGCTGCTGTTTGCAGGCACACTGCTTGATTAGTGAGCACTGCACAGCAGCCACACACGCACCTTGACGCTCTCCCCTGCAAGGTCGAGGATTCGTGTCTCTGCCGCCTCGAAGCCTTCCTGGCTTGAGGCAAAGATGCTTACCGTTCCTGCGGGGGGTGGCATTCATTACGCTGGTGGTTTCAACAGCGCAGGCTGAGACTGCCTGATGCAGCAGCAGCAGCGGCGCTACTGCTGCCAAAAAGCAGCCCTTACACCCTCACCATCATCATCCACGTCCACGCGGGCACCCCACCGCTCCTCCAGCTGCTTGAGGTTGGAGCCGCCCGCCCCAATCACGCGCCCCAGCATCGTGTCCGGCACCTTGACACTGCCAAAGGTGGGCGCATGCGCCGCTCGCTTCTGCAGGCACGATGACAGAAGCAGCAGGTGCAGGGATTGCAGGGGAACTAGCTGTCGCACTTGCTCCACCAATCACAGCAGCAATGCACACAGACACACAGGCATGCACATGCACACGCGCCAGGCTGACCTCTGGCAATGCCTGCTCCATGGAGTGGAGCAGCTGGGTGCGGCCGCGTGCCGCCAGCAGCAGTGCCTCCTCCAGCACCTCAACAGGCACCCCGCCCTGCAGCTTGACATCCAGCTGGCAAGTCGTGATGCCCTGGTGAGTGCCTGCAGGGCAGCAGCAGGGGAGCACACAGCCTTGACATTGAACTGTGGGGCCAAGGCAGCGCACAGAGCACACACCATCCGCAGCGTAGCCAGCCGTGCATGATCTGGCAACAGCTAAGGGGGCAGCCATTCAGCGAGATGCATAGAACAGTTCCCTATCTGCCGTTCACAGCATTGCCTCAAGGTGTGTGCTGCTGCTGCTGTTGCAGCTGCTGCTGCTCACCCGCCACCTTGAGGTCCATGTCCCCCAGCTGATCCTCCATGCCCAGCTGGTCCAGCAGGAGCTCGTAGCGCCCCAGTGCAGCAGGCGCCACAGCACCTCCGGCGCCGCCCACCGCCTGCACCGGCATCGGGGACAGCTGCCGCGATTCTCCGCCCCACGCCGCATCTGTCATCAACCCCACGCTGACGCCCGCCACCAGGCCCTTCAGGGGCACACCAGCATCTGCCAGGGCCAGGGCACCACCACACACGGCGGCCATGCTTGAGCTGCCAGCAGAGGCGAGGGTCTCGGCGTTCAGGCGAAGGGTGAAGGGGAAGCTGTCGGTGGGGGGGATGACGGGCAGCAGGGCCCGCTCTGCCACTTCGCCGTGGCCCATCTCCCGCCGCATGCCATCTGCGGGTCGGGCAGGGCAGGGCAGAGGCGGGCAGCAGCTTCAGCACAGGGCCAGCCAAGCAGAAAGCACACATTCATACAACGCACACAATATCATTGGTTGCACTGCGCAAATTGCGGCAAGACAACAGGCGCTGCATTGGTAACAGCAAAGGCTTTATGCTCCGCTGGGCGACTCACTGTGAAGCGATGTGTCGCCGACGGCAAAGGCAGGGAAGGAGTAGTGGACAAATAGGCGCTTGGAGGACTCCCCTCCCAGCAGCGACTCTGTCTTCTGCTGCTCCTGCCGCCGCCCGACTGTGGCTGTGCACAGCGACTGCGTCTCGCCTCGAGTGAACAGTGCTGAGCCGTGCACCACCGGCACAGAGTCGACCTGCAGGGGCGGTGGGCCAATGAGCGGCACAGGTGCGGCAGTGGACAATAGGATAGAGGGTTGGGTGGAAGCAGGCAATACAGGCCCGGTGTGCAGATGACTGCATGTCATTGGTGAACGAACATCAGGGCCCGCCGGCAGCAACGGTCAGACTGCTTGCAAGATGCAGCCTGCACCACACAGCACGGCACCATGCCTGGCAAAGAGCACACAGCACTGCCCTGCGCACCTCGCAGTGCACCGGCCGCACGTCAATGCTGCCTCGCCCGTCACACCGCCAGCCGTCCTCGATGACGAGGCGGCGCATCACGGCCGATATGACGGCAGAGAAGACGTGGTCAACGTCAGACGGTGTGATGCAGCCGGAGCCCGGCAGGCGCGCAAACTCGGTGCGGAACGCGCCGCTGGCCCTGATGCTTTCCAGCACGCCCTCCTTGGCCTGGAATCAAGGCACCAGGCCAGAAGAAGCAGCAGTGAAGAAGATGGGCTAGGTGAGAGTGGGCAGGCAGGGATGGCGTGCAGTGTAGCGCGTGTCATGCATGCTTCCCTGGCAGCACCGCTGGCGGCGGCGAGGGCACTCAATGTGCCTGCCTGGTTTTCCGACAGTTGAGATTTAAGTCAACGGCAGGCAGGGCTGTGTGCCGGCAGCGGGCCCACCTTCTGCAGCGCCGCTGAGCGCGCCAGCTTGTCCAGGCTGCCGTCACGCAGGATGGCCTCAACAGCAGGGGTGGCCAGCTGAGCCACCTTTGGAGCCGCCGACGGGTCCGCACCCGCCAGCCGCGTCGGCAGCGTCTGTCGCCTGCAGTCCATGGCAGGCAGGCAGACGACGCAATGATAGCTATCTTGCTATCAACGGCACGGCAGCTAGCCGGAAGACATGCCAGGTTGGTGTCAAAGACCGAGCGAGAACTGTGCCTGTGCACACGTTCTGCTAGCAGCATGGCAGCCCTCCAGCCGACACCCCTGCACCTCACCCAGTCTGCGCTGCAAGCTGCAGCTGCGGCTCCACCAGCTGCTGCGCTGCAGCCACCGCCACCCGCAGCGCTTCGATGAACCGAGCCTCAGGCACCTGCTCCCCATCTGCCTCCAGCATGGTGATGCGCCCCTCTCCCGTGGCAGCGACCAGCAGGTTGAGCTCGGCCGCCTCCTGCTGCTCCACGCTGGGTGCCGTCACTGTGCGTCCGTCCCGCAGCACAGCCACGCGCGCCGCCGCCACAGGCCCCGCCCACGGCAGGTCAGAGCACAGCAGGGCGGCAGAGGCCGCGCCGATGGCCAGCACACCGGGGTCTGTGTCGCCATCAGCGCTCAGAACGCTGGCAAACACCTGAGGGAGTGTACCAGGTGCTGCGCTAGCTGAGGCATGGCAGCAGCGATGGAAAAGGCAGTGAAGCAACGGCTGCAAAGCAGGCGCTGGGCACGCAGCCCGGAAACTTGGTTTGTGCTGTGCCAACGCTGGCAGAAGATGTGGCAGAAGACATGTGCCGGCCCTGAATCTACAGCCCACCCAGCCCTCACCGCTGAGTCCAGTGCAAAGCCCTTGGGAAACAGCGGGCGCAGCGCACGCCCGATGCGGCGCCCAGCCAGCAGCTCATGCTCCTTGGGGTTGCCCTCTCGCTTGTTGTAGGTGGAGGGAATGCGGGCTACTGCATACAGCTTCTCTCGGTAGTCCACCTGCGCTCAGCCGCGATTCACACCACCAATGCTCATTCAAATGCCACCAACCGGGATGCTGGCAGTTTTTGCCGTCAACCGGCTGCTGCCCAAACAGGCGCAAGCCTCTGCTCTCTGCACTGGCAGCGTGACCCACCCCACCAGCGCCGCCTCACCTCAAACTGCAGGCTCAGCGCGTCGCGGCGGCTCCAGGGGGGCGACTGGCTGGTGGCAGCTGCCAGCACCGTGGTGCCGCCGCACCGCACCAGGCATGAGCCATTGGCCAGCCGAGCCAGCTTGCCTGTTTCAAACGCCCAGGTGCGGCCCTGCACTTGTGCCTCCTGCCTCAGGCTCGCCCCCAAGGGCAGCGACGAGAGCGTGTCACTGCTGGGTGGCTGCTGCCACCCCTGCGCCGATGCTTGCTGCTGATTCAGAAGCAAAGCTGCTGCTGCTGCAAGGTTCTCTCCCGGCACCTCCCCCAGGGGCAGCTCTTCTGCTTCCCCCCGCACAGCATCCTCCACATCATCCTTCACTGCTGGCAGCGGCAGCTGGTCGGCGGGCGCACCCCTGCTCGTGCTGAATGCATGAGCCGGGGCGCTTGCGGGGTGTGCACTTGCCGCTAATGGTGCCCAACCCTGATCGCAGCATGTGAGCCACCGGCCATGGACCGCGTCGCCTGCAAGAAGGCAGGCGGAGGCCAACCATCAGTCGCAGCAATGGCGGTGGCGGTGGCGGCGACGGCGGCGGCGGCGGCCGCGCATGCATTGCATGCCGCAATGCTTGATCTGGTGCATCAGGGTTCTCCAGCTGATTGCAGAGAGCCAGGCAGCCGCGCTCACGCTGCGATTTGGCACGACATCGAGCCAGGAGCGTTGCGGCACGCCTCAGCCCGGTTGTTGCACTCATGGCCGCTGCTGCAACTACGACGTGCTGTTCAATATAAGCGCAGCGGTCAATGCGTCTTGGACAAGCGCCTGCACGAGTTGGGGATTGCTTGCATGAAGCTGAGCGCAACAGCAGACGCCATGCATGCAGCTGAAATTGGCTGCCGATTTGGCCAGGTACTGCAGCAGTACATGTTTTTTCAGGCGCACAGGGCCTTCGGGGGGTGTCAATATCAGTGATCGAATTGTGTCAACAATCTCAGGCTCAAAAGCAACGCTTGTCCGTTCGGCTGACTACCTGACTGCGCGGCACACTCGAAATGGTGAGGCCTGAGGAAATCGTTATCCAGGCAGGGTTGCGCTTCGCTGTGGCTCATCAGTCTTGCCGCCCCTCGCCTGCGCCACCGCCGCCGCCGGACCGACAATTCCTGCCTTGCGCGTGCTCTGCCTGCCAAACAGGCTGATGACCCGGAGTTGGAGGCCATCAGGCAGAGGCGGATGGCACAGATGATGGCGCAGCAGGGAGGTGGTGGCGGTGGCGATGCACCAGCCACGCCCGAGGAAATGCAAGCCCAGGACGATGCCAAGCAGGCGCAGGAGGAGCAGCGACGTGCCATGCTGATGAACATCATGCAGCCGTCTGCCAGGGAGAGACGTGAGTGCTGCTGCTGCTCACGTGCACTTCTCAGCCACGACCGCCCCAAACTCGGCAAGGTGATGCCCATGTTTGCAAACGCATGCCCACGCAAACCTGTGGTGCTGCCTGCCGCAGTGGCTCGCATAAGCCTGGTGAAGCCTGACAAGGCGCGTGCGATAGAGGACATGATCTTGATGGCGGCACGGCGTGGGCAGATACAGGAGAAGGTGCGGGCCTGACCGGTCCCTCAGCACTGACGCATGTGGTTGCATGACCCTCTGCATTAAGTAATATGTCATCGCTTTCATCTGTTCGCTCGACTCAAGTCTGGCAGTGGGCTTGAGCATGGCATGCGGTGGTTGCACATGAGATGCAGGTCTCTGAGCCGCGACTCATCGAGTTGCTGGAAAAGGTGTCGGAGCAGTCTGAGAAGAAGTCAAAGGTGAGAGTTGAAGTGGCTGCTTCACAGGCTTCACTAGCTGTGATCAGATGCAGTCCCCACGCCTATGCCGGTTGCGCTGTGCGCTGCAGGTGACTATCCAACGGCGAAGGGGGGTCCTGGACGACGACTGGTAACCAGCTCCCAAACTTGCTGACGCGCGTGGCAGGTGCAGGCGCAACAATCAGAAACTCCGCAGTGATTTCACTGCACTTAAGTCTGCCAGAATAACTGGAATGGGTGTGATCTGGTGGCCTGCTAACAGCCATTATCGAGCTGCGCTGTGCCATGCGCCGCCGCTCTGCTGAGCATGACGCGCTTCGCAGTGTAAACCTTCTCTCGTCGCCCAATTGACGCACGATCTGGCCACCCACTGCCGAAGCAAGGCGACTTAGCGAGTTTCAGCCGGCATGGCCTCGTTGCGAGGGCTGGCCCTAACCATCCTGCTCTCTGCTGCTCCGTGGCTTGCGGAAGCGGAGCGGCAATCGTCATGGCAGTACGGAAACCTGCTAGCGTCCGGCAGATTCAGCGGCATCAGCTTTGACGGTGAGGGGCCGCCCATGCCGACAGGCCCGCCCGCCGGCTCCGCTGATTGCGCCTGCTTTCTTTATGTGTGCAGACCTGCCAGGCTTCACGCGCTCGGTTTATGAGCGGAACTACGCCCTGGTGACCCCAGAGAGTTTTGTGTTTGCTGGCAACCCGCTGTGGTCAAACGCCACAACCGCACACCTCATCTCCCCAGCCGTTGGCGCCAACTTTGCAATGGCGCTGGTGACTATGAAGCCCCACTCAAGCGGCGCTAGGCCACCAGAGGGGCATGAGCGGTAGGTTGTGAAGCGCCAAGGCAAGGTGCCAAGCAGGATTCTCTTGCCTGCGGTTGGTGTCGCCGCAATGTAGCTCGCTGTGCGGCATGCAATGGCGGCCTCTTACTGTCACACTTTTGCATTGGCCTGTTATGCAGGTTTGTATTTGTTTTAGACGGCTTGGTGGAGGTGACTGCAGGGTCTGAAACCGCCACTCTTCACGCCGACGACTTTGCATACTTCCCCGCCCATTTGAAGAGCAGCATCAAGTCGGCAGCTGGTGCTGGCCTGCTGGTGTTTGAGCGGCGGTACGCAGTCAAGGGCAAGCCCGTCTTCCTGCATGGTCACACCCAGGAGCAGGCGGTGCTGCCCGTAGACGGCGAGGTGTTTGCGTTGCGCAAGCTGCTGCCCCAGACTGGCGACTACGATTTCAACGTGCACGTCATGGACTTCTTGCCGGGGCAGCACCTCAACGTGAAGGAGGTGCACTACAACCAGCACGGCCTGCTGCTGCTGCAGGGCAAGGGCATCTACAGGTGCGTGGGTGTTGGTTGATTAGAAAGAGCGGCGACATGGGGCAGGGCTTGGATGTGTCGCCCGTGTTGGGGTTTGATGCCTGCTCCTGTCGCGGATCTTTGCAGGCTAGGCAACGACTGGTACCCTGTGCAGGCAGGCGATGCCATATGGTGAGCTGATGAAGATGTGTGGCCGACGTTGTTGCACTGTCTGCGGGAGCAGGCAGCATTAAAGACGCTGGCAAGTGCTGCTGGCTGCCAATGCAGGATGGCTCCCTTCGTGCCGCAGTGGTATGCCGCGTTAGGCACCCAGGAGAGTCGATACATATTGTACAAGGTGAGGGGTGTGGTTGCCTGGGTTTGCACGCACCAGGGCCACGCAAAGACTGCCTGTGGCCGTGCTTGCCGCCTCCTGTGATCTGCGCAGGACACAATAGTCGACCCCTTGCATGGATGACGTCAAGCTGTTGCAAGGACGTGTGATTTGTTTGTATTTGAACTGCGTTTATTTCATTTTACAGTGAAATGCCATGACAGGACGCTGTATGAATTGCACGACGGCATTTGCAAGTAGGTCGTTGTGGTGGTACTGCGTTGACCAGCCGCAGCGGCCCGCGGATCGCCTCCGCCTCGTCAGGAAAAGCTCATTAGCGATTAGCCTTTGTGAGTGCGGACGACACGCCGGCAGTGCGAGGATGTCGCCTGTTGGCTCCCCTTCAACAAGTGGGGCGCAGATCCAGGCGCATTCACATGTTCAATTGGTGGTATCAGACTTGCCGGAGAGTGCAGGAACGGGGAATGAGGCGGCCACCAGCGCCGCTGCCGCCAACAGCGAGCAGTCAGCTGTCCAAGCCGAGATGGCTGCGGCTTTCAGCGACTGCAGCCACGACATGTCCCTGATTACTGCTGCTGCTGATGCCCCATCTGCTGATGCCCCAATGATTCCAGCAGGTGCAGTGTCAGGGCATGCTGGCGCAGTGCAGGGGGAGCTGGCCGTCACAAGTGCACTTACCTGCGAAGGTGCCCTGCCTGCAGATGCATTACCAACCAGCAGTGTGGAGGTGTCACTGCCTAAGGCCCTTGTAGCAAAGCCCCTCATACCAGGGTTTAATGTAGCTTGGTTGCAGGCAGCACCAGCTGATGTGGAGGTAATGAGTGAGCAGGGGCCAGCGGCAGGTTGTGAGGAACAGCAGTCGGCCACAGCTCAGCCTGTTGCCGATCTACCGGCTTCAGGCTCAAAGCCAAAGCATCCATTGATGGCTGGCATGCTGCAAGCAGGTGGAGACAGCCCCAGGCAAGTCTGCGCTGTCAGCAGCAATGTCAGCGCCGGTGCACTCACCGAACAGCAGCCTTTCGGGCCAAGCAGTGAGGGAGGCAGCTTGCAAGCGAAGCCAGATGCAGCTGCAGTGGCCGATGCAGTTCCTGATGCCAAAGTATCCAACAGCAGCGCGTCAACGCTGTCAGTGGTGCCGGCACCCTTGTCGCCACCTCTGGCCACCTTTCCTGTACAGCAGCTGCAAGCAGTGTTGAGCAGTGGGTTGAACAGCATGTGTCATCGCCTGCACACAGCTGCACAGCGAGAAGGCGCCTTGAGGTGAGGGCAGCCGGCAGCTTGGCACGAACAAGCTGCAACCTGGTACCCACGAGCAGGCAAGCTCTCAACGCATCTTGTTTCCAACTGGCTTGCTGTTGGCCGCTGCAGGCTGGAAGCTGAGATGGCGGCAGCAGAGAGGGAGGCTCTTGCTCAGGCCCAGGCCTTCTGCCAGGCAGCTCTCGCCGCAGAGCGTGCCGGACGCTTGGCTGTGCAGCAGGAGCTGCAGCTGCTGGTCGCTGAGATGGAGGTAGGCACGCCCGGAAGCATTGTCTGATTGACCTGACACGACATAGAGGCCTGCCTCTGTCCTCAACAAAGGCTTCACATATGCAAGGTCGGAGAGTGGCCTTTGACCGCGTTCTCCGCATTTCTCCTGCAGGATGAGCAGCTGCACTGGGAGGAGCAGGTGGCAGAGGGTCAGAGGCAGCTGAATGCCGCACAATCAGCACTGCGGGCATTTGAGGGCCGGGTAGCGTGCGCAGAGGGACAGCTGCAGGCAGAGCAGGAGCGGCGACAAGCGGCTGAGCAGGAGCTGCATCAGATCAGAGGGGAGCAGCAGCGGCTGATGGCTGAGTGCGCGCAGCAGCGAGCCGAGCTGGAAGGCTTGATGCAGCAGCAGGTGGCAGGAGGGCGGGTTGTTGCAGGCAGTCAGCCGGGCGCTGCTGCAGCCGTCCCCTCAGAGGCAGCCTCATCTGGTGCTGCCAGCGGCAACCTTGCTTCAACGGAGGCTGTGCTGCTGCACCACATGCTCCTCTTGCGCCAGGAGGTGGCGGCACTCAAGCTGGGATCGGTCAGGAATCAGGAGGCGACGCTGCCACCCTGTAGCGCAGCTGCTATGCGCTGTCAAGAAGATTTGCCAAAAGCGGTTGCTGCTGGATGGCCACACGCAATGCAGCAGCAGAGCCTTCCTCTCGGTGCATTCACTATACCAGATGCTGAGTCGGAAGCTGTGTGGGACTTGCGGGCGATGCAGCTTGCACAGGCTCCTAATTGCAGCACTACCGGGCGCATTACAAACCCCACGCCACATCACCAAGCACGATACCATTTCCCGCAACCACAAGCAGCTCGCTGGCACGGTAGCCAGCAGCAGCCGGCCAACACATCTGCCGCTGGCAACTTCCCCGCTGCCCAGCTGCACAACAAACAGCAGCAACAGGAGCATGCTGCACGCTGGGAGCAGCGCATGGGCACTGCACCATCAAGGCGAAGGCAGCTGCACGAGCCACGCCAGCCGGCTGACCCTGCCCGGCCTGCCAGTTCCAATGGCAAGCGGCGGCAGATGCAGCAGGGGCAACAATCACGATGGGACTACCGCCCAGCCTGGAACGAGCTGGGCAGCAGGCATCTGAGGGTGGACGACCTGCCAGCCTCTGCAGCTGTCCAGGCCTGTCAGGTGAGGCAAGGCAGGTGCCTGCCATGACTGCTGCTTGTTACGTAGTTTGTGGTTGGAGGGACGCTGAAACAGGCGACGACGCAGCTGCTGCAGAACGTAAGCACGAACAGGGGCCTGGGAGCTCCACAATGCAGCAACAGCAGGGCGTTCCACCAATCGCACAGCAGCAGCAGCGTCACACGTGGGAAAGTGTCACTGGCGGCGGCAGCACCGGCCAGACCGTGTGGAGCGCAGGTGGACTGCATGACTGGCAGGCGGGACCACTTCTGGCACAGAACCCTTTTCCAGGGTCAGCAGGGCAGACGCCGCCGTGGTTCACTGCTGCAGGCGGAGCGAGCTGCCCACCTGGCCTGCCAGTCATCAACCAGTTCTGTGCTGGGCAGCACAGTGCGTGTGCACCGCCAGCTGCCATCAGCTGTCCACAGCCGCAGCAGCAGGCTGGCCATGGCGTTGTCACAGATCCGCTCACTCGCCCAACCTCTGCCTCAGGTCTTGGACAGTGGGTCCAGCCCACTCCGCAGCCACACAATGTATTGCCGCCCCTGAACTTGCAGCAGCACACCGCAGCTCATTCCAGCCAGGACGCTGGCTGGCTCTTAGAGCAGCAGCGGTTTGGATTGAACCAGCAGCAAAGGCAGCGACCAGCTACACCGGGGTTCATGAACGCCGCCAGCCCTGGTCCCAGCCATGCCTGGGCCGCATGCACTGTTGCAACCCCACGACCCCGGAGCACTGCCAGCAAGGTGCGGCCCCCAGCATATTGCTTCGTGTGTGAGTGAGTCCGCGTGTGCGACCTGCTGCAATTGGTCAAGCCCCTTGCGGCCACACATGATTGATTGCCTTGCCCCTTGGCTGCAGCAGCACAAGCCGCTGGCTGTGCCGCCAACCCAGGTGGATGAGGGCGCGCTGGCTGCAGCGCGGGCAGAGTATGTGCACGACAGGGATCAGATTCGAGCCAAGCGGATGCGGGAGCTCCAGCAGAAGACAGATTCTTGGATGCAGTGAAGGTGTGGGAGGGCTGCTTGTGTCATGCAATGGAGGCTGGTGGATGATGGCGGGTCCTTTCCTCCTTTGCTGATTGAGTGGTGCTTGCACCACACTGGTTGTCCGTGATACGCCGGTCGTGCGTTGATTTACTGTCATGCGTTAATTTACTTTGATTGCAATGTCACAATTACAGCTGTACTAACGCAGCGCACCAACATAGACATGGACCGACATCAGGCATCCACCTCCATTGCAGCCGCCTTCCCCTCACCAGGCTCCTGCTCCTGCTCCTGCTTCAACTCAGCGGTCGACTCCGGCAGGTCGGCAGCGCCGTTGCCGGCAGGGTGATCCTCGCCCGACGGCGCTACCTTCACAGCAGGGGCCGCCTCTGCTGACTGCAGCGACCCTGCTGCTGACTGCTCCGCCACTTCCGCTTCCTGTCCCTGTGGCAGCTGCTGCTGCTGCAGCAGCATTGGCGATGCTCTTGGCTCCTCCTGTGGCTGTGGCGGCTCCCCCACCTGCTGCTGTGGCTGTGACTGCTGCTGCGGCTGCGACTGCTGCGGCGGCTCTGACTGCTGCACTGGCTGCTGCAACGCCGCCTGCTGTGGCACTGGCTGTAGCGGCTGTGCCGCCTGCTGCTGTTGCTGCTGCGGCTGCTGGTTCCCGGGCAATGCTGCTGAAGCTGCTGGCGTCTGCTGCGGCGGCGGCTGCTGGCTGTCCAGCAATGCTGGTGCTGTTGGTGTCTGTTCCTGCTGCTGCTGCTGTTGCTGTTGCTGTGGTGGCTGCTGGCTCTGTGCCAGCGCCAGTGATACCTTGTATATCAGATCAGACAGCAGAGCCGCGTCAATCTCACTCAGCAGCTGCTGCTCAGGCGGCGCGTTTGGCGGCCCAAACGGCGCCAGCAGCCGCTGCAGCTGGTGCAAGTTGCGCAGCGCACACTGCAGCCGCTGCACGGCTGCCGCCGGGGGCGAGCGCAGCACTTGGACCATGCGCCGCACAAACGCTTCCTGCAAGGCAACGGGGCGGTGTGAGGACCGTGAACGCAACACGAGCAGCTGTTCAAGGTCTGGCCTCAACCGTGCCAGCCAGCAGTGAAGTGAGCCGCGTCACACCAAGCACCAAGCAGTGCACCAAGAGGAACAACAGGAGTGTTTGCACAGCCCAGGACACCACCATCTGTTACTGTCCACCAGGCAGCCTGACAGGGCACCAGCAAGACGCGCCGCATCTCAGCACACGCCGCACCTTGAGGTCTGGGCTGCACGTCCCCTCCACATACACATGAAGGTTGACCAGCAGCTTGGCCAGCAGCACAGCACGCTCCAGTGCCAGGTGCTGACCCATGCGTAGCGCACGCGCCTGCACACCAGGAAGCAACACACACCCTCACTCCTCAGCTAGTGCACGGTGGCCAATTCCAGCCTCTGGGTTGCAGCACTCCTGCCACAAGCCCCCCTGCCGCTGTAGCTGTGCTGCCAAAGCGCAGCCACCAAGCAACGCCTGCCTGCGTGCGCAGCGTGGCTGCACCTGCTTGCCGCGCGTTTGCGGGAAGGCGGCGGCGGCTGCCCGCTCGTAGCTCTTGACTGCCTCCAGGGACGCAGTGGACACGGAGTTGATGAGGATGTCATCTGCCTGGTGGTAGGCCACAGCCTCGGGCCCAGCACACCAGCGGGAGCGGAAGCTTTCGGCGTCTGCGGGACCACAAGATCAACGAGCAGCAGGCAGCGCAGGAGTGGTGGGCGGGCTGGGCACGAGCGCGGCAGCAAGGTGAGGCGAGGCCAGAAAAGAAAAGCCTTCAGGGGCAGCAATAGTTTACGGAGCGGGCAATCACCAGTTGTGAGCTGTGAGTGCGCATACGGCTGCATACATGTGTGTTGTGTGCGTGACTGCCTGCTCACCCAGGGCTAGGAGGTGGGCGGAGGTGGGGGCCAGCAGCGGGATGAGCCCCGCCCTGAAGTTCGAGTCGTCACTGAGCAGCTCAGCGGCCCGCAGCGTGTTGATGGCCATCTGTGACTCGCCAGGTGCGGAGGCAAAGTGGGCTGTGCTGGGGCGCAGCAGCACCTGAGGAGTACGGCACAGGGCAGGGGGCAGGCAGGGCGCAGGGTCTTTTCGTGTGAGTGTGGCGTCAGTGGTGAGGTGCAGCCAGCTGGGGGGGGGAGATCACCAGGCACAGCAGCACCTCACCGCCCCAGCACCCAGCTCGCACTCGCAACCCCATGGCAGGTGCACCTCACCCAGGCTGTACTCCCTTTTCCTCACACAGCCACCCAGCACAGCCTGTCATCACCAACCCCCCTCACCCCACCCACCCACCTGCCCCATATAAGCTGCGGCGCGGTTGTTCACGTGGTCAGCCAGCCGCCGGGTGGCGGCGTGCTGCGCCACTTGGTCCATGAACGAGGGCTGCTCACACTCACTCAGCATCAGCAGCAGCGCAAAGCCTCGCGCCGCCAGCAGCTCCGCCGCCCCCTCCCCTTTTTCAGTGCAGTACGGTGGCTGTACCGCCACCAGCTTCGAGGTGGCGGCGCTGGTGGCCTTGTCAGTTGAGCGAGCAAAGGGCGGCGCAGCCATGGGTGTGTCGTGCAGGGTGAGGCAGGCGAGGACGAGGCGCAAGGGGGCTGCACCCGACTCGTCATGCAGCATCAGGCGCTGGTAGAACAGCGGCGTGACACACATGTAGGACAGCAGCTCAGTGGCGGCGCCTGCACGGGGGGCAGCAAGCAACAGGGGGGTTGAAATTGTGAACGCGGAATGTGGACAGCAAGCCGGCAGGCAGCAGGCAGGCTGCAGGTCGGGTGCAGATCCTGTCTCGGTTCGACAGCTGATGGCGTAGCAGCACAGGCACCAAGTGCCATAGGCAGCAGCGCCTCCCTCATCACGCGTCCCACCCGGCAGGCGTCCCACTACAGTCACACATCAGCAACCCAGACACATGACCCACCCCTGCAGTACAAAGCTGTACCTGCGCAGTATGCCAGGCGGTACACAGCCTCCCCCTCAGTGTCCCCCACCAGCCCTGCCCGCACTGACAGCACCAACGCCCGCACAGCGTCAAACCCGGCCTCCAGCAAGGCTGCCCCTCGCGGGTGCTGCAGCAAAGGCAAAGGGTGCATGGAGGGACGCGGCTCAGTGCTGCCTGCCACGTGTGTCGCCGGCAGCAAAGGCGCCGAGGTGCGACAGCAGCAGAGGGCCCCTATTGCAACGGCTGACGAAAAATGTGAGTGAGGGAGGCCGGCTGCTGAGCAGGGTGGCACACACCTCGCAGCCCTTTGCCATGCTATCCTGCACACTCCTGCTACTACCCCCGACCAGCACCTTGCTGGTGCTGAGATCCGCCCTAGCAGGTCAAGTCAGCCAGCACCAGCCAGTACCAACCAGCCCACCTGGAGCAGGGCCTCGCAAATGGCTTGCCAGTCCAGCACACCGTCCGCTGCCTGCCCCGCCGCCGCGTTGCCGCTGCGCGCTGTGAATGCAAAGGCCAGCGTGCGCAGCGCGGCGGGCACCATGGACGCTCTGTCTAGTGCGCGCTGCACGCTCTGCTGCGACGCCGCGCTGGCCAGCAGCTCATCTGCCTCTGGCCCCGCCACCGCCAGCAGGCACATGTTCGCTGCGTCAATCAGCTCCAGCTCAAAGGCGGGCTGGGCCAGCGTGGCCTGCCGCAGCGACTTGTGGTGGAAGGACAGCTCACACAGGCTGGTGATCAGCGTCAGAGCCTTGGTCACGTGATCGAAGCATGAGGAGGAACTGATCTTGGCGGTGGTCAGCTCCACAGTGGCGGCGTCTGCAGGCACCGCCGGCTGCCCCGACAGCAGGCAGCCCAGCACGTGCCGCGGTAGCGCCAGGGCCAGCTGCCGCACCACCACGCGGCAGGGCGACTTGCCGGTGCGCGGCACCCTGCTAAACCTGAGGCGAGGAGGAGGGAGGGTGGGAGTAAACACGTGGGGTATGCTCCGCACGGTTTCATGGGTGGATGGGGTGGATGGCTAAAAAACAGCACGGCGGCTGCGATCTCTTGCAAATGGACACAGGTTTGACGAGAGTCTGATTTGATGCGCAGGTGACAAGCAATGTGCAGCAAACAAAGTGCAGCAAGTACCTCCAAGCAGGCAAATCAACAGCCCAGCCCAGACCTCGTCTACCTGTACTCCCCACGCTCCAGGCTCAGCATCCTGTGCAGGTCCATTGCGTGCAGCTCTTCCACGCAGCCAAACACATCCAAAAGCTGCAGCCACCAGGTGACAGGGCCACAGATCAGTGGCAGCAGCCGCAGCCGCCGCCCGCCGCCGAGGCTGCTTGACGTTCCACGCCCGCTGCGAGGTTGAGCCACGGCCGTCGGCGATCTATCCCGGCGCTCACCTGCTCATCCTCGTCCCGTGCGTGCAGCTGGAGCTGCAGTTGCCTCTGCAAAAAGGCAAAAGCAAGCGGGTCAGGACTGCAGCGTGAGGCCGTAAACAGCAGGGCGGGGCTGCGGGGGCCCGTGCCTGCCACACCTGTCGATCGTTCAACGACATGGCGGGCCGATGGCGCCAAGCCGGGCCGACCTTGCAACGAGTCCGACTAGAGCTGCTGCCTGCCGTGCCTGAGCCGAGTGTTCGGCCCTGCAGCGATGGCAGCTTGCAAGGGATGAATGCGGGCAGGGTGGGCACTGGAAAGGCTGGGCTGCCGCGACGGCGGCGGCAGCGGCAAATGATGATGATGCTCGCCGGCCCCTTGGCTGCATCCCTCACCCGCGTCCAGACGCCTGCCTGGCTCGCTACCCTAGGAATAAATTTAAAATCCACGCGCACAAATAACTTGGCAGTCGATGGATGTCGCGAGACCTCGCTGCGCAGCTCAAAGCACTGCTAGAGGGGAGCCAGTGCCGTGAGCCGACAGGGCCCATCCCCCGCCGCAAGCCCAACCCGCTGTACGGCGGTGGTGGCAACCAAAGGCGGCCTCCCTCGCAGCCGAGGAGGAGCAGAAGCACACCGTCCTCGCCCACGGGTGTCAGCAAAGCGCGTGCATCGTCACGCAGCAGAGCAGGAGCTGGAGGCAGCAGCAAGCAGCGCTCCGCCCGCAGTGGCCTTCCCGGAGGTTTGCCCTCGCACACCTGCCTGTTGCCAGCTGTGCGGCCGGTGGTCGAGTACATTGGCTTGCCTTAACACCAAATGCCTGCTTGGCGTTGCCGTCTGCAGGGGCAGCATCAACAGGCACATCCCCCGTGCACAAGCAGGCTCTGCAGCAGCCCCTCGCACCGCAGCCCCCCACAGCCAGCCTTGACTTCAGCCTTGAGCTCAGGGGCCAGGCAGCAGCCGCACGCCGCCTTGCGCTCTCTCCGAGTAGCACTCAACAGCGGCAGCAGCAGCCCAACCAACCACCACCACAGCACGCCTCTGCATCGCAGCAGTTGCTGAGTTTTGGGCAGCTGTGCATCACCAGCCCAAACATCACTCCGCAGAGCAGCCCCCGCACACAGCAGCCCGCAGCAGCATCACCTGCGAGCGTAGACGCGCTCAGCCCCGCTGCCAGCTTGCCTCGGCATCAGCAGCAGCGGCAGCACCTAGACCTGCACCCTTCTCCCCTCAGCTCGCCTCCAACAGGGCAGCGATCACGGGCACACGGCGACGAGAACTGGTACAGCGTCCCGCCATCGCCAGCAGACGCTGGGGGCTGCATCAGCCAAGACGGTCCTGCAAAGCTGCCCGCAGCCACAGCTCCCTGCAGCCACAGCCGACAGAGAGGCCAGCAGCCAAGTCCAGGAAGGTGCACACTACCGGCAGCCGAGTCACCGGCGGTGCTGCCTGCAAGCGCACCGCTTCCACCCTTTGACAGCAGCCAGGAGCGGAGGCAGGAGATTGCCCTGCTCTCAGACATGGCTGCTGACGGTGCGGCAGCTTGGAGCTCTCAGGAGGAGGAGCAGGCTGCAGCCTCACAGCACCAGCACAAGTACCTGCCGCTGCATGAGCTGCGGTCGGTGTCACCGGCAGGCCCTCCCTCTCAGCAGGAGCAGGCGCAGGGCCCGGCCACCGGAAGCGCGCGGCTGCTGTGCAGCTCCCAGGCGGCTGGCAGCCGGGTGGGCAGCCAGCAGGGGCAGCAGCCCTCAGCCTGCAGCCTCACCTCTCAGGAGCTGTCAGTGGCTGCAGAGCCGTTGAGCCAGAAGGCTGGGGACGGTGCTGAGGGGCAGCAGCAGCAGCAGCAGGCGGGCGGGAGTGGCAGTCAGTGCGGCATGGACCTTGATCCTCATGCACCTGCGCCTCAGCACCTTCAGCCTGACACACGGCCGCAGCTTCAGCCTGCGCCCCCTGCCGCTACAGATGTGGGACACGCCGACCCCAGCAGCAGCTACCCTGCTCAGCGGTACGGGCAGCAGCATGGCCGTGGGTGCGCTGACCGCATCAATCAGTGGGCAACTCTGGGCTCAGCCGCAGGGCTGCCCGCCCAGCAGCAGCAGCAGCAGGTGCCTGCAGCAGCGCCCTCGAGCCCCGCAACGCTGGAGCGACGGCAGCAGCAGAGGGAGCAGGAGGATGAAATGGTGGCCGGCACCTGCCCAATTCCGCAGGCAAGCCTTGCACTGCTCTGACGGGCTACGCACTGCGCACTGCTCTGATTGCCGCTGCTCTGCTTGCGACAACGACGTCTTTCTGCCTCTGTAGCACCAATGCTGGTGCTGCCGGCTGCTCTTCAGCGATGGTGACCCTGGTGCTGCCCTTCTCCTTGCAGCTGTGCGGCGTGCGGGAGAGCTTCCCCACCCAGCGCGAGGCTTTTGCCGCTGCTGACCGCTACAACCGACACATGCCCCTGGCGCCACAGCCACCAGTCACAATCATGTCAAAGGTGCCGCTGCAAGACCTGCTGCCGCTGCCCGGCAGCGCTACACGGGCGTGTACACCGAGTAGCAGCAGCGATGGCCAGAGCGGCAGCAGCGAGAGCAGCAGGCGCCCCGAAAGCGCTCAGCCTGCCAGTTCTGATGACCGGGCAAAGCTTCCACCACGGGCTGCTGAGCCAGCAGGAGTCGAAGCAGATGCGGCGCCTCCCGATTTCCTGAGTCGCCACCTGGCCAAGGCACAGCCAGCCGTCAGCTCTGCAGGCTACATTGTGGCTGCTGCGCTGAAACGGCAGCGTGAGGCGCCGGCACATGACGCTGATGAGGTGCAGCAGCAGCAGCAGCAGGCGGCGGCCAGCCGCGCGGCCCGCGAGCAGTATGAAGCAGCTCTGCAGGCGCATCAAGCCGCGGTTGCGCAAACTCGGCAGCAGCACCAGCAGCAGCAGCAGCTAGAGGGGCGGCAGCAGAGGCATGCGGAGGGCCATCAGGGTGAGCCGCCAGCAGGCGATGCTGGGCAGCAGGCGGCTGCAACTGGACCCTCCAGCAGCAGAGGCATTCAGGAAGCAGCAGCGATGCCAGCTGAGGTTGATGCTGACTTGCGCCAGGAGGCTGTGCGCACCTTTTGTGTGGAGCGGCAGGCTAGGTGAGGCGATGCCCGTTGAGTCTTGTCGACAGGCCTTTCCAGAGCTGCATGCTGTGCAGCTCTTGCTTTTCAAGCTGACTTTGGCACCCCCTGATCAAGTCCCTCGCCCCCGCCCACTCCACCCTCCCAGGAGCGGCACCTTCTACCGCTCCTTCACAGCCGCCAGCTACCCGTGTGTGTGGCAGCTGTTCCGCCGCACACCGCCCGAGGAGCGGCACTGGTATGAGGTCATCCGTGAAGGTCGGCCCGCCCACCTGTACTTCGACCTCGAGTTTGTACCGCGCCTCAACCCCCAGGCCAGTGAGGGGCGAGCTGGCGGCCGCTGGGGCTTTCTGGGCAGGACATGGCGCCGCTGTGCATGCACTGCAGCCGAGACAGCTTGAACAGAGTGCTGTTGTTGATGTAGGCTGGCGCAGTATGTTGTCCTACTGCAGCTGGGTGTATGTGCCTGCATGATGGCACCCATGTGCTGCTTGCAGGTCCGAGGCGACAAGATGGTTGACGCTCTGCTGGTGCATGTGGCGGCACAGCTGAGGTGCGTGTGCGGTATTGCTGTTGACACCACGTGGTCCAAAGTTGGGGCGTGCTGGAGGGGGGCAGGGCAGGAGGGGGGATGAGTGACGAGGCATGCCGCTGCCGACTTGCCTGCTTCCCAGTCCGCGTCATGCAAGCCCCAGGGTGGAGTGATGTGTCGTGTGTCCCTCCCACCACACACAGCCTCACATCTGCAAGCCCACTCCCGATCCCACACGCACGCTGATGCCTGTCAGCCACATCACACACCTCACTCCGCCCCCTTGCTGGCTCACATGTGCCGCCGCAGGCTGCACTTTGGCCTGCGCCTGGACCCCCGCTGCGTGTATGAGCTGGACTCCTCGACTCCCGACAAGTTCAGCCGGCACCTGACCCTGCGCCTGCCGGGCCACGCTTTTGCCACCAACCACGCCATGGGCAAGTTTGTGGCGCAGGTGTGTATGTGGTGGTGGTGGGGGGGGGGGTATGAGGAGCGTGGGTGTGAGCCGTGAAAGTGTGGGATCACAGGAGGGATCACCACCGGAACTCAGCCCCCCCCCCCCCTCCCCCTCTGGGTGTCGCCAAGTGCCAGACCACCCCTTGCCAGCTCACGCCTCTCACTCGTCTGGCTCCGCTTCCTGCTGCCTGCCGCCCTCTCCATCCCTCCTGACACCCTCTCAGGTGCTGGCCGCCAGCGGCAGCGAGCTGCTTGTTGTGCGTGGGGAGGCTGAGGCAGGGAGTGAGGCGCAGGCGCCCGCCCTGTGGTCCATGGTTGACACGGCTGTCTACTCAAAGTGAGCTCCGCTGAGCTGAGCTGTGCTGTGCTGTGCTGTGCTGTGCTGTGCTGTGCTGTGCTGTGCTGTACGGTGCTGTGCTGCATTACGCTGTGCTGTGCTGTGCTGTGCTGTGTCTTGATGCTGTGCTGCACTGTGCTGCCCTGCCCAGACCTAGGCTTTGTGCCCGCTGGCCTCCCTCTCCCCAGCGGCCAGCCGGCACTGGCAGGTCTTGCGCCCACCCCCCCCTTGGAGCCTGCCCCGCCGCTGCCCGCAGGAACCGCCACTGGCGCATGTCACACTGCTGCAAGGGCGGCAAGGCTGCAGTGCTGCGCCCCACGGCGCGCTATGCCACCCAGCCAGGCGCCGCCCTCTCTGACGCATGTGTCTTCCTGGACACCCTGGTCTGCAACGTGGAGCCACACGCCCGCCTGCTGCAGATGCCCGACCCACTGCCCTCAACTTGGATGGCAGGCCGCACATGCGCCCTGTCCGCAGCTGCTCTGCGGGGAGGTGCTGGCTTCTCTGGCGGGCCGGGCGCCCTGCGAGCTTCCTGGAAACAGGACAGCTGCGATGCGGCGGTGCCCCTACACCAGGCGGCAGGTGTGGCAAGGGTTATGCTCTTTGCCTGCATGCCTCTGCGTCGTGCTGGTCGGCCAAAGTTCCCATCAGTCCCGCGTTTGCAAGGGTGGCAACAGTTGGCCGGCACCTCCAGCCTTTGCTCCTCTACACTGCACTGGTTGCTTGATGTCATGCCTCGCACCCCCGTGTCGCCCACCCACCCTTGCAGAGCTGCGGCGGCTTGCGGAGGCGGCCCTGCCGTTTGTGGAGAGGGCAGCGACGCAGCGCGCGGGCGGCGCCCCTGCACGTGCACGCACCCTTGCGCTGTGCGGTGAGGGCACCAGGGTTGCGTACTCGATGGTTGGGCCAGGCAGCCACTACTGCGAGAACGTGGGGCGGCCCCATGCCTCCAATCACGTCTTCTTTGTTCTAGACTTTGCGGCTGGCATCTACGCCCAGAAGTGCCATGACCCCGACTGCTCGCGCTTCCGGTCTGCTTGGATGCCGCTGGCGCCGGAGCTGTGCTTGCTGGAGGCGGCGGGCGCAGCGGGCGCCACAGCCGGGCGGGGGCAGATGCTGCGCTCGCCACAAGCACTTGAAGCATCCTCATCAGGCAGAGGCTCGGGCTGAGGATGTGACTGTGTCTTGTGCCTGTTATCCACTTGTGATTGCATCTGTCACTTTGTTGGCTATTGTAGATACGCCTCGTCGGCAACAGGGCGGTGTGGCACGCTATGCCCGGTCACAGCGTGCGGCGCTGTGGTGCATTCTTTTCCTGCATCTGGCTTCAATCCAATCGTTCAGATCTGTTCCTGCTGTGCACGTTACCATTGAATTTCAGTCGCAATCATCTTGCGGTTGCGAATGAACTTCAAGCGGCTCAAATTGGAGGGCGATGGTGCCCTTGCACGTGACGCAAGCAATCTCGCAAGTGTGCTGAGCCGTCTGCACGCGCTGCTGGCCACCCCGTCGGCTGGCAAAGGCCTGGACGAGGTGCTGGAAGAGTTGCAGAGCACGACAACCGGCTCCACACATGCAGCTGCAGCATGGAAGGCGATCGCTGGCGCGCAGGAGAAGCTGCAGGTGCGTGCCCCTTAGGTGCCGACACGTTTCTCTCGCCCGCCCTTTCACAGTCCTGCATGCTGTGCTCTCACCTGCCCATTGCAAGCAGGCAGCAATCGTGGGCTTGCAAATGTCCGTGGACAGCTGCACTCCCCCTGCTGGGTACCAGCCGCCGCAAGCTGGAGACGAGACCTATGTGCGTGGCCTCCTCTCCTATGCTCACCGCTTGAGCTACAGCTCGGCAGCACCATTGGGCTACCAGCCTGGGCAGCCACTGTATTTCTTCAAGCCTCCGGCGCCGCAGGAAGCGGAGATGCGCGTATCACAGCTGCACACCTTCAACCGTGAGTGCGGTGCCATGCCACCAGTTGCTCCTGCCATGCCGGTTACGCGTAGCGGGGTGTGGACAGGATGGCGCACTGCTGTATTGCACTTGGCAAGCTGATCCTGAATTGCCCCTATTGATGCAACACCCCATCTGCATTGACGTCATTCGCGTTGTGGGGTGCAGGTGAATGGGAGGCCCGTCAGCTGGCAGTGCGGCAACAGGCAGCAGGCACAGCAGCGACTGACGCCCAACCCCAGCAAGAGACCGTGGCACCACCTGTGGAGCTACCCGGAGCTACCGGCGGCGATTTGGCAGCCACCGCAGCACAGCTGGGACTAGACGTGCAGCAGCTGCTGGCCAGCATGCCGGCGGGGTGGAAGCCTGGAGACCCGCTCCCGCCGGCTGCTGGGTCCGCTGGGGGGGCGTCAGCGGCAGCAGCAGCAGCAGCAGCAGGCTTGCCCTCTGCAACAGCGGCCCCTGCTGCTGCTGCTGCTACGGCGGCTGCTGGGGCAGGGCCGCCACGGCAGCGTGAGGAGGTATTGGCAGACGAGAGGGCGCCTGCTGTGGCGCCTCCCGTGCTCACTGGCATCTTCCTGGATGACTTTGGGCAGTACACCTATGACGTGTCATCCTCTGAAGGTGGCGCCAGCGACGACGACAGCGACAGTGACGGCAGCGACTGAGCTGAGGCGGCTGCTAAGGCCTTGGTGGACGCTGCAAGATGTCTTGAGTGCCACACAGCAGCCAATTGATTGGTTACATTTTGCATATACATGGAAAAGTGCGAGAGTTGTTTAAAGTTGTACATGTACTGTGAGGCACTGTCGTATTCGTTCCTGATTGTGTAACGGTTCACTGCACTACTTCTCCCCCACAGAGGAGGATGCACACAACTAGAAGTGGTTGGCTGCCGATGCAGCAGGTGGAGCCCACCAGAATGGCTGATTTGTTGAGCGATGGGTTCAAGCCTGACTGAGCTAATGCATGAGAGGGTGCGCGTCACGACGGGGCCAGCAGCGCAAGCAGCGGCACCGCCCGGACCACACGTGCTGCTGGATGGCCAGGTGGCACTCCGGCAGACAGCAGCATGCATACCGCAACCAGCGCGGGGTGCCTAGCCCAGCCTGGCAGGTGCAGCCGCCTGCGACCGCCGCTTTGTGCGCCGTTGTCAGACGTGCTGCTTTTTCGTGCGCTGCTTTGATTCCTCTTGCTCCAGCGGTCGAGCTCCTGCAGGCGACGCTCCACCTCGCCCTGGCGTCGCTGCAGGTTGTCTGTCAGCACATGGCAGTACTTGAGCAGCAGGCGCTTCTCCTGCGTGGCGGCACTGGCAGGAGCCTCCTCCTCGCTGCCGACCAGTGGCAGCGGACGGAAGAGCAGCTGCTCGCAGAGCCTGCATGTCAGGATTGCAAAAGTCGGCTTTGATGAAGCGAGCTGCCTCCAAGGCCACAATCTTGCAGGTGACGCATCCACAAGGCATTGGCAGCCCCGCACCCCAGCGGAACTGTTCTGCACACTGTTCCAGCACATTGCTGTGGCCAACACGGCCCCACCTCAGCACAAATGCGTCTCCCAAGTTGGCCTCCTGTGTGAGCTCCACCAGCCGATCCCGCCCTACACGCCCCTCAAACAGCGCAACCATCTTTTCAAACACATAGTCGTCACCGCCAGAACCAATCATACTTGGCTCGTCAAGGTAGCAGCTGCAGCGGGTGGGCAGGGTGGGGCGGCAGGAGGCCTGGTGAACACTGCCGGGCCTGGGTTGCCACACACTGTGGCCAGTGGCTTGCCATAGCTCTGAACAGGCAGTCCGCATGAGGAGTCCTGCCCGACAGCGCAGGCAGACAGGCTGTAGGTCCAGCCAGCGCTGACTGTATGCGTCTCCGCACCTGAGACAGCGCCGCAGCAGGTCGGCCTGTTGCGAGCGATCCGAATCCGCATCCAGCAGCAGCGAGCTCCAGATTGCGGCGGCGCGATCACGGTAGCCAGATGCATACAGGCCTTGCGCAAAGAGCTGCAATCCGATCCTGTCAAATGCATTGCTAGGGTGCGCTTGGAAGTAGTCAATAGTCTCTTTCGACAGCCCCTGCACGTTGCTGCCTGTATCTGCCACCAGCTCGACAGCCCGTCGCAGGTACCTTGCTGCAGGCAGCGGCTCGGGTGTGCCGCTGCACACGCGGTCTATGCAGGCACGCGCCGCCGACTCTCGGTACTCCAGTGCTCTGGACCTGAGGACGTAGACCGGTGTGAGGGACCTACAGGGGGGAAAGATGGGGGCATGGCGTGGCAGCCCAGGCAGAGCAGTGCCGTGAGGGATGTGGGGGTTCGGTATGGGGATCAGGGCCAAACAGCATTGTGAGAGACTGATTGCCTGAACAGCCCTCACTTGTTAAGCAGCGGCTGTCGGGTGAGCGGGTCTGTGCAGCTGCGCTCCAGGTGTGCCTGTATGGCGGCACGCTCATACACCTGCAAGTAAAAGAGACGAGAGGCTCAGCACAAGCAGGTCCGCTCAAGGCGAAGGCAGCTGACCAACTGTGACGTGCTGCGCAGCAGCAGTCCCTCACATGGCCAGCCGTGGTGAGTACAGGATCGATGAAGGGCGCCAGAGTGAGCGGACAGACCTGCAGAGGCATGTGTTGTGTGTAGAACAGCAACGAAGTTCCACCGCACTAGCCGCTGCCGGGCTGCCGCCACCCGCTCACCAGTTCGGCTGGCGCATCGAACAGTCTGTCGCCATCCTCGCTGCCCTTTGAGCCTCGCACGACACTCACTAAACCAAATGAGCCCCTCGGCGACAGTGCGAGACTCATCGTGGCTTGATGCGAAGAGCACCTGTGAGTGTTCAGTCCCCAATTGACCAGCAAAGAACACAGCAACAGCCAGGAAACAGCCAGGAAACAGCCTGATGTACTTGTACTGTGGCGCCAGCCGGGCGGCGGCAAACGCACAAATCTTGCATGCCTCGCACGTTCCTTCCAGGTGTGCCGCATGTGTCAGAGACTGCTATGACCTGGTGCACGTTACAGATCAAGGGCCAGATCCATCCTGGACGGCTACCAGGCTGGTCGTGATGCCGGCTGTACGTGCATCTATTGCTGCTGCTGCAGCTGCGGCTGCTGCTGCTGCTGCTGTACGTGCATCGATTGCTGCTCCGGCTGTTGCATCTGGCTGTCATAAGGGGCCATACTATGTGTCTGCTGCTGGTGGCTGGGTATACCAGCAGGAGAGTACTGCCTTTGCTGCTGCCCATCTCTGCCTGCAGGCCCGGGGGTTTGCTGTTGGTGGCTGGGCATACCAGCAGGAGAGTACTGCCATTGCTGCTGCCCATCTCTGCCTGCAGGCCCGGGCGTTTGCTGCTGCTCGGCCCTGCCTGCCGGAGCATCTCTGGTGCCGCCCTTCTTGCCTCCAAAATCCACGAGGACGGGCCGGTCCAGCAAGCGCAGGTTTCCTCGCAGGAGCTGCACAGCATAAGCTGCAGACTCAACACTTTCATACTCAATAAAGGCATACGTGGGCCTGCCCCTTGCTGGGTCGGCAGGCAAGTTGATTGACACGACAGGTCCCGCCTGCAACCGTCAACAGGAAATTTTCAAGTGGCAGGAAGGTGGATTGACGGTGGCGCTATATGGCAGCGCACGGATTGCCGTGCATCAGCACCTGCACGCCGATCTCGTACAGCAGGCGTCTGCAGATGCGAGGATCCTTGGGCAAGTTGCCGAGGTAAAGGGTGCTGCTCTGCTCTTCGTCGTCGACCATGTCGAAGGGTGCATCGCAGCATTTCGATGAGGCCAAGGAGTTCCTCATCGAAGTGGAGCGGTACGTATTGCCTTCGCATGGACTGAACGCATCCTCCCGAGCACCTCTGCAATCACTCTTACACACACTGAGGACATTGCAACCGCACGCTGCCATTGATCCCTCAAAAGGCTCCGACACTTTCGATCGCCGCTGTTGGACTCCATTCTGGATCGAAGGACGGCGCAAAGCTTGAGTAAAACGAGAGGCGGGGTTGGCCGGCGCCATTGCTCTCAGCCAGCTGGGCCCCCGCCACCGTGTTGGACGCCACTCCGCCGCTGCCTCTCGCCGCCATGCAGCAGCGCCGTGCAGAGCACGCAGCGCTTCTGATCTGCTTGAACGCAGCCTGCGGCATCTGGGCTGCCGTGTCAGCTTGGAAGTGGCAGACAGCGCGGCAGAGTGCATGGCATGTGCAGCGTCGGCGCCTGGCAGCATCCGCCTCCTGCGTTGCAACAGCCTTATGCAGTCATGCAGCACGCCTGGCTCTCCGACAGTTGCTGCACGATGCACCGCGGGCAGGAGACGGCCTGCCAGACGCCCTCAGCTGCGTGCTCTGCCTACTGCTGCTGCTGCTGCATGTGACGGCCCAGGATGGCAGCCGCCTGTGGCTGCTGGCCACCCCCACATCCTCTGCAGCTGCTGTGGACATCGGTGCGGTTGTGGACGCGGCACAGGCTCTGCGGCAAGCGCAGCACCAGCAGAGCGGCACCGACGCCAGCTGGACGGCACAGCACTATGAGACGGCGGCACTTGCTCTGGCAGCACTGAGCGCTACTGCCCTTGCAGCTTCCACAGCCTGCCTGCTCGCTGCGTCGCTGGCGGCGCCAGAGGCAGCGGGCAGCGGCGTGCGGCAACCGCTGCTGGGAGAAGCGGGGCAGCAGCGCAAGGGGCAGCGGCGCAATGGCGATGGCAGCAGGCGCATGCGCCTCGTCAACGGCACCCTCAAGTACCTCGTGCCAGACCAGCTGCACCTCAAAATCAGGTGCGGCGCAGCTGTTGGCGCCTGTACCGCTAGCTTCCTTCCAGGCATGCACACGGACAGCAACACAAGCAAGCGAGCGTCAAGCCACTCTGCGCCAGCTGTGCGGCCAGCCCTCTGCCTCATGGTGTCTTGCGTGCTTTCCCCATCCCCCTTGCACGTGCAAAGCAGGCTGATAGCATGCTTCCTGCTCCTACTGGTGGGAAGAGTGGTCAACATCGCGCTGCCCCTGGCTTACAAGCACCTGGTGGACCGACTGGCCAGCAGCACAGCGGCGGCGGCAGCCGCGGCTGCAGCGGGCGCTGAGGGTGGCTCGCCTTCCCTCCGAGTGCTGTGTTCAGCGCTGGCGGGAGGCGCCGCCGCCACTTTCCAGGAGGTGTTCTTCCCCTGGGTGGCCGCCTACCTGGCCCTCACATTCCTGCAGGGCACTAGTGGCAAGGGCGGCATAGGCCTGCTGGCCAACCTCCGCGACCTGCTCTGGATCCCACTGCAGCAGGCAAGCCAGTGGCGTTGGTTGTTGTTGTTCTTGTTGACACATGCCCGCTGCCTGTCGCAGGCTGCTGGGTCTGGGTGGCACTGCCATTGCTCCAGTGCTTTGCCCAAGCTAAAATATGCTGCCCCCCCCCCCCCCCCACCCTCTGTGCTGCTTGCTTGCAGCGTGCGTGCCGCCGCGTCAGCCTGGACGTGTTTGCGCACCTGCTGCGGCTGGACCACGCCTTCCACCTGCACCGGCACACGGGTGGGAAGGGTGTGGGGGGGCTGCATTGGGGAGACACGGCACAGTGCACAGTGCACAGCACAGCACAGCACAGCACAGCACAGCACAGCACAGCACAGCACAGCACAGCACTGCACTGCACAGCACAGCACAGCACAGCACTGCACAGCACAGCACATCACAGCACAGCACAGCACAGCACAGCACAGCACAGCACAGCACAGCACAGCACAGCACAGCACAGCACAGCACAGCACAGCACAGCACAGCACAGCACAGCACTGCACTGCACTGCGCCACCTGAATGTAGTTTCTTGAGGCTAACGTGTGTCCAGCCCTGCCCAGGGACCTGAACCACCCCTGACCCTGCCGCGTCCCCCTCCCTCCCTGCCGCAGGCAAGGTGATGCGGGTGCTGGATCGAGGCACCAGCAGCATCCAGGATGTCATGCAGGTGAGCTGTGGCGCCGCCCTATGGCACTGTGGCGGCTAGAAGCGTGTGCCTCATGCTCGTGCTTGTGTGATGAGCGCATGGTTTACCTTACCTGCCGGCTGCCATTGTTGCTTGTTGCAGGTGATGCTTTTTAATATAGGCCCCCAGGTGCTGGATGTGGCGGCAGCCTGCACCTTCATTGCCCTCAAGCTGCAGCCCTGGACGGCGGCCATAGTGTGCGTCACAGGTGCGCCTCCTGCATGTCGGGTGTGTGTGCCTGCCTGCCTGCCTGCCTGCCTGCCTGCTTGACTGAGACGGGTGTTGCACCCATACATGTGCACAGCCTGTGGCTGGGCTGTGTGGCAGGCGGCCTGTGCCCCAGGTCCGCGGGGCGTCTGTTTGGGGGGCAGGGTTGCTGCTGCTTCCCGTCGCGTCACGGTGCATGTGCGCTTACGGGCTGCCTGCCCCTCCGTCCCCCTTCACCCCCCCCACCTCCCCCGCAGTCTTGTTCTACATCCCCCTCACCTTCCTCATCACAGAGTACCGGGGTCAAGTGAGGAAGCAGATGAACAAGCTGGTGAGGAGTAAGGGGGGGGGGGGGGGGGGCAGGCAGGGGGCACTGCCTCACCGCTGGGTGCAGCATTGTGTGGAACCCATGTCAAGGGCGCTCCTCAAATCCTGCTTGCCTGCCACCTCCGCCCCCCCCCCCCTCCGCAGGACAACGAGAGGGAGAGCAAGGCCACCGACTGCCTGCTCAACTACGAAACCGTCAAGCTGTTTGGGAACGAGGCCTTTGAGCTGTCGGGCTACGCCGCCGCCATCGACGCCTTCCAGGCGCAGGAGTACCTGCAGCTGGCCTGCATCTCCCTGCTCAACATCGCGCAGTCGCTGCTCGTGTTTGTTGGCCTGGCGGCTGGTGAGCGGCAGCTGGCAGTGAGAGGCGGCACACTCACTGGGGCTAGTGCGGCCAGGGGCTGGTGCGGCCAAGAATGAGCAGTTGGGGGGTGGGCCGACTTGGCCGCGAGGGCTGCTCCCTTGCCACAGCGATGGGCAGGCACAGCAACAAGGGTGGCGCTGCCTCAAGCCTGCCCTGCTCCCGCCCCGCCCTTCCCTCCCACAGGCCTGGTGACCTGCGTGCGCGGCATTGTGGCTGGCCAGCTGACTGTGGGTGACGCGGTGCTCTTCCTGGCCCTCATGGCGCAGCTGGTGGCCCCCCTCTCCTTTTTCGGGAGCTACTACCGCCAGGTGGGTGTGGAGGGGGGGGGCAGGCCGGGGTTGGATGGGTGCGTGGGTTGTTTGTGAGGTGAGTCAGCAGGTGGATCTGCAAAGTGGTGCTCAGGGGCATTGAGAATTCGAAACCGCCAGCATTCGGGGGCAGGCAGGCGCAGCGCCGTGCTGTGCTTCCGCCCTGTTGCCTGCTGTGCAATGCAGCCGCAGCACACACGCACAGAAATGCATGCCTTGTCAGCCGCCCACCACCCTCGTGCCCCCTCCTCCTCTGCGGTGCGATGTGTTCTAACTTGCTGCAGATCCAAAAGGGCATGGTCGACATGGAGGCCATGTTTGAGCTGCTTGATCGGCAGCCAAACGTGCAGGACGCGCCTGATGCGGGTCAGCTGGTGGTGACGCAGGGAGCGGTGGCGTTTGACAACGTGACCTTCAGGTGGGGTGATGAGGGAGGGTGGGGGGTGTGAGGAGGTGACTACCTGCACCAACAAGTTTTGGAGGGCTGGTGGCGGGAAGGCCCTGCAGGAAGGGGTAGCCTGGGGCTCAGGCTGTGGCTGGCTTAGCTCATCAACGATGTGTACGCTCTGCAGCCATCTGGAATTGCATTCACTTGTGACAAACCTCCTGTCTCCCCCCCCCCCCCCTGCGCTGTGCCCTGCAGCTACGGCAGCAGCGCACCCCCGGTGCTCCGCAGCGTCAGCTTCTCTGTGCCGGGTGGCGGGCGCACCCTGGCCCTTGTGGGGCCCTCTGGCAGCGGCAAGTCGACTGTACTGCGCCTGCTGCTCCGCTTCTACGACCCAAGCGCCGGCTGTGTGCGTGTCGACGGCGTGGATGTGTCGACCTGCAGCCAGGCCTCCTTGCGCCGCCACATCGCGGTGGTGCCACAAGACACGGTGGGTGGGTGGGTGGGTGGGTGGGTGCACGGGGGGTCGGGGGGGGGGCGCTGGCTGGTAGGGAGTGAGCTGGCAGCGGGTGGGGTGGGGTGAGGAGCACTGGCGCTGTTTCACGGGTCACCGTCCAACCAATTGCGACCAACCACATGGCTCCTCCCTTGCTTGTCAGTGCTCTCCTCCACCACTCCATACACATCCCCCCTCCTTGCCCCCCCCCAGGTGCTGTTCCACGACACCATCCGCTACAACATCCGCTACGGGCGCACAGGCGCCTCTGATGAGGAGGTGGAGGAGGCAGCCCGGCTGGCTCACATACACGAGGCAATCGTGAGGCGGTTCCCCGGTGAGGGGCGGGGGGGGGCTGAGGGGCGAGGGGTGGCAGGGGGTGAGTGGGGTGACTGAGTGCGGTGTGACCCCCCCTGCTGCCAGGCAAGAGGGTTCTTGCCTGGCAGCAGCAATGCTGCTCAGGGTGCTTCGCTGGCAGGCCACCAGGCGCCCTGCCTGACCTCCCGCCCTGCCCCTGGGGCCCCTCCGCCAGCTGCCTCACGCGTGTCGCCTCCCGATCGCATCCCAGCCAGCTGTGCATGCCACTCTTCCCCTTGGGATGCCTGTGCTTTCCACCCACCCCTTCCCTCGCAGCTGGGTACGACACACGGGTGGGCGAGCGCGGCCTGCGGCTGAGTGGCGGCGAGAAGCAGCGTGTTGCGTTTGCGCGTGCGGTGCTGCGGCGCCCTGCCATCCTGGTGCTTGACGAGGCCACCTCAGCCCTGGACAGCATGACTGAGCGACTGATCCAGGAGAGCCTGGCCAGCCAGCGGTGCCGCCAGCAGTGCACGACGGTGATTGTGGCGCACCGGCTGTCCACCATTGCAGACGCAGACTGCATAGCGGTGCTGGATGGCGGCAGCGTGGCAGAGGCGGGGTCACACACGGAGCTGCTGCAGCAGGGCGGGCTGTATGCTGCAATGTGGCGCCGCCAGCTGGAGGCTGGCAGCTTCAGCCAGAGCACAGAGGTGGTGCATGCTGCGGCTGCCGCCGCCGCACTGGCCGTTACTTGCGGCCAGCAGCAGCGTTCAGAGGCAACGCCCTCGCCGTCGGGGCGCCAGCTCAGCCAGGCCACCACTCGTGATCACAGTGTGCGGGGTGAGGAGGACGAGGAGGAGGAGGGGGAGGAAGAGGAGGAAGAGGAGGTGGTGAGCCGCCACCGCATGCCGCTGCCGCCGCCACACTGAGCAGCTTCACCAGCATGGCAGGCTGACCAGCATTGGGAAATGTTGCCCTTGCGCCATGCTTGGTGATTGATGCTCCCTAATAGAATCTGATCCTTGCAAGAAGGCAGAGTGGGCACCGCAGGAATGGGGAGGGATGACGGCAGGAATGACCAATTGTGAGGGCATAAAATGACGAGTGTGGTGCTCACGTGGAATTGAGCAAGCGGGAGAGAGTATGAGCGGCGCCAGCCAGGTTTGCATATGTGTTCAGGAGTGGCGCGGCGCGTGTGTTGGCAGCGTGCATGCAGAATGCAGAGTGCCGCCAACAAAAATGATGGGCTGGGGAGGAAGAGATCAGTGGTGGCATGAAAGATGTGCCCAGCAGACAGAGCAAGAGGAGGCCATGAAAAGGCAACATGAAGACGAGAGGTTGGTGGGCTGAATAGGCGTCAGTGAGGGCGCAGGCCAGCCGCTCATGCAGTTGCCAGGCGTGCCGTGCGTCGCTTGGCGCCGCTGCTGCCGCTCCTCTTCTTGCTCTTCTTCTTGCGGGTGGTGCTGTCGTCGTCAGAGGTGTAGTCCAGCTCACGCATTGTCAGCTGAGGCTCTCCAGGGTTGCCCAGGTTGTGGTTGCCTCCGTTGCCGCCGCCGCCGCCCCCTGCACCAGCACCAGCACAAGCTTGGCATCAATTAGAGGGCATGTTGGGCACGTATGCCCGCCTTGAGAACAAGGCGGCCCAAAGTTGTGCAAACGAGGTATACGGTTGCTACCAGAACAAAGAATGAGGCTTACCGCCGCCACCACCGCCGCCTCCACCGCCGCCGCCGCCGCCGTTAAAAATGCCGCCTGGGCCGCCGCTGTCCAGCACAAAGTAGATGCCCAGCAGCACAGCGTTGATGGCCACGTTGCGCGCCATGCGGTGCCCGTCCCAGCCACCGCCACCACCCCCGCTGTCATTGGCGTTAATGGGCGGCAGACCAGGAGGGCCTGATGTTCGCTTCTTGGTGGTCGATTTGCCGCGCTGCGTGTTGGCCCACACCTGCAGCGGCTGCCGCTGGCGTGTCGTCGCCGTTGTGCTAGAAGCCAGTGCCGCACACATGCTGGCAGCGGGAAGGGTCAGCGAGGCCTGCAGCAAACAGAGACGGTGGCGGCGGCGGTGGATCGGCGGCGAGTGGTGATAAGTGGCAGAGGAGACGGCTCCCCAGGGCTTGGCATTCCCCGCACCGCAAGATTTCCCAAGCACGCTGGCGCAGTGAATTGGCTCACCGAGGAGGCTTCCAGGCGGCCGGCTGGGGGCCGCTGCCGATGGTTGCCGAGGAGGCTGCCGCTGGTGCACACCGTTGCAGCCCTCATCCTGTCACGGGGATTGACGGGCCCGAACGGCTTTGAAACCAGCGGTGTGGCAGGCGAATTGATTCGCCTGTAGCCGAGTCAATTGGGCTTGAAGAAGGACTGGGATCAGTCGAGTAGGGACATACAGAGGCGAGAATGCCGTTGCGGCGCGGAAACTCGAAGTCAGCCCGAAGCACTACCCTGCAATACGATTGGGAGGCGGCCGCTCCCTTATGGCGCCCTACGCCCGGCAATCTTGCATTTCCTCGTACAGAGGCTCAACAAGTGCTGTGAGACGTTACAGGCACATGGACAACAGGCGTGGGTGGCAGAGAGCACAAAGGAATACATTCAAGAGCAAGAATCGTGCAGCGGTTACGCTCCTAGCGAGCTGTCGCGTCACCCTCCACGCGCCTCTCTCCGCGTTGCGTCGTGCAGCAGTTCAACGTCCACGCTGCCTGGCGGCAGCTGCACATACCGCACCACACTGCCGCGCACGAAGCAGTTGCGCACTGACAGCATGTGCGGGTACTTCTGTTCGTTCACGACGCGGATGCTATTAAGCTTGATGTTCAAATACTGATCCACAGAGTGCAGTGTGCCCGTGATGGCCAGGTCGTTTTTCAACTCCACTGTCACCTGCACGCAACAGGGGCATACATCACAGGAACAAACAAGTTTGATTGCAGCAGCCGAGCAGCTTGTTGAAGGGCAGAGCTTTCATTGCAGGCAACGCACTTCTAACGAGAGCAGCGCAAGGTTCATCATGTGAGGAGCATTGCGCCCATTTGTAAGCCCACCTCCTTGCCCACGAGAGTCTTGAAGTAGCTGTAGAACAGCATGGTGTTCCGCTACGGTGCCACGCTACGGTGGCGGCGCGTGTGTGAGCTCGGTGCTTTTGCTGCGACGAAGCCTCCCCTGCTCGATGCCGGTACAGTGTCCACGTGTGGTGCGCTGGGCGCCTTCAAACGGCAGCTGCAAACTGATTGGGGTGGTGATGGCAGGCCAATGCTGCAGCTGGGTTGGGCGTGGCAGGGTCGGATGGTGGATCGCTGCTGCGTGTGTTGCAGCTGATGGGGAACCTCCTTTCGAGCGAGGTACCGGTGTAGTACGTTTTGCGAATGGGTGCGCCTGCACGCCTCGGTCACCCTCCCAACTGCTTGATTGCGCCAGCTCGCCGTAAGCTGGCAAGATGGCCACCGCCGCGGAGCTCGACAATCCTCGCGTCTATTTCGACATCTCTATAGCTGGGGAGGAGTCGGGGCGCGTTGTGATGACCCTCTTTGCAGACGTTGTGCCCAAGACGGCTGAAAACTTCAGGTGAGCGGGGCGCCCGGCTCCAAATAGGCCCAGCCAGGCATGGAGGACCCTCTGAGTGTCTGCAGGAACGCGAAAGGTGCTGACGCTGGGCTGCAGGTGCCTCTGCACAGGCGAAGCCGGTGTCTCGAAGAGCGGCAAGGCGCTTCACTACAAGGGTTCCCTCTTCCATCGCGTCATCCCAGACTTCATGTGAGTGTGCACTGGGGGAATAGTGCGCGCCTGTAGCACGACAGGAAGCAAGCACGGGAACAGGGCCCGGCAGTTACCCGTGGCATGCAAGTAGCGCCTCGAGCGCCAGCCTGTGCACTAGTGATCGCATGCCCATTGACTCTGCCTGCAGGTGCCAGGGTGGTGACTTTGAGAATGCTGATGGCACAGGGGGGGAGTCAATTTACGGTGAGTCACCAGGCAGGTCTTGTCGACCGGCAAGCTGTCCTGCTGGCCTTTCAACACAGTCCTGTGTCACTTTCACGGCTCAGCCAAGTCACGTGGCTCAGCGCTGCTGCTGTTGCTGGTCCTGTTCCCTTGTGCCGCCCTGCAGGCCAAACTTTTGCCGATGAGAACTTCACCCTCACACACACCGAGCCTGGCACACTGTCCATGGCGAATGCGGGGCCTGGCACCAACGGCTCTCAGTTCTTCCTCACCACAGCGCCGTGCCCCTGGCTAGGTGAGTGCAATGCACCGCTCCTCGCTGCACAACACAGCCTCTGCTCTTGTAACAGTGGATTAACTGTGCACTTAGCTGTGCTTGGCCAAGGCTCCATCACTCTTGTGTGCATGCTTTTGTTGACCACATCATGTGGCTGCATCCCATGCAGACGGCAAGCACGTTGTGTTTGGGCGGGTGACAGAGGGCATGCCTGTGGTGCGGCGCATGGAGGCACTGGGCTCACGCAACGGACGCACCTCCCAAAAGATCTACATTGCCGACTGCGGGGAGGTGGGTTGGGGCGCGGCTGGGCCCCCTGCTTCGCGCTGTAGCGTCTTTCGCCGGTGCAGCGAAATGGCATGGCTGCCGCACGAGGTGGCACGACATTGGATGAAGGCTGGAAGTTTGTCTGGCCTGGCTGGGATGTTGGGCTGCCATGTCTTGCTCTTGAACCCTCGCTGATGTTGTGGCATCTCCCTGCCATGCATGTGTGGCCCTTTCTACTGCTGCAGCTGCCCAGCAAGCGTCAGATCATGGCCAAGATCTTGAAGGAACGAGAGGAGGCTGCCTCCCTGAAGCAGGACCCAGTGTTTGTGGATCCAGATGCAGAGGCAAGGGCACGGCTCAAGGCGCTGCAAGGCGGCGGCGACGGCGGCGGTGCAGCAGCGGCAGCGGGCGGCGAGGGCGGTGCGAAAGCACCCTACAAGACTGCTCAAGATGAGTTGAGGGAGCTTGAGGAGAAGGAAGCGGCAGAGGCAGCGGCGCGGCAGGCAGCGGCCACCACGGCAGCGGCACAACAGCAGCGGCAGCAGCTTGGTGCGGCTCCTGCGGCGCCGCAAGCGGGGGATGGCGAGGAGGCGGAGGATGGGGGTGAAGGGGGTGAGGGTGGTGAGTTTGTTGACCCCACAGCAGGCATGAGCGGGCGGCAGAAGAAGCTGTTCCAGCTTCAACAGCGCATGAAGGCGGCACGCAAGGCCAACGAGCACGCGGTGGTCATAGAGAAGCGCAAGCAGGCAGCGAAAAAGGCGGATGCTGCGGCAGGCGATGGCGCCGGGGGCGACCGCCAGGGCTCCAAGCGCAAGTGGTTTGAGGAGAAGCAGAAGCGAAAGGTGTGTATGTGTGTGTGCTGCAGCACCTCCATGCTGGGTTGGGGAGGCTGGTGGCGGATTGCAGCAGGGTTGCGGGACGTTCCGAACAAGCCGTGCAGGATTCACGGCAGTTGCGGCAGTTGCGGCAGGGTGCAGCATTTGGTTTCCTGGTGCCTGGTGGCTAGGCTGGCCTGCAGCACTCCAACCCTGCTGAGGCGTTTGAGCCCGCCCACCCACCTGCCCACCTGTGCGGCTGCAGGAAGAGGAGTTGGCTAAGCTGGGCCTGGATGCCAGCAAGGCGCACCGCCTGGAGACGGCGGAGACGGCGGAGGCGCTGTACAAGAAGCGGGAGAAGAAGCCGGCACCAGAGGGCTGGTGGGTGGCTTGCCTGCACGCATGCATCCTTGCTGTTGGGTGTGGGCGAGCCGCAGGGTTGCTGGCCACACAGGATTGGTGGGCTGGCTGGCGCGTGCCTCGGCTGCTGCAGCCACAGGGCACATATTGGTTGGTAGTCAAGTCGCTTGCTGAGCGTGTGCGTGCACCCCTGCCTTGGTGCCCTGTGCTCCGTGGCCTGCCAGGGAGCAGTTCAACCAGGCCACGCTTGCGGCTGCCTACGAGAAGCGGACAGACAAGATCAAGCCAGACAGGGCCGAGTATGAGGCGGCCAAGGTGGGTGGTGCGTGTGTGCGCTGGTGTGTGTGTACTCTCAAATGTGAGGGAGGGCGGGGGATGTGCGGTCAGAGGCAGAAGCCAAACTTTGCAGGCAACCAGCCTTTGGCTGGAGGATCTGGCAGGCTGCTGCTTGCCACGCAGAGGCATGTGGCGTGACTTGCTGGGCAGCAACCGCAAGCTGCTCCGGCCCGTGCTGCCTCAGAGGTGCTGACCCGCACCTCCCTCCCTCTCCCAGGCCTCTGACCCCGAGTTCTATCGTACCGCTGACAGCCTGCTGTACGGCTCCACGGGCCGCGTGTCTGAGGCGGGTGTGGACCGCATGGTGGCAGAGCTCAACGAGAGGTGCGCATGCTGCTGCTGCTGCTGCTCTGCTGCTGCAGGTGGCCGCAACACAACAACAGGGTTTGCCTGGTTCACCGCCTGCTCTTGCTGTCCACACTTGGGCCTTCTCCGTTGCCAGCAGCGGCAGATTTGCATGCAGCCATTGCTGCTGCCCGCCCTCAACTGCAGTTTCTCAACCGCTGTCTCGCCCTGTAAGTGTGATGTGTGCGTGCAGGCAGGGCAAGTCTTTCAGCCGCCGCCGCGCCCACCGCGACGACAAGGATGTGGACTACATCAATGACCGAAACGCGTTCTTCAACAAGAAGATCGAGCGCGCCTTTGGCGCACACGCGGCGGAGATCAAGGCCAACCTGGAGCGCGGTACAGCACTGCCGCAGTGATGCAGCTCCAGCTGCTGCACTGCCTGCTGTTGAAAGGTGCGTGGGTGGGTGGGTGTCTCGGGCGGTGGCGGGTGCCACAGCAGCGGGGCAGTTGATGTGTGGGAGCGCTCTGCATGAGTGCCGCCCTCTTGCGCCGCTTGCACGCTGCATGCCTGCACCAGAAGTACCATCTCATTCCCCGCCGGTGGCCGAGCCTCTACAACGCTAGACTTGTTGAAGGGTGGTATCACGGAGTTAGGTATACATTCCGATACGGCGCACAACACACACCAGGGGCTTTCTTAGCCGGGCGTGCAGCAGTCATTGCCGCTCCGGAAAGGCAATCCCCACATTCCCATCCTTTGAACATTCCATTTGGTTGCAAGGGTGCCTATGTGCTTACTCTTTTGCAAATGTGCTCCCTGCTGACCCTCTGCCCAGGCCTGCCTGCATGCCTACAGGTGCTGTGGAGCAGCCAGCCCGACGCTCGTCGCCCTTGACGTGTGCCACACATCCTTGCATCCATCTCCTTGCTTGCTTCCACATTACTTTATCCTTGTAAGTGTGCAGCAAAAGTGCGTGTGCAACATGCATCACGTCAAAATTGGCCAGGCCGCAAGGTTTGGTTGTTTCGTGTTGGCAGTGTGCTGTCAGGTGGGGCCTGTTGGAAGGACAGGACATCAATCCAGCTTGGGTGTTCCTATCGCCAGCCATGTGCCGGCTGCTTCTCCTCCAGCCCTTCCAGCTTGTCATGCAGCGCTGATGCCACTGTTTCTAGCGACGCTGCGGTGGGTGTGTCAGGTTGGCACTCGCCGCTGCTGTCGGGACTGCTGCACATCGTGCTCTCTCGGCATGGCCCCTCGTCAGCCCACTCCAGTCGCTCCTGCAAATCGGATCAGTAGCAGGGACTGTTTTGTGTCAGCGGCATGGCATGGTGGGCGAGTTGCCATGTGAGCGCTTGTGTGCATCCAGACAGCATCCTGCTGCACACCTGCTCCTCCCGCCCTCCCAGAAAGTAGTCAAGCCGCTCCTCCAGCTGCGCATTCTGGGCCTCCAACGCCGCAGCGGACGCGTGTAGCTGCTGCTTCTCCCGCAGTAGCGCCTGTGCCTGCTGCGTCATCATCTCAAGCATCTCCAGATGCGCTGTGCGCTCAGCCTGCAGCTGGCGAAGCTGCTCCTGCACCCCGCCGCAACCATGCCTGTTGCTGCTGCTGGAGCTGCGCTTGGTGTCACGCTCGCGGTCGCGTAAGGCGCGGGAGATGAGGGGGTGCGCCAGTGCAACTCGGTGCGTGGGGTCTGTTGCTGTTTCTCGAGTAGCAACCGCTGCCGCCATGCCGTCGCTGCCGCCGCGCCGCTGCCACCTTTGCGTCTCTCGGGAAAATGGCTGGTTGTCTTGGTGATCTTTTCTACGGTGCTGCATCCTGGCAAAGTGCCGCGGCGCTAGCGCTGTGAGGTCGGCAGTTGGTGAACGGCTAGGCGAGGCTGGTGCTCTTCCGCTGCGGATCGACTTCCCTGACCAACCCTGCGCCTGCTGGAGCGCAGATCTGCTCATTTTGCCAACATGCTTCTGTGTTCTGCCACGTAGTCACAGGATCGCCTCCGCGATAAGTCGCGTGTTCCGGTGTCTGCCGTGTGCTTTCCCACTTCTCCACGCCCCCTTCGCCTGTTTCCACCGCCAGCAGCCCCCCATTCCCGCTTCGCTCCACTTTGGCTCGAGCCTAGAAGCATGCAGGCGAGCGCACTGCACCTCGCCCCCGCACCCGCCGGCCTGGGCGCTGGCGCCCCTGCACGGCCAGCGGCGGCCCGTTTAGGTCGGCCGTCAGTGACGGCACGGGCGGCGTCTTCGACCCGCTTCTCGCCGTCGACCGCCCACTCGGCCACCTCCAAGAGCAAGGACGCTCCAGTGGACGTGCTGTCCATTGCTGCCACCCTTGGGCTCACTGGCGCATCCATTGGCACCTTCATGGATGGCATCCACAGCCGGGCCCAGGTGCTCATCTACGACACTCTCCCGCTCACCCACGGCGGCCTGCACACCTCGGCAGTCGTGCCGCCCCTCCTGGCAGCCTTCTACCTCGTGCTGGGCGGCCTGTACTACAAGGGGGACGACTGGATGCTGGGCGCCGGCGACCAGGCCACACAAAGCGCATACCGCCGCTGCAACCTCGGCACCATGTGCCTATCGTTCGGGTGAGAGGTGTCGCCTGCCTGTGTACCTGCCTGCCTGCCTGCACACTTCGGCAGCAGGCAGCCACCTAGGCATGCCACTCAGCTTGCCTTGCTCTGCGCACCTGTGACATGCAGCGCACACGGACTTCTGCCGGCCTGAAGGCCATTTGCACACTTCCAGCCTCGTCGGCTGCAACGACTCACTCGCGCCAACCCCAAACGCCCCCGTCTTGCAGATCTTTGGCTGCCATCTTGGGCTTGTCCAGCATGCTGTATGCCGCAGACGTGCCGGCTGACCAGATATCGTGGGCGCTGGCCTTCTGCGCTGCTGCCAACTACCTCGCATTTGATGGCACCAAGCAGGGCCTTGGCCTGGCACTGGTCTGCGCGCTCATCTGCCCCGCCTCTGAGGTGAGCTCAATGCAGCAGCATGGGCTGGGCACGCCGCCGTTTGCGTTGTGCAGGCCGCAGCCAGAAAGCAAGCGACCATAAGCTGCACCTGTGTTGCCCACTTACAACCCTCTGACTTGCCGATCCGCTTGCCTGCTGCACCGCACTTGTTGCAGTTGATGCTGATGCACATCCTGCAGCTGTGGCATTACCCAGGGGCGACCCTGTTCACCGAGATCCCGCACTCAGGCATCCCCTCCTGGGTCCCCTGGTGCTACTTCATCTACACGCCAGCAGTCGGGCAGCTCACACGATTCCTGAAGAAGACGGCATGAGAGGGAGCACTCGGTGCACACTCATCGCGCGACCCTGCGGAGGAAGGCGGCTGCTCTTGACGCCAGTCCATTCCAACAATGCTCAACAGTCTGTATGCGGGTGTGGCAATGCGTGGCGCGCTAGTGCGCTGTTGCCACGATTGCCCACATTGCCAACGCCCCACTGTTTCCTTGCACTGATGTACCGATCGCCAACCTCTGCTGTGTTTCCATAGACCCGCCATATCCTCCCCCCCGTCTCCATCTTATTCTGTTTGCGCACCGCACTGCCATAGCTGTTCCTCCTCTCTCTTGTGTTTTCCTGCTTTGCTCCTGCCCCACAACCGGGGCCCACGTTCCTCCGAAAACTCATTGCGTTGTGAGGACGTGCACACTTGGCGGAGCCTGCTGGCCAGCAGCTCCAGCCCTTTTTCAACCCGATTTTGTGAGCCAAACCCAAAGCTGGTCAATAGGTTGGCTGTACTTCGCAGTGAGGGAGTCTCCAGCGAGTAGCACAGGCAGGTGAGGATCGGCGCTCTTAAGGCATGGGGCCAAAAGGCGCAGCAAAGCAAAGGTAGGAAACAATTGGGAAAGACACACGGGAAAATATAATTGTACTGGTCAGAGCAAGAACGGCAAAGGTAGGATGCAGAACAAACCCAGAGCTGGCAGAGCTGTCAATAACAATGACGGCAGCACTGTGCAGCACCGGTGGCTGGTGCTGCAGCGGTCTACTGCTTGCCCGCCTTGCTCCAGCTGGGCTTGAAGCTGCGCTGGGCGGTTGGGGTGCTGGTCTGGGGCCATGCCGAAGTGGCTGGAAGGACCGGGGACGGCATCACAACAGTGCCAACCCTGCAGCACAGAGAGGCGGCACAGAGGCATGAGGCCACGGATTGATAGATGCTCTGTTTGGATGTGCCGCAGCGGCTCTTGCAACTGACCAACGATGCACGCTCTGACCCGCCTCCCAAACATAGTCCCATACCCTCGCCCACGCCACTCACTGTGAGCTAATCATGCTGCCCGCCTCCACATCTCCCTCCGCCCGGTGCTCCTCATCACGCTGGAACAGGCTGCTGCGCATTGCGCGCTGCTGCTGCTGCTCTGCTGCGCTGCCCGACACTGCGTGGATGTTGATGAGCTTCTTGGTGTCGCCGGCAGCAGGCACTTGCGCCTCTGCCAGCCCCAGTTTGGCACGCAGGTGGTCCATGTGGTCCGCCGCTGCCAAGCGCCGAGCGTCATACTGCGCCTGCTCCTCTTCTTGGAACTCCTCGTAAGAGCGGTTGCGGGTGCAGCAGCGCAGGCAGGCTGCGAGTGCGATGGCCAGCACCTGTGCGCCCAGCAGGCCCAGCAGCACCCAGCGACCCGTGATGATGATCTCATGCAGGTTGTCCCTGCATGGGTGTGAGGCAGCGAGGGAGGGCATGAGGGGCAGGCTGGGGTACGGGAACAGCCAGCTGATGGCAATCCGACGAGTAAGCTTCTGGCATGGGCTGCTCCGGGCGCATTGATGGTTGCTGCCACCGGTTCAGCAAGCGAGCATGGAGATTGGAAAGTGGGCTGGCGGAGTCAGAACAGCAAGCAGCAGCACTCACTTGATGCTTCCTGACTTTGTCTGTTGATAGTCTGACAGCTGCTTCTCTGCATTGTCTGGTGCAATGAAGAGATAGAGGACAAAGCCAAGCTGTCCTGCCAGGGCTAGCACGGCGAGCACGACGTAAATTCCTAGGCAGCAGCGCACGCGGCAGCCTCCGAAGCAACCGCACACTGCGGTGACAATGGCCAGGCAGCCGATGGCCCACAGTCCCCTGCAACAGCGTGCACAGGAACAGCAGGTGGACAGGCAGACGACAATGGAGGATGATCCAAAACGCAAGTGGCGGCGACGTCGTGCGGTGGCTGTCGTGACTAACACTGCGGCTGCGCTCACAGCGTCAGTGGGTCCCCCGGCGGAAATTGAAGCACCACAGCCAGCGCGATGTATCCTGCCCCGGCTGCAAGTTGCAGGACACTCAGCAGCCGTAGGTGAAGGGCGGCGAGCCGGCTGCCCCTTTCCACCATGCTCATGCTCCGCTTTGGGATGTTGGGTAGGTCTGAGGACCCCATTTAATGCGGTGAGCCGCAGAGCGCGCTGAGCCCGGCAGCGACTAACAACGGAGATGGGAGACGCTTCGTAAATACAGCACACGATTGGCAGGAAGCAGACGGCTGATCGCAGAGGCAGGAAGCGCGCAAGCCAGCTGTTTCCCAATCTTGGGAAAAGACAGCTGACAGGTGGCTGTCACCAACTTTCGCCGGGCGTGTAGCCAGCAGCGTCGCTTTTCAGCTATGGGCCCGTGTTATACGTCTTTGGTGATTCGTGCCGCTTAGAGCGCAAGCCACTTTGTGCCCCCAGAGGCCAGCCTCCAGTGCTTTCACTTCTTCACCCTGAGCTATCGCTGTGTCGGCTAGCCCCCGCCACCTCGTGTGGCGGCCGAGGCAGGTTCCCAGGTTTGGGGAAGCTTCCCGGGCTGGCTTCGCACTCACTTCTTCGGCCGCCACTTTGGGTCGCACAACTCGCTGTTTGCGCCCTCTCCCCATTTTTCTACCATCGTCCACCCCTGGACGCTCGACTGCGCTGTACGCAGCTCGCCAAACTCCCGTCATCTCTGCCTCCCTGTTGACAGCCCGAACCCTTGTCGCTCGCTTCGAAGTCTGACCATGCCCTTAGTCGGTGCTTGCCTGCGCTTGGCCCTCGGGCTGCTGGTATGCACCCTCCTGCCCCTTCCCGCCGACAGCCGCCCCTTGCTGCCGAACAGCAGAAGCTTGCAAGGTGAGCGCCCCATACCTGAAGCCCATCCATGCATGTGGGCTCCTTTGGCTGCCTTGCAGTGTGCTGCTTGGTCTGTTGCAACTCCTGTCGTGGATACTGCTCACCCGCAGCTTCCCCTTGACACCGCCCTCCATGCCCCTTGCCTCCCATGTGCAGGATCGACACACCCAGTCTGGAACGCCTTTTCCTTTGAAGCACACTCTCTGCAGCTTGGGCCCGCCCTGCTGGGGAGGATCGTCATGGATTCAGATGCATCATGTGCCCAGCAGTGCGCTGCGACTGTGGGGTGCCGTTGGTGGGCAAGGTGAGAGCTGCATTTCACCTTTGCTGCTGCTGCTGTCCGCAGGGCTGACGCGCCTGGCTCGTACTAGCCTTGTCTTAACTGTCGCCTGCCCACCCACACCCCGCAGGTGCTCGGAAGAGTCGGCCGCACCCTGCTCCCTGCCTCGCTACGGCGCCTCCACCACACAGCAGCCCCCCGCCACCGTGCAGCCCGGCACGTGCTTGCTGTCAGGCGAGCTTGTTAAGGACCTCTCTGACCTGTCCACTAGCTTCAGCTTCATGTGGGGTGACTCCGTGGAGTGGTCCAGCGGCGGCACACTCACGCCGCCCTCCGTCAGCGCGCCACAGACGCAGGTGAGATGGGCTGGTGCATCAGGGTTGAGTGCTGCCTGCCGCAGCTCTTGCATGCACGAAGAGGCGGGGTCCTCACGAACTTGCTCCCAAACTGCAAAGTTCTTTTAAAGCTGGGGTCTGCTCCCATGCAAGGCTTGACGCGCTGTCGCTGCAACCCATGCTGCCCACCTCTTGATGTGCAGCCCGACGCTTCTGAACCCATCTGGGCTAACTTCACGCATCAGCAGGGCACGCTGTACCGAGGCGCTCGCCTACTGGCCAGCGCAACGGCAACAACAGCGGCTCGGTGCGCCACCGCCTGCAGCCGCAACCAGCTGTGCCAGCAGTGGGCTTGGTGCCCCTCTTCAGCGGCCGGGGGCTGCGATGTCCTGAAGTACACCCAACCTGGCAGTGCTGCTGCCACCACCGCCCTCCTGCCCGCTGGCACCTGCCTGCTCTCTCGAGCTTCCACAGCTTCCAGCAAGCAGGGTAGCAGCAAGAGCGGGGGTCACCTTGCCTTCCTCTTCATGACTGGACCGTCTGTGGCATGGGAGGCGGGCCACCGCAGGTCAGCAGCACCCCTGAAGGAGCCCTACAGCCTGTATGCTGGCACCGATAGCGCCTGCGATGCCGGCATCACCTCCTGCGGCGGCGAGTGCGTTGATCTAATGGGCGACTCTACCAACTGCGGCATGTGAGTAAGAATGGGGAGAGCTTGGGGATGTTTAATCGCGCTGGGCTGCTGCTTCCCATACCTAGTGCCTGTCTGCCTCTGACCATGTGGCTTTCCCCTTCTTACGCTGTGCTGCAGGTGCGGCTTCTCATGCGACGATGGTGACACATGCCACAGCGGCACGTGCACAAAACGCAGCTGAAAACCCAAGCCAAACGATGAACTCGAGCTGACATGGTGGCAACATCAGGCCACGACGCAATACCGTGGCGAATCAATGACTCGCGTCACAAACCCTCACCTTTCAGAGCATCACCCACGCATTTTTCATCTTCCCCTCGCCACCTAGTGTTAAACATGTCGATTTTTGAGTGTGCATACATGTCACAAATGGTGACGGCCACCCTTTCTCTCCTTAGCTGCCCATGCTTCACAGTTCATAACGCTACAATGTTACACATCCATCACACATACAGCAGGAACAGACAGTCGCGCAAGGATTCATGTTTGGAAAGATGTTGATTCAGCCGTTAAAGCGCTCGTACCTGTCTACATTAAACGAAGGCAGACGCCTGCCACCCCTGCTGCCGTTCTCGTCTTGGGTGCTGACCCGCCAGCGGCCTGACAGCGGCCCTCCCACTTCCAATTGGCTGCTCCTGTCAGGGCTTGCGCCTTCACCCTGCATGCATCCAGCAGTAGTACGTACACTCGGTGACCACCAGCATGGGCAGTACAAGCGCGCCTGTTGCTAAACTGCCATCCACAGCAGCTGGTGCCAGGCAGCGGATTGCTCAGTCTAAGCTCACCAGGAACGCCTTCTCGTAGCCTGCTCCCCAGCCCCCTGACACAGAGTGCTTAGCAAGCATGCTCGGGAGGGGTGGCACTACACCGTTCTCTTTCTCGCGAACCGCAGTGTCTGCCGTCTGCAGAGGCAGCGCCTGGTGAGGCTCGCCGCAGCTGCCGCCACGGCTGCTTGCCAGGGAGCTGCGTCCAGAGCTGCCGGCACGCATCAACGCCCCACCTCCCTCCCCCTCTGAGTGCTGCTGACAGTTGCGCTGGCCTGCAGCCTGGCTGGCCGGGGGGTGGTAGGAGGCAGGCAGGTGCCCGTGGGCAGTCACCCGGTGTGCGGGTTGAGTCGCAGGCGCTAGCTGGAGCGTCAGCTGGTACAGCTGCGCCCGCAAGGCCTCCGCCTCCCGCTGCTTGGTGCCCACCAGCTGTTTCAGCCGCTTGAGCTCCGCCCCACGCTTGGCTTCAGCTGCTACAAACGCAGCCTGCAACTCGCTGAGGCTGGCCATCACGCTGTTGCGTTCCACCAGGAGCTGACCCTGAGCGGCGCAAGCTGCCGCCAGCGCCTGCTCTTGGCTGGCAGCTGACACACGAGCCGCCTCCCTCGCCAGGGAGCAGTCGGCCAGCGCAGCATCAAGCTCTCGCTGCAGGCCCTGCAGCTTGCGCCCGAGCGCCGCCTGCTCCTGCCCAGCCGCCTGCTTCAGGTCCTGCACAAAGTGACAGCAGGACAGAGGGCGGGAAGAGTGGGTGAAGGTTGTCCTTGCGGCTCACGCGCATCTCAAGCCGATGGCGCCAAATTCCGGCCAAATGATTCCGCTACTGCCCTCATGCGACGAGCAGACCAAGAGCAAGCCCTTCTGCACCCTGAGAGTTCCCATTGTGGCAATAGAGCAGAAGCAGGCGCCTCACCAACAATGTTGCTTCATGCTGCGCCCTCAATGCGTCTCGCAGGTCACGGATGCAGGTCGCATCCAGGGATGGCGGCGGCGTTTGTGAGGAAGCAGCTTTGTCAGCCACTTCAACTGCGCCGGCCTGCTGTTCACTTGCCATGCCCTTGGCTGTATCGGCTGCCGCCTGCTGCACCGCCGCTGCCAGCCTCTCAGCCTCCTCCTGCGTCTGCCGCAGCTGGTCCCTTAGCTGATGCTGCTCGGCAAGCAGTCCAGACACGCGCAGCTCGCTGGCGGCAGTGCAGGCATGCGCAGCCTCGAGCTCGCTCTCCACGGCAGCCAGCCTCGAAGTTGCAGCAGCAGCTGCCTGCTCTGCCGCCGCTGCTTGCGCCTTGGAGCCCAACAGCTGCTTCTGCAGGTCTGCAGGTGGCACGTGGCACAGCGTGCAGCACATGAGTAGCCGGAAGCGGGCTCAACAGCCGTGCCGGCTGAAGCCTCAGGTACAGGCTTTAGGGAGCAGGACGTGAGTGCACCCCCCCCTGGCGCCCACCTGCCAGCCGCGTGGCAGCAGCTTTCAGCTCGAGCTCCCCAGACGCGCCCACAGCCTGCATGTGCGCCACCTGTGCCCGCAGCACACCCAGCGCCTCCTCCCTCTCCACCCTGAACTCGCGGTGGGCAGCCAGCTGCTCAACAGCGTCGGCGGTGGCCTGGTTCAGGCTCTGCACATGCACACATCCGCAGCCAACGCCGCTCAGCTGGTGAGCGGCTTTGTAACCTGGCAGCGCAGCTTGAATCTCTGGAAGCAGACTGGAAGATTGCACCGAGGCTGCTGCTGAGTTGCTGTGATGCGTAAGCAACGGATGATGTTGTCAGCCCCTCCAGGGGCCAGCCCCTCCACTGTGCCCGCTCACCTCCCTCAGGACCTGTTTCTCCCGATGAGCCTTGTCTGCCTCCACCTTGAGCGCCGCAACCTGCAGCAGCAGAGCGCACTGGTTCGATTGGTACAAGCCTTGCTGCTCGAGCCAGATGTGTACTGCGATTGGGCAGCGAGGCGGTGCAGAGTGCATCACAAGTCCCTGCCACCACATGCATCCGGCGACATGCACCGCAGCCGCGAGACTGCCCGGCGCTGCTTGCCTCTTCCTGCACCGCCCGCAGAGTGGACAGGTGGTCCCTGATGAGCTCAGATGTGTGTGCCTGGGCGTCCTTCAGAGCAGACTTGGCCGCCTCCACCTGCTCCTCACCAGCAGCCATGCCGGCCTCAAGGGCGGCAATGCGTGCAGCAGAGGCAGCAGCAGCCTCGGCAGCCTGCTCGAGCTTCTCTTCGGACGTGCGCAACCGAGCGGCGGTTTCCTCAGTCTCGGCCTGCGCGGCTGCAAGCTCTGCGGCCCGCATGTCGGCAGCTTCCCTAGCTGCGTGCAGCTGCTGTTGCAGAGCATCCTGGTCAGATGACTTGGCAGCAGCGTCTTGCTGCGCGGTCGCCAGCTGCTCTTGCAGCTCCGAGCACCAAGCCTCACTGCCGGCCAGCCCTGAGGCAGCAGTTTCTGCCTGCTGCCTGGCCTCTGAAAGCGCTGCCTCCAAGCTGGCGGTGCAGCGCTCCTGTGGCAAGGCAGGGGGATAGCACACGCTGCTTCAAGCAGCAAAAGCCAAGCCAGCAAACCCGTGGACCACAATGTGTTGCGCTCATCGTGTTTAGCTCACACGTGCTGCTGAGACGACCGTTCCTTGGAATTGACCCGCCTCACCGTTGCTTCCGCCGCCGCAGCGCCTTCTGTCAGCAGCTGTTGAGCCACCACAGCCGCTGCTTCCAGCTCGGTCACCCGGTCAACCGCCACCTGCAGATCGCGAGCCTGGCTGGACAGGGCAAGGTCTGCGGCAGACAGCCGCTCCTCCGCTGCTGCACACCGCTCCTTTGCGAGCTGCTTGGCCGCCGCCAGCTCGGTGCTCAGGCCCTCGGCTCGCTCCTCCTGCTCTGCTACCGCACGCTGAGCCGCCGCCATCTGCTCCGCCAGGGCCGCCACAGCCATTTCGTGGGCCTGCAGCTGCTGGGTGCGCACACCCAGACCCTGCTGCGCATCCGACAGCTGGTGGTGTGCCCGATCCAGCTGCTGCCGCACGCTGGACAGCTCTGCCGCCGTAGCACCCATCTCCCGCTGTGCATCAGTTAGACTGCACTGGAGGCCAGCTGCCTCCGCCTGTAGCTCCCTCTCGGCTGCAGCGGCGGCATCCCGGTGGGCCACTGCTTCCGCCTGCAGTCGCTCAATCATGGCCTGCAGCTGCACAGCGCCTTCATCCTTGGCAGCAGCAGCGGCGCTGGCCACACCCAGGCGAGTGTTCAGCCTGGCAACGGCGGCCTCCCACTCCTCCGCTTGCTGCTTGGCGACTCGGATCTCCCCTTCAGCAGCCTCCAGCGCCAATGTCAGGCTCTGGACCTCAGCCTGACGTGCCGCCGCCAGCTGCTGCAAGCTAGCAACCTGCTCATTTGTGCCTTCAGCATGGGAACGCAGCTCACGTAGTGCAGCCTCGAGCCCTGCAAGCATCAGGGCGAAGCACAGTCTCGGCTTGCAATGCACGCGTACGTGCAGGCATGGCACTGAGGTACAGCACTGTGAAATCGTACGACAGCCAAAGGGCTGCCATCCTCACCTGCAATGCTTGCACCTTTGGCCTCCAATTCCATGCGACTGTCTGCCAGGCTGTCGCTCAGCTCATCAGCGCGCTGCCTCATGCTGTCCCTGCTGCTGCTGACTGCCCCCAGCTCAGCCAGCACACGGCTCAGCTCGTCCTCCAAAGCCTGCAGCACCGCCTGCTGCTCTGCCAGCCGCCCCTGCCGGGCCCCCGCCTCAGACTCCAGGGTCACCAGCCTGTCAGACTTCACATCCAGGATCTCCTGCAGCTGCGCAGCCTCTGCGGCAGCTGCGTGGGAGCGAGCCTGCTCCTCCTGCAGGCGGCGCGACAGCTCCTGTGCCTGGCGAGTGACCTGGTCCAGCTGCGCTTCCTTTTGCACAACGGCGGTGAGCAGCTCCTGCTCACGCCGAGAACGCTCCCCCTGGTCAGCCGCCAGCTGCTCCTGGCTCTCCACGATCTGGGCCTGCACTTGGTGTGGATGGGTGAGACCGAGAGGCAGCAATTTGTGGTCTTACCGGCTGCTGGCAGCAAGAAAGCGCAGGCTCTTCACCAAGACACCCACCCGCAGCAGCAACATCTCGCTGGCTGCCTCCTGAACATCTCCTCGTAGCCGCAGCACCACGCCCTGCTGCTGTGCGAGGGCCGCCTCGCTGGCCGCGTGCTGGCTGCGCAGCTCTTCGAGCTGCGCTACAAGTGCTGCCTGCTTGCCTGCTGTCGGCAGGCGCTGTGCCGCGTCGTTGTGCTGGTGATCAGCCATAGGCGGCATGCCACGCTGCTGCCTGTCCAGCGTTGTTTGAGTACGAATCTCTGCCTGCAGCTGCTGGCGGTGCCGCATCTCGTAAGCTGCCTGCGCCTTGTGTGCCAGGCTGGCCTGCACAGAGAGACTCACACACCCAAGGCGCAGTAGATTAAGAAGCATGCTGTCACATTGCAGTTGTGGCTTGCCACACACAACAGCTTGGCAACACTGCTGTTTGAGTGGGATGCAAGGCAAGACTGCACTGCGTGTTGCCTGCCTGCTACATCAGCGCACCTCCTTGGCTTCCTGCAGCTGCCGCTTCAGCTCCACCACCTGAGCAGCTGCAGCAGCTGCAGCTGCTGCCGGCTCGGAAGCTTTGGCGGTGAGCTGCAACAGCTGGCGCTCCAGCAGGGCCGCACGCTCGACAGCGGCTGCCTTGCTGCGCTCCCGTGCCTCCAGATCCCGCTGCATGGCCGCAACCTCTGCCTTCACCGCCGCCAGCTGCTGCATGCTGTCAGCGCTGCCATCATTCACACTGCAGCACAAGGCAAGTTGGGAGGGTTGGCAGCTAGCAGGAGCACCTCATTACAGGTCCAGCCTAGGCACCTTGTTCTGCAAGAGGGCAGCAAGGCAGGACCCAGGCTCGTCCTACCTCTGGTTGCCTGCGGCCGTGGCCTGAGCCAGCAGCTGCGCCTCGCAGCCTGCCAGCTCAGCCGCGAGGCGCTGCGCGTCCTCCTGCAGCACCGACCGCTCAGCGTGCAGGGCTGACATCTGCTGTCGACCAGCCGACAGCGCAAGGGCAGCAGTGACCGCCTGACCTTCCAAGTCTTGAACCTGCAGCCACAGTGTGAGGCTTGAGATTGACAGAAGGAGGCTCGCTTGACCTGCCTTGCATCTTCTGCTAAGCATTCCTGTCTCCCACCACGCACGCATCCAAGCACATGACAGGGCAGGGCAGCGCAGCACATGCCTTGGTGTGCAGCTGGTCACGCTCTGCCACCAGCTCATCGTTGCGGCGCATCAGCTTTGCCATCTGCACCTCCACTGTTGAGTAGGCAGCCTCCAGTGAAGTCACGGTCGCAGCCATATCCTGAGAGCTCAGCACCCTGTTCTCCTTGCCCTCGCGCCCCGGCTGCAATGCCGCCAGCTGCGAGCGAGCCACCTCCAGCTCTTGCTCAGCAGCAGACAGAGCGGCAGCCTTCTCCGACAGCTCAGCAGCTGCGGCAGCCTGGTCGTGGCGGCGCTGCTGCACCTCGGCAGCCAGGCCAGCAAGCTCAGCGGCAAGCTCCTGCAAGTGTTGGTCGCCGCCGCAACCCGCCTCCCCCAGGATCTGCAGCTGGGTGTGGGCTGCCTTGGCGGCTGTCTCAAAAGCGTCGCGCTCCCTGCAAGCAACAAGTGACAAGAAGCAGGCGTGGTGAGCAGACATGGTGGTTCAGGGAGACGAGCGGGCACAGCACTGATCGTGAGTGCGCACTCGTTGCTGCCCATAGTTCCTCCAAGCAAGCCAACTACACTTCACTCACTGTCGCAGGCGACCCAGCTGCTGCTTCAGGTGCTCATTGCTGCTTTCCAGCTGCCTATTCAGCGCCAGAGCCTGCGTCAGCTCCTCTCCCCCAGGACGGCTGTCGCCATCTGAGTGCGCCGCCAGGCCGCGAAGCATGGTCACCTCCTGGCGCAGGCGCAGCAGCTCGCTTGCCATTTCCACAGCACTCTGCGACACATTCTCGTTAACGACCGCATTGTTTTTTATCTGTTTGGCGCGGTGGGCAAAGCTGAGGGTCATATGAGTCTCAGAGAGGCAGGCCGGGGCTTGTGAGACTGTTGGGATGAGGACTGCAGTCACGGTCGAAGATCAGGAGCTTAGCAACCCGTATGCTGGCCTGCCAGCACGATGTGAAGCCAGAAAATGTGAGGAACGGAGTTGAGATGAGCAGGGAACATTTGTCCAAGCATGCCACACCCCCAATCCGCACCGGTTCTGCTGTTGCCGCCAAGTGACTCGCGCAGCAGCTGGGTGAGCTTCGATTCGCGGTATGGTACATGGGCAGAACCCTCAGTCAGCTTGTTGATTACCTGTGGCAACCGGCGGCACCGCGACACACCACCACAGTGACAACCCAGGTGCAGGGCTCTAGAAGCTTGTGCAGCAGGTTTGCTGCCCAGCACCCATGCAGGCACACCCAGAGCCACCTGCGCCAGCGTGAACAGGCTCTTGTTGATGGCCTGGGCCTCCTTCAGCCGCTCCCCCTCCGTGTCTGACACCTTCTGCCGCTCGCTGCCCGCCAGGTCAACGAGGCTCAGTTTGCTGCGGCGACACACCACGCCAGCTCCCTCCTCCACAACACGAGCCTCAATGGAGCACGTCATGACCTGAACAGGCCGACAAGACTCAAACTGTGAATCGTGGATTGTTTCCCAAGAGGAGGGGGGTCCATAGTGCGTGGGCTATGTAGCCCTGCAAGCTGCCCTGCTCCTCCTACTCGGCCTCTGGGCGCAGCCCGCCCGCAGCGCCTTCCTCCCCTCACCATGTGGCTGCGGCTGCTGGTGTCATTAAGCCGAGTGGCAGCAGTGTGCCGGGAGGCGGCGCCTCGTGCCAGCAGGCGCAGCACTTTGCCGGCTGCAGAAGGTGAGGAAGGTGTGCCATGGGTGGCTCAGGGTGTGCACCCGCTTGCCAAGTGGACGGGTCAGAGCTCATGGCACAATGCAGGAAGGTGTATCCCACACTAAGGCTGCCTGCCCAGCATACCAGCATGTGCAACACAGCTGCCACTCACCACAGTCCACGGGGTGCCAGCTCAGCCCCTCCACCACCACCTCTCCGTGCTTGTCCTCCCGCAGCACCACCCGCTTTGAAGGGGCCATCAGGTCTGTGAGCTGCTCCTTGTAGATCTCGAGCAGTGAGCAGGAGAGGGCAAAGGACACCTCGCGGCCTGCCCGCTTGGCACCCTCCAGCTCAGCAATGCGCTCAAACAGGGAGAGGAAGATGCGCGGGATGAGGCCTGCACCCTCACACAGCTCCTCGGTGGGCGCGTTGGGCAGCTCCCCAAGCATGGTGTGCGTCTGCACGGGAACACGCGGCAGGAGAGAAGAGGCTGGGGCAACTGATGGGTGCTCAACGCCTAGGGCTCTAAACCGGCGCAGCGGTGAGGCAGACATGTCATGATGCCATCGGGAGCTGAGCAGGCATACGGATGCAGTGCAATTCGCGGCCACTTTGTGAGTGCACCACATACATGCAGGGCACACGCAACTGGGCACACACACACACACACGGCGACGTGCTCAGCTCTCGCACCTTGCCGCTGCCTGTCTGGCCATACGCCATGACGCACGAGTTGAAGCCAGCGAGGGCATTCTCGACAATCGGGCGCCCGACAACCTTGTAAAGGTGCAGCTGGCTTCCGGTGGGGCCCATCACATGGTCTGCCGTAAAGCAAAAGGGCTCAGGCTGTGTCAGAAGCGCCAGTGTGCTGGGCCCCGTGTGCCGCAGGCATGTTTCGCCTGCCTCCTGCCTCCCGCTGATCGGCCGGATGCGCACCACAACCTTGACACTGTCATCGGCTGCTGCAGGTGATGACGGCCCTGTGCCTGTAGGGCTCTCGCCTATGGCTGGCATCCAGGGTTTGCGCTGAGAGAACAGTTGCGGCGTTGTTGCAGACCCAACGCCTGGGCTCCAAAGTGCCTGCAGGTATAAGCACCAAGCTGGCTGGCAGGGCTCGGTGTTCTGTACAGTGGGAGCGTTGTGGCAGTGTGTGCCCCTTACCATTGACATGGGTGGTAAGACCGGCACATGCAACGGGCTCCGACTGGGCTTGGCAGGGGGCGTCTGCTGGGCTGTCTGCTGGGCTGCGCTGGATGTACCCGGCGTGCCCTTGCCCTTTCCGCCCTTGCCGGACGTCCTCATCACGGGCTGGTAGGGCGCCCTTTTGTAAAACGCCCTTTACAAACTCGCCATTTGTCGCTCTGTGTCGTGCACTGTGCACGCGTGACTGCATGCGTGAATGTACTGCTGGGAGGACCGAGCTGATGCCGGCTGTCGACAGCCAACGATGTCCTGCCGAGGTACAAGTTGCCTGCCCCCATAATGCACCAGCCCAGCCACCAATGTGACATGCCCTCCAGTCGTACCTTCCATTCCACCCCACCTGGACATCGCCAAATCGCTATCGGCCGCTTTACGACGCTTTACGACGCTTCGCCCTCCTTCCCCCGACGCGCCCTCAACTAGCGCCACAGTTCCAGGAGATGCATCTCAGGGCCATGGCGCCCTCCGGCGCCCAGCCCCTGGCGGCTGGCCGCTGGGCACACCCGCACCATCATGTCGGCGCCTGCCGCCATCGTTCCGTGCCGCTGCGCCCACTGCTGCCTCGCTCGCTGGGCCCCACTCCGCATCAGCAACGACCGCAGCGGCAGTTTGTGCAATCCTTGAAGGCTGCTGCACCTGAGGCAGCCGCTCCCGAGGCCCCGCTGCCGGCTCCAGCTGTTGCACACAAGGCGGCGCTGCGGCTGGCCGTGGAGACGCTGCGCCCCGACTGGCTGCTGCTGGCAGGCACGATGGTAGCCCTGGCGGCCACCATCTTCTTCACCCTCCTCTTCCCCCTGCTCATCGGTGAGGTGTTTGACTTCGTGAGGGCGCAAGGCGGGCTGGCCGGCAAGGCGGCAGGAGCGGCGGCAATCAACCCCTTTGCAGCGGCAGGCGTTGCGGCCACACCCACCTCCTTTACAGCGGTCTTGCTCAAGCTGGGCAGCTGCCTGGTGCTGTCTGCCACCGGCAACGCGCTGGTGGCCTGGTGCAGCGCGCTGCTGGGCGAACGGTTTGGGTACCGCCTGCGGGGGCGGCTCATGGAGACTCTGCTGCGGCGGGACCAGGCCTTTTACGATGCATCGACCACTGGGGACCTGGTGTCTCGCCTCACCCTGGACGTAACCGTGCTGCAGACGACCCTGGCAGGTGCGGTGGCGGTCGGCACTGATCGGTAGTGGCAGGGCATGCATTGACCGTGGGCGCTTGTGCTGCTTAAGAAGATCACTCCGCCCCTGCCTGCCTGCCAGAAGCTATGCACCGGGAACTGCCTTTCGCAGCGCCTTGCCGTGTCACTGCACCTTCACCCCTCACACTTCTCCAGTCTTTCAACACACTGACGACCCTTCCCCCCCCTCCCTCCCTCCCTCTTCCCCCTCGTTGCCGCAGACTTCATCGGCCAGCGAGGCTTCCGCTCCATGTTTGAGGTGGTGGGCGCGCTGCTCATGATTGCCGTGCAGCAGCCCCTGCTGGCCCTGGTGTCATGCGCCATCACACCCCTGCTGTCCCGCCTGCTGCGCGCCGTGGTCGTGCGCAGCTCAGCCATCATTTACCAGCGGCAGACGCTTGCGGCAGAAGCACTGGAGTATGCTGCTGAGCGGCTATCCCAGGTGCAGACGGTGCAGGTGTTTGCGCAGCAGGAGCGGGAGGCAGGCGCCTTTGCCGAGCTGTCTGGCAGCGGGTATCAGCTGGCGCAGCGCTACGCCTTCTTCCAGGGCGTGGTGGAAGGGGCGGGGCGGCTGGCCGTCAATGTCGGCACGGTGGCGCTGCTGGGCTTTGGCGGCTGGCTGGTCATACAGGGGCGCATCAGTGTGGGCGCATTGCTGGCAGGTGGGTGGAGGGGGGGGATGGTTGCGGGAGCAGACGGTCAGCCGGGCTAGCCTCAGCCGACACTTGCAAATGCATGAGCAGCAGGCCTGCTTGTGAAGCATTTCCACAAGTCCAGCATGCGTGATTGCAAGCTGTCAGCTGCCACGGCACCACCCTCGCCTTTCTTTGCCTCCCGTGTGCAGTGAACGTGTTCAACCTGTTCATCAGCATCGGCCTCAGCTCAGTGGCGGCGTCTCTTGGGGAGCTGGGCAAAGCGTTGGGCGCCCTAGAGCGCGTGTCAGAGCTGGTGGCGGCATCACACCCTGCCACGCAGGATGTCGCCGCCACGGTCAGCAGCGGCAGTGCAGCAGGAACAAGCAGCAGCAGCAGTGGCAGCCACAGCGCTAGCGCGGGCGCTCCTGGCCACAGCAGCAACGGGCACGGCAGCAGCAGCCACGTGATAGCAGCAGGCAGCAGCAACGGCAGCAGCAGCAGCAGCAGTAGGGGTGCCAGTGGAGTTGAGCTGAGAGATGTTTGGTTCAAGTATCCCGGGGCCATGAACTGGGCTGTGCAGGGCATCAACCTGACTATCGACCCTGGTCAGACGGTGGCTCTGGTCGGACCCAGCGGAGGTGGGAAATCCACAATAGCGGCCCTGCTGCTGGGGCTGTACACCCCCCAGCGAGGCACTGTCCTGGTGGATGGCAAGCCGCTGGTGCCCAAGACTGACGGTGGCAGCGGCGCAGCGGAGGCAGGCATGGCCGCGGTGCTGCAGCAGCCCATGTTGATGTCCGGCTCGGTGCGACAGCAGATCAGGTTCGTGGCTGTTGGGTGGGGCTGTGGAGGCACAAGGTCCCTACCAGCAGGCGGCAGGGAGCTGCTGCCATGCTCGTCTCCATGCATGCCATGCGCGCTGTGTTTGAGCAACAACATGCCTCTGGCAACAGCCCGACACTGTTGCACGCGCCGTGGCCATACTGCTCACCTGCCCTCTGCCCTCTGTGTCCCTGCAGGTACGGCAAGCCGGAAGCTAGCCACGACGAGGTGCTGGCTGCAGCCAGGGCAGCCCACGCTGACGAATTCGTGAGCCAGCTGCCTGATAGGTACGACACTGAGGTCGGCGAGCGCGGCCACGTACTGTCGGGGGGGCAGAAGCAGCGGCTGGCCATTGCCCGCGCGCTGTTGCTGCAACCAAAGGTGAGCGGGCTGGCTGGTTGACTGTAGTAGCGCTTCGTTGAATTTGCTGCCCACCCTTGCCCGTTGTGCGTGGAACTGGCCTGGGCAGGTTTGCCGAGTGCGTGGTTCGTCCCACACTCCACATCTCACCCAGCTTGTCATCTGCAGCCCGATCTGCCTGCTCTGTTGCACATTTTTTGTGTCCCTCAACGCTGCGCCCTTACCACTCCGTAGATCTTGGTGCTGGATGAGGTGACATCCGCGCTGGATGTGGCCAGCGAGCGCTACATCAGCAGCACGCTGCGGTCCATGGCCGCCACAAAGCTCATCATTGCACACAGGTGAGCACCGCTGTGCCACAAGTCGGCCACGCTTGCTAGTGCCTGGGACCCCCCAGCACCCACCCAGCACCCACCCTGTGCCCACCACAAGGACAGCACCTGCTTCATGCCTAGACCCTGCTCATGTGCTCAGCCGCTGTGCCGGTGCGCCACCCTGGGAATTCGTGCAGGCTCAGCACGGTGCGTCAAGCAGACGTGATTGTGGCCGTTGCCGATGGGCGGGTGGTGGAGCAGGGGACCCACCACCAGCTGCTGGCGCTGGAGGGCGGCACCTACCGGCGCCTGGTCAAGACCGCTGAGTTGGGCGCCTTCTGGGCACACGCCCCCGCCTCGGATACCAACGGCAGCCATGTGACGGAGGGCGGCAGCAAGCAGCACGCCCGTGAGGCAGCGGCATCCATGCTGGTGTGATCTGTGCTGAGCTGAGTCTGTATGGTAAGTCAGCCGCCCAACCTATTGCCAGATGTCCAGTCGATTTTGTTTCGGGCGAATTGCCGCAATTTTACGCCTTGAATTTTCACTTCATTCAAACCCTCGACAAACGTTGAAACCAACTCATTCTACCATCCCTGAACGTGCACATCTGATTGTCCCCTCATCTCGCTCCTCACTCTCCTCAGTCGTCCAGCGCCACAGGTGTAAAGGGCATGTAATCAACACACACACTGAGACATGACAAGCAGGCATGACAGGCAGACAGCTCTTGACGACGTCAGATGTGGTCAGACAATCTCCCAGCTCCCTGACCCCAACAATGCACACGCATCCTGCTCAAAGCGCCTGGTCGTAACCCGGAGGCATCACCATGGGTCCGGCCACCTCCCTCATCTTCTCTGCACCATACAGCTGCTGCACCAGGGCCAGCGCAAATTCAAACGCTGTCCCAGGGCCCCTGCAGATGCAGACGCAAAACACTGTGTTGCGCACTGCTTGTGGCCGGCAACGTCTGCCCAAACCCCACTGGCGATGTGCAGTGCAGTGCAGCGCCTGCTTTGTAGTTGTGGAGCGAGAGAGGGCTCACCTGCTGGTAATGAGCTTCCCATCCACCACCACCCGCTGCTCCACCGCTTCCTGGTTGGACAGCTTAGCGGCAAAGGCGGGGTGTGCCGTCGCTCGCTTGCCTGCCAGCAGACCTGCAGGGGGGGATGGTACGCAAGGCACAGGGTGAAGGTATCAAGGCAGTCTGGCAGCAAGCGCAAGCGCCAGGCACACCGCATGCAGACTGCAAGGCCTTGCCGCTCCTTCCCACCAGCCAGGTAGGGGCCAAGAGCACCTTGCGGTTCAAACGCGACAGCTGGTGTCGCGCAGATGGCGGCGTGCAGCTTGCCGGCCGCCTGCTGCTGGACCACCAGCTTGGTCAGAGGAGCAGAGTCCCTCAGCCGCTCTGCGCCCGGCATGCCACCAGGAAGCGCAATCAGGTCCCAGCTCTCAGACGTGCAGTGATCGATGCGCCTGTCTGCCACCAGCCTAACGCCGCGTGAGCAGGTCACCGTTAGTTCGTCTTCAACCGACGCCACAATAACGTCCGCTCCCGCGCGGCGCAAGACATCAATCACAATAACCTGAGTGCAGACAGGCAGAAAGGGTAAGCTGGTGGCGCAGCACACAGACGGCTGGGATTGCTGCCGTTTGCTGGGCGGTTGCCGCCGCCGCTCTCACCGCCTCCATCTCCTCGCTGCCGGTGCCGATCGGCACCAGCACTTTCGTTGTCGCTGCAGCCATCACAAGTGCGCCCCGGCTCGCCGAGCGAGCTGGGGTTCGAGGAACTCGAAGTGCCCTGACCCCTAGCCTGATGACCCGTGGGGATGCAACTGCAACGCTGATCATTGTTGAGCAGCAAGGCAGGAATCGCGAGTTGCATCACACTGTACCGCCACAAACCGACACCGACTGCAGACTGCAGCACTTTACAGTTGAGTGGTTGAGGAGCAGCATTGAAGTGAGAAGTACAAGGATCATGCTTCATAGCTAGTCATGGAAGGTTGGTTCGGGAAAACAGCAATGCAACGCCACAACAAATCAAGGTCAGGGGGTTCATCTCAGCAAAAGAACTAGGGCAACAAAATCACTTCTTGACGGTGCGCTTTGCCGTGGTGCTGGGCGCCTTGTTGCTGAGCACGCCTCCAACAGTGCTGGTCGCCGCCGCTACAGCAAGCAGCTCCGCGACCGCCACACCTCCTGCCTGCACCGCAGCCGAGGGCGCCGCGCTGGTGCCTGCCACCGCCGCTGCACCCGCTGCCGCAGCGCCAGCAGCTGCAGCACCGCCAGCCAGTACCGGCGCCACCAGTGCATTGGGATCTGCTGCTTCCTTCTTGAAGGTCAGCGCTGGTTTGGTGGCGGGGGGAGGGGCAGGGGCAGCGGGAACGGCCGGGACTGCCTGGCTGGCCTGGAAAGCCGCTGTGGCTGCAGCCGCGGCAGCAGCGGCGCTCGCTGCTTGGGCGGCCTGCTTGGCACCCTCGCCGACGCTGCTCTTCTTCTTTTGCACAGCAGCCTTGTTGACTGCGAGAGGCTTGGCCGCAGCAGGTTTGGGCACAGCGGGCTTGGCAGCAGCCTTACGAGCAGGCTTGGCTGCTGGAGTTGGCTTGACCGGGGCGAGCTTGGCGCCCGGGATGGGCTTTGGGTCCAGGGGAGTGACGCCGCTGGGTGCCTCACCCTGCACGCCCTTGCTGATGGCGCCGCCAGAGAGCTTGAAGGTGGTGCTGGGCTTGGCAGCGGGCTTTGCGGCAGGCTTGGCGGCAGGTTTCTTGGCAGTAGGCTTGGCGGCCGGCTTGGCTGCCGGCTTCTTGGCAGGCGCCTTCTTTGCCGGAGCGGCTTTGGTGGATGGCGCCACGAGCTTCTGCACCTGGTTGTATGCGGGCGGATCAATTTTCTGCGTGCTCCTCAGCACCTTGCTCGGCTTGGCAGCAAGCAGCTCGTCCAGCAGGGCTCCCTGGCTCCCGGCAGCGAGGGCAGGACCGACATTGCCAGCAAGGAAGACGGCGGCAAGGCACCCCGCTGCTGCAGTCTTCAGGCATGCGTCTTCGGCCCTGCAATGCATCAATAGCAAAGAGATCGATGGATGTCATTTCACCTCACCTCACCACCACCTGAGGAGTCGACCCCAGCAGTGAAGCAGACACCACCAAGCAGGCGTGTCAGCCGCCGCCGACTTCCGCCGCCACCGCTGCCGCCGCCGGCGCTACGCACGAGCAGCTATCGCTGTGCGGCTGCGGCGTGCACCCATCACCGCGCCTCTTTTGGATGGCCGCAGCACGGAGCCCGGATGCTGTGCGAGATTGGCGCAAGCTTCTGTTCCTGACCCCTGTAGCATCGCACCTAGAAGACGCATCTGAGCGCACAACCAGGTTGCGTCGGCCGCGCTTGCTTGCGAGCAGCGATGGAGTTTGTCCGATCGCAGATGGAGCGCGCGCAAGGGCTGCCAGCATCGTGGTGGATCGTGGGCACCTCGACTCGTCAAATTCAGTCAAAAGAACAAACGAAATCCCAGCTCATCCAATCTGACATGGCGCCGCCGAGTGGGGCGCAACTGCTGTGACAGCATCCATCACGTTTACGCCACGCCATTCCCAGAATCAAACCAAACTGTGAACGCCACGCACCCAGGCACACACTTTCATGCAGAGGTGAAGCCTGCTGCTAGCTAGCAAACTCCCCCGCATCGCCCGGGTAATGTGACAGCTGCCGAAGCTGTTCGTCATGCTGCACTTGAATGCCTTGAAGCTGCAGGTGCGAAGGACCGAGCAAGAATCGTGTTGAAGAGATGTTGTCTTGGATCAGTGCACGACAGCCAGCAGCGAAACAACAGCGCTGCAAGCCCCAAGCGCTGCATCGCACCGTGAGCAGGCTGGCCTCCAAGTGTTCTATCCGCTGCAGCAGGGTCCACATCGCTGGCGATGCGTCCTCAGGTGGCAAGTCAGCGGCCATGCTGCTTGGCTGCGGATGCGACTGCTGCTGCTGCGATTCCGGCGCGGCGTCATGTCCAACGGCGCGCATCTCTGCACTGCCCAGCGCATAGCTCGCACACTTGCTGCGCTCTAAACAAAACAGGTTGCGCACAAGGCTGAGCGATGGCGGCACTTCAGTGTACACCCGCCCCACTGAAGCGCCGCAGCCCTTGCAACACAACGATACATATGTGGTTTGGTCGCCGGGTGTGTGCGCAATTTGATCAACCTGTGCATCAGAAACACCTGCGTGCATGGGAAGTCAACGACGAAGATGGGTAGGAGGCTGACAGGATGGGCTTGGATCAAAGTAATGCGCACCTCTAACTGCGACGAACTGAGCGGCGTCTGGCCCTGGCGCCGTTAGCGTGCACACAAACTCATGGCTGTCGCTCAGGACCGTCTTACAACCGTAACACTGGAATACAAGCGCGTCTTGGCCGGGTGGCAGCGAGTTGCTGGTGATCGAGCCGGCCATCGTGCAGAGAGGGGTTTGCCCAATATCGCTGCGATCGCTCTGAGGGCTGTGCGATCAATCTTGGATGGATTGGGCGACAATGCGGCGCGTCAACCAACATTTTGTCGTCGTGGCCTGCTGCGTGGCTCGTCTTGAAAATCGAGGGTCTCCTGCAACCTTTACTTTCAATTGGGCCGAGTGGGGTCGGGCCGCTGTTCAAATCGCTGCTGTTTGGCGGCAGACCGGCACAGCGTCAGTATGGAGCTCAGCGTGCTGTCCCACGACCTCCACGCCCTGCCCCTGGGCACGCAGCTGGCGGGTGCAGCCCTGGTCCTCTTCCTCTCGATGCTGGCCCTTCGACTCTTCAGCAACGCCTGCCCGGGCAAGGCGCCGCCCGTGGAGGAGGGCATCCCGTTCGTGGGAGGCCTCATCAAATTCAGCAAGGTGCGCCGCAGGCTCCGCTACCCGCCCACACGTCGGTTGGCGCCTGTTGCATCCTGGCTGCCTGGCTTTGCTGTTGCTCAGCCGTGCCAGCAGTGCACAGTCGCAGCTGCAGCCGATCTTTTCGCCACTGCTATTGCCAGGGCCCGCTGCCTCTCATGACTGAGTTGTATGCCAAGCACGGCGAGGCGTTCACCGTCCCGCTGCTTCACAAGAAGATGACGTTCCTGATTGGCCCGCACGTGGCCCCACACTTTTACAATGCCACTGACGACAAGATGAGCCAGTCAGAGGTGGGTCTGGTCAGATTGGGGCACAGCAGTCTGCAGGCAATGCAGGCAATGCAGCCTATGCGGGCCCACTGGTGCACCTGCCAGTTGCGGTGCTTTGCTGCTGTTGCAATTGCTGCCGCTGCATGGTTGCCTCGGCTTCTGCTGCCCGCCTCTGTGCAACACTCCGCTCCATGCTGCCGATCCTCGCCTTGTTCTGCGCACCCTTGTCCCAGGTGTACGACTTCAACGTGCCCACCTTTGGACGGGGTGTGGTGTATGACGTGGATCAGCGTGTGCGGTCCGAGCAGTTCCGCTGGGTGGCCAACGCACTGCAGACCACAAAGCTGCGCTCGTACGTGCCGGCCTTCAAACTGGTGCGTCCTGCCGGCAGCAGCGCAAGTGTGGTGCGCATCTGCCGTCTGATCAAGCAGCAGTGCAGGCACATGCAGCTCTGGCCTAGAGCTCTGGCGTAGTTGTCTGCGTGAGTGCCTAGCCCAGCTGCCTGGCTCCGACCCGCGTGCCTGCATGTGTGGGTGCAGGAGGCGGAGGAGTACTTTTCCAAGTGGGAGGACGAGGGTGTGGTTGACTTCATGGCCGTGTTCTCTGAGCTCATCATCCTCACAGCCTCACGCACCCTGCTGGGTGAGCCGCTGCCTGGCAGCCTGGCCCAAGGAGCGGCTGTGTGCTGCTCGGACCGCCTTGATTGGTGCTGTCTTTGCTTTGCCCAGCCAGCACACTCGCACGCTGGCTCTCCTGCTCGACGTCTGATTGTGTGTATATAGTCAGCCTTCTTCACATGCCACATGCCCATGTCCAGCTGCACTCGCACACACGCTCACTCCGCACCCTCCCGGCTGCAGGCCGTGAGATCCGCGAGAGCATGTTCCGGGAGGTGGCGGACCTGTATCACGACCTGGATGACGGCATGCGCCCCATCTCAGTCATCTTCCCCTACCTGCCCACAGCCTTCCACCGTAAGCGCGACGCGGCCTGCGCCGCCCTGCACGCCATCTTCAAAAAGGTCATCACCTCGCGGCGGGCCTCAGCTGCCAAGGAAGACGACATACTGCAGGTGGGTGGGTGGGGGGGCAAGGCAGCAGGTGCTGAGCATGCTGCCTGCAAGCAAGCGACGGCGTGAGCACGTCTGCAGCATGCAGCAGATGTTGCAGGAGCACGTCGCAAGTGTGGCAGCATGGCGGGCTCGACGACACGTGGCCCCTTGCTCGCCTGCCACCCTTGATGGATTGCGACCTGTGCCTGTCCCATGGCCTCCCATCCATGTGCATCACGCTGCCTCCCTCCCCCCATCCTCCTCCAGGTCCTGATCGACAGCCGCTACCGCAACGTGTACGGCGGTCGGGCCACCACCGACAATGAGATTGCGGGCCTGCTGATCGCGTTGCTGTTTGCGGGCCAGCACACCTCCTCGGTCACCTCCTCCTGGACTGGCTACCGCATGCTGGCCAACCCGCAGTGGTGGAAGGCAAGCTGGCCCACGCCTGCCCGCGATTCCTGCCTGCAAACTTGTCAGTACATCTGCCCTGGCTCCCCTGCACCCCAGCCCCCCAGGCAGCCCCTGCACCTTCCCACTTACCGCCTGCTTCCCTTTCTGACTCCCTTCAATCCCATTCACATTCACACTCACATCCTGGCTCTCACCCATCCCTCGCTCGCTCCCCTCCTGCCCGCTTGCAGGCGGCCCAGGAGGAGCAGCGGCATGTGATGGCGGCTCACGGCGACGCCCTTGACATGGATGTGTTGAACGGCATGAACACGCTGCACCTCAACATCCAGGAGGCCCTGCGCATGAACCCGCCGCTCATCATGGTCATGCGCCTCGCAAAGGAGGCCTTCCCCGTCACCACCTCCACGGGGAAGACCTTTGTGGTGCCAAAGGTGGGGCGGTGGGGGCAGGTGGTGCTGCTGGGGCAGCTGTGGGTTGGGTTGGGTTGCTGGCAGTGAAGCACAGCCAATGCAGCAGCTGCCGTCAAGCTGCTGCTCAGTGACACGGCTTTGGCTGATCCCGTGCCTCCTGCCGTCCCTCTGCTTGCTCACTCGTGCAGGGCCACATTGTTGCTGCCAGCCCCACCTTTGCCCACCGCCTGCCGCACATCTTCAAGGAGCCGGACGAGTACCAGCCCGACCGCTACCTGCCGCCTCGAGAGGAAGACAAACCCGTCAAGCTGTCGTATGTCGGCTTCGGTGGCGGCCGCCACGCGTGCATGGTGCGCGCGCCTGCCTCACAGCCAGCGCACATGTGCTGAGACAGTGGCGGCTGACCAAACACGCAGAGGGAGCACCTTGCATGTGCAGCATCGTGATGATGGTGAATGGGAACACCAAAAGCTATGCAGCGGTACCAGTGTCAACCCTGTCTTATTTGTGCTGCTGTTGTCGTGCTGCAGGGCCAGAACTTTGCTTACCTGCAGATCAAGACGCTGTGGAGCGTGATGCTGCGCAACTTTGACTTTGAGCTGCTGGACCCGGTGCCTGAGCCAGACTACACGTCAATGGTCATTGGTCCAAAGGCGTGCAGGGTGCGGTACCGCCGCAAGAAGCTGGTGGCGTGAGAGCGGCGGCCAAGGTTGCGCCCTCCCCTTCTTCCTGCAGCCATCTGTCTCCATGCTTTGTGACCCTGTGCGTGTGCAGCGATGCAACTGACGCCATGCTGCACTTCTCGCATGAATCCCTCGTCCTTCAACCACGGCTTGGTTCCTCAAGTACCCGCCCGATCTCCTTGTCCTGCTGCTGCTCGTTGCTGCCGCTCCCCGCTATGTCTCCTGCTCCTTTGTCTGCACTTCACGATTCTTTTTTATTTGCCAAGTTGCTGAGCGCTGCTTGTAACATTGGAGAGCAAGGAAGTGTTCAGGACAGGTCAAAACGACAAAATTGGCACAATACCGATGGCTGCGGAGCAAGGGCAACGGCATCAACCAAACAGATTCTTGCACTGCTTGCTTGCAAACGTGGCCAGCGACAGTTGCCGCCAGCGATGCGTCACCAGGTCAAGCTGCCACGCGTCGTTCAGGGCGCATCCACCACCTGTCTCACCGCCAAAAACGAGCAGGCGGTCGTGCGCACCATCCCCAGCTGGCGTGTACTGCGTCGATGCAAACAGGAACCTTGGCAGTGGGCTGAGGCCCCTCACAGGCAGCATGCTCCAAGTGCGGGAGCGCAGGTCAAACAGCCAGCGGTCGCCGAGGGGCCGGCTGGCCTCATACAGCGTCCCGTAGCGCCCACCAAACACCAGCACCTTGCCGTTGTATGCTGCGGCTGCATGCAGGTCCCGAGGCGCGGGCTGCGCCGAAGTGGCCGGCACGACGGGCTGCCAGCGCAGGTCAGCCAGGCTGAACAGCCACACATCCGAAAAGCTGCCATACACCTCGGAACGTCCGCCGTGGACGAGCATGGCGCTGTCGTTCAGCATGACTGCTGCATGCCCGCTGCGCGGCAGCGGTGCGGGGCCTGCAGCAGCGGTGGCAGAAGTAGCGTGCAGGCGGCGAACGAGCTCAGCAGGGTTGACTGTTGGCTGTCAGTGTGTGCGTGTGTAGCTACAGCCCCTTCAGATGCATCTGCCTGCAATACTTGCAAGCCGCTAGCAGTATCCTGCACCCACCTTGACCAGTACCGGTCTGCGGGTCATGCAGCAGTGACCAGGTGATGTTGGGCCAGCTGACCGTGCCTTTCCACACATCGCTCAGCAGCACGCCATCGCCCCTGTGCCCCCCAAACAGCAGCACACAAGCCTGCCCCTGGTCATCCTGCACGAGGCGCAGCAGCAGGCACACATGTCCAAGCGGCTGCTGTGGAGCCCACACGCAGCATCATAGGCTGCACGATTGCTGCCTCAGACAAACACTACAAGGTAGCCATCCGCAGCCCGGTTCCAAGCCCTGGCCTGCCGATCCACCCACCGTGAAGCTGACAAGTGTGTGCGAGTGGCGGGCGCAAGGCGCTGCCACGCGCGCCCCCTCTTCAGTGCTGCTGCTGCTGCTGCTGCTGCTGCTGCTGCTGGCACTACGGTTGCCGCCGCTGCCGGTGTAGGCTGCCAGGCTCCAGCGCAGGTGGCCGAAGTCGAGCAGCCAGGTGTCACTCATAAACACAGTGTCACCGGGCTCGTCTGGGGCATCACCGCCATGCACCACCATGCCCCTGGTGCCCAGGGTGGTCACTGCCGCCTTCCAGCGCCCGTGGGGCAGGGGCAGGGGCGGCTTGGGAGCGGGGCGCCAAAGGGGAGCACTTGCGGATGCTGGCCCCTGCTGCTGCCGTTGCTGTGGTGGCTGCCTCTGCTGCTTCTTGCCCTGATCTGCCTCCGACTTTACTTTCCGCCACGAGTAGTCTATCAGGCTGCGGTCAGGGAATGGGTGGCAGTGCAGGATGTGTGCGGCGTGGAGCGTGCAAGATGCAGCGGCGCTTATGGGTCCGAGCTGCATAGCCCCCCTTGCCCTGGGAGCTCAATGCATGCCACTCCACCAGCCACTCCCAACCTTCCTCTCCAGCCCCCAGCACCACCGGCTGCCGGCTGCGCCCCCAGACAGGCACCCACCTGAGGACGTGCAGCCAGTCGTGATACACAGTGCCACCCTGGCCCCTCCCGCTCCACACAACTATGTCCTGGCTGATGTTGGCGCCTGCGGGCGCGACGGCGATGGCAGCTGCCCTGCGGCACCGGGGCGTCCCACCGCCAAAGGGCGCTGGGACTGCGACCAGCACGATAGCGACGGTGGCTAGCATGCCAATCATCAGGGTGGCTGCAAAGCCCGTGCCTGCCTTTTCACACAGAGTCAGCTGATGTGTTTCGGTGGTGGCACATTCGTCATGCAGGTTGGACAGGCTGCCCCGTCGAGACAGCAGGCTGCGCTCCGCCTCCAGCTGGCTTGCCTCAGCTTCCACCCCGCTCGGTGCAAGCAGATCATGCCGCGGCGGTGCTTCGACACTTGGCTCCACACCCAGCAACGGCCTGCAAGGAGCCGGCGGCGGCGGCTGCGGATGTTGCGGCGGCAGGCATTGCTGAGCCAGGGCATCGGTTGCAGGTGCACGACCGCTGCATCGATCACCCTGTGTCGGTCGATAGCAAGCAAATGGAGCAGGAAGGCTGCTAAGGCCTCGCTTACATGTGATCGTCGTCCTGATCGCTGGCAGCCATCCTGGCGTGTGTCGGAAGCCGTGCTGCATCCCGAAACACATGGCATCAATTTCCTGCAGGACGAAACTGTACTTCATATGCAAAATAGAGGTTCTGCAGTGCCGATCAGGCCATCAAAGCTTGCACATTGTTTCCCGTAGCCCAAGGACTGCAATTGGCCCTCGACAGTCGTCATCGTGAAACGCAGCGCCTCTTGCGGCTCGGCACAGCGCCAGGAGTGGGCGCAGGGTGCCAGCAGCGGCGATGGCTCTGTTGCTGAGGAGCCTGAACCCCGCCATCAGTCAATACAAGGACAGGAGGTTTGGCGGCAACCAGCAGGAGTTTGAGGAATGCCTGCACAGCTCGACGACGGTTTACGTTGGCAACTTGTCGTTCTTCACCACCGAAGACCAAATTTTCGAGGCAAGCGGCGGCGGCGGCGGCTCTGCTGCGGCTCTTATTTCTCTTGCCGTGAAGCTTCCCTGTCGCCTCAATCCACAACACCCTGCGGCTCTACGCTGCTGAGAATGGATGTGTGCCGCCTCCTGCATGCCCCATTGTGGTGTGCAGGTGTTTAGCAAGGTGGGCGATGTGAAGCGCATCGTGATGGGCCTGGACAAGCACAAGTCCACCCCCTGCGGCTTCTGCTTTGTTGTGTACTACACCCGGGAGGACACAGAGGACTGCGTGAAGTACATCAACGGCACAATGCTGGATGACCGCCCCATTCGAGTCGACTTTGACTGGGGGTTTGTAGAAGGGCGGCAGTTTGGGCGGGGGCGCTCTGGAGGCCAGGTGTGTGCGCAGGACGGGTGGCTGGCTGCCAGGGTGAACCCTTTCCACTGCTGTGTTACAATGGACAGGCCACACACTGTGCCTGAGTGCATTGTGCACTTGGGGCCTGGGTGCACTGCCCTGCCTCATACCCCACCCCAGTCAGTCGTGCCTGCCCCTCACTCCTCCACTGTCTGCACCCTACTACTTGCGCCCCCCCACCGCAGGTGCGTGATGAGTATCGAATGGACTTTGACACCGGGCGCGGCGGCTACGGCTCCATCCTGCAAAAGGAGATGGAGGTGCGGCAGCAGCTGATGAGCACCATGGCTGATGAGATGAGCTACGGTGCAATGGGCGGCTACATGGGCGCGGATGACGGCGGCGAGATGGAGGGAGGGCCGCAGCGGCAAGACGAGGACATGGATGCTGGTGGCGGGGGTGGCGGCGGTGACAACCCCACACGCTTCCGAGGGGACTCAGATGATGAGCGATAGCAGCGGGGGGGAGCACCCTGCCACCCTCTGTGCGGCGCCACCCTTGCTCCCGCCTCCTGCGTCTTGCCTTTCACCGCCTTGCCGTGCCTGTTCCCCTCTGCCCCTGTCCCTGTGGTGTGATCTGCCCTTGCTGCCCCTCTCCCCGCTCTGCCTCTCCCTGCTCTTTCATTGCTGCTACAATGTTTGTTGCTGCGCTGCTCATCTGCAAGTTCATTCCAGCTGCTTCTGCTCAGCCTGCATGTTACAGTGGAGTACCGACGGCAGTTTGTACTGCTGCTGCGACACGCTCGCTACTAGCTTTTCTTGATGCGAAAGAGAGAGGCAGTGCTGTGGGAGGAGCAGTGCCAGAAAGGAACAACAAGGGAAGGGAAGATGGAATGGAAGAGGACGGGAGGGTGACGCCTGCACCATTGCTCCTCAGCTGGCTGGCGGCCGTCCGCCGGGTCACTTTGCGCATGATAGCAGCTTGCGCAGCAGGCCAGCTGTGCAACGGCGGTGTGTGTGTGTGTGTGTCTCTGTAGCACAGCTGCCAGCAGGTGCCTCACACCAGCTTGGGCTTCAGCCCCGACAGGTTGGGGGTGATCTCAGAGAGGTCCTCGGTGCGCGCCTTGTTCATGTCATCCAGCACCTGGAGGGGAGGGAGGGAGAGATGCAGGGGGGGGTGGTCAAGGTGCTTGGTGGCAGACAGGGCAGGCGGGTGGTCAAAACACCCAGCACCAGCAGCCGCGATTGCCCAAAAACGCGGACCAACCGTCTCCTGCGGCTGCAGCACCCACAAACAGGGTGCAGTCACCCCCCTGTCCTCCACGCCCAGCTGAAGAGGTGCCACACGGCACAGCACCCAAAACGGGTGTGCGACTGCGTGGCATGTGCTGCCTCACCGTGGTGCGCAGCTGGTTGATGTGTTGCTTGTACATGTCAAAGATTGCCTCCTCCCTGACCTTGCCCTTGTCGGCCAGACCGTACTTCTTCTCAATCTCTGCCAGCTTGGAGGTCAGCAGCTGCAGGCGGGGAGAGAAAGGACAGTGCAAGAAGTGAGCTGTCACTGTGCTGGCTTCAGGAGCAGTTGGTCAAGGGGCAGTCTGACAGGCCATCAGCTCAGCACCAGCACTGTGCATTACAGCCGCCAGCACTCCAATCCCCCCCTCAACAAATACTGAAATCTCGATCGAATTTCCCTGCCACCTCACTCAACATACCTGCCATCCCTTCTCGTTGTTGCCGTTGAGGTCGCCGCCGCTGGCCTTCTCTGCCGCGTCCAGCGCCGCCATGACCTCCGCCTTGGCTGCCGCCATGCTGTCACCCAGCTTCATGCCCTCCAGCGCCTCCGACACAAACTGGCGCACGTCATACCCAGAGCATGCAAACTTGTAGTCCAGCTCCGCGCTGATGACCTGCAGCAGGGTCCAGGCAGGGAGCGGGAGCAGGAGGTGCAATGCTTAGCAACAAGCAGGTGACAACCCCAGGTGCTGCTCTCAAACCCAGCTGAGCCATGACCATGACGCAGGGCAGGGCCAGAACTAAAAACCATGAAGCAACACTGCAGCAAGGGCAGCATCGGGGGCTCACGTCCTCGACATCAGGGATGCCAATCTGCTTTTTCAGAGCCTCCACGTTAGCCGCGTACTTCTTGATTGCCGCATCATCGCCAGTGAGTGGCAAGTTGATGTTCTGGCATCGGACAGGGCAGGGGAGGGTTCGATGAGATAGAAGAATAGCTGACAACAGTTCGGACAGATGCGTTGAGCAACGATAGCAACGATAGCTAGTAGCAGGCTAAACATCATGAAAGAAGAGTATGACGAGCCTCCCCGTCCTGTGCATACCTGCAGGCCTGCCATCAGCTGCTGATACTGCTGCTGCGACTGGCGGAAGGTGGACAGGACGACGTCATCATCTGCACCACAGCAATGTAGATGCAGCAAGCAGGCAGCATGTGAGCTCTCCGCAGCAGCCGACCGACTCTGTGTTTGCTGCGGAGGGGCGGAGGGCGGTGGCTTACCTTGTGCAGGTGGCGCCGCTGCAGGGGCCGCGAATTGCCTAAACTGCTCTGACTGTGACAGCGCCCGTGCGCTGGCAGGGGCCTGCGTTGGGAGAGCGCACAGCGAGAGTTGGCACAGGGTGCAGTGAATCCCTCATCCTGCACCACCAGGTACCCGATGCGATGTACGCACCAGGCGCTTGGCTCCCGTGCGTCCCAACTGCGCTAGGAGCGACATCTCAAGTGTGGCTGCACCCCCGCGCTCTCTGGCACCGAACTAAGCTGGTGTGATGGCCAGGAGCGCAATGATAGCGAGCAGAGGTCGCAAAACGGCCGTTTCCGCGCGAAATTGCGCGCCAGCCGAACAAGAAAACACAGGCAAATGCCACTGGTGAGGCGACTCTTCGAGCCCTGTTTGATCCCAACAAGCCATCCCACACGCCCCCGAATCAGGAAGGACAGCAGAGACACTGATCGGGCCCCCACTCGACGATCACCGACTCGCCCTGACCCACTGCTTGCCCTGATCGACACTGGCAGCCATGGAGGCCGCAACAGCGGCGGCAGCGGCGGGCAAGAAGGTGGCTGTGGACAAGGTGGTGGTGCACCCGCTCGTGCTGCTCTCTGTGGTGGACCACTACAACCGGGTGGCCAAGGACTCCAAGAAACGAGTCGTGGGGGTGATCCTGGGCGAGAGCTACAAGGGCAGGATTGACGCCACCAACTCCTTTGCGGGTGCGGCGGGCAGCGGGCGGTTGCTTCAATTTAAAGTGCTTCTGACATCTCGCATGCATGCCTGCCTGGCCAATCTCACTCATGCCTGGCGAAAGTGTGGCAGGGATGCATCGCTGTTGAGCTACCGCCCATCAAGCCAATGCCCCCGTAATTCCGCATGCTCTCACCTCCGATCTGCTCTCACTGCTGTCGTCTCCCGGCAGTGCCCTTTGAGGAGGATGACAAGGACTCCTCCATCTGGTTCCTGGACCACAGCTACATGGAGGCAATGTGCCGCATGTTCAAGAAGGTCAACGGTGAGCAGCGGGGGGCGCAGGAAGCGAGGCAGGCATGGCGAGCCCGTCGGCAGCATCGACAGCGAGGCAGGCAGGCTGTGCTGTGGCAGGTGCCTGGCTGTGTCCATGTCATTCGTTTGTTGTACTTTGAGGCTTGCCCTCGTTCTGTGCCTTCACCCCACTGCTGGATGTGGTTCCCTGCCAAGTGCAGCTCGTGAACGGGTGGTGGGCTGGTATCACACCGGGCCCCGCCTGCGTGAGGCAGACATCGACATCAACCAGCTGATGGCCCGCTACTGCGACAACCCGCTGCTGCTCATCTGCGAGGTTCAGGTGGGGCGGTGGCGGTGGACCGCTGCAGAAGCAAGGGTAGGGGGGGGGGGGCAGCCAGGAGTGGCTGCGCGGCCGTGCTGAAGCAACAGGGATGTGAGGGCCAGGCACCCGTGCTGCATAGGCAAGGCACTGGGCCATGTGTGTGTCACCCAGTGCACCCGCTTCTCCCTGCCCCTCCCCTGCATCAGCCCAAGGACATGGGCCTGCCTGTGCACGCCTACCTGGCTCGGGACGAGGTGCGGGAGGACGGCACGGAGCGCAGCAAGAAGGTGTTTGTCAACCTGCCCACTGAGGTGGGGGCCACTGAGGCGGAGGAGATCGGGGTGGAGCACCTGCTGCGTGATGTCAAGGATGCAGCCGTGTCAACACTCTCAAGCGAGGTGAGGCAGCAGCAGCTGGAGTGTGGCTGGGTGTGAACCCTGCCGCGGCGGTGGCTCGAAAGTGGCAGTACCAGTGCTGATCGTTGCATGCAGGCCTCTTGCTGCGGGCAGGAGCGGTAGCGCACCTGCCTGCGTAGGCGATGGCGTCAGCAATGCACAAGGATGTGCTGCCCTCATGCCTCATAGCCTTCCGCTTCCCTGCCTCCTGCTCTCCCGCCTATTCTTTCCCCCGCTGCACCAGGTTGGCGACATGGTGACTGGGCTGAGGGGCCTCAAGTCGCGGCTGCTGGAGATGAGGGAGTACCTGGAGGCGGTGGCGGCGGGGCGCCTGCCTGTCAACCACGACATCATGCGAAACATGCAGGTGTGTGTGTGGTGTGTGGTGGTGGCTGGGGGTTGGGGGCAGGCTCCTGCTTTTAATTTCTTGCGCTACTCAAGCTTTCTGCGTTGCGTGCCATGAGTTAAAGGAGTGTTTTTGCCAAAACATTTGGCAGCCGTGACTTGGAGAGGCGGGCATCCACCCGTTGCTGTGACTGACCTGTTGCTGCCCACGACTGCCCGCAGGACATCTTCAACCTGCTGCCCAACCTGAATGTGGCGGAGCTGTCCCGCTCTTTTGCTGTTGAGAGCAATGACATGATGCTGACGCTGTACCTCGCGTCCCTCATTCGCGGCATCACAGCAATGCACGACTTGATAGACAACAAAGCAGCGCGGATGGCGGTGGAGCGTGAGCAGGTGAGGGCAGGCGCAGCGGGCATTTGGTTGGCGTATTGAATTGATGTGGGTGATGGCCATGCAGCAGCCTTGCTGGTGTGTCCCACATGCCTGTCTGCCTGCACCCGTCCCATGCTGCAGCAAGCCAAGGAGGATGGGGAGAAGAAGGAGGGCGGCAAAAAGGCGGCAGAGGGCGACGCAGCAGTGGATGGCAAGGAAAATGCAGAGGAATCGCAGGCAGAGGAGGGCAAGAAGTAGGGTGCATTGCTCACGACATACCACCGCAATGCTCGATTTCCCTGCAATGTCAATGTCCGTACCATCCCGTAACTTGGCATCCCGCATGTACCGCTGACGCTGAGTATGTGTAGCCTTGTGAGTCCCTCTTCCTTTGGTAGCAAACATGACGCTCTTTCAAGTCGGGTTTTTGGCCAACGAGCCGCTGGGAGGCAGCGAGCCGAACAACTCCCATGAGCTCGCTTCGGCGCAGCCTGTTCCTGTGTCGGGGCCTGTGCAGCTGAGCAAGCCATGCGCAGGAGGCTGGGGATTCGCACTTGCAATCGCCGCTGGCGCTGATCAAGTTTTCAGTTGGGGCGTGAACAGTGCAACCATCCTGGCCAAGGCTGTGAGTAGCTGCAGAATGCAGCAAGATATACGCCCTGATCAGGGTCTGCCCTCCCAAAAATAACCAAAACTAGGCGGCGGGAAATTGGCGGGAACAGCATGCAAGCCGGGTGTTTTGTTGCAGGGAGGCAACGAGGATGGTGCCGACCCCGCCACGCTGGACGAGGTGGCTTCCGGCGTCACCGCAGCAGCTGCGGGCTTTGATCATGGCCTGCTGGTTGTTGACGGCAAGGTGCTGGCGTTTGGGCCAGCTTTCCGCCCAGCAGGCACTGCCCCTGGCCTTTACCTCATGCCTATGGCCTTCAAAGTGGCGGTGGCGCAGGTGGCAGCAGGTAAGGATGACAGGGTGTGGTGTTCCAACCTTCGCGCCCAACGTAGAGATGTTGCATGTTCCTGGCAACAGTGGCTGTGCCTGTGTCAGCACACACACCGTCCCCCCTGCCGCCACTGCGCCCCCTGCCCGCTGCTGCAGGCGAGCACCACAGCCTGGCGCTGGCCGTCAGCGGCGACGTGTTTGCCTGGGGCAGCAACGCAGAGGGCCAATTGGGCAACGGCACCACCACGGCCTCAGATGCTCCCCTGCTGGTGGCAGGACCCTCTTTGGGCCCCAGCGACTCCGAACTGCTGCAGCCCCTCACCTCGGTGGCCTGCGGCGCACGGCACAGCCTGGCCATCAACGCCCAGGGGCAGTGCCTGGCCTGGGGCTGGAGCCTGCACGGCCAGTGCGGCACCGGCAAGGCAGCGCCCAGTGTGGCGACACCAGCAGTGGTGCAGGGCCTGGGGCCCCTGAAGTGCACCGCCGTGGCTGGCGGCATGGCTCACAGCCTGGTGTGCACAGACCAAGGGGATGTGTATGCTTGGGGCCTCAACGGCGATGGCCAGCTGGGTGACGGCAGCGATGTGTCGGCCCTAAAGGTCAGTGGTGGGTGGGCTTCTGCTTGCCGGCAGGTGTACATATGCCACCTGCCGCTTGATCCATCATTGCTGGCTGACACCTACACTGGCCCTGACCCACAACACCCTCATAACGCCCCCAAACACCGCGTCCACCCCTTTGTGTCTGTGGTGCAGCCTCAGCTGCTGGAGGATGCAGCTCTGGCCAGCGAGAGCGTGGTCAAGGTTGCTGCCGGCTCTCGCCACAGCCTGCTGCTGTGCGCCAGCGGCAAGGCTTACGCCTGCGGCTGGGGCTCCTTTGGACAGCTGGGCACAGGGCGCTTTGCCAGCTCACGCACCCCAGCAGCAGTGGCTGTGCCTGCGGGGGCCAAGGTGGTGGATGTAGCGGCCGGCTGGTGGCACAGCCTCATCGTCACAGAGTGAAGTGGGGGTGTGGTTAGACAGTGTGAACCGTGATCGGTGCAGGTGTGAGCACCTTACAACCACGGTTTCTGATGTATTAATGCTATTTGGCAGTGCTGCATACAACCAAGGGAGGCATGAAAGGGCACAGCAGCAGCAACAAAAGACCGGCGTGGTTCAAGGTCAAAGGGTCACAACTGCCAGGTTCAACAGGTGGACTGGCAGTAACAGGTGCAGGCCCAAGCGTTTGCTGCAATGGTTGAGCAGACCTCTGCCCATGCATGCCAGGGCGCCTCACAGCCCGGCGCTGCCTGCCGCCTGCTCATCACCGCCCAGGCGGATGTACGCGGATGCGCGGTACACGCTGGCGGCGGGTTGGTGGCTGGCGCCGTCGCTGGGCAGGTTGTAGTAGCTCCTCAGCACTTGCAGCACACCAGCGTTGTCTTGAGCCACGATGAGGTCCCTGAGCTCTGGTGCACCCACGGTGCCGTTGGCGTCACAGGCTCGCAGGAACTGTGGGTGGTGGGTGAAGGCAGAGGGGCATGGGATTCGTGTTGTACCGGCACGATGTGGGAACATGCAGCCGGGAGGAGCGCGGCGCTGAACCGGAAAGAAGCCAGCAGCCAGCCGCAGCAGCTCCTCAGTTGTATCAAGTCATCACCTCCCCTCCCTGCTGCATTCACCGCTGGCTTGCCTCACCCTGCACCCCACCTCCGCCCACACCTGCAGCAGTCCCGAGTAGAATCCGTCATAGTCGATGAGCACCACAGGCACGGGGTGGCTGCTCCCCAGTTTCTTGAGTTGCACGAGAGTTAGGATCTCAAACAGCTCGTCCTGCAAACCGCAAGGGGGTTGAGGGGTGGGGGCCGGGAAGTGAGGAGAAGTGAGCAGTGAAGAGAAGGAGGGGAGGCAGAGTGGAGGGCACGCCTTGCCATGCACCGCGTGCATGGTGGTTTCAATCAACTGCATGGAGACCGGCCCCGTGCCGTCTGGCTTGTAGCCCGTGTTGGGATGCAAAACTGGAACACGGCAGGGTTCACATGCAGTGGAAGAGAAGTTGGCTCCATTCGGTCAAGCCAGCTGATGTGGGAATCTAATACGCCGTTCGACCCCTTTTTCCCACGATGGGTTCAAGGAATGAGCTGGCCTCCATGCCCCCCAGGCACCACCCTGTACACAACTGGCCACCACCCACGCACCCACGCACCACCCACCCACCATTGTGCCCAGCCCCCCAGGCAAGAAGAGGTAGGCGGTGTGGTCGCTCTCCTTCATCCTCACACCTGCACAGCCGCGCAGGCCGGAACACGTGTCGCAGCAGGAGCAGCAGGCAGGGGAGGCAGCGGGACCTTGACTCCCTCCCTGCCACATGCACGTGTGCATTCGTAAACATGCTCCAAGCAGCCATTCACCCGCACCAACAGCAGTACAGCATAGCCGCCATACAGCCATAGCAGCACCCACCCGAGTCCACCAAGGCCACTTTGCGCGAGGACAGGTAGCGGCAAAACACCTGGCTGTCAGCGGGGAGGTACGAGGCGGTACGCACGGTAGTGCCCGCCTCCCTCTGGATGCGGATGCCGCCCACCGGCTTGCCCACACTGCGGTGGGTGGGTGGGGAAGCAGAGACTTTTAAGGGACGCAGGAGGGTGTGAGCAGCCAGCCAAAAGCATCAATACCGCTGCACCGCTTGCCCTGCTGCTAGTTACCCACACAGGCTCGTACAGCCAGACACCAAGCATGATGACTGGAGTGTACACGCACTTGACACCGTAGCCAGCCAGCACAGTACAGCATGGTCAGCACAGCACAGCACGGCACAGCACAGCACAGCACAGCCAGCACCTGAGAGCGCCGATGGTGGCTGCCTCCATCATGCCCGGGCCGCCTCCAGACCATGTGGTGCAGCCCAGCAGCTGCGCCACGTCGCGCCCCAGCTGCACCGCTCGGTCCCAGTGGGGCGAGTCCTGCTTGAGGCGCGCCGAGCCGTAGTAGACCACTCCCCTGCCCTTGCGTTCAATCAACGAGTAGCAGGCCAGCATTTCTCGCTGGACCGCCGCCGCACTGTCGCGCACCACCTCCCCCGCCAGCCTTCCGTGCATCCTTTGGTGCAGCCACGACCACTGATCCCTCCCCATCTCAGCCCCCAGCGTCTGCACCACCGCGCCGCCAGCTATACAGCCAAGCTCGCCACAGCGGCGCGCCGGGTAGCCCTTGAGCAGGCCGTACAGGAATCCGGCGGCAAACAGGTCTCCGGCACCTGTGGTGTCAGTCACCTGTGTTGGTAGGCAGGGAGGGAGGGGCGGGGCGGGTGTGGGTGGGCCCCTCAGGTGTGGCCAGGCTGCTGTGCACACACAGACAGGCAGGGACACGGTACCACCTTCGACACCTCCATCTGCCCCATCTCTCCCCGTCCCACCTTGACGCCTGAGCAGGCAGGCAGGCCAATGACTTCCTCACTGCCTCGCTCCTTGATGAGGCAGCCCTGCAGGCGGGGAGCAGAGCAGCAGGGGGATGCCCACACAATGACACAAAGGTGCAGACGCACACTGAGGCACAGCACGCGCCGCACGCAGGTGTCCAGCTGGCAAGGAGTGAGCAGAAGCATTTGCAGCAGCCGACCGCACTGCACACACAGCCTGGGCCTGTCCTCACCTTTTCCCCCAGCGTGACCACCGCCAGCCGCTTGCAGTGCTGAGCGAGGTACTCTATGGCAGCTTCGGGGCAGCTGCCCGCACCCCCTGCCACCTCAGCTGCCTCGTCCTCGTTGCAGAAGCAGACGTCGATGGCGCCGCGCTCCAGCAAGGCAGTGATGGCGGGGTGGAAGCTGCACACCAGCCATGGGAATGACGAAGAAGCGCTTCAGTGTGGCGATGCCGTCACAGCAGCTGTCGTGGCTGGGAGGTGGAGGTGAGCACCACGTCTGCCAGCAGGCACGGTGTGTCATGGCTTGCAAAAGCTGCCTTGCATTGTGCTTCTCCCCACCACACCACCACTCGCCTGCGCACCACCTCAAAGGAAGCCAGGTCCATGGCAACGCTGCAGCCCGCCGCACCAGCCAAGTCCAGGGCTCGCTCCAGCAGGTTGGGGGTGTACAGGCAGTCTGTGTGGTGGTGGTGGTGGTGGGGGGGGGGGGGGTGCATGGAGGATGTGAGCAGCTGTGCTGAGGTCCAGCACCCCCCACAGGAGCAGGGTCGCACAACACAGAGGAGCTGCAAGCAAGATGGCCGCCACGAGGCTGAGGGGTGCCGCGTTGGTGCCATTGCATGCCTCGCCCCAACAGCGCCTCTGAGAGTTTGATGTGGTGTGAGCCTCACATGCGCTGAGGAACACCCAGGGCACCCCCCTGAAGTCGTCTGCTCGCAGCTCGTCTGGGTTTATGCGGGGGCAGCCACTGAGGCAGGTGCGCATGGTGCGCTGCCCGCCACAGCTGAGGATACAGGAGCGGCCTGTGGGGCCCTGCTTGACCAAGACGCCGCTCACATCCACACCCGCCCGCTTCATGCTGCTGCTGAATAGTGTTCCCCACTGCAACACACACATGCAGGGTTGCAGGGAAGAGGGGCCAGGCTCCGAGTGGAGGGGATGAGGCAAGAAAAGAGCGGGGCAAAAAACTGTTGCGCACTCCTTCCTGACTGTGTGCACCTGCCCCCGCATGCTGTGACCGCACCTCATCAAAGCCCCTGCATCCCAACAGCTTGGTGTGCACCCCCAGGCCCGCCAAGCCACGAGTGGTGTTTGCCGCGCTTCCCCCAGCCTGCATCATGCAGGGAGGCAGCAGCATCACAGCATCTCCGTGCCTGCAGACTGCGCTGCAGCCATCACAGCAACAATCTGCGCCTGTTGCATCGCGCCCTCTGCCACTCACCTTGCTAAAGTACTCGCCCACAGAAGTCAGCGTCCGTTGCACCTCTGCCAACTCAACACGGTGCGATCCACCCAGTTCGTCAGGCACTAAGCTGCGAAGGGCTTCCTCATCCAATACGCAGACGTGGTCAACTATGGCTACCGGCTGCAGGGAGACGATTTGAACCTGAGCAGCCTCTGTGTTTTGTTGGCTAGCCAGGGCATCGTGAGCAACTTCAGCCAGCGGTGGCGCGACGGCGGCAGCGACCGCATCCTGCGGCAGCGACAGAGCGCACCGATCGACACTGATCTTTATCAAGCTTTATCAGGGCACGCCAGGGCGTATGAAGTTGCTGCCGCAAGTTTCTGCCGAAACCAGCTGTCGACAAAACCAGGCAAAGCGCCAAGATTGAAAACAGACAGATCGGGCGGGTCGCAACCGCGACGCAAAGCCGCACCTGAAAGCCATCGTCGGCCATTTCCGTTTCGTAAGAAGAACAGCTTTGTTGGGCTTTGAATGGCTGAACGATAGGGAGGAATCACGAGATGACCACTTTGCTATCGATGAGCGAAAGCATGGCCCGGGATGCGGGGCGCCGGCGCCAAACCGCACCCAATGTGCTGTGGCCAGCATTGCATGCGGCACCGCCCCACATTGAACAGACTTGTTGAGCAAGACGCTTACACATCACATCAGGCTTGCTAAACCTCAAACACATGCCCCTTGCAGCACGCCACTTGATGTGCTGATCCAGTCGTGGGGGGGCTCATTTTGCGATCACCTCCTGCACCTGCGCCTCCAGCTTCTTGCTCAGTGCGTCCACCGCCTTGACATGATCGGCCAACAGGTCCAGGCCGCGCAGCTCCAGTGCCAGCCACTTGGCTGCCAGCAGCAACTCGCCGTGGCGTGCAGCAGCCTCCTTGGCCGTTCCCTGAATGGCCATATGAGGGCAGCGGTCTTGCGAAGTGTTATGCAGGGCACCTCACTCAAAATAGGACATGGTATATCATATCGTTGGCGATGAGATGCGGCACGGTACGGTCAAGTCACATTTAAAAATGCAACGAGCACTTGACGACGGCGCACTAACCCATCGCAGACCTGAGCTGATTATTTAAGGTTCCTATTGTAGCCCTCACAACGACAACAATACGTCAAGCTCACCTCCAGGTTGTCCACAGCGGCCTCCAGCAGCTGCAGGTGCTGAGCCGTCTCCATCTGCGCCCACTCGACCTTGCCGACCAGGAGTCGCTCCAGCGCCTTGGCTCGAGCTTCCAGGCGCTCGACATGGGCCGTCAGATCGGGCTGCTGGGCGGCGGACTGGGCAGCGCTGCTGCTCGGTCCCTCTCCTGCGCCCTGTGGCGTGGAGTCGGCCATCTCAGAGCCAGTGCAATTACTGCAGCATTTGGACAGGTGCAAACCAGATGTGGGTTTGAAGCAGGGCGATAGGGACCAGAGATCGAGCCGAATGGGCCGTGCAGGACAAATACATGCCAGCTGGCTGTACTTCTCGACAGACGACGCGTTTGCAGCCCCACAATCAACGTCAAAAGCGCTGGTGCACTTGCCAGCACTTCTTATTCGTTAGGCGACCCTGTGCGATTGACTCAATTGACTGTTTGAAGAGTTCTTGCCAACAGCTCCTCCTGCTCACTGTTTGCAATGGCGGCTTGCAACATCCTCTTTCACGTGTGCGCCTTCCTTCAGGTAAAGCCTCGTCCTCAGCTGGTACTGGCCGCGGCGGAGCCAGACCGTCCATGTCGTTGCAACGGGCCGTTGGCTGCCCTACCCATCACGGGCAGTGGATGTATAAGGAGGCCAGACCGCCGCCGACATTGGGGCAGGCCGGCACGCACTTCCGCCGCTCCTTGCGCAAGTTCCCCCGCCTGCGCAGCAAATTGTCCGAGACAGAAGATTGTTTTGTTGCTGCCCATTGTTCAGGTCTTGCTGGCCATCGCCATCATCGTTGTGGTCGCTGTGCAGCTGGTGGATGTGGGTGTGGATGGCACATCATACAGCTACTCATGCCTGCTCGGGCAAGACTACCTGTCGACCTCCCTCTGCACCTACACCTTTGTCGTCTGTGGCGTGAGCCTGGTGGTCTCGTCGCTCATCAGCATCATCCAGTGCTGCACCTGCAACTTGTGCGGCCTCGGCAAGATTTTGGATGTCCTGGTGCGTGCTGCATATTGCCGACTGCCTGCCTCTTTGCTGCTCAATGCTGCCCCCTCATATGTTGATAAGCATACATGGCCGTCCACCCGCTGACCGAGCTGGCTCTGTTTGGCCCCAACTGCAGCTGGGAGTGCTCGGTACTGTGTGGTGGGCGGTGGCCAGTGGCGTCATTGGTGCCAACGCAACGGACTCGCTCACTGCCCCTGCATCGCAAACTGCGTCTAGCAGCGTCAACACGGCGAGAGATGCAGTGCCCATCATGTGTTGGGTGGAGACGGGCATCTTTGCTGCGATGTTGCTCAGCTCGCTGTTCAGGATGTGCAACTGTTGCGGGACTCGCAAATAGGCTGTCCGTGACACCCAAAGCTGTTTGTTTGTGACTTATTGTAACTTCTCCCCTAAAGCAGGCACATTTTGGAGGACAAGATGTGAGGGTTTGCACTCAAGTGGCAAAGGCACACGATGTGCTGCCGTCATGCTATGGCTCTTGCAACTAGTTGAAGCGTCATCTCCTGCTCGCTGCTTGTTTGTTGCCTCCAATCTGCTTCAATCTGTTCTTTCACCCGTTTGTGTCGCGCGATGGCGGACATGGACCTCCTGCGAGCAGCCGTGAAGACCGTGCTGGAGGGCAGGTTGCCGCCCGTTGATGTCACCAAGACCCTGATTAGCAAGGCACGCAGCGCCCATACGACGCCCACACGACTCTGCAAGTGAATCTCATGCCGACCTTGCGATCTGCCGCTGCTACAGGGTCTCGGGTATGGCATCCTGGCCGGCAGCGTGCTCGTGAAAGTGCCGCAGCTGCTGAACGTCCTGCGGGCGGGCAGCGCCGCCGGCCTTTCGCCGCTGTCTTGTGAGCTCGAGACTCTGGGTCTGGTGATTGCGGTCACCTATGGCTTCCTCATGGGCCTGCCCTTCAGCGCCTTTGGCGAGACAGTGGTGAGGCCTGCGGGCATGTCAACAGGCATGCAATGGTTAATGGCCACCTCCCTGTGCTTCCACAAGATGCATCACCACAACCTGCCCTGCCCTGCCTTCATCACGTTCCGCAGGCGCTGTTGGTCCAGAACAACCTGCTGCTGGTTCTCATTTACTTCTACCAGCGCCGCTCGCTGGCGCGCTCCATGACGCTGCTAGCATTGCTGGTGGGCAGCGGCTTCTTTGCGCTGTCGGGCAACCTGACCTCCTCCACCATCACCAAGCTTTATGACTTCAACAATGTTACCATCATTGCCTCGAGGTGAGCGAGTGTGCTGCAACTGGTGGAAAGGGGCCAGGTGACGGCAGGCGCCATGAGCTGCTGCCATAGCTGTATGCACCCATGGTGAAGGGATTGCACAAGCAAGGCGGGCGGGCTGGCAGCGTCCTGAGAGCCACCCAACCCACTGCTGCTGCTGCTTGTTGTCACGTGCAGGCTGCCCCAGATCCTGCAAAACTTCAATGCCCGCTCCACGGGCCAGCTGTCGCTCATCACCTATGCACTGAACGCTGTGGGTGCAGCCGCCCGCATTTTCACTTCCATCCAAGAGAAGGCTGGGGGGGCCATGCTGCGTGGTGCCATCATCAGTGAGTGCTGGCTGCGCCCGTATTGCATGACGTGATAGCGCATGGGTGTGGGTGTGCGGTCCAGCCCATGCATTCCCATGTCAATGACGCCACTCATCCCCGCTGCCCTCGCAACTGCAGGCACTCTCTTCAATGCAATTCTGGCACTGCAGATCGTCATATACGGCAGCAAGGGCAAGCGCAAGGGCAAGGGCAGGAAGAAGGCAGCTTGAGCGCCAGCTTACGCGATCGCTTTGAACTGCATTGCTGGCACAACACCCATCTTGTAACACTGCATCCAAACCACTGCATGATCTGATGAGCAAAGTAGCTGAAGAGTACTTTGCAGGGTATTGACAATAGGCGACATGAGGTGAGCAGGAGTGCACAGAGGGTGGCTCCAGGGGGGGGGCAGAGCACAGCCGTTGTCGAGAGACAAAGCAAGGAAGAGGGAGAGTGGGCGTAGAAATACAGTGAGCGTCAGAAGGGCTGTGCGATAAACCTGCTGCTTATCAGAGCGTCTCTGCGACAACTGCTGCTTGGTTGCAGATTAGCCGCCGGATTGCAAGCTGGCACTGTTGTGTCGCAAAGCGGGCCGCCTGCCGCCATGCTCAGCAGCAGCTGCTCTTCTGGGTGGAGATAGACTTTCCCTCGCCCGGCCTGATTGTGTTGGCGGGCTTGTTCATGGCTGGCTCACGAGCCATGCGGTTCTTGATTTCTGCCGCCATTGTCATGAACGCCTGCTCCACATTGGACGCGTTCTTGGCACTGGTCTCGATGTAGGGGATGCCGATCTCGTCGGCAAAAGCCTTGGCAGTGTTGAAGTCCACCACACGCTTGCTGGTCAAGTCAGTCTGTTGGGGTCCAAGACACAGGCAGCAAGAGCAGGTGACAACAGGCGGTAGAAAATGCATTAAGCCTCAGCAGCAGGTCAAGCATGACCCTCGGCTGTCTTTGTGAGGCTACCAACCGTGTTGGCTATGGCTGGCCCGTGCAACACCTCAAACCTCCGATTCTGCCAGGGCGGTCACCAGACCCCGAGCTGCCCGAGCTGCCCTTCGCACCTTGTTACCCACGAGCAGCTTGTTCACGTTCTCATTTGCGTATCGGTCGATCTCGTTGAGCCACTGCTTGACGTTGTTGAAGCTCTCCTGGTCAGTCACATCAAACACGACAATGATGCCGTGGGCGCCGCGGTAATAGCTGCTAGTGATGGTGCGGAAGCGCTCCTGGCCCGCTGTGTCCCACTGCATAACATGAAGCAGCAGCAGCGGCAGGCTTGCAGCGATTTAAACAACAACAGCTGTAGTCGTTTCAGAAACAGCAGCAGCAGGACTGGGACAGAATGAGCTGGCCGACACGGAACTGGCACACCCTGCCAAGCGTGGCAGAACAGCGGCCAACTCACAATCTGCAGCTTGATCACTTTTCCGTCCAGCTCCACTGTCCTGATTTTCTGCAATTGCCCAGGTGAATACAGCACCGACGGTCAGGTCTGGGTCCTAGCAGGGGCAGGAAAAAGCAAGACTTTGGCAAGCAAACTGCAAGCAACTCACAAAGTCTACGCCAATGGTTGAGATGTAGCTCTCTGTGTATGTATCATCCTGCAGAATGAGATGTGAGCGCCGATGACGATGCCGTGCCATTCCGCACGCAAGCAGGAGACAGCACAAACGGGCAGAACGCAGCTTGAACGAGCGGGCGCGAGCACAAAAGGGCGGGCGTGCTTCGGCGGTCGGGCCTGCGCTCACCGCAAACCGCAGCAGCAGGCACGACTTGCCGACGCCCGAGTCACCAATGAGTAGGAGCTGCAGAGGAGTAGGCAGAGGGGCCAGGGTGCTTTCGAAGGCCGCTGATCAGCGATCGCCTCACCGCCAGTCAAAGGCACCCGGCCCTGAAGCTCACCTTGAACAGGAAGTCGTACTCCGACTGGTGCGCCATGGCGAGGCGGGGAAGAGAGGAACGAGTGGTTGCGAGCAGGCAGACGCGTTGAATCAGCGGTGGGAGCCTGTCAACGGTGAACGGGGACAGGGCAGGAGCCAGGGAGTGCCACAGGGCACCACGACCTTCTGGCTGCAGGACAGGCGGGACAGTTTCGTCTCGTCGCCTGCGCCGTGCATTGCTACAGCCATCCAGCTGATCAATCCCATCCGCGCGGCGATCCAGCACGGCCGGCTGTCAGGTCGCCTGGGCGATCAGTCCCACTCTCTCGTGATCGCCGCTCGTCTGGGCATTGCACTGCGCTGTCAGGGGTGCACCCAGTCCATGCAGGCACCAGTGCGGCCCCAACAGGGGCCGCCCCCAACTTCACGTGAACAGCAAGGGGGATTGGCAGGCGTTGGGCCAGGATTCCAGCCAGGTCAGCTAACCAACAACCAGCTATCCAGCAGGAGTGGGGTCGTCTGCTATCCATCCAGCCCACGCTTCCGCTCAACCTCCGCCTGCCGCCACTCGTGACCGCTCGATGTTTGCTCCCTGTCCTGTGCTGCTTATCCCAGGCCAACAGCATGCTGGACCGACCCAGAACACATACTCCAATGGTCCTGCAGCACCCAGGCCGCCGGGGCCAGCCGCTGCTGGCGGCCCGCGACCTCAGCCGTTGGCAAACCAGATGCAGCAGTTGAAGCTTGGACCCGGGCAGGTGGCACGACCGGTGCTGCAGCAGCCGGGGCCCCGGCCTGGTCTGGGGCTGGGAGGGCCCAGGCCACCAGGACCGCTTGCTGCAGGCGGGCCAGGCCTGGCACAGCGCCCACCAGCACTGAGCGGCCCAGCCAACGGGCACTTAGCGCCACAGCAGCATCAGCCGGGCGCACTTGGAATGCAGCAGCGGCCTCCCGGGGTGCCCGGCATGCGGCCGCCACAGGCAGCAGCAGCAGCAGCAGCAGGACCACCCGGTCCAGCAAGGCCACAAACTGGGGGAGTGCCTGTCGGGGCCGCACTACCCGGTATGCGGCCACCCGGCCCGACAGTTCCTGTGGTGGGGCGTTCCATGGTGCAGCAGCAGCCTCATGGCATGCCAGGTGGCCTGGCACCTCCCTCCCAGCAGCACTTGAGCGCAGGCGCCACGCGCCCGCCTCAGCCCGGAGCAGCAATGGCAGCAGGAGGGGCGCCGGACTTCACCACACCCAGTAAAGCTGGCGCTCAACCCCCGCAGCAGCTGCATGGCACACCGCCGCCGTATGCGCTGCAAGTGTCGTCCCCTAGCCCAGACAAGGCTGGCGGCGCACCTGGGCAGCCAGCTATGCAGCAATACGCTCAGCAGCAGCAGCAGCAGCAGCAGCAGCCCTTTGGTGAGCTTCATCATCTGCCCCTGCCTGATGGCGGTCTGCTTGCTGCGTGTGCATCACACACCTCGCACGCATTCACTGTCTGTGCACCTTGCTGCAGGCTTGCGGCCACCCATGCCACCAATTGGCGGCATGCAGCGGCCAGGCATGCCTGGCGTGGCGCCCGCTGAGCAGCAACAGTATCAGCAGCAGGCACACGTGCCTGGAATGCCTGGGATGCAGCCTCCAGGCATGCCAGGCGCAGCACCGCCGCCCACTCACATGCCAGGGCTGCAGCCCCCGCCGCTGGGGAGGATGCAGCCGCAGCCGCCAGGCATGGGCGTGGGCTACATGCAGCCTCGCCCACCAATGCCAGGGGTCAGCCAGCCGGCCCACAGCTCCAGCAAGGTTGATCCAGCGCAGGTGCCCCGCCCCATGCCGTATGCAATACACACCCAGGTGAGCAGGCAGGCTGCGGTGCACGCGGCAGCAACAGCGTCAACCAACGCATCCACTGCACAGCTGCAGGAGCATGAAAGCTGTGTGTGTGTGTGCGTCTGTGTGTGTGTGTGTGTGTGTGCCGGCGCCGGGCTGGCCTTTGTCTCAGCAGCATTGGCAGGTGCACACTCCGTCTCCTGACCAATTCCCTGTGCACGCCTTTGCCTGCCTGCCTGCCTGCCTGCAGGTGTTTGAAACGCGCCGGGAGGACACGCACGCCATCCCCCCCGCTGCGGACGCCCCCATTGTCGTGCGGGACCGGGGGTCATGTGGGCCCCGCTTCATCCGCAGTACCCTCAACATTATACCGCAGACCAAGGACATCCTGCAGGGGGCCACCCTGCCTCTTGTGGCCATCATCTGCCCCCTGGGCCTGCAGCACCCCGGGGATGACCCTGTTGAGGTGAGCTATCCCGCACCCATTGTGCAGCTGCGGTACCGCCTTCAGGTAGTGTGCCCGCCTGTCTCCCTGCTTCCTTTCCGTGCCGCTGGCGGGGTGTGCAGCCTTGCTGCTGCTAGATTGCACCTCTGTGCCCACGCAAACAGGCTGGGCGGAGGCAGAGGCGCTGGTTTGCTGTCCCATCTGCCCACCCTCACAGGCACTCTGCATGTAGACACAAAGCGGCACTCTACTGACAGTTTGAATGCGTCGTTCCTGGCCTGCTCTGCCACCGCTCGCAGGTTGTGGACTGCCCCCCCGGTGGCCCCGTGCGCTGTTGCGGCTGCAAGGCGTACGTCAACCCCTACATGCGGTGGCTGGACCGGGGCCGCGTCATGGAGTGTGCGCTGTGTGGGGCCCACACGGAGGTGCCCCAGGAGTACCAGAGCCACACAGGCAGCGACGGGGAGCGGAGGGACAAGTATGAGCGCCCCGAGCTGTGCAAGGGGTGAGGCGGGAGGTTGTGCCTGTGGCTGTGGTGGGGTTGGCAGGGTGCTGCTGGGGCTGCAGCTGAGCAGCCACCCTCCCGCCTCCTTCCCGCGGGGTGGGTTGCCTGCTGCGGCTCGCAGCCCGCCTCCCTCCAGCTCCCTGCTCTGTCGGCGCCTTCGCCTCGCACCCATGCCCACCCCTCCCTCCCTCCCTCCCTCCCTCCCTCCCTGCCCCAGGTCTGTTGAGATGCGTGTGGGTGGGGAGTACCAGGTGCGGGCCCCCATGCACCCCACCCACTTCTTCCTCATAGATGTGTCGCAGCCGGCAGTGTCCAGTGGCGCCACCGCAGCAGTCTGCTCCTCACTGGCTCGGCTGCTGGATGACCTGCCGGGGGGAGAGCGCACTCGGGTGGGTGGCTGGGTGGGTGGGTGAGTGGGGAGGGCTTGGTGGGAGGAAGCTTTGTGCAGTGCAATGAGGCGGCGGGCGTGTTGATCTGGTGGTGCGGCGGGACTGGGGCTGGCCAGTGCACACATTGCCTGAGTGCAGCTTCAGGGCAGCGGCCCCCGCTTTGTACACGCACCTGTGTTGCCTGATGCACTGACACCACAATGTGCACCCACCCCCTGCTTGCCCCACCCCCCCGCCTCACCCCCGCCTGCCTGCCTGCATGCATGCATGCCCCCGCAGGTGTGTGTGGCCACCTTTGACTCAACCATCCACTTCTACAGCCTGCGCCCCGGCCAGGCACAGCCCCACATGCTGGTGGTGCCTGACGTGACAGACGTGTACTGCCCACTGGCAGGGAACATAGTGGTCGACCTGGCGCAGTGCAGGGACCTGGTGAGAGGGGGGTGGGGAGAGAGGAAGGGAGGGAGGGGTACAGGGCACACGCGCGTGGGTCCTTCTGTGGTGTGCACAAAGGGGGTGCTGCCAAGCCTGTGCAAACACTCCTGCTGGCAACCAGCAGCTGTCAGCACTGTCGGCTTACGCACCTGCTCCCAGCCCCCTCCCTGACCCCCTGCCTACCTGCTGCACCCCCGCCCTTGCTCTCCCCAGGTCGCCTCCCTGCTGGAATCCATACCCAAGATGTTTGCCGGCAGCCAGGTGCAGGAGACTTGTGGCGGCGCAGCCCTGCGCAGCGCAGTCGAGGCGCTGAAGGGCGGTGAGGGCGGCCGCCTGCACGCCTTCCTGTGCACGCTGCCGCGCCGCGGCACGCTGCACCTGCGCATGCGGGATGTGGGGCGGCCCCCCTCCGACAGGGACACCCTCGACTCACTGCTGCCGGAGAGCAAGGAGTATGGGGCATTGGCGGCCGATGCCGCCGCCCACCAGGTGTCCGTGGACCTCTTCCTGCTGGCCCAGTCGTATGTGGATGTGGCGACGCTGGGTGTGCTGCCCTCCGGCACCGGCGGCTCCCTGCACCACTGGTGCCCCTGGCACCCCTCCCTGGACGCCGACGAGCTGTTCAACGACATCCGCTGGACGCTCATGCGGCCGCAGGTGGGCGGCTGGGGGGGTGCTGGTCGTGTGTGTGCGTGGGGGGGGGGGGGGGGGGGGCGCGGGGGGGGTGAGTTTGGTTGGTGCATGTCGTGTAAGGGAGGGAGGGGGGAGGGAAAGGCGGGCCAGGAGCAGCAGCGGGAAGGCAGCGTGCCGGGCTGTTGGGAGGAGCGCAGGATCTGTAACGATTGCAGGGGTGGCCGGTGACTGGGATGGTGAGGTGGCGGGTGACCTGGAGGTTGTGCATATGCAGGGGAGCCCTGCAGTGCGTAGGCGGTATGCCTGCGGGCCTCACAGCCCTGTGCGCCGCCTGTGGGTGGGGCCAACATGCAGCACCAGCATGCTTTGACCCACCCAGCACCCAGCACCCAGCACAGCACAGCCCGGCACCTCCCTCCCCTCCCCTGCTGCCTGTGCAGGGCCTGGAGGCTGTGGGCCGCCTGCGCCTGTCCAGGGGCCTGGGTGTCGAGAAGTACATTGGTGCCTTCTACCGCCGCCAGGACACAGACCTCAGCTTCCCGGCACTGTCGTGTGACCACGCTGTGGCGGCAAAGCTGGTGTATGAGGTAGGTGCTGGGGGGGGGGGGGGGGGGGGGTGGCTGGGAGAGGGGGATGCAGGAGGGGCGGCTGGCCTGGCGGATGGGCCAGTTCGGCTGTGTGGTAGGCCGGGAGTTACTGAGTGTCTGTTGAGCGGACACCCACCCAGGGGGGGTGCCGAGCGGGGAGATGAGCAGGCTGGCGGCGGCTGGAGCAGCGGCTGAGGCCTTGGCGAGGCTGATGCTGGTTGCTGTGGGGCCAGCATCAAGCAGGGCTGCCTGCCTCTACGCCTCCCCTGCTCCTGCCCTGCTGGCCGCCAACCATCTCCTGCCCCCTCACCCCGCCCATCCCCCCCCCCCCCCGCTCTCCTGCAGGAGAAGCTGCCTGAGCGGGGCGAGGCGTTGCTGCAGTTTGCCCTGCTGTACACCACCACCGAGGGAGAGCGGCGGGTGCGAGTGCACACCCTGGCCCTGCCCATCACCCAGTCGCTGGGCACTGTGTTCAGGGGCGCTGACCTGGACGCCTACCTCTCGTATGTGTCCCGCAAGGTGGCCTCGCAGGTGGGTGGTGGGTGGGGCCTGGCTGGGTTGGTGGGCAGCAGGGGTGAGGTGTACCCTGACCACTTGTGAGGCCTGGCTGTGTGGTGTGCCTCTGAGGTGTGGTTGTGCAGCTGTGGCATGCGGGCACCGAGGTGGTCGGGGCAGGGTGAGGAGTGGGGAGTGGGGCACACATCGTGGAGAGGCAGCTGGCTGACTGGTGGTGGTGGTGGTGGTGGTGTGGGACTGCACGTCACACATCGCCGCTGTAGGCTTGCATGTGCAGAGCCCCACGCCTGCGCTGTTGTTCCGCCAACTACCTGCCACTGCACCACTGTCCCCCCACCCTTAACTCTCAACCCACCACGCCATCACACGCCTGACACCCCCGCTGCACAGGTGCCGGGCCACGCGCTGGGTGCCTGCAAGGAAGCCATCAACAAGGCCACCACCGACGCGCTGCTGGCCTACCGCACCTACTGCGCGGCCGCCTCCTCCTCGGGCCAGCTCATCCTGCCAGAGGCGCTCAAGCTGCTGCCGCTGTACACGCTGGCGCTGTCCAAGGCTCCCGTGTTCAGGGCGGACTCGCGGCCCGACGTGCGCGCTGCGGCCATGTGGCGGCTGCTGTCCCTGCCGGCACACAAGGCGATACCGCTGCTGTACGCACGCATGGTACCGCTGATAGGCCTGATGGACCGACCGCAGGTGTGTGGTGCTGGAGGGGTGCCCTGTGCAACCACTTTGCCTCGCTCTGCTGCCTCACTATCACATGCCTGCCTGCACACTGCCGGCAGCCCCCGTGTGCCTCGCCCTGCGCTCTGCACCGCCCCACCACCACCCTGCTTTGGTCCCGCAGAACGCGATGCCTGTGCCCGACAAGCTGTGGCTGTCTGCTGAGCGGCTGGACCCCGAGGGACTCTTCCTGCTTGAAAACGGGTTTGAGGCCTTTTTGTTCGTGGGCAAGGCGGTGCACTCAGACACGCTGCAGGAGCTGTTTGGTGAGCTGTCTTGGTGCTGCGGGGTGCAGGGCCTTGGTGGGGCGAGGTGGCTTGCAACACAGGCACGCCTGGAAGCTCAGGCAGCAATACAAACAGCTGGTGGCAAGAATTGCCTGGCAGTGCCGCACTGGCATCCCGCCCCGGGCAGCATCGACCTTTGCACTAAGCGCACACACGTTTTCACTCTCCCACCCTCTGCCACACTGTGCAGGTGTGCCCAGCCTCGAGGGCGGCGACCCCCAGCGCCCCCTGCTGCTGCCTGTCCTCGACACCCCCTTCAACCGCAAGGTCAGGGAGCTGCTGGACGAGCTGCGGCGGCAGCGGGCGGGGTACCTGCGCCTGCGTATTGTGCGGCGGGGCGATGCGCTGGAGGCCGCCTTCTACTCGGCCCTGGTGGAGGACCGCAGCCCGGCAGCAGGCATGTCGTACATCGAGTACCTCTGCTTCCTGCACCGACACATACAGAACAAGCTCAGCTAGCGGCGCCGCCGCACCTGTGTGCTTATGACCATGCTTGCCGGCGCTTTGCGGTATCACAACGGTTGCCTGGTCTGCTTGACCCTGCTCCTCGCTCAGCGGCGCTACTTGGTACCACGTTGCTCCTCCACTGCTTCAATCTCCGCCCTCCTATTTTGTGACGTATCGCAAATCATTGAGCATCATTCAACCATGGCATCGGCCACGGCTGGGAACCATTGGTGCTGCCTGCATCGGTCAACCGCCCACTTCGGTTGAGCTTCGGTTGAGTCGGGAGCGGTACATGGAGTCTGGCAAGAGATGTGGAACCTGAGCTGCTTGGTTCACAACTTTCGTCCCGATGTGACCTGAGTGTTTTTGTGTTGAATACCGCCATCCACACTTTGCTTGCACGCGACTGGGTGTCCGACCGCATGGCTCGTCTTCCGCTGTCTTCGCAACATGACTGGCATGTGCAACGGAAAGCACCGCAATCCGACCGGCAGGGTGCCTTCAATCGCGCTGGGACTCGTCGTTTTCGTTGTGTGGTGGCTCACGGAGCAGGTCAAGACGCCCACAGTGCAGGATATGCACGCTACCGCACGCAGCTCCGGCGGCAACACCATCCGCCTGGAGACGACGGCGGCAGCATCGGCGGCGGCAGCATCGCCCTTAATTCGCCATGTGTATGTGGTGGGGTGCGGTCACAGCGGCACCAGCGTGCTCAAGCGCACAGTTGCCAACCTGCCAGGCATGATGTGCATCCCTCAGGAGTCGCAGCTGTGGATCAGCAAGACGGGGCGACGCCGGCGAGTAGCACTGCAAGTTGCAGAGTGGGACGCGGCGGCAGCAGCCTCTGGCATGCGGGGCTGGGTGGAAAAGACGCCCAAGCACATCGAACGGCTGAAGCAGATCTGGGCGGCGGACCCTGAGGCACTTGTGGTGTGCGTGATCAGAGACGGGCTGGACGTGGCTGCATCTCTGGTTGAGCGCAGGGTGCCCCTGCAGGATGCCATGCAGCGGTGAGCGGGCGGCCAGTATCGATGCCAGTGAAGGGATGAATTGGGGAGGCAGCCAGACTGTGCTGCTACCTGGTCAGGCGCCTGGTGCCTCAGCCCACATATTGGCGCCACTGCCTCGTGTGCCTGCTGCCCTCCCTGCCCCCGTTGCTGCAGGTGGGTGCAGGACAATGCCGCCGTACTGCCACATCTTGAGGACCCCCGCTTGCTGCGGGTCAGCTACGAAGAGTTTGCCAGCCAGGCGACCGTGCTGCGCGTGCTACGCCAACTGGCGCAATTCGTCGGTGCCGAGCCTGTCAGTGACGACCGGCTGCTGCTGGCGCTGCAGCCGCCCTCTGCTGCGCTGCCATCTGGGCACCAGTGCGAAGCATATCCTGGGGAAGGTGCCAAGCTGGCTGACCTGTCTGCCAGCTACCTGCAGCTGCTGGGCGTGAGGGGCCAGGGCACCAGGGGCGACCCGCCACCCAACAAATCAACTTTCCACAACCGCTACCGCAGCTGGCAGGCCTCCCAGGCCTGGGCGCCGCAGCAGGAGGCCTCCCGCTGGCACCATCGCCTAAGTTGTGGGCAGCAGGCGGCAGCAGCACAGCACAATGAGCTGCTGAAGATGCTGCAGCGCCTTGGCTACTCATTGCAAGCACTGCCTGAGCAGACAAACGGCACAGCGTGCCAGCAGCCGCCGACTGGAGGACTGCCGGCTCAAGCAGCAGTGGCTGGCGGTGCTGGTGATGAGCCTGCTGCAGGGGCGGTGCCGGCAGAGGGACCCGAGCATGCACCTACCCCTGACTCACTTGTGCTGCCACTCTGATTCCCTGCCCTTTCCTTTCTACCTGTCACCGACTCGATGTGTACATGCGCCCCGGCTTGCCCTGGCATGTACAACAGCAGCCATATATCAACCGCAGCACTGCTTGACGACACCCTTTCAGGCGGCCCACTGATCCTCAATGCGGTTAACCTCAGGCAATGCAATGCAGTGTGTTCCCAGCGACATGTCGTCCACAGCGCCCCGCTGCATGCAAGTTCACGCTGTGTAGAAACAGGCAGCAACTGCCCAAACACCAGCCTCACTCCTGGATCCCTGTGCGCTGCCGCTCCGCCGCCGCCGCCGCCTGCTGCTCCAGCAGCACAGGCATGACCAGCTGGGGGTCAAACCCGAGCAGCTCAGCCGCCAGTGCCGCCAGGTCGGGGCTGACTTCTCCAAACTCAAAGAAGATGGCTTTGCGGAACTCCAGACTGGTCTGCTTGCCAATCCCCGCCGCCACCAGCTCAGCCTCGGCACTTCCGCGCGGCAGCGGGAAGGTCTGCAGCGTGGCAGCCAGCCGGATGAGTGCCGTCAGGATGTCTGACTGGTTGCCGGCCCGGTAGGCAGCCTCCGCGTCAATCAGCGCTGAGCGGCAGACGGCCGCCACCTCGGCGTGCACGATGGTGGCTGCCCGCTTGTCAGGCACACCGAGGTCGTGGGCCAGGCCACACACAAACCTGCAGCACAGAGGTGTGGAGGGTGTGGAGGGTGGGCCAATGCAGGATGGATTTCGCGAGGGGCGGGGCAAGGCACAGGGCGTGCTTGCGTGCATTGGCTGCGGGGATGTGCAGACGAGGAGCACAGCAGTGCAAAGGCAACAACGAGCTGCGCTCAGCAGCAGCGCCCTGTTGTGCAGCACTACACATCCCAACATGTTGCACGCATTGCACTGCAGGCTGCCGCTGTCCGCCGCTCACTTGGCAGGCATGTCTCCGCCCAGCAGCGAGTAGGCAGCCTCCTGGGCGGCCGAGATGGCGGCACGCACACCCGCCCGCAGCATGGAGTCACGACCCGACTCAGTGCGGGCCTTGACCTGCGCAGACGTGTGAGTGAGGCAGCGGGTGGTGTGGCTGATGCGGGTTGGTGCCCCGGCCTTGGTGAGACGTTGGTGCTGTGAACCACAGGCAGCGGCACCTCAGCTGCAGTGCCACTGCGAAACAAATGGGTTGCCTGCTTCAAGCGTCACACGTCAAGTGCAAGACTGTGCAGCCTGTGATGAGGCGTGCTTGCACCTCATCAGCTGCCCTGTGGCCTCACCTGGTAGCCGCCCGCCTCCTGGCACAGCGTGCGCAGCGCCACCAAGCCGCTGACCGGGTAGTCCAGCCCTTGCAGCAGCTTGCCGTCCTCCAGTTGCCGCAGCACGCCTCGCGCCTGGCGCTGCAGCTCCTCCTTGCGTGATGCTGTGCTGTACACAGCAAAGTTGGGCGGCTGCCACCAGTCTGGCTCAGCGGCAGTGCTGGCCGTGGGAGGCGCCGCGGTGGCCCAGGGCCCCGCATCAGCATCGCCGCCAGCTGTGCTGCCCGAGGCCGCTGCTGCGCCTGCTGAGCCTGCGCTGTCGTCGTCCCACAGGGGTCGTGCCCGCCTGCTGGCTGGGGCAGCGCCAGCCGGCTCAAAGTCGTCAGCTATGAAGACCATCTTGCCCCCCAGCGAGCGGTCCCGCACCCACTTGCCCCCTGCACCCCGCCGCCCGCCGCCCCAGGGCCACCGCAGCTTGCGCCCAAAGGCCAGCAGCAGCATGACGCCTGCAGCCACCGCCAGCGCCACCCAGCCCAGGGGTGAGGGGGAGGGCGGCGCGCCGCTGCCGTAGGCCAGCCGTCGGTCAGAGATGCCCTCAGAGTACTGCAGGCAGTGAGGCAGGCAGGAGGTGATGCAGGGGCTTGCAGTGAGGTGCAAGGATGTGATGGTTTTATAAACATTGGAGCCGCGGCATCGTTGGGAAAAGAGGGCGGCGGTGCAGCGGCGACGCAGGCGGGTGCAGGGAGTGATGGGAGTGCAGGCCTCCTGCGTTGCGCAACAATGGCACTAGCGTGGCTGCTGCCGGTAGGGCGGCAGTGCCTTGCAAGCTTCACACAACGCGCCGCTCACTCACCACCGGCCGCTCGCTGCCCCACAGCTGCTTCACGCCGCCTTGAACCGACTGCAGCCAGCGCTGAGCCTCGCTAGAAGGAGCAGAGACCTCTTGCTGCTGCTGCGACTTCTCCGCCGCTGCTGTCGCCCTGGCGGCCGTCTTGCGCACACCTGCCTGCAGCACATGACATTGGAACCAAGCGATGCACAGTTGCCCAGGCAGTGTTGCAACCATTGCACTGGCAGCTTGCAATTCTTAAAGGCTCACTCGCGTCTGTCACCATGCGTTGGCCCACCTCACCTGTGCCGGCGTCTCCTCAGAGCGAAACCGCTGCTCCAAGCGGTGCTGGACGTGCCGCCGCGGCCGCCAGCCGCTCGCTTGAGCTGCTGGAGGCAGGCACGCCGCCATTGCGTTGGCAGCTGTTGCAAGCATGGCTAGCTTGACAGCCAGCCGCATTGGGCTGTCTGCGGGCCCCTTCCCGGCTGCCGGCTGCTGGAAGCTGCACGTGATTGCTGCACGGCGGATTGGCGGGTGAAAGCGGCAGTGCCGCCGTGCTGGTGGCGGCCGTGCCGTGCCAAGTCTACAGTGCAGCGGCATGCCGCATTGCTGCACCAAGCACCCTTGCATGGTTTCCGGCGTGCCCTTGGTAGTCGCCGCAACAAACGGCAGTCGCCGCAACAAACTGCTCGCGGCAGGCTCGGGATGGCTGCGATCTCGTTCGTTGACTGTTGCACGAGGCTAGGAAGACGACGGGCGTGCCATCGCCGCAGCGATGCGGCGCACGAGCAGTACAAGTTTCTGTTCTCAATCAATCGCGGGCCTGCTGGATCTCCTCGCTGTGTGTGCCAACAGCTGATCACAAACCACATTGCGCGCATCGTTCGATCTCAGCTTTGCATTGTCAGGCCTCTGCGCCACACACAACCTTCACAAAAGGCAGGGAACGATGCAAGCTTTGTCCAGGGCACCTGCCGGGCCAGCATTCACGGGCGGCAGCGCGGGCGGCGCTGCCCAGAGGCGGCGCGGTGCAGCCGTCGTCCGCCTCTTCCCAAAGAGCAAAACAGACGACTCTGCGGGCATCGGTTTCAAGTTTGATGGCGCCATGCAAGTGGGTGACGTGCATGGGGAGCATTGTTGATCAGCCCTTGCGTGTTACACAACTGCCTGACGATGTTCGCTGTGCTTGCAACACGGTGCTGCTGCCCTTGTGACACTCACTGCTAGCAAATGCCCTGCAGCGCTGGGTGCGAGACGATCGATTCATCGGCAAGTCCCTGACCACAGTGACGCCGCTGAGGTGAGGCAGAGGCAGAGCTGGGTTAGGAGGCTGGCCGCCCGTTTGCAAGCAGCAATGTGACAGCGCCAAAGCCTCACCACGGCACTGCCTCCTGACTGCAGCGGCACACCATACGTGGTGTGGCCACTGATGCACACCTACCTGACACAGAAGGGCCTGAAGCAGGTGGATGAGGAGGAGGCGCTGGCGCTGCAGCGCAAGGGCCATGTGATTGTGGATGTGCGGCTGGCGTCTGATTTCAAGGTGGGAGGTGGTGCCACAAGTGGCCAACAAATTGGCTGCGGCCGGTTGATGCAGTCGATGTGGGAGGGTGAGAGGGCAGGCAGTCGAGCATGCTGCAGTCAGATCTATCGACTAGCTGGGTCTGCGCAGCACGCAGTGCAGGTGCCGGCTGGCTTGCCGCCCCTGCCCCTCCTGCCGCTCAATGCACCCGCCCGCCCACCTGCCGCTGCACAGATTGAGCACATTGAGGGCGCCATCAACGTGCCTATGTTCAGGGAGACAGCGGGAACGTCCGGTTGGGACAGGGTCAAGCGGGTGAGCCGCCACCTCTGTGCGTGTGCGGGGCTCTGGAGCCGAGGGGCCACCCCTGTCGCATGCCAGCCTGCAGTTGGCCCGCCCTGCTGTGAACGGGTAGCTCCAAGCTGGCACACACACGCTAACTGCAGGTTGTGATGGCGGGGCTGGTCATGAAGGCAACTGAGCGGTGGGTGCTGCTGCGGAGCGCTGTGTTGACTGCTGAGCGTTATGCCAGCATCTGCGCCCTCCTCCTTTGCTTCCCACTCTGCCGTGTGTAGCTCCTCCATCATCTTCCCACTTTGTGTTGCTGTCCACCCACCCTGCGTGGTTGTGTTTGCACTCTGTGTGCTGAGAACTCGCGAGAACAGACTTCACCTGTGCCTCACATCTGCAGCCTATACACACACACGCAGGGACCCCGACTTCATGGACAACTTCCAAAAGGCGGTGGGCAACAAGCGCAAGCCAGGTGGGTGCGTGGGCCGTACCTCACAGTCCAGTCGCAAGCTGCACTGCGAAACATGGCGCGCACAGGCCTCTTGACGCTCCTGCCTGACCTGCTGCCCATGTGCCCGACCGCTCCAAGGGCCTGCTTGGCCCCCTCCTCACCGTCTCCATGCGCTTCAATCGCTCCCTCGCCCGTCCCTCCTTGCATGCATGCAGTCATCATAGCGTGTGCGGTCGGCGGCACCCTTGACACCATTGTTCGGGTGGCCAGCACGGGCAAGTCCTGCAAGGACCCCGACCGCAGCTTTGGGTGAGAAGGCTCCTCTGTAACCTGCAGTTCACACTGTGTTTGCCATTCCAGGGTTGTGGTGCCGGCACGCCTTGACCAAAGCGTGCTGACTTCCAGCTTCGCTTTCATGCAGGCGTGAGACCCGCAGCCTGAAAGCTTGCTACGAATTGCTGAATGCTGGCTATTCCAATGTTGTGCACCTCAAAGGAGGGTTGTCGCAGTGGCGGTGCGTGCTCTGCTGCCAAAGTGCCGTGCGCCCAGCTCACGGGTGCTTGCCCTGTGCCGTGGCTGACTGTGTGTGCGTTGCCGCCCTCACTACACTTCTGCTCACCCCCCTTGCTGCCCTGTTGTGCCTTTGCGCACGCAGGTATGACGGCTACCCCACAGCAGGGACGGGGGTGCGCAACTGAGGGCGGGCGTGGAGCTGTCGATGCCTTGCTGCGTTTGCAGAGTTTCAGGCTTGTACCTCGCTTGTTTGCACCAATTGATCTGATGAGATTCAGCAGGCCTGCCTCTGATTTGGGGCTGCTCGATCTTTGTATTTATTTGTCGCGTCTTGATTCATTCACAGTGTGACGATTTAATGTCCAGAAATTTGCTACCAGAGTGAGAGGCACTGTACACGGGGTTTGATGGTACAGCAGAGCAGGAGCTAGACCCCCGCCCCGGCATTCAGCCGTTGTATTGGGGAAGCGTCTGCTGTGCGGCTTGCAGCTTCAGGTCGCGCTCGTGGTACTTTGCCTGCACCTCAGTGTACTGCTGCACAAACGCCGGCACACTAAGCTCCCGTGCGGCAAGCTGCTGCACCAACATCTCTCCCTCCTCCTCTGCGGCCTTCACACCCTCCTGCACCCTGCACCAAACAAGCAGAGGCAGGTATGCACAATTTCGGCTGGGGAGTGGAGTAATGCCAAAGGGTAGTTGCAGCAGCACAACCCCATGCACGGATCCTCACAGCCATGCCACTCATTCAACCCTTCCTGAACAATACAAGGTCCTGCCCACCTGCGCAGCAGCACCTCCGGCGACAGCTTGGACAGCACCGCCTGCTGGCGGGCCCACTGTGCATCAAAGGCGGCCTTGGCGGGTGCATACTCTGATGAACGGATAATGGCCACTTGGTTGCGCTTGTCGGCCTGCTCCTCTGCAGCAGCCAGGTTTGCCGCTGCCAGCTCTAAATTCTTCGCCTTCAGCTGCTCGACCGGCTGCACGGCACGGAGGAGGTGAAAGTCAAGATGAGGCCTCCCAGCAAGCAATCACTGCAGCAGTGGCGCTGCGGCAGCACCTCCTCCAGCATGCAACACACACAGGCACATGCACGCACAGAAGACAAAGACATCGGTCACGCAGCAAGCATGTCCTCACCTCGTACAGCTTGAGCCGCTGCGCTATCTGGTCCACAAGCTGCTTGTATGTGTGCTGGTTCACCAAGGCTAGGCTCAGCTGCTCCTCGCTCATGCTGTCCACCTCTGGAAAAGACGAGGGGATGGCTGGAGGCTGCTGCACTGCGCTGCTGGCTGGGCCCGAGCCCGCCCCGCTCAATGCACCCGAAGAATGCTGCTGCATTGGTAACGGGTGGCTTCCCGGCTGCTGCTGCTGCAACAGCGGCGGAGGAGGCAGCGGCTGGCCGTATAGTTGACCTGACTGCGCCGAGGTGCCGCCAGCAGGCGCCTGAGCCCTGGAGGGCAGCGGGGCTGGGGTACCTCCCAGCCCTTTGAACGCATCGGCCACAACCGCAGCCAGGCGCACGGTGGGTATGCCCCATCGGTCTAGCAGCGGGAAGGAGAGGCGGCCAATGCTGTCCACCCAAGGGTGCCGCACTGGAGAGGTGATGGAAAGCGCGGGTCGATCGGTCGGGAATGATGGCGGCAGGCTGATACGGAGTGACGTCAACGTGCCGTCGGTCAGCCGCACCCCCACCTCCAGCAAGGACCTGTTGGCGTGTCAGCAGCACGTGCATTGCTGGAGTTTCAGACTCAGCTTTGCAAAACTGCAGACAGCAGGCTCCAGACAACACCGCTATCGAGGAGCGGCAGGCGACGGACCTGTCTGGGTTTGTGGCACGGCAGAGCGGCTGGGCGACTAGCAACTCGTTGACCTGCTGTGCACGGCTGGAACATCAAGCAGAGGGGCAGGAGCGCGAGCAGTGAGCAAATTGCTCTTCCACTGGGCAGCGAAGCATTCCCCACTCACTCAAACTGCTGTCCATAATTCTGTGCCGGTCTGTGATGGTCTAGATGGCTGAACATAGCGCAAGGTCCACGACGCGGCAGTGATCGAGAGCGTCGGTAACGCCAGTTCGCACCAGCGCCGATGCAGAAGGTCGGGGCGAGCTTGCAAGTCTTGATCTGAGTGTTGGTAGGTGAGGTACTGTACTGCTAACTGGCAAGACCAGTGCCGTTTCGCATGGCCCGAACGATTCGCACAGTGCCGTGCACATCACAACTCACCCAGAGAACTGAACGGGATCCCGGTCAAAGCAAATTTGGTGCCGACTTAAACTACTGGCACACAAGGGCTCAATTCCAGCACAACCAATGGAGGGCGCAGATGGAGCACATGTGCAGGCCCAGGAGGTTGCGGCCAGCCACCAAGCCGCCTGCAGCCTCTTCACAGACGTCCAGCACCTCACGGGCCAAGCTGCTGAATATTTGGCCCTGTTGAGCGGCCATGTGCGTGGAGTGCTCTGCATATTGCTGCTGTGGGTGCAGCTGGCATCGTGTTAACGCCATTCAACTGGACAGCCCTGCTCTGTTGCTGGCATCTGTTGACTGATCTGCTAATGACTCTGCTTGACCCTGCTTGTCTGGTACCCTTGTCTCGTCGAATCTTTCGAGGCTGCAGGCCGATGCGGCCGATGCACAGAAGCTGCGCACTGCCGCGCTCAAGATTCGCCTGGCGGAGCTGTCCAGGGATCGCCGCAGCAGGGAGGCGGCGATGGCAGCTGTCATGGAGGCAAAGCAGAAGGAGCTGGACAGGTGACAGGCGGCAATGCCAGTAGTGGCCTGCCAGAGAGCGCATTCACAGAGTGCAATGCGGGTCGGTGGTCAATCTTACAGACGTTCCCAGCTGACCTTGCCTGCGTGACCTCTGCTCTGAGTGTGCCCGCAGGCTGCTGCAAAATGAGCAGGACCACCAGCAGGCCAGCGTACCACCCCACGACATGATGCAGAGCCCTTTCAACACACCGATCAGCACTACAAGCTGACTGTACTTAATCGACTTGCCGACAAGCAGGCTGCTTGCGTCATCACCTTTTGCACAGCGGCACTTGTATTGTGCGTGCCCGACTGCCAGCAGCACTGACTGTCCACTCCCCCACACCCTGCATGGCCCTTGTTACAGCCCTGCAGCTGTTACTGCCCTCTGTATAGCACAACATTGAGTTACTCAACTGCGCCCTTCTTGCGACACACGCGGTCGTACTGCTCCTCTGCCTCTGCAAACAGCGCATGCAGCAACATCAAGTTGACATGACCCTTTTGCACCTGTTAACTACGCGCACACAGTGCCGGGCCTGCTCCGCAAGAGAAAGCAAGCCCCAAGTAGGTGCAGTCACTGACCTTGTGGTGTTAGGTCACCATACAGAATGCTGCTGACCAGCTCCTGAGGTATGTCCACCAGGGGTGGTATGCTGCTGCTTGCGTCGCTGAAATAGCTTGCCATGCCTGCCTCCTCCTTGCACCTGCTGGCCCAGTCGCTGTGGGAGGCCCCGGCGCTGGGAGCTGGCACCGCTGCCATGCACAGCCTGCAGAATCAGCAAGGCAGCGAGGAGGTATCACTGGGAAGAGATGCTAGGCAGGCTGAAATGCAGCAAAGTACGCCCCAAGCTTGGTGCTCACCCATTGTACAGCCAGTACACGAACACGACAGTAACGCACACCCAGGCGGGCACCGCCACCGCCCAGTGCTTGCTTGGGTAGTAGGTCACGCCATGAGCCTCCAAAACAGATGCAGGGATGTAGGCCCACAGCATGTAAATTACTGCAGCAATCCCAGGCAAGCAGCAATCACCGTGAGCCGCCTGTCAGCAGCTGGCAGCTCAAAAGCGGGGTGTGACACATGCCACGCCCACCATAGGCTACCGAGGAGGCGATCCAGCCAACGAAGCCATAAACTTCTGCAGTTCCCACGCCATTGCTTGGGCCTGGCGACCCATTGCTGGCAAAACCACCCCTGCCATGAACTTGCCGCATTGCCGTATTCGGTCGATAGTTGCGGGGCTGTTTGAAGCCATGACTTGAGTGCTGCTGTGCCCCGTCACGTCGCGCGCCGCTCTCTCAGCTCGGTGTTGAAGGTGGTTCACGGCCCGCTGCTGAATGTCACCCGGCGCGCTTTTGGTGACCACATTTCACCGTCGTGGTTCGTATTTAGGCCTGCCAGCCACCCAGGTATGAGGCGAGCTGCGGCCGTTTTTGTGCCCTCCCGCACGGCCAGGATGGGTTGGCTGTTGAGGGGAGGCGCCCCCCATGCCGCTCTCTGCTTGGAACCAGGCTGTGTGCAGCTGTGTCGGCTGCCGCAGCAAGTTGGGCCTCACCGCGCTCACCTCCAATGCCGGGCCTTTGCATTTGTGTACAGGGCCTCCATTTGCTTTGAGTACCTAATTGCAGGCCAAGTGCAGTAGGAATCTGCACCATGGCGGCACCCTCCGGTGCCAACGGGGTGGCCGGCATCACAATGGCACAAATGCAGCGGCACCTGGACGGCACGTGAGTTGGGTGCTTGCTTGCACAGGAGTGTATGTGCAGCAACATGCGCCGCCGCACGCCAGCGAAAGCGCCGGCAGGATCGACGGGCAATGAGGCACAGCATGATCATTGTGGGTGCTGCATAAGGTGACTTCCCAGGCTGCCCTCAAGCACCCAACCTGCCTGGCCTGCTCCGTGGGTGCTGTGCAGCTTCATTGGCTACCGCCCAGGTGACCCCACAGCTGCTGCGCCACCTGCAACGATGCCGCGGCCAGTATTGCCACCGCCTCCCTCGTTGAAGACAATCAACCTTGGCGTGATGAGTCAAGCTGAGCTGAGCACCATCGCAGCGGCTACGCTCACGCGCGACTGCTTTGCTGTGCTGCTGCCCAACCCCCCAGGTGTGCCATAACTTGAAGGGCAGTAGTGGCTGGAGCGGGGCATGATGCAATGTGGAACGTTGCTTGTCAGGGCTGCAGGTGGCTGGGCTTGCCGTCACTGAGGCGGCATATGGCCGTCTAGTTTCAACTGTTGAAGCCAAACTTCTTGGTCCTCTGCTGTTTGTGCTGTTTTCTGCTTGCAGGCGTGCCAGTCGACCGCTTAGCTTACGTGACGGGTCAGGCGCCTGCGCGGGCGGATGGACAGCAGCAGGAGCAACAGGAGCAGCAGCAACACAAGCCACAGCAAGTGCTGCAGCAGCAGCAGCAGCAGCAGGCGCAACCTCCAGCACGAGCCGCTGTACCAGCAGCGCGAGTAGCACAAAAACCAGCGCTGGCCGGTGCAGCAGCAAACGGGTTGGCGGTAGCCCCTGCACCTCCACGCACTGCGTCTCAGCCTCCCAGTGATGCGGAGATAGTGGCGTTTTTGTCCCGCCACCTTAAGCGACGTCCCGGCAGCCAGGAGGACAGCAGGCCGCCGTCCAGCAGCCAGGAGGCGATCAGCTGGCAGGAGCTGGGGATGGCAAAAGGCGGGCCCCGGATGATGGGCGTTGAGTGTGACCTGCGGCGCCTGTGGGATCTTGTTTATATGGACCGCGGCGGCTTTGAGCAGGTCAGCAGTCCTGCCGGGTGGTCAGTAGTGGCGCAGGAGATGGGTGCCAACCTGATGGCCATCCGCAATGCTGGCCATGTGGTGATGCAGTGGTACAAGCGGTTCCTGCTGCCTCTTGAGCGGCACTTGGAGAAAGGGAGCAGCTGACTGTGGTATTCTTTGCAAGCAGTGACCTCCTTTGACGTGCGTGACAAGCAACACAGTGCCTCATTTATTTGCACCTCGCCTGATTTAATTCGCACCCTGCAACGTGGGCGGGACATTGGGCGAGGCGGGAGCGGCGGGCCGCACCCCTTCCACGCGCGAGGCCGATCGATTCCAATTGCTGGCTGGCTCGGGGTCGATCTGAACGAGGATGGCAGCGCTTAGCTTGAAGTGCGATGAATGTGGCGCAGCGCTTCGATCTGTTGCCGAGGCTCAAGCGCATGGGGACGCCACAGGGCACAGTGCATTCAGCGAGTCGACAGAGGCGGTGAGGAAAACGCTGCCTTCACGCGGCCGTCGCCGCTCAACGCCGGCAACAACTCACCACTGCACGGGCCTCAATGCAGGTGAAACGCTTGGTGTGTCGCGAATGCGGCAAGACCTGTCGTTCCGCGGACGAATGGAGCTTGCACACCAAGCGCACCGGCCACCAAGGCTATGACGACAAGGTGTGAGGCGGGGCCGTGCTCAGCAACCCAACCGCTGCACCCCTGTTTCTTCACCCATGTTCCAACTCCTGCTCCTGCCTGCAGACCAATGAAGCTGAAGCTGTTGACACAGAGGCGCAAATGAAGGCAGCGGCGGTGGAGGAGGCGGGCGGTTGCGGCGGCGGCAGCGCAGCGCCCGAGGAGCTGGTTCCAGCTGAAGTGAACGGGGAGCTGCTGGCTCAGATGGAGGCTATGGTGGGTGGAGGGACAAAGGGAGGGTGGGCTGGCTGGGCGGAGGGATGCTGCATGCTGCCTGCTGAGTGCCGGCTGCTGACTGCAGCAGCTGGGTGATTGCTGACCAGTCAGTGACTGGACGCTTCCCTGGTACTGCTTTACCAGACCTGGTGTTGTGGGCTTCCACTCGCCTTGCCACCCCTGGAGGCACCCGCCTGCAATCACTCGATCCCTCCCTTGTTGCTGCTGCCTGCAGGGCTTCCCTGCTGCCCGTGCCACTCGTGCGCTGTATCGCAGCGGCGGCGAAAACCTGGAGGCCGCCATTGGGTGGCTGGAGGAGCACGGCGAGGATGCCGACCTTGATGAACCGCTGCTGGTGCCTAAGGTGGGCGCCTGCCTGGCTGCTAGCTTGCCTGCGACTTTGCCTGGCTGCTTCCTGGCCGACTGCTGGTTGCCTTGCTGCATGCCCCGGCCCGCCATCAGCTGCGGTTCCCAACGCTGATGCTGGTGCCGTACCTGCGTTGCTGCCCCTCCCCTTTGTCCCCCGCCACTGCTGCAGTCCCAGCCCAAGGCTAAGCTGACTCCGGAGGAGGCCAGGGCGCATGCTGCAGAGCTGATCCGCAAGTGAGAGCAGTGTGGGGCGGTATGTACCCACGTGTGCTCCGTACTGCCTGTACTGCCTGCGGCTCTTGCTGCCCTGGGCCAGCCGGGCTGCTGCGCCCCTGCCTGATGCCCTCCCCCCCCAGTGTAGTGGTGCCCAGCAATGGGAGGGAGGGCCTCACCATGTGTGTTGACGGCCGCGGCTGTGCACCCGCAGGGCCAAGGACAAGCGGGAGAGGGAGGAGAAGGAGATGGAGAAGCTGCGCGAGGCGGAGCGCATCAGGTCAGGCAACTGGGCAGCAGCCCACCCAACCTCCCCTCGTCTCCTGTGGCGCACATGGTGCCGCGGCCTGTGTGCCGCAGCGGCGGTCTGCCAGCTGTTAGTCAAGCAGCTGATGTGGAAACACGGTCTTCTTTTGTTGAGCCATACCGACCTGGCGCCTGCCTGCCTTGCCTTTGTACTGCAGGGCTGGCAAGGAGCTTGCCCTGGCTGCCCGCCAGGAGGACAACTTGAAGCTGAAGCGCCTTGTTGAGGCTCGCCGCTTGGAAAAGGAGGAGGAGGCTCGTGCTCGCGAGAAGATCCGTATCAAGCTGGGTGAGGAGGGGCAGAGACAGAGGACTTGGAGGCTGGCTTGAGGCGGCATTCCTCTGGTTGCTCAACCAAGAGTGGATTGGTTGTGGTGCTTTGATGAGCCGACAGTAAGGAGTTGGCAAGCGAGCTCCCAGCGGTTGGCGTGGTGTGCCCGCTCATCTCCCTTCCTCCGCCTGTGTGCCCCGCCTGCCATCTTCCCCCCCTCGGGCCCCTGCAGAGGAGGACCGCCGGGCGCGGCGGCGGGCCAAAGGTCTGCCTGAGGAGCTGACTGAGGAGGAGAAGGAGGAGGAGCGGCGCAAGGCGGCGGTGAGCTGGCACCTGGCGCTGAGCAGTCAAAACTGGTTGTGAGACTGGGTTGTGTGTGTGTCCGGCCTTTTGCCTGAGGTCCAGCCAGGAAGTGCACGCATTGCCGGTTGTTGACTGTGAACCTTGTCGCTTGGCCCTGACGCTGCCCACACGCAGGCCAAGGTGGAGGAGGAGAAGCGAAGAAAGCTGCCCATCAAGCCGGTGCAAGGTGGGTGGGTCGCGGGTGGCTGTGTGGGTTGCAACGAGCCCGCTGCCTGCCCTGCTCCATTCCGCGCCTGTGCCTGCAGCTCATACCCAGGTTTGCCATCAAATATCTCAGCTCATCCCCACCCAGTCGGCCTCCGACCCTGACGAGCTGCTCCCCCCGGCCCTCTCCCCTGCAGTCGGTGAGAAGATGAGGCGGCAGCTGGTGGAGATGAAGAAAGCGCACCCCGGTCAGGAGGAGGCGGTCAAGGTGTGCTGGAACACACTGCTCAAGATGTGCGGCAACGTGTACACACACCCGGGTGCGTGACGGTGGCCCAGTGTGCGCTAAGCATTGAAAGTGTGTGTGAGCGCTTGCTGTGCTGCTGCCAGGACCCAGAGCGCAAGTGCTGGTCATCGAAAGTCAATGCAGCTGGCAGTGCGGGTGTGCTGCACACAATTTGCTGCGCTGGGGTGCTGAGTCCGATCGCGTGGCAGCCTCGTTGGCAAGCCATCCGCAGCCCTGAGCCAGCCCTGCCGCCTGTGTGTCCCCCTTCACCCATTATCCATCACCCTCACCCACCCACCGCTGCTTCCTTCCAGGCGAAGAGAAGTACCGTCGTGTGCGGCTGACCAACCCTGCCATCCAGGCGCGTGTGGCGGCCTTCACTGGTGCCGTCGCCTTCCTGCAGCTGGCTGGCTTCCAGCCAGACGGAGACAACCTCGAGATGCCGGCAGACAGGGTGGACCGAGCGGTGCTGGAGGTGGCAGGGGAGCAGCTGCAGTCCGCCATCAACAACCCCTTTTTTGGGGTGCTGTGACAGCCCACATGCGACGCTGCGCTGTGCTGTGAGAGCGGTCAGCCTGCCAGCTGCAGATGAGGACGTTACATGTGCTGGCGCTGATGCCCAGAATGTTCACCTAAGAGCAGCTCAACAGGGGCACAGCAATATGTCGAGGAAAGGAAGGATGCAACGTTCTCAATGGAATTCTGCAGATCGTATCCATTTCGTGGCAATGTACTTCTCACCCTCCTCCACAGGGCAGCCGCCGTGGAGGCTGGCTGCATCCGGCACAGCGAGTTCACCCGGCTGCCACCCCTCCCCACCCGGCACATAGTCCCAAAACAGCACCGCGCTGCCTGGCGGCGGCGCCACGCGCAGCCCCTCTGCTCCCCGCTGGCAGTACGCTGGTGCGGGGTCGGCACCTCCTGCGCTCAGCTTGCTATCGCCGTGCCTCAAAACACGCCGAGATTCAGCTGCACCAGCTTTGGTTGTGGCACTTGTGCTGCTGCTGCCACCCTCCCCCGTGGCCCCCTCCTGCTGCGTCCCCTTGGCCTTTGGAAAGACCGTGGCGCCCCCCTTGGTGGGAGACCTGCAGGCAGCAGCAACGACAGGGCACATGTTGGCATCGCGATCGTGTGCCATGTTGGCAGCAGTCATGTGCCATGCACTGCTGTGGCACCTCAGCAATCAATCCATCATGGTGCAGTGCAGTATAGGCATGGCCAGTAGTGGCCAGTATGTTGCACATGTGAGGCAGCCCTGAGCAGCAGGCAGGCAGGCAGGCAGGCAGGCAGGCAGGCATCGCTGTCACCTTAGGTACAGGATGACGGTGGCCAGCCGATCGCCACACGTCACGCCGCCACCACCCAGCCCGCACTTTGGCCCCCCTGCTCGCAGCAGGAAGTCGCTGCAGCTCTGGCTGGAGGGTACCCCTCCGCCCTGCCAGCAGCAAGGGGGAGGAGCGGCTGATCAAAGTTGGTGGGGCACAGCCATGCTCAGTGGGGAGGATGGCGACTCCCTGCTTCCGTACTGTTGAAAAATGTGTGCAGACGAACTGCAACTGCAAGCACAACTGGCAGCCCAAGCCTCCTCTTTCGCCTTGGCTAACTCTCACCGTGATGCTGCAGTGGTCCGTGTGCACGTCGTACTTCTGGCCGTGGCTGTACTGCAGCACGTACAGCGACTCGCCAAAGGCCTCTGGGATGCCAATCAGGTCGTGGATGCGGTGCTGCACCTCCCTCACCTGCAGCAACGTTGAGCAGGAGCATTGGGCAGCGCACAAACTTAAGATTTGGAGGGGCCAGGTGCGGAGGGGAGTGACAGAGTGAAAGGAGTGACGGAGTGGGTTCGACGACATTCTCAAAGCCTGACTGACCTGCGGACGCAGCAGCAAGGGGCAGCATGACTTACGGGCTCAGCAGCACAGTGCACCACGCGCATCTGTTACAGCGCCGCCCCCGCCCCCCCTCCCTCCCGCTTTTACCTTGTCATCTCGCTTGACGCCATTGAGCCACGAGCCGTGGCTGGTGCGCACCCCCTGCAGCCTGGCGGCGTCTGCCACCACTTCCGAGCGGGCAAAGGTGCCTGCGAGGGTGGCGGGGTGGTTGAAGGGTGGCCTCAATTCAGACAGCAGCCTCGTCAGGCTGCCTGCCCACCGGCGGTGCAGTTGAAGGGCGGGCAGGCAGGCGATGGATTGCCTGGCCTGCGCACGCAAAGCGTGCGGGTTGGCAGGCAGCCTGGGCATGCAGCTGCTTCATCTCACCTGTGGCCAGGCCCACCAGGTGCTCTACCTCAGCTGGCGACAGGAAGTCTCTGACCATCAGCACACGGGGGGATGACGCAGACAGCACGGTGGCGTTTGGGTGCCTGGTGGCTCGGTCGTACACCTGTGGCAAGATGGGGGGCGTGTTGACGGGACCAGGGGCAGCAAGTGACTCACAACCTGCCACATTGCCAGCGGCTCTGGACAGGAGGCAGAGGAGAGGAGGGCTCCCCTAAGGTGTCACTGCTGCAGCTCTCCGGCTCACCTCCCTGGTCAGCTGCCAGCCGCCATGCAGCTCGGCATCGCTCAGCTGCTCGGCCCAGCGTGAGAGGCGGGGCGGTTCTGCTGTGATGCCACCCCCAGCAAGCGCTGCACCAGGCTGTGCCGCACGAACACCAGCAACATCGGCGGCTTGTGCCGGGATTGAACTACTGGCTGTGTCCGACTCTGCGCTGGTGCTGATGTCCCCGTTCAAGCGGCTTGCTGCTGCAAGTCTGCTCGGCTTGTCAGCTGCGGTCTGCTGCAGGAGGCGGTTTGGCGCCTGTGCATTGGTGTGGTCTTGGGGCAGGAAGACTGCCGAGCTTTTGGGGGACCCCCCTGCCCTCCACTTGTCAAGCAGAGTGAGGTGCATGACCATCAGCAGGCCGCATGTCAACCACACGAGCAGGGCCATGAGACAAATGGTCGGTGCCCACTGCAAGTGCAAGTGGCGGGTGCGCCGCTGTGTGTGGGCGCTGAGCATCGTGGCTGGCCAGCAGCGAGCTGTTGTATCGTTGCGGCCAGCCGTGAGGTGGCTGGCCGGCAGCGAGCAGCTTCGTTGAGGCAAGGCTGTCTTCGAGGCCGCGGAATAGGAGGCGCTCGAGCAGTTGCAAACAAGGAATAGGCGCAGCTCAATTGAGGCAGCAACGGCAGCAGCAGGGAGAGCAGCAGCAGGCATGCCCTGTCTTTCTTCCCTTGAGCATCACGAGAGTGGACGTCTGCCCTCCAGCATGTGAGGTCAGGCGTGAGCAGGCAGTCTGGCAGCTTGCAGCAAGGGCCAGAAGACGAGCGCCAGTGCGGCGGCGGCGGCTTGCTTCATCCTGTCCAGGCACGCGCTCCATCCAATCGCGCGTGCTCATCGTGAGTTGTTAATTGTTTGCGGCTGTGATAACATCACCCAACAAGCTGAAGGGGGGCGATTCCAGTCGATTGCCGAAGTTGCGCCGATCGTCAGGTCCGTCGCCGCCCCGTTCACTGCTTTTGTTGTTTGCAAGCTGTTCTGTTTCATCGCATTGCCCCTCGCAAAGTGAGGACTGAAATATAGCTGGCGGGATTTGCCAGCCCCGCTATCCCTCCCGTCTTCAACCCACTGCAGAGGGGTACCGAGCCACTGCAACGATACCGGGTTGTGCGGTGATACACCAAACCTGCACAGTGACTGTTGTGTACGCCCTCTTGCGGCTCGGTGGGTTTGGCACTAGAGACGTGTTGAATTGGTGTTCGCAGCAGCCCGCCCCTAGGTTCAAACCGGCCGCCGCGCTCGTTCCCGCTCCGCTGCCTGGCACCCGCCTCCATCACTCCATGTCTTGCATATGCAGGATCCAGCCTGCTGCCGGGTCATGTCGTCACCTGCCGGGCCTGTCCGACGCAGCACACGTTCCGGGGCCGCTGCCAGCTCGCCCGTTTCCGAATCCCCAGTCCCCTCAAACCCGCTTGCTGATGACGGTCCCAAGAGCTCCCCTCCTGCCCAGCATGTACCTGCTGCCAAGAGCAGCAGCGGCAGCAGGAAGCCCAGCGGCAGCCCATCTGCGGTGCTGCTGCTGGCAGTACTGCTTATTTCAGGCGGCATCATGTACAACCAGTGGTCGCAGCAGCAGGCGGCAGCCGCCGATGCCGCAGCCGCAGAGGCAGCTGCCGGCGAGCGAGACGCTGCTGTTGCCAGCACGCCGCACCGCAGCGCCCTGGAGCAGGAGGCAGTGGTGGGGCAGGAGGCGCCAGCGGAGGAGGATGAGCCGCCGCCGCCCCCCATGACAGCCGAGGAGGTGGCGGTGTTTGAGCTGGCGGCAGGGGAACACTACGGCTCGCCTCCCGGCTTCCAGCTGCCTGACTTTCAGGAAGAGGTGGAAGTGTCTTCTGAGGAAGAGGAGCAGGCGGAGCAACACGATCAGGAGGTGCGTTGGGGCCAGCTGCAAAGGCTGGGTCCCTGCAGGCCCACACCCAGCCCACACACCACTTGCTTGGGCAGCTGCTGGGGTACTTGCAGATCCATTGGGGGGCCGCTGGCTGGTATAGCAGACAGTAAGGGGGAGGGATCGCCACGTGCTGCAACTGCGGCGGCCATTGAGCCCATGCAGGGCAGGGCGGCTTTGTTGCCGTATCCGACCCGTTGCTGCTGTCGCTGCTGTGCCGCTGCGTGCGCAGGAGGCTGAGCAGCAAACCTCGGAGGCAGACCTCAGCGAGCATCAGGAGGAGCACCAAGCGGAGGGGGAGCGCGTGCAGCGGGTGCTGTCCTCCAGCAACGCAGACGAGGAGGCAGCTGCCGCCGCCGCCGCGACCTTTGACCCCGAGGCCCACCGCCAGTATTTGGAGCTGCCTGCGTGGCCTGAGGCTGACGAGCAGGCCCTCACCGGCTCCTGGCACTTCACTGAGCAAGTGTATGATTATGCTGCCAGCCTGCCCATGACTCAGGTCCTCAGCTGGGACAACCCGCGCCTGGTGAGTCTCCCTGCATACACACCACGGTGCAGTGCAATGCGGTGCTGGTGCTGGACGTACTGGGTGTGGGGCTTGGTTGGGTGCTGCTGGCCATGAGCTTGCATCCAGGCAGGCTGCGTGAGCACCCAGCAGAGTGCCAAATCGACCACCACCACCATCACACCGGCCGCCTCTGTTGAGGCCGCGAGCAGCAGTCTCCTGCATGCACCCAGCTCCTCACCTGCTTCCTGCCTTGAACCCACCCTCCCTGCCTGATGCACCCACCTCCTGCCCTGCCCTGCCCTGCCCTGCTGTGCTTCGCTGTGCTCTCGCTCACACCTCCCTGCCCGCCCTCCTCTCCTCTCCCCTCCCTCCCCTGGCAGGTGCTGCTGCCCTCCTTCCTGTCCCCCCAAGAGGTGGGCCACATGATTCGGGTCAGCAAGGACAACCTGGAGCGCAGCGAGGTGCTGGTGGCTGACGGCGAGGACCAGCAGTCAGACATACGCACCTCGTTTGGGTTCTGGCCCGAGTCAGACCCGGTGGTGGATGCAATCACCGAGCGACTGCACCGCGCCATCGGCGTGCCCCAAGCCTTTGGAGAGGGGCTGTATGGTGGGTAGGCGGTGGGTGGGCAGGGGCCGAGTGGGGTGCAGGGACGGCTGCCTGGCTGACTGGCAGTTGAGTGAGAGCGATGGAGTGCGCGGTGAACATGGAAAGGTGGAGCATTGGAGTGCCGAGGTCTGCTGATGTGTGTTCCTCCCTGACACCCTACTTCCCTCCCCTCCATGTGCTGATGTGCAGTGCTGAACTACCAGGTGGATCAGAAGTACGAGGCGTGAGTGTACTGCCGCCCCCCTGTCCTGGCTATGCCAACGCCCTTGCCCACACCGCCTGGCCTTGCCCCTGACAGCCCGTCAGTGCTTGAGCAACCGTCACGTGTTGACGCACCCAGCTGGCACTTGTGGCCTTTGCCAGCCACCTCATGCCACCCTGCCTCCCGCCCCGCCTCCTTGCCTGCCTGCTGCCAAGCCGCCCTCCTTGCTTGCCTGCCTGCCGCAGTCACAACGACCACTGCATGGATGCGCTTGACAACAAGGTGGCTGAGCCCGCCTGCCTCGACTTCTTAAAGCGGGCTGGAGGCCCAGAGTGCGGCCCCGGCAAGGGAGGCCCCACCTGCGGCGACAGAGTGGCCACCTTCATCCTTTGTGAGGCCAGAGCTGCCTCTGCCTAACGGCTGGCTGCCTGTGCTTGCGCCTGCTTGCCACCCCGAACATCGCTGCCGAGCACCTGCTCTTGGCTCAGGCAGCAGCTTTGCTCAGGCTTGCGCGCCGTGCTTGCACAGCAACCCGGCCTCCTGCTGTCCCCATCCTGTGACTCACACAGCACACAGATACCACACAGCACCCACATACCACACAGCGGCCATCCTGCCCCGCCCCTCACCCCTTCTCCTTGTGCGTGGCCCTGGTGTGCAGACCTGAAGAGCCCCACCCGTGGCGGCAAGACAGCTTTCCCCGAAGCAGACGTTACACGGGACGCAATGGGGGCTGAGCATCGCAGCGGTAACGCGCCAGACGAGTGGTACTGCCATGACGACCGCGTGCTGGCGGCCTCCCCACCTGCGGGCACAGGCGTCCTGTTCTGGTGCGGGTTGGCATGGGGAAAGCTGCAGCTGCCATGTGCTGCCTGCCACCAGCAGCAGATGTGATGGTTGTTGGAGGCGGACTTTGTGGCAGCATTGCGGGAACAGAGGTGCCAAGCGGTGTTGTGTTGTCGTGCCGCTGCTGTGTCGGTGTGCAGGGACTACCGCCCCAGCAACGGCACAGGGGCCGGCTCTTTCCAGGACGGCAGCGCGCAGCCCAATGCTCACAGCGTGTATGAGGCGATGCACTCGGGCTGCCCAGTCTCTGAGGGGGAGAAGTACATTGCAACCAGGTGGATACGCGCCAGCGGCTTCGACTACCACCTGCTGAACCAAGACTGATCGCCCCATGTTGTCACACTCGTGTGCCTGGCTTCGTGAACACTGTGCCAGCCCTGCATAGACCCTCCTCTCAGCTTGTGTGACGGCCTGGCTGCCCGCACCCCCGCCACAGCCCAAAGTTTTCCTGACACCTTTTGCTGGACGCTCATCATTTTACAACCGTCCCTGAGGGGCGGGGCTGTGCTGGTTGCGCAGCTTACATGCACGCACGCAGCATGGATGAGGCTTCATGCTACGGCCTGCAGACACAGTGCTCATGTACGTGTAACAGAGGGCGAGGTTGCTGGTAAAATTTTCTGGTCTTCTCGGTGTTGTGTGGTGCGCACAGACAACCCCCAGGGTGGCCGCTGTAGCAGGTGAATGCTGCTCAGAAGGGGGTGACCTTGGCGTTCAGGCTGGCGGTGGCCAGCAGGTAGAATGCCGCGGCGTGGCCCAGCGCGCCCCATGCCATCACATCAACAATGGTGAAGCCTGCATGGTGGAGGGGCACAGTGCGAGGCGGTGATGAGTGTCGAGTGTTCAATCGGGGTTGGGCTGGCCTGTCGCACTTTTCAACTTGCACACGCTCACTATCCCGGTCCAAGGTTGGATGTGCACTGCTGGTGTGTGCGGCATACACACTGCGTCTGCGTCCCCTTGCCACGCCAGCCTGCTGGCACCCACCAGCGGGGTCGTTGGTCTTCAGCACAAAGCTGGCCTCCTGGGCGCGGTCGTCACCCGCCTCTGCGTGGGTCTGGCCGTCCTGTTTGGGCATACCCGCCCGTGCCAGGGATGCGCGGTGGAAGGGCAGGAACACAAAGCGGCCGAGGGCCAGGGCACCAACGGTGCAGCCTGAACACATGAAACGGTGGCGGCAAGGCGGAAGCAGAAGTAGTGTTGTGAGATGTGTATCGATGATGACCTCGCTGTCCAGCCTGCCAGACATAAAGTCTCACAGGCACCTGCTGCTGCAGCTGCAGTGAGATGCACATGCAAGGTCCGCCACGCCGCCCGGCAGTTCCGAGCTGTTGCACTTTCCAATGTGGCAGCCCTGCCCTCCTTTTAGCTGTCTGTTAGCTGTCTGTTCAAGCTGCTATGCTGCGGATGCCACCTGCAGGATGGCAACACGCAACTGCGCAGGCACCGCCCATCAAGCAGTGTGTCCGCACTCACCGCCAACGACCAGGTTCACGTCCGAAATCGCCTTCGTCACGCAGCGAGCGCGAGCAGCGGCGGGCTTGACAGCCTGCTGCCGCTGCACCTGCAAAAACAGCATTCCAGGACAGGCGCAGCCGGATGAATAGCGAAAACCTGGGCTGTTCTCCCCCAGGCCCGATCTCAGGCCCTTGCGAGGCCCCAACCCCAGCCATCTGGATCCTGTGGGTCTGCCTCCACCCGCTGGCGCCCGTGGCCCGCACCTTGGTGGTGAACAGCGATGAGGGAGCTGCGCGCATTGTGCAGGCCATGATGCTAGCAGTTGTGATGGAGGGCGATGATGTGAGCGAGAGGGGAGCACGCCGGGCGAGCCAAGTTTTTGCCATAGGAGGATGAGATTCGTAGTGCCGTACGTCGACTGGCCGCAGGCTCAACCTTGCAACATGTTAAACCGTCAAATGAAATGAGGGTGCCAGTCAGCTAAAAGCGGGTCACACCAGATCGCTCGCAAGACCGCCTCTGCCGCCGCCGCCCGCCGCCTGTGGCGACGCAGCCCGTATTGACACAGCAACGCTGTGCCGGCTGCCTTCCCAGCTTGGGCGATGCCGCGGCGTCATGCCGTTGTTGCGTGGCGTGAGTGGGCCCCCGCTGCCAGTGGCACTGCTGCCAATGGCAACGCCGAGGATGCCGGTGAAGAGGTGCAACATGCGGTCATCCAGCGCCCAGCGGTTTGGATGCTCCAGCAGCGCCGCCTCGCTGCGTGCTCCCTGGACTGGATGGAAGGTGCGCATCAGGGCGATGGCCAGCAGCCGCGCCACTGCAGGCAGAGAGGCAGACACACAGGTTGTTTGCAACTTGCACAGCACACACCCTGAGCTGTCTGGGTAACCACATGGCCGGCGGCACTTCATCAGCTGCAGTGCCATCCTCTGCCCCAGGCAGCGCTTCCCTCACCATAGGCTGCATTGCACACCACAGCGATGAATGCCAGCACAGTGATGATGTCAGCCTCACTACCGCCACTACTGTCGTTGCCCCGATCGGCCAGATGTGCCAGGACTGCCAGGAACAGGCGGCGCACGTGCTCCTCCAGGGCCAGCACCAGGCTGACCACCGCAGGGGGATCCTGCCGCCCCTGCACCATACCCGACATTGCCTCCAGGCACAGGGCCAGCTGCTCCACCAGCAGGTGAAGGCGGTCGGCAAAGGGGGCCAGCAGCGGCAGCGCACTCACCTGCATTCAGACACACACACAGGCAGTGAGGGAGGGTGCGAGTGTGCACAGGGCATGACAGACCGGAAGAAATCAGGAATCAAGAGCAGCAGGGTTGGCACTGGTGCCAGGCGGTGCGGGGACAAGTGCTGCCAGGCACACCAACCAGCACACTCGCTGCACGTCGGCCAACCCACGTCATTTGAGTCCAGCAGGATGGGCACAGCAGCCACCACGTTGAGCATGTGGCGGCACAACCGCTGGGACCTGCAGTGGTGGCAGAGGGCAGGGATCAGCCAGTGACCGCAAGGAGTGGCGGCACGAAGCAATCAGCAGTGCAATCCACAAGAGCGACCCTGTCAGTCACCGCCTGCAGGCCACACCTGAACCCGGCTTCAAATGGGAAGCGGTGAGAAGTGCTAAAAGGGTACCACTCGAAAGAGAGGGCGGTGCGCAGCTGCAGCATCGCCACAATGCGGTCACTGGTGCTCCTGAGCAGGGGCAGCTGCGATGCGTAGCCAGTGCCCATGACCTGCAGCAGCACAGCACAACAAACGGTACATCACAAAACAGCAAACGCACAAGTCCAAAGCATGAACACAGGCAGCCCTGCTCTGCAACGCCACTGCTGAGCAGTAATTCCCACCCAGCTGGGCTGCCCAGCCAGCCAGGGCCCAACATACGTCCACGTCCACCTCCACCCACCCACCCAACACACACACCTTGAACCGCCCCTGGCTGACGTAGATGCTCATGTGAACGCTGACGTCAGACTGCTGGCTCTGGCTGCGCTCCATCCCCGGGTGCAGCGGCCGTGGCGTCTGCCCGTGAGGCATCTGCCCGCCGCCTGGCCCCAGTGCTGTCAGGCCGCTGCCGCTGCCCGTGCGCCTGCGGCAGGCGGCGCCAGCTGAGGAGCCACGGGGGCTGAGCGGTGAGGCGGGCTGTTGCTGCCCCCGCGCCCAGCTGCGGGCGGATTGGGGAGGCGACCCTGCTGCTGCTGCTGGGGACCCTGCCCCCGCATGCTGCTGCTCGCCCCGCCCCTGTGGCGACTGCACCGACACTGGGTGCTGTGGGGTGCCCTGGCCGCTGGCTGGCTGGGTGCGCACAGGTGGCAGCGTGAGCCCGGCGAAACCCTGAGGGCCTCCCTGCATCTCTATTGCAGCCGGCCGACCGCTGGCTGAAAGCTGGCTGCCAGAGCAGCTGCCTGCGGAGCGCCCGCTGCCCTCCCGCGGCGCCTCGCCGCCCTGCTGTCTCCGCCGCAGGCGTTGCTGCTGCTGCTGCTGCTGCTGCCAGGCGTGCGCGCCTGTGCTGCTGTCTGTGCGCGCCGCCTCCTGCAGCTGCTGCTCCCCGCTGCCTTCAGACGTGTCAAGCTCTGACTCCTCCTCCTCCTCCTCGTCCTCTGCCACCGCCATGGCCCCCAATCGCTGCCGCCACCACCTCTGCCGCCGCTGCCGCTGCCGAGGCTTCTGAGCAGGTTGCAGGCCAGGCTTGGAGGCGGCCGTATGCCTCAGGGTGCGGGGCAGGGCCCCCTCAAAGGCGGTGCGGGACACTGCTGCCAGCTGCTGCAGCGTGGCGCTCATGGTGACCTTGAAGTGCTGCCTGCATGCATGGAAACAGGGGCTGACGGATCGGCAAGGCACTTGGTCAGCTCATGAAAGAGTAGTGGGCAGGCAGGGAGGAACGGCAGCCCATCGCCGTGATGTGGCGGCGTCAGGCGGCTACCCCGCCCCCTGTCAGCCGCCTGCAGGCACCCTGCCCCTCTTGCCTGGCGGTCACGGGCAGCACCAGGGTAACTGCGGGGCAGAGGGGCAGAGGGGCAGAGGGGAGCGGGGCGAGTGTGAGAGCTGAGCTGCTTGCACCGTACAGCTGCAGGCAACACAGGCAGGCAGGCATGCGCCCCCCCATTCGCGCACTGCACAAGCAGGCCCCAGCGGTCTCAGCAGTGCCTCCCACCTGCCAGCAGCTCGACCATCACTCCCAGGGCATTGGTGACTGCCCGCCACAGCGCGACCGCGGGCTGGGTGGTGTTTGAGTTGAATCCCGGCAGGGCCGTGAGTGCCACCGTGATCACGCCAATGGTGAACACGTCTGAGGCAGGGGAGGGAGGGCGCTTGTGCAGGTGAGGTGATGCAGGGTTCGGGGGTAAGAGCAGTGCGCAACGCTGTTGTTGCCAGCAAGCACAGGCTCTGAACACTGGCCAGCAGAGAGTAAAGCCTGGCGCGGAGTGCGTGCTTGTGTGTGTGCGGCAAAGCTCCACCACCTCCCCTCCAGGCTGCAACACACACCCAGCCTACAGCTCACAGTGGTATCGCGGAAACTTGACGGACGCCGCCGCTGCGCCGCTGGCCACCAGGCCCAGGCAGGCTGTCATGGCGGCGCTCTTGCCCACAGTGTTTCGGTACGACAGCCCGTTGAGCAGGTAGACGAAATACTGTAGGGCCACGCCCAGGCAGCCCGCCGCAAGCGTGCCTGCAAGGCGCTGGGCGCCTTTGAAAATGGCGCCTCCTGCAACAGGCAGGTGCGAGGTGTGGGTGTGGGTGTATCTGGATGGGGCACCTAGGCGCGAGAGGCGTAGCCGGGCCGGGGCGTGCAGCTTGCAGGGAGGGTGCAGGGCAGCAGTCCCCAGGCAGGCGGCAGCGCTGGTGCCGGTGGCTGGTAAATGAAGAGGCAAAAAGGCTAGCACGCAGGCAAAGCGACAAGTGAACAAACAGGCAGAGCAGATTTGGTGTGGCGGTCGCTGTATTGCGTCACGTCACACACGTGGTGCTTGCCTGTGGATGGCTCCAGGACAGACACAATCACAAACAGCGACCAGTTGAGGCTATTGTCGAAGACAGCGTTGACCGGAGGAATGGTGAGCATGATCAGCACTGCACACACAACAGGGGGGGGGGAGAGTACGGCACAGGCCGCGCACACAGACGCAAGCAAGCGGGCATCTCAGCAAGCAGGCGCGGAGGCAGGTGAAAGACGGCAAGGAACGACCGCGGTGGAGCAAGCAGGGGAGCAGACCGCTGCAGCGCTACCTCCACGTGCCATGACCTCCTTGCCTCCCATCTCTCTGCCGCCCTCCTCTCTGCCCCCCCCCAGCCCCTTCTCTCTTTCAATGGCCCCCTAGCACCAGCCAGCCACCTGTGGTGTAGGCCGCCACCATTTGGAAGCCCAGCGCAAACACGCGAGGGTGCACGCCCAACTTCCCAGGCAGCCAGTCCCGCGCCCGCCGCCACCTGGTGCGGCGCTGCTCCTGGGCAGGAACCTCCAGGAGCGGCGGCGGCGCCAGCATGGCCAGCACCTTGCTGCTCATGCCCTGCTTGGGCTGGGCCGCCCGCAGGGAGGCGCGCAGCAGCTCTACTGGATCGTCCCTTGCACCTGAGCCCGCAGCCGGGATCTGCACACGCGACCGTGCAGGCAGGAGGCCAGCTCAGATGGGGCCGTCTTCGTGTTGACAGTGCTGGCACCCATTCCAAACTCTCACTCACACGGCTGCCGAGTGCCAAGCGCTGGCATGAGAGACACAGCCATCTTCAGAAGGCTAAGACAGGCAAGCACTCACAGAGGCAGGCACAGCAGCTGCTGGCGCCCCTCCCACGCACCCGTGTCAGTGCCGTGAGGCTCCAGTCAGAGGCGCGCCCCTCAGCCTCTGCCTGGAAGTGAGTCAACACAGGCTCCAGGCTGGCGGGCTGGTCCGCCCCCAGCGCTTCAGGCAGCAGCATCATCATGCGCCGCAGCTGCAGCAGGAATGGGCAAGGGGGAGTGGCATGAAGGTGACGCAAATGGCTTGCACGGCAACGCACCAGCACCCTGCAGCTCGCATTCACTGGCGTGCCCATGCACTGCCCTCTGTCCCCGCTGCCTGCCGCCCCTTGTGCGCCCGGCAACCGCCCTCCTACCCGCGTTACTGCCGTGAATAGCAGGGAGAGCACAAGATCCAGCGCCAGCGTGTCTTGTGTCACAGTGCTGCCTTTGAAGCGGCTGGCGACAGCCAGGGATGCGTACCTTGCCTCGAGGACCCGCAGCTTTTCAAGCGCATGGCTGCAGAAACATGTAGGAGGGCAAGATTTGCAGGCCGTCAGCTCCCAGCAGCAAGCCCACAACACCCGCAGCAATCTTCCAGAAAGGCCAGCCATCGGTTCTCAACGCATGCGTGTACACCATTGCTTGCTGGCAGCGCACCTGATTGGCGCATTCTGCACCAGCACATCACCCAGCACACCACACGTCGCGTCCAACGCGTCAGCAAGCGCCAGCAGCTGCTCCCTGTGACGGGCGATGAGGGAGACGTGCAGGGTGCCTGTCTGCACCGGGTACACGCACATCATGATCGCGTTCAACAGGCTGCGGGACAGGATGCTCAGCAGCCGGAAGGCGTGGCGCGGGAAGCGGTGCTGGCGGCGGTACACCTCCAGCCAGTGGGGCGCATATGCCAGGTGCATGTACGCATCCTGCGAGACCAGGAAGGAAGGAAGGAAGGAAGGAAGGAAGGAAGGAAGGAAAGAAGGGCGGAGGTTAACCAAGGTGGAGGAAGACCAAGAGGGGCGCAGGGAACTGGGCGGGTGGGCGGTGGTGAGAAGCATTGTGGAGATGACTGGAGATGAGTGGCGCCAATGCATCAACGGCTGGCTCAGAGCAGAAAGGGAGTCAGCAGCAGACGCCACCCGGCCGCTGCCGACAGGCGTAGCGCCGCTGCAGCCGCCAGGCTGCCGGGAGGCGGCGGCCCACCTGGAGGCTGAGGCTGGCAGAGATGACAGAGGCGTAGAGCGGCGCCAGCTGTGGGTACAGCCCGCTGTCCAGCCCGATGCGCTCCGCCGTCTCACCGCTGGCTGCCGCCAGCAGGCCTGTGTCGGGGGCCACCTCCCCCGTCATCACCTCCAGGGCACACCGCGCCACCTGGGCGCTGTGCAGCAGGCCGGCCGCCAGCCGCCGCCGCACGATGTTGCCTGCACGCACGCATGCATGGGTGGGTGGCTGGGGGCTGGGAGCGACGTGCGGCAATGCGGAGAGGGGACTGGCATGCGGCAGGGGTCACAGCAGGTGCACAGCACGCCACTGGCAGGGTGAGGTGCTCACAGCGCGGCACTAGGGTGCACGCGCCCCCACCTGCTGATATGGGCAGCACAAACGTGGCGCACAGGAACGCCACTGAACCGCCAATTGCCGAGTAAACCCACCTGCACACAGCGCACAGCAACACACCATCACGGCTCCAGCACCGATAGGACGGGTAGGAGCAAGAGAGAGGGCAGGCAGCACGCCACCTGCAGGACCGCGTGCAGTGGAGTGAGTCGGCACCAGAGCCTGGTGCCGGCCCTGCTCAGACGCTCACCAGTACAGCGTGAACTCGTATATCTTGGTGGTGACGTGGTACAGGCTGGCGGTGCACATGGTGAAGGTGATGGACTGGAACAGGTAGAGCAGGGTGTAGGGGCGGAAGTGGAAGCGGCACACGGTGAGGCAGAAGAGCACCACCGCTGACGCCAGCACCATGGTCACAGCCTTGGCAAGGGTGTTGTCATATGAACCGCCGTTGAAGCCGTATGTTATGTACATTGCTGCAGGAGCAGGGCAGTAGCGGGTTGGCACGCACACGAGAGGTGGGGCAAAGAGGGGTGTAGAGCTTGGCCCTGAGGCGGAGGGCAGGAGCAGTGCCCAGCTCTGCGCCAAGGCAATTGACAGCATGCAAGTTTGGCCAGTCAAGCATTGAGTGCGCACCTGCAATGGCAAGCGCTCCGCCAAACAAGTTGCCGAAGATCTGCTGAGCGCCGACTTGCAGCGGGCTCTGCCCAGATGCGCTGGAGACCAGGAGAAGCAGGTAGAAGTTGAGGAGGCAGAATGCTGGCGGGCCGGCACTGCTGCTGGTGGACGTGGACACCGTCAGCGCTCTGGCCACTGCAGCTGGGCTCAGCACGACCAAAATGACGACTGTGCCCAGTCCGCACTGCACAGACCGCCGGAAGTAGGGGCTTTGCCGCACCCAGCCAATCCTAGCACGCCAATCACGGGGACCATAGGGCAGCGGCGGCGTGGGAACTGTGCCAGCCGCGGCGCCAGGAGGGGCTTCGATGCCGGCGGCGGCCTCAATCGCAGGGTCGTTATTGGCAACGGCATCAACGTTGTCAATTCCGCCAGGAGCAACATCAGTGCCGTTGGGCAGCGCAAGCGAGCCGGTGGAGCGCAAAACGGAGTCGCTCCCCGGCATGGCGGCGCACCGCCCGCCGCCCGCAAGGGAGAACTCGCGGCCAGAGCCTTCAAGGCTTGACAGCGCCCGAGCCTGTTGTTTTGACGGAGTAATTAAAGAGGACGGACAGGCCGCTGCTGCTGCAAACAACGTTGGCGCAGTGAATTGCGGCCAAATGCCTTCGTCAACGACGAACACTGCCCTGCCTGTTTGAATGTGATTTAAAGGCGAGCATGAGGTGGATGTGCTGGTGCCGGTGGCGGCAGCGGGCCATGACGCCTGGCAATGAGGGCAATCATTACATGGGATTGAGTGTGCAGTCAGGACAATCCGATCTGTTTGGATCCTGCACTGGAGCCGCAGGCGTGTTGCCCGCCCTCTCTGCATTTGTTGGAAGGCGGGCGCCGCAACGTGACCGTGTTGCGGCGGTTATGGTGCAAGCACAGGGGGTGTATTGGCACAACCAGCTGCATGTCATCGGGGATTGGTTGCTGATGCTGAATGCGCAGCCCTGGCGTGGGTTGGGAGTTTTCGAGATGAGTTGTGCCCACTGGGGGCGCCGAACGTGTGGGACCCGTGCAGTGAGCACCTCATTGCACTGCAAAGGCCGCCGATGCGGCAGACAGGGAAGCGTTCTGCCAAGAATTTCCAGTTCGACATGGCGTTCCTGTTCGCTCCTCGCTGTGAAACCCTGTTCAGCGCGTCGGTGCAAGCAGTCTCAGCTATCGTGCCCCGTGTTTTGATGCTGCTTTCGGGATAGGCACAACGAAGCTCGAAACGGCTTGCGCTTCAGCCCTCCCTTTGCCCACCCAACGCCAGCACGGCATCCGTTGGGGAACGGCATCTGTTGGGGTGTCGGAGCTCTGCAGGATTAGCGACAGATGCAAACTTACACTTCACACTTCGCAATGCAGCCGGGGATGCACCCTGAGATGATGCAGGCGAGTGGCGAACCCAGTCGCAGCGGGGAGGGGCTCTCACAGGACATCCGGCCGCACCCTTGACGCCGCCCCACCGCTCGGCCGCCCGTCTCCTGCTGCGCCGGGTGCTGCAGGGAATGCAGGGAATGCCGATGCAGGGCATGCAAATGGTGATGGGCCCCATGGGTCCCATGATGGCGGGGCCTATGCCACAGGGCATGATGCCAGCAGGGGCTATGGCCGCACCGCAGCTCACACAGATGCTGGTGGAGGCGGCGCGTGGGGGCCGTTCCTCAAACGTGTTTTTCAAGACACGCATATGCAATAAGTGAGGCGCCAACGGGGCATGCAGTTTGCACGCGGCCAGGGCGCGCCTCTCCCTCCCTGCAATGCCACTGCCGCTTTGCGTAGAGGCAGAAATGCATGGCCGAGACGCTGGCTCACACTGCACCACCCCCATGCAGCTACCACCCCTCCTCACACAGGCCCAACCTGTGCTCGCACTGCAGGTGGCGCTCCGGCGCCTGCCCCTACGGCGACAAGTGCACGTACGCTCACGGAGAGCACGAGCTGCGCTATGTGCCGCCAGAGGTGGTGGCTCAGCTGGAGGCGCAGCAGAAGATGCAGGACCCGCAGCAGCAGCGGCAGGGCGGCGGCGAGGGCCAGCAACAGCCTGGGGAGGAGGGGGGGCACCCGGGTGGCGGCCCCGCGCCTGCAATGTACGGCGGCAGCCCCGGCCCGGCAGGCGGCATGGGCCACCAGTCGTTTTACAAGACCCGGCTGTGCATCAAATACATGCAGACGGGGTTCTGCCACAAGGCGGCTGGCTGCACCTTTGCCCACGGGTATGAGGACCTGCGCCAGCCTGGCACCCCCCTCTCACCAGGCGCCATGGCGATGCAAGAACCCATGTCGCCCACGCGAATGGCAATGGGGATGGCGCATGGCGGCGTTGCAATGATGCCAGCTGCACAGGCGGCAATGATGGGCATGCAGATGGGCATGGCTCCTGCAGGGGCACCCGTGGCGGGCGGCAGACCTCGAGGCATGCCACTGCCCATGCCGATGCCCGGCTCTGGGCGCTACCCCCCAGGCCAGCAGCAGCAGCAGCAGCAGCCGCCGCAGCAGCAGCGGTCGCCAAGGAGCGGCGGCGGCAATGCACGAGACGGTGAGGCGGTTTCGCGTCCTTGCACGCACTGTTCGTGTGCATGTGCAAATGCGCAGCAGGGCACCTGCTGATCTGCAAGGAGTCCTGTGCTGCTTTGCTGATGGTGCTGTCCCTGCTGTTCTGCTTGCCCCTGCACACAACCACAGCTCATTCCAACTCAACGACCTCTGCTTGCAGACCCAGCGTCAGCAGCGCGCCGCCGCGCCACCGCCATGTGTCGCATTGCTGGTGTGGGGCCAGTGGGAGGTGAGGAGGCCCGTCCGGGCAGCATGCAGGCGGCCATGGGCGAAGTGCGCAGCGGTGCAGCTTTCAAGGAGAGCGCATATGCTGACTCGGTGGCGGACTATGTTGAGGGGCAGGGGCCAGCTGGGCAGGGGCAGGGGCAGCCAGGCCCCAGCGCTCCAGATGAGGCCGCCGGCTGATTGAGTTATGGCCGCATGTTTTCTTTGGTCCGCAATGCTTCTGCTGCACCTCTGTGCTGCCCAGCTGCGGAGGCCGCAGCCGCTGCCCCTCGGTCGTGCAGCCCTCGCTTTTCGGGCCCCAAGCCCTCCATCCTTTCCACTCCCTCTCGCTCTTGGTCGCTCTCTCTCTCTCTTTTCCCCTTGCATCAGTCAGCGCTGCTGCTGCTGCTTTGCTGTACCAACGCATGCACATTTCTGCGGCACCCCTGTTTTCTGGAAACCCCACATGCTCCCCTCCCCATCAACGCTCCCTCTTGCACCCTGCATCTTTTGCTCCCCCACCTCAAGTGCTCAACCACCCACACACTCCGCCCTTGGCGTCCATCCCTGTGTCCATCCCTGCCAGCCCCTGAGCCCTTTCCCAGCACCACACAAACCCACCCGTCCCACCCTTGCTGCAGCAAGCAGCGGCATGCTGAGCCATGCTGTGCCACGTACCCATGTTCGTCATCATGATACACAAACCAACCTGCGCCGGCCACAGTGCCCCCCCTCCGCTGTCACCAGTTTTTGCGCTGTGCCGCTTGCAACCAACCGTGCCTTGGCGCCCGTCTATTTGTGTCTGTGCCTGTCCTCTCCCCCTTATGCCCTGTCATTGCACCCGCAAGACCCCCCACCGTCTCCAGCGTCCCGTGCCACCACTGCAGCACTGAGCCGCCTCTTCGCAACCCATGTTACACCGCTCTCACCCCCAATGCAGCAAGCAGGTTGGGGGTGTGGGAACGCAGGTGCAGTTGCCAGAGCGGAGGCAGCTGAGATGACAGCACGGAGGAGGAGCACCAGGCAGCGTCAGAGAGTTGCCAGCAGACCACAAACTGCTCAACAGCAGGCAGGCACACTCAAAACTTGCTCATGCGCTTGAGCTTCTCGCGGTCCTGGATCGCCTTGCTGCTGGCGCCGTGCCGTTGCTGCGCCGCAGCCAGCTGCTCCTGCGCCTCCACCAGTGCCCGCCGTATTTGCGGCAGCATCAGCCGGTCCTTGGCGTTGCGGGCGGCCATGTCCCTGCCGGGGGGAGGGAGGGAGAGGGTGGCAGGTGTGTGTGGGGGGGGTGGGGGGGTGCAAGGGTTGCCAGGTGGTTCCGATGGAGCGTTCAATGTCAGCGGAAGCAGGGCAGGAAAGGGCAGGTGGCTGGCATGCACCACCAAGGGGCTTGTGCTCATCTCAGCACAGCCGCCCGGCCTCAGCTCCCACCTGAGCCGCTGCACCTTCACCCCCAGCTGAGCCAGCTCATCCGCCCGCTGGGACAGCTGGCGGCGGTCCTCCTCTTTGTGCTGTATCGCCGCCTTTCCGCCGCCCGATGATGAGCCGGGCCCTGCACCTCCTGTGGCGGCGCTGCCTCCAAACAGGGAGTGCCTAGGCTTGCTGTCTGCCTGCCCGCCAGCTGTGCCGCCAGCCATGCGAGACCTGACTGCCTGCGCCCCGCTGCTGTCACCAATGATTGAGTTGAGGACTGCAAACAGGCCCTGGCTGCCCGTCTGCCGCTCAAGCTCCTGCTGCGCCTGCCGCTTTGCCTGCCGCTGCTCCAAACCCGCCTGGGTAGCCTTGTCTCGCCGCCGCTGCTTGCCGCTGCGCTTGCGCTTTGCTTTGCCTGCACAGCGGGTGTGACCCGGAACGACTCCGGGTGGTGGCAGTGATTGGCGGTGGTGCAGCCAGGCAGCCAGCGTGAAGGTGCCGCCAGGCACGATGCAGGGCGGCTGTGCACCAGCAACAAGCAGCACGCGCAGCAGCTGCACGTACCCTCCCTGATGCCGCTGCCGCCATCCACTCCCAGCCCTGCACCCCGCTTCAGTCGGGTGGCCTGCAGGGCCTGCTGCATGCCCTGCTGCTGCCTGCCCAGGCCGTGCCCCTGTCCCCGAAATCCCATTCCGGCCAGCAGCTGCACAGGGAGAGAGGGGACGCAAGGCAGCACAGGCACAAGGTCAAACCGCTCGCCACTGCGCACAGCTGCAGTGGCAGAGAGGCGACACAGCTGCAGGCATGTGTGGCAAACGCTCAACAGGCGGCGCCATCACAGGCCAGCGCTGCACCAGCACCTGTGATTGGCCAGCAGGTGCAGGCCCTCTGGCTGCCATCGCGCCCCACAGGCCCCTCGCTGTCGCTGCAGCCCACCTTGCTTCCGATGCCGCGGCTGTGGGCCTCGCTCTCAAAGAACAGGTTGGTTTCAGTCTGTGCCCCCGCCGCTGCCTGCTGCTGCACCATGCCCCACAGGGAACCCCCCTCCTCCCCCTCCTCCTCCCCCTCCTCTTGCTCCTCGTCGCTCCCAGAGCCGCCGCTGTCCTCTCCTTCGTCCCTGCTGCTGCTGCCGCCGTCGCTGATGAACGCACCGCAGCCCCTGCTGCTGCCGCTGCCGCCCTCGTCACTGCTGTCACCGCAGTCGTGCGGGCTTGGCACATGTGCGCGTAGCACCACGGCAGTGAGCGGCAGCACGTGGCGTCGCTTGTCGGCAAGAGTGATGGCTGCCACCTGCTGCCCCGCGACGTCAGCGTCCAGAACTTCCGCTGGCACCCACAGACTGCCTCTAGGCTTGATGATCACTTTCAGGCCCGGCAGCAGCTGAGCCAGGTCCACAGGCGGGGTGCCGCCTGGCGCAGGGTGCAGGGCTGCCAGGGGGAGCTCAAGAGGCTCCAGTTGGTACTGCCTGCAGTACAACAGCAGCGGCAGCGGTACAGTGTCAGTGTCAGTGGCAACGCTGTCAGTAGGGGGAGGCGTGAGGGCAGCCGTGGCAAAGGAGGCATTTGAAACAACCTGTGACTGCCACGCTCACATCCAACTCAGCCAGCTCACCGTGTGGGATGCAAGAAGCGCACTCGAGCTGTGCCGCTGCCGCTGCCGCTGGCATTGCTGCCAGGCAGCACCCTGCCAAGGTAGTGGCGGCCGTCGGTGTGGCGGAAGATGCAGGTGCTGCTCGGCGGCAGCAGGTCTGCTGCACCTCCTTGTCCGCCGCCATTGGCACCACCGTCCTCTCCCGGGTGGTGCTGCTGCTGCTGCTGCTGCTGCGCTTGTTCCCCTGTTTTGCCGCTGTGCAGGGTGTCCAGCTCTGCCAGCAAGCGCTGCCTCTTGAGCCCCAGCAGCGCATCCTCGGTGGACGCGATGCCGGCCTGCAGGTCTGCCAGCAGATCCGCCAGCTCTGCGTCCAGAGACCCCGCTTCCTGCACCAGCTGCTGCACGCCGGCAAGTGCTTCCTGCTGCTCATCCAGCTGCTGCTGCAGCTCGGTCTCCAGGTCCATCGCAAGTTCACGTTCAATCCGCGGCGGTGCCACAAGCGGCAGCGGCGACGGCGAAGCGCACACAAGCGAGTCTATACGCTGGCCGGGCCGCCACCAGCATCGTCCAGCGACTACTAGCCCTCAGCGACCTCCTTTGAAGGAGGTTGTTCGCTGTGGTGCCTGTTCCATGCTCGTTTGCAATGAATTGCAATGGAACGTGGTTCGCACGATCAGCATGCGGGATGTGAGATCGATTGTTGATGCGTTTTCGATGGGAAGCCCAAAACGTACCGCCTGCTTGCCGCTCCGTTTCTGTTGCTGTCGCTCCTAGATAATTGAAGACTGTCCGCTCCTAGACCATTGAAAACTGTGTCTTACAAGGAATCAAGAGAAATATGTTAACAACAGTGCTGTGCAGGTGGACGATGGTGTGGCCGGTGGGCACGAGGCTGACGGGACGAGGTGGGACTGGAAGTGGGACGTGGGGAGAGAGGCAGGAGGGGTCTGGGAGGAGCACACAGTGCTTGGGTGTGTGCCGCCAAGAAGACTAGGCAAAGGGCTGGACAGTGGGCTGGGGGTGCTGTGTTGTTGGGCGAAATGGTGTTCTTCTGTTGTGGAGAGCGCAGGTGTGGTGGTGGAGGCGGGGATGTGTGGTGGACGTGGGGCAACAGGTAGAGGGCTGCGTCGTGCTGATGTTGGGGACGTAAGCTGTTGCAAAAGGCAGCAAGCAGCCAGCAGCGAATCCAAGTACACAGGCAGCAGCAGGCCGCTGCCAATTCAGCATCACGCCGCCAGGTTGGCGGCATCAACCTTCTGCTGTATCAAGCGCTGCGCAATCTCGACAGCCTGCAGAGCGGCAAAGCCAGTGCCGGCAGGATCAGCTCCAGGGGACAGGAGCCGGCTGGGCAGAGCGTGCCCTCTCACACGCAGACGCACGCAGGGCGCAAATCAACTGCTGCTGCTGCTGGCTGGCAACCACCTGAGAATCACAAGATCAGTCCAAGCAAAGGGCAGGCCCCAACCTGCAGCCCAGCACACTTCCTGCAGCCCAGCTCACACCCCGCAGCGTGCAGCCCGCAGCGCACCCACCTCTGGCGTGCCGGTGATGCTGCAGGCGCGGTCATGTGACCCGGGCATGAACTCGCCCTTCTTGGATATGCGGATGGACACACCCAGCAGCTCCTTGATCTGGTTCACCACCGCCCCCTGCTTCCCAATCACAACACCGACCTTCTCCTCAGGCACAGCAATGGTCACGCTGGCGCCGCCGCCAACGGCCGCGCCGCTGCCAGCGCCCGCGCCGCCGCCGCGGGGCAGCTGCACGGCCGCTGCGCCTGCGCCGCCGCCCCCAAGGTGCAGCATGTGGGGCGCATTGCCGCCCAGGCCGCCACCCAAGCCTGCGCCCAGGCCGCTGCCGGGCATGCCGCCGCCGGCTTGCTGTGGGCCGCCGTATGCCTGAGGAGGGGGGGAGGTGCTGCCAGCGGGCCGCATGCTGTACGACAAGTTTGCGTCAGTGAGCAGGTGATAGTCGGGGTTCTCACTGCAGCAAGGCGGGGCGGGAAGACGGGGTGAGGATGTGTGGGTGTGACGGGCACCTGGGCCTTGTGAGGGTGTGCCAGTGGGGCAGGTGGCTGGCAGGGCTGGGCTGCTGGGCATGGCATGTGTCCGACATGCCCAGGCTGGACAACAACAGTAGGACGAGCGGCTGCCGTGTGTGCCAGACAGTGTGTCGCAGCAATGCGGGTATATGCCCGCACCTGAGCTTGGTGACCACCAGCGCAACCGCCCGCATCAGCTCATCCACGTCACCGGTGATCTTCACAATGCGCTCAGTGAGGCCTGCACTTCCACCACACAGGGTGCGCAGGGTGGGTGCAGGCATGAGTGAGCAGGCGGTGAACCATCAACGACAAGCTTGCCGCAAGGTAGCCAGGTGCGGAGAAAGACGAGGGCCACAACCTCACTCAGCCTCCAGCTGACACAGCCCGCCTGCAAGCTACCCTGCCGCACACCCAACGCACACAGCCTGGTCACGCAGCGCACCTGGCGCCACTGGCGGCGGCGAGATGTTGAACACGGCGTGCGAGTCCTCGTTGAAGGAGCGGATGGTGGCGCCACCCTTGCCAATCAGGGTGCCGCACAGGCGCGAGTGCACCAGCATGCGCAGCTGGATGGCCTCCCCCTCCTTGGCCTGCACCGCTCGCAGTGCACCCGGCTCCGCCTTGAGCTTAGACAGCACCAGGTGCAATGCGGTCAGCAGCTGGTTGACGGTGCCAGACACCAGCAGGATACGGTCCTGGCCCTCGGGGCTGCCAGGGTAGTACTCATTGGCTCGAGACAGCTGCAGCAAGTCGTGGTGTGGTGCAGGCGATTGATTGGCTGGCAAAGTGGGAGAAGGCAAGAGAGCGCGACGTGAGGCTGCAAAACACCCAGGTGGCTCAGGCTGCAGCGCCAACACACCGGCTCACCTGCATACGCGCACTACTCTGCGTCTGGATCTCTGTGATGTTTGCACCGGACTTGCCGATGATGCTGCCGGCCGCAACATTTGGGACAAGGAACTTGACCTGCAGGAGAGTGCAAGGCTCCCGGCGGCACCGCCGTCGGTGGCGGATTGTGCGCTAGCACCTCGCCAGAGCGGGCAGGCTCCGTGTGGGTGTGCCCCACTGCTGCCTGGCGAGCCGGCAAGGCGTGCCCACGGAGCGCAGCGTGGTGCACCACCGCAACAGGGTGTCGGGGCGCAATCCGGCCACAATGTCCCATGCCGCCCCATCCACCACCACCGCCTGCTCACCACCACTCGCTCCTCGCGCCGGGCACCGTCGCTGCCCGTCTCGGCGTCCTCGTCCACATCCGCCGGGTCTGCGCCGTTGGTGTACGCCTTAACCTCCTCCTCTTCCTCCACGACCGCCTCCTCCTTCCCGCTGTCTGCCGGCGCCGCCGCTGCCGTCGCCATGACTGTGTCGACTTGGCTCATTGTGGCGGGTTTCGCCTGGATCTGACGCTGCTATGCCGCTGATGCTCTGGACAGCCCACACGCAACCTTAGGAGCGCACATATGTACGGCAAAAGTACATCGTCGCCATTTCGCGTCAGTTCGCGCCTCTGCAATTCAGTGGTGCGCTCTGCCTGCCAATGCATCACTGCTGATCACTGGCCATAACCCTGGCTGAGCTCCAAGCAATATGGCGGGACGGCAGGGCAACCAGGCGTGGCTGCGACAGCAACTGCAAAAGACATTACAGTGGGATGCAGAGGCTGCAGAGGCTGTCGTGGAGGCAATTGTGCAGGCGACAGCGGCGGCCGACAGCCAAGCCGCCGTTGAAGAGTTGGTCGTCGCATACATGGGTGGAAATCCCAGTGCACGTAATCTGGTACAGCAGTTTGTGGGTATGCCAGCACCCCACAAGCAGAAGGAGGGGCCATCCAGCAGCAGTGGTGGCAGGCAGCAGCAAGTCGGCACCGCTGCTCCCCAGGTAGGATGCCGCAAACATGTCAATTGCTGCCTGCCCATGCCACCGCTCACCTGCATGCGCCCACACCCACATGCAGCCCCCCATCCTGGACATGGGGCCCAACATCCGCACCACAGTCAAGTCTGCTAGGAAGAAAGCCGCAGGTGGTGGCGGCAGCGGCAGTGCTTCACAGCAGCCGCCCAGCGGCGTCAAGGCCCTCGCAAAGAGCATGGTCAACTGCCTGAGCTGTGGCAAGATCTATGACTGCCGCACACTGGCAGGAGAGGCGCTGAGGTTTTTGGGTGGGTGTACGCATGGTGCTGGCCTGTCTGCAAGTCTCGGCTGGCTGCCGCAGCAGTGAGTGGCGCAAACTTGGCAGGCTGCCAGGTTGTAAAGGCAACACCTTCACCGCACACCAGCCTGCTCCTTGCATCCCACAAACACCTTTGCTGCCTCCCCTGCTCCGCAGAGTCCGGGGGCATCTGCTCCTTCTGCGGGAAGCATGTGGAGCTGCGCTATGCAGACGGAAGCACAAACGCAGCCGACATTGCGGCAGCTGGTGCGGCAGCAGGGCTGCCTGGAGTCGGTGCGTTGGCGGAGGGCAGAGAGATGCCTGGGCCCACAGGCGCAAGGCCTACGGGCCAACAGCAGCAGGGTGGCAAGGGGGGTGCTGCTGGGCCTGCGGCACTCGCTTACAACGAGTCAGCGGCGGAGGCGGTGGCACTGCGGGACCGCCTGGTGCAGTTTGATCGGGAGGCGGCACAGCGGACCACTGTGCTGGACGACCAGTCCGACTTCTTCGAGATCGATGCCAATGCCTGGCTGACAGGTGTGTGCTGCGTGGAGGAATCGCTGGGGTGCCCCTGGCAGGCAAGCAGGCTGACAGCGTGCACTGCTGTGCATCCGGCAGTTCAGCGGCCCTGCACACCCCTGGCTGAGTCCCCACTCACACCCCTGGCTGAGTCCCCACTCACACCCCGGCCCGCCCCACTCATACCCCGGCCGCCCCACCCTCATGCCTTGTGTCTTGATCAAGCCGTGACTCTGCTGCTGTCTGGGCCGCAGATGAGGAGAGGGCGGTGCTGAAGCAGAGGGAGCGCGAGGCACAAGAAGCCGAGGAGGCACGGCGGCGCCATGTCACCATCTCCATCGACCTCTTGGGCCGCAAAGTGCTGCTGGACAGCGACCCGGCTACAGGACAGGGCGGCGAGGGCGATGCTGCGGCACTGGATGCAGCACTGGAGGCGGCACGTGCCGCGGCTGCCATCCGTGCGGCGGCAGCTGCCACAGCGGCCGAGGGCCCTCAGGGCGGCGGCGCGGCGGCACCAACCGCGTTGATGGCAGTGGAGGATCGACTGCGCGACCTTCGCATAACAGCCAGCCCATCGATGGCATCCCGCAATTTTGTGTTCCTGCCCCAGAAGCAGCAGCAGCAGCAGCAGCAGCAGCAGCAGCAGCAGCAGCAACAGCAGCCACGGCAGCAGGTGCCGTCAGCGAGAGGGCCGTGTGCTAGCTCCGTCAGTGCTGGGCAGCAGCAGCCGAGCAGCAGCAGCAGCAGCAGCCGTCCCCAGAGGCAGCAGCACCAAAAGCCAAAGCAGAGGCAGAACGCAGCAACTCCAGGCTTCTCACGGCTGCAGCATGATGGTGAGGTCGCGGGATCTGAGCGCTTTCCATTGGCTTGGCTAGCATGCATGCGAGATGTGGACTGCATGCCTGCGTCTTTCCACACCTTGCCCAAGCCTGGCAAACGGCGACAGCAACCTGTCGCATCCCCCCACACTGCACACTCTCACGCTTGGCATGCACTGCCGCCTGCCTGCTTGCAGATCCCTTCAGCCTTCTCCCTGATGATCCATTTGAGCTCAGTGGTGTATCAGCCGCAATCACTGCCGGCGGCTGACTGAGCCTTGGCTTTGTCCACGTCCTTGCTGCTGCTCCCAGTGTGTTTGATTGTATGTGAATGTAAACAGCAGCGTAATGTAACACAAAGAGGGCCCGAGCAGGAGAGCAGAACGCTCTCATGCTGTGGTGGCAGCAGCAAACGTGTGGCACGTAATTGGTAAGAAAGCTGTCAGGTTGCTGCAGTGGCTGGTCTAAAGCAAGTCCAATGAAAGATGGGGGAGGTGTGTGATGTGAAGAGGCCCCCGGCAGTGTTGTGTTGCTGCTCCTGCGCTGCTGCTTGACGCCTACAGATGTGTGCCGCTCACTCCAGCGCCTTGCGCACCTGCTCCGCCACCTCCTTCTGCGGCTTGTCCGCCTTAATGTTGACAACCCGCTGCTTGTAATGGTCAATCACCTGGGGCAGCCAAAGTGGGTCAGGGAACAAGGCGCGCAGGGAAATGTGGGTGTGTGGACACCAGGGCACAGCGATTAAAGCCTGCCGCAGCTGATTGCATCCCCAGCATGGCGCAGTGAGGCCAGCCGGCGACCCACCGGTGCGGTTTGTGCGTGGAAGGCCGACAGCCTGCTCTTTAGCGTCTCAGCGTTGTCGTCCTTGCGCTTCACCAGCGGCTCACCAGTCACGTCATCCACACCCGCCACACGAGGGGGCGCAAACTTCTCTGCACAGACACAGGGCAACCAAGGCAAGGCACATGGGCAGTCGAGCAGACGCGAGGGCCCTGTGCACAGAAGGCTCGCCCTTTTGGGGCCTCATCGACCCTCTGCTGCCAGACGCTCCGCTGGCAGCAGCAGCAGCAGCAGCCAGACAAACAAGAGCAGCAGCAGCAGCAGCAGCCAGACATACAGCAGCCGCAGGCAGCAGAGCAGCAGCAGCAGTGACAGCAGTATGGTGGGTTCGCACCGTGGTAAGAGCGGCCCGAGGCGGGGTGCACCCAGCGACCTGTGATGCGGTCCACCAGCGCCTGGTCAGCCACCGCAAAGTTTAGCACCCTGTCGATGGACTGCCCTTTGCTGCTCAGCATCTCATCTAGCTTCTGTGCCTGCAAGGCAGCAGCAGGCAGGCAGGACAGAGCGCCACAGCTCAGGCGCAGGCGGTGACACAGGCAAGCAGGCAGGCAGGCTGGCTGGGGTGGAGGGCCTCACAACTAGCTGGGCACTTGCCCCGCCAGCACAGTGCACTGCACAACTTGAGCAGCACTCATCAACTGGGCCACAGCTGCCCGTTGGCGTGTCACACAGGCAATCACACCTGCACCACGGTGCGGGGGAAGCCATCCAGCACAAAGCCGGTGCGGCACTCTGGCTTCTTGATGTTCTCCTCGATGAGCCCCACCACAATCTCATCCGTCACCAGTGCACCAGCATCCATCGCCTTCTTGGCCTCCAAGCCCAGCGGCGTCTTGGCCGCCACCGCCGCCCGCAACAGGTCGCCAGTGGCCAGGTGACACAGGCAGTTCTCGTTCTTGATCATCGGACTCTGCGTGCCCTTTCCAGAGCCGGGCGGGCCTGCGACGAAGCAGGCAAACTCGAGCGTGAGTAGATGCAGGACGGGTTGGCACCGTTGCGACAACCCGCAACCCCATCGCCTCACCGATGAGCACCAGCCGCTTCTCGGGTTTGTTAAGGCATTCCAAGCGCCTCTGCACCTCGTGCACCAAGTCCTCTGTCTTGACGGTGCTCAAGTCCATGCTTGCAGCGTTGCAAGGGACAATTGGTGCACGGAAAGAGGCAGGTTGCCCGATGCTGCGATTACACATGCACCGCCTGTCCCGACCCGCAAGCCGCATGCGCCGCTGTCAACATGCTCACAACATGCGCAGAACACACTCATGGTCATCATGCTACCCTGCAGCTCCCGAACCGGCGCTGCCTCCCAATGGCCCAGGCCGCCCTAAGCCTCCTAAGCTGCCTGCTGGCGGGCTGGCCGCAGCTGCCACCAATCGCAGGACCTCCGACACGTCTACGCCAGACTGTGCTGCTGCTAGGCTGAGGGACTGAAGCTGCCGCTGCAGCACCTGCACGTGCCGCTGCTCGTCAGCGAGGTCCTGAGGAGCAGCGGAAATGTAAGCAGGCAAGGGGAAGTCAGAGCAGCTTTGTGCACGCAAGCATGCATGCATGTGTGGAGGGTAAGCACGCGTGGTTGGCGTGCTGCATCAACAACTCCCCGCAACACCCCCCGTCCGCATCCCCGCAGCCGCCCATCTGCCGCCCAGTTCCCCGTCTTGCCATGCACCTGCTGTAGGCCGTGCACCAGGCGATGGTGGTGCGACAGCTCCGACTCGTGGTTCAGTTCGATCGCTTCTGCCACCCCATGCATGACCCGCAGTACGCGCCAGAGGCGGAAGAAGACGAGCAGGGAGGCAACCTCTTGCGCCAGGTTGTGCAGGCTGAGCTCCAGCACAAGCGAAGAGATGACGACGACGGCATCAAACAGGTGCCACCTGGAGGTGTGGGCGGGGGCAAGGCAAGAGGAGGCAGGCTTGCCGACAGGGGCAAGAGGACAGCGTCGACCCTGCCGGCACTGGTGGTGCGTGCTAGCCTCACGCCGCTTCAATCGCCCCCCACACCCCCCCCCCACCCACCCATACCGCACACCCACCTTGAGTGCGTGAAGTAGGTGTGCCCAAACACGGCCAGCCTGACCGCCAGCTCGGCTGTGAACAGGCACAGGATTCCCACGCTGGTCCACCGCAGCGCCTCCTCCGCCGTGTGCACTGCACACCAGCAGCATGGGGCAGCAGCAGGGGGGGGCCTAAGGTTGGAGACTGGCAAAACAAGCCAGAAGACCTTGTGAGCGGGTCCAAGGGCGTGGTTGATACTTCGTACGCTGCACAAGGGCCGCCTGCCCTGGCTGCAGGTGCATCGGCAGCAGGACGGATGCGATGGTGAAGACACCCAAACAGCCACTCTTGCACCGGCTCATCATCCGCATGCCAGCCATCACTCAGGCACAACGCACCAGCATGCGGCTCGTGCTCGTGGCAGGCAAAGATGGCGGTGAGGATGAGCTCTGTGACCACCACAGCCAGGTCTACCAGCGTCAGGCCTATGACGATGTAGTGAGCGGTGCTGCTTTCCAGCAGCTCTGCTACCGAGCGCTGCACAAGGGGAAGCAGGTGAGAGCGGTATATCGGATGTGTCAGCCACTGTTGCTACCATCTTGGGATTGAGTCAGGGGCTGTGCAGCAAGCAAAGCGGCGGCAGGGTTGTGGAGGACGTCGTGGCCGCTCCGCGCCTGCTTGTGTGCATGCCTGCTGCCCCACCACCGCGGCGTCTTGATGGGGCGGCGCAGCGACCTGAGCAGTGCCATGCCGCAGCGATCGATGGAGCGGTGCTTGGTGGGGCGAGGCACGGACAGGTGAGCTGCTGCATGGGACGCCACCCCCGGCTTGTGCCTCTCGCCTTCGTCTGGAGAGAAGGAGTGGAGAGCAGGTGTGAACCAAAGGCAGAATGGACTGGTGCTTAGCTAGCAGCGCATCGCAGGCCTTTCCCACCTAGCGAGCACACGGGGCAGTGTGCCTCCGCGCTGTAATTCTCATCAAAGGCCAGCCCGGTGGGCAGGCGGGGCAGCCCGTCTGTCTGCCAATCCACTGATCTATGCAGTCTGACCTCGCTGCATTCACTGCCGCTGCCTCCAGTGACCGCCTCGTCGACCGCCTTGTCTGCCGCCGCAGGCATTGTGCCGCCAGCTGGTGGCGCAAATGGTGGGGCTGCTGCCTGGTGCCTGCTGTGATTTGATTGTATGCGGCAAGCCGTTTTGCGCCGGGTTTCATCGAAAGGCACAGACAACGGAGCTCTGCAATTTTCAGTGTGTGCAATCGGGCAGGCACTCACTCTTCAATGGCGCTGCGATATCAATCCAATTCCATTGAGTTGAATCGTATATGTACTTCGAACTCGATTTGCCCTTGCAGCGTCTCAGCTCTTGTCAGATTGCAGCATTGATCCCATTGGCATCCCTCAGCTCACAAACATGACCGAGGAGAGTTTCCGACTTGGAAGCGCTGGCCCCACGATCCGCAGCCCGATGGGAATGGGCCTGTGGAGTTGGGGAGATGCAATGGTGCGACCCCCCGCCGCGCTCACTGCTCGCTGACATTTACCGCTTGCCGCCGCTCAGTCCCTGCCACCATTCTACATACAGACTTGGGGCTACGGGAGCTACGACCCAGCCCTGACCTCTGCAACAATGAAGGGAGCCTACAGTGCCTGCCTGGCCGGAGGATGCAATCTGTTTGACACCGCAGAGAGCTACGGCGGCGGTCTTTGGGGTGGCTGGGGCGCATCAGAGCGCTTTCTGGCTGCGTGCTTGAAGGATTCGGAGCAGGAAGCGCAACCTGGGCCAGCGCCAGTCGTTGTCAGCAAATATATTCCCCTGCCATGGAGGATCCGTGAGCCCTGCTCCACTCTCAACGCGCTGCAGGCCACGGGTGAGTGGGGAGCGCAGCGGGCATGCCTGCCCCTGTAGCTCTGCCAGCTACCGGCTGCTGCCAGCTGGACTGGGCTCACTCGCTGCCTGCACACCGCTATTGCGCAGTGAAAAGGCTGGATGTGGATGCCGTGGATCTGTACTTGATCCACAGCCCAGCAGCCACCTTCAACAGCATCAAAACCCTGGCCAGCAGCTTGGCAGCCGCTGTGGACAGCACCCAGGCACGACATGTAGGTGTGTCCAATTACTCGGCTCAGGAAGTTCGGGAGACACACCGCGTGCTGGCTGAGCGAGGCATCCCTCTTGCTGCCAACCAAGTGGAGTTTTCGCTGCTGCACGCCCTGCCTGACCGGGGCGGCCTGCTGGACACCTGCAACGAGCTGGGGGTTGGGTGAGTAAGACTGGCGCTGCTGGGGTGGGATTGGCGCAGGCTGGCTGGCATCACTTCATGTGCTCTGAATTCACTGGTGTCAGGCAGGCATCTGGGCAGCAAAGGGACTGGCACACGGCAATGAAACGGCTCCGCCAAGTTTCCTCTCCACACCCCCCCCCCCCCCCCCCCCCCCCCCCCCCCCGTCCCCGTGTTGCTGCTGCTGCTGCAGGCTGATGGCGTACAGCCCGCTGGCCATGGGTCGCCTCACAGGGAAATACTCCGCAACCAACAAGCCCAGGGTGCGTGTTTGGTGGTGATGTGGTGGTTGGGCAGGGCAGTGCAGCAGGCATGGGGCAGGCCACCCTGAACGCTCTGCCCTATCAGACTGCCCTACCAGCAGGCGGGCGCGGCCCTGGCAGGACAGACTGACATGCAGCACCTCGGCAGGTGCCGAGGTGCTCCGAGTAGCACAGGCCCAAACAGCGCTTGTTCAACTGCCGCTCGCAGCTGCCCCTGTCCCTCAGCTCTACCCCCCGTGTTCTCATGTGTGCTGTGCAGGGTGCCCGCCGCTTTGGCGACGTGCCGTTCGACCAGATCCAGCCACTGGTGGACTTGCTGAGCTCTCTGGGGCAGGTGCACGGCGGCAAGACACCAGCGCAAGTTGCGCTCAACTGGCTGATCTGCAAGGGTGCTGTGCCCATCCCCGGCGCAAAGAACGCTGACCAAGCCAAGGCCAACACGGGGGCCCTGGGCTGGCGGCTCAGCAGTGGCGATGTGGAGGAGCTGGATGGGTTGGCGCTGGAGGGCAGGCTGAAGTTTGGGCAGCACGGATGAGGAGGGCATGTCGGAGGAGACTTGCACAGCCTGACACCACCACCAACATTGTGGCTGTGGCGTCAGTTGTATGATGTACCAGCTGTAGACAGAAAATCGAAGGGACAACCGAAGTCCACTGAAATGCCCAGGGCTTGGGCTTGGGAATGTCCCCAGCCCGCCCTTCCACCGCTGCTGTGTAACATTTCGTGGCAGCAGGCGCAGTACGCACATAATCACCTGCCCGCTGCTGCAGCTTGTTCATCACAGAGCCTCCTCAGCTGACGTAGGTGGAATGGCAATCGCGCAACCATCAGCACTGCCGGCTCCCTGCACGTCGTGCTGCTGCTGCTGCTGCTGCTGCGCCGTCAGCAGAGCCTGCTGCTGACACTGCTCCTGAAGCTTGTCTATCCGCCGCTGCAACCGCTGCTGCTTCCGTAAATCGCCTGCAATGCATGTGTGTGTACGCGAGGGTGGACGTTGGAGACTGGCAAACGGACGCACCGGTGTCCTGCCAGCTCCGGGCATGTGTGCAGCCCACAAGTAGCGCCGCAAAGCAGCAAAGGAGCAGCGCAAAGGGCTTGCTGTATGACCGTGTGCCGCACCTGTCCTGAGACTCTGCAGGGAGTGCACTCGCCGCAGCTCTGCTGCCAGAGCGCTGCACAGTGCCAGCTGCTCCAGCCTCGCCTCCCACAGCACGCCTCTCACAGCCGCCTCGTCAGCTTGCGCTTCCAGCACCTGCTGCATCAGTGCTTGCACCTGCGCCTGCTGTTCCGCCTGTCGTGGTGTCCCTGCCAAGGTGCTGGCCTGCAACTGGCTCAACCTGAGGTCCCGCCCCTCAGCCCGACACCGCTCCGCTTCCGCCTCTGCTGCTGCAAGTCGTCCCAACCACTGCTTCTTCTCCAAAAGCAACGCTGCACAGTGCGGCAGGCGTCGCTCTTGAGGCAAAGGGCAGCAATACGAGTCGCAGCAACAGCAGGCAGGCTGCAGCCATGCAGTCCCAGGCGTTCTCGCACCTGCATTCTGTTCCATCGCTGCATTGCAGCGCATGGAACATTCAAGGAGCTCTCCATGCAGCCTGCGCCACTCTTGCTCTCTGCTGCCGCGTGCCTTGTCGCCATCAAGGCTGCCTCTTGCTGGCACAGCTGCTGCTGCGGCCTGTCTGCTGCCTGTTCTGGCTGTCACCGCATCACGCTGCTGGCGCAGGAGGGCGGCTTCCTGTTGAGCAGCCGCCGCTTGTTGCTGGGCAGCAGTTGCCGATTGGGCAGCTTGGGCGGCCTGGACGCTGGTCTGTGCCAGCGCGGCCTGCAGCCTGGTGTTGCGGTGCTTCAGCTGCTCTACTTGCGCCGCCAACTGGTGCGCATCTGCCTGCAACGGCTTACCACTGTCAGGGGGGGCCGAGAGAGCGAGAGCAGTGCCCATCTCGTCAGGCTGCTGCTGTTGCTGCTGCTGCAGCTGCACTTGCAGCAGGTGCAGCTGCCGCTGCAGCTCCAGCAGCTGATGCTGCAACTGCAAATTGCACGCCAGGGCGCCTTCCTCCTGCCTGCCTTGCAAGGCACGGCAGTCATCGTGTCCGCTGTTGCTGTGCTGAGGGCTTGAAGCTGACCTCACCAAGCCCTCAAGCTCGAGGTCGCATAGGTCTGACGAGCTCAAGCTATCGCTGCTATCCGCTCGCTGTTGATGCTGGAGTGGCGGATGCGAGACCGCCATTGCATGCTCACGCTCGCGCTGTCGGACTGCCTCAGCAGCTGCTGCTGACCCATAGAGCTCTGATGCAAGCGCATCACACACGCGCCCAGGCTGCTGTGTCTGACGATGCGCCTTGTGCATTCCTGCCTAGCGCACCCACTTGCCGCCGCCGTCGACGCAAATGTTGCCGACTTGCTTCCCTCTGCGGTTTTTGAATGGCTCGCAATGAACGCCTGTGGCTCGCCAGAGGGCTTGCACAAACACTCACGAGTTTGCCAGTGTTTGAATTGCGAATTTTGACTCTGCTGGTCGCTGCTTACTATGATCTGGCGGGCAATGGCAAGGTATACAAAGATTGAATCCAAACCTTGCTTCGGTTGCTTTAAGTACCGCGCCTGACAGCGGCGCCGGCGATGTGTCAGCTTGGACAACGCATTAAATGATAGAGGCACTAGTGCTTCCAATAAAGACTAGGCACAGTTCTCAGGCTCGCAACACTCGCTACGCTATGCACTCGGGGCCTCAGCGCAGCCCTGCTACCGCCGCAGCTCATCATGCGCCTCTTTGTCTTGTTGCTGCCCACCCGCTGAGCCTGTGCCATCACCGCCTGCACCCGCAGTTGCGTTGCCGTCGGCGGCAGTGGCATTTGCATCCAGAACCTTGGGCGGCGGTGGCGGCGGCGGCGGCTTAGGCTGCTTCTTGTTGTTCAGCCGGCTGAAGGCCTGCGCTTGGCACAGGGTGGGCGCACAGGGCGCGATGCGGCGGCGATCAAGGCAGGGAGGTGCAAGGAGGTGATCCATGCAGATTCCTGCCATTGAGCTAAAGCTGGATGGCCACCAGTGCAGGCGCAGGCTGCTGTCCATTTAAGATCTTTGCTGAAAGCATGAAAAAGTACAACACGTGTCATGTGATACCCTGCCCACCTGCTGCAGTCGAGTCATCCAGCTGGTCACCTCCTCAGCCTTGAAGGCCGGGTCTTCGTGCGGCGCACGCTGCGCCTGCTCCGCCTGCTTCCCAGTCAGCCAGCTGCTGAAGTTGTCAACCTGAGGCAGGCAGGCAGGCAGCAGGGCAGTGCGGCACACGTCAGTGCCGGTGAAGAGACAGGGGCCGCAGCAGGCTGACGGCACACAAGCAGGTTGCGAGTCAAGCGTCCAAAGGCACAAAATGTGCACGCCACAGTACGGCCCCCCCATGCACAGAGTATGCCCGGAGCCGGCAGCGAGGCACGCAGGCACAGGCATGTGAGGAGGGGCAACGCCAGGCAACCGCAGCCAGAGCAGGGAACAGGCAGGGCAGCCGGGCGGCAGCAGGGTGGCCCACCACCTTAGCGACCAGCGCAGCAACATCGCTTGCGTTCAGCCAGGGCTTCATGTCGGGCCACGAGTTGGCTGCCTTGCGCACCAGCTCCACAAACCCGTCTGCCAGCTTCAGCACCTGCGGCCGCGCAGCCGCCTCAGCCGCCCGCTCAAACACACGGTCTCCAACCTCTCGCAGCGTGCGCAGGCGGGCCCTGCACAGCAGGCCAGGGACAGACGGCGCAGGGCACGGTCTCGAGCATCGTCGACAGCAGTGGCGACGGGCTCGAGTTTCATGGCATGAAAAGCACTGGGGCCCATCCGGCAAGCGGAATCCGCCGGCTAGCAATAGCAATAGCAATACAAGCGATACGTGCAGCACTGCAGCTGCCCTCAGGCTCCACCTGTACTCTGCCGCCTCTGCCTCCTCCCCCTCCCCGTACAGCCAGTCCTCCACCACAGCCAGCTGTTCCAGGAACGCCGCTCGCTGCTCCTCGGTGCTCACAGCCGCAACCTCCTCGTCACCCTCCACCTGAAGGGGCGGGCAGGGCAGGGCAGGGCAGGGCAGGGCAGGGCAGGGCTCGGCAGGCAGGCAGGCTGTGAGGGGGATGGGAAGGAGGAGAGGAGAAGGGCAGGCGGGGCAGATAGGAAGGCGGACAGGCTGTCTGGTGGCAAACCCCATCTGAATGACAGACCCAGCCAGCCACCCAGCCAGCCCGCAACCCAGCCCCTGTGCTCTGCACTAGTGTACCACCACCACACCCACCTTCTCCCTCGTGGCCAGGATGTAAGACTCCAGGTCATTCAGGGCTCGGGCCCGCTCCCTCTTGGCCTGGTCAGCAGCGCGCATGCGGCGCAGGGAGCGGCGGGAGGCGTCTAGCTCGCTGCGGTTCATGCCCGGCACCAGGAAGCCGCCGGTGAGGTTTAGCGGCACCTTGATCGCACGCTTGCGCAGCAGCGGCGGCGGGGTTGCCTCCTCGTCTCCCACAGCAGCGGCGCCGCCGTCACCGGTGCCGTCGCCGGCGGCGGCAGTGTTGCCGTTACTATTGCTGGCGGGCTTTGAGGAGGCGCCTGCAGGCTCTGAGGAGGGTGCTTTGGCTGGTGCAGGCGCGGCAGTTGTGGTGCTGTTGGAGCTGCCATCGCCCGCGGTGCTATTGGCGCTGGCATTGGCGGGTGGCGGCGGCGGGGGAGGTGGCGGCGGCACAGCCTCCCACACCTCCACAGTGGCATCTGCAGGTGGCAGGCCGGGGCACAGGCGGGCGAATACACGTCTTAGAGCCGCAGGCTGCCACAGCCTGACTATCAGGGATTTCCTGCTAGGCGCAGCCGCCTGCCGTTAGCGCAGCGCCAGCGCCAGGGCGCTGCGCAGTGCCCTGCCACGTCACCCACCCACGCGCTAGCTCGATCCACCCACCCTAACCACCCACCCACCGGCGTGGTCCACATGGAAGAGCCCGCTTTGGTCCACCCGCGCGTGGATGCTGACTTTGCCTGCAGGGGTGGGTGGGTGGGTGGGGGGGGGGGGCACAGGCGGCTTGTGACGGCGGCAAATCACTTCAGCCTGCCGCTGCCAACGATGCTGCACATCCTGCGACTCCCGTGCTCCGAATCACCAACACTCCCGTGCCTCTCTCTTTCTTTCTCACACAAACACACACACACACACACACAGTCCCTCTCCACTCGCTGTGCTCACGCACCGGTGTCGTTGTATCGAGCCGCCACCGACTGCATGCCGGAGACCGAGAAGGCGGCCAGGGGGAAGGAGCGGCGGCAGCACGGCACCGCGCCTGGCAAGATGGGGGCAGGGGAGGAGAGGCAAACTGGATTGTACGTGACGGTAGTGAGGTGGCGGCATTCGAGGCGCAGGACTTCCAGCTCCGCTCCTGCCCGCCGGGCGCCACTCACAGCACGCAGCGCACGCAGCACACGCAGCACACGCAGCACACGCAGCGCGCAGCTGCCCGCCGACACGCACCCGGCAGGTTGTCAAAGTGCAGGGTGAAAGGCAGGGTGTCTGCCGTGAGGTTGTGCAGGTGCAGGGCGCGCTTGGTGGGCAGCCGCTTCATGGCGGGCACCAGCACCCGGGGGCCTGCACGCAGGCACACAGGGCCCCAACGGAAAGGCAGGTTGGGGACAGGCAGCGAAGAATGCGGCGGAGCAGGGCAGAACAAGGGCAGGACGGGACACATGAGCTGAAGGGTGCATCTGCTGCGTGCAAGGGGAACAGGTGCAAGGAGCCAGGGCAGGTGGCGACAGCTGTATGGCGGTGAGGGAAGGCGGGTGGTGTGTGTGTGTGCCTCACCCTCCTCCCCCTCCAAAGTGACGTTGATGCTGTACGGGACCTGCAGGCAGAGAAGGGCGAGGCAGCGGGCGAGGACGCACCCAGTGAATGGGTGCTGTGAGGACTGTCGGCACAGCAAGTGCGCAGGGAAGTGAGGGAGACGAGCACAGCTCTGGGAGTGCACCGCACTGCATCCCACTTGCCACCTACTGCCGCCCCCCGGCCCATGTACCACTGCCGCCCGCCCTCCTGACCACCTGCCACTCACTGTTCGCACCCACCACTCACCTTGTCAGTCAACCCAAACTGCCTCAGCCGGAAGGTGGTGGACAGGTTGGCGGCAAACAGGCCCGCACCCAGCACCACAGCCTCATCAGCATCAAGGTGCCTGCACACACATGGACGCACACACACACACACACACACACACACACACACACACACACACACACACACACACACACACACACACACACACACAGGAGCAGGAGGGGTGGGTGGCAGGCGAGGGGCACGTGTGAGTGAAGTCAAGCGCGGCCCAGCAAGCAGCCGCCAGCCGGCCAGAGCGTAGCGGCACGAGTCGGCCTCGAGACAGACACGAGGGTGTAGCACCTCACACTCCAGCGCCCGCGCCCCACCCTTAACCGGCAAGTTCATGCCTGCACACACAAAGCACCCGGCAAGCACACTCACATGTCCAGAGTGCGGCCCCCCAGCGCCGCTGACAGCGCTTGCTTGACTGCCGGCACACGAGAGGTGCCCCCCAGCAGCTCAAAGGCGGTGATGTCTGCCGCAGTGAGGTTGTTGCGCCGCAGCAGCGTGGTCACAGGCTCAACCGCTCGGGCCCAGAAGTCGCCTGGCGAGTGCAGAAAGGGGTGGGGGTGGGGGGTGGATGGCGAATGGTGTGGGAGTGAGTGATGTGTGGGTGCAAACGAGAGAGGCGGGCCTGGCAAGCCAAGGAGTGGGCCTGCAATACGCAGCGGCAGGGTGCTGCCATCCTTGTTCCTGAGCGCATCCACACAGCAGCCGCACCCAGCCAGCCAGTCCGCCTGCCCTGCCCTTTCACAGGCCAACCCAAACACACTGCGCGCATAGTACAGCCCCACACTCTGAAACACACACGCACACGCACAAACTCCTCAGCACCCCGCGGCCTGCCGCTCACCCGCCAGCTGCTCAAACCGCTCCCTGGTGATTGATGAGCGGAAGTCTCTGTCCTGCCAAAGCTCCTCAACGCTGATCCCCGCCTCACTGTTGGCTGACAGCACGTGCTTGGTGCGCGCCACCTGCTTGCGCAGCTTGGCCATGGCTCTGGGCGCGCTGCGCACGTCCTGCTCCCCCCCCAGCTGCGCGTTAAACTCATCGGCAAAGTGTTCCACCAGCACTGCGGGCCAGGCAGGCAGGCGAGGTACAGTGATGCAGGTGGGGTGGGCAGGCAGGCAGGCAGGCCGGGGGCAGTGTGGCCGGGAGGGCAGAAGGTAAGAGAGGCAGGGGCATATCGCAACAGGCTCGAGTAGCAGGGTGGCAGCTGCCTGCCCTGCCTGCCTAGCTTCGGACGTGACGCTGCCGCAGCAAGCTGCAAGCAGGCACAGAAGTCCCGCCCCGCCCCAGGCGACAGCCACGGCCTCACTTCACCCCCTGCCACTGCCTGTGCACACCCCTCCCACCCACCACCCACCCACCCACCCAGGCACACTCACCCAGCTCCAGCTGTTCCCCGCCCACGTCCTCCCTCCACACCACATCCAGCACCTCCGCCTGGCTGGTGCTGACCCCCCGGCTGTTGGTGTAGGCCGAGTAGCTGACCAGGGCGGCCTGCAGGCTGGCTGCACCCAAGTCATACACCACCAGCGTCTCTGTGTGGTTGGCAAAGTCTCGATCGATGCCGTACTGCAGCGCGGCCGCCGCGTGGTTGTGAATCAGGCCCATCACGTTCAGGCCCGCCAGCTTGGCTGCATCCAGCAGTGCCTGGCGCTGCAGGGTAGCGGCAGGGGCAGACGGAGCGCAAGGACGGGTGCTTAAGAGGGTGGCTTCAGCGGTCGACAGAGTGAGCAGGTGGACCGGAGCTTTGGAAAGCAGGACTGGGAAGGAGCAGGCAACACAGAGCTGCGTGACCCTTCAGCACGGTAAAGGCAAAGCTGGCAGGCTGCTGGCTCTCCTCCTTGCCCGCCGCCACCCACCTGCTGCTGTGTGAAGGAGGCGGGCACCGTCAGCACGCAGTCTGTGATGGATGAGCCCTCCACAGACACCTCGGCCAGGTGCTTTGCATACTCCAGCACGCTTGCCTGCAGGCACGTCGAGGGCTGGCTGGGTGTGCAAGGAAGCAGGTGCGCGAGGGGCTGCCCATCTCTGACCTCTGGTGGCTGTGAAGCAGCACAAAGGCAAAGGCATAGGCCCGCCCCGCCCATCTGCATCCCCGTCCCTCCTCAATCCCCCGCTAGCCCCCTGGCCCTTGCCTCGCGTCTGCTACACTATTGCCTGCTCCGCTCCCCATGCCACCCCCAGCAGCAAACGAACGCACCACGAGCTCCTCTGCAGACACGGTCTCCCCTCGATCGGTCTGCACCCCGGCAGCGGCTGGCGAGGTGCGGTTGACCGCAGGCACCAGCGAGTAGGGCCGGTGGGCCGCCTTGAGGGCTGCTGCCAGGCGTGGGTCGTCTGCCGGTCGGCCTAGCAGGTCTGCCACTCGTGCATACACCCTCTCCGGGTAGCGAACCGCCATGGAGGCCGCCTCCTCCCCCACAAGGCGGTCGCCCTCCACAAACGCAACTAGTGCAGGCGTCTTGCGCCTGCTCATCTCATTGATCACAATGGAGATGGGGATACGGCCCGCCTTGACAACAGACAGCTTGAGGAACTCGCTGCCCAGGTCGATGGCCAGCAGCGCGCCGGCAGCAGGCCCCGCCAACAACGCGAGGCAAACTGCGACTGCCAGCGGCGCCACCGATCGCCGCATGTTCCCACGCTCCCTGAACACATGAGTACGCACAGATTAGGATCAAGTCGAATTGAAGGGAGCACTGCCTTTTTACTCAACGCAAGCCCAGCGAAACGAGCACGAAGGGAGGTTGAATCAGGCGGGATCGGCCGTACTGACTGCAAGGGCGCCCTGTTGCAGCACAGGGCGGTCATGGCGAACCTAATCAGCACCCGGGAAGGTGATGGACGCTGCACCGTGCACAGGCCCTCCAGGCAAATGCGGACTGAAATGAAAGCGGTGGGAGGGAACAACATTGTTCGATGACACGCATCCGGTACCACACTTGTACAGCTTTGCACCCACCGCACATGTGGAGGTCCCTGAAGCCCACACGTACCCTCCCTTCTCTCATCCCGGTGCATTAAGCTTTTGACGATTTTCGGTCGTTGAAAGGTGGTTGAGGAAAATTTGCTCGACACTGGCATCGCCGGGCATATGGCCGTCTCAGCGGGTGGTGTCCCGAACGTTGCGGAGCAGCTGGAGGGCTGCGGCCAAGCCGGCAGCCTCAAGCGGCAACAGCCTGAGCTGGTGGCGGAGAACACAACAACGCCCAAAGCGCCCAAGAGGCAGAAGTCTATTCCATCTGCAGAGCAACACGATGACCAGAATCAGACGCCAAACCAGGACGGCTGCCAGCAACTACAGCAGGCTGTCCAGAGTGTGTGCGACGAGGAAGAGCTGCCTAGCTGGTGTGAGCATCCCCTTGTGTTACGCCAGCATTTTCCAGATGACGCTCAGGTGAGAGCGGGGCAGGCAGTTTGTCTGCTGCCATCGGTCTTCCAGCACAATAAGCATGCCCTGCTGTGCAACAGCTCGCATAGCATGTGGCGCCATGTGTGGCGTTCTCGCACCCCTGCTTGGCCCTTGCTTCAATCTTTCAGGTGGATGCTTTTTGCTATCTGCCCGGACATCCTCTTTGCGCGCTGGCGGCAGAGGGCAAAGCGGCACTGCTGTGCAAAGTGCTGGAGCAGGGTGGCGACCCCGACGCTCAGGACAGTCGTGGGTACACTGGTGCGCTCAGAGCCAAGATCACTGCCCAGCAACTCACTCATGCCGGCCCGCTTGCAAGCACTTACTTGAGGCGGCTGCAGCAAGGCTTCAGGTTGCCGATGGCGAGCCTGCTTTGAACGGGTCGCTGCCTTCAAGGATACCAACCTGAACCTGCCTGCCCATTGCCGCTGCAGCGCTCCACCTTGCCTGCTGGCATGCTCAGCTGGCCTGCGTGCGAGTCCTGCTGGAGGCTGGGGCATCGCTGGCTGTGCTTGATAGAGCTGGGCGTATCGCACAAGATATGGCGGCAGCAGCAGGGCATGCAGACGTAGAGGCCATGTTGCAGCAGGCTGCAGAGGTGCGGCAAGCACTCTTAAAGCAGCAGCAAACAGTAGACGGGCAGCAGCAGCAACAGCGCCAAGCGTCACAGTGCGACGCACGAGTGCAGCAGCATGATGGTGTACCCTGATTTTCCCTTGATTGATGTTGATAGCATGCCCCTAATAATGGTGAGCATGCTGAGAAGCCTGGGATTGCAGGAGACCTACCCTCCACTGCGTGTACCAGTGTGCGTCCAAGTCACCCTTGAGAAAGTGCAACCTCGTTTGCAGCCGGATGCGGCCTGCTGTGGGACCACCAGGGTGATCGCAAGCGTTTACATCTCGTACCTGGGCGATCGCTGCACAATTTGCAGCAAGCGAAGCACACCTGCGAAGCCAGCAGGCACCTGGCACAAAGTACTTTGAAAGCCGCTCATGCGATTGCCGCGCCGGCTTCTCTTCTCCGGCTTTGCCACCGCACATCTCCCACCCCCTCTCGGGCACAGCCCGGTAAGTGCGGGGGCTCTACTGTTGCCGCAGATACCGTCGGCAGGCACCCTTGAGCCTGTGCGAGTCACTATATATGCTGCCGAGCGCCCGTGTGATCAGGGTGCTCGAAATGCGCTTGAGCCGCGGCTCGCCGGCATGCGACATAGCCTTTTCCCGCGTCGAAGGCGCCCCTGACCCTTCCCTATACACCGCATGCTGCAGGGTCGACGAATCGAGCGGCATCCCCAGTTTCGCACGTGCCACGAAATGATATCGCCGGCCGCCGTCATGGCGGCGCTTCTGTGCCTTTCCAGCTTTGCAGCAGCTGCCAACCGAATCACCCCAATTGCTCCACGTGTGAGGTTTGATGGCCCGGAAGGCCCAAAAGCCATCCAGGTTGAGGATGACGCAACGGCCGCACTGGTGCAGCAGATCACCGCCGCGCTTGCAGTCACAGCTCAGGCTTACGTGAAGGGGGAAACCATTCCCGCGGGTGTAACCATCGCATCAGCCCCGCCTGCCAATGTGTCGGCAGCCTTGGTGCGCCAGGTGCTGGGATCTGTGATGGCCGCCGCGGTCATGCAAGTCTCCTCTGCCGGCTCACTGGGCAGCCCCAAGGTTTACCCGTGAGTAGCCCGCTGCCCAGCCTGCTTGCCTGCCCCACATCCCTAGCCTACCTGTTAATACATGCCTCATGGGATCGGAAATGCCCATGCTTCTTCTGTTGAGGATTCTCTCCAAATTCCAACGTCCTCATACCCATTGCCGCAGGTACACTGACGGCACTGGCCGCATTGCCCTTTATCGCATCCCCAAGGGCAAGGTCAAAGGCACCTGCATCTTCATCCACGGCTGCAAGCACGACCCGTACAGCTGGTTTTACAGGAGCAAGGCTTGCCCTCAGTGCACTGGTAAGCTGCAGCAAGGGCGGTGTGCGCTGCCGTGCTGTGGGCTGGCCTGCGATGAGGCGCACCATCGCAGCCTCCCATGCTCCCACATGCCACTGCTCTCTTCGCTCTGCAGGTCTGCCTGAGGAGGTGTCTCACTCAAAGCAGTGCCTGGCTCGCGGCTACGCTGTGCTGGCGCTGATGAGCCTGAACCGGGAGTACCGCAGTCGCTGCTTCTCCTCTTCAGGCGGCCCTGGCTCCAGTGAGTGCACACTCTGCTGCTGTTCACAGCTCCGTCAGGCGGTTGTCAGGCCTTGTACTATGGTGCTGTCGCTGCCAGTCACGCAAAGGCAAACCCTCTTGCTCCTGCTGTTGACGAACAGCCTGTTTGTCATTCCACCTATGCGCAGATGACCAGGCGTCTGCCCGCGATCTGATTGTGCGGTTCACACAGGATGCTGGCCTGACCCGCAGGCCTAAGTACATGTTTGGAATCTCCTCTGGCGCGTCCTTTGCCATCAAGTTCCCAATGACAATGTACATCGAAGGCGTGGTCAGCGGTGAGTGGTTGTGCCCCTACGCTGCACACCACAACCCAGCTTTTTGAACAGTTTTATGTAGTGCCTTGCTGCTGCGCTGCAGCTGACTGTCATGAGCCTTCTTTCACATGTGTCACGCAGAGGTCAACATGCCGTGGGAGAAGGCATGGGGCGCCACCAACGGGCACGGCAAGCTCAAGGTGCCCTTCCCCCCTACAGCCTTCTACATGATGCAGCGGGACTTGCAGACCAAGCGCCAGATCGAGAAGGCTGTTCAGCTGTTGAACCGTAACGGCGTGAACTCAGACTTCGTCTTTGTGAGCTGAACTTTGAGTACATTGCATCTAAGTGCATTGCAGTGCTTAGGAAGTGCTGGAGAGACTTGGGATGTTGTGTGATGCTTGCTGCTCACATCTTGCACTCCTGCACGCACACCCTGCAGATCCCCGCCCGCGCCGTGACTCCTGACTTTTTGGCAAAGCGCTCTGTCTTCATCAGTCCCCAGCAGTCTGGCGCCATCTATGCCGCCCTGGTCAAGTCGAAAGTCATCAGCAAGGCTGGCGATGTGCTGTACGACGTCCGTGTGGTGAGTTGCTGGCCAGCGCTTGTGCTAGTCAATTAATCACTAACAATGTGCTAATGCCACAGGTGCCTCAATCTCAGCTGCAAGGTCCAACGCCTCACCGCAACAATGCCACCTGCAGAACCGCAAGTGGGTCAAGCAGTTGAACGCCGCCCTGCCGTGGCTCAAGCGCGCCGGCTTCAACTTCAACCTCATCTCAGACGAGTCCCAGATCTGGCAGGAGCTCAACCTTGCCTGGGCATGGCACGAGATTGTGTCTGGTGAGTGGCTGCAATCCAATTTGCTGTGCCTGCGCTTGCCTACCACCTGACGGCAGCCCAGGTTGGCTTTGTACTGTCTTGGCTGCGGTGCTGGGTATCGTGCAGGAGTCAGTTGTTGGCATGTGCTAGCCAGCACTCACGGCAACGGGTGGATGCTTACCCGCTGTGCACGGGACCCTGTGCAGATCATGTGCGTGCCACCCTTGCCTGGCTGGAGACGGGAGGCCGGGCAAACCTCAATGCGTTGGCACGCAAGTACAGCCTCAATGACAATATCGCATGTCTCAACGAGTACAGAGAGGGCTGCCGCCGCTGATCGCCTCGGACGTCAGGCGGGCTCTTGTTTTCCTGGCTCATGGGCTCGCCTCTCCCCGCTCAGCACTGTTTGACCCCCCTGCCTTACCTGCATCTGCCGCTGGCTTTGCTGCCTTGACATATATTTGACGCGCAGCCTTTGACGTGCACACAGCACTGGGCGCATGCTCATCGCAGTGGCTTGACCCTGCCTCGGCCCAACTGAACACACTGCCAAACTCGAACACTCTGCTCAGCAGCGCCAATGCCATCTGCTGTTTCCCTTCTGCTCTCAAGAGGGATCGGATTCGGCTGTTCTTTTCCATTTGAGCCTGCATACGTGGGAGATGTAAAGTCCATCAATCAAATTGGGCGCGATTGGCGCGATGGGCGACTGGCGGAAGTCCATCAATCAAGTTGGCGGTTGATCAACCGCCAATCGGTTGCACACTGGCAGCGGCTGCACCGGCAGCTGCTCCTGCATGCCTGGTTCCCATGACTCTCGTCCCCACGATCGGTAAGGTGTGAGTGGGGTGCTCCACCTGCAAAAGGACAGCCACATCACAAGCACTCACAACCGCATACTCACGACGGCGGCGGCGGTGGCGGGGCTGCTTCAGCCATGCCATGGGGCTTCGATCGTCCTCTGGTGCTTGTCCCTACGCCTGGAGCAATGCAATTTCAAATTTTCACATCGAGCACGCATCTCCGCCAGCTGGTTGAGGCCAGCTGCTACCCATTAAGGCGCAACGCGGGTGGGCAGTCCTTTACCCGAGTTCAGCTGCGGCCAGGTTCCCATCTCTTAGGACCGGTGAGTGAACACTACACTACGGGCAGCTCCCATTGTCAAGCATGCCGTCGACGCTTCGTCCTTCAAGCGCCCTGTGCAGCGCCCGCCATTCCTCCATGATTGCACGCTGCCCGATGCCCCAAACCCGTCGAATAAACTCGCTCCCGCTTGAGAGTGCGCCGGGGGACCCCTTATCAAGCTCGTACCAGCAGCTCCCTGCGTGCCTGACTTCCTGGCACTACGCCATCTGCCCGCAGGCGGGCACTCACAATGCGTCAATCAGTGGGCGCGACTGCCGCGGCGGCGCTGCTGCTGCTGCTGCTGGCCGGCAACGCCGACGCCGTCTCCATCAACGGGCCCCAGGGCCCAGGAGTCGTCCTGCTGGACCCCAGCGAGACAGCGCTGTTCAACAGCATCTTCAGCGGCCTGCTCAAGGTGTCAGCCGCCACCGTTGCAAACAAGACCATCCCAGAGCCGGAGGTGACGATCGCCGCCGCCCCCCCTGCCGGGGCCAATCGCGCCACAGTCACAAAGATGATTGGCACCGTGCTGGCAGCTGCAGCCTTGGCTTCGGAAGCATCCACCCTCGGCCAGCCCAGGGCCTGGAAGTAAGCTGCACCGCCGCTCTGTCCAGCGACGCCTGCGTGTTAACATGCTGCACCAGCCTGGCCTGTGTGGGGTGTCAACATCGGTTATGCACCTCCTCACAAAACCACAAATGCCGCCCAAATCCGAATGTTTGCAGGTACACCGACGGCACTGGCCGTGTTGCCCTGTACCGCTTTCCCAAGGGCACACCTAAGGGCACCTGCATCTTCGTCCACGGCTGCAAGCACGACCCGTACAGCTGGTTCTACAGGAGCAAGGCTTGCCCTCAGTGCACTGGTAAGCTGCAGCAAGGGCGGTGTGCGCCGCCGTAAAGTGGGCAGGCCTGCAATGAGGCGCATCTTTGGAGCCTCTCGTGCCCCCATTTGCCGCTGCTCTCTTCGCTTTGCAGGTTTGCCCGAGGAGGTGTCTCACTCAAAGCAGTGCCTGGCTCGCGGCTACGCTGTGCTGGCGCTGATGAGCCTCAACCGGGAGTACCGCAACCGCTGCTTCTCCTCTTCAGGCACCCCCCAACAGAGTAAGTGGGAGCTTTAGACATTGCAAATGTGGCGTACGGCGAATCGCATGCCACAGTCTTTGTTAGTGGTTCATGCGCTCTTCACACTTTTAATTGACCCTGCTGTCATGCCGCTGTCTCATCTGGACGCGCTTGCTCTTTTTGCAGATGATCAGAAGTCAGCAGCGGTGGTGGTCAAGGCGTGGACCGCCAAGTTTGGCTTGACCCAGAAGCCTAAGTACATGTTTGGGATCTCGTCGGGTGCATCCTTTGCCATCAAGTTCCCGCTGACCATGCGGGTGCAGGGCATCGTGAGCGGTGAGTGGTGTAGGGTTTGTGTGGAGGGTGGGGGCGCAGCAGCAGGCCAAGGTCAGCGCGTGAAGGTGCAAACCACTCAGCTCAGGAAACAGCCTGCCATGCAGGGGCTAGAGACAGCCCTGTGCTGTAGCTGCACGCAGCTACAGTATAGCCGCTTGCCCACCTGCTCTGCGCCGCCTTGTCCGATCCCACCACCCGCCGCCTGCAGAGGTCAACATGCCGTGGGAGAAGGCCTGGGGCGCCACCAATGGCAACGGCAAGCTCAAGGTGCCCTTCCCGCCCACAGCCTTCTACATGATGGCTCGCGACCCTCAGACCGAGAGGCAGATCAACGCCGCCATCCGCATCTTCAAGGCCAACAAAGTCAACTCCCAGTATGTCTACGTGAGTGAGCTGGCCCCCTCCCCGCCCACAGGCGACAGCCTGCCCTGGCTTGTAGGAGCAGCAGCCTCCCGGCCCCTCTCCCACACATGTCTGGCTCCGCCCCCTTCCGCCTCTTGTCCTGTGCTCCTGACCAGCCTGCGGCTTGCTGCTGCCCCTCTGCGCCTTCGCTACCCCTAAACCTTTCGTTTTCCTGCCTGCAGGTCCCGCCGCGCCCGGTGACCAAGGCCTTCCTTTCCAACCGGTCCATCTTCATCAGCCCCGCACAGTCGGCCCAAATTCAAAAGGCTCTGGTCAAGATCGGTGTGCTGGACGCTAACGGATTCATCAAGTACGACGTGCGCTTCAACCGTGGCTGGGTCAAGAACCTGAACGCCGCACTGCCGTGGCTCAAGCGCGCCGGCTTCAACTTCAACCTCATTTCAGACGAGTCCCAGATCTGGCAGGAGCTCAACCTTGCCTACTCCCAGCACGAGATCGTCTCTGGTGCGCCTGCCTGCCTGCCTGCCTGCCTGCCTGCCTGCCTTCCTGCCTGCCTGCCCTCTTGCGCCGTGCCTTGCTACCTTTCAGCCATGCCTGTGTATACATACAGCTTGCCTTCACACTTCTGATTGTGGCTGCTGTCTCCCCGCTTGGCTGTCTGCTGCAGACTACGTGCGCCCCACTCTGATCTGGCTGGAGAAGGGTGGCAGGCAGAACCTGACCACCCTGGTCAACCGATACTCGCTCAACGGCAAGATCTCGTGCCTGTCTGAGCACTACGAGGGCTGCCGCGGTTGATCGATTCACACCCTGCTCAAACTCACCATCACCAGTCACGCCTGCTGTGGAGCTGCACATGCAAGCCCAGCATGCGCTGGTGAAACAGCGGGGCGTGCAGTCCTGCCCATGATACCGCTGCATCTATTCCCCAGAACACACGATTGCTGTGGGCCAGCGCTCTGCCCTTTTCCAGGGTGCTGCGCCTGACATGCCCTATTCCTCGATCCGTCCCCCTTCTGCCCCCACAGTATTTTTGCCGTTCTGCCAGGTCACATCGGCCTGCAGTTGCTCCTGCACACAACACCTGCTTTTCTTTATTCACCTCTCACACATGATATGGAGAACACGCATGTGTTGCGTCGTTGTCTCTCGTGATTCCTCTGCTGCGCTGCTGAGACGCAGCGAAATTTGCAGACAGGGTGCACCCTGTCAGATACCTAGCCCACGGCACGCAACTTGTGCTGCGGCGCCTCAAGGCGCATGATTCATGTGCATCGCCGCGTCGTGTGTAAGTGCCTGGATAAATCAAGAAATAATGACAATCAACGAGTTCAAAGAGCACTGGCGACAGCAGAGACATATGGCTGAGCTGCCGCCGCATCACTACCGCACGCTGAGAGGGGGCAGCTTGGCGGGAGAATAGCGGGGGCCTGACCTGCCCGCCCTGTCCCAGCTCACGGCAGCCGCAGCCCCTGCCGCTGCAGACACCCCTAGGGCCAGCAGCAGCAGCAGCACGTGTCCCAGCTGTAGCTGCACACCCGCGCGCAGCCACGTGCTCCGCTGCCACGCCTGCTGCTGCACCGCTGCACCGGCAGCCGCAGCGGGTCTCGCCGCAGCACCAGACCAGTTGGCCAGCACCGTTCCGTGGATGACTGGGAAGGGGGGGAAGGCCTGGCGCATCTGCCGCGCCGCCTGCGCCGTGAACCCACACATCTGCAGGCACACAGCACAGGACAGCGTCAAGCAAAGGCCATGCGCGCAAGCCAGCAGCCAAACACACGCCAGCACACGCCGGCACACAGCCAGCGGCGGGGGCCAGTGTGCCAAGGCGCTCCAGCAATCACACATCAACGGGGTCACACGACTGCAGCTCGGGTTGTGCAGCCTGCACTGCTCGGCCAGTGTGCAGGTCTGTATCGCAGTTTCTTTGCGGACACCCGCAAGCAGAGCGGATGGTGCACCTGGGGGGGGAGGGGGGGGGGGACCCACCTGCCACACCGCCCGCTGCTCCTCAATGGGCTCCTTGTACGGTGTCAGCTCCTGGAAGCGGGCGTAGATGCTGCCTGGCTTGACCAGCCCCTTCCTGATTCGCTCAGACACAGTCATCCTGCGGCCTGCGGTGGCAGCGAGCGTGGGCAAGGGATGCAGAAGGGGAGGGCAGCTGTGAAGGCAGTCGGGGTGCGGCGTAGCAGCGGTCACAGGGATGGGCAGCACGCGCTTGCGCCGACCTCTGCCTGTGGTGCCAGTGGCAGCAGCAGCGGGTGGCGGCGGCGGTAAGGGTCTGTACTGCACTGCACACTGACTGACCTCAGGTGCAGGTGCTGGGTGCGCTGGTGGGCAGGCAGCCAGGCAGCCAGGCACCGGCACTCACCCACGTCCTCCCTGGCGGGATGGATCATGCACGCCGCATCTACTGCAGCCAGCTTGTTCTGTGCAAAGTGGGTCAGTGCTGAGAAACAAAAGGGCAGGCCCCAGCCTGCGGCAGGGCAGGGTGGGGCAGGCAGGCAGGCAGGCAGGCAGGGTGGGTGCAGAAGAGGCACCGCAGCGGCGGATGATGCAGGGGGCGGCAGACAAGACTAGGAGGCGAAGGAGAGGTGGAAAGCCAGCCAGGCAGGCAGGCAGGCAGGCAGGCAGGCAGGCAGGCAGGCAGGCAGGCAGGCAGGCAGGCAGGCAGGCAGGCAGGCAACAGGGAGGGCGGAAGGAAGTGGCCACCAGCACAGCAGCATGGCACAAGGTGACCCCCAAACAAACAGGCAACAGGCTGACAACCGTTGGCATCCCAAGCAAACCCAGCCACCCTGCCAGCCACCCACCCGAGTATGTGTGCTGCAGCAGCGGCCGCACGAGGCGGTTCAGGTATGGCATGTGGAAGGCGGGTGCAGTCACCTGCGGCAGGCAGCAGGCGAGACGAGGGTCTGGCCCTGGGTGGCAGGTGGGCTGGCCAGGCAGCAGCAGGGCAGGGGCCAGCCGGCTGCAGCGCCCACCAGGACGTCCAGCAGGCAGGCAAGCCAGCATGCAAGCAGGCAGGCGTGCACGCTGTGGGGGAAATGGTGCCTCTGTGCCCCGCACCTCGACCAGGTTCACATGATGCAGCTCCAGGCCGGGAAGCTGCCAGTGCACCCTGCACACACAGAGGGCGGCACACACTGATCACCACACACACGCATCGGTACATCCTTGCCAGGCAGGCAGGCAGGCAGGCAGGCAGGCAGGCAGGCAGGCAGGCAGGCAGGCAGGCGGGCACAGAGGCGGTGCCCCTCGGCAGTGCTGCTGAGTAGGGCAGGTGTGCCAGCCACCACTCAACCAGCCGCCTCACCAGTACGGGTTGTCGCTGTCATTACCACGGCAATTGGAGGGCTGTGCCGCCACCAGCTTGTGTCGCCGCATGGACTGCACGCGCCACACAGCCAGCACGACACTGGCGGTGAGCCAGCAGGAAGGCACGGGGCAGCATGCCACATGCAGGGCCGACACCGCATGCAGCGGGTGTCCTGCACCCACTTGACATGGCATTGAGCTCATGTGACCTCCTGGGTGGCCCCTCATCATCCACATGCACGCCTGATTTGCCCCCCTCCCCCCCCCCTGCCCCTCACAGCAAACAGGATGTCCAGGGTGCAGGCGTCCATGAGCAGGTCGTCATCAGCAACCATCACGTAGTCGTACCGCTGCCTGCAGCACGCAGGCACCAGCCCCGGCAACAGCCAGACCTTCAGCGCGGCGCCGGCAAGGCGCCGGCATCAACACACTGAGCAGTTTGCACATGGCTTTGGTGGTGGCTGATGCCTTCACACTTTGAGGTACAGAGGTACAGAGGTACCTGCCAAGTGTGAGCAGGCTGGCGCGAGTGATGTGGTGGTGCAGGCGGTACTACTGGCGGTACCACTGCTGACCTGAACCCCGCCCATATGCCCTCCAACTGCGGTTCAGTCTGCTCCATGAGTGCCCACAGCATCTGCCACTTGAAGGACCCCGGCATGCGCAGCGCCAAAGTGCACTGCAGAGCAAACAACAGGCAGACAAGCAGGCAGGACGCTGGGCAGCATCGGTGCCAGTAGCAAAGCACGGTGGCAGGCTGTGGGACAGAGATGGCAGCAGCCAGGTGGATGCCCACACACAAGGTATCCCTCGCCTAGCCAGCAGTTAGCTCACCTCTGGGCAGCTCCAGTCGGAGTCGTTGCCAAAGTAGACGGCAACAAGATCCCAGCTGGCATGCTCGCCGAAGTTCCACCTGTAGAGGCAGGGATGGCCGGGTGACAGGTGCAACAATGCGAGCCAGCACACAGGCTCGGCATCGGGAGTAGCAAGCCTGCCACACTCACATGTCTGGTGTCCACTTGCCGCCGACAGCTGCAAAGACAAGGTTTCTACGCTTTGTTCCAGGCTGCCGGGGTGGTGGGCATGGCGCCTGGTGGAAGCGATCTACAACGTGCTGCCGCTGCTGAGTGGAGGCGACTACGGCAGTGGCGGCGCTGGTCCGCTGTTGCAGCGTATACACGACCATCACGCCCAGCATGAAGGCCGCTGACACCATAATGTCGCGCCCTGAAGCAAACAAAGGCCAGGAGAGCGGGTTCAGAGAGTCGCGGCCAATCACATGAAGGTTTGAAAGCGGCCCTCGCGCGGCTCCACTCACCTGAATTGTGCAACAAGCTCCTCAAGCTGTATTCACTGCTGCGACTACACCGCCATGCTATCACCTTATAATACAGTTTGGCTGCCTAGCAATGCTGCAATCACAGATGTGCATTGAGATTGAATGCGCCTGGCTTGCATCCAGCATGTGCTGGCACCTCTCCCGCCGTCCTCTCCCTTGATTCGAGTGTTGCATGGGTGAGAAAAACACGAATGTGGCATGCAGACGAGGGGGGCGGAGGCGTCTGCAGCAGTAAGTCAGTCAGCTTGCAACAGCTGAGATAAAAGGTCTGCATGCTCTCTCAGCAGCGTCGAAAAGGAAATGGGGTGATGTTGTGGCAGTGTCGAAGGCAATAATTGTCGATGTCAAATCAAGATGGGCAAGGAGCCGAGGGCTAATGAATAAAAGGAGGTAAACATTCCTAGATGGCTGGCTGACTATAAGAAAACTCCAACGGTGGGGCGTGCTACTGAAACTGCATGATGGTGGAGCGGCCTCAACCGCGGAGCAGCTTGCGCAGGCGCCTGCGGTCAGCATCAGCACTGTCCTCCTCAGCAGCCTTGTCCTCTTCCTGCGCCTCCTGGGTCTCTGCGTCATCCCCATCGCAGCTGGTCCACTCCCACTGCAGCGCAGAGGCAAGGGTTGGGGGGATGACAGGAGTGAGAGGGGACACAAGCAAGCGAGTCAGTGCAAGGCAGCACCCGGTCCAGCACCAGCACCATCCTCACCTCAATCCCCTTGCGGTCCCAGCTGTAGCCGGTGATAGCTTTCAACGCGTCGGTGGAGAAGTCAATGTCGTTTTCTTCGCCTCGGCCATTGCAGGATGCACAACTGTCGACAATCATAACCTTCACAGCAGCAGACAAGGCCAGGTTTGTGAGGAGACGGTGACAACGAGAAGAGGTTGTGACAGGTGAGGAGGCGGCGACAATCAGAAGGGATTGCGACGCCCTGAGCTCTCTCACCTTGTACCAGGCATTTGTGGGGGCATCAGACTCCGTGCCACGGACTCTCACGCACCGACCGCAGTCCTTTGAGCGGTCAAAGGAGGAGGTGGGGAGTGCGCCGTAAAATCTCTCCCACCGGTCGTCGAGCTTGCCAAACTGGCAGGAGTTGAAGCCCGTGGCATCCTTGTCGTAGGCACCTGCGTTGGAAAAGAGGAATGCAGAATAGTGAAGGTGTTGGGGTTGACGCGGCATGACATGACGACAGACCGCAACAGACAGGCAAATTGCGTTGATACTCACCGGAGTACGCTGTACCCATGCCAGTGTACGCATGTGCGGCTGCGATGTAGGCCAGCAGGCACGATGTCATCAAAGTAGCGCGAGACATTCTGCGATGGCGTCGTGGCGGTCACCGTCACCAGTGAGTTCGGCTTGCACAAGTTTGTGAAGGAGAAAAGACATGAATGAGCGATCGCACATCGCTGCACGGCTTAAAAACCTGCGGCCAGGATTAGACTGACTGAGGTCTGTCGGCGGCTGTCAGACCAAACCAGATATGGTGCCGAAACTATGTTATGTTCTGTCTGCTTCGCTGCCGCACCTGGGACGCTGTGCAGTTGCCAGAGCCGCATCAGACGTGCCTCCACCTGGGGCTGAGACTGTTTCACAGTGTCTGACTGGCCGGCTGCTGCGGGACTGTCAAGAGACTGCATCTGACCAACTGTAGGCACACAGCCACTCCTGACCGAGTGGCCTGCAATCACAGTCACACTCTTGAGCTGGCCATGACACTGCGCCGCCATTCCCGTTGCGCTGATGGTTGCGGCGGTTGCAGCCCAGGCCCTTAGCATCACCAGATATCGTTCCAATTCAAACACTGCTGTGGCATCAGATTGAATTTACAGGGTGCCGCGGAGTTGGCCCGCAGGCAGTTCACCGCCAGTACTGGGCCCACTGGTGCGCCTTCTCAATGACTTGCGGCATGAGGGCGGTGGCGCTGTCGCTCAGCACCTGCGTCATCCACAGTGCCGCCTCCTCGTCTCGCAGCTCAGGGCGCAGCTTCTCCTGCACAGAGGCGAGGAGCAGGCACACAGTTGCACACAGGGTTTGGGGCAGGCAGGCACGGACCACGCACACGGCACGGAGCGAGCGGGCCAGGCAGCTACATCAGATGTCAGCCGTCGACATTGGCCCACGCATGTGTGTGCACCCGCATGCTCCACTGCGGCAGGCAGCATGCTATGATGGGACCAGGTGCACCTGCGCAGGGGGTGCTGCCACCCACCTGCAGCTTCAGCATGGCCTTCTCCGGGTCACTCTGTATGTCGGGTATGGATGCGCCCGCCATCAAGTGGAACAGGTTGAGCAGCAGGTTGGCGCTCTTGCGCAGGATGTTGTACGCCTCGCAGCAGTACGTCTGCGGGTGGTGGCAGCGGGTGGGTGGGTTGGTGGGTGACAGTGAGTGATGCGGAAAGAAGGCAGGAAAGGAGGGCAGAGGTTGCCGCAGACACACAACCCAGTGAGGCGGTGAGCAAGTGTGGTGCCGTGTGCGCAGTGGGAGGGGCCCCCGCAGCCGGCCTCCATGCATCGAGTGAGAGTATGACACCTCCCGCCCCTACCTGTCCCCACCGCGCCTGCCGCTGCTGCTGTGGGTTGATGCGACCAGGCCGCCGCCCCCCCCCCCCCCCCCCCCCCCCCCCCCCCCCCCCCCCCTTAAAAACAACACACATACACACCTTGAACTGTCGGTAGTGCTCCGAGTCCTGGCCCCCCATTGCATCCACCATCTCCTTGCACAGCTTCATGGGCGGGGGGAAGGGCTTGGGGTCACGACCTGCATGGGCGCATCGACACACACAGCACCCAGGTCGTGAGGCAGCACCCACTTACTCACCCACCCAGCCATCCTACCTACCCAGTACGCACCTCCTCGCCACTGCAGCCACTACTCACCCAAGCAATGCCCCACCAGCGCCCCCCCCCCCCCCTCTCCTCACCCCCCCCTCACCCAGAATGTAGCCAAAGTCGATGTGGAACAGGCGCCCCTCTGGCGTCAGCATCAGGTTGTCCAGGTGGCGGTCACCCACACCCAGCACGTATGTCATCACGCAGTAGCCCGCACAGCTCTTCACAAACGTGGACAGCACCTCGCCGCTCAGCCCAAAGGGGCCTGCGGGCGGCCAGGCAGCCAAGCAAGGCGGGGGAAGATAGTGGAAGCAGAGGCGGTGGCGCACTGCGGCGGGCTGTGTGGGACAGAAGGCAGGCCAGGGCGAGCCCAAACAGGGCGACTCTACCACGTTCAACAGCACACAGCAGCGCCGCAGCATGTGTGTGACGTGACTGTGTGTGTGCCGGCGGCCGGCCGGCACACCCACCCGAGGGGTCTGGGTGGTGCAGGGCCAGGAAGCGGTGGATGGAGCGGTTGTCGGCCAGCACACGCGCCAGAGACTGCGCAGCCACACAAGGGGCATACGTGGGTGTGGGTGGGGTTGTGGAGGCGTCAGGGAGTCAGGCGGGGCCCATGCACACTGCCCTGCCGCCACACCGTGCAGGGTGTGCCCCCACACATGGGTGGGTGGGTGGGGGCACATGGCTGGGTGGGAGGAGACAAAGTTGCTGGTCCGTCAGCCGCCCTGCCCGCGTGCATGCACGGCAGTTTGATCCGCAGCACATGCCTGCACACCACGTGGCAGCGTGCAAAGCGCAGAGCAGGCACGCGGGGTGCGCCCTCACTCGCTCCCTCCCACACCCACCCACTCACACACCTGTGAGGGCACAAACTCGATCAGGCCGTCCGTGCAGGATGTGGCCAGCACCTGGTAGGGAGTGATCTTCAGGTCCAGGTGCTCACGCTTCAGCAGCCTGCGAGGGGCCCCAGGCAGCAGCAGGAGCGGCGGCCGTGGCATCAGGCAGGCAACGGCGCCAGCGGGGCAGACGCACATGTGGTGCCTGCCGACCAGGTAGCTGGCCTGCATCACGCCACGTTCACACGGCAACAGGCCCAATGCCATGCAAGCGTTTACAGACGCACAGCCCCTCCCCAGCCTCAATGCAGCCCACCTCTCCCCACCCTTCCTCCGCCTGCCCGCCCCCTCACCTGTCCATCAGCGAAATCATCTGCACCACCAGCTGGTCCTGCCGCAAGTCATCACCTCGCTTGTAAATCAGCGTGGCAAGCGCAGTGGCAGGGGCCTCCAGTGAACCGGCACCCGACAGCTCGCGCCGCACACCCGCCTCACCGCCGCCGCCGCCGCTGCTGCTGGCACCAGGCGAGTGCAGGTGTGGCGGCGAACCCCCTGCCACTGCCACTGCCGCTGCCGCTGCCGCTGCTGCTGCTGCTGCTGCTGCTCCAGCTTCGCCCACTGCTGCTGCCGATACGCCTAACGACGGCCCCGGCTGCTGCTGCTGCTGCGGCGGCGGCTGCTGGGGTGCCGCAGCAGCTGCTGCGTCCTGCTGCAGCGAGTGTCTCCGGCTGCTGGGGTGGCTCCCGTTGCGGCTGCCGTCTGGACTGGGCAGGCTGTGGTGGGAAGCGAGGGTGAGGGAAGCCATGCGGCCGCCCACGTCGTGCCCGCTGCCGCCGCCGCTGCCGCCATCTCCGCCGCCGCTGCCAGGTGCGAGCATGCTGCTGCCTCCGGGCAGCCTGGCCCTGAAGGTCAGGCGCAGGGGGGACAGAGCTGACTTGAACACGCTGCACTCTGATGGCACCAGGCCCAGCAGGTGCACCGAGGGGTCCAGGGGGCAGGGGCAGGCAAAGGCGGCCAGGTCCCCGTGCACGCCCCCCGGTGACAGCAGCCCCCTCAGCGCCTCGGTCTTCTTGGCGGCGGCGCCTCGCATGCCCTGCACAGGCGGCGGTGGTGGGCGGGTGGCGGGGAGGGTGGCAGGGAGGGAGGGGGGGAAAGAGAGCACGGTTCAAGGAGAGAGTGAGGTGGCTGTGAAAAGAGGGGCGGGGTCACGCCCCCGGTCCCTGCCGCAATGCCACCCAGCAGGCAGGCCTGGCAGGCTGGAGCCACAGCTGTGCCGGGGCGGCAGGCACCAGTCGAGCAGCGGTGTGGTGCTGCCAAGCCTCGCAGACCCCTCCCTGCGCACCCTGCTCTCCTTGCCAGTAAGCCCCGCCCCGCTGCGCACCCCTCCCTGCCTTCGCTGCATGCCCTGCCCCAGCAACAGCAGCAACAGTAATTTTCCCCGGCCCCCCTTCCCATCCCTCACCGACACTGTCTCCGACATGTGCTTGAGGCGCGCCATCAGCTGCACCTGCTGGTGGATGCACTCCTCTGTGGGGCTGGCATGCTGGCCGGTGGCACCAATGATGGCAGACTGCAGGCGAGCAGGGGCCGGCGGGCAGGGGGCAGGCAAGGTCTCGAACTGGAAGCAATAACTGAAACTTCAAATGAGCAAGTCAGCAGCAGGCAGGGGATCAATGGGGGTGTGGCAGGCCAGGCTGGTGGGGCTCGAGGCAAGACAGGCGGGGCAGAGGAGGACAGGCCAGGGCAAGGCTGTGGCAAGCAAGAAGCCAGGGAAGGAGCAAGCGCATCCTATCATCAATCAGTCAAGCGCCGCCGCCATGTCAGTCAGTCTCACCTGCACCGTGCTGGCGCGCGGCCCAAAAGCATCGTCCCCCAGCTCCGCCAGCAGGTACCAGAACAGGAAGGAGGCGAGGGTGATGGAGCGGCGGGCGCGAGACACCAGGAAGGCGGCGAGGCGGGAGTCGTCGCAGGACTCGTACCGCAGGGCCTGCGAGGTACAACAGGGGGGGGGGCGGTACGGGAGGAAGCCGGCTGGGGAGGGTGTGACCACATTGACCGCCTGGCCTGCTTGATGCACTGCCAGCCTGCCCATCCTGCCCCTCCCACCCAATGCAGCCTGCCCCACCAGCGCCACCACGGCACCAGCTGTACGCCTACCACCACCACCACCACCACCCCAACACACACTCCCATCATGCGCACACAAGCAGCGCACCCACCTGCACCAGCTGCAGCAGGTAGTACAGCAGCTCCTCGTCATCAGTGCCCTGCAGCACCTCGACAGCATGGCCGCGCACCTGCAGTGGTGCAGCAGCAACAAGCATGAAGTGAGGCGAGGTGAGGCTGCACAGCAGCTGGGCGGTGCCTGGATGGATAGCCAAGCCCAATGGTCAGGCAGTATGCTCTCACACAGACACTCCAGCAGCCACCACACCAGCAGCAAGGCCACACACACACACACACACACACACACACACACACACACACACACACGGCCGTACAAGCCCAGCACCAGCGCACACACACACACACACACACACACACACACACACACACACACACACACACACACACCTCCTCGTTGGCAAAGTCTGGTGACAGCAGCTCCAGGGCGTCAGCCACGCCCACGGGCGCCCACTGCTGCATCAGCTCCGCGGCCTGCCTTGCCTCGCTGGCATCGCTCCAGTCCACGCACTTGAGGAACTTGGTGAGGGCGCGGGGCAGGGGGGTGAGCGCGTAGCGGAAGCGCCACAGCACCGCCTTGTCATCGGCACTGAGGGGCCTGCAAGTGTGGTGTGTGTGCGTGTGGTTGGTGGGGGGGAGGTGGAGCGGAAGGCAGAGGTCGTGAGCGGTGTGCAGTGCCAGTGAGAGAGCAGGTTTGGAGAAAGGAGTGGGAGGCGGGGGTGGGCTGCAAGGGCTTGGGGAATGTCTGCCAGGACAGAGGCGGAGAGGGGGACAGGCAGGCAGGCAGGCAGGCAGGCAGGCACACTCACACCGCCTGTGCTGCGTCCCGGTCCCAGGCCCCAGACCCTCCACCAGGCCCCCATGAACGCAACCTCCCGCAATCACCCGGCCCCCACCGTACCCCCCACCCCACCCAGCCACCCAGCCACCCAGCCACACACACACACACCTGTTTGGCGGGTAGTCCAGCACCGCCTCTATGCGCCGCCGCTCCTCTGTGTCGGGCTTGAGCCGCTTGTCAACCAGGCCCCGGGTCAGGCTGCGTGCCAGCTTGGCGGCCTTGGCCTCAGCGGGGTTCTCCCGCCCCACCTCGGCATCATGCAGCAGGATGAGGGAGCTGCTGCCGCCACTGCCGGGGCCAACGCCGCCAGGTGCAAAGCCGGCGCCGCCTCCCGCCCCGCTGGTGCCTGGCAGCGGTGTGCTGATGGCGTCGGCGGTGGCGGCACTGGCGCCCATCCCGCCTGCAGCAGCGGCTGCCCCTGTTGTGTGGCCTGCCACTGAGGCCTGCTGGTAGATGACTGCCTGGGGGAAGCCAGGCAGCTCCAGAACCAGCTGCAGCTGCTGCCCCACAGGCGCCGCTGCTGCCGCCAAACCTGCTGCCGCGTCCCCAGCTGCGTCACCTGCTGCTGCTGCTGTGCCGTCTGCCTCGCCACCGCTGCCGCCGCCGCTGCCGCCGCTGCTCATGCCGGTGGCCGCCGCCGCCTCGGCCTCCTGCACGCGCCGCTGCTGCTCCTGGTGCCGCAGGTCTGCCACTGCCTTGAGGGCCAGGCGGTCCAGCCACTCCACATGCTCCACCTCCCCTCTCTCATACCGCTTCACCACCTGCTCCACACGCCTGGCAGGGCAAGGGAGCACCAGGTGCCAGGTGGTGGCAGTGGCAGTGTGAGCCAGGCTAGAGATGGATGGGTGGGCTGACGGCAGATACAATTTTGCGATGGTGGCAGGCACGCAAGCAGGGCGACGGGGAAGAGAAGAGGGCGCCAGTGTTGGTGCCCAGGAGACCGTCCCGTCTGCAGTTGCCCCTGGGCAGACGATGAGCATGCTCCAGGCCCCGACTCACCCCAGCTCGCCGCGCTGTGCCATGGGCACCTTGCCTGGGGTGGTGGTGGGCCACCCCCAGTCGGCGGCGCGTCCCAGCCACAGCTGCAGGTCTTGTGGCCCCGTCTTGAGCCGCCCTTTCTTGCTGAACAGCGGCAGCGTGGCGCCGCCCAGCACGCGGCGCGGCATGCCCTCCCGCACCTCCCACACCGTCAGTGCCAGCTGCGCATCGTGCCCCAGATCCCGGTACTTCATTGGAAAGGCCAGCCAGGCATCCCAGGCCGCCCCAACGGTGCTGGCGTCAGCCCAGGGAGTGCGGCAAGGTATGCCCAAGTCCTCACCATACGAACACAGCCGGCCCTCTACATACACCGCTGACAGGCGCAGCGTGCCATCGCCGCCCTGAAAGGACCCCAGCTGCGCCTCGCGATATGCTGGCAGGCAGCCCAGCAGCCTGTCGACGCGCAGTTGGACCTGGAGAATTGAAGACGGGAGGGCGGCAGGGCGGTGTCGGCGGGAACAGAAGTGATCCCTGTGAAGGCGCACGCGCACCCAGCACTTGCCTGCAGGTTCAAATCGCAGCTGGCAAAGAAGCGAAAGTCCACCGCGCTGCCCGCTGCAGCCAAGTGCTCGGGCAGCGTCATGGGCCCGCCCGTCACAAACGTTTTGTGGGGGTGTATATGGTGTGTGACTGGGCCTGCAGATCGATCTGATGCCCGCACCTCGCAAAATTGCTACGTCAGCATGTGTCGAAGTGGGCTCGAATTCGCCAATCTGCAATCGCCGGCATCAAATCACGCGGCAACGATTCGACCGGCGGCCTGACCGTCACACCGAGTATCGACAGTCAACGCGCGCCTGCCGCCTGAGGCGGCCTGCTTTGGCCATTGTAGATCGGAGCATGACCTCTCCAAAGAATGTCGCGGCTGGGGGCAGGTGCGCCAGGCCGTGGGCGAGTCCAGCCGAGCTGATGGCGCACAAAGTGTCGGTTGCCGCCCACCATTCCAACCGACACCCTGTTGCAGGCACCCTAACATCAAGGCTCGCAACAGCTTTGTAGATGAGTCGCTGTTTGGCTCAGCAAGACACAGCTCGCCTAAGAGCGCCGCCAGCTGCGGCAGCGCTTCCCCCAGCAAAACCGCCCGCGGAGGCAGCAGTGGAGGCAGCCCTGCGCTTTGCGTAGCGGCTGCCGCCCCCGCTAGCCCTGGAAAGGCTGGCGGTTTGGTTTTGAGCAAGGCTCAACTGGATCGCATGCTGCAGGTCAGCTGGTGCACTCACATCTACTTGGGCTTGCATCTTCCTTCCCCCTCCCCCCCGCGGCGTCTCTTCTTGAACAGCTGTATGCTCCCCTGTTCCCACAGAAGTCTCCCATCCCAACGGCGGCGGAGCAGGAGCAGCGGCGCCTGGCAGCTGAGGAGAAGCTGGAGGAGGAGCTGGCGGGGGCCAAAGCGGCAAAGGGGGCACGCGAGGCGGCGGCTGCGGCCGAGGCAGCCAGCATCCGGGCGGCGGAGCCCAAAAGCGAGATGGAGCGGCTGCGTGAGAAGGAGCGGCGAGAGGCCATCAGCAGGGCGCAGCTGGTGCTGCTGGTGAGCGTTGAGGTGGTTGGCTGGTGATGAGAGATTTGTGCACATCCAAGGAAGGCCTTGATCCACCCTTATCTGGCTGCCATGTGTGCTGATTGGCCAGGCGCCAAGGCACGCGTTGCCACTGCTGGTTTAATGCATCGATTCTGCCTGTCTGCCTGCCCGCCTGCACTGCAGGAGGAGAAGGAGGAGGTGAAGCAGATGAACCAGATGATCCACTTCAGCAAGTGCATGGCCACCCGTGACCAGCAAGTGGCTGAAAAGGCGGCGGCCAAGCAGGCAGTGGCGGCAGAGGATGCCCGGGTGGCGGTGGACATGGAGCAGCGTCGCCAGGCGGGCCTGAAGGAGCTCGAGGTGGGCTTGATGAGGGGGGGAAAGAAGACGGGGAGGTGGGCGGGCATGGGTGGCGGCGGTGGCAAGACACCTGTCATGTGCCTGCGTGGGAACACGAAAGTGTGGTGAGGGAGGGCGCTGGTGCCCCATCCCTGCGTGCATGTGTGTGAACATGCTCAAAGCATGCAAGGCGGGGAACCGGGATAGCGCAATGTTCGGCCCGCTTGAGGGCGTGTCTGTCCCTCACAGCCTTCTGCTCCTGCCACTGCCTGTCTGCTGGGCTGCTGCAGGAGCGCGAGCAGCGGCGCGCGGTGGAGCAGAAGCGGGGGGCGCTCACCATCCTGGACCAGCTGGCGGATCGGGAGCGGGAGCGGGCTGCCAACGAGGAGCAGCGGCGGCGGGAGGGAGAGGAGATGAAGGCTCGCATCATGAGGCTGAGGGAGGACGAGCAGAGGGTGGGTAACCCGCCTGCTGCCAGCTGTCACTGACACACACACACACGCACATGTATCAGGCAGTGCTATCACAAAGCAGCTGCCGTGCAAGCCTAGCGCTTTTACAGCAGTAGCAAGCCAACAAACGATTGATCAACTGCTCCTTTGTGCCTGCCCCTCTTCCCGGCGCCGCAGAGTGAGGAGGAGCGGCGGGCGGCTGCTCGAGCCCTGCTGGACGAGGTGGCGGCAGGTAACGCTGAGCTGGCTGAGCGCAAGCGCCAGATGAAGCTGGCTGAGGTGCAGGAGGCGGCGGAGATTGCAGAGTATATCCGGCAACGTGATGCACGCGATCAGGTGTGTGCTGACAACCTGCTCAAATATGGCTTGGCGCTGCCTGCAAGCCCTTGCCTGCCTGTCAGTGTGTGCTTGAAATGATGACCCCTCCCTGCCCACCTGCACACCCACACAACCACACATCCAACTCCGCAGGAGCTGGCGGACGAGCGTGAGCGGCAGGCCAAGGCCAAGGAGCTGGAGGTGGCTCGCCTGCGGGCCATGCAAGAGAAGATACTGGACAACCGCTCGGCAGAGGTGGGTAGCGGATGGCTGGCTGGCTGCTGTGATGCAGCGGTGGCAGAAGGGGCGGGCTGCAAGGATCTCAGGCAAGCAGGGGGAGGCAGGTGGCTGTTTGGGCAAGCAGGAGACAAGCGGGCGTGGCAGCTGCCTGCCCCACCTGCCTGACCTGCCTCGTGGAGCGCCCACGCGCCGCCTGGTCTGTGAGCAGGACGAGGCGCGAGCCAGGCGGTACCAAGATGAGCTGGAGCTGGGCCAGCGCCGCCAGGCTGCTGTGGAGCAGGCCAAGCGCCATGCAATGCAGCGTGAGCTGGAGGCGTCGCGTGTGGAGCAGCTGGCGTGGAAGCACGAGCGCCGGGAGGAGGAGCAGCGTGTGGAGCGGGCAGACTGCGAGCGCATCCTGGCTGTGAAGCGGCAAAAGGATGAGGCGGAGCACCAGGAGGTGGGTTCAGGGCCTGGTAACAGACCTTGGGGAGGCAGTTTGCGGGGTCACTAGCGCAAGCAATCATTGTTGAGTGGGTGGGTGGCATTTCACCTTTCACTTTCCGCTAAGCAACAAAAGACACGGGAGGTGGCAAGAGGTTGCTGCGTCCTCGCCACCGCGCTCCTCACCTTGCGGCTACCTGGCCCCTGCAGGAGATTGCCAAGCTGGAGGCGCGCAAGCGGCACCAGCAGCGCTTGCTGTCGCAGATGGATGTGCGGCGGGAGGTGCGGGGTAGGGAGCGGGAGGAGCTGGTGGAGGAGGGGCTGCGCATCAGGGAGCGGCTGGCACAGGAAAAGGCGCTGCTGGAGGCAGTGAAGCAGCTCAAGCTGCGGGAGCTGGCGGCCTCGGGCGTGCCAGAAAAGTACCATGCGCAGCTGGCCAAGCTGCAGGTGTGCAGGCCGAAAGCGATGCAGTGACAGCGATGGAGTGACGACGGCGGGGATCTGTGCATGTGCAGAAGATATGGCTTAATATCTGAGGATGTAATTTATTGACGAGTACATGTCTGAAGGGATGTGAGTCCTACCTGGAAGCTTTGCCTGGGATGTAATTTTCTGTGTTGCATTTGAATGTCGGCGGCGCGAGGCGGTGGCCAAGCATCAATTGATTCGAAGCTGCGGCTTCATTCCTTGTACGCAATTTGAGTCGCAAGGCCAATCACCGCCGTTTGAAATCGGCGAGGCTCTAAAATGGGCAAGGCTAAGGCGCACGCTCCTGCTGCCCAGGCAAAGAAGCAGCGTGTCTCCCAGCAGCCAGGGATCGCCGCCGCTTTTGCTGTTGCGGCGGCGGCGGCGGCACAGCCACCGCCTCCTGACGTGCCTCTTGAGCAGCGTCGATCTCGGGAACAGCTGGAGCGACGGTTGACAGAGGAGCTGAGCAGCCAGGGAGACAAGTACCTGCAGGCTTGGTCCGACAAGTGTTACGGCATGCGAGACAGCGCCACTCCCAAGAAAGCCGCCGCCGCCGCCGCCGCTGGAGGCAGCAGCTACAAGGCGCGACGAGCATCTGCCGCCTCTGCTTACACGAGAGCGGACACCGACCTCGACTCTGCAGGCACGCGGGGCTGGCCCGGCAAAGTTTGGCACGAGACAGCCTGCCTGCCTGCCTCCCTCCTGTCCCCCTCACCCCCTCAGCTCTTGGTGGCAGCACCCACATGCCCTTTGCTGCCTCAAGCTGCAGCGCCTCACGTGTCACCCCATCCAACATGCACACCAGCAGACATGCATTCACATGCCCCTGCCCCTGCCCCTGCCCCTGTCCCTGCCGCAGCGCTGCGCTACCTGGACGCCTTCCGCCACCTGCAGCAGCAGGCCTTCCAGCAGGGCGCCGCCTTTGAGGCCAGGCACCTGGAGCTGCTGGTGCTCATCCTGCGCTCAGATGTGCTGCACGCCATCGGCGGTGCGCTGCGCTTTGAAGAAGTGTGCTGTGCTGCCCCACCAGCTGTGCCATGCGCAGCCGCTGCTGCCAGGTCCCCGCTTGCGCCTGTGGCCTGTGGCCTGTGACATCCGTGTTGTGCCCGCCACATGCCCCCCTGACCCCGCCGCCCCGCAGATGTGTCACACCAGGCCTACTCCCTGCTTTGCGCCTACCTGCACCGCTTCCCGTACGCCACCCTGGCGCCAACAGGGGAGGCGGAGGGCGGTGAGGGGCGCCCGCTGCTGCTGCTGGATGAAGGGGCTGCCTGGCAGCCGCTGGCGGCAATCACGTGAGGCCGCGGGCTGTGGGTGTGGGTGTGGCTGTGTGGCGGGGGAAGGTGTAGCGGTGTGTGTCAGTGTGGCAGTGTCTGCTGGCATGGTCGTGCAGCCTCTGGAAAGCAGTGAGCTGGAGTGCAATGGGGCCAGCCATCACCAGGCTGGGCCCAGCTAGCTGCAACCAACACTGCTGGCTGTGGCATGCACCACCCCAATTCAGGAGCCCTGTGTGGTTGTGTGCGCTTGTGCTTGTATGTGTGTGCAGGGATCCGGCCGGCCTCAGCAGGCGGTGCATTTTGGAGGAGGCGGTGAAGGTGGGTGGGGATTGGGTGGCGGGGGGCGAGACAGGGGGGGGGGGGGGTGAGAGGAGGCGCACGTGCTTTGGCCGGGGGCGGGGCAGCCAGGCAGCGCACCAGGCGCATTGTCTTGCTCGCCCCACACCGCAGCACCCCACACTGCTGCCAGCACTCTGCCGCCCCACCCTGGCGTAGGACGCGGGGCACAACTATCGGCTCGACCACAGCAGCAGCAGCCTGCTGGCATCGGGGGGCCGCAAGAAGGGGGGCCAGCTCAGGACCTGCCTAGAGCTGCTCCGACTGTGTGCTGAGCGGGCGGTGGACTCGGGTGGGTGCACCAATGCACGCCTGCCTGCCTGAGGTGCCTGCGCTGACTGACTGCTACGTTGCCCTGGAGGCTGGTTGAAGCGTGCCTGCCACGCAGTCTGCTGGCTGACTGCGATGCGCCGCTGTTTGGGGAGCAGTCGACAGTGGCGGCAGCAGGAGCTCTCAGTGGCACACGCTGCCTGCCCTTCTGGTCCCGCCCTGCTTCCTCGACGCCATTGCGACTGCCTTTTCCATTGCTGCTGCCGCTGCTGCTTCTGCCTGCCTGCCTGCCTGCCCCTCTGCCTGCAGTCGACGAGGACCACAACGGCGATGTGCTGCTGCTGCGCTACCTCTGCTCACTGCTGCACCAGGACCTGACAGCCCGCCTGGCTGTGGCGGCGGCCTGGGCAGATGTTGGTGAGGAAGGGGTGCAGCGCAGGCGGGCCGCACTGCTGAGGAACTCGCTGCTGTGGCGCATGTGGCTGGATGAGGTGAGGGCTTGCGGGGCAAAGGATGGGCAGGCGGCTTGCTCTGAGCTGCAAACTGCATGCGGGTGTGGTGTCCTGCTGCTGTATGTTGGCTGCTCTGCCCCTCTGATGCGTGGGCCCCTGCCCCCTCCCCCCTCCCTTCAACACACACACTCACACACTCACACAGCAAGAGACAGACAAGACCCGTCAGGAGGTGGTGCGCCTGCTGATGAGGCTGGTTGTGGGAGGTGAGGGCGGGCACAGCAAACAACACACACACACATGGGCTGACTGCTGGTGCAAACCCTGTCCTCTCACCAACCCCGCCAATCCCCTCAAGTCACCCCCTGCTCAACCCCCCTCCCCCTCCCGCTGTGCAGTTGCCAGTGAGGCTGAGTTGCAGGAGGTGGACGGGGAGCAGGCACTGGCTGAGGGTGGGTCGCTGCACACACACGCACACCGCCTCCCTTCCACCCTCCCCTGCCACAGCTTGCCTGCTGCCGGCGCTGCTGCAGCTGGTGATGGCGCAGAGGCAAGGAAGCCTTGCCACTCCGCCCTGCACTGCCGCCGCCCAACCCTCACCAGCCAGCTGCCGAGCCCCTTCCCCCCCCCCACACACACACACGCCCGACCACCTCTCTGCCTGCAGAGGGTGCTGAGCTGGCGGCCCCCTGCTGCTGCACCCCCCGTGAGCTGGCCGGCACCGCCGCCACCCTGCTCAACCTGCTGCTGGACCTGTTTGGAGCGGCAGAGGCGGCGGGGGGGTTCTGCGGCAGCGGGCCGCACCGCATGCACCGCTTCAACGCGCGGCTGAGGCTGGACAGGTGGATGAGGGAGCTGTTCTGGAAGAACGAATGTGAGGAGCGGGAGGGGGGTGGGGGGTGGGTGGGGGGGGGGGGGAGGAGGTTGTGAGCCGCCAGCAGCCTGGGGCTGGGCAGGTCCCTCCTCTCCTGCTGCCCCCCCCCCCCCCCCCCCTCACACCCAGCTGGGGTGCAGGCAGGCAGGCTGTGCACCCGCCAGCCAGTGGCCACCCTTGATATCTGTGCTGCCTGCCCCGCACACCACCCCTTTGTGCCTGCCCTCTCACCTTCTGGCCTCCAATGTTTCCAAGCCCCCCCCCCCCCCTCTCATGGACCCCCCCGCCGCAGCCGAGTCCCTGTGCGCCACCGACGACATGAGCCGCACCTTCCTGGCAGCACTGGCACCCGCCCACCGCCTGCGCCTGCTCAGCCTGGTGAGGGCGGAGCCACACACACATGCCACTTCCCCCACACCTCCTTCACCCTCACCCTCACCCTCACCCTCACCCTCACCCTCACCCCGCTGCTTGCTTCATGTCCCCGCACCAGCCTGCCCGCGGTCCCCCGCCACCTCCCTGGCTCCTTGTCAGCACTCCCGAACCCATCCTGCATGCCCCCACCTCAGCACTCCACACACAGCCGCCTCACCCCTCAGCACTCCACACACAGCCGCCTCACCCCTCAGCACTCCACACTCCCTCCATTGCGGGCCCCCTCCCGCCCCCCCCCCCCCCTCGGTCCTTTCCAGGTGGCCATGTCAGCGGTCAGTGATGCCTACTACGCTGAGCAGGCGGGCAAGCTGCCGCTCATCGCGCGGGCCAAGGAGCTGGGCAGGCTGGTGAGGGAGGGGGAGTCCGGCCCATTCCCCGCCTCATTCCCCGCTGACCCGCTGGTGGTGAGTGAGGCACAGCCGGAGGGGGGGTTGGGAGTGGGGGGGGGGGGGGCTGGCATGGGAGGAGCTGTGCGTGGCCGGGCGGGTGGACGGGTGGGTCTTTGACATGAGTGGTGGGGTGTGGGATGATACCATCACCACCATTCCCACACCCACACAGGCGACGCTTCCACTGCCCCTCCCGCCCCCCCCCCCCCCCACACACACACACCACACACACACACTGCAGGCCCTGCAGTGCCTCAACCTGAACCGGAGCCGCAGCCTGGTGGTGTTCAGCAAGGCCAGCGCCGACACTGCCGCCAACAACCTCGCCGTCCTTGCCTGCGGCATTGCACAGGCGGCTCACAGCCTGGTAGCCTGCGGCGCCGAGCTGCCGGAAATGGAGGGAGTGGTGGCCACCACTGCTGCTGCTGCTGCTGCTGGCGGCGGCTCTGCTTATGCTGCTGGTGGCGGCGCTGATGGCGGCAGCGGCTTGCGGCGGCTGCTGGCTGAGGTGCAGCAGCTGCTGCAGTGGCTGGCGCTGAAGCACCGGGAGGTGCAGTCGGGTGAGCGGAAGGAGCAGCGGGTGCTGGGGCTGAGCCGTGCCTCGGTGTTTGACCTGCTGCACACTCAGGCGGCTATTGCGACCATGTGACGGAGACGGGGGAAGGACGAGGATGAACGGGTGTTGTGTGGATTCCCTGATGGCTCGCCCCTGCGTAACCGACTCGTCGTTCTCAAGCAGCGTTGGGACCCTGTTGCAAGCGTGCTGATGTTACAACGAAAGTGGCACGGTGTGAGGGTCTAGGCCTCAGTGCATGGCAGTGAAAAGGAGCGGTCAAGAGGGCAGCAGCAGAGAGTATGTCAAAGAAAGCAGAGACGAAGGCAGGAACGAGCCGTTTGTTTGGTGAAGCACACAGGGAGACACAGCACACACAACACCACTCACAAGGGGGGGGGCCTCACAGGAAGGTGCGGCCACCGCCCTGCCCCCCGCCAAACTTGCTGCCCAGCGCTCGCTCCCCCTTGAGCAGCTGCGCTGCATTGGACTTGGCATCCAGTCCGGGGCCCAGGTCTGTTTCCCGATTGAAAGGGCGCCAGGGGTGCTGTGTGGCGTCGTAGCCCAGGTCTGGAGCCGCTGCTGGGCCCCCTTTCTGCTTCTTGCCTGCCTTGTCGCCGCCCCCCTGGTGCCCCTTGCCCTCCCCATCCTTGCCCTTCTTCCGCTTCTGCTGCTTGCCGCCGCCCGCTCGCCGCTCAGCGTGCAGTTCCACCAGGCTCTTCTTGCGCGTGTGGGAGTTGAACGCATCGACAGCAGCAGCCATGCGGGCTGCCTGCGCGGGATTGGCCGCCGCCACGCCAGAGTCGGCGCCGCCGGCCGCGGTTGTGAGCAGCAGCGGGCCGCCGCCAGCGCTGCCGTTTTCCAGCTGGGCGGCCCGCTGCTGAGGTGTCATGGTCCAGCCTGTGGTGTCCCCTCTGCTCTTGATGCCTTTGATGCTAAAGCCGGTGAAGGGGCCCTGCAAACAGCACAAGGCGCCGCACAGCACAGGCACAGCCCGGCAAAGTTTGGTGCTTTGCAAGATGCTGTGCCAAAACAAGCTGCACATAAAAGAAGAGTCGGGACGGCAGTGCAGCCAAATATTGCCTGTTGCAGCCCGCTTACACACCACACACACACACAGCCCAAAGGAGCGACAATGACCACCCACCGTGGGCGGCGCCGCCGCAACATCCGCCCGCCGCTCCGGCGGCAGCTCAGTCATCCATGTGTCTCGCTCCAGCGCCTCCAGGCCCCTGGCCGGCCCCGCCAGATCCTCTGCTGTGGCCTCCCCCCGCGCCATGCGCCACTGCCGCGCCCGCTCCGCCACAGCTGCCTGCGCCACAAACTCTCGGCGCAGCTCGGCCTCCTGGCGGCGGGCATCCACCTTGCTCCGCAGCTCGCTGTCCTGCAGCTCCTTTGCTGCCGCTGTGACTGCCTGGAAGGCGTCGTGAGCCCGGGGGTGGTCGCACTTGTCAGGGTGGATGAGTAGGGACAGCCGCCAGTACCGCTTCTTCACCTCGCCTGCGGGACGGGGTGCAGGTACCGGTGCAGTCCAGGTGCAGGTACAGGTGCAGGTACAGGGTGCAGGTACAGGTAGTGCGGCAGGGGTGCAGCCACGGTCAGGGCTGTCGCCGCACACAGGCAGGACACAGGGGGGGTTACGCAGCATGGGCAGGCAGAAGCGACCGCGAGTGCCGTGTGTGGCAAACATGCGGAGGTTGAGCAGTGCGGTGCTGTCGGTGCCAGAGGCACAGCCAGCGACGACGCATCAGCAGTGGCGAGGCAGCAATGGCAGGCACAAGTGGAGCAGCAGGCAGGAGTGCTTTGTGAGCAGCGTCAGCCGCACCCGCTGCCAGCTCCGTTTGCTCCCCCAGGCCCAGTATGTCGTATGGGTCTACAGGCCGCTCAGCCTTCTCCGCCGCACTGCTCTTTGCGTGCTCCGCCTCATGCAGGTGCAGCACGCGCAGCACACGCGACACCTCGGCCGTGCGCTCGTCCATGGATGCTGCGGCAGTGGGGAGGCAGGGAGGCAGGGGAGGCAGGGAGGCAGCTGGAGTCAGCTGGCTAGTTGCCATGCACCCGGCGAACACCTGCCTGGCAGGAGGGTGCACCAGCGGGCACTCGGCACACAGCGCATGCCACAGCACAGCACCAAGGCATAGCGCAGCACAGCACAGCACAGCACAGCACAGCACAGCACAGCACAGCTGACACACCATCCACTCACCGAGGTCCAGCTCCTCGGCCATCTCTGGGGGAGGCGGCCCGACCATGAAGTCACCTCCGTCGTCATCCACACCCACACCAGTATCGTGCACCCCCTGCCGCCCCTTCAACCCCTCATCGTCCTCCTCGCTCACAGGATACTCCATTTGTGCCGCCGCAGCAAGCCACTCCGCAGGAGGCATGGCCGGGCCTGCTCTCCGAACACTCGCCAGTGCATCCTCCTCCTCATCAGCAGCGTCCTCCACCAACCCCTCCTGCTGATCCACAGCAAAGGCGCCCCCCTCCACCGCGTCTACCGCTGCTGCTGCTGGCAACACGCCAGGTGGCGGCATGGCTGGACCTATAGGGGGCCGCCCTCCGCCCCGCCCCTCGGACCCCTCATCGCTATCCGACACAACCCCTTCCACCTGCTGCTGCTGCTGCGCCGCCTGGGCTGCTCCTTGCGGAGGCACTGCCGCCCCTTGCTGGGCCCGTGTGCCTGCACCTGCTGCTGCCGCTCCTGCTCCCGCTGTACCACGGCCTTGCCGAGGCTCCTGCCCCTCCCCACCTTCCTGCACCTGCTGCGGCTGCTGGGGCGCCTGCTGCTGCTGCTGCTGCTGCTCCTCCCGCAGCACAGCGTCTGCCGCCGCCGCCGCATGATGCTGAGACGCGGCGCGGTACGGTGCCAGCTGCTCCTCCCCTTCTTCCAGGATTGGAGCCACAAAAGACAGCACACTGCTGGCCGCCCCTTGGCGCTTGAAGAACTGGCCCTGCACACAATGCAACCGCAGGCAGCAGCAATCAGAGGTGCGCTTGGCAACACAGGATGCCATCAGCCTCCTCGCCTGCAGCTGTCAGCCCGTGCACCCAGTAAGAGCGGTCTTCAGCAGTGCGTCATCACAAGACACACGTCAGCATCGCACACGTACACCAATGCAAGCATCAGCCGGCAGCAACACACCGCCGTGTTCTTGCGCAGCTGCACCAGGTTGCTGAACAGCGTCAGCAGGCGGGAGCGCAGGAAGTCATCGGGGATGCCGCTGATGTCCAGCGCACCACCACTATCCAGCTGGCGCACCAGCTGCGTGGCAGTGTGTACACGTTGCGTACTGGGGGTTAGTGACGCACGTGCACAGCAGGGTGGCAGGGCGGCGAAGGAGCGGCGCACTGGCGGCGGCGACCCCACACACCTCTCTCAGGTCCTTGCGGAGGCCGTGGTTGTGGGCCAGCACCTCCCGAGTGGCCCGGGCCGCTTCCCTGCCCATTTGGAGCTGCTTGTTGACGGTGAAGCGCTCTTCATCGCTCGAGTCCGAGACGCTACTTGATCGGTGTCGGTGCTTGCTCTTCTTATGTTTCTTGTGCTTGTCCTTGCTGCGCTTCTCCTTTTTGTGCGACTTGCCTTTGCCCATCGCCTTGCCCGGTCACTGCTGTGTTGCGACGTGCACAGTCACAAAGTGTGTATGAATGCAGTGCGTGATCTCACTGCGCTGTTTCGCAACGAAAGTACCGCACGTACTGCCCTGGTCTTGCGCCGCGCCTGTAGGGATGCTTGCGGCCAATCAAGCACACGCTCATCATGGGCAAGCGAGGAAAGAACACCGTGAAGAAGCCCGGGCCCAAGGTGCCCGGCGTAGAGCGGGTGAGCGCGCCAGGCACCCGCTTGTTCCGTGCGCCATGCTGCCGCAAGTAATGCAGGGCAGCCAGGGGCGCCATATGCAGGAGAGATGCGCCGCCATGCTGCATGCGGCAACACTGGAACTCTCACGCCTTCAGCCTCTAGCCATGGCATGTGCCATGCTGTGGGGCACCGCACCACACACATGCACTTTCGAGGGCCGCCGCCGCCGCTGCCGCCTCATCTGTCTCCCTCCCTCCCTCCCTCCCTCCCTCCCTCCCTCCCTCCCTCCCTCCCTCCCTCCCTCCCTGCAGCCCCTGACCAAGAAGGCGCTGCGCATCATCAAGAAGAGGGAGGAAAAGAAGGCGAAGAAGGAGGCCAAGCTGGCCAAGCAGAAGGCTAAGGCTGAGGCCATTGCCAATGGCACGCCGCTGCCCAAGGCGCCCAAAACGCCGCAGCCGCCGCCCATCCCACTTGAGGAGATGACTGAGGAGCAGCGAGCCAAGGCGCTGCAGAAGCGGGAGAAGGCGCAGCGCAAGAAGGAGCGAGCGCGGCGGCGCAAGCTGGACAAGGAGCAGAAGCTTGCGGAGATGAAGGTGTGTGGGTGGGTGGCTGGAGGCTGGGGCTAGCGCTGGAAGGGCTGTCCTGGTGCTGCTGCAGCAGCAGATGGGGGGCTGCTCCCGTAACTCGCTGCTTTGGATTGCCCCTGCCTGCCTGCCGTGTTGGCTGCCTTGCATCGCGGGGGGGACCGCTGCAAGCAAACCACCAGCAAGGACAACTCCCTCCCCTCCCTCCCCTCCCTTGTCTGCACCGTGTCCAGGCCAAGCGCCCCCCCAAGAACAAAGACAAGTACGACAAAGAGAAGCGCAAGCTGATGAACGAGAGGCGGCGGCGCTGGCAGCTGGGCCTGGCCAGCGACGACGAGCTGCCGCCCAAGGAGGTGCCGCCGCCGCCCACGGCTGAGGAGCTGCAGAGGCGCAAGGAGAAGCGGGAGCGCAGGGAGGCTGCCAAGAACAAATCCAAGAAGGGCAAGACTCCCAAGACGCCCAAGAAGACCAAAAAGCAGCTGAAGCTGGAGGCCAAGGAGGCAGCAGCAGCGGCGGCAGCGGCGGCGGCGGCGGCGGCTGAGGCGGGAGACGCGCCGGCGGGGGAGGGCAAGGCGCCGGCAGCGCAGCAGGCTGAGGCGATGGAAGTGGCGTCTCCTGTTGCTGCCGTTGTGCCCGAGGCGCAGCCTGATGCTGCGCCAGGCAGCAAGAAGAAAAAGAGCAAGAAGAGCAAGGCTGCAGCTGAGCCTGCAGTTGAGCCTGAGCCTGAGATGGCGGCGGCGGCAACACCTGTGGCTGCTGCTGCTGCAGCAGCAGCTGAGGAACAGCCCGCAGCCGCACCTGGCAGGAGCAAGAAGAAGAGCAAGAAGGAAAAGAAGCAGGAGGCGGCGCCGGAGGTGAAAGTGGAGGCAGCAGCAGCTGAGGAGCAGCCCGCAGCCGCACCTGGCAGCAGCAAGAAGAAGAGCAAGAAGGCAAAGAAGCAGGAGGCGGCGCCAGAGGTGAAAGTGGAGGCAGCAGCAGCTGAGGAGCAGCCCGCAGCCGCACCTGGCAGCAGCAACAAGAAGAGCAAGAAGGAAAAGAAGCAGGAGGCGGCGCCAGAGGTGAAAGTGGAGGCAGCGCCAGAGGTGGCAGAAGAGTCTCCTCCCGCCAAAAAGAAGCAGAAGGCGGCGGCGGCAGCTGCGGGCGGTGCGGCGGCTGTTGGCACCCCCGAACAACAGGCTGCCTCCCCAGCCGGTGAGCAGGGTGACGAGGGTGTGCAGGGCGGTGAGGAGCAGGCAGCGATGGGCAACGGTGGCAGCGGGACCAAGGAGGGCACAGCAGCGCGTGCCTTCCAGCGCGTCAACGCTGAGGAGTGGCTAGACAAGAAGGGGGCCTGGGACAACAGCTACGAGGGCACCTTTGGGCAGAACGGGTGGGGGTGGAAGGCGCAGGAGGTGCTGGGCCGGGTGCGGGGCAAGGACTTCCGGCACGAGAAGACCAAGAAGAAGCGGGGCAGCTACAAGGGAGGGGACATCGACCCTTCAGCCACCTGCTCCTACAAGTTCGATTCGGGTGTGGGCCAGGGAGGAGGCGGGGCGGGCTGGCTGCCTGCCTGGCTGCCTGGCTGGCTGCCTGGCTCGGGGGTGTTTTGGGCTCCCTGCAGCTCCCGCTTGCGCTTGCATGTTCTGTGCTGGCTGCCATGCCTGACCTGCTGCTGCTGCCTGGTGCTGCAGATGGCGAGTGAGCGGTAGAAAGGGGCAGCCGGAGCTGCCGACAGAGCTGAGCATAGCAGATTAGCCGCAGCAGACGAAAGCGGCCGTGCGGGGTCTTGCCGGCTGCACTGACTGGCGGTCAAGTCGTCAATGGGTGCTGGCGTGGCAGCGTGGCGCTGAGTGTCGAGGCGGAGCTGTGGTGGCCATCCCTGCTGCTGCTGCTGCTGCTGCATGTCTGGGGCCAGTGCACCTTGTAACATGCGAACCACACCCAACGCAGCGTTTCTCTAGAGAAGGTTCCCAGGTGCCCAGGAAGCTACTTTTATTACATGGGGAGGGGGGCAGCATCAGCCAGTCTCAGGCTGTGCATATGAAATGGGTGTGCCAGTGTAGAGCTGGCGCTTGGGTTGAATTGCAAGGCTTTGGCAAGCAGGGCAGGCAAAGTGAGTGTGAGGGATGGGTGCAAGGACTGCTGACGGACGCTCAGCAGCTCAGCGTTGCTGCAGCTGGTTCGCTGCCGCTCTCACGGCTGGGGGCCCACCAGCAGGCGGCGAATTACAGAGGACATGCGCCGCAGCAAGCGGCGGGGTGGCGGCTGCTCGCCGCCCGCAGCGGCAACGCTGGCCCTGCCCATCACCACAGAGTCACGGCCAGCTCCAGAAGCAATGACAGAGTCACGAGCCGCGGGGTTTTCGATCCAGCGAGGCGGCTCCGGCCTCTTGCCGCGGCGCGCCATCTGCGCTTGCGCCCCTGCCGAGACAGCTGCTGCCAGCTGGCCTGGGTCGAGCGTCTGCAGCAGGCCTGCGGCCAGGTGCAGCTGTTGCAGCTGCTGCCGCAGCGCATCTGTTTCAAACGCGCCCAGAGCGTCGTCGCCGCAGGCGTCAAAGGCGGCAGCGCTGCCCGGGTTCTGGTGCAGCACTGGCCGCACGCGCTTGGGCTGGGACAGAGGGCCCAGTGCACCTGCCGCCTGCTCCCCAGCCCCAAACTCGGCACCGCGGTAGGAGGCCAGCCGCGTGGATGCAGCAGTTGGGTACAGGTTGGGTGGCGGCACCGGCCTGGCGGCGCGCTGGTAGCTGGCCGGGGCGGCGGTGCTGCCACTGGGGGTTCGCTCTGAGAGCAGGCTGTCAATTGGGCTGCCGTGCTGTGCCTCAGGCACAGACAGCTCGGAGCCATCGCTTGCAGCATTGCTGGGAGCTTGGTAACCTGCATGGCTGCCGTGCGCTGCCTTCGCCGCTCCTGCGAAGCCCCCTGCCACCCTCTGTGGGAGGTTGTAGGTGAAGCCGTCGCCAGCCCAGTCATCTGCAGCGTCTTGAGCCGCCCCGTCAAAGAGAGGGTTGGAGGGAGAGAAGTACGAACGAGCAGGGCCCTGCCCTTCTGCCACACCGCCGGCCAGCTGCTGCTGGGGCGGAGACGCCCCGAGTGCGGCTGCTGCCTGCGCCTGCTTCAGCTGCGCTTTCAGCTGCTGCGCGTGGGACTGCTGCGCCTGCAGCTGCTGCATGTGCTGTGCCTGCATCTGCCGGGCCTGCTGTGCCTGCTGCGCCTGCACCTGCACCAACAGCTGCACAAGCTGGGGCCACACCTCGGTGCGGAAGTCCTGCACCCAGCCCTGCCCATCCTGCAGCGCCGCCAGCTCCTGTCGCAGCATTGCCTCCTGCCGCTGCAGCTCAGCAGCCAGGGCTGCCAAAGCGGCTTCGTCGCTGCCTGGACCGCCTGGACCACCTGCCAGCCCACCACCCTGGCTGGAGAGCGTGTCTGCCTCGCCACCTTCAGGTGGCCCGCCCAGCATCATCGACTGCCTCTGAGCAGCGCCCTGCAGCACAGCAGTGGCCGCTGCCGCCGCTGCGGCTTCGTACTCTGCGACCTGCTGCTGCTGCTGCTCCTGTGTCGGGGCCACGCTCTGGAACGACTGCTGGTACGCGCCGCGCTGTCCTGCAAGGGCGGCAGCCAGCTCCTGGGCTGCCGCTGCATCCATTGCAGCTGCCTGCTGAGCTGAGTGTCGTGCCTGGCCAGCCGCAGGCGGCTCCCAAGCCATGCGCGGGTGCATCGGCTGACCCGCCGCAATGGCGGCGGCTGTGGCCATGGCTGCCGCCTGGGCAGCTGCCTGCCCCTCTGCGCCGCCGTCGCCCCCAAGATGAGGGTATAGCGCATGGCCCGCAGCCAGAGTGGCTGCCGCCATTGCTGCAAAGTCTGTCTCTCCTGGCTGGCCGCCGCCGACGCCACCGCCCACGCCGGACATGAGGGCGGCATTGGCGGCCTCCAGGGCCGCCTGCAGCTCAGCAGACTCCGCCGCCATTGCAGCCGACAGTGCCAGCTCAGCATCGGTGTACGCCTGCACCCGGGGGCCTTGAGCCTGGGGGCTGCCCTTGTACCCACTGCTTGCTGCCCCAGCGGTACCAGCACCAGGGTCTGCCCGCCCAGAAGCAGCCTCAGGGCGGCCTGCAGGGATGCCGCCCTGGCCGCCGCCCTCTCCCTCGCCATCCCCATCGCTGTACTGCATGGTGAGGCGCCCCGGGCGCAGCTGTCCAACTGGGCCCGCCGCCAGCTTGCTGGACAGTGTGTTGTCAAGTGGCACCACAGTGTTGCCGGAGATGCGGCGCCTGCGGGCCCTGCATCGCCAACACAGCAGGCACAGGGCTGCAGGCAGGGGAGGGCGCAGGCGGCACGCGGTGTGAGACAGTTTTGCAGCAGGATAGCTGCATGCCGGCACAGCGCCACACCCAAGTGTCTGATCTGAACCAGCACACCGCGGCCAACTACATCAGTGCTTACCGGCCAGGAGGAAAGCACCTCCGCCGGCTGCTCCAGCAATGATTGCAATGGGGAAGGCGGCCTTGGGCGCCTGCATGGATGTGCCGTTCAGCGTCACTGCCGACACCTCCAGTCGATCAACAAACCACTCTGGCGGCAGCACGCTTCGTGGATTGGTCAGCAGCGCGGTAGCCAGCGCGAAAGCTGCGGGGTTGTCGCTGGTGGTTGGGAACACAACCACCGCTCCCAGAGCCCCGCTGCTGCCTCCCAGTGTGACATCCTGAGTCAGCCGGCGGCGGCTGCCCGCCAGCACCGACACAGCCACACTGGGTGTGGCTGAGGACCCCAGTCTCACGCCGGCCTGCTGCACCGCCGTTACCAGCTGCTGCTGGCCCAGTGGCGAGGCCAGCAGCTGCGCGGTGAGGCTGCCGCTGATCTGCACCGAAACAGTAAAAGTGATTGTGGGCAGCGACTGTGGTGGCGGCCGTGGCGGCGGAGGTGGCGGCACTCCTTGGGCTGATGGAGCTGGTGGGGTCAGTGGCGGCGGAGGAGGGCTTGATGGGCTGCAGCGGGCAGTATGGGAGGGAGGCAGGGAGGGAGGGAGGGAGGTGAGTCGGCACGCACGTGTGCCAGCCACCGAGCCAGCCTGCTCCTGTCATGCGGTCAGCACTGGAAGCGACTCAAGAGCGGCAGCCGAGCTTGCCTGGGCGGAGGAGGGCGGGGGCGGGGGGGCGGGCTGGGTGGGCGAGGACGAGGGGATGGGTTGGGTGGCGAGGGAGGTGGGCTGGGAGGGGCTGGAGGGGGCAGCGGTGGCGGTGGGCGAGGCGGTGGTGGCTCTGCAGCGGCACAACCAAGCGGTCAGGTCTTAAGCATGGCGTGACAGATCACAGCACGGCTTGGCAAGGCAGGCGGAGGGTGTAGCTGCACCAAAGCCGTGGTGCAGCCCAGTGTGCTGGGCTGCCGTCTCGGGGCAGCCCAGCACGCAGCGGTGTGCCAAGCTAGCAGCACAGCCTGGCCCTTGCTCTGTGCCTGAGGCAGCAGCCCCCACACCCCTCACCTGTGTATGGCGGCGGAGGACGCGGGGGCGGGGCGGGGGGCTTGGGAGGTGGAGAGGGTGGCCGCGTTTGCTGGCAGCAAATCGGGGCAAAGGCTTCGTCCCAGGAGCCGCCCATGGCCTCACAGCCGGCCTGCAGCTCTTGGTACGGCTCACCACAGTCGGCTGGCGGGGGGGAGGGTGCTGGCGGGGCGGGGGGGCTGGGAGGACTGGGAGCTGTGAAGGGCGGCGCGGGTGGGGGTATGGTGGCTGGGTTGACACAGAGGAGGCCTGAGCCGGGAGCAGCCGGCACCATTCCAAACAGCTCACACGGCTGCTGGCAGCAGTCTGGAGCCAGCGAGGCGTTCCACGTACCACCATCCAGCTCGCAGGCCACCTGCTGCTCAGCTGCTGGGTATGGGCAGGTCGGAGGAGGGCTGGGAGGCGGCGGCGACGGCCTTGGCGGCGGTTGAGGTGGCGGCGAAGGGGGCAGGGGCGGTGGCGGAGGAGGTGGGATGGTGGCGGGGTCCACACACGTGCCTTCAGGGCCTGTCACCATTCCCTGGCCCAAGCAGCTGTCTGGAGGCGGCGGTGGTGGGCTGGGTGGCGGCGGTGGGCTGGGTGGCGGCGGTGGGCTGGGCGGCGGTGGGCTGGGTGGCGGTGGGCTGGGCGGCGGGGGACGGGGTGGAGGTGAAGGTGAAGGTGGGGGTGGGGAAGGGGGCAGGGGTGGTGGCGGAGGAGGTGGGATGGTGGCGGGGTCCACACACGTGCCTTCAGGGCCTGTCACCATTCCCTGGCCCAAGCAGCTGTCTGGAGGCGGCGGTGGTGGGCTGGGTGGCGGTGGTGGGCTGGGTGGCGGCGGAGGGCTGGGCGGCGGGGGGCTGGGTGGTGCTGGGCTGGGCGGCGGTGGGTGGGGTGGAGGTGAGGGCGGCGGTGAGGGTGGGGGTGAAGGTGGGGGTGGAGGTGGGGCCGGTGGTGAAGGTGGGGGTGGAGGTGGAGGCGAGGGCGGACGCGGTGGTGGAGGAGGCCGGGGTGATGGCGGAGGTGGGATGGTGGCGGGGTTCACGCACGTGCCTTCAGGGCCTGTCACCAGCGCTGGATCTATCTCAGTGCATAGGTCTGGTGGAGGGGGCCGGGGCCGGGGAGGTGGCCTGGGGGACGGCGGGGATGGAGGTGGTTTGGGTGGCAAGGGTGGCGGATAAGCTTGGTAGTCCTCCAGCTGCCGCATCTGGCCGCCCTCCACCACCCAGCCCTCCGCCACCAGCGCATCCACATCAACCGCCGTCCAGTGAGCCGGCACCTTCAGCAGCAGCAGGCAGGTGTAAGGGTGCACTGGATCCTCCTGGTGCAATAAATTTTATAAGGAGGAATAACCCTCCAAACTCACAGGCACGCTGTTGCTTTTTAGTTTGCGGCGGAACCGCTTCTTGGGAACGGGCGCGCTGCCGCCATCCGTCAAGGCCGAGGTCGCGGTTGCCAGTAACAACGCGGCCAGGACCCATGCGTCCGCCGTGCGCATCGAAGGCGTCAAAAGTCGCGATTTGACGGCGCGGACGCTTGTTCAACACGCTGACTTTAGAACAGCTTTTTTATATCGCGGTGGACCGCATTCGACCCATGTAGGTATCGGGACGGGCAATTTGGGTTGAACGAAGCGCCTGGCCAGGCGAAGCGACTCAAAGAAAGTAGTGCCCAGCTCGCTCCCGCTCGCTCCTGCATAGTGCCCGATCATGCTTGTCCACCGTCAATTGGGGATATTTGCTCGCTGAAAGTCGTATTCGCCGCCTCGCTGCATCGGTCAACTCGAGCCTCGCTCACTGCAGGAGCCGGCCGCTTCCTCTCTCGCACTTGCACCGCCTCCCAGCATCTCAGCAGCATGCTTGCTGCCTTGATAGCCCTGCTGATGGGGCCCGCGAGCGTGATTTATGTGCTTGGTCCCCTCGCCGGCGGCGTGCTGTTCCTGCCGTTGCTGGGCGTGCAGCTGGGCGTGACCCTTGGCATTGGCGTGACTCCGGGAACCTTCACTGCCCCAGACTATGTGACCGGTGAGGACAGGGGTGTGCAATTTGTGAAGCTTGCAACTGTCGATTTATTTAACCCCTGCCGTCCGCCCTGCACCCTCCATCTCTCCTGCAGCTGCACTCGTCGCCACCCTGCTGACTGCGTATTTTGCAATGCTCATCTACATGACCGTTTGGAACAAGCTGGAGGTGTACTTTTGCACAATGCCATGGCTCAGGTGCAGTTCCCCGAACTTGCACAGTGTGCAGCACGGTGTGTGGGCTGGCACCAGCAGCAGCGGGGTCCAGCTGAGATGTGCTGGCATGTCACCTGCAACACACAGCTCTGGGCCCGTGCAGGCACAACGGGGATGTGCAAGGCCTTGAGGGCACTCGCAAGTACGCCACACGCTGCCCCTTCACAGGTGAGCTTGCAGCTCCCTGATCACTGTCAGGCTGCTGCCCCAATGACCTGCATCCCACGCCTCTCACAGGCAGCGCTTGCTTGCAGTGCACGCAGCTCCACACCGCTGCACTGCTTCCGCCGCCTCATGTGTGCAGGCCACCGACCCACCATGCGCTGCCCCAGCTGTGAGGCGAGGGTGCACGACAGCGCCTTCCACAAGTCCGATAGGCTTGTCAGGTGATGCCACCCTGGTCTTGCTGGGCTATTGGACCCCTGGGCTGTTGCCTGCTGGGCAGTTGGACCCCTGCCAGCATCACTCAATCCAACCTATCCGCTGGCCTCCCCTTCGCCTTCCCCCTGCAGCTTCCCCATCGGTGAAACTGTGCTGCGGTGGGACGGAGCTAAGCAGGCAACTGAGATGGAGGGCAGCTTGAAGAAGGTGGGTGCGCCTGAAGGCCGGTGTGGATGCGGGAACAGTGGCAAACTGTCGGCCTGGCCACCACCCTGCACCTTGAGACCCCGACAGGTGGTGTGCGATGACAACAGACTTGCATGCCTCGTGGTCACGTCCTGCCTGCTGACGCCTCCTGTCACCTATCATCATTCATGTCACGCTGCTGTCCTTGCAGGCTCGTCGCCAGCTGGACAAATTCCTGGACTTCCGCGGCAACACCCTCTTTGCCACTCTGTCTGGTGAGCGACGCCTGGCAGCCAGGGTGGAATGCCGGAGAGCTGGTTCAGGTCAAGAGAGCCTCTGGCCCCCTGAGAGACCGGATGGCATGCCCCCTGCTGGTCCTGACAACTGTCGCCTGCTGCACTGCCACCCCTGACTTAATGCAGCCTGCTGTGCTGGATGCGCCACTTGGCAGCGCTGCTTCAACCTGCTGCCCCGCATGAGCCTCGTCATGGCCTTCTGCTCCCTCTTCTTCGCTTTCTTGCCCTGGGCCTTTGCCAACTTCCTCGCCGGAGACAATGCAGGCAGCAGCAGCATTGGCGATGGCGTTGGTGAGGGAAGAAACCCACGGGATTGTGTGTTACATGCATGCCCATACATACACGAACACGTTTCATGCTCCCTGGCTGGCCTCAGCTGTGCTCGCTCTCTACCCCCTCGTTGACCATCCATCTCCCTGCCCGTCCCTGGCTCTTGCTGCAGCCAAAGCAGCTCACGTCATATCCGACATACTGGCCGTCATGTTTGCTCAGGCGGGGTTCATGGTGCAGCTGCACGCCCTGCTGCGCACCAACGACTTCCTCACAAAGTACAGGTGCGCACCCGTGGCAGTGAGGGGTGGTGATGAGGGGACTTGGGGGGCTCAGAGGCCCAGCCAGCCCCAGCCTGCTGCTCTTAATTCCGTGGTGATGTTAGCCGTGGTGGTGGAAGGGAGTTGCAATCTGACACCAGCTGCACGGATGGCCCCCACAGTGTGCCCCACTGCCCCCACCTCTGTGATCCATGCAGGGCCATGATCCCCTCCCTCAGGCCCGTGTTTCGCATGCCCCACGGCAGGCTGATGAACACGCTGCTGCGCGCACCCTGGGAACAGGCGGTGTGATACCAGGATGCCTCCAGCTTGATGTCCTGCGTTGCATGCCTCCCTCCGCCCTTGCATGCCTCCCTGGCATGCAACGCTAGTTTCTACTGTTCTACTGTTGCAGTAGGATGGACCAAACTGTTTCTTGCTCGCCCGAATGACATTTGCTAGGCTCTCAGCAGAGCACTGCTCATTGAAAAAGGCACTAACAGCAACGAGCGCAGGACACAAAATCAAGAGAAACAGGGCAGGATCAACGCTACAGGCTGGACAGGTGTGGAGGGTGAGAGATGGGGTTGGTAGGGTTAGGAATGGGGGAAGATATTCAGGCATGCAAGGGCAGTGCTGAAGATGAAGGAGGTTGTATCATACAATTCAGTGGCGACAGGCCGCTGCATAGAGCATCACGACACACCGAAAACTGCAGCGAGTCGCGGGAGCGGGCCAGGCGGCAGAAAATCCACAGCGAAAGGCTGGGGTGTGCTACGCGTGCGTTAGGGGTGGCAAGGGTTGCGTTTAACTCTTGGGCGCTCAGACCAATGGAAAGGGTAAGACAGGGAGTGTGGAGGTGAGGTCACTTGGCACCTGGCGACTGCAAGATTTCCGCTCATGTCTGGGGAAAGGGCTGCCTGCCATGCCAGTCACCCAAACTTCCACTTGCCACTCAAAGCACGGAGGAGGGACTGCTGCTGCGGGTCATGCACACTGCTGCCAGTTGAGTGCAGGCTCTCCATGCTGCCCGGCTCACCACCACCGCGCACGCCCTCAAAGCTGCCTGCGCCCGCAGCTGCCAGCTGCTGCTGCTGCAGGCTGGTGCCCATGAGGTGCGACTTGACCACCTCGTAGATGGCCCTCTTGTCCCGCTCACTGCTCACGGGCTGCCCGCCTGCAACAAGGAACGCGCACAAATGAATGTGACCCACAGGGATGCCTTTTGTGTGCAGGGTGAAGCGAGGGATGAGGCAGGCAGGGAAGGAGGGAGAAGGCACACAGTGCCAGTGCCCGCTCCCAAACCTGAGGCGAAGTGTGCCCACCCTCGACAGCGCTGTGATGTGCCTTGGGCCCATTCACTGGACCGTGCACCAATGCAGACAGCCCGCCACTCACTGGGCAGGTGGATGAGGAAGCGATGCATCTCCTGCGCTGTCGGGCCACCAGTCTCTGGCCAGCCACAGGCATCCACCTCCTCAGGGCTCTCGATGTACACTGCAGCCAGGTGCAGGCAGGCAGACCACGGCCGGGCAGAGGGTAAGCGGTGAGACGCAGGCACCCGGATTCAGCGCTTGATGCACTGCGGCCAGTCGACAGGCATGTTGTGGAGGCAAGCAGGCACCCACCATCAGCCATGAACACGCCGACACCGGCGGCACTCAGGCCTTGCGTCACATCAAAGGTCACTCGTGGGCGCCCTCGCCCGCCGCTATCTGCGTCACACGTCAAGAGCAGGGTGCAGGCAGCCAGCCGCTCAGCTCATTGGCGGGGCAGAACCGCCATCCCACCACCTGGCCCCTGCTGCTCCGACTCGCCGCCTCGGCCAGCGTGGGTCACCGTAGCACTACAAAGGCAAGCAAATGTACCGCCAGCCAGCGTGCCACCAGCAGCAGCACCAGGAGCCACAGCACCAGGAAGGTAAGAGGAGGGCGCACCTATGAATGCCGTGACCGTCAGCTCTGTGCACGATGCATCAAAGACGTCCCTGATGTTTATGTGCACGGGCAGCGCCACCGCCACCCTCACTCGCTCCCTCAGCTCCTGCAGCAGCTCCTGGTCCCCCACCCGCGCCCCCTCGCTGTCTTGCACAAACAGGTCCACCTCGCAGCTGCCCTCCTCAAACACCTCCACCTTGCCGTAGGCCACGCTGCACCAAGAGGAAGGGGGGGAGGGGGGGAGGGGCGGGGGGAGGAGCTCGTCGAGGCACGGAGGAGTGAAGCGGGGCGGTTTGAGGCGGGTGATTGGAGCGGTGTGCAGCAGCTGCTCAGCTTTATGTTGAGAAGGCTGCTCTTAAGTTGAAAGGGCGGGACATGCCCTCTCACACACACACAGGCATACAGACTCCTCCCACAATTGAATGGATGCACGCACCCATCCACTCGCTCCACACCCATGCACACGACCCGGTCAGCCAACCAGCTGGGCAGGCAGGCAGGCAGCCCGCCACGCACCCAACCCCTGCACACTTGGCAGGTGCGGCCACGCGCACACCCCCTGCACACTTGGCAGGTGCAGCCACGCACCGCAGGTCAATGTCCTTCAGCGAGCGGAACAAGTCGTACAGCAGGCCCTTGCGGTCACGGCACCGCAGCGTCAGCAGCGTGTGCGCAGGGGACGTCTCGTTGTCAACACACACCTCGACCTCCACCTCTGAAGGCACAACAGGGCGGGGTGGGGGACAGGGGCAGGCAGGTGAGCTCGACAGCAAGGCAGGCAGGTGAGGTTGGCCCGACAAGGCGATGGCAGCAACCACAGATTGAGCAGCGATTGCAGCAGGGCGGGTCCAAGTGGCAGCAAACTGCCAGTCTGCGTGTGTGGCAGCGCTCCTGCACCTGGTTTTCGAAGAGGGAAGATGTCTTTGGGTCCCTCCAGGCTCTCGCTGCTGCCCTGGTTCAGGCCCTTCTTGCTGCCCACTATGCGCCGCAGGTTGGAGGCTGCGGAAGGCCAACAGCAGGGCATAGCACACAGCTGGTGTTGCACACACCCCAAGCACAAATCCTAACAGTCCAGGCGACAGGCAAGGGCTGGCAGGTCAAGACACAGGCGCTACACTTGCGAGCAGCACATAGATCACGACAGCCGCCGTCTCCCCCCTCCCCGCCCACCCCCCACCCCCATCACGCACTTGACGTCACATCCTTGCACGCTTTGCGCCCCAGCGCTGTGCTGGTGGTGGACCCTGCCGCCAGGCTGTCAGCGGGAGCGGGTGTGATGGTGCAGTCTGTGTCTGGGCCCAGGGCACCCTTCACTCGATCACACACCTCTAGCACCCTGCACACACAGCAAGGGGGCCACACATCCACAGCCACAGTCAGGGCACGGCCGGCAGCGTGCAGGGCAGCCATGGAGCAGGACACAGTCGCTCAGCTCAGCACGCGACCAAGCATCACCGCCTGCGCCAACCGCCCGTCGACTATCAAAACTACCCAACACGCCTGCTGTCATCCATCCCGCCCGAGCCATGAGGCCTTGCACCAGCTTGCCTGTGGTGCTCTGGCAGCTCCCCTCGATTGTCATAGATCCAAAACATGTCTGCCACCTTGCCGTTGGGGCTGGTGGTGACGTGCGCCTTGAACACGGTGGCATCGCTTTCCCACAGCGCATGCGACAGCGAGTGCAGCATGCCCTGGCGGTCGTACCCTGCCACCTGCAGAAGGAAGGCCTGCTGCTCCTTAGGCATCGAGCGCCAGCGCCAGAGCTGCTGCAGCGTGTCGGTGCCGCTGGGGCAGATGCTTTCCAGGCGCGACTTGAGCAGCTGCCAGCGGGGAGGGACGCCTGCAGGCACAGCAACGCGCGCGGTATTTGCCCGCTTTGCACTGAAATATGCAGGCTGGCACTACAGGCCGGCCAGTCCAGGCAGCAGGCAGCCTGGTCGTAGGCACGCCGCTGCCCTGCACCTGCCGCCGCCTCGAGCTCATACAATCACACACAGCTTTGCTCCTTCCATCCGCCGCTGTTTTCTAGCTGCAGCCTTGCAACACAACCGCAGCGGTGCGGCCACATGCACGCACCTGAGGAGAGGCAGACTTTAAAGATGATGAAGCACCACTTGCCGTCTGTGGAGATGTCGCCCCTGATGATGCGGAGCCCAAAGTCGAGCAGCATGCGCGCTATGTCAACACCGAGCCCCGTGGCATCTGGGCAACTGATGCGCACCTCACGCACGCTCAAGTCCTCCTCGGGCAGACGCCTACAGGGAGGCAGGTCGGGAAGTTGAGTAGCCAAGAGGGACGGCACAGGTGCTGCAATGACTCGGCCGCAGCAATGACTCAGCGAGCGGCGAGGCGGCGGTTGCCAACTGCACCTGATGGTCACAGTCTCCTCGTCGTAATCGGTCATGCTTCTGCTGTTTTACTGGGTGTGGTGGTTGCTGGTTTACGTAGCCCCTGGCGAGCAGGCGCGTTGCTGTGAACGGAGTCGGCAAAAATCGGCGGCAAAAGGTGCCGGCCAGGGTGTGGTGCTTGTAGCGCTGCCTGAGGCATGCAAGCTTTTTCTCTGCCCTGCCTGCGGCGTGCGTAGCTCCTGCGTGACAAGAGTGCCAAGGGTTGAGACGACGAGCTGAGACGCAAGACGAGGGGCCCTGTGCGGGCGCCCCTGATGCACATCCGTTGCGGGGCAGCCCCACCTGCCCAAACGGCCGGCAACGACCCGTCGCCCAAGCAAAAGTATTCGGCCCCTCCTGGGCGCGCCGATGAGGCTGCTGGTCGTGTGAGAGCGATCCTGACTGTAGCGGGGGCCAGGTCGAGAGCCTGGGCATTGCATCGCCTCGCAGCAGGCACGGCTCGAGCTCCATGCAAATTGGGGTACACTCGTTCAGTCACCAGCCATTTCGCCATTCTCTCCATCCACCCATACTTCACACACCATGCAGACAGTCTCAATCGCATCCGTGCCCACCCCTGTGGTCGCCTCGCTGCCGACCAATGGCCGCACCGCCACTGCAGTGCGCCGGGCGGCTTTCCGTCCCGCGTGCCGACGTGCCCAGAGGCAGATGGTGCTGCGCGCTGTGGCGAGTGAGGCAGAGAGTGGTGAGTGGTTGTGCTGCGGCGGGCGGTCGGCAGCGCCCGCCGGCAGCAGCGTGTGCGACCCTCTTACCACCTCCTGCCTCACTTGTGCCCTTGGCCGCCCTGTCCCTCTCTGTCTCCAGTGAGCGCAGCGCCCGCTGCAACTCCCAGCAAGCCGCCACCAGGCTTTGTGCCTGTCGCACGGCCCGAGGACCTGCCCAAGGGTGCGCCACCCCTGCACCTGCAGCTGACCCAATGCTGCCACCACAATGCCTGCGCAGCCACTCCTTGCCCCTGCTCGCCAGGCACAATCCCTCGCACGCTGTGTTGCTTATCTGGAGCAGTTATGCTTGCATGGCTTTCTCACGGCGCATGCCTGTTGACTATCGCCCCTGCTCTGCACCTTGCTGTGTGTGCTGCAGGCGTGCGCAAGGAGGTGCGTGCTGAGGGCAAGACGGTGATGCTGTTCTGGTACCGCAACCAGATTTATGCGATTGAGGCGCGGTCGCCGGCAGAGGGGGCCTACAGCGAGGGCTTCATCAAGGCCAAGTTCACACAAGACTTCTGCATAGGTGCGTGGCTGGTGTGGGTGGCTGGCTGGCAGGGGTGCACAGCAGGGTGGGCTGAGTGCGTGGCCGTGGCGTGGCTGGACATTGGCCCGAGCTTTGATGCACGTTGCACCCTACAGCTCCCAGTGCCCTCGTCTTAACACTCTGCAGCCTGGCCTGGCTGCTCCCGCTTCCTGTGCCGCCACCCTGTTCTCCTTGACCCGCCACCTCGCCGCTGCCGCTCACCAAACCCCTTCCCCGCCATGCACCCGCGCAGAGTGCCCCGCCACCGGCAGCCTGTTCAGCCTCAAGGACGGCAGCATCGTGAGCTGGTACCCCAACAACCCTGTGCTGCGCGCGCTGACCCCCGCCTCCCTGTGCCGCCCCCTGGAGATCTACCCCGTGCACCTGGGCCAGGACGCCATCTCCGTGGATGTGTCCGGCAGCGTGGCAGGCGCGTCACCCACCACCCGCGGCGGTTCCGACACCTCGCTGGAGAACAACAACGTGTATGGGCTGGAGCCCAAGACGTATGTTCAGGGAGGCGCAGGTGTGTGCGAGGGGCGGTGCTGCATGCATACACAGGTGCAGGGTGGTGGCGCTGCTACTGTGCGGCCGGATGGATCACCAGTGTGTGTGTGTGTGTGACACTGTGACTGTGACTGTCTGACGGCTTGTGAGTGCTTCACGAGCCGGTCACATGTTCCTGAGCCAGTCTGTCCTGCCTGTTTTGCTGTGCAGGTGCGACCAGCGGCGGCAACAGCGGCGGCAGCGTTGCGTCTGCGGCGACCCTCACCGTCACCGTTTTGGCGGTGCTGGGTGTGGTGGTGGGTGGCAGCGCCACCTTCTATTACTTCTTCATGTAGAGACGCAAGGCGTGCTGCTGCTTTGTGAAGCGCGTGCAGCCACCCCTCGCTTGTCCGCTCTCACGCGTCAACACTCGACACCGCACATTCCTGTCACTGTTTGATTGATCTCCTTGTATTTCGCTTGTTTATTTTGAAGCCCCACGCATCCATACATTTGCAACCTGCTCTGCTTACATGCTGCCAACATGGGTTTTGATGTTCTGTCGTCGCTGTGCAAGTCACGGGCGGGTTTGAGACGGGAGTTTGAAAGAGTTACAAAGGGAGTGCAGCAATGGAGAGGATGACTGCAAGGATTCGCACACAGTGGTAGCCTTACAGTGAAGGATAACCAGGGCGGGAAGCAATGTGAGAAGTCGTGGCATGTCTGTCACTGTGCTGCCACCGCAGTAATGGGCAGCGGCGATGCCCCTGCCGCCTCCTCCTCCTCGATGTCCTCCTCCGCCACCTTGAAGAACGTGTAGCTGCATCAATGGATGGAGGGGAACAAGGGGGGCAGGTACACGGATGTCAGCATGATCCACCCAGCAGAGGAGAGGCCACAGCTGTACAGCAGGTCCCAGCGACGTTTGCAGCAGCCTGGTGCGCAACCAGGTGACCGCCCCGCCCCCCACGCACCCACGCACTCACCCACCTGAGAGTGATGGTGTTGATGCCCTTCATCTTTGGGTCTGTTGCAAACTCCGGGTCGATGTAGAAGAAGACGGGCATGTCTATCTTTTCACCCGGGCGCAGGCGCTGCTCCTGCACACGTGGAACACAGCACAGCAGCAGCAGCAGCGGCAGCAGCGCCTTTTACCCACAGCAGGTGCACTGCGCTCAAGGACCATCAGCAGCAGCACAAGGCCTCGCTGCTCTTGCCGACTTCCTCAACACCACCTGGCTGCCCCACGGCTCGCTGCCCCGCACTTCAGCCCCCGCCTCCACCACCACACACCTCGAAGCAGAAGCACTGAATCTTGTTGAAGTACTGTCCCGCCTGCTGGGGGGCCACATTGTAGGTGGACACCCCCGTGATGGCCTGCTCACACCGATTCTCTGCCGTGTAAAAGGCGAGGGTGGACTGGCCAGGGTGCAGCTTCACGCTGCGCTGGGTGGGCGTGAACTTCCATGGCATGCCGTCTGCGGGGGCCGGGGGCAGGGCGGGGAACGATGCGGTGTGACGAAGTGGTGTGCGGAGGTTGGGTTGAGGACAGGCAAATCAAGGTGCCGGGGGTGGTGGCAGGGCGCCGCTGCGCTCCCTCTCCACTTGCAGACACGCCCCAGTTGCAACCCACGCGAGCGGGTGCCGGTGGGCTGTGCGATGCCAGGGCCTCGACCTGCCCCAGAAGCCCGCCTCGTCAGCCCCAGCACACAGCACAGCACAGCACAGCACAGCACAGCACAGCACAGCACAGCACAGCACCCACCCGCAACGTCAGAATTGAAGTACACTGTGATGTCTCGAGCCGCAGCAGCAGCCTCCAGCTCTGCATCAGGGTGCTCCTCCCGCCGTCGAATCTTGTCCTCCACCGCCTTGCCCTCGGTGACAGTGCCGCCATAGCCAGTCGCCTGCAGCGCGCAGTGCAAGGCAGACAGCACAAAAAGCAGCGCCAGAGGCAGCGATGGCCCTTGAATGGTCGCAGGGCGGCAGAGCAACACAAAAGAGGCAGCATGTGCCTGCTCCAAGCAGGGCAGCTTTTAAGCCGGGCCAAGGCCCAGCAGCAGGCAGCAGGCGGAGCCCGCGGCGCAACTCGGGCGCTACAGGCCTCCCACCAACCTGGCAAAACATGCGGTACAGCGGTACTGCCGCATACGTGGCGCCAACCATGGCCACCGCTGTTGCAAGCTGCACCAAGAGACATGGCAGGGTTGGCGCAGCAAGGGGGGTGTTTCGAGGCTGTGCTGCAACGCGCAGGCGATCGCACACAGATGATGCCTGACAGAATGCCACAGAGACCGAGACCTGACTCACGATGTACCAGCCCTGGTCCGCATTCTTCTTCCTTGTGCCCTCGTACAGTGCTTGGCGCCCTCGCGGCTTGCTGCTAAACATCCGCAAGGAGGCCGGCTGCTGCACGGACGCCTGCTGCCGTCGCACCAGCCAGTGCTGCCAGAGTCGAGACTGCTGCGGCTGCACTTGCCGCTGATAAAGAGAGGGCTGGTGGCCACACGAATGCAGCCAGCGACAAAGTGCCGACCCTTCTATTTGGTGTGCGAAATGTGCGGCGGCAGCTGTAGTCGCCGCAGGCGGTGGCGAGGCGCCGGTTACTCTTGAAGCGACAAGCGCGGTTCGGCAGCGGAGCAGCAGCGCGACATGCTGTCTGAGGCCGCGCATCGTGGCTGATTATGCGACTTTGGGGCGGCTGGCAGGCGCCTCGAGAAAATGCACCGCTGAAGTGAGCTTGCAGCCTTCAGTTGAGTCTGGCAAAATCACACAGCCAGCTTGATGCGATTGCTGTGGCTCGCGCCCTTAAACCCACAGCAGTACAGCTGAAGTGCGGTCAACGCTTGGCGGAGCCACGGCACGCATGCAATCAACTGATGCAGAATCTTGCAAGGCATACTCCTCGACGTCTCAGCATGGTTTGTCCCCTCAAGACTGCGAGTGAGGGCTTCGGCATGAGAATTTCAAGGCGATGACTCCCGACGGTGACGTACAGCAAGGTCATGATGTACCCCTCACGCTGCCCCTCCGCTGCTGAAGGGGCTAGCATGGTATCAGGTGCATGGGTGTGGGGTCATGACACGCAGTGCAGATGTGATTGCGAGTAAGTGACGGGCGGCATCGAGTGGCGGCCCACTGTGTGACAAGTGTGAGCAGACGCTTTCTTTTGCAGCGTGAACTGCTTCACTGCAGCTTGTTGTCACACCTTGCTGCAAAAAACATGATCGATATCTCCACCGGCATGCGGTGCAGCAACGCAGGCAGCTATGTTGTGGAGCCAGGTGGCGGTGGACCGGCAGGCCACACCAGCAGGCCCATAAGGTGGACGGCAGCATCAGCACAGCGACGTAGCAGAGCCTGCGTGATGGCCGTCCACAGCACGGACGCAAGGGCCAGCAAAGAAGCACTTGCATTCCTCACCAGGCGTGACACAAGGATGCGCTCGCGCCAGGACAGAGCTCGCGCTCGCGCCATCCGCACTCACCCAGCCAGCGCCCAGCCAGCAAGCCCAGCAAACTTGCGCGTGGCATCGCCTGCGGCTTGGCCACGGTCCACCATCTTGGCAGTAATGCGCACCAGGTCGGTCATGTGCTGCTCTTTTTTCAAGGCAGAGAAGCGGGGAAGGGAGGCTATGCGGGTGAAGCAGCACTCAACACAGCCATGAGATCAGGCCAGCAAGCGGCAGGGTCTGCTGCTGCCCCAAAGGTGACACCCAGGGAAGTGGCCTGGCTGACAACCCGCAGGCCATGCACAATGGCAGGAAGCCTAGCAGGCACATCACCCCATGGGGAGGACGGAGGCCTCAGCTGTGTTGCGGCGCTGCCCAGTGGCAGCACACAAAGGTATCCATGGCTGCCAGAAAGGAGGGCACGATGTTGGGGGAGGGCAGCAGCGGTTAACCGTCGTCACCGCACTGCAAAGCGCTGAGCTGCTGGCCAGCCACTGGGATGCCAACGCCGTGGGCCTTAAGCAGCTGGAGCAGGACCTGCGCGATATAGAGGTAAAGGAGGTGCGCAAGGGGCCAGCTCTGCCGTACGCCAGCCAGGAAGGCTGCCGGCGTGGAGGTGAAGCCGTTCCAAAAAGTGACAACACACAACCACAGCACTAGCAGCCGTGCCACGCAGCAAGTGCGGCAGGCATTGCAGCGCCAGTATGTTCTCCCCAATATGGCGGCCAGGCACACACATGCAGCCTGCCAATGATGCTGAGTGAAAGAGGGAAACTTGACTTTGGGTGTTACAGAGACTGGCGTCGGTACACCCGACGGGGCGGCACCGCATGCAGTGCCGCCCAGCTCAGACAGATTCAGCAGAACAGCGCATGATGTGGCAAGGTGGTCGGGTGCAAGGGAGCCCCATCGTCACACACCTTCAGCCACAGAGGTAGCACAGACACTGGCACAAGAAAGGAGGGAAGAATAGGAAGAGCCACACAGGCAACAGCCTCAAGCCAACAAGCAATGCAGCACGGACAACAGCCAGCCCCACAGGCACAAGAGCTTCATGGAGCGTCCCGTGGGGCAGGCGGCGCGGCCAGCGCCAAACCGCAGCAGACAAGGGCGCGAGCAGGGTGGAAAGAGAAAGGGCAAAAAAGGGATAAGGCCATACAGGCGGCCCTGGCAGGAAGAAAGGAAGAAGAAGGGAGGTCAAGAGGCACCAGCCAGCAAAACGGCACACATACGATACGCAACGCCACAACCCCAAGCCCGCCCTACACCGGCAGCAACCACCGGCCGCAAGGCATCCCATGGCGTGGCGTTTGGCATGTTCGCGGCTACACATTCATCACTCCTCCGGATCCTTCACTGCTCTTGCCAGCCAGCCAGGGACCCCGCCCACCAGCAGCCACCCACCAGCGCAAAGCAAGCACAGGGGCAGGGCACAGCGCATGCAGCGGCAGCAGCGGCAGCGCAGCAGGCGGCCTGAGGCAAGAAAGGAAGGACTGAAGAGTCGAGAGGGGAGCCCAGAAGGGGCGCACAGTCACACAGGGTCAGAGGGGAGAGGCAGCCGCCGCAGGCAAAGCCACCTTGAAAGTGGCGGCGGCGGCATCAAAATAGATGAAAGGGTGCCCAGGAGGCAGGTGTGCTTGCCATGAGGCTGGTGCACACCGCAGGGCGACAAAGTCGGCGAGGAGGGTCCAGAAACCCTGGAAGGGGAAATTCTTTTTTTTTGACTTTGGGTGTTACAGAGACTGGCGTCGGTACACCCGACGGGGCGGCACCGCATGCAGCGCCGCCCAGCTCAGATAGATACAGCAGAACAGTGCAGCAGGGTGGCAAGGTGGTCGGGTGCAAATGGGGCCCCATCATCACACACCTTCAGCCAGCGCAACAGCACAGACACTGGCACAAGAAAAAGGGGAGGCGCCAACCGCCAAGGCAGGAGGGCCGGATGGTCAGGGGTGGAAGGGAGCGGCGGCAACCCAGCCTGCGGCATTCAACAGCTGTAGAGAAGCGGGCCAGCCAGCCTCGAGGCACAAGAGCTTCATGGAGCGTCCTCAAGCCAGGCAAAAGGCACACAAAGCCACGTCAGCCGACCGAGCAGGGCATAGGCGCCACCGGGGACAGGGAATCGTGGGAATGAGCGAGAGCTCGGCAAACAGGGGCACACGCGCAGCAGCAGGGGCTGCCACACGGGGTGAAAGGCGCAGAAAAGGCATGCAGGTGCGTAGCACCACCCACGTGTCGAGCCGCCGCCAACGCTCGTTGCGCCATACGCGGAGGCCAGCGGATGCGGCCGCACACGCGGGCTGAAATCAGGTTCCGTAGGATGCTGCACATAGCGGTGAGAAGGGTCAGGTAGGGAGCTCAGGAGGGCACGAAGGGCCCAAAAGGGCGGCAGGGCGGCCAAAAGGCCGAGGCAGGCCCCGGGGGGCAAGGCAGGTATGGATGGTGTGGAAAGCAGGGTGTCGCAGGGTGCCTCTCAAGGAGGCGGCAGGGGCGGCCAAAGGCCAAGGCGGGCCCCGGAGGGCAAGGTGTGCGACGCGGAGCGCCGAAGCTTGCCTCACAAGGAGGCGGCAGGGGCAGGAAGGGTCATGTGGGGGCCCAAGAGGCAGTAGGGCGGCCAAAGGCCGGAGAGGGTGCCTGAAAGGGCAGGAGGAGGGGCGCAAGGCGCGGGGCGGCAGCGATGGCAGCGGCGGCCGCCGCGCCAAGCAAGAAGCGGTGCGCGCGGCACGAAATCCGCGTGGTAACGGCATCATCCACCGGAAAGCAGCGGTACCCACTAGGGGGAGCGACGCAATCGCGCGAAATCCGCCATGCTACAACGAGCCTCCCGCACAGGCTCGAGGGGCTGTTGCGGCTGGTGCCATCGCCATTGTGAGGGTTGTGCGGGCATGCTGACGCCGCGCGCCGGGCCTCCCGAAACCCGGCCGACGCCCCGAGCCTGCTGCGAACCCGAGGCGCCGTGTGCAGCGAACAACAACAACAACAACAACAACAACAACAACAACAACAACAACAACAACAACAACAACAACCTGGAAGGGGAAATTCGATCATGCCGAAAATTCATGTTTCAAGTATATAAATTGCACGTAATTGCAATCGTCTCCAATTCGTCGGGTTAAAACCGTCGTAAGACCCCACTCACAGGGTAGTCGTAGGTCGCGGGTTCGAGCCCCGCACGGGGCATACTCCATGCCGCCCCGTTGGCGCAGTTGGTGGTTCGCAACGATCTTATGTTTCCTTTTTGTCACCTCCACACACAAAGAACAGTGAGGGGCACGAGGGCACACCTGCCAGCCACCCAGTCCTCACACACATTGAGACTGCAAGCATCAACAGCGCGATACGAAGCGTGGTGCGGCGGTGGCTGCGGCAGTGTGAAAGAGCGATGCAGCTAGCTGCCCCTGCCGAAATGGCCAGTGCTGGAGTGCCATCACTGGAGTGCCTCAGTTTGGCATGCGCGGCGAGAGGTTGACAAGGGGCATTGACAAGCATCTTGCGGCACGTGGTGGCGGCACGCTGCGTGACAAGCGGGCGGGACGCTCCCTGTTTGCAGCGCGCTTGCTTTCTGGCAGTTTGCAGTCCCGCCCCTGCAGCATTTACTCCTCGATCCCGCTTGCGGCTTTCGAGTGCGACCTCAGTTTTTGGTTTGACGGTATGCGCAGTTTTCGATCTGCGGCGCGGATCCGGCCAGGCCGCACACCTTTGAGCTAAGCAGCAAGGACCGTACAGCAGACTGCCGGTCGCCGCAGTTTGCCATGCCGCTTGATTGAAGCCGGCAGGGCGGGCCTGGCACCAGCAATGGTTCTGAGGGCCAGCACAGGGCGGAGGGACAGCGAGCCGCGCGATGCCGACTCCGACTCCGCCGCGGCAACAGCGGGAGGCGGGGAGTTTGATCAGGAGGCAGACACTCCACGCTCCGACACGAGCCACATGGCGCACAGCCCGTTTGCGTCCAACTCCAGTCTGCTGCTGCAGCAGCAGCACCAGCAGCACCAGCCTGGCGGCACCGCAGCAGTCTGTGGCACGAGTGTGAGCGATGTGAGCTGTGAAGATGGCGGCACAGCCGGCTTTGACCTGCACAGCTTGCCCGGGCCTCAGCCTCCCTTGCAGCAGCCGCCGCCCTCACCCACCACCTCAAGTCTGGCCGCCACCGCCGCTGCCAGCCGGGCGGCGTCCGTGGCTTCCCAGCAGAGCACAGGAGGCGCTGGCGTCGGCAGCGGCGCACACCAGCTGCACCGCGTGAGTGGCCGGTCGCAGGGGGCCTTGTTTGCAGGCAGGCAGGCGGCCACCCCTTCGGAGGCGGGCTCCAGCGGATCCAACTTCACCCTCGAGTCTCTGATGAGTCAGGTGTGTACAAGAGATCGGGCAGGCAGGCGGGCAGGCAGGCGAGTGTGCTGTGAGTGAGTGCGTAGCGGAGGCAGCGTCCGGTGGCAGCAAGCTCGTGAGGCGCTCCTCCAGCAGCAGCAGACTGTAGCAGCGGCCAGGGAACCACCCAGCATGAGCATGTGCAAGCAGCGGAATGTGCTGGCTGGGCCTTTCCCCCTCATCCCAGGGGTATCCCAGCCTCAGCCCTGACCGGGTCCGCTGCCAACATTCATTTGCCGCCCCGCTGCCGCAGCTTCACCAGGGGGGGTCGCATGGTGCACGGGAGTGCCGCGTGCTGCTGCCGGGCCTTGACCTGCTGGAACATGGACTGCACAACCTGGACATGCAGGCAGAGGGTGGGTGTGCCCTGCTTGGCACGCTGCCCCTGCTGGTTTACCAGGGCCGCTGTGGCCTGCGCAGCCTGCAGCACCCGCCTGTGCTGTCCATGTGTTGCGTTCCCTTCCATCCTTCTGCCTGGGACATGCACCGCCACTTGCTGCGTCCAGTCAGCTGCAGCCAGGCAGGGCAGGCCAGCACAAGGGACCAGCCTGGATGCACCCGGCTCCGAGGCTGCCGCGACCTGGGGCGGCTGCCATGCGATACCTGAGCTCACTAGGCTGCCTGCGCCATCCCACCCCGCGCCCCCCCGCAGGCGGCGACCTGCAAGTCGTGACAGCGCCTCGAGGCGTGGACCTGCGCATGGCAATCAGCCAGGCCCTGTCCATGCAGCTGGAAACAACCAGCTCTGTGCTGGGCTGCGGGCCGGGAACAGCGGCCTCAGCCTCCCAGCAGCAGCAGCAGCAGTCGATGCCGGGCACGCCCGCCACCCTGCCCTGCGGCCTCGCCTCTGCGGCTGGCACCCCTGTCACCTCCTTTCGGCTGGCAGGCATTCCTCTGGCGGGCTCGCAGCTTGCACCAGATGAGCAGCAGCAGCAGCCGGAGGCAGGCGCATGGCCTGGCATGCCGTCACCTCGAGTCATGCACCCAGGCAGCGGCGGCAGTCAGATGCACACCCTGGCGCCCGTGCTTGGACCCGGCGGCGCCAGCAGGGCTCTTCCAGGGGCCCTCACTCCTCGGCCACACCTGCAGGCCGCCAAGGGAGCGTGGGCACAGGCCGAGGGGGGTGCTGCTGAGGAGCAGGGGGAGTGGTGCCGGGCAATCACGCTGGACCAGCAGGAGTTTGTGCCGCCAGAGGCGCCAGTGCTGCGTCTGGCGGCGTCCCGGCCCTGGTCGCACGACGGCACGGGCAGCGCCGCCAACCTTGCAACCCTGCGAACGGAGCGGCCCTCACCCATTGACATCACCTACAGGGCTCGGGCGGCAGGTGGGGTTGGCAGGCCTGTTTGATGAAACTCGTAGGCAGTGCAGTCTTCAAGCTTAGCTCAACCCAAGTGTAGTGCCGCCCTGCCTGGCATGCACCTGCTTGCATCTAGCAGCCCTGACGCCCCTGACCCATCCTCGGTCTGTTGTCAGCTGCGCGTCACACGCTCCCTGGCTCCCTGGCTCCCCTCTTGCATTGCAGCACGCATGTGGCCCATGCTGGCGCCCTTTGTGCCTCGCATGCTGCGGAGGTACATCCTGCAGTCGCACCCGCCGCCGGGCAGCCTTGGGGACCAGGGCAGGTAAGCAGTCCGAGTGCACCCACAGCCCTTGTCACACAACCAACGCTGCTGATGTACCATGCAGTCGTTTGCCGCTCCCTCTCCGCCCTTCCTCATTCGCTGCTGTGCGACCTGCACGGCTGTGCCTCCTCCCCTCCCTAGCAGCCCGGTGTACGACAGCCTGGGCAAGGCGCTCGCCTCCAAGGCAGCAGCACCCCCGCAGAGCCTGAGCCGTGTCATGCGTCCCTGCATGGACAGCTTCCCGGGTAAGGGTTGTGGTACTGCTGTGGTACTGATGTGGTACCGCACGACTACTACACTGCAGACAGCGCCACCGCCCTGCTAGCTGCCGATTGGTTCATTGTTGGTGGCTCAAACTGGCTGCCTGTGCCCATGGCCCCGCTATGCTGTGCAGCGGCGGTGCTGGTGGCTGATGTGAGCGGCTTCACAGCGCTGACAGAGGTGCTGGGCGCGAGGGGCAGTGCTGGCGTGGAGCTGCTGACCAAGTGCATGAACCGATACTTCACTCAGGTGTGCTGTGCTGTGCTGTGCTGTGCTGTCCTGTGCTGTGCCATGGCCTGTGCTTCACGGCTCTGCTGCCTGGTGGTCTGCCAAAGCTGCTGGACCCTACGCAACCAAGGAGGAAGCATGCCCCCAACAGTGAGTCTGCCTGCGTGTACTGCCCTGCCTTGTACCTCTGCCAGGTCATTGACTTGCTGCTGCTGTACGGCGGGGATGTGGAGAAGTTTGCTGGAGACTGCATGATCGTGGTGTTTGCGGCCACACAAAGCGAGGCCACAGGTGAGGGTGAGGCCCCTGAGGCTGGTCTGCTGTCATTGGGGCAAGGCAGTGAAGCGGTGGGTGACCTAGCTGCTTGGCCGTGCGCTGTTGCCAACTCTCAAATTACCCCGAGACGGAGATGTCCTGCCGCCTGTCGCTGTGCTGCAGGGTCGCACGATGGCGGCTTGAGAGCCGCAACGCTCCGTGCGGTGGCCTGCGGCGCCGAGCTGTCGAAAAGCTTTGGTGCGGTTGCAAACGCTGCCAGCCAGCTTGCCGAGAAGCCCGCCATCACCTGCCTTGCCCGTTGCTTGCGTGCCCCTTACCTATCTTCCCCCCCTGCTGTGCTGTGCTGTGCAGGTGCCATGCGCATGCTTCCCAACGGGGAGGTTGTTCCCATCCCGCTTGCCGAGCGCTGGGTGGCAGAGGCGGAGGCAACCTCCCCCGTCTTTGATGGCAGCGGTGGCGGCGAGGAGGGCCAGGGCCGCATCTTCCAACAATTTGACCTGCTGAAGGTGCAGCGCCAGTGCGCCAGTGTGCCGACTGCATGGACGGGTCAACACACAGTGCAGCGGTCACAGCCCTACAGCCCTAGGCTTGGCAGATTGGGCTGTGGTATCTTGGACAGGAAGGAGAGCAGGCACCTCCTGCTGTTCCCTCTTTGGGAAGGAAGAGCGCATGTCGCTCACGGGCCTGACACACCCCCTCCTCACTGCAGGACATGCTGGGCGCGGCACCAAACCTCCTGGTGCGGCCCGGAGGCATGGCCCTGTCGGCGGCACACGGGGGAGCAAAGGTGGCGGCGACCGTGGCCGGCGGCGGCGCTCGCGCGGCTGGCGCGGTGGCAGGCATGGGTGCACGCAGGGCGGGCTCTGTGGCTGGCAGCAGTGCCAAACTGGCAGCCACAGCGTTGGGCAAGGCGGGGTCGGCGGGGCGGCGGCGGCTGCACAGCGCCAGCACCAGCCTGCTCCCCGCCCAGCGCTCTGGCTCCGGCCAGATGCAGCTGCCCAGCGCATTTGTTGCCGGCGCCGCCGCGTCATGTGGCGGCGCTGTCGAGCCTGGCAGCCCGGACTTCAGCCGGGGCAGCTCTGGTGCTGTGTTGCAGCGGTCCAGCTCCTCACCTGACGCGCACATGCTGGCGGACATGTCGGCGGCGCTAGCTGCTGATGCCCGAAGGGAGGGTGCAGCCCGCAAGCTGCTGCCACTGTCCCAGGTGTCGCCCGTGCGCAGCATCGTGCGGCAGAGCGGCAGCCTGGCTGCAGCTGTGATGAGCCGCCTCTCAAGGAGCTCCTCCCCGGCTGGAGTGCCAGGAGGCAGCGGCGCCTCACGCCAGCACAGTGCTGCGGCAGCGGCTGAGGGGCAGCAGGGGGGGGCCTCCCCGGGGGCCCTGCTCAACCCTGACCCAGCGCTTGAGGACGTGGCGGCGGCGGCAGCCAGGGACGCGTCTGAGGCGCGGCAGCAGCGCGAGCGGCGGCTGCACGAGCAGGCCCTGGCCGAGCTGGTGGTACTGGCTGGTCCCGCCTCCGCCTTGCGCCCCCCCGAGCTGCCGTCTGCCGCCACACACGCTGAGGCCGCGGAGCAGCGGCTGGCGGAGCAGGTGGCGCTGTACCGCCGCTCCTCCACACCTCACAGCCGGCTGACGAAAACGACATCTGCAGCGGCAGCTGGCATGCAGCACGTAGTGCGAACCACCACAGCACCACCGGAGGTTGGCGGCCTGCTCAGCAGCATGGCGGCGGAGCAGCAGCGGCAGGCGGATGAGCTGGCAGGCCACTTTGGCGGCAGCACCGAGGGGCTGGGGGGAGGGGCAGGAGGTGAGCTGCAGCAGCGGCGCATGCTCCAGCTGGAGTCTGTGCCCTCCGGCTCAGCTCTGGATCTAGAGCGGGAAGCGGCGGCGGCGGCGGCAGGAGGTGCAGGCGCAGGGGAGGTGCGCAGTAGCGCCAACGGCGGCAGTGGCACTGGCAGAGGTGGAAGTGGTGTGTGCAGCCAGGACCTCGAGACCAACCTCTCGGCCACCTCAGCTGCCGCTGCCCAGCTCTCCATGAACGACAGCGCGCTGCAGCCAAACTCACAGGGGTCCAGAGAGTGGGACGCGACAGCCATCGGGGACGGCGGCACTGACGCCGCCGCCTTGCCACCGCCACCCCAGCGCCGCCCCTCGGTGGTCAGCAGGCTGCTGAGCGCTGCGGCGGCCCCTTGGCGGGGGCGCAGCGTGAGCAGTGCCCAGGAGATGATGCGGGGGGGGCAGGTTGCTGATGGTGGTAGCGCGGGCGACTGCCAGCTCAGCAGCGTGAGCGGGGCCAGCACCGCACCCTGGACAGCAAGCCTGGCCGAGCTGTCAAGTGAGTGAGGAGCAGAGGTTGCTGCATGGGTGCAGCACATGAGCGGGAAGCAGGGGAGGGGGGGTGTGATTGCTGGCACCTGCCAGCACGGCACTTACCGTGCTGCTGTCTCAATGTGTTGCTGCATAGGAGCAGCTGCACCAACTGTGCTGCCAATCTGCTGTCGTTTCCTGTCCCCTGACCTGACCCCTGCCCGCCTCCCATGCCCTGCTGGGTGCAGCCGGCCTGGGCCTGCCTGAGTCCAGCAGCAGCCCCCGGAAGAGCTCTGTGAGTGCCGTCAGCCGCCTCGGACACACCAGCCTCGACGCACGCCGCAGCCACAACACGCGGCGGCCCGGCGGCGGCCTCTCTGCGGCAGCGCTGATGGTGCACGGCAGCGGCTACAGCCAGGCCCCGCGGCCGTTACGGCAGGGCCAGGGCGACACGCTGGCGGCTGCGCCATCGCCCTCCCTGCCCTCGCTGCCATCTGCGGCAGGCAATGCAGCTGAGGCTGCCAGCCACTCCCCCCGTGAACCAGGCGGCGGCGCCGGTGGGGGTGGCGGCGGTCAGCTGGCAGCGCCGGGGCAGGGCACGGGCCCGCAGGTGGTGCTGTCGCTCAAGGTGATGGTGACAGCTGGCACCGTGTGTGCTTTCCACGTTGGAGGGGGCCAGGAGGCGGCACTGGACGACGTCGCCGGCCTGCCGGTAAGCTGTTGGCTCACCTGCTGTGCTGCTGGTGTGCGGGTCTGCTGGGTGCTGGTGCCTGCTGGGCTGCTTGCTGTCCGCTCTCAGCTCTCCTCTGAATCCCAGGGCTGTCCCTTGAACTGTCAGTGTCTTTCTCAAAACGTCTGCTGCCTACTCGCTCCCCCTTACAGCGCTGGGAGTTTTTCGTTGGCGACCCGCCGCAGCCACAGCAGCAGGGAGGCGGGGAGGGTGCAGAGCAGCAGGCGGTAGCTCGCCCGCCTATTGCACAGCTGCGCGAGACAGAGCAGTACGCGATATCCGGTGAGTGGGGTGCTGGGTTTGCTGTACAGCCCGTGTACCGCTGTAAGGCCTCTGTACCGCAGACTTGGTGCAGACCTCTGGTTGACTGCACCAGGACCCGTGTGTTTGCTGCCCTAGCACCCACTGCATCAAACCACCCCACACCGCTTGCATGCGCGACACCGGTCGGCTGTCATGCCATGCTGAGCACGCTGCCCCGCTATGTGCGCTGTGCTGTGCACTCCGGCACAGGTGAGACGGTGCTGTCCCACGAGGTGGCGGCGCTTGTGGGCGACAGCTGTGTGCTGGAGGCTTTGGGTGGCGGCACCTCCCGGCTGCTGCAGCTGCTGGAGCCGTACCAGCTGCCGCCAGAGGTGGGTGGGTGGGTGCCTTGGTGGGGGTGGGGTCTCGGTGCCTGGCTGTGCCTGTTGAACAGGGCCGTGCTGCCAGTAGTGTGCGCTGAGGCTGCGTTGCTTGCTTGTATCAATTTCATTCCCAACTTGCTGTGATGTGCACCCATGCCGATGCAAAAGTGTATCACAGGGTTGCAGATCTGCAGCTGGATCTTAGTGAGTGGTGCTCCCACCCGCTCCCACCCACCCCAACCTGCCCACTGGGTCCCCCCCCCCCCCCGCACCCACACACCCACACAGGCCCAGGACGAGGCCGACAACTCCACCTCGCTGGAGAGGGCCGCCAAGCAGATTGCGAGGGAGCGAGGCGCGCTGGGAGCACTGCCAGAGGTGGCCCAGGGCCATGCGCTGCAGGTGGGGTTCAGGGGGCTAGCACGGGTGGGGTCAGTGCCTGGCAGGATTGTGAGCTTCTGCCAGCTCATGTGTGGTGGGGCCCCGGCGGCTGAAAGTGCAACTCTCGACTGCTCAAGCGCTCCCCGGTGGGCCTCGTGCCTGCCTGCAAACTCCACGGCTCTCTGTGGCCGCCTCCAGCAATGCTCTGCTCTCTCAGCCCGCCACCTGCCTCCCCCCCCCTTCCCCCCTGCGCAGCTGATGCGCATGCACCTGCTCGAGAATGTGCGTGTGCGGGTGGAGGCGGGCCACATAGACTATGTGAACGAACTGAGGTGGGGGGAGGTGTGTGTGTGTGTGTGTGTGTGTGGTGGTGGGTGGGGGTGAAAATGGGGGGCTGTGCTGCGCTGAGTGTGTCACCGTGTCACCGTGTCACGGCGCTGCCTCTGCTGCCACTCTGTCTCCTGCCTCTTGCCCAGCCCTGCGTGCCAGAAGGACCAGCGAGCATGGCTGTGTCATCGTGTGGTTAGGTGTGTCATTTGCTTGCGCACACCATCAAGCGCTTTCGTGCTGTGTGTGTGTGTGTGTGTGTGTGTGTGTGTGTGTGTGTGTGTGCAGGGTGGGCACCGTGCTCTTCCTCGGCTTCCCCTCCCTGCTGCAGCCGCCCCCCGCGGCAGGACCGGGGTCAGCGCGGACCGGCCTGGGTGCGGTGCAGGCGTGTATGGAGGTGGTGCAGAAGCGCATGAGGCAGCACGACGGATCCTTCCTGCAGGTGACTCCCTGCTGACCCACCATCTCTCCCTGCCTGCCTGCTGGCTGCACAGCTGCTGGCCAGGGGGGTGGGGGTGGCGGGAGTGGGGCTGGGGGTGGAGTGGTGTTGAGGGTTGGGTGCGTGTGGTGCCCTGGTCCAAGCAGGCAGGGGACCAGGCCTGCTTGCTGTCAGCTGCCGCACATGCCCGCCACCCACCCACCGCTGCACCCACTCAAACCTTGAGTGCTCCTTCACCTCCTCCTCCTCCCCCCCCCTCTCCTGTCCGCCCGCCCTCAGTTCCGCTGTGACGAAAAGGGCTTCCTCGCCATATGCGCGTTTGGGCTGCCGGGGCGCAGCCACGAGGACGGGCCCGCCCGCGGCATCCAGGCAGCGCTGTCCATAGTGGAGGCGGTGAGGCGGCGGGGGGGCCGCGCCTGCTGCGGTGTCACCACCGGCCAGCTGTTTTGTGCGATGGTGGGGTCCCAGCGACGCTCTGAGTACACAGTGTTTGGCAATGCCATCAACTTGAGGTGAGTGTGTGTGGGGTGTGTGTGGGGTGGGTGGGTGTTTGTATGGGGGGTGGAAGGAGGTGGCAGGGCTGACAGGCACTCAGGGGTGATGGGAGGGTGGTAGACGACAGGTGGATGTTGCCGCACAAGTCCTTTGGCGTCTGAGAGTTTTGTGTGTGCTGTGCCACAACGCCTGTTTGATTTGCGGGCGTTGCTTTACTTGGTCCTTGTACTCACCTGCCCGCTCACCCGCCTGCCGTGCCGCCCTGCAGCGCTCGGCTGATGGTGCGGGCACGGGACCAGGCGGCAGACGTGTACTGCGACAGTACCACCCAGCAGCTGGCCAAGAACAAAGCTCTGTACTGCCTGCTTGATCCGGTACGGTTCAAGGGGCGGCAGCACCCAATTGATGTCTATCAGGTGGCCTCACTGGATTCAGACTCAGCGCTGGTGGCGGCAGCAGGAGGAGCAACCGGCAAGCAGCGCGGCCAGTCGCCGCTCGGCGCACAGCTCCTGGCGCCGCCGCCCCCGGTGGCGGAAGCGGCGGCGGCGGCGGCGGCAGCAGGCCTCTCTGCGTCGCGCAGCGCCCGCGAGGGGAGCGGTTTTGTGCCGCCGCCGCTGCCGCAGCAGCAGGCTGAGCGCCCGAGCGGCATGCTTTCCAGCCCTCGCAACAGTGTGGGGGCATTGGAGAGCATGGCTAGCGCCCTTGCCCCGCAGCTGTTGCAGCTGGAACTGATGGCCGAGGAGCGAGGGGCTGCGGAGCAGCAGGCGGGCGGGGCAGGCGGGCAGGCGGGCAGCCAGGTGCCCCTGAGCCTCAAGGAACGGCTGGACCTTGTTGCGTCGACAGCGGCGGCGGCACCCGCCACCCTCACGCACGACACACCCATGATTGGTGCGGCGGTGGTGTGGAGGTGTGGGGTGCCTAGTGTTGGGCGAGAGGGTGCAGTGCGGTACAAGTGTCTATCTGTCTGTCTGGCTGGCTGCGCCAAATGAGTAGGGGTTGCTGTGCTGTGCCTGCCAGCTGTGAACGCACCACAGACCTCCTACGGCTGTCCCTGCCACTGCTGCCCCCCATTGCACCCCCTGCCCTTCCTCTCCTGCAGCTCGAGACGGCGAGCTGGCTCTGATCACCGACCGCTGTGTGCAGCTGGTGCAGCAGGCGCAGGGCGGGGTGGTGCTGGTGGAGGGGGAGGCGGGCATGGGCAAGAGCCGGCTGGTGGAGGAGCTGCAGCAGAGGTTGGTGGCTGGGGTGGCTGTGGGTGGGGTGGTGGGTAGGTGTGGCTGTGGGTGGCTGTGGTGCAGGGCAGCAGTATCCAGCCTGTAGTGCTTGCATGGCCGCACGGTGTGCCGTGTATGGATGCAGGCCGTGACCAGGCACCAGGCCCTTGCCTGTGCTGAATCCAGCCAGCACTGAGCAGCTGGCCCCCTCCCTTCCCTCACACCTGCCTGCCCCTGACCCTCCACACACACACACACACACACACACACACACACACACACACACACACACACACACACACACACACTTCCCCCGCAGCGAGCTGGGCGGCGTGTATGACGGCTGCAACCTGTTCCTGGGCATGGGCAGGAGGGAGCGCAAGAGCCAGGTGGGGAGGGGGGGGGGAGGCAGGCTGGCCCGCGTCCTGGACACCTGCAGCTTGCACCCTGTCGTACCATGCAGCCCTGTCACCCCTCTTGCACCCGGCTTCCCCGCAACCGCCCTGCTTCATCTCTCCCGCACATCTTTACCCTCGGCCCGCTCTAGCCCTCACTCACTGCCGCCGTGCACCTCTTTCAAACACCACACACCAGTCTCCTCCCTCTCTCTCAAACCTCCCCTGTCCTGCACTGCTGCCGCTATGTGTGTGTGTGTGTGTGTGCAGGCGCTGTATCCCTGGCGCCGGGTGCTGCGTGAGATGTGCCACCACGACCGCCAGCTGGGCCAGGTGTACTGCTTGAAGGACACAGAGCCTGTGGTGGTGAGAGGGGGGGGGGGGGGCAGAGACAAGTGTGTGTGTGGTGCGCTGCTGATACCCTGCCTGTGCCCTGCCACTTGTGTCCTCTCTCAACACGCTGCCACCTCATTGTCTGCCTCCCTGCATTCACCTCTGACTGCCCGCGGCCCCCCCCCCCCCTTCCCCATCCCCCCCACCTGCAGGTGGTGACCGAGCTGTCCCTGCGGCTGCAGGAGAGTGTGGCTGACTACGCCCAGTGGCGGCACATGCTGGCCGATGCACTGGAGCTGCCGCTGTCGGGTGGGTAGGGGATGGCCATATGAACAGGGTGGCGCAGGGTGGTGACGGGTTGGGCTACCCGAGCCGGGGTGGAGGGCAGCTGCCTGAGGGCAGGAAGGGGGCTGCATCAAGTGAGGGCCACCCCAGCTGAAGCCCGCTCCCGCCCGCCTGTCCTGTGTCCTGTCCTGTCCCTCCCTGCGCAGAGCTGCCCTCGGCCCCGACCCAGCACAGCAGGCTGGTGCAGCACCACCCCCAGGACTCCCCGACCATGGTGAGCCTGCGCGGTTGTGCCGTGGGTGTTGTGGCTGCCTGCCCTCCAAACCTCCTGGACCTTGCTTGGGCAGCTCTGTACAGGGCACTGCACTGTCGGCAGCTGTTGATGACTCACTGTGCTGACCCAAAGCTGACGTTTCGTCCATGCTGCTGCTGCTGCTGCTGCTGTGGTCGTGCCATTGCTCCCCCTGCAGGGCGGCTCACCCATGCACAGGGAGGTGGCCGAGGTGGCTCGCCAGCTGGCGCTGACTGTGCCCGCCAGCCTGGACGGAGGGCCGGTGGTGCACCCGGCACGCCTGGGGTGAGTGCCCTGCGGGCAGGCAGGCAGGCGGCAGGGGATGGGGGCTGATGCCTGTGGTGGGTGCCTGTGCAACACCCTCCTTCCTTCCTTCCCTCCCTCTCACCTGCCTGCCGCCTCACTCACCCCCTCTGTGTTGCTGTGCGTGTGTGTGCTCAAATGTGTGTGTGCCGCAGCGAGGCTGAGCAGGCCTTCCTGTCAGAGGGGCACAGGGCCCGCTCCTTTGCCTCCCGCATGAAGCGCTCAGGTGCGGCACACACACACACACACACACACACACACACACATGCAGAGGCACGGTGGCAGCGGTGGCGGGTGGGGGCGGTGATGGTGACAGCGGTGGTGCCTGCTCACGTGCTGGCCACCAGCCTGCTCACTGCTCACGCCCGCCCGCTGCACCCCGGCACCGCGCCTCTTCCCGGATTACCACCCCGGCAATCATTCAGCCTGGTTGCACCTCAAGTTTTGGCCAGCTGACGCCCGCTTGCTCACATGTTTGCCCCCCCCCCCCCCCCCCCCCCCCTCCACAAACACACACGCCCCCCCCCCCTCCCCCCGTTGCAGCCAGCATGACCCTGGGACTGCTGGGCAAGCGGCGGCTCGACGGTGCAGACACGCAGCAGGTGCAGGGCGGCGACGACAGCCAGGCGCCGGCAGCCGGCAGCCGCGAGCGGTTGAGACGAGGTTCAGGCACGCCCTCACCCCGCAAAGCGGAGCGGCTGCGGCGGGAGCAGGAGGCAGCTGTGCTGCAGCAGGTGCAGGCGACCCTGGGGCAGGCGGCGGCGGCACTGCGGGCGGCACAGCATCAAGACAGCGGCAGCAGCAGCGAGGGCAGTGAGCGAGAGCAGTACAGCGCCAGCGAGTCGGCGTCGTACTGCAGCAGCCCCGCCTCCTCCTTCACAGCTGGCACCAGGGGAGTCATGTCACCCCGCACCGGGGGCGGGCATATGGGGCGGGACTGCGGGCCGCTGCCATGCGACAACGGCGGCACCGGCAGCCTAGGCAGGCTGCAGCAGTGGCCCATGCAGCGTTCTGCCACGAGCCGAGCGGCTGGGGGCCTGACCCTCAAGTCCAGCAATGCTTCCCCCGGCAGGGAGATCAGCACACACCTGAGGGTGAGTGAGTGAGTGAGTGAGTAGTGAGGGTGCAAGTGTGTAGGTGTGTGTCTGTATGCTGAGCTGCATGTAAGTGAGTGCAGGGGGAGGTGGCGGGTGCCAGCTGTGCACCTGCCGCCGCCTCCTTTCCCCCCTCCTACTCTGCACCTGCCCATGCGCCCCACCCTCACCACACCACGCCCACCCGTTGCCCCCCCTGCAGGCCAGGAAGGTGCAGGAGCTGGTGGTGGAGGTGATACGCCAGTTCACTGCCGCCTACGGACCTCTGGTGCTGGTGCTGGGTGAGTGGCGGGGCTGCTGCTCGCCGTGTGCTGTGCTGCTGCCGGCCTGTCAGGCTGCCGTGCTGGCCTGTGGTCGAGATGCTGCTTGATAATGGACAGCGCTCGGGCTTTGCTGGGTTGATGCGCTCGCTCGCCAAGCTAGCATGGTTTTGCCGCTGGCGGTCAGCGAAACAGGCTCCAAGCTGTCTGCAACCAATGCCCCTGACCCCGCCACTTTTGCTGCCTTCCCCGCTGTTCCTGCCGCACTGTGTGTCTGATGCAGAGGACCTACACCACTTTGACACCGCCAGCTGGCGCCTGATGACCGCCGCCACCGGGGACCAGGGCCTGCGCCGCAGTGTGCTCTTCATCCTGACCTACCGCCCAAACTTCGGAGCGCTGTCACCCACGCTGCGGCAGCGGCCCGGGGGGCGGGAGCTGCGGTACCAGCGAGTGCAGGCGGCGTACCGCACCCTGCTGGCACAGGTGAGCGGGACGGCAGTACGGTACGTGTGCACGTTTGCAGTGTGGCAGAGGGCACGGGGATGCTGATGCACCAGCAGCCGTTCCCACGTGGTGCATGCGTCTGGCTTGCGTTGGAGGGGAGTGCGCACTGGCTGAGAGCTGCCCGCTTGACTCCCACCCGCACGTCTTAAGGGCCCCCTCCCCCCTCCTCCCTGCAGCCGAACGTGCTGCACCTGGTGCTGCGCCCCTTCAACGTGGACCAGTCGTGTGCCTTTGTGTCTGCGGCGCTGGGGGGCGCGCAGGTGCCGCCAGAGGTGGCCCGCCTGCTGTGGGAGCGGTCCAATGGCCTGCCCTCCTTCCTGGAGCAGCTGGTCGTCTTTTTGCAGCTCTTTGTGCACACACAGCTGCAGACGGCGGCGGCACCACAGGACAGCATGCTGAGGTGAGCGGCTGCCTGCTCTGCCCGCCTGCCCGGCCGCCCGCCTGCTGGGTTTCCGCCCAACGCACCAAGCTTGCCTGCCTCCTGTTTCGAGCGGCACCTGGATCTGCTCTTCCCTCACCCTCCCTCTCCCTGTGTGCCTGTTGTGCTGTTGTGTGCCTGCAGGCCTGGTCGGCGCAGCACTGTTGAGGAGGTGCAGGCAGTGGCGCAGGCAGGCCTGGACTTCATTCGCAACAATGTGTCTATAAACTCAATCATCACAGGTGGGGGGGGGTGGGGGGGTTGGCTGTGTGTGTGGCTGTGTGTGGCTAGCTGTGTGTGGCTGTAACCTTTCAGATATGTGCGCGTGGCTGGGAAGGAGGGCCAGGCCGCACCCAGAGGGTCGTGCTGCGCGGCAGGCAACTGTCCTTCAGGCATGGCAGCGGCCAAGGCAGCGCAGCTGGCAGCAACACTGCACAAGCCGCCCCCCCCCCCCACACTACCCACCCACCGCCACCCCCACACAGACCGCGTGGACCGGCTGCGCCCCGAGGAGCAGCTGACCCTGAAAGTGGCCTCGGTGCTGGGGCTTACGCTGTACAGGCAGCTGCTGCAGGTAAACGCAGGGGGTTTGGGGGTGGCAGTATGTGGGGCAGGGTGGCCTCGTGGAGTGGGGGCCAGAGGGCAGTGCCTTGCTCTTCAAGTACCGGTGCTGCTGCAGTACTGAACACCTGCCGGCCTGCCTTGCTGAAGCCCGGCCTGTGAGCTGCCCTTCTCTGCTTCCCAGCCTCTAGCATGCCTTCCTGCCTCTTTGCCTCTGAGCAAGCTGCCTTGCCTGCCTGCCTGCCTGCCTGCCCACCCCGCCTGCTCCTCATCCCGCGCAGGCGGCCCATCCCCAGCACCCGCCAGCGTCGGCCATAGAGGCCAGCCTGTGCAGCCTGGAGGCCGCCGCCTTCTTGAGGCAGGACCCACTGGACCCCTCCACCTGGCGCTTCTGCCAGGTGGGCACAGCACAGCAAAGCACAGCACAGCAGGCCGCTCACCAGGGAGGCTGGCGGGCACAAGGGGACACCCCCCCCCTTGCACCACGGGCCTGGCCTTACTGCACTGCTGTCTTGCCATTGGGGTCCCTGCTTCCGCCCTGTGCCTGCCTCCCTCTCCGCCTCTTGCCATCACTGCCACCCTCCTTGACCCCCCTCCTTGAACCCCTCAGGTGCTGGCCCGGGATGTGGTGTACGAAATGGTGCCCAAGGAGCTCAGGAGGGATTGGCACGCGGCGGCTGCGGCAGCAATGGAGGCCTACTCCTCGGGTGGGTGTCGTGGAAGGGGTGACTGTGTGGCAGAGTTGTGGCCGTAGGTCTGGGCGCTACTGCCAGGGGCGCATGCAGTGAGAGTATGGGCTGCCTGCAAGCTGTGAGTGGCACCTTCACAGACCCGCAGCCTCACCCTCCCTCCCTCCCCCCTCCCTCCCCATCACCCCCACCACCCCCACCACTGCCCCGCTGCAGACCAGTTTGCCCTGCCCCCCTCCACCATCGCCTGGCACTGGAGCCAGAGCTGTCGGGGGGAGGAGGCGCCGCAGTGGCAGCGCAGCTTCAGGGCGGTGCATTGGTGGGAGGCGTCGGCCAGCGCCGCCCTGGACAACGGTGACTATGCCGAGGCGCTGCCGCTGCTGCAGCGCGCGCAGGATGTGGCGGCGGCCCTGGAGGCCTACTTCCAGGGCCACAGCCGCAGTTTCATGCTGATGCGGCACCAGAGCCTGATGGCGTGCGGGGGGTCTGGCGAGGTGGCGGCTCCAAACGCAGCGGGTGGGTGCATGAGTGGCGGGTGGTGAGGGGTGGTAGATGGGCGCCAGGTGGTGCGGACTGGAGGCTGGGGGCAGCGGAGCGCTGGAGAGGAAGGGAGGGAGGGAGGGGCACACAAGCAGAGTGCATGCGTGTGTGCGATGCAGTGCTGCCCCTGTGAGGCCTGTAGGCAGCAGCAGCTGTGTCACTCATCCGCTGCCCCCGCGAGCATCTGCTGGCTGACAACCCATTCTCTCCCTGCCCCCTCCTTCTTCCAATCGTGCCGCCCCCAGGCACCATTCCTGCCATGTACGGCTCTGTACTGCTGGCAGGCACCCCCACGGGGCTCACAGGAGACACAACCGCATCAACCCGCGGCTCGGCCCCTCTGGCCGTGCCTGCAGACAGCGCTGCCAGCGGTGAGTGCTCGCTTGGCTTGCCTGCCTGCCTGCCTGCCTGCCTGCCTGATGGTCCTGGGCTGGGGGGGAACTACTGGGCGGGGTGGGTGCTTGTTTTGGGGGCGGCGGTGTGTTTGTCTGAAGGGCGTGCTGCTGGACAGGGCACTGCAACAGCTGCAAGGCGCATGTGTTTGTTCACCTTCACCTTGCAGCAGCCGTCGTGGCTGCCTGTCGGTTGTGGCATCTGGTGTGCTGTGCCTCACACACTCTCTCGAAGGCTACTTGCTGCCTGCAGAGCTGGCGGGCCTGCTGCCCCTGGTGCCCCGCCTCAGAAGGGCTCATTGGGAACGATGCATGGCGGCAATGTGCATCGCCGCAGAGCTGACGGGTGAGAGAGAGGGCGAAAGACGAGGGTGCCTGGGGCGGGGGGCGCAGCCTGTCGCCTGCGTGCCATGCATGTCGAGCCAGCTTCCGGGAGGTGATTGCTTTTGCATGCTTTTGCGCCGCCTGCCTCGCCAGTGAATGCACGCAGCCTGCAGACCTGCGCCTGCTCCTGCCTTGCCCGACCCGCTGCCTTCCTTGCCAGTTCTCACCCGCCCGCCCCCCACCCCGCCACCCTGCATGCACCCACCCTGCCTGCCTGCCTGCTTGCCTGCCTGCCTGCCTGCCTGCCTGCCTGCCTGCCTGCCACCCACCCACCCACCCTGCCCCTGCAGCCGAGTCCCTGCACGAGGCCAAGGCCCACTGCCTGAGGGCCCTGCACCTGCTGGAGGTGCCGCTGCCGTCCAGCGGTGAGGGCAGGGGGGTGGGGTGGGAGGGGGGGGATGCAAAGGGGGAGAGGGGCGGGGTCCGGGGCAGCATGCTGGGTGCTCCCTACGGTATCAGTGTCAGTGCGCTGCTGACCAGGTTAGTGCGCCAGATACTCACATACCAGTATCTGCAGCCAGCCAGGCCCAACTAATTGCTTCACGCCCCCACCCTCCACGCATCCATCCATCCATCCATCCATCCATCCATCCATCCATCCATCCATCCATCCATCCATCCATCCATCCATCCATCCATCCATCCATCCACCTGTCGCAGAAGAGTTCCTTGCCTGGCGCGCAGCACACCAGCGCTGGTGGCACAGCCAATGGCCAGCGGTCAGCATGCCCACCTGCACGTGCCTGACTGGCGGTGATGTGGACCCGCTGCGGCTGCGGGCGGCGGAGCTGGAGGCAGGCGCATACGCTTGGATGGCTCGCCCCGACGCCGAGCTGGCTGGCGGCGGCGGTGACACCAGCGGCCGTCTTAGCCTGCTGAAGCAGCACGCCGCCTCGCCCACCGCCAGTCAAGCTATAGCACATGCGGCCTCAGCACGCGCTCACATCCAGGCGAGGCCTGGCGCTAGTGCCGCGGGACCCGACAGCCTGGCAGCTCGGGGCTTTGGCGGTCGCAGCTTCCAATCAGTTGCTGGCGGTGGCAGCGGGAGAGGCAGCAGCGCCAGTCTGGAGTCCTGGCAGGCCCCTGGATCGATCTCACTGCCGCCGCCCGCAGCCCAGCTGCAACCACTGCAGCCACTGCCAGAGGGCGTACAGCTGGGCGGCCCTGCCCCCAACTCACTGTCGCTGTTCCCCAGCCCCTTTGCTGTGACGGCAGCTGCTCCTGGCCTTGGGTTGGCCGGCAGGCCTGGGGAGGGGTCTGCAGCACAATCAGCCTCTCGCGGCGGCTCTGCATCATCGTCATTAGTGGCAGCAGCAGCAGCAGTAGTACCAGCAGGCAACAGCCGCTCGAGCATTGGCAATGCGGGAGGTAGCTCCAAGCGGGGCAGCAGCTTCGCCACACGGGCTGGCTCAGCAGGTGCTGCCTCCTGGCACCTGAAGCCGCCGCTGGCGCCCAGGCCGCCCAGCGCTGAGTTGGCGACGGCGGGCACAGCAGGCACAGCGGGCACAGCGGGCAGTGCGCAGCGGCGGCAGAGTGAGGGCTACCGGCAGTGGCAGGCTGTTGGGCTGGCCGCGGCTCAGGTGGTGGCAGGAACCCAGCAGCAGCCGGACCAGCACCAGCACACGCAGCACACCCAGCACCAGCACACCCAGCACCAGCAGCACCAGCCCAGCTCTGCTCGGTACCCGCGGGGGGCGGCCCCCGGTGACTCTGACAGCCTGCATGTGCTGCCCGCCCACAGCGACCAAGCTGACCTGCTGCACCACGAGCAGCAGGTGCAGGTGGCGCTGAGGGGCCAGCAGACGCTGGCGCAGCAGGCGGTTGCCTTTGGCCTGGCAGGCGGCGGCGAGCGCTACAGCGCCCGGTCCAAGGCTGAGGCGGGGGTGGTGCTGGACCTGCTGTGCACGCTGCTGCTGTGTGAGGCGCAGCCAGACGGCGAGGGCCTGCACTACCTGCTGTGGGCCTGCAGGCACCTGCAGGTGAGGCCGGCCTGCTGCTGCTGGTACTGCAGCTGCTGTCAGCACTGTATTGACATTCACTACAGCACACACATGTGTCTCCAGTGCATCCGGCCAGCTGACCCGCATTAAATCACCCATCCTCCTACCTTGTTGTCTGTTGCCCCGCATCTGAAGCTGCACTCCTAGCAACTGCCGCCCCGGCTTGCTGGGAGGCATGCTCGGTGCCAGCCGGAGTTGACCCACCCTCCCTTGCACGTCCTTTGCCCCTGCTGCTGGTGCAGGGTGGCCGGGTGAAGCCTTCCAGCCCTTACGCCAACATATGTGCAGACGCACGGGCGGCGCTGAGGCGCAGCAAGCAGCGCGGGGCTGGTCTGCGCAGCAGCCAGGCCTGGGACCGGCAGCAGGCGCAGCAGGAGCAGGGGTTGGCTGGCAGCGGCGGCGCCCCCCCACCTGCCCGCGGCTCCCTGCCCACCCTGGCCAGCATGGCTCGCGCCGTGGCGTCGGTGCTGCCTGTGCTGAGCAGCCGCTCCTCTGCCGCTGATGGGCAGCTCGATGCTGCCCAGCAGTGATTGCTGCCTCCTCAGCTTGCTGGTGCAACTGCCGCGCTCCTTTGTCTCCGCCATGCTGTGCCCTCCTCTCTCCTTGCACTCCACTCTGCCACTGGACCGAACATGTGTCTAGAGCTTGTACCAATGTGTGTGACCCCTTCACGCCCCTGCACACCATGATGCCGGGCCGCGCCGCTCCTTCTTGCCAACACTGCCAAGCCCTTTACTGACCCAACACCACACCTCCAGTTGCTGACCATCACTGCGCCCCATGCTGGCTGTGCACCACACAGCACAGCTCTGCAACCTGTTTGCTTCCCTTCACCCACAGCCGGCGATACTGTTCACGCTTCGGTGCGGCTGAGCCTTGCCCACAAACGCGTCCTTGGAGTTTGCAGTCAACCAAATTGCTCTGTACCTGTGAAAACTGATGAAACCGCTGAAGGTGCTCCCATTACAGCTCATGTTGGCATCGCCTCACACCCCCAGTGCTGTGAGCAAGGCGGGTGCTGTGTCAGTGAGGTCAGGGGCAAGCTGGGGCCCGTCATGCCTTCTCAAAACTGTCATAATGTTTTGAGAGGATGCAGTGTGCAGTCAGGTGCCTGCTGTTCAGTAGGGCGAGTACCGCTGCCCTCCCTGCGCCACACCCAAGCGTGAGAACACGCTGCCTGCGCCGCCGCCCCGGCCCGGGGTCTGCATGGCCGCTGCTGGCCTGCTGGCGGGGATGCCCGGCGGTATGAAGCCCAGGAACGGCAGGACGCCTGCCGCGGTGGCGGCCGCGTTGGAGGCGGCGGTGGCGGCTGCTTGCTGCGCGTGGTGCGGGTTGTTGAAGGCCACCAGCAGCTGCCGGCCCCGCCCCGCCTGCTGCGGCCCCTTGGCGGGCAGCACCACGCCGTCGTGGAAGCGAGTCAGGCTGCGGCCGTCGCTGATGCTCCACTCGCCCGCCCGCACGTCACCGCTGCACCAGGGGGGGAGGCAGGCAGGTGAGCAGGTTGGTTAGGGCTGGAAAGCCTGGCAGCTTGTATGTGCGTGAGCCCCCTTCACTCCACCCAGCTCATCAAAAGCAGCAAAGGGAGGCAAAAGAGGCCCCCGCTGCTGCAACCCACACAGCCGCCCCTCACTGGCTCACCTCGGGCACGTGACCCGGATGCCAATCAAGTTGAGCGCATCGTTCAGCGAGGCAAGCGTGCCGGCATTGTAGTGCCCCCCAGACTGCAGCGTGATGTTGCCTACATGGGGGATGCGGCGGGCAAGGGGTGTGTTGGCTGGTGTCAGGCCAATTGATTTGCTGAGAGATGGGCAAGAGGTAACGATGGCTAAGTGGTGCAACACAGGGCCTGACGAGCATACAGGCAACAGCAACGTGTGCTGCAAAAAATGCGGAAGAGCACAGCACAGGACAGGTGGCTGGTGTGCACCCACCAGCTGCGTCGATGCGCACAACGTCAGTGGACCTGTATCGGAAGACATAGTCACCATCACCCTCCTCCTGATAGCACGATTGCATGGTGTGATAGTCCTGCTGCTGCCTGGGCTGCTGCTGCTGCGTGCGGCCGCCGCCGTGGCCCCCTTGCGAGCGGCCTCCTTGCGAGCGGCCGCCGCGACCTCCCTGCTGCGTGTGATGACGTCCGGCGCCCCTGCCGCTCCGCTGTTGCTTGCCGTAGCCGCTGTTTCGCTGGCTACTGTGTTCGCGCTGCTGTGTGTTTTGTTTCGATATAAGGTCGTCCAGAGAGAGGTGCAGGCCGAAAGGTTCTCCCATCCTGATGCCTGTTAACCGCGTGCTGCGCTGAGCCGTGATGGGTGAGGGTTGAGGGAGGTGCTGCTCAGCTTGATGGGCGGTCGATATGCGTTCGGTGCACTGTTCCGCAGGGATGATGCACCCACCCAATGGATGGGAAGTTGCCGCGCCAAATTCAACTGTACCGCCGGTTTACTGCTGGGCATGCATGCTTGCACAACATTTCCGGCATCGGCATTGCATCCCGCGCTCCGTGTGGGCCACTGGGCTGATTGACGGTGTGCGCCGCCGCCTATGCGTAAGCGGATTGCATCTCTCACACGCTAGCCGCCGCCCCGCCGCACCACTCGATTGCTCAAGATGCGCATGATGTGTGGTAAATCGCGGGCGGCCGCCGTCGCCCGCAACTCGGAGCGGCACCGAGGTTCGTTCCAGCCTGCCCACCCAGGCGGCCGCCACACAGGCGCCCTCGGCTTGTGTCGGAGCCACATTCGCAGCCTGCCGGTGGAGCTTGTGGCCCAGACTGCTGGCGTCGACGTGCAAGGCATTGTGGCGGCGCAGGCGGCAGCGACGGCCGGCGAGATGCAGGACAGCACACAGTTCGATTGCCTTGGCCTGGCGCAAGCCATGGTTGACATGTGCGCCGTGCTGGACGACGACGAGCTGCTGGAGCAGCTGGCGGTGGAGAAAGGGAGCCGCAGGTGGGCACTTCCCTGTCTCCTCGCTGCTGGGGCTGACGCCAGGCTGCTTGCGCACTCGAGCCCTGCCACCACAGCGCCCTTCCCTTGCTCATCACCCCTGCTCCCCTTTCCTCCCTCCTTGCAGGCTGGTGAGCCTGGAGGAGCGCGCAGCGGTGCTGGAGCGCCTGTCTGGCCGCGAGTATGCCATCGCCGCCGCCGGCTCGCTGTCCAACACGCTGCTGGGGCTGGCTCGGCTCAGCCAGGCTAACTCTGCGGCCTGGGGAGACGCCCCCCTGCGTGTGGGCATGGCCGGCTTGGTAGGCAGCGACCCGCTGGGGGAATACTACACCGCCCAGATGCGGCAGGCAGGCGTGCAGGTGACGGCGACCCCGCTGGAAGGCGCAGCGACCGGCACTGTCACTGTGCTCACCAGCCCAGACGCGCAGCGCACCATGCTGAGCTACCTTGGCACCGCGGCAGAGGTGGCTGTTGATGCCGCGCTGGAGGCGGCCATAGCCCGCTCCCGCTTGCTGGTGGTGGAGGGGTACCTGTGGGAGCTGCCCAACGCCCAGCGCACCATTACCGCGGTGAGCGCCTGCCTCAACCATGACTGTGGCCCTTGCCTGCCCACTTGCCTACGCTTGCTGTGGCGATGTGTCCTGCTGGTTGGGCGCAGCTTTGCTTGTCGGGAGCATTGGCAGGTAGCAGGCAGTGCTGCCTCTGCCTGCACAGCATGCCATGGCACCCGCAAGCTGTCAGCTGGGCTGCCCCGATCTGCCGCGCTCTCGGCCTCACTCTGCTCCCCCTGCCTCCCCACCCCGCCGCCTGTGCAGGCCATCGCCGCGGCGCAGCGCCACGGCTGTGTGGTGGCCATGACGGCAGGTGACGCTGGTGTGGTGCAGCGCCACCACGAGGAGATCTGGGCAGCCATAGGCCAGGGCATCGACCTCCTCTTCACCAACGCTGACGAGGCGGCGGCCCTGCTGCGCTACGAGCCCCGCAGTGCGGCGGCGGCAGAGGGCGAGAGCGACGGCGCGGCGGCGGGCCACTGCGCCACCGGGGAGCAGCTGGCGCTGCGGCTGGGCCCGCACTGCAGCGTGTGTGTGGTGACGGACGGCGCCGCCGGGTCCTACATGACGGCGCTGGGGCAGCTGCACTGCGTGCCCCCCTGCTGGACTGAGTCGGCGCCTGTGGACACCTGTGGTGCGGGTGACGCCTACGCGGCTGGACTGCTCTACGGCTACCTCACCCAACTGGATCCCGTCAGCATGGGCCGCACCGCTGCCCGCGTCGCCTCTGCGGTCATCTCCAAGCATGGCGCCACGCTGACACCCGAGGCAGCGCTGGCGCTGGTTGAGGTGCTGCCGCGGGCGGGTGTGCTGCGCGCTGCGCCAGCGGCGGCATCCCTTGCGCCCTCCACACCTCGTGTGTAATCAGAGGGGCAGCGCGGAGAGTGCAGCCAGCCCTGCCTCGCGCAACCCACCTCATATCTGCATGCCATTCATGCAATGCAATCCCTAGCTACCCTTCTTTTTCCCATCCTGTCCCGACACTCCTTCTCCACACTCTTTCATCTTGTACCCAGCACACCTTGCTCCCTGCCTTGAATTTTTTAGAGCCCGCGTTTTTCAAGCGCCTCGCTGCACCCTACACCGACTTTCTGCTCTGCTCTTGCTCTTGTTCCTGCGGCATGCGCCGCAGGCGCCACCACTCCCCTGCCACACCTGAGCACCGACCACCTACATACATGTTACCATGTCCTCACATCTAGCTGATAACAGGATGGGTCGAGAGTGTGCGGTAACTGTCGCCGCGGGCGGCGGGTATGGCGGTGGTTGCCCTCCTTGTGCACAAGCACAGGGCGGCGGGCGGTGTGGCACTGATGCAATACACAGCCACAATGCGATCGCGCATTTCTGATCACTGCTGACAGGTCTCGACAGCAGGCACACATTCGCGTCGCTCGTGATTCCGTCTCAACAACGTCGTTTGCCCTTCAAGTTGCTGCCCAAAAGGATCGCTTTCACTGTGAAGCTCAGCCGTTGGTTGGCCTGCACTTGACCTTTCCGGCCTGCTTAGCTCTGGATTTACCAGCCCATCCACCGGCAGCACGCTTCTCGGCAGCCCGCTGAACTGCGCACCCGACACCTTCCTCGCCGCCGCTACCCCGCCCTCCGTGGTCGTCGGTGGCACTCGTCGCGTGTCCACCTTGTTGTTTTTACAGTCCAAAGCTGGCAGCATGTTAAAGGCCTTTCTGCAATACCGGCGGGCTCGTGAGCAGGAGTCTGAGGCCCTGTTCTTGCAGCCTGGGTGGGCAACACCATCGACAAACCGTGCCAACCACCCTGCAGACGAGTATGTTTCTTGGAGTGAGGTGCGGCGGCGCTGCAGCCTGGGCAGGACTGCCGCGTAACTAGTTCACTGCTTGTCAACTCGTTCCCTGTCTTGCTCCTTCTGGCACGCTGGATGCACCCGCAGGTCCAGTCGTTCATCCAAATGGCGGAGCAGGCGCTGGCGGTGCGGAATATCACAAACGAGCACCTGCGCCAGGAGCTGGCAGCGGAGAAGTCGGAGAAGAACAAGGTGCGGCGGCACGGTGCTACACTTGATGCGGAATGGTGCACTGCCTCCTGCTTTCTCAGCGGCACAGCACCCGCACGCCCTCCCTCCCTTCCAGCCCCAGCTGGGCGTGGTTGATCGCCCGTTGGCCCACCTGTCGCTGGGTGCAGGTCCAGCTGACGTCCAGCGCAGCCCAGGAGGAGTCCTCCTTCCTGACTGAGCACATGCAGAGCCTGTTAGACGACCGCAGCGGGATGAAGGAGGCGCTGGACAAGGCTCAGCGGCAGGCAGACTACCTGCTACAGGAGAACGAGCTGCTGCGGCAGGAGCTGCTGGGTGGGTGGCGGCGGAGGGGTGGCGGCAGGGCAAAGGGGGAGCTGCTGCATTTGTAGCCAGTTTGGGGAGTTGTTTGTTGCGGTGTGGCTGCTGGTGGGAGCTTGCATATTTGTCTGGGGTGACTTTGGATTAAATTGGTGCCGGCCGCTTTGCGCATGGCAGGACCTGTGCTGCACCTTGCACCACAGCTCTGAGTGTGCCCCTGTGCGTGCGATGCTGCTCGTGGTGTGGTGTGGTGCTGCAGAGGGTGTGGCGCTGGGTGAGGAGAGCAGCGCCGCCATCCAGCTGCTCGCGCGGCAGCAGGAGGAGCTGCGGGGGTCTCAGCAGGAGCTGCGGGGCGAGCGGCAGCGCAACGCCCAGCTGGAGAACGACAATGTGCAGCTGCAGGCGCGGGTGTCAGGTGGGTGGGGGACGGGGAGGGAGGGAGGGCCTGGAGTGCCCGTGGTGGGTCTGCAGCGTCTGGCTGCCCAGCAATGACGCTGGGTTGTTTTAGCTCCTGATCCTGGTCCTACGCGTCTCAATGCTGGTTCTGCACGCCAGTTGACCAGCTGCACCGCGCGCTCCCCCCTGCCTGCAGCGCTGGAACGTGCACACACCGCGCAGGCCACAGCAATGCTGAGGTGGGCGCCAGGCTTTGAAACCACATTCCGCAGGCGCAACGCACGCCTTCTTGCTTATGGCGCGTGGTCCGGCAAGCTTTCAGTCTGTGGGCCCCTCTGTGCACACCCTCTCCGCTTGCACACTCACTCAACCACTCTGTGACCCTCTCTGCTGCTCTGCCTGCAGCTGCCTGGAGGAGTCGGAGCGAACACGGCTGCAGCAGCTCTCCATTTCCATCCCGGACTCACCTCTGGCGGCGGCGGCGGCGCCCCGCCGAGCCAACCTCACAAGCGATGGCGGCAGCAGTGGCAGGGCAGGCGACGCCCCCTCCAGCACCTATACAGATGCACTGGAGCTTGGATCTGATGGCAGCTTTGCCAGCTGTCAAACGCCTGGCAGCGCGGCAGCGTACAGCGGCGGCAGCGGCGGCGGCGGCGCCAGCATCTTCCGCAGCGACTCGCCCTCTCCCAGCAGCAGCAGCAAGCACCATCAGCGGTGCAGTTGAGGCGGGCCCCTTTGGCAGCCTCCAGCCCTGGCTGAGGGCCCCTCTGCTGCTGCGCCCAGTCTGTCAGCCGCCCCCCTTGCACAAGCAGGCCGTGATGGCGGCACGCTGCAACGCCTGACGCACAACGAACCCTGCATCTTTCACTTACCGCACTTGCCCTCCGCCTGCGCCCTTGGCCCACCTCCACACCCACCCTTACTCACAACTGACCTCCTTCTCATCGCGACACCATGCTGTCTAGTGACCCTCTAGCATTGTAGTTTTCCCTGTAGTCGCCTCTCCCACTTCGAACGCTCCGTGTCCTGTGCTGTAACTTACAGCGTAGCGTGGCGTGAAGACAGGTGATAGTGTGAAGCAAAAGGAAAAGGGAGCTCACTCAAGAGACGAAGTAGTGCAGTGGGAACAGCGTTGTGGCGCATGGCACTGGCGTAAGCAGCATGAGTTGGGCAAGGAGCAGGTGCAGCAGCAGCAAATGGCGGCGGCACATCATGTATGGGTGGGAAGCAAGGCGTTGGCCGCGTTCAAGGCGGTAGGTTGCATGGAGAGGCCCGCTCGAGGGCTAGATTGTGGGTTTGATTTGGTTTCGAAAACAGGCGAAGACGAGCGACCGGTGTCAATGCTGCACTCAACTTGCTGTGATGGGTGGTGAGGCTGCGGCATAGCTGCGGCGAACGGGGCTCTTCTGCGCCAGCCGGGTGGCCTGGTGGAAAGAGGCGAGCGCTGGCTCCAGCAGGGCTTGGTTCGCAGCTGGTGTTGTGGGCCCCAGGTTGCGGCGTAGCAGAGCGGTGACCAGTATGTCGCGCTGTCGGCTGTAGTGGTACTGCACCTGCTCCTCGCTGTACCGCCAGGGGTGGCCAGGGCAGGGGCTGTCACGCACCGCAACCCACGCTTTCCAGTTGGCCGTCACTGCACGCATGCTCGGCTTGCCCTCCTTGCCAGGACTGCGGCAGCGACCAGCAGCGGGGGCTGCCAGCTTCAAAGCCAGCGCGGATGCAGCGGCCTGCTGGGTGTCAACTGCTGACTGCTGCGCCCCCGCCTCCACCCCTGCCGGCGGGCTGCTGCAGCCGCTGCTGCCGAGGGGGGTGGTGCCGGCGCTGGGGCTTGCAGTGCTGCACAATTCCACGCCTGTCCCTGCCGCCGCCTGCTCCCCCTCGTCCTCACTGTCACACCCCAGCACAGGCTCGCTGCTGGCCTCTGCCAGCGCCGCCTTTGCTGCCTCCACATCCACCTCAGGCACATCAAACTTGCGGCTCGTGTTGTGCACCGCGCTGTGCAGGGCCATGCGCACATACTGCTGCGTGGCGGGGGGCAGCGGGTTGGGCAGCTCGGACGGCTTTGCCTGCAGCAGCGGCAGCAGCAACAGGAGCAGGGAGGGTGGGGCAGAGATCGCGACTGATCGATGCAGACCCGCAGGCCATGCAAGGTGAGGCTCATCCCACAGGCTGCACACCAGCTGCTGGCGCAGCACGCACCGCAGTGTACGGGATGTCGTCAAATATGATTGCCTGCAGAGTGAGTGGAGAGAGGGGCAGGGGGCAGGTTCAGCCCGGCAAGTTCACATGTCACCACCTGCTCACAGACACCCTGCTGCTCCGCGGCAGTGGCAGGTCAGCAGCGCCACTGCCAGCCAGCACCACTCACGCAGCGCAGGGAGAACCAGGGCCCGAAGCGGGGGTGCAGGCACAGGTGGCTGACGTGGTCCAGGTAGGCAAGGCCGCTGTGGTGCGCCATGCGCTGCAGGGCCACATGCTCACTGGCGGGGCCACCCCCAGGAGGTGCCTCCAGGTCGTGAGTGCGGCGGTGGCTCCTGCGCAGGCACAGGCCAGGCAGCGTCCTGTCAAGCCAGGAGGGTAAGGAAGAGGAAGCAGAGCAAAAGATAGGCAGGTGGGGTGCACACGACAGGAGAGGCCCAAGGCACACCCACCAATAGATGCGTGGGTGCAGGCCTGGGGCGGCTGCGGCCAGGCTGGCACACACGCTCTGCTCCAGGTACAGCTCTAGCGGGTGGTCAGCCTGCTGCAGCTCTGGGCAGGCGGACAGGGAATCCAAAAAAGCCTCCCACACTTCTCGGGAGTTGCCTACTAGCAAACACAAGGCTGACTGGCCAGCAGAGCCACGAGCAGGGATGCGGGCGCCCAGCTCTGCGGGTATGCTCGAGTTATACCTGCACCAGGGAGCTTCATCCGCGATGTTTCCAGTGGTCGAAGCACCTATTACAAAGACTTTGACGCCACTGACTCCACTAGTGCAAGGTGCAACTAAGGAGCGGAGCGCGCTTGAGGGGCAGGTTGACTCGCAGCGGCGGCGAAGCCGGCGGGGCTGGCGCACGGCGGTGAGTCAGCCCCAAAAATGCTCACCAGCTGAGCGTGAGCGGATGCATGACATCGATGCCCGATCGTAACAAGCTGCAGTGCAGCCGCTGAACGAGTGCATCGACTTGCGAATCCATGGGGTGATGAGCGACAACGGCGTGATACTGAGCGGTGCGATGTGACCACCAAATGAATGTATCAAAGTCGCAGAGCAAAATTTAAGGCCTGTGTCCTTGCAGCGCTGCCGACGCCAGTACAACGCGCCACCACGTGGAATCCACCGACTGCATTGACTCATTTACATGCCCGTTCTAATAACGACTTTGATGCATTTTGTACATATCATGTGGATGAGTTCATGCTTCACCATCATCACGTAGCAAAGCCATGCGCTGCAGAGAACGAGGGAGAAGAAAGAGGCGTAGCCTTGGCCGTGTGTTGATGCAGCCCGGAGATTGCCCCATTCAAATCAGCGATCACCCCTTCCCCAGCAGCTGTGCACCCACCTGCGATGAATCCCACAAGGAACCAGCAGAGGCAGTAGATGGGGAGCAGAGCGGACGACTGCTTGCTGCCCGACAGGCCGGTTGTGATGTACACGTAGCACAGCTGCAGGCAGCAGCAGCGGAGGGGGGTTTGGGGTCGCAGCGCTGTTCACTACAGGCACAGCACACGTCGCGCCACGCATGAGCGGCAGGCACAGCAGGCACAGCATGAGCGCACCGGAAACAGGAAGACAGTGAGCAGCTTGCGCTGCAGGCCAGCAATGCCTTGCTGGTAGAACCACCACACCGCGACCAGCAGCACCGCGGCACTGGCGTGCAGCCCGGTGGGTGACAGCGGCGTGCTGCTGGCTGGGGCGGTGACCCGTGCGGGGGCAGAGGACTGCAGCTGCACAGGGCATGGGGCAGCAGTCAGAGTCAGAGTGCAGCCAACCAGCACGCGCTTGTTTGGGCGGCCACTCTAACCAGCAGCTAGTTTCCGGCACGGGCGGCGCGAGAGGGGTAAGGCATCGCTCTCCTCCCCTCCTGTCAGTTCCAGCTCGCCTGCACCAGCTCCTCCTCCAGAAGATCCATCTGCAGGCGGGTCTTCTTCAAACTCCGCAGCGCCTGCACGACAGAGGCAGCAGGTTGCAAAGTAAAGTTGCTGGGCAGTCAACACAGTCAGGCGGCAAAGCTGGGGAGTTGGGATTGAACTGCGGCAACAGCTGCATTGCGCGCTCCGCAACAGGTCGGCACCTTCTTCTTGTCTCCTTCATTGGCATCCAGTGCTTCCTGCATCTCCTTCAGTGCCTGCAGCAGCACAGTGAAGCAGCCACGGCGGCATGGAGGGCCCAACCAGCGCACAGAGCGAGACACGACATGCACGGCGGGCTTGCCCCTCATCACGGGCAGCTGCCCCACCTTTCGATACGAGTCCTCTCGAATGTGCATGTGCGCCAGTACACCTTCAATCTCCCGCACCTGCAAAGTGCGCAGGACTATGCAGCAGAACCACCGACACCCAAATCACGCAGCTCCGACAAGCGGTTGCCGCCCCATCGCCGCACCTTTGACTGCTGCACAAAGCCTGCCGGCGGCACCCCTGCCCGTGCCAGGGCCGTGAAAAAGAACCCGGCACACCAAGACAGCCATTGAAGTGAGAACCGCCACGGGCTGAGTGCCAGAGTCAGCACGGGACTCATAGCACTCACTGCCAGACTGCTCATGCGTCGCAGATCGATCAACAACAACAAGAAAGCAAGCGCGAGCGTTGCTCCTGCCACCCCCTGCCTGCTGCGCCCAGCTGGGCACATGCCGCCACTGTGCTTGCATTTCTCCTGATCCTGCCTTACAGCCTTAGAGTAAACACAGCATGCGCTACAGCCTCACTGTCATCTCCCCAAAGCACTGTGCATTGCCAGCCATGTAAGCCGCCTCTGGCTCGGGTGCCGCCACTTGGAGACCAACACCCGACAAGCTCTTGCCCGGCCGCAGGCTGAACAGCAACCGCGCCTCGGCCTGTCGCTGCAGCGCGGCAGTTGCCGCAGCCGCCGTGACGCCCGCCTTGCAGCCAAACACAGCACGCAGCTCGCCGCCAGCCCCGGGGGCCATCCGAGGCAGCTGCCAGCGCAGCTGGCCCGCGTCCCGGCTCCACTGCGCTGAGGGTGACACCCTGACCAGTGTGGCAGCCTCCGCCGGCAGATTCAAGTCAACAGTGACATCCAGCAGGGCGCCCGGCAGGTGCGGGGAAGCCACATAGCGCAGCACCACCAGCCCCTGCCAGCCGCCTGCCTTTGCAGTGTCGGCACCCGGCACAACATGCAGCAAGACTTGCAGCGGCGGGGGGCACGCCACAGCCGGCAGCCTGCAGGGACACGGGAGCGAGGCGGCAACAGGTGGATGTGGCTGAGCAGTAAGAAAAGCATGGGAGAGCAAGGTGTGTGAAGCAGGTGTGTGGCTGGCCTCACAAGGCAGCAGACGAGGCAGGTGTGCTGCAAACAGGGCTCACGTGTACTGCAGATAACAGCAGCCGACTGAGGCCTGTGTGAAGCGCGCCTCAAAGCCGCCTTCCCCGTCGCTGCCCAGCTGCTGCGCAAAGTCGCGGTTCAGTGCCGCCACACGCAGGCAGGCGTTGACCGCACCGGCAGGCGAAGGCAGGAGGCGGAAGCGGGCCAGCGGGAGGCCATAGGGCGCCAGCTTGCGCCGCACACCGCCCTCCACCCCCGCCCGCACGATAGCGCCGCCCGCCACCTCCGCCCGCCACACTTCAGTCAGCTGCAGGCTGTCCTTGACGTCCTTGGGTGTGATGGCGGGCAAGGAGGGCTTGGGTGCGGCTGGCGGCGCCGCTTGCTCGGCCGCAACTGCCACATCGGATGCGCCTGCTGCTTCTGCGTCGCCAAACTGCGCCCACTCCTGCTCTGCTGTTGCTGGTTGAGGCGCTGCCGCTGCCTTCTCTGCCTCTGCAGCCAAGCCAAGCATGCAAGAAGGAGCAGGGAGGCTCAGCTGCTGCTGCCGCCACTCGACACAAGTGCTGGAGGCAAGCACACATGCAGCATGTGAAACAGGGAAGCACCTGACAGCCAGCACTGCATGACACAACATGCACAGGCCAAGCAATGCCCCCACCAACCACACACCCTGTATGCCCAGCAGGCAAGCAGCCGCCCTCACCTAGCATCGTCACGTCACCAAAGGCTCCAAAGCCCTCACTGTCTGCTGCCACCCCTGCCGCCCTCTCATCCACCGCACCCTGGAAGGCTGGGGGTGGCGGCGTCGGCCGCTGCGGCGCCGCAGCTAACAGGGCCGCTGCAGCTGTGCGGCGCGCCACCGCAGCGCGTGCAGGTGGCGGCGGCAGCGCATCAGGAGGTATGTCAAAGGCCACTGAGCCCAGAGGGTCAGCATGGGCTGCAGAGAACTGAGAGCCGCCTCGGGAGGTTGGCGTTTCAGGCACCGGCGGCGGTGTGGGGTCGTTGCTGCCGCCCTCTGCCTCGCCGCCCTTGCTTGGTGTCGACGTGACGGCAGAAGCAGCACCACGCGCCGCTCCCCCGCGCACCATGCGCTTGAGGCGGCGGGCTGCGTCAGCGGCCGAGGACGGCAGCACCAGCAGTCGCTCGTCTGTGGCTGAGCTGTGCATGAATGCTGGTGGCAGGGTGGAGAGGCCTGTAGCCACCAGGTCTTCCAGCAGCATGTAGACCTGAGGAATGTGGAGAGAGGCATGGGCAGCAGGGGAAGTTATGGGGTAGCAGGAGTGGCAGGGTAGGCTTCAGTTGGTAACACGAGGCGGACAGGCGGGTGGGAGCAGGCAGGGCGAGGCGCGTGCCCAGCTGATGAGCCAGCAAGCCCAAGCCCAGGAAGCGGTGCACTGCCGCTGCTCTCAGTCACCTCTGTGTATCGCTTGGCCACCTTTGCTGGTGTGACGTCCACGCCCCGAGACACACCCACCAGCACCTTTGCCGCCGCATCCAGCAGCTGCATGGAGAGGAACACGTTGGAGGCTGCGGGGGCAACCACCATGGCGTACACGCGGTTGACCAGGCGGTACGTCACGCTGTACCGGCCCTGTACCGCTGCCATGTGGCCCGTGCCCACCCCTGGAGGGTTGTCGCCCGTGCTGCAGCAGGCAGGAGCAGGGTGCAGGCGGCAGGCAGGTTGAGAGCTCCCTGGGATGCGGTGCAAATGCAGGGCATGCTCTGCCGCCGTTTTGAGGTCGTCTTTGTTGACCCACCCGTCAATGTTGCCTTTGCCCCCAGCAGCTGCAAACTTGGCAATGATGGCAGCCACTTCATTAGAAGCATCCTGGGTTGCACGACCGCTGACGCCATGCCTACAACAACACGGCAACAGCAACGGGGCGGGGCGGTGCCCCAAACGGTGCGTTGAGCGTGTTGGTGGATCGCTAGTTGACAGCCTCACAGGTGCGTATCAGAGGCTACACCAGGGCCCTGAGCGTGGGCCTCTCACGTCTGGATCAGCAGGTTGGTGGTCCCGTCTTTGGCCCGCAACACCAGGGCCAGCCGGATGCCCGCCACCATGTTGTGGGGCTAGCAGCGTGCGCAGCAAGGCGTGGAACGAGACTGCCGGTGATCGAGGTGTGGCTGGGCGCTCCAGCTCTGCTGCCCAGGATGCAGTTCTGTGATCAGAAGGGTGATTTGGCAGCTTCAGCTGTGTTGTGTTTCCAGCCGAGCACCAGCAGTACATCAATGACTGTGGCCTTCATCTGCTTGGACACGCTTCTTGGATGCTGCTTGGACACGCTGCACATCTGCGCTGGCCCTTCAGAGCGGCATCCCCACCGCAACCGATGCGCTAAACAACGCTCAACGGCACCGCTCAACGGCCAGCAATGGACGAGGAGCTGGATTACGAGTTGGAAGACGAAGCCCTGAACGCACACCAGCAGCAGCCAGGCGATGCAGACGACGAACAGGGCGATGGCGCTCACCAGGATGTCGGAGGCGGCCAGGACATGGGCCGGGGGGGTGCAGGGGACTTCCCTCCAAGCGATCACCAGCGGACGGACGTTGAGGGCTTGGGCACAGCAGCGTCGTTGTCGCCGCCGCCCGGCTCCATCATGCAGGCAGCTTTAGCGTCTCCAGAGGTGGTCCCTGAGGAGTGGCAGGTGATGAACGTGCCCGAGGAGTGGCGGCCACGCCCCATGCTGCGCATTTGGGGCCTGCCTGCCGCCGCCACGGAGGATGAGCTGGCAGCATTGCTGGAGGAGCAGGGATTGGAGCACGGCGTGCGCAGCGTGGCATTCGACCCCAGGCAGACGACTGCGGCTGGCAAGGTGGCTCTGGTGCGCTTTGACCCACCGCCAGCGCCGCCGCTGGGCGACCACGGGGCGCCTCTGCCTGAGCCTGATGTCGGCAAGGTGGCGGAGGGGCTCATTGCTGCTCTGCGGGCCAAGGCGCCGCAGCTGCATGGAGTCAAGCTGAATGTGGAGAAGACTGGCGCCGAGGTGGGTGCTGGGCCAGCTGCCTGGCAGCCCAGCTGGCCGGCTTGGCTTGCAGCAGCAGCAGATGCCGAAGCTCAGTGAATGTTCAGCCGTGCTGGACGCTGTCTGGCTTGCAGTGGCAGGAACCCGGGGCCGGCGACGCGTCTGTGGCTCTGACACACACCAGCTGCTGCTGTCCCCCTCCCCGCCCCCAGGTCTGCTTGTTCCTGGCCAACCTGCGAGGGGACACAGAGACTGATGAGGGGCTGCGGGCCGAGTGTGAGCAGTACGGGTCCTTCGAGCGCTGCTTTGTGATGCGCAACGCGGCCGGGGACAGCAAGCACTACGCCTTCTGTGAGTTCACGCTGCCTTCAGGCGCAGCAGCCTGCAAGGAGGCCTGGACCAAGGCGGGGGACGCGCAGCGGCCACAGCGCGATGCATCCGGCACAGGTGCGCTTGCCCTCCCTGCCTGCAGAGGAGCTGGCATCCTGGGAGTACCCCAAATGCCTCTCGCTTGCCTCACACATCCTGCACAACTACCACCAGCTCATCGCCTCATCATCCTTGGACACAAGCCTCCCCTCCCTCCCCTCCTCCCACCGGCGTGTCCTCCTGCTGCCACCCTCGCTCACCCTCCCTCCCACCCCACCTCCCGCCACCACCAGCAGGCGAGCGCAAGTTTGTACGGGTCAAGCTGCAGCGAGCGGAGGCAGCCCCCATCAAGAGTGTGGCGGGCCTGTTTGCCACCACCCTGTATGTTGACAACCTGTCACCGGTGGGTGGGTGGCAGCGATGCACACGTGCATGGTGCCATGCTTGGGTTGCGGGCAACCGCATGTAGCTGCAAGCTGTCTGTGTGTTCTGGAAGTTTTGCAGATGCAGACACACCACGACTGCATTAGGTGCTCTTGCCCTTGGTGCTCTTGCCCGTGTGCTGCCTACTGTCACCACGTCTCCCTTGCCGCCATGCCACCACTGCACTGCTACCCTGCAGCAATTCACCAGTCGAGAGTCCCTGAGGCGACTGTTTGGAGAGTACGGCACTGTCAGCAGCTGCTACCTGCCACGTCACCCCACCAATCCTGGTGCCTGCCGTGGCTTTGCCTTTGTCCAGTTCAAGAACTCATTCGCAGCGGACGCGTGAGTGGTTGGGATTGGTCATGGGATGGTGTGTGAAACTCGGCAGCAGCGGCACGGCTGCTCAGCTCAAGCTCGCGGCGTGCAGCTGCGTGCCGTTGCATGTCACGTGGTGTTGACTGTCTGGGCATCTGTACCGTGTGTTCTGCGCATAGTGCAAGCGCCAGCTGCCTTTCAGCTTCGCTTCACATGCTGTCCCGCTGGCCTCCGCCCTTATCGCGTCCCTTGCCGCCGTGCAGTGCCTTCCGCGCCCTGGACGACACAGAACACACAGGCATTGGCAAGCTGCTCATCTCCTTCACCAACCCCGTGAAGGCGGATGAGCACCAGCAGCGCATGGCAAGCGGCGCAGGCGGACGGGGCGGCGACGCACGCAACAGCCAGCAGCAGCAGCGGGCAGGCGGCAGCGGCACTGGCGGCGGCAGGGGATCCAGTCATGGCGGCGGTGGGGGGGGTGGCAGCCGGGGTGGTGGCGGCCCTCCCCCAGGGGCAGCTGAGTCCATGGCAGCGCTGCTGGCACGCAGCGGCGGCATGGTGAGTGAGTCGGTGGTTCAATGGGTGGGTGAGGGAGGTGTTGCCTGGACTGAGAGGTCGGCCTCCCTCGTGACCCATGTTGCTGCTTCACATGGCTGGCATGCATCCAGCTTACCGCTGCCTGCCCTGCTGCTCTGCAGGGCCAGGGTATCATGGCTGGCGGCAGCGCTGGCGGGTATGCACCGCAGCGTGGTGCTGCACGGCCGCCGCCACCGCCGCCAAACCCGCTGGTGGCCGCGCAGCAGGTGCAAGCGGCGGCGCTGCAGCAGGCGCAGGCGGCAGCCACTCTGCAGCAGCAGCAGCAACAGCAGCGCATGATGCAGCAAATGATGATGATGCAGCAGCAGCCGTGGCTGGCGATGCAGCAGATGGTGATGCAGCAGCAGGCGGTGGCGGAGCAGGCTGCCAAGGCGCAGGCGGAGCAGCAGCGCAAGCTGAAGGAGGCCGAGGAGAAGGCAGCGGCTGATGCCAAGGCTCGGCAGGTGGGGCGCGGGTTTGAGGGGCAGCCTGGCCGTGGGCACCTCCCAGGCATGACTGCTTCAGTTGCACAGCAGCTCCCCCAATCATGCTGCTCGACACACAGGCACATAATCTCGCATACCCACACACTCATACACTCACGCCCACACACACACTCTCTCTTCTCCCACCTTCCTCCACCGCAGGAAGCTGAGTATGCAGCCCGGCTCGGCTACGGCGGCCTGGGAGCCTTTGCTGGCTTGGCCAACCCGGGGGCACTGGCGGGGCTGTCAGGCAACCCAATGGCTGCCATGGCTGCAGCTGCCGGCATGCACGGCTTTGGCGCGTTTGGTGGCCTGGGAGGCGTGCTGGGCGGCACGGGCGGCCTGCCAGCTGGCATGTCGAGTGACATGAGTGGTATGGCGGCAATGGCAGGCCTGGGCGCTGGCGGTGCTGTGCTGGGCGGCGGGGCCGGCATGGGCGGCGCCGGCCTGGCTGCTGGCAGCACAGGTCTTGGCCGCTCTGTGGCAGCCGCCCTGCCCAGCACAGCTGCCTCCGATTATGGTGGCGACTATGGGCGGCAGCAAGGGTACGGTACCGGAACTAGTACCGCTGCCACCAGGCAGTACGGTGATGAGGACACCGCAGACGCAGGCTACGGCCGAGGGGGGCGGTCGGGAGGAGGCGCAGCAGGCAGCGGCAGAGCAGCCTACCTGCCAGATGAGTATGGCGACGACTGGGCAGCAGGCGATGCTGCCGGCGGCACCGCTGGCTATGGGGCTGGCTCCGGGTACGGCGGCAAAGCCGCTGCTTATGACCCATATGACGATGCGCAATATGGCGGCACACAGGGTGCAGCGTCAGGCGGCTACAACGGCCGCACTGGCGGCGAGTATGGTGGTGGTGGCGGCGGCGGCGGCTACGGAGGCAGCGGCGGCGGCGGCAACAGGGGCAGCAGGGGCGGCAATGGCGGTGGCGGCAGCAGGGGTGGCGGGTCTCGTGGCGGCAAGCGTGACGGGGGGCAGCAGGTGGGTGGCTGGGCAGGGTTGGAGGGCTGCTTGTGCACGCCAGAGGCTGGGTGCCCCTGCTTCCGCACCTGTTCGCTGCTGTTTGCTTGCGATGCCCGGTGACGACACCTACGAACATGCTTATTACTGAGCTGACTACACACCGTGGAGGTCGATCGATAGGACTGAGGGCTGCCCTGCCTGCCTGCCTTGCCAGATGGCCAGGTGGTAGCACTGTGCCATGCCCTACCATGCCCTGCCTGCATCACCTGATGCAAGCAAGCGCTGTGGCCCCTCCTCTACCTTGCACGCAGGGTGGTGGAGGTGGATATGGCGACGGCTACAGCTACCCACCCAAGCGGCCTCGCTACTGAGCCAGGGCCATCATGGCTGCTGCCTGCTACGGATGGAGCACGTTCGCTCTTCACTGTTTTGGGCACACCCGTCTCCAGCTCTCAAGCACAGCAGCACTCTTTTTGCGGCACTCACTCTCCTGTCTTGTAACTTTCTTCAACACATCCTCCATCACTGTTTGCCGGCACCTCGGCCTCTCGTCTTGCTGCGTTGCTCCTGCCCACAACCACCTCCATGTGTGGTCGCAATGCGTCGGCACCTGCCCTCTTTGAGCGCCTGGCAGCTTCTGCTGCTGTTGACCCTGCTCTGCTGGTTGCCAGCAGTGACACGGACGCATCTACACCCATCATACCATCGTGCCTTACGCCGGCATGTGGTTGCTGGGTGACATTTTGAGGCAATGGTCTCTTCAAACAATTCTCCAGCACTGCTATCGTTGCACTGAATGGTTCCCTCTGCGCACGCCGCTGCTGCCCATGCATTTGGCTAGCCAGCAAGGCACTGACACTGGCTTTCGCATGAGGCACTGGCACTGCCCTTCTCCCTCCCAAACCAACTGACTGTGCATCATACTCTCCAGCTATCCCTGTTTCTTGCCCCCCACAGACATGCTCGTGACTCATTCATACCTCCAGATCAGGCAGCATCTTGCCCCTGATTTGATCGGATTTACAGGTTGGTGCACCCAGTTTTCTCCCCCCCCCCGGCTTTGCCGTCATGCCTGCTCAACACTCCACTCAAACGCTGCCGTGCCGGCAGCTGTGAACAGTCTGCCGCCGCAAGCACTGAATGCAAGGCCCACCACCGCATCGTTGCCACCGTGGGCGCTGAGCTCTGACCAGGCCTCTGTCTCCAGGCGCAGCAGCAGCACGCTGCCGCTGGCGGTGCCCACTGCCAGCAGCTCCTCTGTGGGGTGTAGTGCCAGGGCCGTGATGGCTGTACTGCCCGCCAACGGCACCAGCAGCGTCTTGATGACTGATACCCGGGAGTAGTCGAAGAGCAGCAGCTGGCCGGGTTCTGTGGGGTTGGTGCAGTAGAGGTGCCCGGGGTGGCGGCAAGAGAAGGCAACTTGCACCGCTGCCCCGGGCGGCGCTCCTGGTGAGGCCGCATCAGGGGCGGCAAAGTTGAGGCGTGCCAGCGTGTGCACCGCCGCGTTTTTGCTCCACGCTGACCTGCACACAACCAGGCCCTGCTCGCCGCACAGCACAAAGACGGCGGTGTCCGCAGGGCACACTGCCAGCCCCGCCAGCGGGGAGTTGGCGGGGCACCTCCGCCCGCTGTCCTGCATCGCCGCGAACTGCATGCTGCGGTGCGCCACCTGGCCGGTGCCGCCATCCAGCACGAACACCGTGCCGCCCCTGCAGCAGCAGATGGCAGTGAGATCGTGCGCGCTTGCTGTATGACACGCGCTGAGCAGTTGCTGCTAAAGCTCTTGCAGGATAGCACCACGGTGCCGCTCTCCCTTCCGTTCATTCACAAGGCAGCCCTGCCCTCACCTGGTGGCAACCATCACTTTCAGGCCTCGCAAGCGCTGCACAACTGCCAGGCCCACCACCTCGCCGCACTGGGCAGCCGGCACCGCCACTTTCCAGCGCATGCTGGCAGCAGCGGCATCAAACAGGCACACTGAGCCGTGCTGGTACGCGGCAGCGCAGCAGGAGGCGTCGCTTGCCAGGCTGGCGTGGGTAGCACCCACTGGTACGCAAAACTCCACCAGCGGAGCGGCGGCCCGGCTCTCTCCCTTGCCTCCTTCCTGCGCACCCTGCAACGCAGCAGGCAACGGCATGCGCTCAGCAAGCCGTTGGCTGTCTGCACCATCAGCTGCTGAGCACCATGTGTTGTTTTGCCAGTCACCATGCCACAGGTGAACCGAGAGGCCCTCTCACCAGCTGCCAGATGGCAAGGCCAGCAGCCGAGGCCAGTGCCGCCGTGGGGCCCGCCCCCTTCCAGGTAGCGCCAGGCGCCAGGTGCCAACCCTGGACTTGGTGCTGTTGGCCGCACAGCACCGCACCCGGCGGGTCGCCCCTTCCAACCTGCCACAGCGTGCCGCTGGCGGTGGCAGCAGCCACACTTCTGCCGCTCGCATCCAGTTGCAAACTGACCAAAGGGCCATCCAGCTGCTCACGGCTGGCCACTCGCCAGCTGGCCGCCTTCCCTCCCGCACCTCCCTCCTCAGCCAGCAGCAGCAGTGAGCCGTCGGCAGTGCCCACAGCGCACAGGGAGCCAGCCGCCGCCATGCAGCTGACAGCCTGTCCGGGCAGCTCTGCCAGCAACACCGCGCCTCGCCCATCCTGCCCATCATCAACCGCCAGTTTCCAGATGCGCCCACAGCTGTCACCCACAAACACAGCAGTAGCCTGCTCCTTGAACCACCAATTGCTGTCGCGGCGGCTTGCGCTGCCATCCACTGCTGCCGGCGCCACGCAAGCCGCAGCCGACAGCACAGCACCACGCAGAGCGGCGGGCATGTGCACCACCGTGCCACCAAGAGTATCAGGCTCAAGCCGCCACTGTGTAAGACCCCGGCTGCTTGCTGTGTAGAAACTGGGTGAGCCGGTGTCAGGACTCCAGGTCAGATCTGCCACAGCCTCGGGCAGCTGCACCGCCGCCACCAGAACTGATGACTGCCTGTCCACGGACCACAGCGCCAGGCTGGTGCCAGGTGAGGAGGAGGTGCTGCCGCAGTCAGAGCTCAGCGTTGCCAGCAAGGACCCGCTGTGGCTAAAGTGCATGCGCTGCACAGGGCACAAGACCAGCCAAACAAGAGTCATTGGTGCAGCGGCAGTGCAGAACCAAAGAGAGCACAATGTGGCGGCACACAGCACAGCACACAGCACAGGTCCAGGCAGCCCCTTGAAAGCACTTTTGCCTCTGGCGCCGCACCTGGACAGTGCAGGAGTGATGGCTGAGCACAGCACGCACCACACCGCTGCAGATATCGACCAGATGCACCCCAGCAGTGCTGCCATCCCCACAAACCGGCTCCACGGCAACTGCTGCCAGGCTGCCGTGCACCGCCAGCGCTGAGATGTTGCGCGGCAGGCGTGCGAGGTGGCGCTGCTGCCCCGACTGGGTTCTCACCAGCAGAATGTTGCCTGCGGCATACACCAACTGCTGCTGCTGCTGTCCCAGGGACTCGGTGGGCTGCACAAAGCAGAAGCCCGCCCCTGCATCAAAGCCGTGCACGTGGCGCACTGTGGCAGAGGGCGGCAGCAGTCTCAGCTGCTGGCTGGGGTGGTAAGGCGGGACACGATCGCCAGCCACCTCGGCATCAACCCAGGCAGCGCTGCGCTGTGGCTGCTTGGCAGCGCTCAACCCTGGAATCTTGTGAGGCGAGGTGACGCGGAGCTGCTTCTGCTGCCACACCACCTGTGTGCAGCGATGGGTGTCAGTGGCGCTGATGATGAGCGCAGCCTCAGCTATCTCCTCTGCCGGCCCCCAAAACAGTGGCGCCTGCTTGTGCCGAACACGCGCTGGGCTCCCGGGCAAGCTGGTTGTCCCATGAGGCTTTACGCAGCCACCTGCCGTAGTGCACACAGCATCTGCTGCAACTTGCTTGCAAGGGGCAGCTTGGGCGCTGGGTGGTCGGGCTGGAAGGTGCTGCAGGGCTGCTGGCAGCGAGCGCGGTGCTGGCTGCTCGACCACTGACGCTTCAGCATCAGGCACAAGCTGGAGCGGTGGGCTCGAGCTGGGCTGCATCAGGCCCGCCCCTGATTGGCAGGTTAGAGCTGGAGGAGCATGAGGGGCGGCGGACGTGCAGTCTGCAACCAGCTGAACCGTTTGCTGGAATCGTTTAGTGATAGGAGCCTCGACTGCCTGCCTGGTTGCTTCCCTTGCGCTGTCCGGCCGCCCAGCAAAGCTCCAACAACAGACCTCTCCGCCCCCACCGACTGTGAGCAGCTGCAAGCCGGTAGCGCCGCCCGCTGCAAACGTGGCACATGTCACGGCGCTACCCGCCGGGTTGCTGAGCTCCTGGGAAGGCAGGCAGCGGATAACATCCGCTGCCGCTGGATGGGCAGAGTCTGAAAGGTTGTGCAGCTGCTGCAGGCCCGAAATTCTGAGCTGCCCTGGCTGGCTGGCAGACACCAGGAATGAGCTGGTGGGGTCCAGGGCCAGGGTGGAGCAGGAGCCGGAGTGGCAGAGAGGCACCTCCAGCACCAAGGCGCCGTCGCAGCATTTGTAGCCCAGCAGCCGCCCATCCGCAGTCACGGCAAGCAGCTGCGACTCATCTGGCGTCAGTTCCAGCTGCACCACTCGGCTGCGGCCCGCCACCGGCAGCTGCAGCACAGGCTGCATGGTGACCAAGTCGTAGAGAGTGATGCCAGGCTGCTGCGCTGTTCCTGAGCTGCCTTTTGCCTGCCAGCCACTGGAGCCTGATTGGCCGGTGCTGGGCCTGCCTTGCCCATCCTTGCTTGTGCTGCGCTTGACCAGGGAACTCACAGCTAGCAGCCTGCCGTCCTTGCTGGCAGCCATGGCTGTGGCGTGCAAGGGGAAGCCTGCCTGGATGTAGGCGGTGGGCAGGTATGTGCGCTGAGCGTCATGCACACACACACAGCCATCCTCGCCTGCAGCACAAGAAAGGGATAGCGATCCAAGCTCAAAAGGCTCTCAGCAGCGAGAACTCTGGCCTGATGGCGCCAGCATACTCAACAGTGCAAGCGCATTGTTGTGCGTGAGGCAGCAGCATTGGCCCAGCAGCTCACCAAGGCTGAGCAGCAGCCTTCCGTGGCGGGCGTAGGTTAGCCGTGTCACTGGCCCGCAATGCTTCTTGCTCTCCTGTACCAGGGCAGCGCTGCTGCAGTTGAAGACGCGCACCAAGCCGCCCTCGAACCCGCATGCCACCTCTGGACTGCTGGGGTGGCAGGCAACACTGCAAGAACCCCGGCGAAGGAGTGTAGGGATCCGGCAGCAGCATGTATGGCTGGGGGCACAGGCACCTTTCCCCTGGCAGCAGGCAATCCTGAGCTGTGAGATGCATGCCTTCTTTCAATTGGACCGCTCGTCTTCTCAGGCAGCCACACCGCCATGCAAGCGTGAGTGCCGCCGCTCACCTCAGCACAACTTGACCGGGAAAAACGAGCTCCGACACCTGCTGGTGGCTGTCCACGTCCCACACCCGCACAGTGCCGTCTGCACCAGCTGTAACGTACTGCGTTGTACCGCCGCCGCCCTCCATCAGGGCCACAGCGTGCACAGCAGCGGTGTGGGAGCGCATCAGACTGGAGTAGGTTTGTGAGGCGATGTCCAGCAGGCTCAAGGTTCCTCCTTGGGTGCCCACTACAGCCCACTGACCGTCAGGGGACAGTCCCACTCCTGCACAGCATGGCAAGGACAGGCGTTTGACGCCTGCTCGACGGCAATGCTGGCCTGCCAGGAGCGGCACTCAATCACCGAACCAGCGGCCACTTTCACTGCCCCAAGAGCTCTGGCGTGCATGAGCTGCACTACTCATTCAGCTTGTAATGTGGCTGTCGTCCTCAGAACGAACGTGGCTGTGTGCATGCGGCGCAGCCGCAGCAGGTACCCGCCCACCCACCCGTCACTGGCCCCTCGTGCTGAGCCTCTAGGTAGACCTGCTGCAGGTCGCTGCCCCACACACGCAGCAGGCGATCGGCTGAGCCCGTGACACAGAAGCCATTGTGCACCGCCAGCGCTGCCAGGGCTCCAGAGTGCAGCTGTGCCACGCCTTCCACAGCTCGGCTTTCGAGGTTGACAATGTAGAGGGCTCCTGAGGTGTGGAGAGGCATGGGGGCGGGGGGGGGGCTTAGTTACGCAGCAACCAGGCTGGACACAGGCCCAGAACCCAGTGCCCGACTCAAGAGATTTTATTCAGCGCCCAGCTGCTGGCGATGCAACATTGCGCACACAGATTGTGAGCTTGAAGCCGGCTGCCAGCAATGGCCGCCAGGTCACCTGACAGAGATCCAACATAGAGGCGGCGTGCCTCCAGCGGCCTGACACCAAGCCTGTGCTCAAACGACAGGCAGGTGAACACCTCGCCAACAGCGGCAGAGGCAGTGGCCAGCGTGCCGCAGCTGTATGGCTGACGCAGGGCCTGCACTCCGTCCATCGGCACTGACACGCCTCGCAGCTGCCCAGCCCTCAGCCTGAGCTTGCAGCAGGGTGACATTGCATCAGCCTCAGCGCTTGCTGTTGCCTCTGGACGCACCCTGCCGTGCAGGCAAGGAAGCATGGCTGCGGAGGGCTGCACTCAAGCTCATGACACATGACACAGCTGGCTGGGGGCAGCACCCAACTCATTGCCGCAAACCTGCCAGATAGCAACCAACCCGCACAACGACCAACTCACAGGCCAGGCCACACACGCTTGCAGGCACCTGTATGAGCGGATGCTGTTCTTTCCACAGGTGACCAGGGTCTCGGGACTGTAGGGCACAAACTTGACGGCCTGGATGTTGTACTCGCTGATGTGGCGAGCCAGCTCCACAGCCCGACCCCCACTGCTGCCGCCACAGCCGTCCGCAGCAGCCCAGCAGGCAGACACATCCCAGCACACGAGGGCCTGCCGCCCCGCCGCATCCACTCCCACGGTGGCCAGCAAGGTTCCGTCAGGCGATAAGTCGAGGCACAGCGTACCGCCAGCGTGGCCTGAGGGTGAAGGCAGTGGAGGGGGAGTATGGGCATCGGCGGCAGTAGGGTGCAATGCGCAGGGAGTGATGCACGCAAAGCAGCAAGGAGGGCGAGACAACACCAATTTGGGTGTGGGCAGCATGAGCATCGAGGGAGGATGCTCGGTCAGAAGGCGGTTGGCGAGCTGTGCAGCCTGACCACAGCAGTCCTCACCTGGCACAGTGGCCAGGCACCGCCCCCCACGGTAGTCCCACAGCCTGAGCGCTGCGCCTGGGCCCTCCTCTGCAGACGCCAGCCTGGCCCCGTCAGCTGCCAGCGCCATGGCACACACCAGCCCCTCGTGGCCTCGCAGGTGGCGCTGCTGGCCGCTGCCCGGCTGCATGCCGATGATGAGCGAACCGGAAGCAAACACAACTTCCTGCGCCCCAGCAGCGCCCGGGCCGGGCACCCAGTGGAGCAGGCCAGGGCTGCGGCTCCCCGAAAAGGCACTGACGTGCTCGAGGCATGCAATGGGAGCAGGGAGCAGCTGCTCACTCTGCGGCTGCCCAGGTGTGCCTGTCGAGGTGTCAACACTGCGCCCCTCCTGCCGGGAGCGCAGTGGTGGGCGTCCCGGCAGGGGTGGATGTGGCGAGCAGGGCCTGCGTTTTGGGGCTGCCGCCACTGTTGCCAGCGGCTCTTCCGGCACCCAAAGCACATGGGCGTGTGCCAAGTCAAAGGCTGTGGTGAAGGACAGGTCGGTGGGCAGAGACTGCGGCAAGACAAGTGAGTGGCCAGGCGTGGCAAGGATCCACTCAGCCTCTTCCTCTTTTTGAGAGCAAACAGCATCAATGCGTGGCCACAAAGCACTGGAGCCACTTATGTTTAAAACGTGAAGGCTGCTAGTGCAAACACTTGCCAGGCCCCCCGCTTGCGTTGTGTGCCCACCTGCCAGTCGTACCGCACATCCGATGTGAAGGCGCCCCGCACCGTCATGTTGGCACACAGGTGCAGGGCGCGCAGCTTGGCGTATGCCGAGCTGCTGGCCTGCCGCGTCAGAGCACTCAGGTCCAGAGCCAGCAGCATCCAGCGATCATGCGCTGCCGGCATGAAGACCTGCACCCCGCTGCGCTTCATGCGCACAGCTGCCTGGGACGCGTACAGGTTGCTGACCGAGATGCGGTGCAGGCCTCTGTCGGCCGCAGTGACGTCGGCGTGGATGGCATAGGGCTTGCCCACCTGCAGACGCAGCTGCACATACAGGAACCGGCCAGAGGCGCCCAGGGTGTCCTCCTGCCGCCGGGGCAAGCGCAGGCTGTTGGACGCCGGCACGCTGCCAGCCAGCCGCACCACCACGCGCCCGATGTCGCGGTCCTGCAGTTGGGAGGATGCGGCATCCACGACTCGAAGCACTGGCCAGGCACCGCCGACATGGTGCAAGTGCGGGCTGGGTGCCTGCTGGGCTTTGCGTTGCCTGAACTGCTCACCACGGCCGTAGAGGCATCCCCACGCTTTCGGAAGTCGCCTTGCGGCCAAGAGTCGACGCGGGCACGATGAAAAAGGTCGGTGTAGTGAGTCGTTGACCCGCGCGTGTTCTGATCCCTGCGCGTCATACGGGGATCCGTCTCGACTGCAGTCGCCAATTCTGGCCAGGGGATGTCTGCAGTTATGCTGGCCACTTCTGCCGCAGCTGGATCATGCCCGAGCCGTGAACAGAGGCGCCATGCACGCCCCTGTATGTCGGATGCCCAGAGCAATTGCGAAACAAGAGCTTCCGGCTGCAATGCCGTACGATGCAGATGTACGATCGTGGCGGCGGCCACGATTTGTATTCAGTCGTTGCCCCGAATCGGACGCTTCCATCACTGCCTCGCTCACACACACAGTGAGAGTTGCTTGACGACAAAGCTTGCCCAGCCCGCTACGCGCCAGCTCCATCCCAACCGCACTCGCACATCACGCTCCATCGAGGTGCCGAGACAGACGCTGCGCCGCCTCAAGCCGCCATGCATGTCGCCGCCTCACATTGCGGCCGCTCGACGTGCTGCAACTGCTGCCGCTTGCAGGATGGGTGGCAGCCTACGGCGACACAAGCGGAAGCAGCCGCGTATCATCAAACGGCACAAGAAGAAGCCGCATGTGAAGAGTGACATGCCGCAGGATCTGATCGTCAACGCTGCCGAGTTCAAAGCGAAGCTGGGAGTCGAGTGAGTGGCGGCATTGAAAGTGCACTCTGCACATGATGCATGTGCGAGTGACGCACAAGCATCGAACACTGAGGCTGTAGTATTTCCCTGATGGCTCGCTTGGTCTGCCGCCACCCGCTCGCCGGTGTGCAGGCCGCAATGGGACAACCAGCAGCACATTGAGAGCAACTATGAGGCCGCGGGCTTGGTGGCAGACGTGAATGCGGCATTTGGGCGCAACCGGCGGCGAGACATTTTGAAGGAGAAGGTGGAGGCACACCCTGAGCTGCTGGATGCAGAGCCAGAGGATGAAATGAAGGCAGCATGCGGACAGGTGCAGGCGCTCGCAGATTGCTGGTGCTGGTTGATGCGTACGATGCATGACAGTCTGAGCGGCATGACAACGTAGGTGTGTGTGGACACGCACAGCCGCTGCTTGTTGATGGCGCATGTGATGCCGTCCCTTTTTCTCCACCTGCAGAAGCGGAGCACTGGCAAGGCGGCTCCCAAGCGGCTGACCACGCACCAGCGGCAGATAGTGAAGCAGTTGATAGAGCGGCATGGCGATGATGTGGCGGCGATGCAGCGCGACCGCAAGCTGAACAGCATGCAGCACTCGCAGGGTGTGCTGACGGCGCTGCTTGAGTCGTACAACCACTGGGGTGAGGGTGCGGGTGTGGATTTCCGCGTGCCCAACAAGCGTTTGTGGTGACCTCCCAGTTTCAGCCTATCGATCCCAAAAGCCTGCTTCCCTCATCCCGCTTTCCTCTCCTCCTGCTCGTCTTCCTTGCGCTCCCCTTTGCCTGCTACCTGATAACCCCATCACCTTGACACTCAGTGATTACAAGCAGCATATGTCAGATCAATACGGCATTGCGCCCACGAAAGGCTGGTTTGGTGCAAGGCCTTGATGGTACACAAATAGGTGCTCCCGAAGACAGATGGGCTGTGTGAGCTGTGGTACTGTGCACTACCCATCAAGGGGTCGGACCCCACACAACAAGCGGGAATGGTGGTGGGACACGGGCAGACTGGACAACAACAAGTAGGGGGTTATAGAAGGGGGGTCAAAGGGGCGGCACGAGGGGCACGCCATTGCAAGGCGCCGAGGCTGAGCCACGGCGAGGAGTAAACGATGCAGGCAGCTGCGTTGAACAGACTGGCATGTGAGGTGCTGCACAGTGTCACACGCTGCCTACGGCACAACAGCGACTGTGCTGCAGTCCATGTCGGCGCAGGCAGGCAGGCAGGCAGGCTGGGTGGCAGCCTGGCCTCACCAGCAGCTGAGGGGCACCCACCCCTCAGTACAGCATCACCACCTTGCCCTTGCTCTCCAACTCCTTCTGGATGCGGTCCCGTCGCTGCCGCAGGCGGGAGGCAACGTAGAAAGCCATCTCCAGCGCCTGCTCCGCATTCAGCCGCGGGTCGCAGTGCGTGTGGTAGCGGCTGCTGAGGTCCAGCTCGCTGACGCAGGCGCCGCCGCCGATGCACTCGGTCACATTGTCGCCTGCAGTCCGGGAGGGGGTGCAGCACGTGTGTGTGTGTGAAGCTGAAGGTGTGACGCGTTGACACCAGCACGTCAGAGAGGGGGACCATGTTTCGGGACAGCAGGGCCAGGGAAGTGACCAAAAGTGGCGTGTGCAGGCAGTCCTGGCTCCAAAGAGCCGCGGTTGACCAACGCCATGCACCAGCGCCGCGGCAGGTGCCCCCCCGCCATGCAGCAGCCAGGGCACCCGGCACCGCCAGCAGCAGCAGCAGCGTGTGAGCTCACCCGTCATCTCGAGGTGGATTCCTCCCGGCACAGAGTTGCACTGCTCATGCACATCGAAGAAGGCCTCCACCTCCGCCTTGACGTTCTCAAAGCGCCGCGTCTTGTACCCTTTCACCTCCTCCGTGTTGCCGTGCACGGGGTCGCACACCCAGGCCACCACCTGTCCAGCCGCCGCCACCGCCTCAATCAGCACAGGCAGCTTCTCCCGCAGCTTGGTGGCTCCCATGCGCACGATGACAGCCAGGCGGCCGGGAGTGTTCTCCGGGTTGAGGGTGGCGATGAGAGCCACCAGCTGACCTGGGTCCATCTTGTCGCTGACCTGCGGCGGCGGCAGCAGGGAGAAAGGTGAGGCGGGGAAAGCGGGCAGGCGACCAGCAAGGCAGTGTAGAAAAGGAGGGGCAGCGGCTGGGAAGCGAGGCTGAGGGGAGTTCAAGGCAGTTGCTCCCGCCTGCCTGCTGCTGGATGCCTTTGACAAGGAAAATGCATGTGCACAGCAGGTGGCAGCCAGCCATTCAGCAGCCAATTTATTTACGCAGGCATGCATGCATGCAGGCATGCAGGCATGCAGGCAGGCACCTTGACGCCAATGGGGTTGCCAATGCCCCGCAGGTACTCCACATGGGCGTTGTCCAGCTGGCGCGTGCGCTCTCCGCACCACAGCATGTGCCCGCTGCAGCCATACCACAGGCCAGAGGTGGAGTCCTCCCGGGTGAGGGCCTCCTCGTAGCCCATCAGCAAGCACTGCAGGCATATGGTCGAGGGGGGGGTGGGGCGGCACGGTGGCAGATGTATAAGTGAGCAGGGGCCAGCAGGCAGTGAGGAGCGACCGGCAATGGACAGACACAGCAGTGCCAGCAGCGAGCGGCCAGCCGTGAGCAATTGCAGGGTCCCGTCTCTCAGCAGCCAGCCAGCCTCACAATCACAGCAGCACAGCAGCCAACAGGCAGGCAGGCAGGCGGGCGGGCACACCTCGTGTGAGACGTAGAACTCGGTCTCCTTCATCACGCTGCTGTTCATGTCGAGGCCGCAGGCCTGCATGAAGGCAATGGCCTCGTCCACCCGCCTGGCCAGGTCTGTGTACGCCTTGCCCTCTTCAGAGTTCTGCACAGCACAGCACAGCAAGGCGGGGCGGAAATTAAGCGGAGCGGGGGGCGCAGGGAGGGAGGCAGGAAGGCGGGGGGCCGGGGAGGTGAGGGGTGGCATTTGCGAGTGCGGCTGCGTTTCGTCAGGAGTGTGAAGACATGGTGAAAATCGGAAGCAAAAGGCCCTTCGGTCCCCACCAACAAACACAACACCAGGCCCTCATCCTCACCACCACCTCGACTGCACCACCCAAACACAGCGCCACGCCCCCAACTCACCGCCATGAAATCCAGGTTCCACTTGGTCACTCGGTCCAGCCCAGCATACCCTCCGGTGGAGAAACCGCGCAGCAGGTTGAGGGTGGCGGCCGACTGGTTGTAAGCCTTGACCAGGCGCCAGGGCGCGGGGGTGCGCGCCTCAGCTGTGAACTCTGGGCCGTTGATGATGTCTCCCCTGTAGGAGGGCAGGCTCACGCCATCCTTCTCCTCCATGTTTGCGCTGCGGGGCTTGGCAAACTGGCCTGCCAGGCGGCCCAGCTTCACAATGGGCACGCCGCCGCCAAACATCATCACCACGCTCATTTGCAGGATGAGGCGGAAGAGGTCGCGAATGCGGTTGGCATTGAACTGGGAGAAGGCCTCGGCGCAGTCTCCGCCCTGCAAGATGAAGGCCTCGCCGGTGGCGGCCTGCGCCAGCCGCTCCTGCAGCGTGCGGCACTCGCCGGCGAACACCAGTGGCGGGTAGCTGGCAATCTCGGCGCATGCCTTCTCCAACTCCTCCTGCAGTGACCAGGAAGAGGAGCGAGACGAGGAGGGTGTGAGGGGGGACGCCTCAGCAGCAGGCGAGCAGTGCGCTGCTCCAGAGCCGGGAAGCTTCCCTGCCCCGGGACTTGCGGGACAGCAAGTCCTCTCCGCCGCCGCAGCACAGATACCGGAGGCTCAAGGGCAGCAAATGATGCAGGTTGCCCTGCCGGCCTCCTTCACAGCCACCAGCAGCAGCACGCCGACGCAGCCGAGGAGGCTGGCTGCGGGCAAGGCATCAGAGGACCGCGCCCCGTTATGCCGCTGCCGCCCCGTGCGCATGTGCCACCCACAGGAACCCCAACCCCGTACCCCAAGCCCGCGCGCTGACCTGGTCGGGGTACTCAGGCTGTTGCAGGGCCGTGAAGTTCCTCCAGCTCGTGTTGCTCCACTTCGCCAGGTGATCGGCTGTGGGCAGGAACGGCACGGCCTTTTGCAGGTCGGCCACGGCCTGAGTGACCCGCGTCACGCGGCTGCGGGTGCTGACGCGAGCCCTTGAGGCCTTGCATGGCAGCGATGTGCCGAGCGACGCCTTGAGACTACCGCACTGCATGGCTGCGGCGCTGGGCTGTGCGACAGGCAAGGATGGGCGGAATAAGGAGCAACTGCGGGAATAGTCCTGCTTCTCACGTTTTCGATGACCCAGTCATCCGTAGTATTTGAGCTCTACAACGCGAACATCAGTCCGATCTCATCGTGTAAGCCAATTGCAGCACGGTTGCAGCCAACTGCGCAACACTCAGCGCACCAGGCAATGGCAACAACAGCGGCAGGCCAGGAAACCGGGCCCCCTGACGCCGGCCAATTCAGGGCAATCGTAGCAGTGAGTGGACCGCGCACCATCGCACATGCTCCCCATCCCACCGCCGCCGCTAACCGCAACCACAAATATCTTCGCTCGTCGCCCTGCAGGAGTGGCATGCTGACCACAGCATGTTTGCCGCTACGTTGGAGGAGCTAGCGGGGCAGCTTGCAATCCTTGAGCCGCAAGACTCTGCCAAGGCTGCTGCAAGCAACGAGCGGAGCAGTAGCATAGTGATTGGTGGTGATGCAGGCCGAAGACCCCCAGATATGCTGCAGAGACTGGCAGCACGAGCACCCAGCGAGTGCCTGCAAACATACATGCGTGGTGCTCGCATCAGTGCTCGGCTGCAGCGCCAGCTCCCCGAACAGCTGGATCAAAACCTGCGCCTGCTCACAGTCCTTGCAGCCGAAATGCGCGGCTTTCTGCGGCAGCTGGAGCGGCTGGCAGATGCCGCGGCCACAGCTTTGCTGCAGCTGGACGAGGTCGGCACCGGCAGCAGCGGGCCGGACAGCGATGAGGCGCTGCTGCTGGCGGCAGTTGCAGACTGTATCACCAAGGAGACATTGTTGATTGTGAGTGAGGGTACATACTTCACTCCAGCTGGCAGCAGGATACATTGCGACATGCATGCAGAGCAGCTGCACTGGGAACTTTTGTCAACGAACACGTTTGAGGTGCAGGAAAAAGCGGCAGAGGGCGTCACGCTGACCACACCCGCCGAGGAAGTGTCGGCGGCAGCCATTGTACTGCAGCTGGCGCCGCACCTTGACAGCACCCTGCTGGCCGCGCTTCGTCAGAGCCCAGGTATGGCTCGCTTGCGCGCCGTTTCAGTGGTGGCTGAGGCGTGGACATGTGATCCCAGGCCGTCAGTCTGTTCACCGCCTGCACCTCGCTGTCAAGTGCTGCAGAGTAGTGTGATGATTTGCCTGCTGCCGAGGCTCGAGGCATTGCGAAGAGGCTTGCCTGATCCCGCCCAAAAGCAGTTGTTTTGACTGGTGGGTGGCAAGCATGTCAGCAGGCTCCTCTCTTGCAGCTGCACGCACTGCTGACGGAATGTCTCGTCTCACACTGCAGGGACGACACCACCCTTGAAATGGTAAAGACGCTTGGCGGATGTTCTCACTTGTGCATAGCACACGTATACCATGCAATGGAAACCTTGCAATGTGCAATGCTGCCAACAGCTCAGGATGCTATGCACTCAGGATGCCAGTGCTGCTCCGCACGCTGCCATGTCCGCCGCCGCCGCATCAGGACATGCAGCCTCAGAACCTGCTGCATTGCTTTTCCGACATTCGAATGCAACTCGACATCGAAACTGCATCGAAGCGCACGTTTTTTGCGCCAAGATGGACGTAGACACTGGCAGCTCGCTCGTGCTGGCCCTGGGCGGCTTCAGCATTGATGCGGATTCAGACCTTCACGATAAAGCAGTTGAAGGCGTCGTCGCAGCGCCAGTGCGTAAACCCGACGCTGTGACGGCGCCCGATCGGCAGGTCGCCGAGGGCGCAGCCACACTTGTGTCACACCTTTGCTTAACCGTTGACAGACTGCTGAAAGGCTGGAAAGGGGCAGGCATCGATTCTCTGCAGCAGGAGGCAGCAGCATTGGCCTCGTTGAGCTTTGCGCTACAAGCCGCACTGGGACCCAGCACCCGCCTGGCGCAGGCCGACGAGCGGCAGCTGTTTGACGCCGCCGCAGCGTTGTGGGTGAGAGACAGCCTGCAGGACCTGCTGCCTGCACTCCATTTGGCTTCTGGTGACGTCTGGTACATGCCTGCTCAGCTCCTGTACGTTCGACTTTTGTGGGTGCAGGGCGCCAGCCTGCAAGCGGGTGGCGGTTCTGGCGCCGGCGCCAAGGCAGCCGCCGCTGCCCTCGACCGTATAGGCCTTGACCTCTTCTCTCTCCTGGATAGTGACAGTGACGGCTCCCAGGACTGTGTTCGGTATGTGTCTTACTTCAGCACTGCTGCTCGCAGCTGGGCAGCGGCGGGGCAGCGGGAGCGAGCGCGCTGGTGCATCGAGCGTGCCATGCGCAACTCCCAGCAACTGGAGGCGCTGGTGACGAGCAGCGATGTGGCTGACGAGCGCAAGCAGGGCCTGGTGGTGGCGCTGTTCAGCCTGCACCTGGAGGGTGCCAAGTTGGCGGCTGACGGCAAGCAGCAGGTGGGTGCTGGTGGGATGCCGCCGTTGGGTGTTGGGTTGTTGGGTGTATGAGGGCAGGCTTGGGGTGCCATGATTGCAGCCAAGCAGCAAGGCACCTACTTTGCTCTTGCATCAGATGTATGCCGCATTACTGTGCTGCCCAGTTCACATCCGACTGCCTGCCGCAGGCCCTGGCCAACAACCTGCTGAGCCGAGCCGTCCAGCTGTCCAGGCACCCAGCTGTCGGCCCCGACGCAGCCGCCTGCTGCGCCATTGCCGTGGCCGAGCTGCAGCTGGGCCAGGCGCAGCAGATGCTCCCCAAGGGGGGCCACATGGCCAACCTGGCGGCGGCGCTGCTGTCGAGCGCTGTGCAGCAGCTCACTCGCAGCGATCTGCAGGACGTCGCAGCTGGCGGCGGGCCTCACGCTGCCGGCCTCTTGGAGGCTAGGAAAGAGGTGCTAGGGATGCTGTGCAGGGCACACCTGGCCAGTGGGGAGGCTGGGCTGGCCTCCAAAGCCCTGGATGCCTTGGAGGCTGTGGCCCCCGGAGCGGCGGCAGCCGATCCCGCTCTTCAGCTGGTGTTTGTGGAGGCCAAAGTGGCGGCTGGGCGTGTGCCGGAGGCGTTGCGCTTCCTGGTCGCCGCTGTACAACCCACAGACCATGCGGCAGACCCAGCTGTGGCGGAGGCGGCAGCTGGCAGCTTCTTGGCCGGCCTGCGCCTGGCGCTGGGCCACATCACGCACGACACCCTGCCCAGCTTCCAGGCAGCCATCAGCGCGTTTGTGTGGAAGGCGGTGGTGGCAAAGCCGCCCACGCCGCTGCTGCTGCTGGTGCAGACGTTGCTTGCTGAGGAGAAGGTGGGCGCTGGTGGCTGACTGGCTGGGCCAGGTGCTTGCTGGGGGCCTTTTCCTTGTGAGGTGGCAGCTGTGTGGCTGTGTGTCCTGCACCCCAGTGCAGTTTCCTCGCCGTGGTCTCTCACACACTGCTCCACTTGAAATCCGTGTGCGCTGACCACTGCACTTGCCATGTGTGCCACAGGCTTGCGAGCTGTGCCAGCGGCTGACGCTGCATGCGCTGAGTGGCGAGGACGCCTCAGCCGCCCTGCACCGAGACAGCGGCGTGCTGCGGCAGGTTCACAGCCTGCTGTTTCACCGGGCAGCGCATTGCCTGGAGGCGGGCAGCTGTGCTGCTGCCAAGGACCTGTTCGGCGCTGCGCTGGCACATGCTGGTCCGGAGGCACGTGCCAGGGACGCGCGTGCGCTTGCTGCCTGTCACAGCCGGCTGGGCATGCAGCAGCGGGCAGTTGAGTACCTGCAGATTGCAGCCAGGCACGAGGGGCAGCAGCCCAGCAGCCTCACACAGCTGATGCTGCTGCAGGCGCTAGCTCAGACTGGAGACACGCCGCAGGTGGGTGGGAACAGCGCCAGCGTGGCAGTCTGTCCATCGGCATCAGCACGCTTGTAGTGGCAACAGCTGCACAGCCTGCTATCATTTACTTGCTGGGTGAGCAGGGACTTTCTTCCCGTTGCCCCGTGTGCCTTCCTCCCATGCAGGCTCTTGCCGCCATCACCAGGCTCCTGGCCTGCCTGGACTTCCACCCCTCTCTCCTCCCCGCCATGTGCCGGGCGGCCGCTGCGGCGCGGCACCCGTCTGTGCGCAAGGCGGCTGTCAGCTCGGCTGTGCAGCTCCTGATCAGCCCAGATGCTGTTGCCAGCGGGTTGCCTCACGGCCGGGAAGCGCAGCTGCTGCTGGAGTTGGTGCGAGCTATTAGCGGCTGCTTTCAGGTGGTTCCATCAAGTGTCGGCACAGGCTGTGAGGTGGCTGGCAGTGGTGGCGCCAGCAGCGGCGCGCTGTATGGCGAGCTTGTGGCCGCTGTGAAGCTGGTCGCCAAGCGGCTGAAGCTGCTGGGCTGGCAGGCGTTTGCGGGGGCGGCAGCAGATGGGGTGAGTGTTGTTGGAGAGCTCGCCGGGATGCTCCAAGAAGGCTGTGGGCTTTGCAGGTGGCAGTGTGTGACATTTGCCAACATCAAACGTCCAGCCAACCCCAGCCTCACCTGTGCTTGCCTGGGCTGCCCTCTTGTTTGTGGTGCAGGCCGCCACCATGCAAGCCATCTGCGGTCTGGTCTACAACCAACTGCTGGCGGCACAGCGTCAAGGCGCACACGAGCATGTTGTGGCGCTGGCCACTGCCACTTTCCAGCTGGGGTGGGTTGTCAGCCATGGCCTGTGTGGCAGCTTTGCAGGTCTGGCAGCAGCGGCCGCAGCACCGTGGAGGAGTTGTGCACAATCTTGGCATGAGCACAGCTTCCTGCCTGCTGGGTGTGTTGCTCACTGTGCCGGGTTCAATGCCCTGCAGGAACCAGAGGCTGGAGTCGAGGGGGAACCAGCAGCAGGCAGACGATGGGAGTGCAGCGCAGCAGGCTAAAGTGCTGCTGATTGCCACCCAGGCCCTGCTCGACCTGCACAGCCGGCAGCCTGAGAGGTACCCTGGCGCCACACACGTCATCTCACCGCGCCGTTGTGCCTACACCCGTATGCCTGTGGGTGCCTGCGCCTCTCAACTTGCCGTGCCACCTCACGCCCAGCTGACAGTGTGCTTGTGTGTCATGGGCGCAGTGGGCAGAAGCTGGCGCTGGCTGTCAAGCTGCAAGCCCGTCTGGAGCAGCACCTGCCTCTGCTGGATGTGGGCCAGCATGCCCACCTGCACCTGCTGCATCAGCTGATGTGCCTGGAGGCAGAATCCCGCCAGGGAGACGAGGCAGCCCTGCTGGGCCGCCTGGGCAAGCTGCTGCCGCACGCCAGCAGGCTGTCGCTGTCGCAGCGACACAGCGTGATGCGCGTTGTTGGAATGGGGCACAGCAGCGGAGTGCAGCTGGCAGCAGCTGAGCTGCTGTTTGACAGCAGTGCAGCTGATGCCTCGCTTTCTCTGGCTCCAGCCCTGCTGAGCCAGCTGTCTCTGCCTGGGGAGGTGCAGCTCCGGGTCATTTCACGGTGCACCCAACTCCTGGCAGATCTGGCAACAACTGATCGCAATGCACATTGGGCACAGCATGCACTGGTAAGGGCCTGTGTGTGCACTGCGCTTTCATTGCCACCACCTGCTCCATGCCCGTGGCAACCAACCCTATCCGGCATGCACCCTCAGCGATGCACCCTCAGCGCAGCGCCCTGTTGACCGGTTGCTATGTTGCCCTGCCTTTGCAGTGGCTGGCGGCTTGTGCTTGGAATGCGGGCAGCAAACAGGTGCAGCCAGCAGAGGGCAGGGTCCTGCTGGGTCTGGCACTGGAGCTGCAGGCCTGTGCCCCCGCTGGAGGTCAGCGGCTTAGCCGGATGCGGGCCGCTCTGGCTGCAGCAGGCTCGCTCCTGGGTGTGGAAGGGGAGTGCAGGCAGGAGCCAGCTGCAATGTCAGCAGGCAAGCCGCAGGAAGTGGAGCAGGCTGTCAGTGCAGTTGTCGGTCAGGCGGCTGCAATGGAGCTGGATGCAATGCTACCAGAGGCAGCTGAGGGCAGCTTAGGCTCACAGGTGGCTGATGCGGCAGCTGACGGCCGGATGGACGATGACCAAGTGGGGCAGCCTGCCCCTGGAACACACCCCGCTGGCGGAACACTCCCGGCTGAACCTCCTGGTAGCGACTCTGCACCTGCTGCTTCCCACCAACAGCCCGACAGCAAGGGCCCCTGCTCCAATGCTGCCTCTGACGCTGCGGCGATTCCCGCAGTGTCGTCAGCGGCGGCGGTACCGGAAGCCATGCCAGCCTCACCGCCGCTGGCCTCAGTGCCGTCGGCTGCAGTGGCGTCAGCTTCAGTGCTGCCAGCCTCATCAAGTGAGGACAGCCTATCAGAGGACAGCGATGAGGGAGAGCTTGCCCTTGCAGGGGCAGGTGTGTGGCTGAAGTCGATGCTGGCAGCTCACAAACGCCAGAAGACAGCGCAGGCAGCTCCTACCAAGCGCGTCCTCGGCGCCTCAAATGGCGCTGGCAGCCAGCCTAGGCAGCAGACGGGGCGAGATGCCCAGGGACGCAAGGCCGCAGCAAAAGCATCAGGAACTGCCCGAAAGGTGGACCGCAAGGAGCAAACGCCGCCAGCTGAGGTGGCAGATGCCGACGCGCTGAGCCTGTGCAGCATGCCTGGCAGTGCTGGGTTCATGGGGCTGTGACAATCACACTTTGGCAGCGCTGCAATCAAGTGATGAATACAGCACTGAGCTGACCAGCGGTCTAGGTGCAGATGGCTGGCACAAAGCCACGCACAGCCCAGGTCTGCGACATTTGTAACGCAGTCTGAGAACAAAAGAAGACAAGGTAGAGGACGTACAGATATGGGTACAAGTTTGTTGGTCAGAAAGGAAGGTACAGTCATGCGTTGGCAGGTTGCAATGCCCCACCGGGACGACCTGGCGCCAGCACTACACCGTGGTGTAGTGCTCGTACTGCTGCGGTACCTCCAGGCAGATGTTGCCCAGGGCTAGGTTGCGAAAGTCCTTTAAGATGCGCTGCCCCGCCCGCTCTGGCTCGCAGTTGAAGAGGCGGTCACCCAGGGCATGCACATACTCCTCCTCTTGATAGTCTGCAGAGGGGGGCAGGCAGGCAGGCAGGCAGGCAGGCAGGGTGTTGTGTGGGTGAGGGTGAAGCCGCCTGAAGACTGCCGACATGGCTTCCGCAGCATGAGGCTGCCCAGCAGTGTGCATCAACAGGCTGCGTCAGCAACACAACACCTTGCTGCCCCGTAAGACTGCCCCTGCGCTGTGCGCACAGCCCACCTTCCATCTTCAACTTGTACCGCTCGTTGATTTTCCGCACGTACTGCTTGCGCCCCGGCAGCGAGTTGATGGTTTGCAGCAGGGCAGCCGCCACCAGCGAGTCTATGTAGGAGGCCTCACCAATGTCGTTGCACATTGCCAAGCGCTGCAGGTGAAACGAGTCAGAGTGGGTCAGCAGGGACATGTGCAATCATCACCTGCATGCTGTACCGAGATTTGAGCGCGAATAACTCGACTGCTGCCTGTCCACTAGACCAGCACAAGCAGACGCACCACAGCAGCACAGGCTCCTTTGCCAGCTCCTAACATCAGGCTCTACCCATCTACACCTGCTGTCTCACCTGTGCAGCAATCTGGTCCTTGAACGACATAGGGATGATGCCAGGCGCATCCAGCAGGTCGATGTCGCCGCCAATACGCGCCCAGCGCAGCGAGCGCGTGACCCCCGGCTTGGGCGCGCTGTCTGCCACTCGCCGCCCCAGCAGCCGGTTGATCAGCGCCGACTTGCCCACGTTTGGGAAGCCGATGACCACCGCACGCACGGGACGGGGGCGCAGGCCTCGTGCCGTTCGGTTGGCATTGATTTTGAGGCCCACCTTGGCTGCCTGCTGCAGCACCCTGTCCACCCCGTCTCCCATGTTGCCATTGGTCCACTGCACGGTGTGCCCGCGTGCCGAAAAGAAGCGGGACCAGGCGGCGCGGTCCAGCTCGCCCACCATGTCCTTGCGGTTGATCAGCAGCACGCGCGGCTTGTTGCCAATCCACTCTGGGATCTGCGGGTGGCGGGTGCTCATGGGGATGCGCCCATCCCGCACCTCCAGCACAATGTCTACCGCCTTGAGCTGATCCTTCAGGTTCTTCTCCGCCTTGGCAATGTGGCCCGGGTACCACTGCACCATGTTGGTTGCCTGCGGGCAGACATGGACCAGAAGGCGGTGCATCACCAAGCAAGCAACAGGCGAACGTGGCAGCGAGGTCTAGCAACAAGAGGCAGCGCACTTCCAGCGGATGCGGTGGCGGCACCCACCTCCACGGCGCTGCGCAGATCGCTGGCTATCTGACTGAGCAGCTCGTCGTCCTTCTCCATGGGCTTGAGGGCGACGTCTCGCAGCAAGGCCTTGCCCCGCCGCCTGCCAGTGCTCTTGACAGGGCGCGGCGGCTCTTGCAGCAGTTGTGATCCTCCGTGCTTTTGCTGGGCGTGGACTGCCTGCCCACGCCTGCCGCTGACTGGTTGCGCAGAGCGCGGTGCCAACTGCATGACTGCTGCTGCGGCGCGGCTGTGTGGAATGTGCGGTGTGTGTCCTCGCTCCAGGCACATGTCGAGCCATGTCGAGCCGTCATGCATGCACCATGCATGGCCAAGCAGTACTGTCCTTCATCTATGGTGGACTCCCTACACCTCAGGACTGTGATTCCTCAGCAGTCGTGTGCCGTGTGTGCGTGCTGTCTTGTTTTGCTGGATCGTCTGTGTTGCTCACGCCAGCGCAGCGCCACTCTGCTTTGGCCTCGACAAACAACCTCGCCCCGTCGTCAGTCTGCGCGATTGCACAGTCGGCACAGATCAAACCGCAGCATCCAGCAGCAGGAGTCGCCCACACGCTGACATTGCCCGCCATTGCAATGGCGCTCCAGCAGTCTCCCACTGCCCCCGGGAGCGTACACGAGCCCACGGCTGTGGCAGGTGGGCAATCAGGGCCATGCCATAGGCGCCCAGGACACAGGACACCAACTCGGTCTTTGGTTGACGGCGCCGCCATTGCCCCCCCGCCAGACCCGCCGCTGCAGCAGCACCCGCACAGCGCATTCAGGCTCCAGCAGCCCTGTAGGCAGGACCCGTGATATGTGAATTTTGCGTACTCTGCACGGTGGATGTGCTGGGCTTGCTGATATGTCTGCTCACCATATCTGCCGTGCCTTTCCACACAAATCTGCTGTCCTGCAGGCGTTCCGCGGCTCTTTGTCGGCCAGATCCCCACAGCGTGCACAGAGGAGGACCTGGTGCCTGTGTTTGCAAACTTTGGAGAGATTGAGAAAGTCAGCCTTGTGCGGGGGCCAGACAACAAGAGCCGCGGCTGCTGCATGGTGCGTTGTGTCGCTCTTGCGCCGCGCCAACAACCAATCTACGCTGGACGCGTGGTTGCAGGCTCGTGATTGCAAGCAGCAGCTGGCCATGCCAGCATTTGTTGTTGATCTTTGTGTGCTGATGCCGCCTCTTCCCTCTACACAGGTCCAGTTCAAGCGGTGGGGGGATGCGGAACGCGCCATGCACGGCGTCAACGGCACCAGCCCGCTGGAGAGCGGCAAGGGGCGGCCGCTGGTGTGCCACTTTGCCAACCCCAGGCGCACCATGGGCAGCCAGCTGAGCGAGACCGCCATCGCACCTCGCAAGCTGTTTGTTGGACAGGTGCATTTGCCGGGCTGTTTCGGTGGCTGTGTGCAGTGGCGGGGGTGGCATGTCGAGTGGCGGGCCTTCCGTGCATGCTCTGCGTGCAGTGGTGGCACCCAACCGTCCCCCTTCCTTTCCTTCTCCCCCCAATGTGACGTATCTGCCTCCCACCCGCCCTCCCCGGCCCCCACAGATCCCCAAGACTTCCATGGAAGCCGATGTGCTGGCAGTGTTTGCGCCCTACGGCGAGGTGGACCAGGTCAACATCCTGAAGAGCAAGGGCGTGCACGCGGGTGGGTGACGGCGCCTCATGCTGGCTAGCTACAGCTGCTGGCTGTCGCTAGCTGGGCTGGTTTTTTGCTGCAGCTCAGCTGTTGCTGTGTGCTCCCGCTGTCGCTGTTGTAACCTTGCTGCTAGTTTCTGACCCATCCACCGACTGTCCGGCGCACCCCTGCAGGCTGCGCATTTGTGCAGTACAACTCGTGGGCCGCCTGCGAGGCCGCCATTGAGGCCCTGCATGACAAGGTGACCATGCCAGCTGCCGAGCACCCGCTGGTGGTCAAGTTTGCGGATGCAAAGAAGAGCGACACGGGGCTGATGCAGAAGCGGGTGAGGCGGCTGGCTGGGCACTGGTGGCTGTGTGGCTGCTTGACGCAGCACCCAACACAGCACGCAACTTGGCTGCTGGCTGCTCTGCTCAGACGCATGCGTGCGGTCCTGCACGCTGGCTCGCTGTGCTTGTTGTCGTGCTGAAGCCGAGCTGGCAGGCAGCAGATTCGGATGTGGTGCTTGGCAACCTCGGCCAAGGGCCGCCCGCCTACGACCCATCGCCCTCACTTATCGCCACTGAGGCTGCCGTTCCCTTCCGTCCGTCCCTCTGCTCGCCCTTCCTCCCTTCGGTCCCTCGAGCAGAGCCTGAGCATGATGAACATGTCTGCCTTTGGTGCCCACCCAGCCCTCATGGGGCCCCCCCACCACATGCCTTACGGCGACATGGGACTGCCTGGCATGGGGCACCTGGGAGGGATCATGGCTGGCATGCCACCCATGGCTGGCCTGGGAGCCATGAGCGGCCTGCTGCAGACCAACGGCCTGGGCCACGGCCTGGGCATGGGCAGCCACGGCCTGCCCAGTGGGCTGGCGGGCGGCAAGCCGCACGGCCTGGCCTCTCACGATGGCGGGTCCAGCGACAACCTGCTGTCGTCTGAGAGCGGTGAGCGCCCTGCCTGCCCGCCCTCTTCTTCTTTTTCTTGAGGAGGAGCCACCAGTCAAGCAGCCGAGCGCCACACACTTGCTGAGTCCTTCGGGACACCCTCGGCCCTTGAGCTCACATCAGTGTGCTGCCGGGCCCCTCCTCCTCCTCCCGCTCCCCTGATGCAGAAGGCCCCTCCAGCCTGGCGCCCCTGCCCACCAGCATGCCCTCCAACCTCGGCATCACCGACCACCACGCCATGCCCCTGGTGGGCAGCGGCCTGCCCCACGGCCTGCCCTCCTCGGGCAGCATGGGCAACCTGGCGGGCATGCAGGGCGGCATGCCCCTGCCGGGTATGGCAGGCATGCAGGGCCTGATGGGCAGCACCGGCGAGCTGCACATGATGAACAGCGCGGCAATGATGATGGCAGCTCACGCGCAGGCGCAGGCACAGGCGCAGGCGCAGGCGCAGGCGCATGCTCACTCGCATGTCGGCGGCAGCCCCGGCAGCGGCGGCGCCATGGGCAGCCGTGGCGGCGCCATCAAGCTGGGTCGAGGTGTGACTGACCCTGCTGCCTACCAGCACAAGCTGTTTATCGGGCAGATCCCCTTTGAGGCAATTGAGCAGGACCTGTGGGCCTTGCTGGCGCCAGCTGGCGACATCTTGGAGCTTGCCATCCTGCGCTCCCAGGGGCGCTCCAAGGGCTGCGCCTTCCTTACATACGCCACGCGCCAGCAGGTGTGTGCGACTGCGTGGCAGTCGTGCAGCCAACATCACCCGCAGCAGTTGTACTGCCATGGTTCTATTGCGCCCTCGAGCTCTGTTGACCTTTACGAAGCAGCACCTTTGAATCATGCGTGGCGGTTGCCCGGCATCGTGTGCGCTGTGTGCGCTGAGCCCTCCTTCCGCGCTGCTCCCTCATCACCCCCTGCAGGCTGTCGCCGCCATCAACGCCTTCAATGGCCGGCAGGTGGGCCCCAGCAAGCGCCTGGTGATCAAGTTTGCAGACCAGAAGGCGGCGGCTGCCTGAAGGCGTCGGCTGCCTGACCCGGCGACTGCCGAGCGGTGCCACTGCCATTTGCAGCGCACTTGTCAAGACGCCCCCCCCCCCCCCAGCTGTCCCAGCACTGTTGTTCGCCGTCTGATTGTCACCAGTAGAGAGCACTGCTGTGCAGCATGGCGCTTGTGGCAGGCGTGCGCTGTCTTTGACTCACCTGCCTGCCTGCCTGCCTAGTACCGGTCTGCGTCTGCGTCTTCACTGCACTGCACGGGCCGCATGCAGCCCCAACACCTCACCCTTTTGACCCTGCCCATCCCACCTTGGCTCGTCCTATCCTCCCACCTCATGGCGCGTTGTGCTGCTCTGCGAGGCCCTATTGATTGCACAGCATGCTCCCCTGCTGCCCTTGCTCGCACACTACACCCGCCCCTCGGCTTTTCACACCATCTATCCCCCTCCCACCATCCGATCCAATCGACTACACTCGCCCTCCGCTTTGCTTTCCGCTTGCTTTGCGCTGATAGTACGCACCACCCAGTCTCTGCTCGCCCAGATTTGATGTTCCATGAACCACATCGAACACTCCAAACTGAACCATACCCTGGTCCCCCTTTCTCCCGATCCCTCCGTTGTCTCAAGCAAGCGGCTGATCGGCCACACCTCTCCCCTCCTCGAGCCGGCCCTTTGCACGCTCCCCTCCTTTGATTCTTCTTTCCAGTGCACTGTGGCGGTGCCGCCCCGTGAGGCAGGCGCCTGCGTGCCTGCAGCAGGCGGCGCGTGTGTGCGGGGCGTCTCCGTCTTCGGCTGCTGGGCAACCTCAATGAACGCTTCACGCTCATAACAACAACATAACAATTGAAAGCATCCCAGCAACTGTAACTCACCGGCAAAACGTGTACAAGTGGCAGTCACTGTAGCGTCAGCCGGCGGCAGTGGGAAATTCACTGGAAACTCACCGGCTTGCACTCGGTCTGTTGGCACAATGCCGTGGCGTTGGTTGATGGTTGGTAAAACAACGGCAAACCCAGCGCTTCGGCGAAGATCAGCTTTTGCCCAGCACAGCATGCATGACATAGCACGGGTGCTAGCGCAAAGTTGAGCTCCTGCGGCCCCAAGCGAGCTCGCCAGTGTGTTTGCTGCCCAATTTGTGTCTTTTCCCGTGCGTAGCAGTGTGGTAGTGGTGGCGTTGCGAAAATGCAGTTTGCACAGCTGAAGGCCTCGCAGGCCGCCCCGGCGGCCCACCTTGGCATGCAGCGTTCCCTGGTGCCTAGGCCCGTGCAGAACAAGGCTCTCAGGGCCGCCGGCCAGCCCATCCGCCATGCAGTTCGCTCCCAGGCGGCTGCGGTCGCCGCGGCGCCTTCATACAGCAACGGCAACGGCACCTCCACCCCCAGCGCTTCCAAGCCCATGGATTTGGTGCGCAAGCCGAATTGCCTGTCATGGTGGGGCTGGTGCAAAGTCGATCGCTGGGCAGCCCAGCCTGACCGCACACTCGCCCCTGTCCCATGCAGGTGTTCATCTCCGCAGAAGTCGCCCCCTGGAGGTGCGTGCTGGCCCGAAGTCTGCTGCAGCCTACGCTTGAAAACGCGGTTCCCGCCGCTCGGGCTTTTCCCGCAAATCCGCCTACCTGCCTCGCCTGAACCGTCCCTGCCTCTGCCTCCTGCTTCTGCAGCAAGACCGGCGGTCTGGGTGATGTTGTGGGCTCCCTGCCCATTGCCATGGCGCAGCGTGGCCACCGCGTGTTCTCCATCGCCCCTCGCTACGACCAGTACTCTGATGCCTGGGACACCAGCCTGTCCGTCAACGTGGACGGCGAGGAGGGTGCGTGCCATGTGCCCTCGGCAAGGCCGCATTCACCTATGCATATGTTTTTTTTTTTTTTTTTTTTTTTTTCGTTTTGAAGCACATGCCGTCCCTGCCTTCTATGCTGCCACTGCTCTGTGCTCCCTCTGCCCTCCTCACCTCTCCTCTCGTCCCTCCCCACCCCTCTCACGCGCTTGCAGTCCGCTTCTTCCACACTGTCAAGAAGGGCGTGCACCGCGTGTGGGTGGACCACCCCGCCTTCCTCTCCAAGGTGTGGGGCCTCACAGGTTCCAAGCTCTACGGACAGAAGTCGGGCGCCGACTACAGTGAGTGGCAGCAAACAGCAACAGTGGGGCAGGGGCAGGGGCAGGGGCAGGGGCAGTGCGGTGTGCAGTACAGGTGTCAAGGGGCACCCCCTCAGGACTGGAGGCCTGGGCCCCCTTGCCTCGTTGCCTGCTGGGGCCAGGGTCCAAGACCAAGCAGCAGGTCATGTGCCCGCAGCCGTTGCTGAGCTGCTCTCGCTCGCTCGCTCACTCACCCTGTGGGTGCTGCCCCGCCTGCGCCTTCCCCTCCCTCCTCCCTGCGCAGTGGACAACCAGCGCCGCTTTGCCATGTTCTGCAAGGCGGCCATCGAGTCGCTGCGGGCGCTGCCGTTCATGCCTGGAGAGGACTGCCTGATTGTGGCCAACGACTGGCACACCGCCATGGTGCCTGTGCTGCTGAAGCAGGAGTACCAGAAGCGCGGCGAGTTCAGGGATGTCAAGGTGAGGGGGTGGTGAGGGGTGGGTGTGGTGGCTGGGTGGCTGGGTGGCTTGGCGGGTGCACGACAGCGTTGCCAGCAGCGCAGCAGGCAGGGAGGCAAATATCTGCAGTGGAGCCGTCAGCGCAGACCGTTGTTCTGCTGCCCAACTTGTTCTCTGCAAGCGAGGCAGCCCACTGCTCTCCAGCTCAGCTCGTAGCCCTGCTGACCTGCCGCCCCTGTCCCCTCCCTCCCCTCCCTGCCGCCGCCCTCCCTTTGCAGACCGCGCTGTGCATCCACAACATTGCGTTCCAGGGCCGCTTCTGGGGTGACGACTACAACCAGCTGGGCCTGCCCCAGGAGGCTCAGACCCTGTTTGAGTTCACCGATGGCTACCCCAAGGTCTTTGACGAGTCCACCCCTGCTGATGAGTCGGCGGCAGCCACCGCCACTGGCGTGCAGTACAAGAAGCTCAACTGGCTGAAGGCGGGCATCCTGGCCTGCGACAAGCTGCTGACTGTGTCGCCCAACTATGCCACTGGTGCGCCCTGGGCTGGGCTGGTGGTTGTGCTGGATGGCGGTGGATGATTGAGTGGTTGGATGAGCGTGTGGCCCGCGGGTTTGCACCTGCCATTCGACTTCCCTGCACTTTCCTGCCTGCTTGTCTGCACTGCCGCACTTGCCTGCCTCTCACCTTTGCCGCCCCTCTGCATGCACATGCAGAGATTGCGAGCGGGCCCCAGCTGGGTGTTGAGCTGGACAAGTGGGTGCGGGCCAAGGGTGTGGAGGGCATTGTCAACGGCATGGACGTCACAGAGTGGAGCCCGGCCCTGGACAAGTTCCTCAAATTCAAGTACGATGCATCCACGGTGGAGGCCGGCAAGGCGTTTGCCAAGTCTCAGCTGCAGCGCGAGGCGGGCCTGCCCGTCGACCCCTCCATCCCGGTCTTTGGGTTCATTGGCCGCCTGGAGGAGCAGAAGGGTGTAGACATCATGCTGGCCGCGCTGAAGAAGCTGCCCAAGTCCAAGCGCGTGCAGGTATGCGCAGCCGGGCGGAGCGGCTGCCCGCTGTGACTGGCTGTGTGTGTTGGTCTGGCCTGGGCAGGCTTTCCACCCGGTGCTGCGTGCGATGCCACCCTCCCGCTGCAGCTGTGCGCGACTTGCGCTCATCCTCCATGGCCTGCACTGCCCCTGGCAATTCGCTGTTCCTATGCCCACTGCCCTGCCTCACCCTGCCCTCTCCTCCTGTCTCCCTGACCCTGTCCACCTGCGCAGATTGTGGTGCTGGGCACGGGCAAGAAGGTGCTGGAGGCCCAGGTCAAGGCGCTGTCTTCACAGCTGCCGGGCATGGCTGCCGGTGTTGTTGAGTTCAGCAACCCCATGGCCCACATGATCACTGCGGGAGCAGACTTCATGCTGGTGCCCTCCCGCTTTGAGCCGTGCGGCCTCATCCAGCTGCACGCCATGCAGGTCAGCTGCTGCCTGCCGCCGCCTCTAGGGAACCAGGGCCTGCAGCGCTGGCCACCCGACCACTCTGTGTGCATGTCTCTGTGTGTGTGGTCTGGTTCCTCTGACGGTTGTTTGGCAGCCACAGCAATAATGGCAGTGACTGCCGTGCTGAGCTCTCCTCCGCTGGGCAGCATGCTACTCTGCTCCCCCCACCACTCAAGCCTCCCCCACTCAACCCTTCCTCCCTTGCACCGCTGTCACTGCAGTACGGCACCGTGCCCCTGGTTGCCTCCACCGGCGGCCTGGTTGACACTGTGAAGGAGGGGGTGACTGGCTTCCAGATGGGGGCCATGGACCCCGACAACCTGGAGGAGGCTGACGCCGGTGGGTGCCTGCCTCCCCGCCTGCCTGCCTGGCCACAGCCCCTTCCTCCTGGCAGCAACGTTGAGCTCAGTGCTGACCTCTGCCTCCATTGCCTGCCTCTCCTGCCCTCCCTCCCGCCTGCAGATGCCATCTGCCAGACCATCCTGCGTGCGGCCGACGCCTATGGCACCCCCTCTTACACCGCCATGCGTGACCGCTGCATCAGCCAGGACCTGTCCTGGGCGCAGCCAGCCAAGAAGTGGGAGGCTGTGCTGACTGAGCTCAAGTACGGCCCCGGCCCCACCCCAGAGGCAACCGCCGACAAGAACTCTGTCACCACCCCCACCCAGAAAGTGTAGACGCACACAGCCAGTGCTGCTGGCCTCCAGTGCCGCTGCAGTGCCGCTCCGGTGCCGCTCCAACCCACGGCAATGACAACAGTCGCCAGCACGCCTTGGACCAACCAGCGCAGCCCGCTGCGTGGAGTGCGGCGGGCTCTGGTCGTTTTTTGACAGACGCCTCGCCCAACAAACCTTTGGCGGCGGCGCCCTAGCGCAGCAGATCCTGATTTCATGCCTCGCCGCGTCATGTCACACGTGTCAAGTCGCCGCGGTGTGGGGGCTGCTCTGACTCTATCGCCCCCCGTGTCTCTGTCAGCTGTGCAAGAATTTGATTGACGCCCCGCATTCTTCTCTTTTTTACACCCTTTCATCGCGCTGGCTCAGCAGCCATGCGTGACGCCCCGGCTGCTTTCATGCCTGCGAGTGCTGTTTGTGTGTGAGCGTGCGTGTCAACTGCGCCTCCACACCACCCGTGCGCGCCATCTCCATTCTGTTATCTTGAAATGAACTGCCTGTGTGCCTCCGTCTCGCCTGTGCGAAATGAACCACCTCTCCCTTTTTGCAAACAACACAGCCAGATTCCGCAAGTCCCAGGACAAAGCAGGTCGACTTGTGCAGCAGCTACGAGCGCCTGTCGGCAGATTGAGAGAGGGCTAGTTACAGCAGCAGAACGCTGTCTCAGCGCCGGTGCTATGCAGTTGACGTGCTTGCGCGTGAAACACAGAGAGTGGAGCAGGGGAGGGTGAGCAGGGAGTTGCAGCAAGAGGAAAGAGCGGCGGGCGTGGCGATGTGCCCACCAATGAAAATGCAGTGCATGGCGCAAGAGGGATGGGGCGTTGTGCTGGATGTCGTGTGTTGCCGGCGTGGATGCAAGTGCAGAGATGACAAGGGTAGGCAAGTGCTATTTTTTTGGAGGTAACTTTTAGGCTGCTGGGAAACACAGGAGCAAAACACAGGCATCCGAGCGAAGCGAGCGTGTGGAGGGACTGATGAGCGCAAGCAGAATACAACACGTCAGTGAAAAGGGGTATGGAGTGCTACGTCGCAGACACAAGGAGTGGAGCACAGGGGGCCGGGGCGGCGGGATGCAAGGCATGTCACAAGGCGTGTATCTCACACACACACACACACAAACAAAAAAGGGGTCAAACACCCGCAGCTACAAAAGGGGGTGTGCCCTGGGGGGCAAGCTGAGGAGCAGGGAGGAGAGGTGCAGCGGAAGCAGCGCGGTGCGTGGCTGCTGGGGGTAATCAAGCGACATCTAGTGCACGGCAAGTGCGGACATATCTATGTGTGGCCCCCTCGTCACTTCTTGCTGCCCCCCTTGGCATACTTCATCCAACGCACACCGCAGGCGTTGCACAGCGTCTTGTGGCCAAAGGGACCAGCCCGCCACACGGGGGTGCTCAGGGCAAAGCACTGCGGCACAAATGGGGGAGGGAGAGGCGGGCCGGTCAGCAAGGCTGATAAGAGCAAGCGGGGCGCACACGGATGCTAGCGCTGAGCTGGCACGAGACAGCCTGAGCTGACACCTCTGCCAGCTGCCCAGCCACAGCACAATGCACAGTGCTGCCAGCTGCCCAGCCACAGCACAATGCACAGTGCTGCCAGCTGCCCAGCCACAGCACACACACACACACCTGGGTGCAAAAGGTGCCTGGCTGCACAGAGGAGGTCGAGGTGCCCGAGCGCGGGTCCACCACGCTGTCTGTGTGCCACTGCAGCACAGTCTTGCGGCCAGAGCTGCGCGGCACAGCTGCAGGCAGGAGGGGAGGGCGGGACCAAGCGGTCAGCAGCAGGGCGGCGGGCAGGCTGGAGGAGTGGGGTGAGTGGACACAGGCTCCAGGCTCACACGACCAAAGCATGCAGGCATGCAGGCAGGCATGCCTGCCAGGCTCACCGGGTGCAGCAGCGCCTGCGGGTGTGTGGACCTGCTTCTGCCGCGTCACAGGCTTGCTGGGCGTGTGGGTGGTGAGGGGCGCAGGCGGGGGAGGCGGCGGCGGTGGCGGGGCGAGGGGCAGGGGGCGGAGACGGGGCGCGCCTGCCGGGCGTCCGAGGTTGCGCATGAAGGCGCCAAGGTTGGGGGGCGGCACTGAGGGCGCGAATGGCGGCATGCTGCCGGATGCATACACACAGCGGGCTGGCAGCTGAGACTCCACAGGCACCATGGCGGGTGCAGGGTGCATCAGGGGGCTCAGGCTGGTGCTTGGTGGCAGAGGCTGCGGCATGGGCGGCAGCAGCAGCTGCTGCAGCGGCGAGCAGCTGTCCAAGTCGATGGGCAGCGGCAGCGGCAGAGGCGGCATCTGCAGGCCGCCGACAGCCATGCCCTGGCTGGACGCATCCACACGCAGGCGTTTGGCCGGCTGCTGCTGCTGCTGCTGCTGCTGCTGTTGCTGGTCCACCGCTGCACCCATGCTGCCGCTGCTGGCAGCGCCAGCGCCGCACTGGCTGTGGCTGGCGCCGTCGTCCTCCCCTCTCGTATCAGCGCAGCGCTTGCCGGAGCTGAGGCAGTCGGCAGCCGTGGCTGCAGGACGAGCGCCCTCCCCCTCAGACTCAGTGTCGGGGGCCAGCTCCTCAAGGTCCTGGGGAGCCCTGCGGGAGATGAGACGCAGAGGCGGCAGCGGCGCAGGTGAGGGCACGTGTGCAGGTGAGAAGGGGTTGACGAGGCGACGGTGACTCAGCGCAGAGTAGGCGAGGCAGGGCCCATGCCAAAGAGAAGAGGGACAACTTTGTGGCATAGTATTGCCGGGCAGCAGTCTTGCTTCGCATGCAGCTTGAGGCTGTCACACAGCGGCACAGAGGCTGCACCCCTCGGGGCGGCTTGCCCCCCCACCCCACCCCACCTGCACAGCTCCTCCACATTTACGCCCGACTGGAACAGCTCGTGGGGCGGGTAGGCAAGCAGGCCGGGCACCGTGGCAGCCGCGTTGCAGCTCCCCTTGTGACGCGCGTCCAGGCTGCACCACGCACTGCTGCAGCCACGCCACGCGCCCTGGCCATGGCTGCGACCCAGCCGCACGCTGCGCGCGTTGCGAATGGCGGCAGCCAGCGGCGGGCGCTGCCTGTCCTCTGGGGCGTGGGGCAGCGAGAGGAGGTTGACGGGGCCTAAGGGGGCTGCAGGTCAGGAGGGAACAGCAAGCAGGGGCGGGCGCGGGGTGAGCAGAATGCAACGCCTGCAAGCTGCCAGGTGAAGCAGGCTGGGCTGCTGGCGCAGCACACCGGCAAACCGCTCAGCGTGCACCGCAGCACCCACCTGGCGACTGCACCTCCCCCGTCTCCAGGCCGTGGCTGCAGCTGCCGCCGTCAGTGAGCGGCGTCTCGTTCCAGGAGGAGTCGTCGGCGGCGCTGTGGCGCTGCGGCGTGCAGGGCTCCTCGCGTAGCAAGCCGCTGGCCCTGCGCTCAAGCACCTCCCCCTCCTTGGGTGTCTGCGGCCGCTGCTGCTCCCCCTCCTGCTGCTCCTGCTGCTGCTGCTTCTGCACGGCCTTGGTGTGCGTCACCAGCACGTCCAAGCAGGGCGGGCGTAGCGCTGCAGTTGCCGCCAGGGGTATGCGGTGCACGCAGGCCGCATCCTGCTGCGCCGCCTTGCCTGCTGCTGTTGCAGTGAGGGCCTGGTTGGGTGACAACCTGCATGCAAACGGGATCGGAGGTAAGAGCAGGCGCGTGGACGGCAAAACCCGTGCGCGATGCACCAGCTCCCGGAACGGTGGCGGCGGCGGCGGCAAGTCTCACCCATCCCCTTCCAGGAGCTTGGCCTGCTCCTCCAGCTCGTCGGCGATGCAGGGGAAGTGGTCTGCGATGGGCTCCAGGCTGTTCATCTCGGGGAACAGCCTTGGGGAAGTCCCCTCGAGTGATGGTTCCTGCAGCGCAGCGCGGCGTGATCAGTGTGGTGCAGCAGCGCAAGAGGGAGCGCCGGGCAGTAAAGCTCGAGGCCTCACCAACAACACGGGCTGCAGAGGCCATTGCTGCGAGGCCATCACCGAACAACAAGCAGCAGCGGTTGGGATCGAGTGCCGGGAGGGCGGGAACAAACGTGGGACAAGAGAGGGGCGCAGGAGGAGGGCAGGAAGTGGAACCGGCGTGGCAAAACGTGGCATGTGGCAGGGTGTTCGGGTTGGGGCTAGAGCACTCCCTGGGGGTGCTGGGGCGGGTGGCAGGCCGGGCAGAGGCATCGGGGCAGCAACGTGCTGCCAACGAGCCATCACCAGCATATGGCGTGCGCTCAGGCGCCCTGCCGGCCCGTGCATTATGCACCAAGCATGCATGCACACCCAAGGCAGACACAGACGAGCGAGGTCTCGCTCTCCAGACCCACCCTCTTTGAATTGGCGGGAGCGTCCAGTTGCAGCCCAGCGCCCAATTGAGGACCTGGGTTTCACGATCCATACACTCCCGACCCCAAACAAACAGCAGCGACTTACCGGCGCGTGGTCGGTTGCAAGCCCCTCGAAGGTCGTCCAGCCGTGCAGGCCGATGGTCTCAAGGTCAAACTGCATTGATCAGACGAGCGCCGCTGGCTGGAGACTCGGGTGAAGTTTTGCCGCGCGTTTTGCAGAGACAGCAAAAGCGTGATCAGGTGAAAGGTGATCAACGGGCGGAGGAGGTGCGTGAATTAAAGACATGAAGTAACGAGCGAACACGGTTGACGTGTGCCAATATGTACCGCAGGGCGTCGCAGGCAGTGCATCGCCGCCGCCACGGATCCATGTGCCAGTGCATTTACACCCAGATCTTGCTGAGGCTGTACCAAAATCCCAGCAACGACAATCCAGCTGCACGCTACGAGACAGCAACCGCACCATTGGGCACCGGATGCAGTCGGGCGCTGCCATTCCTGCCGCTGGCGCTGCTGCCGCCGCCCACAGAGTGCCAGGCTGCAGGCGACGGGCTGCGTCCACGCTCCAGCGCCTCTTCAGCAACCATCAGCGCTTCCTCCACCTCTGCAAGAACGCCGTCAGCCGACTTGGCAGCGTCGGATCGCTCGTGTCCGCTGCCGTTGCTGTCCCCGCCCAGCCAAGGCAGCACCAGGCCGCGCATCTCCAGTGTGTCCACACCCGGCTCCTGCGTTGCGCTTTCATGGGAGATGGAGGCCTGCAGGCAACAAGGAGGGACCATACAACGCAGGTGATGTGGCACACCTCGATGCGCACCAGATGCATCGACGGATGGCGTTGGCGGGCCCTGTGCCGACACACAACACCAAGGCTCTGTGTGTCACACAGCACACGCAAGGCGCCAGCTGCCCCGTCGACCCGCAGCCACCGGACTGCAGCACAGGAGCGCACCAGGGCTGCGCGGTCGCCATCACTCAGCGACACTTGGCGCATGTGTCGGTACATGCTGCGCAGCCGCTGCGCGCGCTTGCTGTCTCCCCCTGACGAGGCGTCTCCAAATCCGTTGGCTTGGAAGCTGCTGTCGCCAGACTGCGCAGGCGAGCAAAGAAGGAGCAGCAGCAGCAGCGGCAGTCGGTTGAAGCAGGTGGAAAAGCCAGCAGGGTTGCAGCAGAATCGCAACAGGATCGCCCCCCCGGGCTGCAGAAAATCTGGCAAGCAGCGCAGCAGGCACCCACCAAAAGGCGAGGCAGCAGCGCCGCCACGGGCATCGCATGAAACGAGCCAGCTGCCACACTGCCCTGCTGCTTGAACAGAGGAACTGTCGCCAGCGCCGCCGCCAATGCTGCCTCCAGGATTGCTGGGTTGCTGCCCTGGCGCCAGCTGGCCAGGAAGGCGGCCGCTTGCTGCTGCTCCTCGGCAGAAAACGTGAGCGTGACCGCTGGCCCCTGCCAAAACTGCTGCTGCTGACGGCTGGCTGCCTCTGGGCCATGGTCGTCGACCATCACGCCGCTCAAGACCAGACCGTGCGGTTGCACCACCGCCAGCTGCTGCAGCGCGCTGCCGCACCCAGGCACTGCCAGCTGCTGCACTGCCGGCTGCCCCAGCTGAGCCGCCAGCGCCTGCAGCACCGAGCTGCAGACGCACAGCACCGCACAGCTCTGTGCTGCGCTCAGCTGAGCCAGCCTCCCGCCTGCCGGACCACCGCTTGCCCCCAGCACTTCCAGCTGCAGTGCTGCCACCAGCTTGAGCACCTGTGACAGAGAGGATGCTGGAGCTGCTGCCAGCAGGGCCCGCAGCGTCTGCTCAAGCGCCACAAAAGCAGCCGGCTGGTTGGCTTCCAGTGCGGCAGCATGCCACACGGCCGACAGCAGCATCGCTGCTTGCTGCTCCTTGAGCCCGTCCACAGCCACGGGCAGCATCTGCAGCATCAGCTTGTGCGCCAGCAGCCGCTGCTGCATCTGCCAGCCCGCAGCAATGCCTGCCAGCTCGCGCAGTAGCAGGGAGGGGAAGGTGTGAGGTGCGCCCAGCGCAGCTTCCGACATCTGCAATTCAGGCAGGCAGAGCAGCAGCCAAGGCTGGGAGTGAGGGGCGGCACTTAAGTAGCTCTGGTTGGGGCGATGCGGTGCCCACGAACTGCAAAGGTGTGTCCAAGCCTGCTGTGGTGCGGGGCTCCTAGTCTCAATAATCGCACACAGACCTGCTCTCACCTGGGGGGGTGCTGCAGACTGGACTGCCTGCCCCGCCGCCACGCAGCACTGCAGTGCAGCGGTTGAGATGGGAGCCGAGCCGCGCAGCTTGCCCAGGGTGCCACTCACAACCTCCAGCAGCTGCGTGCTGTCCTGCACCCGCGCCGCCAGCTGGCCCACGGCCTCCAGCACCTGCGCCTGAAGGCTCACATCACCACCTCCACCTTCCGCGTGCCCCGCCGCCGTCAGCTCCGCTAGCTGCAGCTCCTGCTGGGCCCCAGGCTGGGCTGGACTACGGGACGCGGGTCGGGGCGGTGTGGCCGGCAGCAGCGACGGCATGGGCGGCACGTCTGCTGCGGGCGTGTCGCCGTGGCTGGCAATCACGGCGGGCAGCTCCCGCAGTGCCAGCAGCAGCGCAGGCGCGGCCAGTGCCTGCTCCAGCTGCCGGCTCTCGTGCACAGCCAGCCGCAGCACGGCGGCGCGCTCCCGGAGCATGAGGGAGGGCGCCGCGGCCACATGGCGCATCAGGCTGCTGAAGAGCAGGTAGCGCTGGTGCTCCTGCTGGCAGGCAGCCTGCAGCACAGCCATGCTCGTCTCCAGCACAGGGCTGCCCAGCCAGCGCCGCTCTTGGTCCAGGAAGCGCATCACAAATTCCAGCACCTTCTTGCCTTCCGCGGCATCCTGCAGGGGCACAGGCCAGCAGGCTGGTGGCGGGAGTCAGATCGAGAGCGGCAGAACTTGGGACAGGATGCCAAGAGGCTCGCATCGACTGACGTGCACAGGGGGGTGGGAGTGTGCCCGCCTCCCTGGCCAGCCACCAAGATGAACGGCAGCGGCACTGGCCACACTCGCACCCGCCCAGGCTGCCATCCCATACCCAGCCTTACGCCGCCCAGCCAGCCGCCCACGCACCCGTGTCATGTGTGCCAGCTCCTCAAACACAAGCAGCGCTGCCACAGCTGGCGGGGATGCCGCCACCACATGGCTGATGGAGCCTCGGGTCATGCTGAGTGCTGCGTCCAGGGCACGCTGCTCGCCGTTGTCGCCTGCATCCTGCAGCAGCGCCCGAGGAGACGTGTAGACACCCTGCACCAGGCAGATGGCGGCAGCACTGGCTTGAGAAGGACGATCGCAGCTGCCGGTGCCAGCTGCTCAACCAACTTTCAGCTATCCACAATCCCACTGCAAACAGCAGCCGCAGCAGCAGGGGACGAATGATCTACCCAGGCATTGACTATGCTCTGGCATCGACTGCGGGGCAAACGGGTGCACGTGTGTCACCTCCCCTCCAACCTGAGGTGCCCCCTGCCCCGAGGCATCCACGCAGGCCAGCACCGCAAAGGTGATGGTGTGAAGGTGGTAGGACACATAGGAGAGGCGGGCGCAGAAGCGAAGATGCTCCAACAAGGCTCGGAGGCACGAGGCATGAAGCACTGCCCAGTGATCCGCAAGCTCGCTGGCTGCAACAGCTGAGGTGGCATTGCTGGCTGTCGCCGCCTCCGGCTTGGCATTCTGACACAGCAGCGGTACAAACGACTCCAGCTGCGGGACGTAGTCTGACGTTTGCTGCAGCAATAAGCGGCAGAAAAAAGGTTGCGGCAGAAAAAGAGTGATGAGCGGGCTTGCATTGCAGTTGGCCAAGCCCCTCACAGCAGCTTCCTTGTGTCTCTGTTTCTTGTAACGATTTGCCATGCAGTCATGCCACTCTGTGATTCCCGCCATGCTGACCTGGCACTTGATAAAGCTGATGAGCAGGTCGACCCCCAGCTTGCGCAGCTGCGGCAGCGGGTGGCACAGCAGCAGGCCTATGGCGCTGCCCAGGTGCGGCTCCGGAAACTGAACAATGTCCTTGGGGCCAGCCAGCACAAACCTGCAGGGAAGCAGGGCGGGAACCAGCGTCCAGCGCAATATATATGTCGGCACCCTGTGCTTGCAAGGGGACCAGGCTGGCATTGCGTGAAGCTGCATCACAGTGGCCCATGTGCCATCCCAGCCCAGCATGCCATCCCGCTGCACCCTACGAGCCCATCACAGGCAGATCACTGCTTGTGCAGGCTCAAGCCTTGCCGTCGGCAGGTTGCTGTTGCCACTCACGTGCGGCGCGTGACAACAGTGCGCACCACCAGCTCATTTGCCAGCAGGTTGCTCTTCTCCGCCTTGTTGTGCTCCAGCAGGTAGCAGTACGTCTGTACCGCCAGCTTCACGTACCCAAAGTTGCCGGCACCGAGCTCCTTGTGCAGCCGCCGTTGCAGTCGCCGGGACACCTGCAGCCAGAGAGGTGCAAGAGGTGCATGTAAGTGCTTGGGGCCCCACGCTGAGCCAGGCAAAGCAATGAGAGCCAGCCTCCCAGCCCCTGCTCGCCTTTGGTGCCCTGTACTCATTCTTGTCTAAATAGTCTGCTAGCTTCTTGATTTTGCGTTCAATGGTAATGCCCAGCGGCTTGTCAAATGACGGCTCCACCACAGGGAAGACGTCAGGCACCAGCAGATTGTAGCGCTTGACCGGCACACGTGCAGCCGTTGCCACACCAAAGCAGTTGCACGTGCAGTCCATGTCCAGGTTGGCACGGGGCTCGGGCAATGCAGCAGCAGCCCTGCGACATTCAAGCCGCGGCGGTCAGCGGCGGAAAGTGCGGCATCAAGATTGCACAGCCGCCTGTTGATCCCGCTGGCTTCCAAAACGCATGTGACACACCACATCACCGGCTGCTGCCACCGCAGCCCCCGATCGCGCACCTGCAAGCGTGCCCCGATGGGCCGGATGCGCGCGCACGGTACTTGGCGGTGGATTCAAGAAGCACAGATCGGCACCCGACCAGTCGAAGCCTGGGGGTCTGACAGCGCTGCGAGCTGCAGCAACCCTGCACTCGATCGCCTGAGATTTCAACACGGTCACAGTGATGGCCGTCCACGCTAGTGGGTGCAGGGGCAGGATGCGATCGCTCAAGGGAAGTCACAAGTACTGCCTCCAGGCTGGCAGCACGTGCTGTTTGCATTCTGGAGCAGTGAATGCCTCCCAATGAATCATGGTCGGCTGGGCAACGCGCTGGGCAGCTAGATCTGTCAACCCCTTGGTTGCCACCAGCAGGCACCTCCAACCCAGAGGGCTTTCGTCGTCATCCTTCTCAGCAGATGAAGTGCAGGACCTGCGAGGCGCACTGGTGGGTTGCGTGGGTCGCGGTTGCAAGGCGGTGGCGGCTGCCACCATCCACCGGCTTCGATTGGAGCATCGCTGCTGCAGAGTCACTTCAACAACACAGGGGAAACTCCCTGCAGATCCCACCGCATGTTTGCATTTGATGTCACTGCAGCTTGGTGCGATTGAGGCTGCGGAAACTGCCAGCCCATCTGCCACGCAACTGATGCTAGAGACCGACCCGTCGGCTCGCAGCCCTCGAAGCACATACGAGTTGCACTATGCAGAGCTGGCTCTTGTGGACATACGCGCTGCCCTTGCCAAGCGAGATGCGCTGCGGCAGCGCTTGGGGGTCGAGGTGGCGGACAGGCTGTTGAAGGAGGAGCGATTGCAAGTTGCGGTGGCCGAGTGCTTGATGGCGCGTGATCGAACCGCACGAATCATCGAAACTTTGAAGCGGCAGCAGGAGGCGAACGAGGTGACCTGCGACACCTGAGCTGCCGCATCTCCGCTTCTTCCCAGTCGCTTCTGTCTGCCCATGTGCAGCAGACACCCCAACGATGTACGCATACCCATTCCCATCCGTTGTAGCACACCCGCTGTTCTTTCCTTGCTCGACGCTCTACGCCTCACTTACGTACACACAACCCTACCTTTCAGTCCGTGTTGCTTGGACTGCATGCTCCACCTCCGCATGCTTTCACCGGATTTGTCACACACATTTAGTGGCTTTGTCTCATGCAAGAAATGCAGCCGTGATTCAGTACAGCCGTGGAAACAGCGCCCTGCGTGACTTGGGGTACGTCTTGAAGTGCTGCTGGTACCATCGGTGCGTCATGCCCGCAGCAAGAGACAGGTTTGTCACCTGCAGCAGCAGACAGGATGCGTGACGCACGGGCTGGGAAAGAAGCAGTTGGCAGCGTGACTGGCTGCATCGCAGCACAGCTCAACCCGCAGCATGCCAGCGATGGAGGCTCACCACCCAGAGCAGCATGAGCCACGTCGTGCTGCGCTGCCCCGCCACTGCCAGCACCAGGCCCCCGTATATCACCACCTCCCCAAGGTAATGGGGGCTAGACACCAGCTCAAAGGCACCGCCTGCACAGCAAACAGCAACAACACACCAAGTCTTCAGTGAGCACGATCCACAGTTTCAAGGCCGCCAGCACGGTTCAAGACCGCCCTGCTATGCTTTCTAATAGCTGGCTGTCATCACCTACACGATTGCACAGCCGTGCCCACCTCTGGGAATCATGTAAGTAGTCCGCTTCGCCCTGCCTGCCAGACGGGACAGCAGCCAGTGCGAGTGCCACTGCAGCACATTGCCTGCAAGGAACACGGCTGCGCCAGCCAACTGCACCGGCGCCAACTGCTCCACCACCCAGCCAGGCGATGGCAACTGCATTGGCGGCAAGCCGCTCCCTGACGCGTGCAGCAGGCCGGCTGCGTGAGTCAGCAGCGGTGCGTAGGCTGCAGCCGGCAGCACGGAGAGTGAAACCAGCAGGTAGTAGCTGCAGGCACAGGCAGGAAGACAGGGCAGAGTGAGGGTGAAGTGGAGCTGGGGAGCCACAGACAGGGCTGGCTCTGAATGTACCATCATCTCCCCTATGGGTGGGGAGGGATGGGCTGCACCGAAAGCGCCTGCACATGCACCCGGCACATGACCTCAGCTCCAAACCACACACATGCTACCCACCTCAAGCCAAAGATGTAGGCAATGCCGTGCATGCGGGCCCCAGCCGGGTATCTCATCAGCCCCACTGTTTCCAGCAGGCGGCGGGTGAGGTGCAGCTGCAGCAGGCCCAGCGCTAGGGCACACGTGGCCTGCTGCTGACGAGGTAGGAGTCCGTAGTAGTGAGATCCCAGCAGCAAGTAGGCAAGGGCTGCGTTCCACACAGCACCCAGCGCATAGAAATGTGCAAACCAGCGCTGAGGAACCGTCCAGTCGGACAGCGGGCCCAGCGCGTGGGGGAGCTTAGCTCCCATCAGCTTGCCACGACATGCCGCCAGCTGGACTGCAGCCCTACATCCGTCCAAGGAAGCGGGCACAGGGGCTTCACACATTGAGCTGACGGGCGGGCACCAAGCGGCGGCAGATGCGGCCCGCCTGGCGGCGACGGTCACCTGAAACTGGCGGTGCCTGGCAACGGTAGCAGTGCAACCGTGGAGGCGAAGCAAGCGAGGCCCCAGTACGCCAGGAGCAGCAGCTCGAAATGCTGGGAGAGCGCAGCGATCAGCATGCTGCTGATTGACCCAATGACGCTGCATACACGTGATGACCAGCACTATGAGGGATTGAGGCATTTAATTGAATTGAACATGTGAACTTGTAGTGCAAATGCGTACGACAGAAAGAGAAGCCGTTTCCCTGGGCCTCACGCCGCACAGAGCATCATCAGCAAGGTGCGGATTGCAAATTAGGTCCGTGGTCCCCATGTCGCAGCGGGGGACGTCCCGTGGGGGCTCACTGGACGCACACGAGCCCCTGCTGGGACGGCATGACCATCCGCATGAAACTGGAGGTGGCTCCAACAGATCCAGCGCCGGGGCAGGACGAGGCTGGCTGTCGGAGCAGCTTCGGCAGGGCGGCGGCGGAATGCTGCGCGAGTCGCCGTCTGACCACCCCGGGGCGGCTGGAGCTGTGTTGCCGCCGGGATACCAGCTGCAGGGCAAGGTATCGCTGCGCATGCCCACCACCCGGCACGCAAACATGGCGTCATCTCGTGCACGGTGACTGCCGCCGCTTGTAGTTGCTTGTGCTGCTGTGATGTTATGTTTGTCGATCGCAGTGGGTCGTCGCGGTGTGCTGCCGTCACCATTACACCATGAACTAGCATGCTAGGGAGCAGCGAGGCCATGCTCTTTGCTCAAAGCGGTTGTGCAAGCGCGTCGCCAGCTGGCAATACGGGGTGTGGACAGGGCCGCAGCTCCTTGCTCCTGCAATGCTGCCTGAGCAGCCAGTCATTCTCCCTCACGATGGTGTGTTGCAGGCGCAGCGCTTGGATCGTGATTGACAAGCACGCCAAGCGCTCCTTCATGCATGCTGATAAGCGCTCCCTGATCATCCAGCTGGGGCTGGGCATCCCCATTCGAGACATGCGCCTGCTGGACTTCAACCTCCTCTCCTCGGGTGGGTGGCTGAGCTGCCACTGCCATAGCGCCTTACCTTGGCCACTCCCGGCCGCCGTGCACTGGCTCCGCGCCTGTTGCAAGCCTCCAAAGAGGGCTCCCTCTTTCCCCTGCCAGTTTGTCTTCCCGCCAGCCTGCCTCCCAGACTGAATGGCCCCATCTCTGACCAGTGTTGTGCTGTGCCGCTGCGCAGAGACGGGTAAGCTGCTGGTGAGAGACAACGCAATCATCCTGTCAATAGAGCACGTGCGCCTCATCATTACTGCCGACAAGGTACTCATACCTCGAGAGGGCTACGAGCACAACCCACTCAGGTCTGATGCGCCGCGCTGCACCAGCCCTATAGCAGCCCGCCCTGCCCCGCATCTCCTGCCGCTGCATTGCTGCCTGTGTTGTGTGCGTTTTGCCGTTGATGCTGGAGCGCCGTGGTTGCCGATGCCGCTGGTGCTTGCTTGCTGGCTGGCAACTGACCTGAGGCTTCCTGCTCGCTCGCCAACAAGCCACACGTGTGCCGCAGCAACCGGTTTGTTGACATTCTGGAAGAGGGCATAGCTGAGTGGGCGAGGCAGCAGACGATGGGCACCCATGCTGTGAACATTGATGGAGGGCTGCACGCGGGGCCGCATGCGGGGCAGCACTCAGACTGCGAGGATGACCACTCGAGTGAGCAAGGGAGGGAGGGGGGGAGGGAAATTGGAGGTGCATCGGCGTGTACCAAGCTGTGAATGCAACGCTAGGGTTGCATGCCAAGGAAGCGGTTTGTGCGGCTTCTGTGCAGCGTTGGCACAGCTGCTTGCTGGCCAGCACGCGATATGTGCTGCGCTGTGTGTCGCACAGTATCGCCCCACCTCTTGCCCCCCATGCCACCAACCTGCCCGCTGCTGCCCCCCGAATTCTGCTCCTGCAGGCAGCGCAGCCCACGGCCACGACTCGCTGCAGCTTCCCTTTGAGCTGGTGGCCCTGGAGGCGGCTCTGAAGGAGGTTGTGAACGCTGCGGGGATGCAGGTCAAGGAGCTGGAGGCGCTGGCGCTGCCCGCGCTGGATGCACTCACCAAGAGCGTGAGTGACGTGCGGCAGACAGCTTGGCAGACAGTGTGGCGGGCAGTGTGGCAGGCAGGACGGCACCCTTTGAGCGCTTGGCTGCGGTGACAATGCTAAGTGACCCAGGCTGTGGAGCTGGCAAGGCTGCTCTGGCATGCTGGGTGGTGGCCCCTCACCTCCTGCACATCATGCCTCACACCCTTGCGTCCTTTGTCGTCACACTGCCTGCCTGCCCGCCACCCTGCTTGCCCTCCTCTCATCCACCACCCGCCCCGCCACCCATTCCTGTGCCACAGGTCAGCACCGGCAATCTGGAGCGGGTGCGCAAGGTGAAGACGCGGCACCAGCGGCTGATCATCCGGTGCGAGACGCTGAGGGATGAGCTGGAACGGTACCTGCATGATGACGACGACATGGTCAAGATGTGCCTCACGCGGCGCAAGGAGCTGGAGGAGCAGTACAAAGCGGTGCGGAATGGGGGAGGCACGGTACCACGGTGCCGCTGGGCAGCCAATCAGCCACCAGGGAAGCACAGCGTGTTGGCCAATGTCAGATTTTGTTGAGCAAAGTCGCTGCCGCTAGTTCTAAGTGCATCAGGCGGCGCCTGGCCATTGTCGCTGAGCTGCTCATGGGTGCCCTTGCCTGCTGTGCACGCTTTGCAGGCGGAGCGCGCAGCGGCAGCGGCGGCGGCGGCGCAGCCAGATGGCGACACGCCAGGCAGCCTGCGGCCAACAGCCAGCACGCCGCTGCCGCAGCTGGGCAGCATGCGCAGCCGAGGGGGCATGATGATGGGCACCGCCTCCCTGGGGCGCACAGCGGCACTGGCGGCGGCAGCTTACGGCGCATCGATGCAGGCTGGCCAGCATGCAGGCAGCCCTGGCCACGTGCCGCAGTGGGACGGCGCGCCGCTGCTGGGCCAGGCGCAGGCGCAGGCGCAGGCGGGGCTGGAGGAGGAGATGAACGAGGATGCTGCAGAGGATGTGGAGAACCTGCTGGAGTCGTACTTTGCACAGGTGGGTGCCCAGCTGCCTGTGGGTGCCCAGCAGGAGCAGAAGTCACCAGCTGGGGAGGTTCGAAGGGAAGGTCCAGAGGGGGGGGGGGGGGGGGGGGGGCTTACGGCAAGGCCAGATTGTAAGGCCCGGGGCAGCCGTGCAAGAGTGCACAGCCAGCCCGCCTGCGCTCCCACAGCTGTCGATCCTGAGTGCAGCCCGCACCGCTCCCCCGTCCACCCACCACCGTGCGCTCTTCCACATCGCTCTCTGCATGATTTCCTGGCTGTCGTTCCATTGCCCAACGGTGTCTTGTCACGTCTTGGCCGCCTGCAGATTGACGGCCACTACGACAAGCTGCGCAATGTGGGTGAGTACATCGAGGACACGGAGGAGTACATCAACATAGAGCTGGATGCCGGGCGCAACAGGCTGATCCGACTGGACATCGTGCTCACGGCGGCCTCCTTTGCCATCGCGCCCTTCAACCTGATGGCGGGTGGGTGCCGTGTGTGTGCGTGTGTGTGTGTGTGACTCGTGGGCAGTGAGTGGTGCAGATCAGGTGCTGCTGCTACGCATGGCTGGAACGCTGCTGTGTGCTGTTGAACCAAATGCTGCTACTGATGCTGCAGGCATTCTTGGCGAAAACCTGGTGATCCCACCCTTCCTGACCACCAGCGTGGACAAATTTTGGCTGATCAATGCCACCGCATTCATCATGTGAGGACGCCTCGCCTGGCGCGCGGCACCTCCCTTGCAAGTTCTTGCACATCGCGACATGCTCTGGTTCACTTGGTGCACTCAAATGGCATCCAGCATGCTAACACTGCAGCTCCTCCTGCCCCTGCCACGATCACGTGCAGGTGCTTCTCTTTCTTCTACTCAATGATGCTGTACATGCGGTGGCGCAAACTGCTGTGAAACCTTTCCAGCTGCTGGTGGCAAGCCTGCTCGCTCTCCTGTCCTCCAATACTTCTCTATTTCATTCACATTGCCAATCCTACTGTACGCTAAATCAAAACCACCGACTAGTCAGTGCTCACAAAAATGGGTTATGTTCAGTCACTGGACAAAGGGATACTTCAGAATGTTCAACAGGTCACTGGACAACAAGAATACGTGGTGCAGGGACGCAACCGTCTGGTCGCAGGATTCATTCATACGTTTACTTGGCTTGCACAATTCGGTCACCATGGCAAGGCTTGGGAATGGCATGACAAATCAGACGTAGCGGATGCGGTTGCTGCTGCTGCTGCTCGGGCCAGCGGTATCCCATGCGCCGGCCATGCTGCTGCTGCCCACCACATGCCCATCATCGCCGCTTGGCATGTAGTTGCTGCTGCCACTGGCTCTGCCCCACTCTGAGCAGCCGCTGGCGCTGCGGCTGGGGCCGGCGGGCTCAGCAAACAGCGACAGCTCAACGTCAGTGACTGTGCTGGAGCTGCTGCAAGCAGACGGCCTGCGGCTGTGTAGCAAGACAATGCTGCCCTGTCGCGAGCAGCTGGCATGCTGGTCCGTTGGTGGCGGCGTTGGGGCTGGAACTGGGGTCGGCACGGCGGCACCCATCACTTCCTCCAAAGAAGCCTCCGAGCCCAGTGCCATGGCAGTGAATTTCATCAGCTTTGCCTTCACCCTGGCTCGCCTCTGCTGCCCCGCCAGCGCCGCTGCCGCAGCCTGCTCTTCTTCTTCCCCGTCCTCTGTCACCTTGCCCTTGCCCTTGGCTAATCGTCGCTGCTCCTCCTCCGCCTTGCCAGTGATCAGGTCGGCGGGGATGACAGTGGAACCCGCAACTTCAAAGTAATCCACACCGCCGGTGGTGGCGCCAAAGAACACTTGCAGGCCCCGCTTCATTTTCCCTGCGGGCGAGACGGCGGCAACGTGCCGGCGGGTGTCAGTCCGACGGCGCAGCAGTGGAGGCATAACCCCCGCAAGCCTTGGGATGCATGCAATGGCAGCGACACGCCGCATGTCGTTCAAATGCACCCGGCTGCATGGGCGCACCAGCCAACGCAGCGCCGCCACTCTGTAATACGTGCCCCGTCATTCGATTTGCACTTGGGAGATGGACAAGGCTGCCGTTCTGGGATCCTGGAACGAATGGCAGCAGGCGAATATTTCGTGCGATGCGTATGGTACATTCGGCAGGACGACGGCAAAAGTTGCCCTTTGACCGCCGACTTCCGGTATCGGAAGTCGGCGCTGTCGCCTATATCAAGATGTCGAACGTAGTATGCCTGTACAGCCCGCCAGAGCAGGCAGGCGTCCTGCTCAAACAAGGCCACGCAACCTCTGCTTTCAAGCAACGCTACTTCGTGCTGAAGGTGCTTTCATCGTGCATGTGGCATGCAAGCGCAGATGCCGGCACTTGAGCCTGCTTTTAACGAAAGCCTGTGCGTGTTCCCATCGCAGGGCTCCTACCTCTTCTACTTCCCCACACGCAAGAACATTCTGAGGGTGAGGCGGTGTTGGAGGGCCTGGTGCCGCGGCGATACATAGCGCCCGGTCGTCTCCCTTTGACAGGACTCAACACGAAACGCTGTTGTGTGCCACATGCAGGCGAAGCGGGTGCATGGAGTGATCCCCCTGGAATCTGCCAAGGTGCAAGGGTGTCACTGATTGCGTTGCAAAGAACAGAACTCTGCTGCCACCCGCCGCAACTCTTCAATCTGCCTGCCCTGGGTGCAGATTGAGACTGAGCTGCCGCCGGCTTTGTCTGGTGCCAAGCCCGGCCCCAAGGGTGGCTTCCCAATCACCATCACACTCAACTCCGCCCATGCCTTTGCTTGTCAGCACCCTTTTTACGTCCTCATGGCACCATCCTAGGAGGTGCAGACGGCGTGGTGCAATGCCCTGTGGCAGGTAGGCAGCAACTCGCTGCCTGTGCGGCTCTATCCACCTGGCAAGTGGGTCAGCTCTGGCTCCTCCCTGTGCAGCCACACTGTCTCCTGCCGGCCGCTGATCTGTCGCTGCTTCTGTGCCACGCTCATGCCTGCAGGCAGCCATCCCACGAGCTGATCTTGTGCACCACCTGGGACATGCCGGCATGATGGCATCTGTGCTGGCCAGCTACGCAACCAACGTGCAGCAGAGCTTCCCTGTGGCGGATGCAACAGTGCTCTCCAGTGGCAGGCGGGCGCGCACAGCGGCGCTCGAGGACGTGGGAAGCCTTGCTGGTAGGTTGCCCGGCCTGCGGGCAGCTGCAGAAGGGTACGCAGCTGTGCATCTGCTCATGAAACCAACACGCATGTGTCTGCTCCAATGTGCAATTGCAGGCATGATTCGCCGCCACAAGACGACGCCGGCCGTGGGCAACATTGACCAGCTGCCCATGGTTGCCTCCAACCGCGCCGCCACCTCCAACGTGCTGGCTCGCACGACAAGCGGCAACCTGGTGACAGCACCCTCTTCGTCAGTGGTGCCAGCAGAATCCTTCACCAACCGAGCCAGCCTGAATGGCGAAGCCAGCCCCAGGTCAGCTGCATCGAGCCCCACCAAGACTGCTGATGCCAAGACATCGCCTTCTAGTGCCACGGCTGCCAACAATGGCAAGCAGCAGCCAACAGTGGCAGTCAGCGCAGCTTCCGGCACCGCCGCAACGGGCGCAGCAGTGTCCACCGTCAGCCCTGGTGGGCCGGCCAAGCAGCAGCAGGGTGCTGTGGAACAGAAGCAGGGCCCGGGCAGCGAGGCAGGTGCGTTCAAAGAAGGGTTGAATTCGAGATGAGCAGAGCTGCGGGCTGATCTGCAAGCCGTTTATGCCGAGCTGTACGAACAAAAGCTGCCTGCCTCCTGATGCAGGACTTGCCAGCGTCAAGGCATGAATAGCTTCTGACGCAAGCGTCGCTGGCCACACACTATGCCAGGGCCCACCCTTCGTTTCGCTGCTGAGAGTGTTTGCATCAGTGATCGAAGCATTACAATACTATCAGCTACAGTCAACACACTACAACTATCATTATTCACGACTATTTCACACAACGCTAAACTTGATACGTTGCAAGGGGGCGCTAGATTGGCGCTACAGGGGCGAGATGTTGACCTTTTCACAAGGGATCTCCTAGTTCATTCGGAATTGCAAAATCGGGATGTGTGCGCGCTGCTACGTGCAACAGTGTAACATAGTCATGTGAAGAGTGCTGGCTGATGACCAGATATCCGCCAGTCGCTGCCAGCAGACCGTGGCGGTGCTGAGTGCAGGCGAGGCTTCAGCACCGCCGCTGCTGCTTGCCCTCACGCTTGCACCTGCACGTTTCCGCGCCGCGGCGGCTTGATGGAGCTGATGCCGGTAGCTCCCCGTGCAGCCACCAGGGCGTTGACCTCGTAGGTGCCCTCGTAGCTGCAGGCCAGGGGTGGCATGTGCAAGCGTTCGTGCCATTTTGAGTAACAGCAGGCTCACAATGCTGGCTCCATGACACAATGGTGCTGGGTGCTGACACGCCGGAGCAGGAGACCCTAGGCCCCTGTACCTGTGCAAGCAAAGTTGAGGCTGCCATGCCTTGCTCTTCCTGCCAGCACACGCACGCACGCTCGCACGCACACACGCACACACGCACGCACGCACGCACGCACGCACGCACGCACGCACGCACGCACACACACACACACACACACCTGTAGTAGGCCTCCAGGTCGCAGAACGCCTTGGCCACCAGGAACTCTGAGAGGATGCCGTTGCCGCCCAGCAGCTCCCGCCCCAGGGCGACCACCTCCCGCCCCCGCAGCGTCGTCCACGCCTTGACCAGGCTGGCCTGCTCGTGGCTGAGCCGGTCCGCTTCATACAGCTTGGTGAGGCGCCACACCATGAGCCACATGGCCTGGCACGTGGACAGCATGCGCTGCAGCTTCTCCTGCACGTGGCAGACGGCGGCAGGGCGGGCGGCAGGGCGGACAAACATCGTTGGCTGGGCTGAGACGCGTACGATGCCTGCAAGACGGTCTACACTGCTGCTGATCGCAACACCACACAGTCAGTACCAACGCAAGCAAGCAAGCAAGCAAGCAAGCAAGCAAGCAAGCAAGCAAGCAAGCAAGCAAGCAAGCAAGCAAGCAAGCAAGCAAGCAAGCAAGCAAGCAAGCAAGCAAGCAAGCAAGCAAGCAAGCAAGCAAGCAAGCAAGCAAGCAAGCAAGCAAGCAAGCAAGCAAGCAAGCACAAGAGTGTCCCACCCGCTGCAATCACACCTACCTGCATGAGCTGGAAGGAGGCCAGGGGCGCGCCAAACTGGCGGCGCTGCTGCAGGTAGCGGGCACACATGTCGTATGCACCAAAGGCCAGGCCCACAGGCTGCCAGGCCACCATGATGCGGCTGATGGCCAGCACCTTGTTCGTGTCTGCAAAGCTGTTCACTCCTGCGCACACACAGGCGACACACCAGGGCGAGGCACATGGTGGCAGGCAGGGAGGCGAGGGGGCACTGCAGGGTGTGGACCGTCACGGTGCATGCAGCGCACAAACAGCACGGACAGCGCAGCATCATGCCTGCAACGCCCCTGCAGCCCAATCTTGAAACCGAGCCAGCAATACTTGTCTCCGCCAGCAAGCAAGACGGGCCCAGGTCAAGAAAGCGACACACCAGGCAAGCGATCCTCGTCAGGCACGAAGGCATCCTTGAGCAGGATGTCGCCGTTCTGCACGCAGCGCAGCGCTATCTTGTTCTGCATCTTGGTGGCGCTGCAAGGCAAGAGGGGTGCAAGGGGCTAAAGCAGTGATGGGTGGAGGGCAGCGACATGGCGTGCGCACGGACGGCTGGCGCTGAGCAACGTCGCTGCAACCCCATGCTGTGCTGGTGCAGCTGCGCCGCACTGTGCAACCCTCAACTCATCCCAGCCACAACCTTGAGTGCCTTCCCCAGGCCCCTGTACACACCTAAACCCGGGGTTGCCCTTGCGCACAACGAAGGCGTTGATCTGGCTCGTCTCGCTGTTGCGCGCCCAGATGACGGCGATGTCGGCAAAGGGCGCGTTGCCGATCCAGCGCTGATGCAGAGTGAAGTAAAGCAGCAAAGCAAGGAAACAGTCCAGCGTGAGAGGGAGGCTGGTGAAAGGACAAAGGAGGCTGCTGGCTGGAGGTCGAGGCGCTCCTGGACGGTCCATAACACAAGCCCTGCATCTCTGCCCCATGCCTGTATCCCTTGCTGGCACAGCACTGGCCGGACGCCCAGCGCCGCCTCACCTTGCGGCCGTTGAGCACCCAGCCGCCCTGCACCTTGCGTGCCAGGGTGGTGAGGCCCGAGGCGTCAGAGCCGTTGGACGGCTCAGTCAGTGCCCAGCACCCAACCTTCCTGCACACCAAACAGCAGGGCAACAGCAGCGCAACCAAGCCATGAGCCTTCAACGCAGGTACAGAGCGGTCGAGGTGGCGATGGGTACTTCTTTCGCATGCCCCAAAAAGCTGATTCATCCTGCGAAGACACTGCATAGACAGCTGCATGTACAGCAGGCTTACTTGAAGCTGGCCATGTCGGGTAGCAGCTCCTGCTTCTGCGCCTCGCTGCCCAGCAGGCCCAGCGTGAGTGTGGCCAGGAAGGTGTGGACCAGGAAGAAAGTGCTGCACGAGCCGTCCACTCGCGCCTGCAGGCAGCACGCGCCAAGCAGCGCAACACGCGGTTGCCAGCATGGACGGTGCGTCACACAGCGCGGCCGTTCTGCTGCTGTTGCTGAGCGGGGCCATTTCGCTGCTGTTGCTTTAGACCCTGCAAATCGTGCTCCGGCAACACAGTGCGCTGAGCTTATGACCCCATCGCCTCCCAGTCACTCACCAGCTCCACCGCCGCCATTGCTGCTCCCATGACACTGAGCCCCTGGCACCCATAGCCCTGGAGATGCCCGCCGCCGATGCCCAGCTTCTGGAAGCCTGGGATCTGCAGCAGCAGGGCAAAACAGATGTCACATGCCGCCGTTCACACTTCACTGGAAAAGCGCTGTGCTTGACCAAGCAGGAGATGGGCACGCTAGCTAGCACACAGCGTTCAAGCTATCTAGCACACAGCGTGCTTGTGTTGAGAAGTGAAGCACACCACCCTTGACCCACCAGCTCGAAAGGAAACTCCGCTCGCTCCCAGTAATCCGCAATGATGGGTGCAATCTCTCCCTCCTGCAGGACGCCGCAGGGCAACCGTTTCAAACAGACGGCAACAAGCTGCTTCCCACTTGACGCCCACGCTTGCAGTCCTCAACCACATCGCACCCCTGGAGGAACAGCAGCAGCAGCTGTGGGTTTCTCACCGCGAACTTTCGCACGCGATCGCGGACCTCCCGCTCCTCAGCTGACAACAACTCCTCCAGCTCCAGTGCATCATGCTTAGCGGGCGGGAACACTCGCATCGTTTGTGCAAACTCAAACTCCGGCGAGGTGCCGCCCCCAAGCGCCAGCGTCAGCTGTCGCTCCAGCGAGTCGTGCTGCACTTCCTGTGCAGGTGTTCCAGCTGCAGCGAGTTAAAAGGACACAGCAGGTGCAGGTTGGGCTGACATTTACGACTGCGGCGAGCAAACCGAGAGGCGGCAGGCGACGGCGACCAGATTGGCCAGGGAGAGCGCGCACCCTGCATGCCAAAGTGCCCCGATATCACGCTGAGCCGCTCCAGGGCCGTAGCCCGGCCGGCAGGCTGCGCCATCGCAAGTTTGTTTCGGAGGCAGGGATTGGCGTCAGCAATCGCCTATCAAGTGCGTGTTGGCGCCCACTGACGTTCCGAATGCTGTATCCTGGTTTCAGGCACGCGTAGTACGACTACGAAGTAGTGCCTGTCAAAAAAAAGCTCGTCACGCCGTCCGACACGCTTATTTCGTCTTTCCGACCAACGTTCAGTCAACCCAACCCGCTGAGCATGAGCACGATCGCTTCAAGGCTGCTGGCACGCTTTTCTGGTACCAGGAACCTGGCAAAGAGTATGCCAGAGTACCTGGAGTCTTTCGTGGCCGAGAACGTGCAGGTGTGGCGCCTGCCTGCCGCCGCCGCTTTGAAACCCCCACACCCGGGACCTTCCTTCTACCCTGCCGGCTTGTGAAAATTGGTCTGTCTGCCGCAGACTCCTCGCACCCTGTTGCGCATGATGGCCAAGGCGCAGCGAGGCCAAAGGTAGGCTGCACTGCACTGTCAGCAAACAACCTGCCAAACGTCGGCGGCGTCCAACGGGCATGCATCCCTTGCCATACATGCAGGAAGGAACTGCACAAGCGTGAGGTGGCACGGCTGCGGCGAGAGGCCAAGTTGGCAGCAAACCTTCAGGCGGCGTTGTGACCAGTCATGATTGCTCGGCTTCATTCTTGGCAGCGATTGCAGACCGCTGTATTTGTACAACGACCTGTATCACCGTACTTGTATCAAAGTTGCGGAGAGTTTTTTCAAGCGTGATTTCTCCAATGTGCCCCCCCTTCCCTCAGCACCTTTCCCATTTTCCTCAGCGCACGACGTGTATCCCTTTGTTTGGCCGCTCGCTGCCCTGCTGCATCAAACTGCATCTGTTCTTGCCCCGCTGCTCACTGGCCACGTTTCCACGTGCTTACAGCATGTACGAAGGAATTCTTGTAATGAACCACATGTGCCGGGCGAGCAGCTCAGGGCATTGCAACAAGGTGGACTCTAGTCTGTATGAGCTCGGTTGTCCCCTTGTGTCACCCGCCGCTGCTGGGCCTGCCCCTCCACCCGTGCCTGCTGCTGGAGGGTCAAGGTAATGAGCGAGTAGCCCAGAGCACCGCCAGCGCCCACCAGCAGCCCAAGGAAGGATGCCACAACACTGACTGCCGCCAAGCCAGCCAACACGAAAAAGGAGATGCCCGCCCACTGCACAAGCAAAGGGTGAAACGCAGGCCACAGGGCGTGCTGAGCATGTTATGAAGACAGCAAGCTCGTAAAGCATTGCTGACCACAGCACCGCAACGAAATGCAGAGGTATCTCCGTCGCTCACCAAAGTAGGCTGATAGCTCCAAATGAGCGACGGCAGCTGTGCGAGAAACACAAAGACGCTGACTGACAGGCCGGTTACAAAATTCAGCACCGTTTGGAAGAGCAGCTGCAGCAGCATGCCCAGCCAGTCTCGTTCGCGGCGGTCCAGTATGGTGAAGATGGCATCAAAGAAGGACTGGCGCTGCGCAAACACTTTCCCGGAGGTGAAGGAACTCCAAAACAGCTCCCGCCCCTCCTCCACGCCCGCCTCTGCAGGGCAGGCAAAACTGGGCGTGTCAAGGCTGCTGTCGAGGGAAATGCTCTACTGGCACGCCGCAGTGGGCATACACACTGACAAGGTGGCAACGCACCCGAGAATACGCCCAGAACCGCTTTGCCCTCGCGAATAAGCTTGTCGTGACGTGATCGAATCTCCTGCGCCTTGGCACGTGCCTTCTCCACTGCCGGCTGTCTCGCATGCACCTCCTTCCGTGCAGCCTCCTTGAACCGCCAGAACCACACCTTGTGCTCTGCCTGATCGAGCTCTGCCTCCATGACTGCTTGTTCAGCCCGTGTCAGCTCATACAGCACGCCCTCCGCCTGCAGCATGCCAGGCACGGGAGGTACAACAAGGGCACAAGCGCGCCCAGCACCAAAGAACTTTCAAGGCAGGTATCTCACCTCCTTGACTTTTCCCTTGAATGCCAGCGTTTGTGCTTCCGTGACAGGGATTGGCCGAGCAAGGAACGCAAAGTAGAGGCCCAGCAGCCATGCCAGCAAAACAAACGTGGCCTGGGGATGCCTCCGCGGAAAGTTGGTTACTGTCACTGCTAGCGAGGGTGCTGGCCGCGGGATCACTGCGGTCCTCGTTCTGCGTCCAGTGTCTGCCATGGCTGCCAGTAGCCTTGGCTGGTCAGAAGCACCAGCCGGCAGAGCAAACCTGCACATATCCGGCAGGCGGCAGGCGGCAACGCTCGCGCTGAGCGTGGCGGTGCTTGATCAACAGGGCGCGGCGTCAAGCCTTGCGGATTTCAGATCGGTTGGAAGCCTTTAGCAGCAGTGAGAGGCATGCGGCTTGCGTTGCTTGAAGTTCAAGCAAACAATCGAGGCAGACCTCACGCCAGATGCTTGCTTGGACACCGTGGAAAGAGTGAAGCTGAACGCGAGCCAGCACCACACATCTCGTTGTGCTACTCAACTCACAGCGGTACATTCCGTCACACCGCTGACGGCGCCCCAATTGCAAGGTCAAGTTCTGCCAGTTACATGGCCCGAGTACATTAGAGGTATAAGATGCAATTGAGCAATCAGTCACCCTTCTCCGGGGCGCCAACCATGGGCTGGTCGCCCGTCACATCCGCCAGAAACTGCCGCAGCTTCTCCTGATACGTGCGGGCGACGTTCAAGCCCAGCAGCAGCGCCGCCACAGCACCCGCTGCGGCCAGTATAGGTCAGAGGAGGACGGATGAGCGTTGGCTGTGGACAGTGCAATGAATGATGTAATGCTTGCACAGGTTGGCACAAACAAAGGTTGCACAAAGGTTGCACAAAGGTTGCAAACCAGTTGATGCCCCACTCACCCGAAAAGAGCACCAGCAGGCCTGCCTCCTCATCCTCCTCGTGCCGCGTGTGCCACGTGTAGTGCACCAGCAGGTGCTTGGGCCAGTGTGTCGCGTTTAAGAAGTCGTTCACCATGGCTGCATGCTGCTTTTGGTCAGCATCGTCCAGCTGATACACAGTGGAGGTGACTGCGCACAACAGGGCCCAAGACGGACCACACATCAGCAGCAGGCAAGGATGAATAAGAGGGCAGCTCACCAGCATGCATCTCATTCATTTAAGCGACAGCTTCCGCGATATAGGATGTTCGCACCTGACACAATGGAGGAGCCAGACCGTGTAAGCACCACTTCCACATACGGCGGCGAAGCGGCGCGCTTGCCAATGATTGGCAGCCAGGGTGTGAGGTGGCGGTCGCCATCAAAGCTCAGCTGCAGCTTGTAGTCATATGTCGCCTTGTACCCCACCGGCTGCGGCAGCGGCACCACGACCAGCCGCGACACGCCAAACTTGGGGCAGTGCGTGCCCAGCACATCGTGCCAGTGTGTGCGTTGCTGCGTGTAGCGCAAAGGAGCAAGGTTGTGGGGTGTCAGCGCCAGCAACTGACTGTAAGCTACTGTGCAGCTCAGCAACAGGGACAGGCACCGCCCGTTGTCGCAGCCCCACTAAACGCACCCCCTCGAACTGCGCCCGCCGCGCCGCCGGCACAAAATCGCCCTCCAGGAACTCCGAGGCGTGGCAGCTGGCAACCAACAGCAGCAGTATGGCTGCTGCTTTGGAGCACAATCGTTGCAAGGGCCGCTGCCGATCGAGACGACTGAACGCAGCGTCCATACTGCTGCTGTGGCACCTTCCAGCGATGTCTGCCCTCTGGACTGTGACCGCATTGAGCCAGGCCGCGATTTGAGGACTATGTGTACGTCATGCAGTACGACTTATGATTTCAGCTTTAAAACGCGCCACACCTCGGTCATACTCACCTCAACACCTCACACATCCACTTGGCACGCCGCCATAGCTTCAGGGCAGCCCTGCCGGCGCTGTGCATTCCCAGCGGAGGCATTTACTGCCCAACGCCCGCCTCACGCCCGTGAACAGCAGGTGTGTTCTGCATGATGCAAAACACGAAGCGACAGCGGCCCTCCTCGCCCGCAGCCTTGAACCCGCCGGCATGCATATGCACAGTGCTGACTGCCTCTTCCTCGCTTGCTGGGCCCCGCCTTTCCATCGTCCTCCTGGTGCATCCTCGCAGGCAATGGCAGTGGCCGCAATGGAGCGGCCGGCGGCACCACCGCAGCCGCTGCAACGCTTCCAGGGCGTCCAGGTGTGTTGACACTGCTTGCTTGCAGTCGTCTGGACCGAAGCTCCGGCCAGGTGTTCCCACCTGCTGAGCCCTCATGCCTTCAATGCTGCAGAAAGAGAGTGCTGGCTACCGCCTGATGTCGGCCATGGGCTGGCGCGAGGGCGAGGGCTTAGGCGCGTCCAAGCAGGGCATCAAGGCGCACATCAAAGTGAAGAAGAAGTTTGAAAACTGGGGCGTGGGTGCGATTGAGGCCGCTGAACATGCGCAGAACTGGACCAACGGCATGCTCGACTTCCACCGAGTGCTCAGCAACCTGTCTGAAGTTGTGTCTGAGCATGCACGCCGCGGAGCTTCCAGCGATGATGATGACAGCGACGCACCAGGGCAAGCCAAGCCTGAGCAGCAGACAAGAGGCAAGAAGCAGCAGAAGGGCAAGCCAAAGGACAGCACACGCGGCAAGAAGCGGAAGCAACTTGCCCCCAGCAGCATCAGCAGCAGTAGCGAGGAGGAAGAGGAGCAGGATGTTGTGGCAGCGGCGCCACAGCGCGTCAAAGCAGCGACACACCTCGGGCGGTTCAAGAAGCGGGAAGCGGGCAAGGCAGTGAAGGGGTACTCGCAGCACGACTTAGCGGCAATCATTGGCGTTGATCCCTTTGCAGCTGCTGCAGCAGCAATACCCGAGGTGCGAGCGCAGCACGCTCAGGCTCCCAACAGCAGCGGCTATGTCAGCGACACCGAGCCCTCTGGCAGCGACAGCAGGGGCAGGCGCGTAGCAGCAGGCAAGGCTGCCCAGCAGGTGGTGCCTGCGCAGGCTCAGGCCAAGCCAAAGCCAGAAATGATTGTGGTGCGGCGCCGCATGATCGACACCCGACCATCAGCGCAGGCCCCCGCAGCTCCTCAGGAGAGCCGGCAGCCGGGCTGGTGGCAGGTGTGCTTTCACCGCGCGGCTGGCCCTCGCGGAGCGGCGGGAGCTGCCAGCGGCCAGGCCGCTCTGGCGGCAGCAGCAGCAGCAGCTGTGAGCAACCCTGCAGCCATCACCATACACGGCTTCAGCGAGCAGGATCAAACCAATCTGTACAACCTGGCACATGTGAGTCCTGCATTGGCGCCGTACTTTGCTTTTGCTTCCCACTGCCTGCTGTTTGCCTTGCAAATATGCCTGCTATCTGCCTGCCTCGCACCGCGCACCTGTGACTGACGTTGCCGCCTCTCGTCTGTGTGTTTATCTGCTGCACAGGACAAGGCAACCAAGGGGCGGGTTGGCCTGGGTCGGAGCAGCATGCCCAAGAAGCTGGGGGGCGCTCTTTGGGAAGGCAAGAAGACTCAGATTGCTGACAGCGATGACGAGGCGGAGCAGCAAGAGCAGGCAGATGAGCCGCAGGAGGCGTTGCAGCTGGTTGCAGCGCCAGCCGGGGCAGACTTGGAGCAGGAGGAGGGGCTGGTCATCATACTGCCTGCCTCCAAGCACCATCTGCTTGCCCAGTTGGGCGGCAACCAGCAGCAGGTGGCATCAGGGTTGCAGGCACCGCCTCTCAGCAAAAAGGCAAGGAAGGCTGCAGCAGCAGCAGCAGCAGCAGGGAGTAGTAAGAAGGCAGCAGTAGCAGCAGCACCAGCAGAAGGCAGCAAACTTTTGAGCGTCAAGTGGAAGAAAGCGGTAGCCACAGCACTGGCGGCAAGCTCCAAGGGCAAGCTGAAGCTCAGCAAGCTGCACCGAGCGGTGTCCAAGGGTCAGGGTGTGCCCAAGGCGCAACGTGCAGCGGCGCTGGAGTCCCTCACCGCCTTTCTGCAGCAGTCGCGCAAGTTCACCCTCACGGATGGCGTGGTGTCCACAGCGTGATGGCAGGTGATTTTGAGGGGTGCCAAAAGGATTTGGGGCGTTTGTGTGTGGCAGCCCTGCTCTGCACGAACTCGCCAAGCACGAGCACTTCCTCTCCTTTCCTTTTTCTTTTGTTTCTCCCTTTCGTTTCCTGCCACATCCATTTGTCTGTTGGGTTGGTCGCTGATGACACACATAGATGACGAGACCGATGCGGCGCAGCACTGCCTGGCGTCCTGCCAGCTTTGCGCCTGCTGCAATTTGTGAGCGATAACCGAGGCATTTGTCTGAGACCAACCCAACTCACCTTCCTTCCGTGCTGGCTTTTTCCTTGCCTGTTCATGCACACACGCACCCTGCAACCGCCCTCATACCTGCACTGGGGGGTTGCTGCCTGGGATGAAAGACTCTTCGGGCAATACAGACCTAACCTAAGAGCTGCCCGCCTGATCGCAAGTTGATGGCTTGAACATCTAAGGGACTGAGGCTGCCACATGCCCCCCCATTGCACCTGCACGAATTGCTTGCTGTGCACGTGCCGATTTGCCCCTCACCACTGCTTGCCCGTGCGGTGGCGAGGCTTCCTATCAGTTGGCGCACAAACAGTTGGCTGATGGGCATGGCTGCGCCCGAGTGCAGGCGAGGCCGACATTCCGAGCCTGCACGGATGGGCGTGTCCTAATCATTATCCCTACATCCCTTGAACGCAGGTTGCGGCCAGCCGTCAACACGTCATTCCAGTGGCTGTGCCATGAAGCAAAGCTGCCATCAAGCTTGCTACCTGTTGTACCATTTACCCTGCCATGTACCCTGCTTCCTATCGACTGCACTGGCTCCCTCCGAAACGTGTCACTGGCCTCGCTGTAAGCCAGTCCGGGCTGGCCAACCTGGCTGCATCAACCAGACAATCACCTGGTCTTCCTCATGCTCGTGAGTCTATGCACAGGCGGCTTCCTGCCCAGTGCACTGCCTGAATGCCGAACAATGTGTGTGCTGACAGCGACGTTCTGACTTTGCACCACCCTGCACAACTTGCTGTGTGTGCAGGGATCAGGCAAATACCAAGGCAGTCGGGTGTGTTGTTGCAGCGGCGCCGTACTTCTTTACCGCTTTCCTTGCAGCAGTCGCGCAAGTTCACCCTCACGGATGGCGCGGTATCCACAGCGTGATGGCAGGTGATTTTGAGGGGTGTCAAAAGGAAATGGGGCGTTTGTGTGTGGCAGCCCTGCACTGCACGAACTCGCCAAGCACGAGCACTTCCTCTCCTTTCTTTTTTCTTTTGTTTCTCCCTTTCGTTTCCTGCCACATCCTTTTGTCTGTTGGGTTGGTCGCTGATGACACACATAGATGACGAGACCGATGCGGCGCAGCACTGCCTGGCGTCCTGCCAGCTTTGCGCCTGCTGCAATTTGTGAGCGATAACCGAGGCATTTGTCTGAGACCAACCCAACTCACCTTCCTTCCGTGCTGGCTTTTTCCTTGCATACACACACGCACCCTGCAATCGCCCTCATACCTGCACTGGGGGGTTGCTGCCTGGGATGAAAGACTCTTCGGGCAATACAGACCTAACCTAAGAGCCGCCCGCCTGATCGCAAGTTGATGGCTTGAACATCTAAGGGACTGAGGCTGCCACATGCCCCCCCCCCCCCCATTGCACCTGCACCCACGCATTGCTTGCTGTGCACGCGCCGATTTGCCCCTCACCACTGCTTGCCCGTGCGGTGGCGAGGCTTCCTATCAGTTGGCGCAAAAACAGTTGGCTGATGGGCATGGCTGCGCCCAAGTGCAGGCGAGGCCGACATTCCGAGCCTGCACGGATGGGCGTGTCCTAATCATTATCCCTACATCCCTTGAACGCAGGTCGCGGCCAGCCGTTAACACATCATTCCAGTGGCTGTGCCATGGAGCAAAGCTGCCATCAAGCTTGCTACCTGTTGTACCATTTTACTCCGCCATGTACCCTGCCTCCTATCAACTCTGGTTCCTATCGACTGCTCTGGCGTCATCCAAACCTCTGCATTGCTCTCTACCTGTAAGCTTATTTCATACACTGTTCAGGCACGCGAATGCGATGCACCGGCACAACCGTCCTGCCCAATTTGCTGCCGCCGGGCTGTCCCCCCTTGGCTGGCTTCGTTGCCGGTTAAAATACTGTCGCATGATGATCGAGTTTGATATCGATGGCCAGGATATCAAAGCGGAGGCAGAGGCCGCAGAAGAGCCGCTTCTCTCACCTGCTGAACCAATCGGCATCGCTGAAGTCCTCGAGGACGATATAGGTGGGGTTAGAGCGGTGCGGGTCCTAGAAATGCGCCGCCCAGCAACCAGGCCGGTGGGCTTAGGCGGCGTTGCCATTTTCCGTGCTGAGTTTGTTCTCTTGCTGCTCTGCACCGGTCCTTCACGGCATCCAGTCGGCATCCAGCACTACAAGGTTGGTTGGCGTGCATTCTGCCACACTTGCTGGGGCCATCGATTTGCCGTCGGTCCGCCCGTTGCCGCCATTGCCGCTCACACCTTCACATTTCGTTGCAGGGAGAGGTCAACTTGAATGAGGTGCGCAACAGCAGCGGGTGTGATGCGCAGCTGCTGCACGCTCAATGAGCGGCTGCTGAGCTGCCGGCGATCTGACTTTCTCCTCCCCACCCCGCCCTGCCTCCGCAGATGGTGGAGTTGGTCCGCGAGCCGCACAATGAATGTGAGCGCCCTTCACATCCCGCTTGGCTTGGCATTGACTGCTTGTACTGTCGAACCATGAGAAGCTTTGGTGCCAGAATGTGCACTGCCAAGGCTGCGCTTGACATCCTTTACTGGAACCATGAGAAGCTTTGGTGCCAGAATGTGCACTGCCAAGGCTGCGCTTGACATCCTTTACTGGTATGTTGAGGCCACCTCCCTAGCTCTTGCCGTCCCGCTGCCTGTGCAGACGACAAGTGGGCAATCAGAGTGGACAATGTGCGTGGCGTAAAGGTTGGCCACCTGCCGGCCAGGCTGGCCTGCCATGTGAGTGCCGCCGCCCCCATCTTGGATGCTCATCTTGCCTTGCCTACAACACACCTGCTGTGAGCGGAGACCATTTACATCTGCACCGCGCCTGACGCTGTGCTTGCCGTTGCCGCCTGCTGCCTGCGTGCAGCTGGCACCGCTGATGGACCAGGGCTTGCTGCAGTTGGAAGGCCTGGTGCATGCCTTCCATCGGCCGCCAGACAACAAGTACAAGCTGCCGGTCCTGCTGTCGCTGTTCTGTGAGCCTTCCCAGCGCGACGCAGTACATGACATGGTCGACAGGGCCAAGGCAGCCAAGCAGGCGGCCGACATGCAGCGCTCACGCTACCAGCGGCCCACTCCGCCCAAGTCCCCCTCCTGGGTGGCCGACAGCCGCAGCAACAGGAGCGGCCGCCGCCGCAGCGATGCCGGCTCTGACGGCGGGTTTGTGGCAGCAGCCCCGGTTGAGGTGCGGCTGTCGCAAAAGGAGATGGACGACGGCTTGGCGCGCCTTTGGGGTGGGTGATGGAAAGGACTGGGACGCGGCAAGCAGCGCAGGCAGCATGCACGCAGCGTTGTGTTGCAGCCTTGTGCTTGCCCCGACTGGCAGCGCCCAACACCCCTCCACCCCTCACTGCTGCCCGTGCCGGTCCCCCCCCCCCCCGCGCCCCCGTGCTGTGCGTGCAGACATGCAGCTGCAGTCTGGGCCCCGTCAGCGGCTGAAGGCTGGTCCGGAGGTGGTCACCCCGCTGTACCCCCATCAGCAGGAGGCGAGTAGGGCTGGTGGAGGGTTGGAGAAGCACCTGACATGGAGCGGGGCCATAACGGGGCGGGTGGGGTGGGATCGAAGTACCATGGCGGGTTACAAGTACCATCGCGGCAGGACTGACAGCTTCAGTGGGGGTGCGAGCGAAAACGAATGGCCGACGTGTGTGGCGAGGTAGCAGGTGTCCTGCGCAATGGTGTGGCTCTTGATCTGCGCCGCTCCCATGCGCTTGCCGCAGGCACTGGCTTGGATGGTGCACCGTGAGAACAGCAACTGCCTGCCCCCCTTTTGGGAGCCGAGGGTGGGCAGGCCGGGGGCGGCCCTGACGTATGTCTCTCAGGTGGGTTGGGGGCCTGCCAGACAGGAAGGAACAGGAATCCGGGCCTGCACGCACAGTTGATGCTCACCCAGGGACAGGAGGGCTTGATATGGTGGGACGTCTGACTGCCATCAGCTGTTGCGGACAGCGGAGGGAGGAAGGCACCCCTGGCGCCTCGTTGCGTTGTAACAAGCTGATTCACACTTCGCCCATCTGCAGCTCACCCGCCACATATCGACCCTCCGGCCCCCGCCCCTGCGTGGTGAGCCTGCCTGCTTGGTGTCTAGTGGGCTCAGAATCCCTGCCTGGCAGTCCTGGCAGGCAGTGTGCGGTGCATTTCAAACTGTCTCAAACTGTAGGTCAGCGCTGCACATCTCTGGCCGCAAATCCACACAACACACAGTCGAGTGAATGCTTTCTCCCACGCTCCCTATCTTCTGCTGTCTGCTCACTGTGCTGCATTGTAGGTGGGATCCTGGCTGATGACATGGGGCTGGGGAAGACGCTGGAGGTGAGGGCGGCAGCATCACAGCAGGGGGCAGGGGAAGCTTGGCAGGCCTGGCAGCCTGAGCACGCATATACAGCTGCCATCCCAGCCTTGCTGTAATCATGCATGGGTCTGTTGGGTTGTATGGGGTGTGTGTGTGTACAACAGTAGGCTCCAATCTGCCTGTGCCTCGCATCCTACCCTCACCACACGCACACACACACACACACAAGAGCACCGCACACCGGCTCTCCTCCGCAGGTCATCTGCCTGATTGCCACCAACTGCCCGGGTGTGAGCCCTTACAATCTCCGCACCTTCACTGCCGCTGAAGCCGAGCAGGAGGCTCAGCCTGTCGGGTCCTCGGCAGCTGCTGCGGGGCAGGTGGAGCAGAAACAGGGGCAGCAGGGGCTGGAGCAGGCACAAGTCATCGACCTCACGCAGGAAAGGGAAGATGAAGGTGGCCAGCCATCAGCAAAGCGGCTGCGTATGGGCAAGGAGGCGGCGCGCAGCCCCGCCTCTGCTACGGCCCGGGGCAGCAGCCAGCAAGGGTCCCAGACAGCCCAGCAACCCAGCGAGGCTGAGCGTCGAGCTGCGGAGGCAGAGGGGGCACCCAGCCTGCCAACGGCCGATGGGCCCCGCGCCACTCTCATTGTGTGCCCGGTTTCGGTCATGAGCAACTGGGCGACACAACTTGCTGAGCACTGCTCTGGCACCCTTGCAGGTGACTCGAGCGGCAGAGTGTGGCTGGCTGCAGTTGGGGCAGGCAGGAGGCGGTCGGACGGACTGTGTGCAGGGGGTGCTTTGACAACCGGTCAACCATGCCAAAGCCGCACTGCTTGCCTGCCCACACACTTGTTCCTCTGGCTCATGCTGAGGCTCCCATGTTTCATGCTACCACGCTGCTTTGCCTGCCCGCCTGTCTGCCATGCTAACCCTGCAGTGTGCATGCACTATGGGCCAGACCGCAACAAGCAGGCGGCTTTCCTGGCTTCCCACGACGTGGTGATCACCTCTTATGCCATCTTGGCTCAGGAAGCCGGCACAGACAGCGGTGTCAGCCAGGTGGGCTGGCTGGAGGGACTGCTGCTTCTCAACTCCAATTCACTGTTGCCACTGCAACCTTCAGGGCTTCCTTGCTGCCTCGCGCTTCCATCTCAGCTCTCACCCTCACTTTGCTGCCGCAGGTCGACTGGCTGCGTGTGTGTCTGGATGAGGCGCAGCACATCAAGAATGCTACCACGAAGGCTGCTCAAGCAGCGTATGCGCTCAGTGCGCAGCGGCGCTGGGCAGTCACAGGAACCCCTGTGGTCAACTCGCTGCAGGTTGGACGGTTGGACGGTCGGTCGGTCGGTTGGTCGGGTTGGCTGCCAGCAGCAGCAGCATGATGATAACTATGCACAGCAAAGCACAGCACTTGCGTGCTTGTGTTGACCATCGTCCCATTGCCCATCTCTTGTTTCCTGCTTCCGCCGTGCCTTTGCCCTGCAGGACCTGCACAGCATGTCTCGCTTCCTGCGCATCGACTTCTTGCAAGACAAGAACCTGTTTGTGCGCACCATTGAGCGCCCCATCAAGGAAGGCGAGGCGGCAGGGCTGACGCGATTGCGGGTGAGCGATCTTTGTTCCACACACCTGCCTCTCAAAGCACTTGAGGCAGCATGCTGCGAGTGGACCTGCAACTACACGTGCTTGCTCCCAGCTGCGCCTGCGTCTGCCCCTTGCAAGCAATGCGCTGCCACCACTTGCAGGTGTTGATGGGTGCGATTGCCCTGCGACGAACAAAGCAGCAGCAGGTGGATGGCCGTCCCCTGGTTGAGCTGCCGCAGAAGACGGTGTACAGGGTGGTGGTGAAGCTGGACCCCGCCTCACGTGCCAAGTACACGCGCTGGCAGGAGGCGGGGCGGGAGATTGTGCAGTACCACCTTCAGCACGGCACCCTGCTGGCAAATTACACTGCCGTGCTGGAGATTCTGCTGCGCCTGCGTCAGGTGTGGGCTGCAGGGTGCCCGCGGGCAGGCTGAAGCAGCTGCTGTTTGCACGATGTGCTGGACCAATGCTGGAATCGCACTAGGGTTTGTCCGCAACGTGCCTTGCCCAGGCCACCTCGCATTCCACTAGATTCTCCCTTTCCACTCTTTCTGCAGATTTGCTGCCATGCTTCGCTGGCTCCAGGAGAGGATCCTTCATTCCTTGAGCAGCAGCAGCAGCAGCAGCAGCAGGGTAACCAGGCGAACCTTCTTGAGCTGCTCAGGGCAGGTAAGGCTGACATCTTTGCCGTGTGTCAGTTGTAGCTGGCCAGGCTTCAGAAGTGTGGTGGCGGGCTGAAAACCAGTGCCTCGCCGCACTACCCTTGAGGCTAGCCCTGTTCTTGCCCTCTTGATTTCTGCTGTGCAGGTTTGAACAACGAGTGTGCGAGTTGTCTGGCGGTGCTGGAGACCCCATGCATCACCCCGTGAGTTGATGAACTGCCGTGTGGTGACTGTGCTGACAGGAACACATGCACATTCAGCCTAGCAGTCAGGCAGCACACTTTTGAGTGGTGAACTTCTGAGCTGACGAGTGTGCCGCCGCGTGGCTTGGCTCGTGATATGGCGCCTGCCGCAGGTGCCAGCACGCCTTCTGCAGACGATGCATTGACAGGGCCTTGAACCGTATCGTCCCAGCCTGCCCCATGTGTAGCAGTCCCATCTCGGGTGAGCGGCGGCTTGGTGTGTGTGTGTGCGTGTGCGGTTTGCTCCATCTCAGACTCAAGGGTTTGCGTGTCTTGGCGCCAGGGGGGCCCTCCTCACCCGCACCGGCCTGCTCTGCTCTACAGCTGCTGATGTCGTGGAGCTGCCAGCAGAGGCGCTTGAGCCAGCACCACAGGATGGCACCAGCGGCAGCATTGGTGCTTCGACGGCTGCTGACCAGGCAGGCTATGGCAGCCCCAAGGTGGAGGCCCTGCTGTACCACCTGCGGCGAGATGCAGCGGCAAGCGCAGCGGCAGAGCCTGGTGTGCCCGCCATCCGCAGCATCGTGTTCAGCCAGTTCACCAAGTTTTTGGATGTGGTGCAAGCTGCGCTCCGGGTGGAGGGCTTCCACGTGTCTCGCCTGGACGGCAGCACCAGCGCCAAGAAGCGAGGCGAGGTGCTGCGCGCCTTCCAGTCAGGCAAGCCATCATGACAGAGTACCCCTTGCTGCCGGGCGTGTGGGCCTGTCGATGGGGCACTGAGCGGGTGTCTCACACGCTCGATGTGTGCCTGTTGAGCACCAGGTGTGTGTACTGTGCTGTGTACTCACTCACTCATTCACTGCTTCCTGCCAACAACCCTGCATGGTTGCAGGCGGCGCCAGCAGCCCCACGGTGCTGCTGGTCAGCCTGAAGGCGGGAGGTGTGGGGCTCAACCTGACTGCCGCATCCCGGGTGCACTTGCTCGATCCCTGGTAGGAATATGCTGGGCTGGGATGGGCTGGGTGGGGTGTGTGGGGCCCAGGCCAACGGGGCCGGCGTTGACACCACGGCTTGCTGTTTGTGTGTCCCGTGCTCCTCTTCCTCCACACTGCTCTCTCCGCGCTGCTGCTGCCGAGTGCAAGCCACCTGGTACCTCGCCGCACCGCCCCTGTTGCCTGCAGGTGGAATGCCGCCGTTGAGGACCAGGCGTGTGATCGCGTCCACCGCCTGGGCCAGACGCGCGACGTGCTCATCTACAGGCGAGCCCTGCCTCTGGACAGCCTCCTGGCAGCGTGCACCTGCCTCCTGACCTCCCTGGCTGTGCCTGGGTTGCTGCTGTCTGGGTTGCTGCTTGCCCTGACCGCTCATATTCTGGTACCACTTTGCTTGACGCTGCACCTTGCGCTGGGGCCCGTGTGCAGGTACTGTGTGGAAAACAGCATTGAGGAGCGCATGATTGCGCTGCAAGAGCAGAAGAAGGATCTCATCAGCCTGGCGTTTGATCGACGCACCCCAGAGGAGGTGCGGCAGTCGAGGCTTGCTGATGTTCGGATGTTGATGGAGATCAAGTGAAGCACTCAGGCCTCGGTGGGCCGGTGCACAGATTGTACCGATCTTGTAAGCCTGATAATCGTCCCACACACAGCTGGGCACATGGAACGCTTCATTGCATCGGATACGTACCTTCCTGCCAGCCTGGCGCTGCGTGCCAGCACAGTGAATCACACCAGATATCGCCTCACAACTCTCTTGCTCTCTAAAATCTCTTGCCCTCTACTCACATCCTCGAGGTCTTCGGCTGGTGGACATCGAGTGGTCTGGTTCAGGCCTGTGACTAAGAGTCTGCAACCTCCCACAAGCCGTCATTTCTTGCTGCCAATCGCCCCAGCAACATGATCGCGTCACACAACTCCATTTCGATGCCTGCAAGCGCGCGGACTGGCCGACAGCACAGTCCAACATCCATGAGGGCATGTGCGAGTCTGGACCAGCCCCCCACTCGATCCACCTATTCTTTCACTCAGAACAGCAAGCCGAGCGCATCCCGCCAGCGCGCTGCAACGATTGGTGGTTCGACCACAAAGGGCGTTCCCGCCGCCGCCGTCGACGTGCCGTTGACTCAGCAGAGCCGAATGAGGGTGAGTGGGGCGTGTATCAACCATCAGACTGGTTCATGCCGACGTTGTGGATGACTGGTGGCGGGTATGTGGCTTATGTGTGGCACATGGTCAACTGAACACATTGCCGCCCGTGCCGCAGGCCCTGGTGGCACAGCAGCTCCAGCTGAGTGAGGTCGAGACTGGCAAGCGCTTGCAGCAGCTGGACCAGCTGCTGCCTGGCCTGCAGCTGCACACCATGGCTCCTGATGTTGTCGCCCGCATGGCGACTGACGTGACGGCGGTGGCGGCACGCTTGCTGCAGGTGAGGGCCAGAGCATTTAGGAATGATGGTGCTGCAGACAGTGCCAGGCACTCCACAGCAGGCATGCCACCTGTGAAGTTTGAGCTGGCTTAGTGTGGCGGGCAAAACAATGCTCAGAGACTAGCACACCTGTTAACCACACACGCGTGCCCCCTTTGCAGCTCCGCACCATCTTCCCTGGCGCCGACGCCTTCAAGCTGGCGCTGCGCGAGCCCTTCCTCGTGTACGGCAGCACCATCTTCCGCCTCCAGCGTGCAGCCACAGAGCTGCGGGGCCTGCTCCCCGGCCTGGACGTCGACAGGTGCGCACACACAAACTTCGGCTTGTGGGCGGCTGGCCCGTGAGGAGCACAGGCACTTGGTCATCTGCCACGCCCCGCCAACCAAACTGATGGTTCAGGCGTCATCAAACTCGATGCTTGTTACTGACTGCACATTTATACATACCTGTTTTCTTCTGATTATCCCTGGTCACACCTGCGCACCTGTTATCTGCTCCCCGCTCTTGTGCAGGCTGGTTGAGGAGGAGCCGTCCCTGCTGGATGTGCGGACCCTGAGGAAAGCCATCAAAGAGTTCCAGCGGGCCGAGCCTTCCCTGGATGTGCTGCAGGCGCTGGCCCTGGACCCCTCCATGGCGTTCCGCTTCAACTTCCGCAAAGCGCCAAACCTCAACGTGGCCATCGGTCGCCGCATGCCTGTGGTGCCACAGGCCGTGGCAGTGCCTGTCGTGCCTGCCAAGAGCGCTTGAATGGGAGCGTTGTACACTGCAGCCTGTACCATAGCTCCTGCCTCCCCGTAGCCCTGGCGCAGCCCAGCACCTGCTGTCGACCTGCCGCCATGCCTGTATAAGTACACACGCTCCCAACCAACCTCGCAAATAAATCCAACCCCTTGCCAAACCCTGCCACCAACGCCCTCGTCCTCCCAACCTCGAGCAGAACACCCACCCAACTTACCAAACTGCAACCAGTTTTGACACACCGCTCCGTCCTCTCTGTCACCACTGAGTGGTGGATCATACCATGCTGGCCCTGCCCCCCTTCCCCTTTCCCTTAACAACTTGTCAGTCTCGCACTGTACTTGTCAGTGCTCAAAACTCCCCTGGCGTCACTCACGGGGAGCGTGCCCCCTTCTCAGATACACTTTTCGCGTTTCAGCGTGCCTTGGTCGATTGATTGTGACAAGATTGCTTGATGACTGTAAGGCTCTTAAATGTCCACGCCAGACCTTCCACAACGTTGCGTAGTGTGTTCACTGCCAGCAATCAGCACGCACCTACTCAAGCAGCTTGATCTGTTCGTGTGCGCCGCCGCGACTGCCGCTTCTGTCCTTGTGCTCCGGTGGAATCGGTGCCAGGTGGAGTAGACAGCAGCGGCTCTGCAGCGGGTGCTGCTGCCTCCTTTGCCACAGCTCCAGCGGGGGAGCAAACCTGCTCCTCTCCTGCATCAGAGTCCCCGCCATCCCCACTGCCATCCTCACTGCTGCTGCTGGAAGCGGTGCGGGCTGTCCGTTTGCTGCCGCCGCCCAGCGCGGGCACCTTGTCCCGCGTGGTGGCCAGCTCAGCAATGAACAGGGCGTTGTGTGCCCAGCCCGCATACGGCCCAAACCGCGTCACCAGTGCCTGCTGCACCTCGCCGTGCACCTTCTTTGTCAGGCTCTTGCTGCGCAGGTGAGGCGTGTAGTACTTGCAGGCCAGGGAAAAGACGTGGGTGTCAACTGCAGGTGCATCAGCCATGGTCGGTGAGTCAAGCAAGGAGGGCGGGGAGGGAGGAGGAGCACAAGGTGCACAAGGTGAGCTGGGCAGGCAGGCTGGAAGCAATCAAGGCCTGGGAGGTCAGCACAGCACAGCGGTCGCACCAGGGATGGCAGCGTGCTTGTCGAGCGAGAAGAGCGCGATGCATGCGGCCACTTTGGGGCCGATGCCGTGCAGCGTGCACAGCGCTTCCACGGCGTCTGCAGCAGAGGGACACACCACAGCACGGCTCAGCATGGCTCAGCACAGCACGGCTCAGCAAAACAGCACAGCGCATGACAGGCAGCACAGCAGCCCCATAAGAGCAGCGCAATGCAGGTGCTGCCTACCCTCAAACGGTACGTCCCTCAGCGCCATCAGCCAGGCCACGCCGCCACCTGGCTTGTCCAGCAGCTGCGCCACGCTGCCAGTGACGTACTTGGCCCTGTATCCAAAGCCGTCGCCCCGGAGCTGCTCCTCGGTCACCGCCGACAGCTGCTCCAGCGTCGGAAAGGCGTGCAGTGCCAGGCCTGCGGGCGCGGCACCAGCCGCCAACTCTTTTCCTGCCGCGGCGAGTGCCGGTGCCGCGCAGAGGGGTGTGCCATGCTGGCGGCACAAGCGCTCCACCATGCCGTGTATTCGCTGGATGTGGTTGTTCTGCGAGCAAATGAAGGCGAAGAGGCACTCCACAGGGTCCTGCCGCAGCATGCGTGCCCCAGGCAGGTGGCGGTGCACCAGCGCGTAGCGGGGGCAGGCCGCACACCAGCTGGGCGAAAGCTCAGCCAGCGAGGTGGAGAGGTTGAAATAGTCCCGCAGGGCGACGTCGTCCCCGGCAGCATCCACGCAGCTGCCACGAGCGATGACCTGGTACTGCACGTCGCCGGGCAGCTGCCGCATGCGCACCTGCGATGGACGGCGGGGAGGGCGGCAGGCACACGTGAGGGCTCGCGCAGCACAGCCAGCAAGGGATACATGCATCCGTCTTCTCACAGTAAGCAGGACTGAATGCAGACGCTTGGCAGCCAAGGGTCTGCGTGTGCCTTGGCAGCCGGCGAAGCTTGCTTCCCACCGACGGCACCCAGCTCAGCATGCAGCAAGGAGAGGCGAGCCACGCACCGCACGCTGCCCAACGACGCCAGTGAACTCGAGCGGGTCGTCTGCTGTCTGCCGCCAGCGAAATGACTGCCCTGCAGCACGCAGCAACTGCAAAATCAGCAGCGCTTTCATTCCCCAGGGGGGGTGCGTAGGGAGAAACGGCAACTGGTGCAGGCAAGGTTTGTGCCCTGTCCCTCCACAAACGCACCTGTTGGCAGGGTCCATTCCAGCCTCAGCTCTGACGCTGGCGTGCCCAGCGAGCACCAGGTGCCCTCGTCCTGCTCCGGCACCATCTCGCTTGCTGGGCAAGTTGCGGCCCTCTGGGCAATGGCCGCTGTGCAAGCGGCGCGTTCGAAGGCGGGAACCGATGGCGGCACCAATTGCTGATCAGATGTTGCGCTGAACCAACTGCGCCGTGGCCTCTTTGCTTGTGACTGACTTTGAGTGGACCGTAGCAAGGCAGGAGCGTGAATCCTAGCGAGTGCACGGCGCAGCATCACACATGGGGGTGTGGCTGAGCGCTTACAAGTGTATGTTTGGTCGTGGAGGGCAATGTCAGTGTCGGCAGGTCTTTTTTACGCGGTTGCAGCCATGATGTACCGCTTGCCGTGCATCAATTTGCCAGGGGACAGGAACTACCCGGTGCAGGAAGCCACGCTGATCACACAGCATTCATCCATCATCACAGGAAGCGGTGAGCGTCGTTGCTGCTTCGGGAAGTCCCTCAGACGCGGCTTAGCGCAGGTGTGATCGCTGCTGCCACTGCTGTGAGAGGCCACCGATCAGCCCTGGTCCTGACCAGCGCCGGCCTTGCAGTCCGTCCCAGCCGCCGCCGCCAGCGCCGCCGCATCGTGCTTTGTGCAGTGTCAGCACCAAGCCTGGGAGGATGATGAGCCCGGAGATGATGAAGATGGCGTCTGAGATGATGAGCAAAATGTCACCGGAGGAGCTGGCAAGGATGCAGGCCATGGCGGCCAACATGAGCCCCGACATGATGCAGCAAGCGATGGCGGCGGCAGGCGGCGGCCAGCCGGCCCTTTCCACGCCAGAGCAGCTGAAAGCCGAGGGAAACCGCTTGCACAGCGCCCGCGAGTTCGGAAAGGCCGCAGAGGCATACCAGAGTGCTTTGAAGGCGCTGCAAGGTGTGTGTGAGTTGGCATGAGGCATGCTGCAGATTTGGTGTGCCCTGTGCACAAACCCCTTGCATGCCTGTCGCCCTGCGCACGAACCCCCAATATGCCTGTCGCTTGGTCTAAATGGCTGTCCGCAGGGCAAAACTCTCAGCCGAAAAATGAGCTGCGAGTTACCTGCCAGAGCAACCTGGCCTCATGTTTTCTGCAACTTGAGCGGTGGCAGGAGTGTGTCGACATGTGCGACACGGTGCTTTCCTCAGACAGCAAAAACCGCAAGGCGTTGTTCCGCAGAGGTGGGTCAGGCAGGCTGGGCTGTTTGCTTATTGGCTGAGCTGTGTTGCCCAGCCGTGGGCACGCAGGGCAGCAGGCGGCCGAGGTTGCTACATGCAATGCTCCCCCATATGCCTGGACTGCTGACTTCATGACCTGCAGGGCAGGCGCTGTGTTCGTTGGGGCGGTACAATGGCGCGGTGTCTGACCTGCGTGAGGCAATGGTGCTGTCGCCGGAGTCCGAGAGGCATTTTATCCGAGAAAAGCTGCAGGAGGCTGAAGCAAAGCAGCAGCAGCAGGAGCAGCAGGGTGCGCATATGGGATGTGGCAGCGTGGGTCGGGGCGCGGGGGGTGCCTGTTGTTGTATTGCACCTAGCCAGCTGCTGGCTCAGACGAGCAGGCATCAAGTGTGTGTGTTGATGTGTGCAGGCTATATAGTTGAGGAGGTGACAGAGGCAGCGGCACCCGGCCAGGAGGGGCTGGGCGGGTCTGGCAGTGATGACGACGGGCCGCAGCCCCTGCAGTCCTTCGCTAACATGCCGCCCACTCCCGCAGCAGCTGCCAGCGTTCCGCCATATGTGGCTCGGCCGCCAGGCGTGGGCGCAAGCGACACGCAGCAAGCAGCAGAGATGTTGAAGGCAAGCTGCGGTCCTCAGCTTCACATTGTGCAGCTTCTGCCAGTGCAAGCCTTAATTGATGCGTTGCTCTGCCCTTTGGCATCTGGCTCACGCCGTCAGCTGACTGCTGCAGCGCCGACCGCCTGAGCAATGCTGACCTCTGCCTGCTTTGGCCTGTGTGTGCAGAACAACCCCGAAATGGCTCGGCAAGCAGCAGCAGCAATGGCTGCAATGAGCGATGACCAGATTGCGAGCATGGCTGCTCAGAGCGGCATGCCTGGCATCACCCCTGCCATGGCCAAGCAGGCCGCCGCAATGATGCGCAGCATGCCACCCGAGCAGCTGTCAGCCATGGCAGCCCAGGCCAGCGGTGCAGGCGGCGTTCCTTCCGGCTTCCCCGCCGCCCCTCCGTCTGCTGCTGCAGCACAGCCAGCAGTGACTGCAGCGGCGGGGGGTGGCGACCAGATGGCGGCTGCGGCTGATGCGATGCGCCGTGATCCGTCGATGATGAAGCAGGCGGCTGCAATGATGCAGGGCATGAGTGAGGAGGAGCTGAGCAGGATGGCGGCTATGGCGCCAGGTGGCATGAAGGTGGGCGTGCTTTGAGCTCATGGCAGCTTGCCAGCTTGGCCCAACTGGTGCAGTCTCTCTTGCAACATGCAGGCAGCAAGCAGTCCTGCCATGGCCCGCCACTGGTACCAGCTGACTGCAATGCGTGTGCAGCTCCAAGCATGCCTGCACCCCCAACTCACAGATGTCACTGCCGGTGCCCTTACCACTGCTTCTCCAAACACGCAGGTGGATCCTGCTCAGATGAAGATGGCAGCCAAGATGATGGCGGGCATGAGCCCTGCTGAAATGGAACGAATGACACAGATGGCGGCAAGCATGGGCGTCAGCGGCCCGGGACTGGGAGCAGCTGCACAGGGGCCTAGCACCAGCACCGGCGTTGCCGCTGGGGCCAGCAGCGGCGCGGCGGCTGCGGCAGTGGGTGGGATGCCGGCAGGCTTTGACCCGACCAACATGTCGGCGGACACGATGGCACAGATGAGGGATCGCATGCAGGACCCTGCTATGCTGAAGATGATGAAGGTGAGTTGCCTGGGCGCTGCAGGCCTCCCAACCTGCACAGGTTGCGGGCAAGGGCCCCTGCAAGGCGGCCGTTCAGCAGAGCAGCTGTCACGAGGTGCTGGGAGGTCAAGGTCGCAGTGTTGCTTGCTGCCATTGTACTCTGCTGTGCTCTACATGTGCAATGCTTGCCTGCCTTGTTCCGTTGTTTGCTGACCCGCTGTGCTGTTGACCTGCCTCGGCTGCCCGGACCTGCAGGACATGATGAAGGGCATGGATCCTGAGCAGTTGTCAGAGATGATGAAAGCCAGTGGTGCCAACCTGACGCCGGAGCAGGCACGCAGCCTGGTGAACAAGCTGGACAGTGTGTCTGGTGAGGCGTGCCGCAAGCAAGGCCTTGATGCGCAAGCGTGTGTGCTTCATTGATTGTACTGCGGCTGCAAGTTCACGCCACAGGGGCATGCCTGTTGCGCTCTGCGCCATTCCTTCACGTTGCTTGTGCTGTGTTTGATGGCCTGCAGACAAGCACCTGGAGGTCATGGCAAAGCTGCTTGGCTACTTCAATGCTGTCACAGTTGCCTATCGCCGCGCAAAGGCGTGGGTGCTCAGCCAGGGCGCCCTGACCCTAGCGGTTCTGGTGCTCCTCATTGGTCTGCTGCTGCGCTGGTTGGGCTGGTTGTGAGCAGCGAGCTGTGTAACGTCAAGTGATTCCAACTTGTTTTGACAGGAGATCATAACGCCTCGAAGCGGCGAGCAGAGCGTTGCCGCCACGGGACGCCAATGCAATGGGGCATAGTTGTCGATTGATTGCACTTCATTGCTGCTTGCTGCAACTCCTGGAAGGGTGATTTGATACGCCGTGTATCCACTGACTTCACTGGCAGTGTGCTGCTGAGTGCAAGCTGGGTCGCCGTCTGGTCAGCTACAACAGGCGTAGCCGTAGTGGAACATGGCGCTTAACGGTGGCCGGGAGTCGATGGGCAGCGATCGGCGCCAAATGTGGGTTGCCTGCTGCCCGAACCAATCAAGCAAGCATTGGTCAATCGCAACTGTATTCATGCATGCCACCGGGAGGGCGCCTCGGGCGAGCATCCACCGCCGCCGCTCTGTTGCCGCCTCTTACGTCATTGCCCCCGACGTGCAGCATCCTCACGCCCGTCATGCGTACGGCAACGGGGCTGTGGCTCACGTGGACGATCAAGCTCTCCATTACAACGTTCACAGCGCTCTACCCGCTGCGAGGCAGCTTGTGGCGTTTGCAGCGGTTTGCTGACATTGCGGAGCTGTATTCGTTGGCTGGCAGCAACCTTGATGTGTGGCTGCTCTCTGTTGCACACGTCCTGGTGCTGGCCGCGCTGCTGAGCCGCGTCACGTCTCCCTACCGGCGCTTCAGCGGCCTGGTGATCCCGCCGCCTTACAGCAAGGCAAGTTTCGCGTGCATGCCCTTGAGCGCACTCCCTTGAGTGAGCCTGTCCACCTCCCTGTTGAACGACTGCATTGCCTGTTCATGCAGATGTCACACGGCGTGTACTGGAGCTGTACCCTGTTTGAGCTGCTGCTACTGGGCAAGGCGGTGGTGGTAGCCGTGCTGGGCGAGGAGCAGCTGCTGCCGCCCCACCCGGGTGACCAGCCCGCCTCGCGGGGCGACGTGGGTTTGCTGTGCATGTATGTGTGCGTCATCGTGGCCCTGCTGTGCTCTTTCATGGAGGGATGGCTGGGCCAGCGGATCATCACGCAGCGGCGAAAGCAGCATGAGGCGGCGGACGAGGTCAGCGGTGGCGGGTCCTCGCAGCAGCCGCTGTTGGGCGGCAAGGGCAAAGTGGCGCAGGAGACTGACAGTGCAACCATTCCAGCGCTGATCAAGCTGTCGGCCCCAGACTCACACATCCTCTTCCTGGCCTTCACAGCCGGGGCAGCCGCGGCCCTGGGTCAGGCAAGCAGCCCTGGTTGCTCATCTGCTTTCTCGTGGTGCAGAGGCAAGGCATGCGTGGCCACGCCACGCACGCGTGAATGCAACAACCTGCACACGCAAACCCGCCTGTGCAACCCCCCACTCAAGCAAAGTCGGACCCTCTGGCTTGTGCCTCCCTGCAGGCCCTCATTCCCTACTACACCGGGAAAATCATCGACTACGCCTCCATCGACCCTGAGCCCCACGCCTTTCGCATTACCACGCTGAAGATGCTGGGCATGGCGCTGGGATGCGCCATATTCACAGGCATCCGCGGGGGCCTGTTCACGGTGTGTGGATGTTGGAGGGTGTGAGCGCAGCGGGTGGCTGGCCTGGGGAGGGATCTGGCTGTGGTGATTCAAGCGCCTGCTCGTTGCTGCCCAGTTTGGGTGGCGTCACTGTTTGCTTGAGCGTACTGTGCACTGCATGGCAGCTGCGGGTGATTAGTTCAGTTTGACAGGTTCACAGCACGTGTGGCACGTTTAGTCCTACCCTCATCCCTGTTCATCTGTGGCTGCTGGCGCCGCCCTGTGTGTGGGCAGGTGGCCATGACGCGCCTCAACGTGCGCCTACGCCAGCAGCTCTTTGCCTCCCTCATGGCCCAGGTGAGAGCGGTGCAGGCTGTGCACTGCACTGCAGTGCTTGCCGCACACCTCACGATGCCTGATGCGCAGTCGCATGTGTTGTTTGGCTTCTAGCTTGGCTTGGCTCAGGCTATGGGCGCTGCTGGCGTGTGGCCCTGTGGCCCCCAAGGGCTCCCTCTACCTCCTCATTTTTCGCCTCTTGACTGCCATGTGCGCTTCAGGACGCGGGCTTCTTCGACACCACTAAGACCGGGGAGATCACGAGCCGGCTGTCTGCCGACACCACCACTGTGTCGGACCAAATCTGCCTCAACCTCAACGTCATGCTGCGCTCCGCCACCCAGGCAGCCATGGTGCTGGCCTTCATGTTCACAGCCTCCTGGCGCCTCACAGTGGTCACATTCGTCATGATTCCCCTCGTCATAGCAATCTGCAAGGTGAAAGAGCACCATCGCCTAATTTTCAGGGGTGGTGGGGGTGGTGAGCACGCCTGGAGGTACGTGCTGAGACAGGCAGCTGCCCACGTGATTGTGATTGCGGTCCTTGGGTGCAGGCCTGCAGCAGCAGCATTGACCTGACCTGCTATTTCTGCCGACCGCACTGTCCGCTCACTGCCTTCCACTGTGTTCGTTTGCAAGAGCAGGTGTACGGAGCCTTCTACCGCCGCATGAGCAAGAAGGTGCAGACCGAGTTGGCCGAGGCCAACAGTGTGGCTGAGGAGGCGCTCAGCACCATGACCACCGTCAAGGCACACGCGGCCGAGGACTCAACCATGACAGCGTGAGCAGGGGATGGGCAGGAAGGGTGGATTGGCGTGCATGCATGTGTGCCGTGGTGGCAAGCCAAGTAGCAAGTGCTCCTGGGCTGGCTCAGCCGACAGCCAGCGTTCAGCCCTGTCCTCATGATCTCACCATCTGTCTGCTGCTCTGCCCTGCCTGCTGCCTGCAGCTATGCCTTCAAGCTTCACCGGTTCTACCTGCTGCAGCGCCGGTGAGATGCACTTGCCTGCAGTTTTGTGTGGGGGAGCTGTTCGTGCTGTTGCTTGTTGGCAGCACCGCAGAATGAACGTGGTGAGCCGGTCCTGATGCATTGCAAAGCAGACTTGCGTCGCGAACAGCGTTTACATTAGCATCCGTGTCTTCATGTTCGCTTTCGGATCTGCCCTGCAGCGAGGCCATTGCATATGGGCTGTACATGACCACCAACACCTTCCTGGCAGCTGCCGTGGTAGCTGCCGTGCTGTTTTATGGCGGCAGCCTCGTCCTCAAGGGCGCCATGAGCGCGGGCAGCCTCGTCTCTTTCATGCTCTTCCAGCAGTCACTCAGCTCGGCATTCCAGGTGGGCGGGCGGGTAGTGACTGCTGTGCAGGCATAGCTGTCACGTCGGATTGTCTCCACTCCTGCTGGCATTGACGCTGCCGCTACTGCGGACTGCACTCTGCCTCGCCAGCCGCATGCACATCCAACAACCAACAGCATGCCGCCACTGCCACGCCGCGTTGCAGTCCCTGGGAGATGTCTTCTCTGCGCTGTCAGCGGCTGTGGGTGCGGCTGACAAGGTGATTGAGCTGATGAGGCGGCGGCCGGCGGTCGAGGAGAGCGGCACGCTGGTGCCCACAACATTTGCCGGAAAGGTCACACTGCAGGTGATGGGCCTGCCTTCATGCATTGGAAACGGCATGTGCTGTGTGATGGGCGCAGCCGTCGCCAGGCTGTCGCTGACAAGAGCAAGGATTGCGGATTGCAGTGTGGATAGGGACTGCTTTCTGCCTGCTTCAAGCTGTGAGGCGGAATCGCACTGATGCCTGCAGGACGTGAGCTTCTACTACCCGGCCCGCCCCACGCTTCGCGTGTTGAGCGGCATGAGCCTGGTGGTGAACCCTGGCGAAATCGTGGCGCTAGTGGGGCCGAGTGGCGGCGGCAAGAGCAGCATTGTGAAGCTGGTTGAACGGTTCTATCTGCCTGATGAGGGTGGGTGTTTGCATTCATGTGGGGGACTGCTGCAGCCTGGGTGCCTACCTGCGGTGCCCAGCCAACCTGACTGCACATGATGGCTGCCTGTGTACACGAGTAAGGAACTGGCGTCACGCTGAGGTGCCTGCTCACCTTCTCATACCTGCCAACACTGTGCAGGGCGCGTGCTGATTGATGACCGGCCTGTGGCTGAATATGATCGCAAGTGGTTGAAGCAGCGCGTAGCCCTGGTCAGCCAGGAGCCTGTGCTGTATGCGCGCAGCATCCGCAGGTAGGCTTGCGTTGGGGTTGGGGCTGACAGCTTGGGGGAGGGCAGGGCTCGGTGCGGTGCTGCCTGCTGGTTTCAACGCCGGTTGCACAGCTTGGGCGAGGTTGCTTGATGAACAACTTGTAGCCCATTCTTGCCGCTTCCTCATGTGCCTGCCTGCCTGCCTGCCTGGGTGCAGGAACATCCTGTATGGGCTGGAGGAGGAGGACGGTCTGCCAGCAGCAGAGCTTCCCACGCAAGAGGATGTGGAGCAGGCGGCAGGGTGCGGTGCTGCGGGGCTGCTGTGGAGCTGTTGGCCAGTGCGATCCGGCATGGCACCCTCTCGCTGCTGCAACAGACAAAGCAGGGTCCAGCAACCCTGTTGATGATGAATATGCTGCCTCTACCTGACCGCCTTGCAGGCTAGCCAACGCACACGACTTCATTTGTGCCCTGCCAGAGGGATACGAAACCGAGTGCGGAGAGAAAGGGGTGCAGCTCAGGTGCGCTAGCTCTGCTTGCACTGTGGCGGCAGGTTCAGCCAGTGCCGGCTCACCAACAACCTGCTAGGGATGCGTGAGCTGGCCTGGCAATGAGCTTGCCGTGCAACAACCCCCTGCCCCGCCTCCTTGCCATTTCGTTGACGCAGTGGCGGCCAGAAGCAGCGGATAGCCATCGCGCGGGCGCTGGTGCGGCGGCCCGCCATCCTGCTGCTGGACGAAGCGACCTCTGCGCTGGACGCTGACAGCGAGGCGGTGGTACAGGAGGCGCTGGATCGGACCATGAAGAGCCGCACTGTATTGGTGATAGCACACCGGCTGTCCACGGTGCAGGATGCGCACCGCATCATTGTGGTGCAGCACGGACAGGTGGCGGAGCAGGGCTCACATGACCAGCTGCTGGAGGCGGGCGGCGTGTATGCCAGCTTGGTGCGGCGGCAGCTGGCTCGCGGTCCCAGCACGAATCGCCTGCTGCCCTCTGCCAGCTCAGCATCCTTCACTGGGGGCCTGCTGTGAAAGGTGCACACAGCTGCTATGAATGTGTGCTGAGTGTGAGTGTGAGTGTGAGCGTGTGTGTGAGTGTCAAACGAACCTTTCTTTTGAACATGCACCTGGCTGCTGCTTCATCTCAGCTTGTAAAAGCTTAGCTTTCACAAGCTTACAAGTGAAACAATCCTAGTGAGATCAGATCGCAGCTTCAGCACACACAGCTGGTGCAGGCTCACAGGGCATGCCAGAGAGGAGCACTCAGTTGCTGTCGGCCTGGCGCTGCGCCGCCATGTCTGCAATCGGGCGAGCCACCGCCTGCAGGTCCAGCTGGGCAGCCGCCCCTGGGTAGATGCGCTCCAGGCAGGAGGAGACGTAAGGGCACAGCGCGGTGGTGTGAGCGTGGCAGGCGGAGTCAAAGGCCAGCTGCTCAGGCGAGGTGAGCGAGTGGGTGAGGCCGTAGTGTGCCAGCTCAGCAGACACCGCCAGCAGCGACTCCTGCAGCCGCGCCGTCGTCGGCTGCTGCACCGACAGCGGCGCGCAGTGGCGCAGCTCGTTGAATGCTGCCAGCAGCCCATTTGTGTACACCGCCAGCGGCATGTGGTCCACGAGAGCTTGCGGCGGCGCAGTGCTGCCTCGCGGACTGGGCGCCGCCGCCTCTGCGCCGCTGGTTGCGGCGTCTGCTGCTGCTGCCGCCGATGCCGATGCCGCCGCCGCGTCGCTGGCCTGGCGGCTGCGTGCCGACAGTGCGCTGGGGCTGGACCACTTGTGGGCATCCAGCAGGGAGTGAAAGGATGCGGTGGCTGCCTTGACAGACTGCAGACGGGGAGGGGAGAGGGAGCAGTTGAAGCAGGAGAGGGGCACCTTGAGGGCAAGTGGAAATGCTGCCGACGGGCCCGACTGCAATGCAAGGCATGCAATGTGTAAGACAGTACCATGTGCCATGTGCCCCCAAATTATGACCCCAAATTCTGACCCCAAATTATGACCCCCCTACCTTTGTGTACAGTGCCACAACTGCCTGCTCAAAAAGGGGCGCCAGCAGCGGCCGGAAGTCCAAGCCCACCCTGCCCAGGCTGGCCCCGCAGTACATGGTGTGGTCCAGCACACTGGCCAGGCTGCCGCCCTCCCCAATGGCAGGCAGGTGCTGCCGGATGGCCTGCGGCAGCAAAAAATTTCAAACTCAGCCAGCTTGATGGCCTGGGCTCAGGGCAACAGTGAGGGCAAGAGTCAGGCTCAGGGCAAGAGCGGTTGCACACAAGCAAGCAGAGTAGGCGCAGTTGGCACAGCAGCATGCCAGCAGCCATAGGTTGCCCCTAACCCCAGCATATGTCTAAAATTATACATCGTACCTCCAGGTATGCCGCAATGCGGCGCTGGGCCCACACATACAAGATGCCGCCATCACGGCTGCCGCTGGCCCCCTGCTCGCTGCCGCCACCACTGGTGGCAGGTGCTTCATCTGAAAAGATGGCCCTGTACTGCATCACCACATCAAAGAGGTGCAGGCGGTACACATCGGTCAACCGCTTGAGCAGCTCGTCTGCGGGGGGGGGGGAAGGGGCGGGACATGTCAGAGCAGCACATGCTGTCGAAGATCTCTGCGCCCCTGCTGCGCTGTCAAACCTGCATTGAAGGCGGCTTGCAAATTGCCTGCACAGGAGAGCGCACTGCCGCTGCCCCCCACACGCCCCCCACCAGCACTACACACTACAACAATGACACACAGGCTCACAGGCGTGCGAGTCGTCCAGCTCCGCCACCAGCCCCGCTATCCACGTCTCTCGGCGTTGCAGGAAGGCACGTCGTAGCTCCGCCTCTGCACAACCACTTGCAGCCAGCACATTGAGCAGCAGGCAGCGGCAACACATGATTCCTCTTTCTTCAGCTCTCTCTACCGCCCACAAACAGTCTTGTTGCTGCATCCGGTCTCCTGTGCTTGCTGTGCTGCTGCGAGGTTGCCTCGCCACAGCATCCCAGCCTGTCACCCTCTGCACACCTGCACAGGCCGCAGCCAACACACTCACACCCACACCCAGAGAGACCCAGAGACTCACCCGGGAAGGCGGCCAGGCGGCGCAGGTAGCCGATGATGCGCAGGCACTCTGGCAGCTGCACGGCCCCCTGCAGCCGCTGCAGCAGCTGCTCCAGCATGTCGGCCGACACCCCGCCCACCTCTGCCACCAGGCGCTGCACCAGGGGCAGGTCTCCGTGCATGACAGCCACCTGCAGGCAGCGGGAGCGGGCAGGCAGGTGCAGGGAGAGGTGAGGGACCGGGCCCACTGCCGCACTGCGGCTCAGCGGGCGGATGAAATTGCCTTGTCATTTCCCACGTGCTGATGGTGCAACACGGCGGTTATACATGCACACAGCAGGTGCAGAGCCGGCAGCAGGACCAAAAGCAGGACCAGCAGGAGGATTGGCAGCAAAGAGCAGCAGCGGACTACCCAATGCCCGCCCAGCAGGCACCTTGTTCACAAAGGCGCGCAGGTCCAGGGCCTCGTCAAAGTTCCCGCTGCGGCAGCATGTGTCCATCAGCTGCGGCACCTCCAGCACCTCCAGCACAGTGGGGTGGGTGCCTGCACGGCGGTGGCAAGAACGCGAGCAAGTGCAGGCCGCCTTTATATTCAGCTCGCCGCCCTGCTACTGCCTCTTGTATGACTTCCACGCAAGACATGTGGCTGCCTCCTGGTGACAAAACGTGCTGGAAACTCACCGTAGAGCTGTCGGTTGTCGGCGCGCTTGGTGGTGATGGCGGCGGCGTCATGCCTGAAGCGGTCGCAGGCAGCCTGCAGCTTGGGTAGGTCGCGAGACAAGTCGTCCAGGTGCCCTGTGGCGGCAGTCAGCTGTTGCCGCAGATCTGCCAGGCATTGGGTAGTATCAATGAAGGAGCGATAGTGGCCGACGGCGGTGTCCTGCAACTGGCGGCGGAGCTGTTCTTGGTCGGCGCGCAGCAGCTCCGGTTCCTTGCTGAGCCGCTCCAGGCTGTAGCTCAGCAGCTCAGAGAAGTAGGCGCTCTCCTCTTGCTGCAGCTCCTCGGCAGGGCGCTTGTCGGTGCCGATCGCTGCATCCATGTCGTGTCTCGCGCCTGATCGGTGAGTTCAGAAGGCTGCAAGCGGCAGAGAGAGCGATCAGGGTGGCGAAAGCAAACAACGCGGGTCGTGATCAATCTTTGCTGCTGCACTGGAGGACACGGGCTGAATAACACGGGCTGAATATTGACGCCCTCTGTTTGTTTGTCATTTTCGTACCAAAGCGTACGGCAGTTCGGTGAATTTTGGCGACAGGTGGGCGCAGGCGCGACTGCCCTCCCGTCCGACGCACCATGGCGAGAGACAGACGGCGTGCAAGCGCCGCGGGCTCTGCCCTGACCGTGCCCCAGCTGCTCAACGAGGCGCAGCGGGGGGCTGCCAGCGCCCACGTTCGGTATGCCAAGATGCTGTGGGAGCTGGCGCTCAGCGACGCCAACGCCGCCCGTGACCAGCTGCTGGCCGCCATCAAGTGGTTTGCTACGGTGGCGGAGGTGCGCCGTTTTGACGAGCGTATCCATGCAGCTCTTGCATCCACTGCCTGTTGCTGTCTAACACACAATCCGTGTCAGCTCACTTGCGCAAATCCCTGCTGCATTGAGCACAGCCTGTGCAGTCTGTCTCCACCTCCACCCCGCCCTGCCGCCTGTGCCTCGCCGCTTCCCGCTGCTTGCGCACTGCAGCCGACTGTGTACCAGTCCCGCCTGCTGAACTTCATGGGCACCTTTGCTGCCGAGGCGACCAGCGACGACCGCGTGACGTTTGTGGAGTGTTTGCTGGTGCCGCTGGTGGACCTGACGTACGCCCGCGACGTCACGGCGCGCTGGCGCTTCTGCCAGCTGCTGCACTCTCTGGTCGGCAACCTGCCCCCGGAAGCAGAGCTCAGCGACGACGTGCTGGACTCTTTCCAGGAAGCAATGGAGGATCGCCTGGAGGATGCCAAGCCCACCATCCGCGCGGTGGCGGTGCGGGCGCTGGCGCGCCTGCCCAACCCAGGCGCAGACGAGGACTTCAGTTGCTGCCCCCTCACACAGGCCATGCTCGACATGCTGGCGGCGGAGAAGAGCAAGGCGGTGCGCAAGGCGGTGCTGGCCACCCTGCCCTGCTCCACCTTTACCCGCAAGGTGTTCATGGAACGCACACGTGATGAGGCAGATGATGTGCGCAAGATGGCATACATGGCACTGGCGGAGCGTGTGCCGCTGGCAGCGATGCCCGTGGACGACGCCGCCGCCCTGCTGCGTGGGGGGCTCAACGACCGTGCGGCACCCGTGCGGGAGGCGGTGGCCAGCAGGCTGGTTGCTGCCTGGCTGGAGGAGGTGGAGGGGGAGCCGCTGCGCCTGGTGCATGCGCTGGGTGTGCAGGCGCATCCAGGTGGGCGGGGTTGGGCGGTGGAATGTGGTTGGTTGGTCTGGTGGCAGGGTTTGCGGCAGGACTAGGAACAGCATCCGCCATGAGCAGCAGTTACGTATCTGCTGGCTGGCTTTTGCATGTCAAGCGGCACTTTGTTGCTGCTCTGCTGCCTCCACCCCGCCCACTGCTGAGTCCACTGCTGCTGCACGCTTGCCCCGCTTGCTGCTGCTGCAGAGGAGTGCGAGCTGGTTCTGCGCACGCTGCTGGATCGAGGGGTGGCCAGCGCGGTGCACCTGGGCCGTATGGCTGAGAGCGAGGGCTTGGGCCTGAGGGCAGACTTTGGGCAGGAGGGGGTGCTCATGGGGCCAGCCTCGGCCCTCTTCTGGCGTGTGGTGTGCGAGTGGCTCAGCAGCGACGCCAACAGCAAGGGCGTGTCTGCGGCCAACAAGGTTGGAGCCGCCGCCAACATTGATGCAGCGGCGGCGGGCGAGCGCCTCGAGGCGCTGGAGTCGGCCCTGCCAGCCACCGTGGCTGACATGGCGAGTGTGATCGCCAAGCACGCGGCGGCGGGCGCTCGCTACCGCTTCTCCACCGGGCAGCTGATGCAGCTGGCGGCGGCGTGCATGGACTTTGCTGACGCCTCTGGCCGCAGCGCTGCCTCCTCCATGCTGCGCGGCCTGCTGGCTGATGCGCCTGCCGGCGATGATGCCGAGGAGGCAGCGGCGTGGGAGGAGGCCTGGCACAGCGACACCTGGCTGGCAGCGCTGACGCTGTTCCTTCGCAAAGTGTACGGCTCAGCTGCTGAGCTGTCGGACGCTCTCCTGGGTGTGATTGGATCCATCCATCGTTCGGCGGGCTTTGCTGCGGAAGCAGGCCCTGCCCAGGTGCCGGAACAGGCCTGGCTGCATGCGCTGGGCGTGGCGGGGCTGCTGCTGGGCCAGCTGCGCAGCGCTTGGCCGGCGCTGAATGTGAGCGGCACCTTTGGTCTGCGGGATCTGCTGGACTCCATCATCCAGCCCGGGCAGCTGCACCGATCCGCCAAGGTGAGTGAGCACAGTAACCGCATATAAAGCATGCACGACTGTGTGTAGAGCCTGCTGTGCAGGGAGTGCTGCACTGCTATGTGGGCTGGGGCCGAAATCAGACGGCAGGTGGTACCAGCCTCCTTGCATAGCTGCTTTGCTTGTGCGTGCTGTGAAGTCTTCAGCTGGTGTCCCACTGCCTGCCTGTACTGCCTGCCTGCTTTCCCGTACCCACACATGCAGGTGCGGCGCGAGGCGGTGAGGTGCCTAGGCCTGTACTGCGGCTTGGAAGGCATCCCTACCTCGCCAGCTGGCCACCTGCTGGTGCTGCGCCAAGTGCTGCTGACACACAGCGAGACGTCGGCTGTCAAGGCAGTGGCGGTACAGGTCAGTTGCAACTGCGCTGCGGTGCAAAAGCATGACTGTCTGGTTGGCTGACGGCCTACACCTCTTCTGGCTTTGGGCACATGCGAGGCATCCAAGCATTTGCCAGACTTGTGCCCCCGCCTTGAGCGTTGCGACTTGAGCATCCCAGCACATTCCTTTGATGCCTCATATACCCACCAGCTCCCTTTCTCCCTCCTTCCCTCCTGTGTGCTGTGCTGTACAGGCTCTGGCTGACGCTGCCGTTGCTCGAGGCATCAAAGATGTTGACGGTCTGGTAGAGCCTGAGATGGCGGCTCGCTACCGGCTGGGGCTGAATAATGAGCGGCCCCTGTCTCGCGATGTGGAGCTGCAGCAGCACAAGCCGCTGCTGGGCCTGCTGCTGGAAATGCTGCGGGAGTGGACCGAGCGGTTTGAGGCGGCGGCGGCCGGAGGCGGCCGCAAGCAGGCCTCTCGACGCAGTCGCAGCAGCGAGGGGCTGGAGCAGCAGGCGGTGCTGGGGGCTGCGCTGGTGCAGGCCCTTGCGCGCCTGGTGCGCTGCCACCTGTACTGGGTGCAGCGGCAGGAGCGTGAGGGGCAGGTGCTTGCTCTTGAGGACCTGGAGGTCATTGAGGTGGGTGGCGGGTGGCTGGCTGGCTGGTTGTCTTGGACCAAAGTGGTGCCGACTGGTGCGGCAGAGCCGTGAGGCTCTGCAGGCTTGGGGTGGGTGGGCACCGGATTTCAGGCGATTGTGAGAGACGGGAGAGAGAAGGGAGAGAGGGGAGGCCTGAGACACGCATACGCACATCCACACATGTACTGTACTGTACTGTATCGCAGGTGCTGGTTGACCTGGTGGTGCTGTACTTCAACCCAGCCATCGAGGCAGCCACCCTGGTGTGCCAGGCACTGCCAGTGTTCTTCCAGCACTATGCCGAGCTGACACCTGAGCACCAGCAGTACCTGGCCACCGCCTTCCTCGCTGCAGCGCGCACGTGAGCACATGGAGGGCAGAGAGACACACACACACACAGCCACCGCGGCCTGTGTGGCCTGGCAGCATGTGATAGTGTGCATCAGCTGGCTGCGTGACCGTTTGCTATGACTGCCTCTTGATTGCTCGCACTGGCTGCCCGCCTGCATTCGTTGATCATCAGCCTGTGCTGGCTGGCATCCATCCTGCGTGATCCGTCCTGCCTCTTGCCGTGCAGTGCTGCTGCCGAGGACAAGGCCAGCGGGCGGCGCGTGACTGCCGCCACCTGCACCTCTGCCAAGGTGATGGGCTTCCTGGCCCAGCTGCTGATGACACCCTACCGAGGCGAGCACAACAGCAAGGTGGGTGGGTGGGTGGGATGTGGGCAGGGCTCTGGTAAGCGCGGTGGTGGAAGGTGGTTGCGAGCTGGGAGCGGGGAGTGGCTGCCAGAAGCTAGATGTGCATGTGGGTGGGCGTGGATGGGTAGGGTGCGAGGCAGGCGTATTGCTGCCGTCAAAAGTCATAGCCAAGGCATGCGGCCTCAAGGCGGTGTATTGCCTTGTGTCCACTGCCGCCTTCCCCCGCTCACACCCTTCATGCTTGTCTCCAGTGCCCAACAGTCGCCTGAAGCTATGCTCCCCCTCGACATACCCACCCTCTCACTCTCATGGCCCCCCTGCACGCCCCTCCATTTGCAGCACGAGGCTGTGGGTCACGAGATGCTGGTTGACTTGGTGCTGAGGGAGGCGGTGGTGTGCAGCAGCCCACCCTACCTGCCAGAGGTGCCCAAGCCGCACCTGGCGGCCCTGTGCCGGGTGGCTGCGGCCCTTGAGGTCTTCCCTGTGGGGGAGGTGCAGGATGGGGTGAGCCACGCCTGGCTGGCTGCCCTCCTGGCTGGCTGACTGCTTCCCTGACTGCCGCCCGCTGCCTTGATTGCTGCCTCTAAGCCCCACCCTGCTTGGACTCCTGCTGAACTACCATTGCTGCCGTCGCCCGGGGCAGCCAACGCTCTGGCGGCCTGGCCTTCCCGGCCGCTCTGCTGCCCGCCAACTTGTCACACGTTGCACCACACCCTCATGTGCCGCTGTCTTCTGCAATGCTGTGCAGGCCACGGTTCGCACCCTGAAGCAGCTGGCCAGGCAGGCGTGGGCGCAGGTGCCTGACCGGGCCATGCGAAAGGATCTGGACACTCTGCTGGAGCGGCTGAGCTCTCGCGCGGCGCAGTTTGGGCTGGCTGTGGATCCCTTCACGCCAGAGGAAGTGGATGGCTTGTTGGAGACGTGAGTGGGGCGGACCCTGGTTAAATGGCTGCTTGGTTGGCTAGATGCCTGTGTCCAGCAGTGGACCACCTCCTACAGCAAGTCACAGCTATGGAACGAAGCGGTGTAACTGTGCTGTCATCTGGCCTCATCTTACTGCACTGTCTGCTTGCGACCTGGTCACGGCACAGAGGCAGCCTGCTGCTAACCTCAGCTGCCACCTGTCCTCCTGTGCCTGACAACACATCTCAGCCGTTTCACCCAAGTTCCTTTCCTCTGTGCTGCTGCAGGCTGCTTGATTATGACAGCTCTGGACTGCTGGCAGACTACCCGCTGCCCTTTGACGCGGTGGAGGTGCCGCAGGGCGGTGCAGCACCCCCAGCCGCTGCACGTGCCGCCAGAGCGCCAGCCAGGGGCAAGACCCCTGCCAAGGCTCGCGGCGGCCGGCGCCAGCAGGCAGGCAGCTCGTCCGACGATGACGAGGGCAGTGACAGCGCACCACAAATGCCAGAATCGTCTGATGATGGAGGGGAGGAGGGAGACGGCGGCGCGCACCGCACCCCGGCCCGTGCCCCTGCCTCTCGCCTCCAGCCTGGGCGTGCGGCCCGCAGCACCCGCAAGCCGATTGTTGACGCCGACTCCTCTTCCTCCTTGTCTGAGGGCGAGGGGGACGAGGGGGACAGCGAGGGGGAGGAGCAGGATGGGCTGGCCCTGCTGGAAAACAGCCCCGCTGTGGTGCGCAACAGCAAGGCACGCCGCTGCTCGGCTGACAGCGTGTCGGCACTGCGCCAAGCGCTGCAGGAGAACCGCATCAGCTGAGGCTGGGGAGCAGGCTGAAGCAGCAGCAGCGCCACGGCAAAGACCCGACTGCCAGTTGCTCTCTTTCTTCTTCTTTCTTTTTTGTGACCGCACACAGTGTGCTGTATTTTACTGACATGGATCTGACGCTGACTCTGTCTGGTGCCTGTAACAAGCAAGCAATACAAGCAACATGGGTTGCAAGCGCCACTGCATAGAAGCAGGGCTAGTGGCGCGCGCATCAGCGACGAGTGTTGCCCAGCAGCTGCACTGCCCTGGCTCGCTTGGGGTTGGGCTGGTCGTTCTCCTGGGCTGCTTGCAGCTGCCGCTGCAGGTGCTCCACCTGGCCTTCCAGCTCGTGCTGCCGCTCAAAGGCTCGATTCTCACCCTACGCAACACAACGTGCACGCAGTACACACTGCGTGTCATCGCTCATCCATACCTTCCCATGTGCATCTATAAGTGGATGGCAACCTCTCACCTGCAGCCGCTTGATTGTGGCGTCCTGCCTCCGCAGTTGCCCCTTCAAGCCTTCCACCTCAGCTTCAATAATGGCCACTTGCTGCAGGTGCACGGAATCTTCGAGTGCGCTGGCTGCTTGCTGCTGCTGTTGCTGGTCCAGCTGCTTGACCAGCTGCATTGCAACCGGCAACAGCAAGGCGGGCATCACAAAGCCTGGCCCCGATCATGACAGCCTGCTCATCTCACCCCACCACAACAACCTGAAACCTCACCTCGTCATGCTCATGTCTCCACCGCTCGGCTTCCTGCTGCCAACGAGCGGCCTGCTGCCGCTCCTGCCCCAGCTGCTCCTCATACTCCAGCGCTCGCTGCTCAGCCCGCTGTGCAGCCGCATGTGCCGCCTCTGCTCGTACCCGCTGCAGCTCCAGCTCCAGAGTGACGGCAGACAGCTGCTCCATCTTCTGCTGCATCTGCTGGACCTCCTGACTGCTTGCTGCCTGGGTGGTGGCGTGCACCTGTAAGCACAAGCACGCGGCTCAGTTGGCCGTCTTGCAAGAGAAAGGCACGAACACACGCTCCACTCAGGTTTGTGCTAACACACGCCAAGCACTGCCCTGTCGCCCCGCCCACCTGAGGCCTGTTGCTGATGCCGCGGGCCTGCTGAGCGTATCGCAGCGTGGACGCCGTCTCCTCCCAGCACTGCACTGTGGGTGCCGCTGTGGCAATGATGCAGGTCTGTGCGGTGCCTCCAAGAGAGTCGCGCAGCAGGCGGGTGAGCTTGGAGTCGCGGTAGGGGATGTGGGCTTGCTGGGAAGTCAGCGCCGTGATGACGCGCCCCAGGGTCGACAGCGACCTGTTGATGTTGCCTGCCTCGCTGGCTTGTTGCCCCTCGGCTCCAGATCTGCACCAGGCAGCTGCAGCACTTCACACTGCCGTATTTATGGCGCCCAGTTGCCCTGCAACAGGGCCAGTAAGCTGGCTCGCACTGCCGGCTTCTGCCCTGCCCACCTGCCAGCGCTCTCCGATCCAGCCAGATCAACCATGTGCAGCTTGCCGTGGCGCTGTACCACCTGGCCTGCTGGATTCAGCTCCGAGGTTTGGATCGTGACAATGAAGACTGGAGGAGGGGGGTGGGGCGCAGGGGCAGGCGGGTTGCACAGTAGACACGGGCCCTGGAGGAGCAGGCCTCGAATGGCAGTGCCACAGCTAGGTGCCACACCAGGCATTTGCTGAGCCGGGATCGCACCCGCATGAGACCTTGACGAGCTGCTGTTGAGCAGCGTGCTGGCTGTCTGCCGCCTGTCCGTTCCTCGCTCCAGCAGCGCCAGCGCTTCGTCGCAGCAGGTCACGGAATGCACGCTGAGCCCCTTGAGGACCGCCGGGCCATTCTTGCCATCATCCAGCATGGCCACCTGCACGAGTCTAGTGTGGGCTCCATCAAGAGCAGCAAGGAGTTTGGCGGGCACAGCAAGCCAAGCGACGGCATTCATGCCTTCTTTCCGTATCTGCCTCAAACTGAACTGCTCACCTTGACGGCGCTATCATTTGCCAGAAGGTCTGACATTTCCTCGTTGTACAGCTCCAGGTAGCTGCAGGCCACACTGCCATTAGCTGCGGCTGCCCTACCATAAATGTCGGCCAGTGCCTGTTGGATCAAACCCAGCATCGTGTGCGTCTTGCCAGACCCCGTCTGGCCATAGCACATCACTGTGCAGCTGTAACCCTGGACAGCCTGGCACACGAGGTCAGCCACCGCATCTGCATACACCGCTTCCTGGGGGGCATCTGGACCCCACACGGCGTCAAACTGGAATGTGGATGCTCGTTTGTTGCCATGCCCGGCCGCCAGGGTCACCGAAGGCTGAGCCTCGTTGCTGCCGCGCTGCACAACCTGTGCTGCGCCGCTGCGCAGCTCCTCTGCCGAAGGAGGCCTGCACAAGCGGTTGGCCATGACTGAGCGCGGTGGACAGCTGCCGTCAGGTGTGCCGTCACCGCTTCGCACCTGAGGCGAACGCACACACGAATCGGCTGGTGTTTCTCCATCGTTGTTTCTGTATGTGTTCCAAAGCCTCGCTGGGGCGTCGCTGGGCTGACAGCTCCCTGCTACCGATTGCTGTCCGCCCAAAGCGGCAGTGCAGCGATTGGTTCTTACAAATGCCGGCACGCGATGCCCACGGCCGTTTTGGATAGCCGTGTAAGCATATCTGAATGGTTGCGGAGCGTACCGCCATATGCGGCGAGCGGCGGCAGCATCACAAATTTCAACTGAGATTCCAGTATTGAGTCTGCAGCTTGAAGCTTGCCACCATCAAGCAAGGATCACTTTATAAGCGGCAATCGTTGAGCAGAACAGAGCGAGCAGCCAAAAATGAACAAAGGAACAAAACGTCCAGCACCACTGTGCAAGCGCTAGTGGTTGATGATAATCATGTCGCGCAGCACAGGCTGAGGCCGCTTGTACCGTCGCAGCAGCAAGCTGCTGCACACCACGCTGACGCTGGACAACGCCATGCAGCCGCCCGCCACCCAGGGCGGCAGCTGCATGTGGGTGGCTGGGTAGAGCACGCCTGCTGCGATGGGAATCATGAGGGTGTTGTAGCCCAACGCCCAGAAGTAATTCCACCTGCAGAGCAGTGACAGGAGAGATAGAGGACGAAGCAAAGGAGATGAGCGCGTCAGCACACACAGGCAGGGACCAGCGAGGGAGGGACACTGGGACACCGTGGGCCCCAGAAGTAGGCAGGCAGGTGGGGCATGCAAGCCGGGAGCGCATGCCTGATGCGGTTGACCGTCGTCCTTGAAAGGTCCAGCGCCATCAGCAAGTCCTCAAGATCACTCCGCATCAACACATAGTCGGCTGCCTCAATGGCGACGTCTGCGGGGTGGCAGAAGCACCAGCAGGGCGACCAGATGGCTGGCAGTCAGACGCAACTGAAGCAACATATGACTGGCTTACTCACATGCTGGGAAGCTGGGAAGCACCGCTGCGACCCCGGCCTGGACTGACAGCTCTGCACAACACACACGCACGAGCGCCTCACCCGTGCCGCTGCCAACCGCGATGCCGACATCCGCCTGGGCCAGCGCAGGCGCATCGTTTACGCCGTCGCCCACCATGGCCACGCCGTGCCTCGCCTGCGCCTGCAGCTGCCGCACCTGCTCAACCTTGCCCGCAGGCAGCACCTCCGCCACCACAGCAGTGAGGCCCAGCTGATCGCCTATTGCGCGAGCGGTACGCCAGTTGTCCCCGGTCAGCAGCACGCAGTGCATGCCCATTTGATGCAGCGCTGCAATGACACCCCTGTACCAGCCAGGCCGGGGACCACAGCGGCGAATAAAGGAGGAGGAGGAGGAGGAGGGATCACCAACATGGCACCACAACACAGCACAGAGGAAGGACGGCACAAGGTTCGCACTGAGCGTGTCAAATAACGTGACATCCCGCCACTGGTGCCACAAACCCCATTGCAGAAGCATGGCAAGGCAGGCAGTTGAATCCCCCCCCCCAGCAAATCAGGGCCGCCCACACACTGCCGCCTGGAGGGTGGGGGGATGCCTCCCTGCCTCCCTGCTGCCCCACCTGGCCTCTGGCTTGATTGGATCCATCACTGCCACCACACCCACCAGCACCTGCTGCACAGCCACCAGCACACACGTGCTGCCCCGCCCCTGCAAACACATGCAAGTGAAGCATTCCAATTCCGATATTAAGTGCCCGGCAGCCAGCGCAAACAGGGGACCCCTTCTCTGGGTTCTAGCTCCACATACAAGCCGCACACCAGGACCAGACACGCTGTGCTGGTCCCACTCCCTTCCGCAGCATGCAGTGGTGTGTGCCCCAGCCCCTTGGCAGCTCCCCAACGCACCTCCTGGTCCCGCATGTAAGCCTCTGCTGCCGCAGGTACCGCCACCCCCGCCGCCGCCATGTGCCGCGCGTTGCCTACGCTGACCATGGCCTCGCTGGCCGCTGCTTTCTTCTCTGGCGGGCCCCCTGCTGCTGATGCTGCCCCATGAAGCTTGCTACTACTGGAGGGTGGGGAGCTGCCGCCGTGCAAGGCCGCAGGCGAGCTGCCCCCTCTATCTAGCCCAGGGTCTGCCGCCGCCGCTGACTGGATTGCAGCGAGCAGGGTGTCTGTGACGCCGCCGCCACCCGCAAACCGTGCGAGCTGCACCCAGCCAGAAATGCCTTGGCCCATGACCACCTCCACATCCCTGGCCTGCAGCAGCGGGGCTGCACCGCTGTTGCCTCCGACACCGCTTGCCAGCACCTTGTGCTGCTGCTGCTGCTGCTGCTGCTGCTGCTGCTGCTGCTGACGCTGCAGCTCTAAAATGGCGGAAGCCAAAGGGTGCTCGCTGTGCTGCTCCACCGCCGCTGCCAGCTCAACCACATCAGCCACCCCCAGCTGCGGCAGCAGCGCTCTTACGTCCACGACATGCGGCTTGCCGGCAGTCAGCGTGCCTGTCTTGTCAAACACAACGGTGGACACGCGGCTGGCTCGCTCCAGAGCCTCCCCTCCTTTAATGAGAATGCCATTTGAAGCAGCCACGCCAGTGCCCACCAGAACGGCGGTTGGGGTGGCCAGACCTAGGGCACAAGGGCACGCGATGACCAGCACAGCTATGCCAAACAGGAGGGCAAAGAGGAATCCGTCGTGACCCTGCAACGTGGGGGGGTTGCAGCAGAGGCACGAGGTGAGGCGATAAGCCCAGGCAGGCAGGCAGACAGTGCGCAGAGCAGCAGGTGAGGCCCACAGACAGACGCAGCCAGCCGCACCATATCAACTTGCCCCACCGTGGGCGCAGCGCATAGGCAGCACAAGCACATAAGCATCACAAGCCCAGTTCAGCAGCACCAGCAGCACTGTCAGCGGTTCACCTTGGGCAGCCAGGTGTCTGGGTACCAGGCCAGCCTGCCTGCCGTATACCAGGCCAGCCACGTCAGCACCGCCAGTGCCGCCACCACGGGCACAAACACAGCGGAGACACGATCGGCAAAGGCTTGAATGGGGGCCTTGCTGCAGTGGTTGGGAGGAGGAGGGGGTGGACGCACGTCAGCTGTATGCACGGCACGCAGGCAGGCAGGCAGGCAGGCAGGCAGGCAGGCAGGCAGGCAGGCAGGCAGGCGGGGCATCTGCAGCTTGCTGGCAACTCCGTCGCTGAGCCACCACAGGCAGGCAGCAAGGATCTTAGGGGGGAGGGAGGCAGCCTGCAGCAGACTTGAGTTGGCCACGCAGCGCTGCACATCTTGCCTGAGCTGTGCGCTTTCCACGAGTCGAACGATTTGCGACAGCGCTGTGTCAGCTCCCACCCTGCAGGCAATGCTGGAGCTGTGCGTCGGGCCCAGCCAGGCTGCAGGAGGTGCCATGCGACCTCAGCCTGCACCGCACCCAGCACCTCTCCTTGCCGCCACATTGGCTTGCTGCTGGACCTCCTGCTACCCTCTGTCACTGCCACTGTCGCTGCCTCCGTCCCTGTCACTGATGCCGGCGTTAAAGCCTGGCTCTGTGATTGCCACGGTCCACGATCGGCCCATGCAGCAGCCCACCTGGACGCCTGTATCCTCAGCGGGCCGCTGACGTTCACGGTGCCGCCAATGACGGCATCCCCTCGTTGCTTGCGCGTGGGGTCTGCGGCAGGCAGGGGAGGGGCAAAATAACACACAAACACAGGGTGGCCTGATCAATGGAGCCAGCCAGCTTGGTGTGGAAGACACTGTGAGGGCAGGCCTGCGCACAGGCTGTACATGCAGCAGTGCACCAGCAGTACATATGTACATCCAGCAGCGTGATGCCTGGACATCTTCAGGCAGGGCCGGCCGCCCGTTGCTGGCCCACCAGCCAGCCAGCCAGCCAGCCAGCCAGCGCCGCCGCTCACCGGACTCCCCGGTCAGCATCGACTCGTCGGCGTAGCTGGATCCTTCCAGCACTATTCCGTCGGTTGGTATGCGTGCCCCCGGCAGCACCTTGAGGACATCCCCCCTGTGGACCAGGTCTGTTGGCAGCTCTCGCTCACCCACCACGCCGCCCTGCTCATCCAGCTCAAGCAGGGTGGCAACAGGCGGCGCCAGCTGGCACAGCTTGGTGATCGCCTCACTCGTCTTGCCCTTGGCCTGGGACAGGGGAGGAAGGAGTTTGGCAATCAGGATTGACTGATCGCCGCGACCCCCCCCCTCAGCAGCTAGCTTCCTGCCTCACGCTCAAGCCCTCCCTTCTGCCACGCCAGCCCCCTGAAGACACGGACGGCACAGCCACCCAGCCAGCCACCCAGCCCCATACATCCCGTCTGCCCTCACCGCCGACTCGAGGTACTTGCCCATCAGCACCAGGGTGATCAGCATGGCGGCGGTTTCGAAAAAGTCTGTGGGCTTGTAGTCTCCGTTCAAGTGGTGCCGCTGCAACAACGAGGGACGCACGGGTGGATAAGGGAGTAATCTAGCGCAGCAACAGTCCGAGCTCAAAGTTGCTCACGTTGCTTGCCACTCGCTGCCCGCTTTCCCTCCCATGCTGCTGCCGCCTGCCTTTCTTTACCCACCCTAGCCCCGCCCCGCCGCTCACCACCCGCTCACCATGACGTGGTGGTGCACCATTGAGATGAGTGAGTAGAGGTAGGAGGCGTTAGTGCCCATTGACACCAGCACATCCATGTTTGCGCGTCCCCCTCGCAGCGCGGTGTAGGCGCCGCGGTGGAAGCGCCAGCCGCTGACAAACTGGACTGGGGAGGTGAGCAGGCACTTGACCACCTGGTCCAAGGGAAAACCTGCCACCTGGGTGCTGTGCAGCCAGCGCATCCAACGCAGGTGGGGAGTGACCATGGCGACTGCACACACAGGGCACAGGCAGGCAGGCACAGGAGGGCCGGTGAGGGCCAAGCGCAGCAGGCACGCGTGGTGCAACAGGGGGTGATTGGCAGAAACAATACACATGTCCAGTCTATGAATACAAATACCCAGCCAGCAGCCAGCCACTCACTGAGGAAGACAGGCAGCGTGAGTATGGCTGCGTTTCGGAACTGACGCCACCACACCGCCGTCTCCCGCCGGTTGCTGTCCACAAATGCGAGGCGCTGGCCTGACAGCGGGGTGGCCTCAAAGCCTGCTCCCTGCACAGCCTCAACCAGGTGCCGAGGCCCCACTATCGCTGGGTCAAAAGCCACCTCGGCCACTCCTGAGATGAGGTTCACAGCCGCAGACTGCACGCCAGCTACTGCTCTAAGCGCAGCCTCCACTGCGCTGCTGCAGCTGCTGCACGTCATGCCCTGCACTTGCAGCAACTGCAGGCGGCACTCTGCTGGCTGGACGACGGACGCCTCAAAGCCGCAGCCCTGCACTGCCGCAACCAGCTGCGCCTCTATGTTGGCCGCTGTGTCGCCGCCGGCAGTGCGATACTGCACCTCTGCTTGATGCACTGTCAGGCTCACTGCCGCCGAATCCACTCCTGGTAGCGCCTGCAATGCAGCCTCCACAGCTGCAAGCAACCACGCAAGGTGGGACCAAACTTCAAGAAGGGAGCGAGTCACCAAATCCGAACGCAACAAAGAGGGCAGGTCAGGGACCAAGTGCAGCGGCACGTGCCTCCCACTTTGTCAGGTATCTCACACGACCACACGCCTGACCTGAGGAGCATGCGCCGCAGTGCATGCCATCAACTCGGAGCTTCACAGTGTGCAAGCCTCCATTCAACACAGCTGCTCCTGCGCCGCTGCTGCTGCCGCCGCTGCTGCTGCGCACTTGAGCATCAAAGCCGCACGCCTCCACTGCCTCCAGCACCTCTGCCTCTGACGTGGAGGCTGGACTGTACCGCACTGTGGCTGACTCGCTCAGCAGTGCCACATCAGCAGACAGCACGCCCGGCAGCGCCCTGAGCGCAGACTCAACAGCGGTGGAGCATGAGGAGCAGTGCATGCCTTGCACCGACAGCTGCAGCCAGGCAGGAGCAAGCGCTCAAGTACTTGAGCTTGCAAGTGACAGATGCCGCACCAGGAAAGCAAGTTAAGCGGCTCAGACTCGGCCAGGCACGTGCACTCACCACGAGCTGCACGGTGCCGCCTTGCTGGTCGAAAGCAGCGGACGCCACATGTGGCATGAGGTACGCCAGCTCATTCTCGTCCAAGGTGATCTTCTTGTATAATGGGGATTGATCTCCGCGGCCGATTCCCACCAGCCGCCGAAGTCGGTCCATAGTGGCGGCAGCGGCGGCGGCGGTGGCCCGGCCGCCAGCGGTGACACCCGCTCCCGAGTGGCGTTCAACAGCTCAGCTGCACGATTGAAGCGTCTTTTGAAGCGGGGGGCGAAGTGGAAGGGCGGATGAGCCAATTACGGAGGCACCGTTGTATGAAACAATTTCAGAACGCCGCCCAGATCAAGGGGGCGTTGTGATGAGCCAGTGGCCGCAACGCGGACAGGCACCGAGTACCTGACAAGAAATATGACAAAATCAGCGTACGCTGCACACACCCTCGAGAATAAAGGTGTAGAACTGCTGTGGCAATCAGTTAGCTGTGATTTCATGTGCGCCTCCCCCGCCCCGCCGCTGCCCCGCCGCTGCCGCATTGGCAAACCTCATGGCAAACTGTCACTGTCAATTCGCATGCACGTCTCTTTCACACAGGAAATTCGAACGAATCCACAGTAATGAAATGCAAATGCTGCCGGCGGTGCGGCGGTGAGGTTGTTGTCAGGCAACGACAGCCCCACACGCAAGCTGCTTGCTGCCGCTCCGCTCACTGCCACTTGGCTTTGACCACTCCGCGCTGCTGCATGGCGCTGAGCACCAGCGTTGCTGCAGACATGGACACCAGGATGAGGACCAGCAGCGCGTACGGGAAGTCATCAGGCACCATGTCAAAGCTCCTGCGGACAAAAGGAAAATAGCAAAAACCATAGCCACCGTAAGCTCAAGGCCAATGCACTTGAAGCGTGCACACATATATTGCAAACAAGACGAAGGCTTTTCGTCAAATCAGAGCCATCACACGGCGTATGCATGCCTGTCAACGGCCTGGCTTGCCTGGAGGGTGTGAGGCGTGTGTAGAAGAGGTCCAGGCCGTGTGCCAGCATCATCATTGTTGACTCCAGCTCAGCAGCCTCCACAGCCACGCCACGCAGCCGCTTCACCTCCCGGTCCAGCGTGGCAAACATTGAGCTGAAGGGAGGAAAGGCAGCAGCAGGGGGCGACTGACGGTGAAAAGGCAGGCAGGCAGAACACACAATAAGACGGGCAGCGGCTGGGCAGAACCCCTGGGCACCTGCCGCACGTTCATCCAGCACAGCGCAACAGCACAATGCGAGGGGGAAGCGCCTGCCCTGTGCAGCCAAGGCTGGAGCCAGGAAAGTGGCGCCAGCACCCCCAGCCTCGCACATGCACACGCCAGCAGCATACAGGCCAGCAGCAGCATGCATTTGGGCCGCATGTGCCACTCACCCAGACAGCGGCAGCTCCGGTGCGTACGGCGGCAGCGCCTCCGCGGCCTGCTCCGGGGTCGGCTTCTGTCCGGGGGGGATTATGGGACGGCGTGGGTCCAGGAACCGGCGGTCCAGCAGGTACACCTGTCCCGCCTGGGTCAGCAGCATGACCTGCTTGGCGGTGTTGCCGCGAGCGCTGCGCGTCACCGACAGGCCCACCACCGGCAGGCGGCACAGGAAGGACTGGGAGCCGACTTCCAGGGGGGGCGCGTCCCACGAGCTGGAGGTGGTGTTGGTCTCAGCAAAGGCCAGGTCAGACACCCTGCGGCGCACACAAAGCGTGGGGCATGTGCGGACGGCGGATTGTGAGTTCAGTCACCAGGTGGGCGGGAGGCAAAGAGGCATTCAAAGGGATGTACTCACAGAAGCAAGTGTTCTGCCTGCCATGCACGCACAGCAAGATCGCCACCGGCGAGAGCAGCGCTAGGTGTTGTGCTGAATGTCGAGGCATGGGGGAGGGCGCGGCAGGCGGGCGGCACCTCTCACCGCAGGGTTGGCGGCGATGCATCAAAGAGCTCCACGGAGGCCATCTGCCAGCGGTGCGCCTCCACACTCCAAAAGTGGTAGGTGGCCATGTTTTCCGACAGCACCGCATGCACGGGCCCGCTGGCGCCCTGCGGGACAGGCACACACCCGTACCGCCATCGTTCATTGGCAGCAGAAAGCAGAAGAAGGCGGAGCGGAGGCAGGTGCAGAGTACAGAGCAGGGCAGAGAGCTACTACTTGCATGAGTGCCAGTCCGCTGGTCAGGCAGCACGCCGCCTATCCCATGCCGTGCTCTGCGCCCTCTCTCCCTCCACTCCCTGCCACTCACCTCGTGCGTCTGGCTGAAGAGCACCCGCCCAGTGACAGCATCCACCAGCAGCATTGTGAGCCGGGGCTCCTCGCTCTGGCTGCTGGCATGGCCCGGCACACCCACAGCCACCAGCAGTGCGTTGGGGTTGAGATATTTAAATTTCACTTCACCGCTGCCCATCACACGGGCAGGGCTGAACACAGCCTCCCCAGGGTTGTGGGCTGCAACAGCCAGGATGCGTTGGGACCCGCCAGCTGGCGCCAGCACAGACGTCCACCGCTCCTCCACAGCCCCAGACTCTGCGGCGCACCCAGGTGGGTGGGTGGGTGGTGGGCAGGGCAGGGTGGTACGCCAGCGAGGTGAGGTGGGGCAAGATCAGCCAAAGGAAGGGCGGAAGGGAGGAATAGCATTGCTTGCTGGTGTGACTTGCTGGCACACATTCACCAGGCATGCACACACACAGCCCACGCCACCACGTCACGCACCCAAGCCACGCACCTGTGAACCCAAACCCAGAGACAGAGCCCGCCTGCTCATCCGCCCGCCAGAAGGCGAGGCTGGGGCGGGCTGCGGCAAATGCGGCGTGCGCCTGGGGCGTGTCTGGCAGCAGGCGCACAGTGCCGCCAACACCAGGCGGGACAAGGGCATAGACCAGCTGGTCTGCGGTACCGTCGTGAGCTGCCTGCGGTACCAGCAGCAGATCTTCCGCCTCCCCTGCTGAGCTCAGCGTGTGCTGCACCGCTCCCGTATGTGCGTTGATGACCGTTGCAGTCGTGCCCTCTCCGCCAAACGCAAAGGCGACCACCTGCGACGGGTAAGGAACCAGAGCAGCGGCAAGGGGTCGGTGCAAAGTGAGCGATGGTCGCAGCTGTAGGCCAGAGCGGGCGGCTCGTTGAGGGCCGCGACCGCCGCGCTCCTGCTGGCGATGAAGTGAACAGCAGTGCGTGGCACCATATCAGGCTCCCATGCTTCTCGGCCTCCCATGATCCTGGCCTCGGGCTGCCGTCCCCTTCCTGCTTGCCTCAATGTCGTGCTGCACATCATGTGGAACCCGCCAAATGGCCAGCTTGGAGGGTGCAGCAGCTGGACCAAAGTCCACAGACCACAGCACCCGGCCATCGCCGTTGTGCAAGGCCAGCACCTTGCCACCCGCCGTCAGCACCACCGCCTGCTTGCGGAAGCCGTCTGCAGGTAGAAGACAGCGGAGGGGGAGCAGCAGGAGAGGCATTCATGCTTGCTTCTGCCAGCTTGCTGTCAAGTGATGATTGCACTAGCTGAAGCCCCTCCCCGCCCGCGGCAACAGCTGTGCCTTCACATGCGCATGCCGGCACACACTGCACAAACACACATTGCCTGCGCAAGCACACCTCGCTTTGCACACGCACCAGCCTGCACGGACACTCTGTGACCTGCACAGGAACCAGCCTGCCCCATGCAGCCCGCGTGCACAACCCACCCGCATCGCGTGTGGGGCGCAGCTTGTCGTTGGTCAGCGCCTTGTGCCTCTCCAGCTCCCTCCTCTCGTGGGGCTTCACCAGCTCGGTGTTCAACAGCAGGCTGGCCTGCAGCTTCAGCCCCAGCACCTCGGCACGCAGCGAGTCACGCCAGCTGGGCTGAGCCGCCAGCCACTGCGCCTCGTTCTCGGGCGTGGGCGCCGGCAGGTCAGTGAACAGCACATCTGCGGGCGAGAGGCAGCCGGTTGATGGTTGCAAGGTGAGGCGTTGGCAAAGACCGCACGCAAACGGAAGGCGGACACCGACACAAGCAGACAAGCAAAAAGCACACGGGCTGTACAAGGTGTTACGAGTACGAGGCACCTGTAACCGACGCCAGCTCCTCTAGGCGTGTCCAGGCCACACCTCCATCCTTGACTAGCGCCAGGCTGTCATCCTTAAACACCACCAGATGCCTACACCAGACAGGCAACCAGACACTCGCATCAGCACACAACAATCAATGACATCACGCCACGCAAACGGATTGGCGGGGCATCGCATGGTGAGATCCGTCAGCAATGATCATGACACATGGCATGCCACAGAATGAGTGCTGTCCGCCCACCAATGCCCAGTGACCTGCCTGAAGCTCTGGCCGGGAGCCGGCGCCGCAAACAAGGCCGCCACGTGCACCGCCTCTCCGCCAACACGCTGCGGCGCCAGGCTTGCCACACTGCCCTGCCGCTCCACGCTGCTGCCATCTGCTGCTGACACCACCTGCAGCTGCAGGCCTGCTGAGCCAGACGTGGCAAGAGCCACAAGGGGCGCAGCATCTGGGGATGGCCCGCGGAAGCAGCCCGAGGCTGTTGCGCCTGCCACAAACTTGACCAGCTGTGCGGCGCCATCAGCCAGCGCCAGCACAGCAGCGCCGCCTGCCACCTGCAGCACTGCGTGACCGGCACAGCTGCCAGCCACAAGCCTGGCACGCTGCAGGTCGGCACTTGCAGGCAGCAGCGCTTCCAAGGACTGACATGAGCCTGTTGTGCCACGAGCAGTAGTGCACAAGCTGCCGCCGTCTTCAGACAGGGCCAAAATACCGGCCTCATTGCCTGCCACGCTCTTGCTGCTCAGCTGCTTGCCGTTGGCCGCCAGGCTGGCCTGCTGCGACACCTCGCCATCCGCGCTGATGTGGGCTGATGAGGGGCTGTGTCCCAGGGAGGCGGCCCAGATGCCGCCGCTGTCAGCGGGGAACAGTTTGACGGGGCCACCTGCCAGGTCAGCGGTCCACAGGAGCTTGCCCTTTGCTGTGTCAAAAGCCTGCAGACAAAGTGGAACGAGGCCCAGATGCTAAGCTAGTTGCATGTGCTGCTAGTTGATGCCGCATGCATGCATGCCAAGCATTGCCAACAGACAGCCCTCCCATTGCCCGCCTTAAGTCACGCCAAGCAACCTGGCTGACCTCACCTTGATTGTGCCGCCAACTGATACCGCCACGCCCTGGCTGCCAACCGCAGCAAGATCCACGCTGCCTGCGGGTTCCAAGCTGCTGGCCACGGCAACCGCCCACAGCGCAGCCCCAGTATCGACGTCCCAGGCTAGCAGCTGCCGACCGGCGTCTGATAGCGTCACCACGCAGTTGCCCAGGGCAATCATGTGCGTCCAGGCATCGTCTACAGCCAGCACCTTGCGCCACAAGAGGGTGCCGTCGGCGGGAGACAGCGCCGCCAAGACGCCCGCCTCTGTGGCCACATACAGGCGAGGCCGTGGCCTGGTGACCAGCTGCGCCAGCTTCACCCGGCCCACATACTGCTGCAGCCAGTCGTATTGGCCCGCCTGGTCTTGATAGATGGCCTGCACGCCGCAGGCCACGAGCAGTAGGGCTGACAGCACAGCGATGACGCGCATGGCTGTGATTGTCGTGATTCGAGGCCGTGGGCGCCGCTGTCAGAACATCGAGTGAGGGCAGGCGATCACGACGCAACGCAGTGCCGAGTGACAGGATATGTGTGTCCAGGCAATGGCGATGTGCTTGCTGTGTCACATTGCTGCAATTTGCGTTGCTAAAAACGTTGTACTGCATGCCAGCTTTCGAGCGATCCAGCCATCGGATGGCGTCCCTGCTCCCTTCGATTAATCATCTGGCCCCATCCCCACATTGAGCGAGCGATGGCGGCCAGAAGGGTGCTGGTCACCCTGGGAAACGGCGACTGCGGCAGGCTGGGCCATTCAATGCTAGACCATGCCAGCGAGGAGCTGCCGAGGGTCGTCCGAGCCCTGCTGGGAGCACCGCCCCTGCGTGCGGTTGCGGCAGGCGGCGCTCACACCGTCGTAGCGGACGAGCAAGGGTCCGTCTACAGTTGGGGCTTGAACGACAAGGGGCAGCTGGGCCATGACCGTGACGACAACGAGGTGGGGCTGCCAGGAGAGGTGCCGGTGCCAGAGCGAGTAACGGCTGTGGCTGCCGGCAACTTCCACACACTGTGCGTCGGAGAGAGCGGCAACGTGTGGAGCTTTGGCTGCAACGGCAATGGCCAGCTGGGCCTGGGTACAGACGCAGTGCTGGTTCGGGAGCCACGTCTGGTCAAGACGCTGCAGGGTGAGCAGTGCTCGGCAAGCAAAGACTGATGGCAGCAATGACGCTGCGTTCCATCAGTATTCAACCCATCAACCCTGCATTACCCTGCAACTCTACCCTGCAGATGCCAAGGTGGTAGCAGTGGCAGCAGGCATGCAGCATTCTCTAGCACTTACAGCAGGCGGGGAGGTGTACAGCTGGGGCAATGCCGCAAACGGTAGACTCGGCCACGGCAGCGCTGCCAAGCGCAAGCTGTTTGGCGCCAGCATTGAGTTCAAGCCTCGCTTGATACGAGCGTTTGAAGCATTGCGAGTAGCACAGGTGACTGCTTCGGTTTGGAAGCTTTGATTGATCTCCTTTCTCCGGTTTGCCATGCACATCTACTGCACTGGCTGAGTGCACGCCATGGCTTCCCCGCCTGCCGAATTTCCGCACCTGCTCCTGGTCCAGATATCTGCGGGCCAGATGCATTCTGCGGCGGTCAGTGCGGCGGGGGATGCCTTCCTTTGGGGCTACGGCAGGTTCCACCAGCTGGGCTTTGGTGATGCTGAGGACCTGGGCACACCCACAGCGCTGCCGCCTTTAAAAGGCAGCACGGCGGCACTGGCCTGCGGCTCGCTGCACACGCTGGCGTTGCAACATGGCGGCACGGTCTTGGCGTGGGGCGCCAACCAGGCAAGAAGGACCAGTGTTGCTTGAAGCGCATTCTTTAAGATGTTGTCAGCCATTGGGGCTGCGATATGCTCGAGATTGTTATGTGCCTGTGCGGCCGTGCACGCTGGTTGCAGAATGGAGTGCTAGGACTGGGGCATGAGAAGAACCAGCAGCCGCAGCGCCCCTCCAAAGTGCCGGGCATTCTCGCAGAGCAGATCTCAGCAGGCTGGAAGCACTCCGCAGCGGTGATGGGCAGCGGCAGGCTTTTCACATGGGGTTGGGGCGGCAGCCAGGGTAGGTGTGCATGCAAGTGTGCGGGTGGTTTGGGGGAGGATGTGGCAGGGGACCACCAGCTGGAGTGAAGCAGTAAAGCAGCACAACATTGTGGCCTGACTGCAGTGCATACAGTATTGTCACAGCTGCCTGCACTATGACTGAGCCGTTGGGTTTGGTGCAGGCACCTCGCTGAGCTTTGAGGGCCGCACCGGCACTGGGGGGCAGCTTGGGCATGGCAACGATTTCGACTACTGGAGCCCTCAGGAGGTGGCCTGGCTGCAGCTGACAGAGACTGACTGGCTCAAGCAGCAGCAGGAGGACGGCAGCCTGGCGTGGAAGGTGCAGCAGGTGAGGGAGGGGGGCCCACCCAGGCAATGCCGTAGGGGCAGAGGGCACAGCTTTTTGTGAGATGGCCACAAGGAGGGTGTTTGGCTGCTTGACTTCCTGGCTCCGGCTCTTGACGTTGCGCAGGTGTCTTGCGGCTTGAATCACACAGCTGCAATAGTTGAAATTAGCCCTGGCTTTGTGTGTTGACACGATGGCGCGTGAGGGACGCCAGTTTACGTATGCTGGACGCTGTGAAGCAACCCTGCATGCCTGCAACCCTCCCACCCATCTGCTGTCCCTGCCCTCCCTTATGTACATTTCATTAAGCAGCAGCAGTTGACAGCGCAAGCTTGCTTGCTGGCTTGTAAAACGTGTAAAACACACATGTTGGCCTTGCCGCGCTATGGCGCCTGGCCGTCTTGAATGTTCAGCAGCCGCTCCATTGCCGCCTCCAGCCGCGGCGGCCAGCGCGTGCTGCCACGGATCCACTGCATGTCACCCCAGCGTTCGTCCTGCGACTCTGCCCTCAGCATTTCCTCCTCTGCCCGCTCGCGATCGCCTTGGGACCAGTGCACTGCTGCCAACGCCGCGTGGGCCTCGCTGTAGTTCCCTGACTTGCGTGTGACACCTTGCATCATGCGCCGTGCCGCAGCAACGTCGCCCTGCTGGAACAGCAGCGTGGCATGGCGCAGCCGATACCCTGCAGCGGCAGTTGCCAGGTTGGGGGCAGGCAGCAGGGTGCAAAGGGTTTGCAGACAGCCGGAAGCAGTGTATGCACAGGCGACTGCCTGGCGCACCTGCCAGTCCAGGTGCCAGATCTGCTGCTGTGCAAAAGTCTGTGAGGGCTGCTCCGTAGTCTCCAAGCCGCATGTCGATGTTGCCTCGATCAAACCAAGCTGCACGTGAGCGAGTGACTGAGAGTCAATGCTAGGCTTGGTGAGGAGGCGGCACGAGGAAGGGAGCAGCTGGGGAGACTGACCTGATGCCTGCAGCCGTAAAACTCAGGCGACGCACACCCACACACACCTGCGAATTCCTTGCCGTCCAGCTCGATGGCTCTGTCACAGTCTGCCGCCGCTGACTGCCACATTGCTAGCGCGCCAGCGCTGTCCCCAGCTGCAGCTGCCGCGACACCCAGAGCCTCTTTGGCCACTGCTCGGTTCAGGTACGGCACCGGAGCCTGCACTACACACGCACGTTGCAAGCAGGTGAGTTTGGCAGGCACCCTGTGTTGACTCATGAAAAGCGAGCTCGCATGTGCGGGTGTGCCATGGAGCAGGCAGCATTGCTGACCGTGGGAGCCAGTCGGACGGCGTTGTCGTAATCTTGCACAGCTTGTTGGTAGTCCTGCTGCTGGCCGTGCACATTCCCAAGATTGCTGTACACGCTGGCAGAGTCGGGGTTTTGCAGCAAATATATCTGAAAGAAGCGCTCGGCATCTTCAAGCCGCCCTTCATTGGCTGCTCGCAGACCTGCTTGCAGGGTGGACGACTCGACGTCCTCCACGCGCACGTTGTACGCGTGCACCTGTGGTGATGCCGTCAGCACAGAGGCAGCGGCAGTAGCGGCGGCTAATAGGCGGAGCGGGGGGAGGTGTCGCCAGCCAGCAGCAGCTGCTTCTGTGCGTTGATGGGTTGTTCGTGCGTTCGACAGGTCACATCGCACGATGGACGCCCTGCAGGCGCAGTGGTGCAGGGTCTGCATCCTGATCCCAGCAAAGCAGGTTGCCTGCATCGAGCAGTTGTCTTTGTGACGGCCTGGGATCGGTGGCGGTCCCGATCGCTCAATAATGATGTGCTCTTTCAATCGGTACTTCCTCGTACCTCGCTCGAGCTCTGCGGCACCAGCGCCGGCCTGCCTCGTTGATCAAAATTGCAGCGTCAGAAGAGCCCTGCACCACCGCAGCGGGCAGAGACTTGGACTGATCGGCTTGTGAGCGCAAGGTGGGCTCGCTCCCTGCAGCTCCTGCCAAATCGCACGCCGAGGAATGACTGGTGCGGCTGCCGGGAGCAAGCCGCTCCCCGACAGGGCCTCAGCGGCGCGCCCACTTTGCTCCCGCCTGCCGTTGCCATCTCCCTGCAGCAGCATGGACGATCAGGTGGCTCAGTTCATGGGCATCACCAACGCTACCGAAAGCACTGCAGCCTTTTACTTGGAAAGCTGTGGGGGCTCCGTCGAAGCAGCCGTGCAATCGTTCTTTGACAGCGGCGGCGCCGAGGTGGGTGCCGACACGGCACAAGTGGTGCCGTCCTCAGCTGCTGCGCCTGCCCCAGCCACCGGGGGCTCGTCCGTCCTGGCAGATGCTGCTGCAGCACGTGCAGCGCGCTTGGCTGCTGCCGGCGGTGCAGGACCCAGCAGCAGTCGCCCCGCTGGCACTAGTCGCGGTGGCCGCTCGGTTGGCGCCAATGTGAGGGGGCTGGGCGACATTGGCAATGGCGATGAGGACGATGAGGATGAGGATGACGACCACAACGACTACTACGTTGGTGGAGAGAAGAGGTGGGTGCATGCAATCTGCAGCTAATGCAGCTTTTGATGGCAACCAGAAATGGCTGTTTTTGCAAGCCATCAAAATCTGGCAAACACAGCGGAGCAGAAGCAAGAGTTTCCGCTTGTCTGCGTACACCTTGCTGTCTTGAGGGCTTGCCTGCAAGAAGCTTACCGGACTGGACTGCTTGCTACTGCCCTCACTCCTCTCGAGTGCTGCCATGCCTCGTGGTGCTGGCCCAGCTGCAGCTCTGTGCCAAACTCCGCCCTTGTCACCGCTGTTGCCTCCCTGCAGCGGCCAGGTGGTGCGAGGCGCCCCCAAAGACAAGAAGGAGGGGGGCCAGCGCCGCCCCGGCGAGCACGTGGATGACATATTCGAGGGTGCCAAGGCAGCTGGGGCTGAGCAGGCCACCTACGCAGATCTGGAGGACGACTATGAAGAGGGGGGAGCAGGTGGCCGGTTCAGGGCCTTCCGTGGCACAGCCAGGACTCTGGCAGGTGACCTGGAAGACCTGTTTGCTGGGCCTGGAAGCCGCTCAGAGGAAACCGTCCCGAGGGAGAGGCGCTGTGTGCCTGTGGCTGTCCCTACAGAGCCGCCGTCACTTACCTGCACCACGCATTGCGGCCCGTGCCAGCATTAACGCGCCCAATCCCCGCAACTGTGCATTACCCCTCTGCAGGTGGTGAGGTGGCACCCCCGCAGCAGGCGGCAGGCGGTGGCGGTGGCGGGCCGGAGCGGCGGATAGTCAAGATTGTGTTTTACGGCAACGGCGTGTTCACAGGTGGGGATGCTGCTGGGAGAGGAGATTGGCCTGGACGCAGCGCACACAGGCCCACGGCTGTGCTGAACCTGCCTGCTGCGGCTGAGTTTGCTGGCTGTCTCACACACCCCTGCCATGCCTCCCTCCCATCCCCCAATGCGCTGCGCTGTGCTGTGCAGTTGATGATGGTGAGCCCCGGTCCATGTCTGACCCCTCCAACCGGCCCTTCATGGAGGCCATCATGAGGGGCCAGCTGCCCCCTGAGCTGGACCCGGGCGATCCCTCCATTCAGGTGGGCGATGGAGGCAGGGCGGCTGAACGCAGGGCAGGGCAGGGCAGGACGCTGCGCTGTCGAAGGCCTGCTGCTTGGGTGGTATGGCCAGCAGATGCCATGTCAACGTTGAACGTCTGCAACTCAGGGCCCCCGTCTGCCGCTCACCCTTGTCCCGGGGCCCCACCCATCCGACCACTTGCAGGTGCACGTCAACCTGCTGCGCCGGGACGAGGACTACACCCCGCCTGCGCAACCCAGGGTCAGGGCCTTCACAGGCACTGGCTACAAGCTCACTGCCGACGATGCTGGTGGTGCGGGTCCCAGCACCGCAGCGGGTCCGACAACGGAAGTCACGCCTGGTGCGGTGACGTGGGAGGGAGCTGATCCCGCCCAGCCCACCACCAGCATCCAGCTGCGGCTGGCAGACGGCTCGCGGCTGCGGGCCGAGTTCAACCTCAGCCACACAGTGGCAGACATTCGCAGGTGCGGCAGGGGTTTAGGGTGTGCTAGCTTGTGGCCTGAGGCCTGCCACTGTCGTCAGCATCAGCATGCAATGCTCTGGACCGGCCTGCTGCTCGCACTGGTTGCCTCCTTTGTCATTTGGCTGTGTGCGTCCCCCCTACGCGCCTTCACCCGTGCCGCAGGTTCATCCGCGCCTCCCGCCCCGACACCGCGGGCCGCGCGTATCGCTTGGCCACTGCTTTCCCTGCACAGCAGTTGGACGATGACTCTGTCACCATTGAGGCGACAGGGCTGGCCAACAGCGTGGTTGTGCAGAAGAACTAGGAGCGAGACGGCGTTTCCGCTTTTAGGTCCCGACCCTGCGCTTTTGGCCTGCCCAGCATGAGTGGCTGGCTGCACTGGTAATACCAGGAACATGTAGTATTGATGGTTGTGATGACAGGAGTGTACAGAAAATGCTAATCGGGATGAATGCGGGGCATCGGTTGCCAAAATAACCGCCTGGCGGGTACAACGCCGCCGGCGGCAACATGGTGCAAAGCGTCACTGCATTTGCCACTTCAAGACACTTGTCTTTTCATGGCTACCGCGACAGCGCACTGCACGTGCTCTTCACGCGCAGCCTGGCGGCGGCCACAGCGACGAGTCGTGCTTTGTCTTGCACAACAGCAGCAGCAAGGAGTTCACGTGATAGGAGCGGGTGCAGCGGGCTTGACTGCGGCTTATTTCGCTGCCGTTAGCGGCGCACAGGTGCAAGCCGTCGCCGTCGCCGCACCTCCTTCGCAATCTCCTGCTTGTCTTGCCGCTGACCTGTGCTCTGAGCTTGCAGGTCACGGTGCTGGAGAAGAACGCTGAGGCGGGCAAGAAGGTGCGGCTCTTCCCTTGCAGCAGCATCCTGTACTGTGCCCGCTGCAATCCTAAACAGCACACTCCGTGCACCTGTAATCGACTTGGCTGCCAACTGATTGATGCAGATTCTTATCAGCGGCGGTACGCGCTGCAATGTGCTGCCGGCGGAGGTGGACCTGCAGCGAGATTTTGTCACAGAGTCCAGCAGGAGCGCGCTGCGTGCTGTGTTCAGCTCCTGGTCCCTCGACGACTGCTCCTTCTGGCTGTCGGACCCCCATCAGATCGGTATAAAGCTGGAGCTGGAAAGGGAAACTGGAAAGCTCTTCCCAGCCTCCAACTCTGCGGCCGAGGTGCGAGATAGGCTGGTGCAGGCGTGCAGGCAGCAGGGTGTGGAGTTTGTTTATGGCGCAGGCCTGCAAGACCTGGAGCAGCAGCCTGGCGGCTCCTGGCTCTTGCGGCTGGACGACGGCAGCACGATGCCGGCACAGCAAGTCATTCTGGCCACCGGTGGCCTCTCGTTCCCCAAGCTGGGTGCGACGGGCGACGGCTTCCGCTTGCTGCGGCGCCGCGGCCACTCGCTGCATGAGCCCTACCCTGCGCTCACGCCCCTGCTGGGGATACACCCTGGTGGCGAGCAGCTGGCCGGCATATCTCTGTACTCGGTTGAGCTGGCAGCGGTGGCAGCAGCAGATGGCGGCAGCAGCAGCGGCAAGAAGAAGAAGAGCAGAGCGCGGAGCAGGGTGCAGCGCACGGCCATGCTGTTTACACACCGAGGCTTTTCGGGGCCGGCGGTGCTGGACCTCAGCCACCTGTCTGTGCGGGCCCTGGACAGGCAGCAGCCGCCACCGCAGATTTTGGTGCAGTGGACGGGTAAGGGAGCAGCCGAGTGGGAAGCCACGCTGCTGGAAGGCGGCTCCCTGCTGGTGGTCAACCTGTTGCGCAAAGAGGGTGTGCCTCAGCGGCTGGCAGAGGCGCTGTGTGGCGAAGCTGGGGTGCCTCTTGACAGGTCGGTGGATCGTCGCTGGAGCTGTGAAGCCTGTTGCGCATGCTGCTGCGTTTGCTGAAGTGTTTGCGCTTGCTGGCACATCGACTGGGTGTTGACTGGTTGACAGCCAGAGCGGGATCGTGGCTGCCAAGCGCTTGGCAGCTGAATGGCGCACCTGTTGACTTGTGCTGTGCAGGAAGCTGTCAGAATTAAAGAAAACAGAGCGTGCAGGCCTGTTGGCTGCTCTCACAAAGTATGTGCTGCCTGTCACGGGAAGTGAGGGCTACGCGAAAGCAGAGGTGACGGGCGGCGGCATTCCTCTCAACGAGCTGTCGGCCAGCAGCATGGAGAGCCGAATTCTGCCTGGAGTCTTTGTGTGCGGAGAGCTGTGTGATGTGTTTGGGAGAATAGGAGGTGAGCATTGTCTTTACAGAATGTAACGGTGTTGCGCAACTGCTGCGTGTGCTTCTGGACTTCCGGACCAGCTTCACTCAGCATACTGGGTTGTGGTTGCAGGATTCAACTTCCTGTGGGCTTGGGTTTCTGGTAGGCTGGCGGGATTGGCTGCGGCAGAAGCAGCAGCGGCCGGTGGCACACAGCAACCTGCGGCTGAGCATGCTGCGTGACGGGCGACGGCAAGGCGGCGTCTCGCCGTACTTGCAATGTGTCTTGTGCCGGTGCGCCATCGCTGCGTAAAGCATTGCAACCATGTCGTATCGAGACGACGACAGAGGTCGTGACGACCGGGGGCGTGACTCCAGCCGGGGAGGGCGCGATTACGACCGCGACGGTGACCGCGGCGGCTACCGTGGGGGCGATGACCGAGCCCTTGGGCCCCGGGACCCTCCCAGTGGCTGCAGCCTCCTGCTGCGCAACTTGGCCAGCGATGTTGTGTGAGTAGGCGGCCTGTGCGGGCTGCAATGCTGTCATTCATGTCTGGCATGCGTGCTGGTCTCAATTGGGCCGCACCGCTGTGATGTCCAACAATCTCGCTCCCTGCCCCATCTCCTTGCCTCCAGCGTCGACGATGTGCGCCACGCCGCGGAGAAGTACGGGCGTGTGAAAGACGTGAGTGATGGCTGTTGCTGCGGGCAATTGGCGGCACCTCCTCCCGCCTCCGCCCCATATTTATTTCTGTCCATTCACTCCCATCCCTTCAACCTGCAGATCTATATTCCCAAGGACTTTTACACAGGCCGTCCTCGGGGCATTGCATTTGTGGAGGTGAGCCGATCTGGCGGGAGGAGTGAAAGCATAAGCAACAAGCACCTCACTCCACAGCACCGATCCTTGTTCCTGCCTCACATGCTCCTGCTTCAATGTCCCTTCTTGTGCAGTACGACGACCGGCGAGATGCCGAGGATGCAAAGTACGGCCTTGACCGCTCCCTGCTGGGCGGCAGCGAAATTGCTGCACAGTTTGCCATGAGGGGACGGCGCAAGCCCGGCCAGGGCGGTCCTGGTGGGGGCGGAGGTGGCTACGGCGGCGGAGGTGGCTACGGAGGCGCCGGTGGCTATGGCGGCGGCGGCTACGGTGGCGGCGGTGGCTATGGTGGCGGTGGCGGGTACCGCGGCGGTGGTGGCTACGGCAGCGGCGGTGGTTATGGCGGCGGTGGCTATGGCGGCCGCGGGCGTAGCCGCTCGCCCCGCCGCCGCTCGCGCAGCCGCTCTCGCAGCGGGGGCAGGCGCCGCTCCCGCAGCCGGAGCAGGAGCCGTGCGGGACGTAGGCGCCGCAGCTACACCCCGTCCAGGAGCAAGAGCAGGGGACGCGACAGCCGCAGCCGCAGCCGCAGCCGCAGCCGCAGCCCTGCTCGCTCCCCATCCAGGTGTGTCACCCGCCCGCATGCCCGTTGTGCACTTGCCGTGCTGTGCCAAGGAGGCTGGCCATGACGGCTGGTATGCAGCGCTGCTTGTCCAGACTGTGGTGTGGTGCAAGGCCAGCATGCAGTTGTAACCCACTGCTGTGCGTGTGCGCAGGTCTCCTGCTCGCTCTGCCTCGCCCGCCAAGAGCCGCAGCCGCAGCCCACGCAAGGGCAGCCCGTCCAAGAGCCGCAGCCGCAGCCCACGCAAGAGTCGCAGCCGCAGTCCCAGCCCTGCTCGCGCCGCTTCCAAGTCTCCAGCCCGCTCGCAGTGATCTGTGTCGTCGGCCCAGCTGGAGCGGCCTGGCCTGCACGGCAGTTGGATCGACTCATTCCTTGTCTAGTCTTGCTCGCCGCACACGGCCTGGGGGCACTTGCGAAGAGAGGCATGCCGTGCCCTGCGGCAGGTAACTGCATCAGCAGAGGCGCTGGTGCATGCAGCCCGGTGCATGCACTGCAGCCAGACCTCCCTCCTGGGTTCCTGGCCTCCTTACCCGGTGTGCCTGCTGTGTAGTGTTTGTCTGTGTTTGATTGTTCGTCTTACAGCCTTTGCCCAGCTAATGCTGGGTATCGAAGCGCTGCAGGGCACTTGCGTCAAGCGCCTGATGCTTGATGCTTGATGTGCTGATGCTTGATGTGTTGATGCGATGTTGATGCTGATGCTCGAGGGACGACCCTGACGCCTGATGCCATGGCTGCATGCTTGCCGGCCAGCGGCCCGCACCACGAATTCATGTCCAGGCGTTTAACAAGTGGAAGTTTACGCAAACAAAGTGCGTGGCGTGTGTGTGTGGCAACATGTGCTGTGCGTGTGAGGATCGGCTTGAAAAGCTACTGGGCGTCAAGCTACAAAAGGTACACAGTTGTATGGTACAGGGAGGGCGTTGGGATGAGGGATAGGGGACAGATGTAGCCAGAGGGACATGCTGCTGAGGCAGCAGACGGGTGTATGAGTGTGAGTTGAGCACAAACTGAGGGAGGGGGGGCATGCGGTCCACGCTGTGAGCTTCAAGACGCATGGGCGGGCAGAGTAAATGTGTCTGGCAGTGCTTGCTGCACTGCTTCCACGGCCCTCTGCAGTGCTGCAGCATTGCGGCTCTCCAGCTGCAGCTTCACCCGATACGGCAGCTTGCCAGCATTGGGCTCCCACTCTGTGTTAAGGTAGCTGCCAATGCGCACGGCAGGGTGCAGGGCGGCGGCCGATGCCAGCTTCACAGCAATGTCTCCTGCGGCAGGGCGCACAATGCCAATGAGGCGGGTGAACGATTTCCAAGGACACACACAAAACGTGACAGTGTCTGTCCATCGACCCCTGCTTCCTCAGCAGCATCCCACCGCCCTACCCTCCTGTCCCCCACCTTTCCTTTGTTCCTTTCCTTCCTCCTCACCTTCTCCCAAGTTTGAATACAACACGTGTGTCAGTGCCGCGGGCCCTTTGAAGCGCTCCGCATGTGCCTGGACCATTGTTTGGAACAGGCGCGGGATGCCGGGCAGGATGTACGTGTTCTGGATCACCACAAGAGGAACCCACAGGTTGGGCGTGAACAGCACCTCCACTCCGTCTGCAGGCAGGGGCCGAGGGTGGGGGCAAGGGCGGTACCAGAGGCACCAGCGTTGGCTGGGAAGCCAAGATGAGAGGCGGTGAGGGTGGACAGTGCTGGCACCAGCCTGCATCCACCGCCCATAGTGTGCCGACCATCGAATGTGTGGTCGCAACGAAGCCCATTCTGCCATGTCTGGTGTGTGTGGCAGCCGTCCACCGCGCTCCACAGCCAAGCACAGCTGCGGCACAAGCAGCAGCGTGCAAGCGGCGGCAAGTGGCTGGACTGACCATCCATGGGCAGCATGGCCATCCTCAGTCGGGCCTCATTCAGCTCGACGTCCCGCTTGCTGTAGTGCTGCACCATGAGGTCAACAGTGGGCTGGTGCATGTGCAGGTCGGCGCCGAATGCAGCGGCAACACTGGCGTAAGTGATGTCGTCGTGGGTGGGTCCTGGAGGGGTTGTGAGAGGTGCGAGGGCCAGGAAGTAAGGACTAATTGAGAGTCGTGTTGGTTGGGCAAATGCAAGTGCGGGGCAGGAGGGTGACGCTGGGCTGCTTGACCTGCTGCCACGCTGCTGGCAGCAGCAGTGAGATCAATGCCGCAAGGGCAAGCCATGCCCAGCTTCGCTCATGGCAAGGGCCTGACAAAAGAGGTTGGTCTCACCGATGCCCCCTGAGGTGAACACAAAGCCGTCTGGGCCCACCCGCTCCCTCAGCCGCAGCACTGTGTCAACGATGTCCCGCTTGCAGTCTGGCACAAACTCGGCACGCACCAGGTCTACGCCGCGGCTGTGCAGCAGCTGTGTAGGGGTCGCGGGCCACACACAAGGGGATGGTTGTGGTGCCTGCAGTAGAGTAGTGCCAGTGCAACAAGCAAAGGGCACCGCAGGCACAGGTGTGCACAAAACCGAACTCCCTTCACCTTGGCGAGGAAGGGTGTGTTGGAGTCGCTAATGGATCCGGACAGCACTTCATCGCCAATGATCATCAGTGCTGCTGCAGGCGCTGCCATCTCTTCGACCGGCTGTGGCGCTGGCGCCGCTGCCGCAAAGGACCGCCCTGCCCATGCCATGCCACGAACCTGCAGGGCACCACCACGGTCGATTTGGCGGCTCGCGGCGGCGGCGAAGGACCGCCCTTCCGTGCCACGCCCGCAGGGCACCACCACGGCCAATCTGGCAGCTCGAAAACCTCACCACATGCCTGCATGACCGCACAAAACCAAGAGCGCACCTGGTGACCGCTGCTGAGCGCGGCCGCTTGTCTGCCCAGCAGTCTGGACATGGATTGCAACATGGTGATGCTGGCAACGGGTTGTGGCATGTTTGCAAGCGCCAGCAAGCCTGGAAACGAAAACGAAAAGTACAAGTACGTCATATTACAGAGCACTTTGATTCACCGTGCACACCGCATCGTATATGCCCTGCATCAAGAAGATCAGGGTTAAGGGTCGTTTGCGACCCGTTTGTGTTCTCCATCGAAGCGATCGCGGCCGCAGCGATCGATCTTGCCGCCTGATCGGCATGGTGCGCCCAGTGGCGCTTCTGCTAGCGGCAACGGTGCTGTGCACTGCAGCCGCAAGTGTAGCGGGCGCCGAGAAGCAGAGCGTCCTGGTCCTGCTGGACGATCCGGCTCTGGAGCAAAGTCACAGCACATTCCTGAAATCGTTGAGCGCACGGGGCTATGCGGTCACCATCAAGCCCATCACCCACAAGGCCTTGCAGCTCAAGAGCTGGGACGACTGGCTCTACGACAAGCTGGTGATCCTGGGATCGAGCAACGGTGAGCTAGCGAGAGCGTTGCGCCGCAACCAGCGGTGCCGCACACACGCTGGATGCGGCCCAGCCTCTGCTTCCCTTTGCACAGCACTGTACCCTGCGTGCTACTTAGTGGCCAATCTCAGCTGCGTCTTTGAGCGTGCTTGCAGAGCTGGGCGGCGCAGTCGACGTGGCACAGGTGGTGGAGTTTGTGGATGCTGGTCATGATGTGCTGCTCGCCGTAGACTCGGGTGTGTCTGAGGAGCTACGAGAACTGTCACAGGAGCTGGGGGTCGATGTGGACGTCAGGTGAGGGAGCAGATCGATCAAGCAGGGACATGCAAGGCCTGCTGCACCTGCGTGAGGTGCGAATGGTTGCAGGTGGTCATGTGCGGTGCGCCCTCTTGATTGGATCATGCTCTCGTTGACCTCCTCACCTCCGCAGGGGCCATGCCGTGATTGATCACCTTGGCTTTGAGTCTCAGCTAGGCGGCGAGGACCACGCAGCGCTGCTGGCAGACAGCGTGGTGCAGTCAGCGGCGGTGCTGCCAGGTGGCCTGCAGGGCCCGGTGCTCTTCCGAGGCATTGCTTTGTCAGTGCCTGCAGACAGCGAGACGGTGAGCCGCATGCAGGCTGTGCTGCTGGTGGCGTCCTGCATTGTTTCTGATTCAGGGGAGCTAATGTGCCGTGGCAAACTACCCAGTGAGGCCCAATCGTGTATGTCCATCACTGTTGTGCACCGCAGGCGTTCCTGGCGCTTTCTGGCTCTCCCACCGCTTACAGCGGCAAGCCAGGCGTTGCGCAGACCGACGCCAAGCTGGCGGGAGGCAGCATGGGTTTGGTGGCACTGGCGCAGCTTCGAAACAATGCTCGCATTGCTGTGGCAGGCTCTCTTGACATGTTTTCAGATGCTGCCTTCCAAGCGCACGCCACCAGCCACAGCGGACAGGGGTGAGGTACAGCACAGCACACAGCCCTGGCGCTGCCTCGCAGTGGCGGGCGAGGGAGTCTGCCACTGCCCTCTTTTGTTGCTGCTCTTCAGGGTTGACCGCTACACGCCATGCACCGCACTTCAGACTGAGACCCTGTCTCGCCACCTTGCTGCTGCCCTGGCTGCTGTCTGAGCATGGCCCACCGCTGTGTGCCGCCACCCTGCCGCCTCCAGGCTGGGCCAAGTGGCGAATGAGGCCTTCTGTGCCGCCATCAGCAAGTGGGCCTTCAGTGAGCGCGGCGTGCTGCGTGCCACAGGGCTGAGCCACCGTGTAGTGTCGGGAGCTGAGCCGGGGGCAGTGAACCCGGAGCTGTACCGCATCAATGACGAGGTGGAGTTCAGTGTTCACATCCAGGAATGCAACGAGGGGTCCTGCCGGCCCTTCAAGTGAGCCCTGCCAACGTGCCTGAACCTGCTGCTGCCCGGAACTTGCAGTGACAGCCACCTGCACAGCCGCCTGCACACAAGCACCCTGTGTTGCACAGCAGTCTCGGCTTGCGCCAGCCTGTGGGGACGGGGATGGTCATTTTCCACAGTACCGACGCACCTGCTACTCAGCCTTCTGCTGCCTTGCCTCTGCCACCGCCCACCGCTGTCCATCGCCGCTTGGGTCCACCGCTGCCGCCTGCCGCAGGGGGGACGATGTCCAGGTGGAGCTGCAGATGCTGGACCCCTATGTCCGCTCTTGGCTGCGTCACGACGGCTCAGGCCGCTTCTCAGCCCTGGTCAAGGTGCCGGATGCATATGGCGTGTTCAAGTGGGTGGTGGACTACCGGCGGCTGGGCTACAGCTACATTGAGCTGACAGGTGGGTGGGTAGGGCTGGGCGCGGTTGGCGGCAGGCTGTTCGGCAGGCTGTTCGGCAGCGTCTCGGTGCTAAGAAGCTGGAGGCGGCGTCGGATAGGCGTTGAAGCATTGCCTTGCGTGTTCCCAATGCTACGCATGGCTGTAGCTGAGTCTTGAATCAGTACTGACTTGGATGCTCAGGCTCACTCACTTGACACTCTCACCGTTCCACTCTGCTGCAGAGACGGTGCCCATCCGCCCCTTCAAGCACCACGAGTACGAGCGGTTCATCCTGCAGGCATACCCCTACTACGCCTCTGTCGCCTCAATGATGGCTGGCTTCATGGCGGTGGGCGCCTTCTTCCTCTACACACGGTAGGAGGCAGCGGAGGGCATTGTGATTGCTGTTTTGATGCACTGTAAGTTCTGCCCACCCTAATGTAACAGGCTACATGTTTCCTTACATCACGACCCACATCAGCAGCCTGAGATCAACAAATGACTCATGAGACACGCCCGAGACGCTTGTGGGCGAGCCATGTCGTACCGCATGATCAAACGCAAGTAGGATCGCACCCGTTGTTTCATGCGATCACTGGACACCTCGATAGGACCTCAGTATGGCTGGGTTCAGGCAGGCGGTCGCGGCCACCATCTTTGGCTTCGCTTGTGCTCTTCGATGGATGCACGCCCAATTCGTCAAGCCTCTGGGCACGAGCATGGATGTCGCGTTCCCGATCGTCGAGGAGACCGTCAAGGTGCGAGCAAGCAATGATCGGGCCGCTGGCTGTGGTCCTGTCGCTGCTGCGGCATGCAATGTGCGCAAACTGGCAGCCGGAACGCGCCCCGACACCCAATCGCAAGTTGCTGTAAATTTGTGACCCGCCGCCGCCTCCCGGATGCTGCCACCACCTTTGCAGGCTGTTGTGCGCGAGTGGTTTGCCGTCCTGAACCGCAACCTCAACACCTTTTCAGCCTTCTTACTGGCAGTGTTCACAAGACGCAGCTATCGTGCCACAGCAGCCAGCCACGCCACAGAGAAGGAGCAGGCGTGGCACCGCTGGTGGACATCGGCCAGCTCGACTTTCAACGCCATCATAGAGCAGGAGGGCCTCACATCAGACGCAGCCTCAGCACATGGCACCAGCAATGGTGACAGCGGTGGCGCTGGGGACACGTGGCGTCAGCAGCAGCAGCAGCAGCAGCAGCAGCAGCAGCAGCAGCAGCAGCAGCAGCAGCGGCAAAACGGCGCGTCGATCATGCGCCAGCGCTCCGAACGACGAGCGCCGGCAGCACAGCGGGTGCCGTCCCGCAGGGGCTCTGGCAGCGGCACCAGCCCGTCAGGCAGTAGCTGGTGGCGCTTCTGGCTGCGGCGTGACAGGGTGCCTGCCGAGGAGCCACGCACGCCCAAGCCTGAGCTGCGGCGTGGCTACTCTCTGTTTGAGCTGCCCAGCGGCTTTGCGGTGTCTCAGGTGGGCGGTGATGTGGCGGTGATGGCAGCGGCGCTGCTGCAAGCAGCCTGGCAACGCACCGTATTGGCTGATGCGCCCGTCATGCTGGCAGTCGGGAAGACAGCTGTAACCCCACATTGCTGCTCTGCAGATGATCAGCGGGCGGGGACTGCTGGAGGACCTTCGAGTGGGGGCTGAGGTGGGGGTGGGGCGCGCCTTCAATGCCGTGCACCGCGCCATCAACCGCATGCTGTGGCTAGAAAACAGCGACGAGGCGGGCGGTGGCCGCAGCCGCCGCCGCCTCGTTCCCAGTGACAGCGACAGCCCAGCCGACCTCCTGGCACGCAGCATGCGGCGCAGGGCTCCCCTGCCCACCCTGCCAGAAGAGGCAGAGGGGCAAGCGGCGGCAGCGGCGGCAGCGGCGGCAGCGGATGCAGGATTGGCAGCAGCGACGGCGGCACGGCCTCCGCGCCGCCGCTCCCGGCGGCCCACACTGAAGAGCTTGCTGCGCAGCGGTCGGCACTGGGAGGAGGACTTGAGTGTGTGGACCGCGTCTGACGTGATTCTGAGGGAGGGCTACCCCCTGGAGCAGCACAGCGTGACCACAGCAGGCGAGTACAGTGGGCGGGCGAAGTGCGGCGTAGCGGCAACCACGTGCCGTGCCTGAGCCTGCTGCCGTTGTCTCATGCTGCTGCTGAAGCCAAGCTATGACCGCCCGTGCGACCTTCGACTCCCGCTCACTCGCCTCCCTGCTGCCCTGCTGCCCTGCAGATGGGTACGTGCTGCAGATGCACCGCATGCCGCGCCACGGGGCTCGAGACGTTGCATTCTTCCAGCACGGAGTGCTGGACACCAGCCTCGGCTGGGTTTCCAACGGCGTGGTCGGGTCGGCTGCCTTTGCGGCCTTCGACGCCGGCTTTGATGTCTGGCTGGCCAACTCACGATCCAACGCCCCACGGCTGCACATAGGTGAGGCTGGTCAGGGATGGGTGCGCAGCAGTGGCAGCGCACACATCTTCTGGTGTAAGCCCCCCAGTTGCCTCAAACTTTGCTAGTCCCACACCCCACCTGCCCTTTGTTGCGTTGCCGCAGATCCCGCAAAGCAGGGCTCCCGGTACTGGCGGTACAGCGTGAACGAGATGGGCGTACTGGACACCTCAGCAGGTGTGCCCCTGTGTGTACTGCATGGCACAGACCTGCCTGCTGCCGCTGCAACAAGTGAGCGGTGGCACGTGACGCTGCTGCTGCTGCTGGCCTGTGTCACAGATGCTATTGAGTGGCTGTGACGTGGTTTGCCTGCCTGTCTACCTGCCTGCCAGCCTGCCTGCAAGCCGATCTACCACCCATGGCGGTGCCAATTGCATCTCAAAAGCATGGCGCTTGCCTATTGTATGTGCGCTGCAGAAATCACACACATCCACAACACCAAGATGGCTGAGCTGGCCACCCCCGGGCGCCACACTGCGGCGGCGATGGAGCAGCAGCAGCAGCAGATGCGGCGAGCCGCCACTGACTCCCTGTTGGACGCAATGCGGTGGGTGGATGTGAGGAGTGGCAGCGGACGAGTGGAGCTTAATCAGAAGGCGCAGCAGGCTCAGGGGCAGCGGGGTGAGGAGGCAAGAGATGGCCAGCCGCGGGAAGGGAAGCAGGAGCAGCACGCGCAGCAGCAGGCGCAGCAGCAGGGCCAGCAGGCCCAGCAGGAGGCAGGCAAAGGGCAGCGCGGCGGCAGCAGCAGCGCAGGGCAGCAGTGGTGGCGGCGCTTGACCTTTCGTGATGCCGGGTCAGCCCAACGAGACCTGCCGCCTCGCTCCGCCGCTCCAGAGGGTGCTGCCCCTCTGCGCCGCACGCAGTCTGCCTCTGACCCCTTCCAGCACGATCGAGCGCAGGAGGAGCCGGCGGTGCCGGTCAGCTTGCCACGGTCTCAGCAGCAGCAGCAGCAGCAGCAGCAGCACGACTTCACCAGCGGTGGTGCGTCTGGGCCTGTACAGCAGGATGTGCTGCCGTACCGCCTCCAGGCGGTGGGACACAGCCTGGGTGCCGCCACCCTGCTGATCTACGCTGTGACGTGCTGCATGAGGGGTGAACCCCATCGCCTGCGCCGCCTGGTGCTGATGAGCCCGGCTGGCTTCCACCCAGAGATCCCACTGGTGGGTTGGGCTGCTGGCTGGCTGGCTGGGTTTCGTGGGCGTCATTGGGCAGGCAGCTGGGTGGTAAGGGTAGCTTGAAGGGCCAGCATACAGGCGCTGTCCGCCAACTGAGTTGTTTCAAGCCCAGCCTGCTGACTGGTCACGCACCGCCAGGCCCGCCTGCTGGCCTCTCGCCTCATCTCCTCGTTCCCCCACTGCATTGTGCCGTCCAGGGCCTGCGCCCCTGCGTCTGGATCTTTCCCGCCCTCGTGTGGGTGGTGGACCGCCTGCCGGGCCTCAAGGGGCGCGGCCTGGGCCTGCGCCTGCCCTCCCCATTGCTGAGATACATCGCCTTCAAGTTCACTATGGTGGGGGGGGTGCTGCTGGGCAAGGGCAGCTGCGCCTGGATTTAATACTGACCAATTGACCATCGACAGGCCATGCCTTTGGCAGCCATGGAGTTACCGTCGTTGAGGCTGAGCACCAGACCTGCATACATGCCATGCCAACTCTCTGCACCAGCCCTGCCTCTGCCTCGTGCAGGATCTGCGCCGCATGCCAGCCCTGAATGACTTGGTGAAGGCAGGCATGCGCAAAATGCTGAGTGGAGACGCCAGCCAGTGGGATGCCGCACTCACCATGCCCCACTACAGCACCTACAGCATGCCCGCCCTCAGCATGCACTGCGGCGCCCATGTGAGTGCTGCATTCGGGCATAAGGATCACTGGGTGTTGACCCGCCTTTCTGATGCCATGAGTCTGGTCGCCGCACATCTGCCTGCACACGCACCAACACCCAAATCCACCGTCACCCGCCTCCTGCCGCCACTCTGCAGTTTGGTCAGTGGGGCAGGGATCAGTCCTTCCGCCTGTTTGACTATGGCACCGCAGCAGCCAACGAGGAGCACTACGGACAGGCTCAGCCGCCCAGCATTGCAGGCAAGAGGCACAGGGCACATTGAAGGCAGCGGTGTGTGCACATGTCAGTGGCTTGCAGGCTTTCAACAGTCAATCATGCAGTCGTTCCATCACTGCCACCTGCCTTCTCGCTACGACTCCCGCAGAGCACTACCGGCTGCTGGACATTCCCGTGGACCTTCTGGCTGGCGGCGCCGACGGCATCATCCCGCCCTCCTGCGTGGTGCGGCACGTGCAGTCCCTGCGGTCAGCCGGCGTGCCCTGCTCGTTCCGCATCCTGCAGCAGCTGGGCCACATGGATATGACTCTGGCGGTCAAGGGCGACATCCGGCTCTTTGTGCTGTCGAAACTCAGCGCGCCGCTGCCATGATGTTGCACTCTGAGTTGTTGATCTTCATATTGACATGCCGAGCAAGGGTCTGTCTGCATGAACTCAAATCGTAAGTGCCTGCTGCATCTGCATCTATCTTGCTATAGGACGGCGTCCAGGAAGAAAGAATGATGGGGAGACAGGTTCTAATCTCGACGGGCGAAACAACGGCTAGAGTCCACAATTCATCGATCGACACGCCTGCAAGCCGCTCGCCCCCCTGTGGCTCATCGATTTGCACCATGTTCGCCCCCGCTCGCATGGTGGCTGGGTTCGCCCTGCTGGCGTGCCTGGGCATGTGCCATGCCCGCGTGCTGCACCAGGCAAGTGCAGAGGGCCTAGGGTCGGCCGTCGTCGGCCGACCGCACCTTGCGGAGCCGAGCCATTCGCCGCGCTTGCATGGGCCGCGTGCCGTTCGGAACTGCCTAAGATCCTCAGGGGGGCATGTTTCACGCGGTGTCGAAGGCTTAGGTGGGCTTCCGAACCTGCAGCTGGACCCGCCGCTACCGCCGTTGACCCCCTACCCCTGCCTGTGTCCTGCAGTCGGTCAGTGCCAGTGACTACTCTACACAGTCCAACACCTTTGTTGGGAGCAGCACCAGGGTTGAGGGCGTCACCACCGCTGCCAGCGCAAGCGCATGCATCGATTCGTGCGTGGCCGACATGAACTGCCTGTACTGGTCATGGTGCCCTGCCAACGAAACCGCCGGCTGCACCGTGCCCGGTCTGCTCGGCGGCGCAGACACCACGGTGCCGGCATCTGGTTGCGTGCTGTCGTACGATGACATCCCCAACAGGACGTCTCAGTATGTTGTCAGTGGAGACGACGTTGCTTTCGTGGGCGGCTCGTGAGTAGCTGCAGCGTCTGGGAATCTTGCACGCACCCAATCTTGCGCAAACGCACGCCCTCAACCTTATGACAGCCTACACCTTGTCTCAGTGCCCTGATCTTCAACCCCCGGCTGCAGGTACGGAGCAACCAACACCGCCCCAGCTGCCGGCAGCGCCGCGGCGGCAAACTCCACAGACCCCGCCAACTGGATCCAGTCTGGCACGCCGCCCGAGTGCGCCGGCATCCTCTCCGGCAACTTTGGCAACCAGTGGTCTGGCGACGAGATCGAGTGCCATGTGTGCGACGGCGAATACCAGCTCAAGTGCGCACATGCATGTGGCTGCGCCCCCACTGCAGCACAAGACAAAGCCCTGCCGGTCTGCCTCCAAAGGCAACACGCTGTGGAGTGCACCATGGTACGGCTCTATTGCTCACTCCACTGCTGTTGCTGCCTCCCCCTCTGTGCCTGCAGGTGTGACCTCGACACAGACATCATCGGTGACGACTCGTGAGTGATGGGCTTGGACACACACAGCCTTGTTGTTGCTTTTGCTCTGTAGTGCATGCCTAGCCCACCACATCCACTCGGCTGTGCATGCTGCGCATGTTGTAGCAACGCCCCTGCTTCAGCTTTGGCTTGCTGTGCACGCCGACGACCATCGCCCCGCCTCCTGCGTTTGCCCTGCCCTGCTGCAGTATCAAGTGCAACTTTGATAAGGCTGGCCTGGGGGCCATTGTCAACAACGCGTACGACTTCGACTGCGTGGTAGACTTTGCCAAGACCCCCCAGGTGCGGCCACGCACGGTGTCAGTTGTGCCGGGTCCTGGCATGGCTCCTCACAGCACAACTGCCGCACCTGCTTGCCCGCCGCGGGTCGGCCTGCCCGCACAGGCTCCTGTCCCCCTCACTGCCTGCCCTCCCGCCTGCGATGTGTGCGCAGAACCAGTGTGACTGGGAGGCAATCTCCGGCAGGGTGCCCACCTGCGCTGTTGAGCCTGTTCGCCGCATCTTGGCGGTAAGCCCAGCGCGTAGCTGCCTCTGCATTGGTGCACCATCGCTGCAGGGGGGCGTTTGCATAAGTGTGCTTTTTGTACCGTCTCCTCACAGTCTCCTGAAACTGCTACCTGCTGCCTTGCAGACCTGGAAACCCAATGAGTAAATGTGACGAGTGAATGCTGAACGTCAGACGGTGGCCTGCCTTTTGGATATTCCCTCCCGCTGGCCCCTTGTCTTGCCGGCACATTGCCCATTGCTCATTGGCAAATTGCCGCTGAGCTGCAACGCAGTTTTTTCCCGTCTTTTGTTGCGTCGTCAACCATTTGTTGGTTGATTTTCAATGCTCACAAGCCTCGTGCGTTGTCAAGCTGCCACCCTCGTTCCAGCAAGCTCCACCCTGCACATGCTCCACGCCCTGGCTCATTTATTCGCGATCCCCTCACAGTGCGCTCAAACCTTTTGAACAATCATGATGTCGTGACGAGGCAAAGCTGACACAGAATTCAGAGAAGCGATCAACATTAAAACTCAGTGTGGCAAGTGTGCAGCTGCCTGCTACTATAATAATGGTACAAGAGAACGGAAGGGGAGGAAGGGAGAGCTAAATGTCAGCTTCAACAACAACTTGGCTACCCTAAGCAACCCTCTCTTTCTGCAGCTGAGGAGGTGCTTGCTTCCCAGCAGAGCAGCGCAGCACATGCAGGGCCTCCAGCACGCTGCCACTGCTGCTTGCGGTGCTGGCCTCGAAATCGGGGCGAGAGTCCAGGAACCGCCAGTAGGCCCTCAACCTGCCTTCATCAACCGCCAGCAGCTGGGGTGCCTGCAGCACCACGTCTGCGAGGCTCAGGCTGCCTGGCAACTGCTGCTGCAGCCAGGCGCAAGCCGCCATCGCTCGCCCCCAGTCCAGCAGCGCTCCAGGGGCCTGCTGCTGCAGCTGCCGCACCCACAAGGAGGCGACCTCTGGTGAGCAGCCCTCGTGGCGCAGCAGCTGCTCCTGCACTGCCGCCAGCTGGGCCAAGCTGGGCACCAAGCCACCGCTACCACCAGCGCCGCCGCTGCCGCTGCTGCCGGCAGCCCAAGTGTCCTGCCAGTGCTCTGCTGCATCTTCCGCCGCCACTCCCTGCTGCTGCTCCTCAACCTGCTGGTGCGCCGCCGCCTGATGCTGTGCCTGCTGCGCCTGCCACTGCGCGGCCTGCGCCAGCATCTTCTCCTCATTGCTGTACGACTGCACCTGCAGCTCAGGCAGGCCCCCCGCCGCCCGCCCCTGCTCCAGCCGCAGCTGCAGAGAGGTGAGCCGCAGCTGGTCACTTCCGTCGCAGCGCACGGCGGTGGCAAGCGGGTCTGGGCCGCTGCCGCCGCCCGCGTTCACCACCACCAGCTGCCGCCGAGCGCGGGTCAGGCCCGTGTACAGCAGGCGGCGCGTCAGCATGCGGCCGTGCTGCGGGGACAGCGCCAGCACCACATGCTCCGCCTCCCCACCCTGAGCCTTGTGCACGGTGATGGCATAGGCCAGCTCCAGCTGCCCCAGCTCCACGCCCCTGTAGTCGCGCAGGCTGCCCAGGCCGCCCCTAGCCTCTGAGTCGTCAAGGTGTGGGAACCTCACCACCAGCTTCCGCTCTCCCGGATTGCAGGCCACAACCTGGGGGTGGGGGGTGCGGGGGAGGGAGACAGGGAGGCAAGAAGTTAAAGGGGTAGGACAGCTCCTGGCAGATTCGCTCCTGTCCAGCCGGCAACGCACTAGACACTCAAAGCACTGAAAGCACACGCCATACGCACACCGGCCGCACATGTCGAGCGGATCTACCCCCGGGTGCAGCTGCTCTGCGCTGCTAAGCTCAGAGCCCATGCCTGCCCACCTCCCCAGCCGCGTGCCATCAGTCACTGGCGCACCCATCTCCGCGCAGCACAACCCAACCCAAGCAACCACCCGCTCACGCTGCCAGCCACACCACCAATGTTGCCATACAACCACACATTCGCCCACCCACTCACCCAGCCCTGGTCCCCGTTGAACACCTCCTTCTCATAGTTGTTCACGGTCTGCAGCACACGGTCGCCCATGCGGAATACCCGCCCGTCTGCCGCCGCATCGCCGCCGCCGCCGCCGCCGCCGCCGCTGCCGCTGCCGCCGTGTGGATATGTGCGGGAGATCTCTGCCTTGCTGCGGCTGGGTGGGTTGAGCAGTGCTTGCAGCATGGGGTTGAGGGCGGAGGTGCCCGCGGGTCCCTTGCGCATCGGGGTGATGACCTGAGGGGGTGGGGGGTGGGGAGTGGATGGGTGAGTAAAGGATGGGTGAGGGGTGGTGGTGAATAATGGATGGGTGAGTGCGGCACTACAGAGGTTGCGGGGTGCGTAGCCAACATGCCAGAACACAGGCACAGGCCTGCATCCCCGCTTGCCTGCCTGCTTTCCACGGCTGATCTACGCGCGGTGTGAATGCTGCCGCAAGTACCACACCTGCCATACCCACACCCACCCTCACCACACCCTCACATCCACCACACACACTACACACCGCCACACACACACACACACACACACACACACACGCACACGCACACACACACACACACACACACACACACCTGCAGCTCCGGCCCTGCCTCCCCGCCAGCAGGCAGGGCATGGGCCTGAAGCAACGCCACCACGGTGTCCCGCACAGCGGCTGACAGGCCCTCGGGGGTGGCACACACCATCAGTGCATCAGAGCTGGAGCCCTGCAGCGCGTCGCAGTGCGGCGCCACACGCTGCAGCAGCGGCACGTCGCCTCGGCGCACTGCAGGCACAGCAGCAGCGTGGTGACGGAGAGGGGAAGGGTCAGCAGGGTGAGTGCCGGGAGTTGGTTTGAGGTGTAGTGCTGCAAAGGCTGGGCAGTCAGGCACAACTGGATCCTTCATTGCTTGCTCTCCATAATTATCCTCCAGCACAGCTGCCAACCAGCATCGGCAGCACACTGCGTTAGTGAGCACAACACTGACAACGCCTGCCACAGTCAGGCTGTGCGCACTGCCGCACCTGCCAGTGCCGAGGTGATGATGGCCGACTCAGCCGCCTGCCTGAATATCTCCCGCAGGTCCACCACCGGCACCAGGCGCGAAGCAATCAGGCTCTGCAGCACAGAACCGGGGCCTGCGGGCAGCCGGGAGAGGGCAGAGGGGGTGGTGGGAGGCCGGGACGGCATGGCCATAGATTGGCTAAGGCGCTGAGTGTGAGGCCTGGTGCCGTCCCAGCTACTGACCAACACAGCCGGGCGGCCTGCTGAGCCAACATGCCGCTCAGCACAGCAGCACCAGCAGTAGCAAGACAGGCCTCCTCCCACCCCACCCACAGCAACGAAGCCAAAACGCAACGCAACGCACCCACTGGCGGCAGCTGGTCCACGTCTCCCACCAGCACCAGCTGGCACTTGGGGTGGAGGGCGTCAAACAGGGCTGCAGCCAGCGGCAGGCTCAGCATGGACGCCTCATCAACCAGCACAGCATTGGCGGGCAGCGGGTTGTGCCTGCGGCAGAGGGAAGGAGGTGTTTGTAAAAAGGAAAGTGGTTTGGCGAGGGAGATGGGGGGAGCAGGCAGGTGGGAACAAAACCAGAGGAAGGGGGCGGAGCAGTGCTGCCTGACTGCTCACCCTACCAGGACCGCCCCTCTCTTGCCCCCATACCCCTCCAAACAGAGGGGTACCCTGCCAGCCCACCTGTTGTACTGGAACACACCCTGCGCCTCCGCCTCGTCAGCAGCTGCATCCGGGTCAGGCAGGCTGCCGCCGCCGCCCCCGCCGCCGCCGCCAAGCGAGCCTCGCGGCTGGTAGCCCAGCAGGCGGTGGATGGTGGAGGGCTCAATGCCCTGGATGGATCCCATGCGCTGCGCAGCCCGCCCTGCAACAGCCGCAGCGGTCAGGTCAGGTCGGGTCAGCATAGCGGGCGTCAGGCGGGCCATCCGGGGAGCAGGCGAGGCGGCAAACATTGCTGCTTGCCACTGTAGCTGGCAAGGACATGAAGAAACCAGGTGAATGCACTGTGGCAGGCACCTGGTCACGCCAAAACCACGCGCACCCTGGTTTTGTCAACCCAGCGCCTCCACCATCACTACACGGCACAAACCCAACCACCCAACCACACCACAGCACACAAGGACCACACACTCAGACAGAAGGCAGCACGCCCTGCCGCACTCGTCACCCACCGGTGGGCGCCGCTATGCAGACCAGCTTCTTCTGTGCGGCCCACAGCTTGACAATGGTTTGCACGGCGGTGGTCTTGCCGCAGCCGGGGCCCCCAGTCATGACCATGAGGGGCGAGTCTGAGGCCACCTCCATTGCCCTCACCTGGCCCTCACTCAGCTGCACGTCTGCAGGGGGCTCACAGTACAGCACAGCACAGCACAGCCCAGCACAGCACAAAACCTGTTCAGCAGTCTGAAGACAGGACGCTGTTGAGGAGAACTGGGCGGTGCTTGTGTGAGCACAGCGCTGCGTCGGGCGCCAAAATCGGTCCGGTGACTGTGAATGCGCGGCACGCAGCAACTCCTGCTCTCATGCTGCACAGCGCGGCCAGCATGACATGGCCGCCACCCCACCCACCGAACCCGAGCCCACCTGTAGTGCTCTGGTTGGCGGCCACCCACTTTCGCACTTTGCTGGCCTGCCCCGCTGACGGCTGCCGGTGCAGCGCCGCCTTCTGCAGGCTGCGCTCCGCGACTGCCAGCTCAGCGGCGTGCAGCTGCGGCGTGTAGCAGCGGGTCCCAGCGGTCCAGCCAAAGCCCAGTGTCGGCGGCCGCGCCTGCAGCTCTTGCATGGTCAGCCCGGTGGCATCAGCCTGGGCTGCTCCGCCCTTGCCGCCCTTGCCGCCACTTTTAAAGAGCCGGGCGCCGCCGTGAGCCCGCTCCCAAGCCAGCTTGATCTTCTCGGCGGTTTTCTCCCCGACCTTGCGGCACTTGCTGCGCAGCAGCAGCCCGGCCAAGGAATGCACACACGGCGCAAGAACCAAGTCGTTGGCAAAGCCAGGAGACAGCGCCGGACGGTGTGGCTGAGCATTGCTGCTGAACAAGCTGGTGAGGCATCGTGGCGCAGCTCTGCCAGCTGCACAGCACTCTGCCAGCCTGTCACAGCAGCCGAGCTGCCAACAACTTGCTCCTCACCTCAGCTCTGGTAGTGCTGTGCTGGGGTCAGCATCCAGCACAGCCAGCACCCGCTCTCCATAAGTGTTCAGCAGTGACTCACGCACACCAGCAGACACACCTGCAAAGCACAACAAGGTGGCTGGGTGGCAACAGTCGGGCGCAAGCTGGCCGGACAGCGGGAGCTGACAACAAAATCGATGTATAGCCAGCTGCCAGAACTTCAGGCACACGCCAGGATAGCGACCAGCTGCGCCTACCCTGCACCCAAACCAAACGCCTGCCCTACCCAGCCGCTTCCCACCTGGCAGGTTGTCAGCAAGGTACGCCTGCAGGTCAGCTATGCCGTCAAACCTGGGGTGCACACGAGGCGGGCGAGCTGCCGCTGCCGCCACGGCAGGTGCCGCCGCCTGCCCTGCTGCCACGCCTTGCGCTTGCTGCACCGACGCAGCATGTGCCGCTGCTGCCTGCCCTGCCGCCGTGTCAAGCTGTGCACCGAAGGGCTCAGCTGCTGCACCTTCCTCTTCTGGCTGCCTTTCCGCCACAAGTGCTCCTGTGCTGTGCATGTGCTGCGCCACCAGATGCAGCGCTGCGTCGTGCTGCCAGGGACGGTTGTGTTGCAGGCCCACATCTCGCAGCAGGTGGCGCCCCTGCTGCTCTAGGCGGTGCCAGGGCAGGTAGGTGTGCCCCTCCTGCGATGCTGCTGCCGCCAGGCACTGCTGCAGCGCCATGGCGGCACGGCTCACCAGGTCAGGAGGTGCATCCACCTTGCCAGCCAGCATGTCGACCTTGCTGCAGGCAGGCAGGCAGGCAGGCAGGCGGGCAGGGAAGGAGGTTTCCACTCGGCTGCCTGAGTGGAAGGCACTGAGGCTCAGTGCTGCACGCACTGTACGGCTCACGCTCGTCGATAAGCAGCTCGCTCCCTGCTGGCCCTTACCCCAGCACACCGACGCTAGTCGCAAAGACACCCTTGCAACCCACCCGCACCTCACCCACTCTCCACAACCCCGGCATGCTCCGCACCTGAAGGGCAGCCCAAAGCCAGCCAGCGCATGATAGGCATCCCTCTTCACACGCGCGACTGTGTGGGGCCCGTGGCGCTTGGCCACACGCTGCGCCAGCGGCAGCGAGATGCCGTGCTCCTTCAAGAAAATCACACCCTCACGAGTGCCTGCAGCACAGCAGTACAACAGCAGCACAACAGCAGTCGTGCGACAGCGCCATGTCAGCAGTTCAGCTGCCTGCAAGGTTGCACCGGCTAAGGCGCAAGGGGCGCTCACAACCACAACAGTCTGCAAAGCAGCTGGACTGTGTGCTGTGCTGTGCTGTGCCCCTGCGCCTATTGAAAACGTGCCCAGGCAGGCAGTGCATGAGCAATTCGGCCTGAAGGAGAAGGAGGGTGTGAGTGTTGTCCAGAGCAAGGCAGACTCTCTACCCAACCAACGCTCGCGCACCCTGGGTCGCGTCCCAGGCCTGCTTGATCTTCTCCGCCTTTGGCTTCTTGATGCCCTCACACTGCGTCAGGTACTGCACCGCCGACCGGCTGTTCAGCTTGGACTCGATATCGGTGCCCCACTTGTCAACCATGCGCTGCAGGCAGGAAGAAAGAGAGGTGGCGACAGGCAGTCAGGCGGTGTGTGTGTGTGTGTGGGCGGGGGCACGCGCGCCACAAGCGGGCCAACTTGGCAGTGTTGCGCAGCTCGGATCAGCCTGAGGCGACGTACCAACATAGCAGCAGGCTATGCTGGCACAAGCCTGCAGCTCCTGTTCTGCATGCCTGGCCTGCCCTGCACGCACCCAAGCCCAGACACACCCGCACCAGCCACCCACCTGGGCTGTGACGGGACCCACGCCTGCCAGAGCGCCGCCTCCGAGGTACGCAACCATCTCACAGTCTGTGGAAGGGGTCAGCTCCTCTACATCGTCCACCCTCAGCTGCTGCCCATACTGCTTGTGGTCCACCCAGCTGCCGCTCAGCAGCAGCGACTGCCCCACCGCAACTGCCTGCAGGTTGCCAACGACAGTGATGACGCTGCGCTTGCCCTTGACGGACCGTTGGCTGGCCGCAGCACTGCCCGCTGCCGGGTCTTGTGGGCTGCCGACATCGGCAGCCACTTGCAGGCGGAACACTGTGTAGCCTGTGTCAGGGGACCGGAACGTCACTTTCTGCACAGTGCCCTGCACTTTGACAGAGCCTGCCGCTGGCGCAAGTCGTGCTGGCGGGGGGCGTGCTGGCAGATTGACGGGGCTAGCACCTGCCCGATTGACACACTGGTTGCCATACAGAGGGCCGGAAGCTGGCATACCGTAAGAGCCGCCATAAGATGCTGGTGGCGCCATGGGTTCGCCAGACGGCAGGCGGTGCACTGGCTGCACCTCTGGCTGCGGCACCGTCGGCGCCAGCCCAGTAGTGTGCAGCCTGCTGGCACCGCCGGGTGCCGCAGGCAGCCACTCCCCTGGGGTGCCTGCTGCCGCTGCTTGTGACAGCCTGCTGACCTGCTGCCTATTGCGCCGTCCAGCAGGCGCGGCCGCTGCAGCCCATAGCTGACGGCTGGCAGGAAGCCTGCTACTTGCTCGGAGCGCCCGTCCGCTGGTGCTGGCGGCGGCACCGGTGACACTGCGCTCCAGTCGTGCCGCTGCTAGGCCTGCCGGGATGCCAATTGATGTCCCGATGGCCATTGATCGGCTGCCAAACGTCATAGCCGCACGAGCTTCGCCGCTGGCAAAGTTCTGGGCGATTGCGTCCCTCAATAAGCCCTGAAAGTGGTGCAGGCGACGTCTCAACATGCGGCGGCTGCGTACATGCCTTCAAGTCGCCCAGTTGCCTGCGCAGCGCATGGCAAGATGGCGGCGTGCGTGAAGCAAGTGGGAGTGCTGCAATCACTCAATCAATGCCACTGGACACTTCGTACAAGCAGCAGATATGTTTTGGCCGCTCATCGATTTGCCCTTCCGTTTTCGCGCCTTGCCAGCTGTTTACGAAAATTTGTTGGCCGGAACGCTGCCCAGGCGGCCCCAGCCCCTCAGCCACACGCACCGCCCTTGTGTATTACCAGCTAGACCCAAATCAACAGCCCGCGCAGCCTGCCGACCTCCCATTTCGAACGCAAAGCCTCTACAGCCGCCCTCGCGTCAGCCTTGTCATCCAGCAGCATCATGGCATACTGCAGGCAGCAGCAATGGCCCTGCACGCCAGAAGAGGTGTGCCGCCGCACGGCGCGGCGGTGTGCAAGCGGCGGCCCACAGTAGCAGCCTGACCTCTGCCATGTCCACGCACCCTGCAGATGTACTTCAATGCAAAGGATGAGCTGATAACAATCGTGCCCAACTTCTCAGTGCCCACAGAGAACGCCACCTGCATCTGCATCAGCGTGAGCCGCCTATCATGCCTGCTCCCACCTCTGCGTTTGTATGTATTTGCTTGTTACCAACTCATGTCACCACCCCTCTCAACCCGTCTCGCTGTCCGTGTGTGCCCGCCTGCTTCCTGCCTGCCGCAGGGCGAGTGGGGCCCCTTCCAGCCCAACCGGGAGTGCGCTGTGCCCTTGTGGCTAGCACACACGCTGTGGAAACGCAAGCGCTGCAGCATCCGGCCGCCCTCCTGGATGGCTGTGGAGCATCTGGACGCTGTGCTGGGTCTGGAGCGGCAGGACGCCTCTGCCTTCCAGCCCCTCCCCTCGCACTACATAGAGGTGGCGCACTTCCTGTTCACCAGCGGCACAGACGGCAACCTGCCCCAGGAGGTGTTCGGAGACGAGTTGTCAAGGGTGGGTGGCTCTGGAGGCGGCCGGGCGGGGGGGGGGGGGGCAGGAGTCGTGAGGAGCAGACTTTGTTGGCAGCTTGTTGAAGCGTTGAGAGTGTGGGAGTGGAGGACAAGCGGGCTGGTCTGGCCGTCGCTCATCCCAGCCATGGGTGCGGCTCCTTTGCTGCTGTTGTACCCTCTTGTTGCTGCCAACGCACTGCCAGCCTGGCAACCTCACCCAACACTGATGCACCACACGCTGGGGACACACACACACGTACTGCTTGTTCACACAGTTGATGGCACACCACGTCTGCCTGCTGCACCACACACTGCTGCAGGTAAAGGACCTGGTTGAGCTGGTTCAAAAGGCGAGGTGGAACAAGATCATGGCGGGTTTGGCCACGCTGCAGGGGGCCATCACAGTCAAGCTCAACAACCTGGCGGCAATGGAGATCAATGCGGGTGAGGGGTGAGGGGTGGCGGGGTGCCTGGGATGTCAGCCTGAGGGGCGGGTGCTGCTTCGACGGTGAAGTGAGGTGTGGTGCTGCTGCTGCTGCTGCTGCTGCTGCTTCTGCTGCTGTAGTAGCGTATTCGTGCAGCGGGGAACTGCTGGGAGTCGGGCAGGAGCAGGCACACGTGGGCTGGCAGGCTGCATGGTGCTGCATAGTCACTTGCCCTGCTGCCCTCAACCTCCGCCCCTTGCTCGGCGCCATCCTTTCGCTTGTCCCTTCCTTTCTGCGGCCTGCCAGCGGAGTGACTGTGACGGTGACTCAACCCCTACCTTGCCTCACCCCACCCAACCTGCAGTGCGCCCTTTCTTCCTCGGCTCCCTCAACATGTTTTACACCTACCAGCGCATGGAGGAGGCAGCCATCGGCGGCGGCAGCCAGCTGGGCGGCTCACTGGCACCCAGCACGCAGCCGCTGCAGCAGCAGCCAGCGAGGCAGCTGCGGCGAGCAGGCGGGGTGCGATGACAGCGGCCCGTGGCTGTGGGGTGTCACGACCCAGCCAGCCAGCAGAGCTCTGCCATTCCTTCTTTCTTTCTCACTCCACCCTTTCACAATCACAAAGCGTGCCCTTTCAGGCACACATCACATGGCAGACATGCATCACAACAGCATCAAAGGCGATGCATGCATGGCGCTCGAGGCAACAGCCGGTCACGCGGCTGCACGGTTGTGGCAAGTATGCGGAGCACTTCGTACGATCGCTCCTCGCCACCTCACCATCCTTGCTTGGCTGCTGCCAGCAAGCCGACTCCAAACACCAGCACCGCGCCAGAGGCCCAATATGCCGCCAGGGCCCACGCCCCTCGAATCTCCTTGAACAGACAGATGCCCCACATGCCTGCCACAAACAGCCCCGACTGCAGAGGCAGGGAGGGTGCGGCATGGCATGTGGGAGGGGTCAGGAGGGGCAGGGTGTGGGGCGGCCAGGCAGCCTGGCAAGGCAAGCAGCCACTGGGGGTGCGGTGCCTCAAGTCTCTTGTCAAGGCAGGGCTGGCAGGTGCAAGCTGCTCCCCAGCGTGCAGTGCAGCCGGCAGTACCTGCATGATCGGCATTGCGACTGTCATGCCCAGGTCTGAATGTGTGACCGCCGCAATGCAGCACATGTTGCCCAGGTTCCAAATGGCGCCGGCCAGTATTCCGGGGCCAGCGGCGCGGCTGCTTGTGGCCTGCAAGGGGCCGGGCGGGGCAGGCAAGAGTGAAAGCGCCAGCAATCAGACACGAATCTCAGCTTGGGCCAGGCACAGGGCAGCGTGGGTTGTGCTGGGAGCTTCCGCTGTTTCCATCCTGCTGAGCCCTCCCAGTTCTTGCTTGTACCGGAAGGAAGAGCGCGGCGCCTTCCACCCCCAAGCCCCACCCACCCCACCTCGATGAACGTGATGGTGCCGGTGCAGGTCAGGGCCAGCGTGGAGAGGGGAGCCACAAGGAGAGCTCCAAAGGCCATGCTCGGCACAAACTGAATGCCACGAACCTCTGGTGGAGCGGCAAGCATGGGCGCCAGGATGAGGCCTGCATGTAGGCAGTGGCAGCGAGCCCAAGAGGGCGAGCTGTGAGTGGTGACTGAACAAGGGAGGGCTGCTTGAGAGGCGGCTGCCTGCCCTGTGCGTGTGCCTGCGTTGCCACACTTTAGAAGCAACAGAAGCTTGCCGGCCCACCTCCAAACACTCCCGCCAGCACAGCGGACAGCAGGCCCAGTAGGGCTCGGGAGCCGACGCCAAGCTGCTGCCGCCACGTGCGAGCATCGAGGTTCCACTTCCTCCTCGTCACGCCGCTCTCCAGCAGCGCCTCGCGCGCACCCGCCGCCGCTGCAAGGTTGGGAGTGGTGAGGAGTCAGTGGCTGCTCCCTTGCTGCTGGCGGTGCGGCGGCACGTGACAGCAATTGCCCCAGCTGCACAGGCAGCAGTGCAGCCCCACCTTCTGGCTCATCACCCAGAGCGCAGGCTTCTCCTTCTTCTGCCTCGTCTGCTGTGTCCTCCTCGCTGCTTCCTGCCCAAGCCGCCGCCACAATGCCCGCAATGCCCAGCAGGATGACAGCCAGGGCAGCCAGCGCTTGCTGCATGTTGTCCACTCGGTCGCCCACCACCAGTACACCCCACGCAAAGGAACACAGGACGGCGACGCCACACCACACGCCAGTGGCCGCCGACACGCCAATGAGAGAGACAGCAGTCACAGCATTGGCAGTGGAAATGACAAACAGTGCGCCGCCCAGCAGGCCCCAGGCTGAAAAGACCTGCGGGGTGGCGGGTGAGAAGCGCGACATGTTTGGCGGGTGGAATGGCAGCAGCAAGCAAGGGTTCGCGGTGGCCAGGGTGACGGTGGCCAGACAAGCAGACCCACCCTTGACGGCAGCGCGAGCAGCAGGATGCCCGACAAGCCAACACCTTCGGCCATCCAGAAGTTCAAAATCAGGGGCGGGATGTTCTTTGTCTCAGGCAGCTTTGTTATCACGGCAAAGCTTCCATTGCAGATCGCTGCAAGAAAGCGGGTGTGCGTGGCGACGGAGTGGCGGCGAGGCGGGTCGGCAACCATCAATTGGACATTTGCCACTGCACGCATGCATGTTGATCGGACGCATCACCCGTGTCGGCGACACGGTGCACCAACCTGAGAGGGCAGCGAGCAACAAGCCGAAATGGAACCCAACAGCCATGCTCGGGTGTGACCGTGGCCTTCTAAATTGAGTTGGTTTGTCACTCGAGAAGCCATCAATGCCCTGATCGTTCACATTTGCCTGGCGGTACCGTACCGCAAATTCTCGAAACCACTGCACTGATCGATCGCCGATTCTCTTGATGGTCATGTCTGCAGCTCTGCTGGTCAGGTTGCCGTCGTTCGTGCTCAAAGCTTGTGCAGTCCGCAACTCGTTCAACCACAGGAGTATCAGCATGCAGACAGCACGGCTCTACCCTCGTGCAAGAGGCGGGATGAGCAGCCAGGGACCAGCTGCTGGCATCGCCTTCGGTGGCGGCAGGTGCTTGCCGCCGCTGCATACCCGCTTCTCACCCTCGCGAGCGCCTGTTCGTTGCCTGGCGAGTAAGAGCGACAAGTCGTGGTCAGAAATTGCAGCGGAGGCGGCACAGCTGGGCACAGATCTGGCAAAAAAGGTCGGCAGCACCGTCACCAATACCGTCAGCAAGGCGGTCGAGGCGCTGCTGCCCTCGGACTCCCCCCAAAGCCAGGAGCAGAAGCGCGAAAGTGAGCGATTGCAGCGCGTGGAGAGCGAGCGGCGACGACAGCAAGACATCTTCCAACCTCCAGGTGTGCTGTGCTGCGCTGTGCTGTGCAGCACGGTGCTCGTTGGTCCAGGGCGGCTCCCAGAGGCTGCAGTGCTCATCATCACCCTGACCGCACGTCTGTGCTTGCTCTCCCTCCGCCCCTCTTCCCTGCTGCAGAAGGAGCCTTTGGCGGCGGTTTGATGGGTGGCCTGCTGAACAAGGCTGTGGGCTCCATGCTGCGCAGCGCGGTGGGAGCCCTGGAGGGCCAGCTGCGAGAGGCAGAGGAGCAGACAGCCGAGGTGGAGGATCGAGCGGCGCGTCTCATCACCGGCAGCAGCAAGCTGCGGCAGCGGCTAGGCGCCGTGCGCGTGGGTCCGGCCATGGCGCGGAGCAGCAGCATGACTTCAATTAATGGCCGAGCCAGCAGCCAGGTCACCCTTGTGTTGCCAGTGGAAGGGGAGCGTGGTCAAGTTGCACAGGCAAGCATGCTGCCATTGCTTTTCATGCTCAAAACTGTGCTCGCTTGCTTGCCTGCCTGCCTGCTTGCCTGTTGTGTCTCTGTCATGCCCATCCCAATTGTTGCCAGCTCGTGTTCCGTTCCCACCGGTATTCTGAGCGCTGGTTGTCTTGTACGCATGCAGGCCCAGGTGCAGTATGTGGCAGGAGGCAGCGCTGTCGCAGATCAGCTGAGCGTGGCGGTGCAGCTGCCCAACGGGGAGGTGGTGGAGCTGGGCGGTGGCGGCAGCAGTGGCAGCTCAGGGGGCAGCGGACAGGTGATCGATGTGGACTGGAAGTCTGTGGACAATTGAGCTGTGCCCGTACTCTCAGCCCTTCCACACAATAAGCTCTGGCCATTCCTCTTAATCCCTCTTCAGCTAGCCAACCTCCGGCGAGGCTGCGCTGCCACTGGCGTCTGCCATTGCAGCGCTCTTGCTCAGTCTTATTATCCTGCCGTTGTTGCCACTCGCCCTGCCGCCCATCTCATCATGTCATGCTACGCATCAGCCCTACTTCACCATGTTTCTCTCCACCATGCTGGCCAAATTTTCTGTGCATCTTTGCACCTTCTTTCATTTGATCCACTGCTATGCCGCAGCCAAATGCAGGCGTGACTTGCACTTATGATTTGCACAGCCTCTTGTAAACACAGCACATTGTCGATTCGTCAAGGCCAACAGCAAAAGCGTCCGTGAATATGAGGATGACACTGTGCTGTCATCCTGTCATCAGCTCTTCCCCTGGGGCTGCTCAGATGTAGTCTCCCTGCTCCAGGCAATGGATCAGCAGGTCAGCCAGGTCGGTGCCGCCATCAACAGTATCCAGCGCCTCCAACTCAGCCTTGCTGCCGCTGTCCAGCATCTGGTGCAGCTCTGCAGCCCACCCAGGGCATGCGTGTCGCAGCGTGTGCGACAGGTTGGTCGCCATGGTTCGATCCCGGCCAGTCAGCTCCTGCAGAGCGGCGGCAGCGGCGGCAGCGCAGGCAGCGCAGCAGGCCTGTCACCTGTTGCGAGGCAGCAGCACAACGCACACGCCACACCTCGCCCAGTGTGCCTATGCTATGCACCATGCGCCTCCCAAGCTTGATGGCCACTGCAGCAGCACCCAGTGAGCAGAGAAGATGAGCAGGCACCACCTGGCCCTGGCCCTACCTGGAAGGCGCCCGCATCCGCCTGCTGCAGCTGGCTGGACCGCGCCCCCAGCCAACCCAGCGCGGGCAGCGCATAGTGCGGCGACTCCAGCCCCATGCGGTGGCTGCCAAAGCGGTAGATGCACAGGATGTTGGCGCCACAGGGGTTCCAGTCCACCAGGCCCAGCAGCGGCAGCCCAGGGAAGCAGGCGGTCAGGCAGCTGAGGAACGCCCTGGAGAGGCAGAGGCAGGCAGCAGGGAGGCGGGTTTGCGGGAGCAGAGGCACATGGCTGGCAGGCAGGTGCGGCGCCTCAAGAAGTTCGCAGCCGACATCAAGCAAGCGGTTGTGCTCAGCTGGAGGGAGGGAAGGAGGATGTGCATGGCGCCTGGCTGGGCTTGTGCCTGTGACACACACTGCTCTGCCCACACCTGGTAGCCAGGTCCGGCACCCCCTTGCCCGTCACCAGCACACAAGGCACGCGGTCAAAGAAGCGCTGCTGGGCCAGGCGCTGCGGAGTGAGGGATGGGGGATGATAATGTTTTTTGAGGTGGCAGCGTTTGGCCGGCAGCTGCGGGGCCCCACAAGGTCAGCGGTGCAGCCCAGGTGGCCCGCTCAACAGCTGTCGGTCCCGTTCCTTTGGGCACTGCCTGACTCCTGTCCCTGGCTCACCGAGCGGCTCAGCCAGCCAGCCAGCCGGTCACCCCACCCCCACCCCCACCCATCCACCCACCCACACCTACCCAGCCACCCACACCTGGAACACAGCGTCCTTCTCCACCACCAGCACCAGCTGCGCGTCACTCTGGTAGGCCAGGTGGCGGGTGATGTGCGCGATGTCTCCTGGGATCGGCACACCACTGACTCCCAGGGACGCACAGTCGGTTGTCGTGCCTGTGCTCCTCAGCCAGGTGAGAGTGCACGGAGGGGTCAGCAGATGAGCATATGCACATTTGACAAGGTAGATACACATGCCTGGCATGTCTCCACTATCAGCATCAGGGGCGGCATGAATGGCAGCCGTGAATTCCCACCAGCATCACCCTGCTGCCCGCTCACCCGCCCGGGTGTCGTGTACTGCCACACGCCCCGCCACCAGGCCCTTGCTGCTGGCAGTGACGCCCAGCGCTGACCTCGGCACCTGCAGCATGCTGACTGCATCCTGAATGGCCTCACCCACGTCTCGGGGGCAGCGGAACACCTGCAAGGGGACATGCGCAGAGACCAGGCGCATGTGTGTTGTGTGGGTGCTTGTGCGGTGTAAGCTTGCTTCCTTGCAGCTGGCAGTGTGTGCTTGTTTGAGAAAGATAGGGATGAAGAGGCGACAACGGCCACACCTTGCAGGCCTGTGCGCATGCTTCACCATGCAGGCAGCAGCGCTTGGGGCGGTGCCCAAGCACCTGCTACTGCCAGCAGCAGGCCAGGTGCCTTTATCCAACTCACCCACCCAGCCTCATGGTCTCAGAGCCAAGCAAGCTCCCCTCCCACCCATCCCGCCCCACCACCGCCACAACCTGTGTGCCCTCACCTCCAACGTCTTCAGCATGTACCACAGCTCCCGCTGTGTGGCGCTCACCCCCGCCAGCAGGTTCTGGTGCACTGCCTCCAGCAGCACAAACAGGCGGGCCACGGCCTCCCCGCTCTCTGGGTGCCGCCCCAGCAGCGAGCGCGTCTGCGTGTGCTGCTGCATGCGCAGCACGTAAGCCCCGCCGCCGCCGCTGCCACCCTCGGCGTCGCTCTCGTTCTCGCCCCCTGCCTCGTTCTCGCCCACACCACGCACCTCCATCAGCGCTCGGTTGCTGGCGTCGCGCTGCACCAGCTCAATGCTTGGCACCTGCCCGTTGCACAGCTGACTCACAAACCAGAGGCTGGCTGACACGATGCGGCGACACACCTCTGCCGCCGACGCGTCCATGTCGAGCGCTGGTGCCGAGGCGCGCTCGCCTTCATCATCACCGCTGCCTGGCGCCTCTGCCTCGTCCCAAGCTGCTGCACCTTCGTCGTCAATCTGTGAGTCGTGCCGCTGAGAGGCCGCACCTCCACGACCGAATATCTCCGCCAGCAGCCTATCGGCCATTGCTCGATGTTCTGTAGGCCGCTGTGCTTGTTGTGAGCGAGAAAGCAAGCAAGTGCGTTGATTTGCTCTTTGCCGGCCTTCCTTTCTCGATCTTTAATTTGAACGATTCGTTGCTTGCAAACAGGCCCTGGCCCTAAGCTGCCGCCAAGGCATGAAGCGCAAAGCATTCGTGCCGCCCAGGCTGCTTGCGGCGGAGGCGGGAAGAACGGTGGTGGCGGCACAGCCTGAACAGCGATCGACAGGCCCCCTGCCCATCTCAGTGTTCGATTGCGTGTTCAGCAAGTGCAAGCCAGGCAGCAAGAGGAGCGGCAGCAGCACAGATGGATCCCTATGCATCACGGGCGCCACCGCGCAGGTCCCTGACTTGCAGCTCCGTGTCGCCAGCAGCGGCGCGCTTCCTCCAGCAGTGGCGGCTGCCTTTCGCAATGCGCATGCTGCGGCGACAGCGGCTGTGGCTGCTGGGCAGCCTCTGGGACCTCTGTGGCAGATGCATGAGGAGATGCCAGATCTCATGGTGGCGAACTGCCGTGTGTGCGTAGATGACGACAGGGGGGCATGCATCCAGCCAGACGAATGGCAGCTTCGCCAGGATGTCGCCGCAGAGGCCAAGGCCGGCAAGCCTCAGCACACGGGCAAGGCCATCGCTGCTGACAACATCGGTGGGTTGGCAGCGTTCGCTCAATAGGCTGGCCGTGAGTTGCAACACCTGCAACCGTTGTCCCGTTGGCATGGACAGGTTAATGATTGAGGGTGAAAGTTTGCATGAACTTGCAGGTGCCAAAATGCTGGCCAGCATGGGCTGGCGCCCTGGAGAGCATCCGGCGAACGAAGCGGCGCCAGTATTGCCGGTGCTGCGGTGGGGCCGAGATGGGCTGGGCTCCAACCCTCAAATCAAGCAGCTGGGCGTGCACCGCACCACGTTCCGGCGTGCCGCTGCCTCAGCTACGGCAGCGGATCAGGGTTGACCACATGCATGCCTGGCATGCCTCGCCGCAGCAGTCATTGATGCCGCTCGGCGGCACTGGCCACTTTAGCCTGTAATCATCTGAGTAGTTGCCATGGTTCGGATCATTGATGGCGAGATCGTTCAGGGTGAGCAACAGTTGCGCAAACGCGATCGCGGCAAAAGGATGGGCGGCTGAACAAGTGGCTGCCTTGCAGATGATGATCCCCGCGTGACCGGGCACGCTGCTGCACCGCCGCCTGCTCGACAGGGCCCACCTTTGGCCCAGCCGCCACCGCCTACCGCCGCTCGCCGTGGCGGCTTTGACTTCAGTGCTCCGCCGCTGCGGTACGCAATTTTCTTGTGGATACACCATTTGAAACCGACTACACACGCATATTGTTACACCAGCGTGCATTCAGTGCCTCACCGCTGCAGCAGCCCTTGGCTGCACAACCACACTAACCGGCTCAGCTCCCAGCCGCTATGCCTATCGCTTTGCAGGTTGGTGCCCGATGACAGCGGCAGCAACATCGCCAACCTCCCCAATCTCGTTGTGTTTGGCAGGACAATCCACCCACAGCATGTGCTCATGCTGGTTGCTGCTTGTGCCTTCTTTGGGTTGAAGGGGCTCGTTGTCGGTGGCATCCTGTGTGAGTCTCGCCTAAGGTGGTTTCCATGCTTGCATTTGATCATCCTGCGCTGGGCACGATGGCAGCAGCTGCTGGCTTGGCACTGTTCTGGCATGTGGCCGCAGGCAGCCGACAACAGCTGAGTATCCAGCGTCCTTACAAATTCACCGTTGCCTTTGCCACTGATGCAGTTTACGTCTACATCTCGAACGATCAGCCAGCACAGAACCGAGATGGTGGGCGAGGGCAACAGGCCGGGACACAAAACCCCGTGCAGCACGTGCTGGGACAGGTGCCGCTTGGCAGGGGTGATTCCGCGGCGGCCAGGCGTTCTGGCGATCCTTGGGCGGCAAGAGGCCGACCCCGCAAGCTGTCGGAGCCAAACTGAATGTTGCTGCACCAGCCAGACTTGTGTTGACGATCTCATGAACCAAAATGTAATGCCGGCTACAGCGGTACGAACATGACAGAGAAAGTTCCAAAAATTGGTTGATCCATCCACAAATCGATCGCCAACGTTCGTGTTTGCGTGTGTCTGATCCCCTCAACACCACACAATGTTCGAGTCCTCTACTCTCCTCGAGTTGCGCCCTGCCCATGGCGCCGTGCTGGCCCTCCTGGCCGGCGGGTTCGCTGTGCACGTGAGTCTGGGCTGGCGGCGCGTGACAGGGCTGGCTGCGCGTGCGCAATGGGTTGGCACAGATGACGTCAGCTCCCGCCCGCCACCGCCCCCCCCCCCACCCCACCCCACACACGCACACTCTGGTATCCGGAAACCCACTGCACAACAGCCACCGTCCTCCTCTCATTTGCCTCCTTTCCGCAGAATGTGTGGATGTCTCTCAAGGTTGGGCAGGCTCGCAAGAAGTTTGGTGTGAAGTGAGTTAGCAAAGACGCATCTCACAATTCCGAATAGCAAAGATCTGCAAAGCCTAAACAGCACTGTTTCTGTGTGTACTTACTTGCCAAAGGTACCCAGCTTTGTACGAGGATGCAACAAAACCCAACGCAAAGGCGTTCAACTGTGTCCAGGCAAGTATTGTGTCTTGTCGGCGCCACATCGTGATGGCCAAATGCCTGCGACTTGACAACTGACAACCACCACATTGCGACCACTTGCAGCGTGCCCACCAGAACTCGTTGGAGAACCTGCCCTCCTTCTACGCACTGCTGCTCGTCGCCGGCATCAGGGTGAGCTGTTTGCTGTATTGCCTTCGAGCGGAGGCCTGCTGGCTTTGCTTTCGGGTGCCCTCGGCCACGTCAATTCCAGTCACCCGCATGCACCCCTGCTTCTGGTCCGGCACTCAGTCTGTGCATGCTGCTGCCGCCTGCAGTACCCCGTCAGCGCCTCCATTGCAGGGGCAGTGGCCCTGGTGGGCCGCATCGCTTACTTCATTGGTGAGCTGGGTGTGGGGCTGTCTTGTTGTTTGCGGTGGCGTGAGGCTGAGTGATATGATGTGCTGCCTTTGTGTGGCTGTGTGGTGTGCATGTGTTTATTTGGTCAATCATCCTCTCTTTGATTCGTGCTGCTTGTTGCTGCCACAGGTTACTCGACTGGCGAGCCCAGCGCGCGCACGCGTGGCGCCTTCACGCACCTGGGAGTGATCGCACTGGCGGGCATGGTGGCTCGGTGGGCGGTGGAGCTGATTGCGCCCGCGTTTGAGTAAAGCTTCACTTCAACGTTGCAAGTCATGTGTGACTTGGGTTGGCTGTGGCTGTAAAGTGGATCCGAACAATGCAGAGAAGTTCAAAAAGTGCCATCGCAGCCGTGCTGCCGCCGCCATGGAGTGCATACGTGTCTCCACGTCGCGGAGCACCGCCCCGTTATCACAAACTCCTCATGGAGGCGGGCCTGCGTGCCTGAGTGCCCGTTCCGGTGCCACAGATGGAGCGGCAGGATGTGCTCAGCCGTATACAGCTGTTGCAGGTAAGACCATCGCAGGGCGATGCAGGCCACAGCGGGTTGTAACGAATGGTAGCGCCGCAGCTGGTCGATCAGTCCCGTTCATTTTGCCTCTGTCGCAGGCTGCGGACTTGCCCACAGCACTGCATGGCCTCCTCAAAGAGGCGCAGAGCCTGCTCAAGCCTCCTAGCCGCTGCACGAGCGGCGCAGGCGCCCCGCAACCAGCCTCCGCCGATGCTCGGCTGTCGCTGGTGCTCGCCATCTTGGAGTTGCTGGAGAGAGCGGCCTTGTTGACCACCCAGCATTGTGACTCCAAAATCATCAAGGCAAGTACGTCTGTGACTTGATGCAGTGTAGGCTTGTTGTCATGCAGCATACTCATCATCCCACCAACCCGCAAGCACACTGCAGGGCTCGCAAGCACAGCTGCTGGCAGCCTTTCAAAAACACAGCTGGATGTGGGAGTTGCTGCTGCGCAAGCACCTTGCAGACCTCCTGCTGCGCCCGGCAGCAGCGCAGATATTTGTTGAGGCGGCTGCAGGGTTGCCCAGCATTGTGCAGGAACGCTTGTACAGCCTTTGGCGCCAACAACTGCTGCTCTCGCAGCATGACAGCCAGCCGCTGCACTTGAGCCCCGCGCTGCTGCAGCAGCTGTTGGACCAGCTGAGGCTGTGCTTCCAGGCACGCAGCATCACCCTGCCGCAGCTTCCAGGCGACGTGCCGCAGACAGCTGGTGCACCAGCGGCAGCGACTGATGCAGCACGGCAGCCACTTCTGCCTCAGTCCGGGGGAACAGAGGTGCGGGTGGTGCTGCGGGAGCACCTGCCAAGCCTCCTTCACCTCCTCCTCACAGCATGCTGCTGCGGCGGCGGCGATGGTCGCCAACCTGCGGAAGTGACAAGCAGCCAGCAGCATGCAGATGGCAGCAGCGGCCGCGCATCTGGCAATGCGCCCCATGCACCAAGCCTCACCAGCATGCAGTCTGCTGCGGCTGCTGGCGTGCGGCAGTCACAGCGGCCACAAGCTGGCGGCAGCAGCAGCCTGAGGCAGGCGCAGCAAGTCGCTTCAGGTGCTGGTTCAAGCCCCGTTGGCGCTTGTCGCCAGGTCGCTGATGGCAGCAGCGCTATGCGTGAGGGGCTGCTGCGCCACGCTGTGCTGCTTGTCAGCAAACTCAGCAATCCTGACGCCCTGCACGAAATGCTGTCCATCCTGCCTCAGCAGCACGCCGGCTGCGGTGCTGGTGCTGACAGCGACAGCGACAGCGATGAGGGGCGTAGCCAGCAGCAGCAGCGGCAGCTGAGTCGGCGCGATGCCGCCAAGGTGCAGACTGCTGTAGCGCTGATTGAGGTCTGCCTCGACGGCATGCTGACGCTGCCAAAGCTGGCTGCAGCTGTGCATCAGCAGCTGCACGGCAAGGCCAGCAGCACAGGCTGTGGTGCAACCGACAGCAGACCTGCGCAGCAGGATGCCGTTGCCAACCCTAGCAGCAGTGGTGCTGCCTCTCGCCCAGCAGCTGCAAGCGCCATGGCCGCTTCTGTGGCTGAAGCTGCAGGCTCGCAGCAGGCTGTGGGCACAGCGGCTGCTGCTGCTGCAGAGGGACGAGAGGAAGAGGAGCTGAGACACAGCGTGGGCCTGATGATGGGCATGCACCGCGAGTTGAGCCGACTGCAGGCCGAGCAGGAGCTGCAAGGTGAAAGTTATCCCTGCTGCCTTTTGCTGCCTGCTTTGCTGGCACCCGCAAGGGCCTCAACACGTGGCTCAAGTGCAGTCGTGTGCTGCTGCGGTGTTGCTACAAATGATGCAGGGCCAGGCGGCGAACTGCAATCTGGAAGTGGCAGCCGGCAGCGGCAACAGGCACAGGCGCTGTCACCGCCTGCCTGCCAGCGGCTCCTCAGTATGCTGGCAGACGTGCAGCCGCAGCCACAGCAGCGACAAACAGTGGCTCTGAAGCAGCAGCGGCATGTGCCGTCCCCAGCAGCTGTCGCCAGCCCGAACAATCCAGCTGACTCAAAGCTGGCGGACAGTCAGGCGATCGGTGGTGGCGGGAACACGTGTCGATCAACAGGCGCCCGCGGGCGGGAGCAGGCGGCGCTGGGTGTGGGGGATCAGACCCCCCCAGCTCTGCTGCTGGTGCCGCCGCAGCTTGCAGTCCAAGGGCTGGAGCTTGTGTGCAGGGCAGTGGCGGCTGACGGCAGCGGGAGTGGCAGCTGGAGCAGGCTGCCGCCTGCTGGCTCGATTTCTGGTGCCAGCCGGCTGGCTGACATGGCTGTCTCTGTTTCTGCCATCTACCTGGCATGCTATCAAGCCATGTGGGGCGGGCGCGTCCTACGATCAGCAGAGGCATACCAGCTGCTGCTCGTGGCAGCCAGGCTGCGCATGCTGTTGCACAGCGGTGGCGGCGGCAGCACACAAGTGGGCGCGGGCACAGCTGACAACGAGGCGGCTGCAGAGGCGGCGCTTGTGGCGCAAAACGCAGTGAGCGGCCGACGGCGGCGCCCACGCAGCTGCGCAGCCGACCTGCAACCCCTGGGAGCAGCGGGGGCAGCAACGATCGCCGCTGGCGGGGCCACGAGCCGTGCCAAACGGTTGAAAGCGGACCCAGGCGGTCAGGATGGCGATGCTGTTCGGCAGCTGTTGCAGCTCTTCCAGCAGCAGCCGCTGCCTGCCCCTCAGGCGGGGCAGCCAGGCGAGGCACTGGCAGGGTCGGCCCCTGTCAGCCAGCAAGGTCAGGTGCAGCAACAGCATCGTGGTGGCAGGCGGGTAGTTGCGGTGCAGGTCCAGCAAGAGCCTGAGGGCTCAGCGCAGCCCGGTTCTGCGGCTGCACACAAGCGCATCACCCCGCAGCAGCTTGCCCCCAGCGCTGCGGCTGCAGCAGCGGCGGCTGGTGTGCTGCTGCTCCCCGCTGGCAGTCAGCAGCCGCAGGAGCAGCCACAGCAGGCAGAGGTGCCTGCCAGAGGCAACAGTGTGGCGGCGGCACATGGTGCTATGGCAGCAGATGGGCGTGCACAGCAGCGAGTTGTGATCAGCAAGGCAGCAAACATGACAGGTGCGCTGTGGGAGGGCAAGCCGCATGCCTGCCTGCCTGTCTGTTGCAGCAGGTTCGTCCTGTTGCACGCTCTCGGGGGTTGCTGCACAGCCTGCCTGCTGCCTGCCTGCGAGCTCAACCCTCGCCTCGGCCGCAGCAGGTTGCATCTGAGGCGCCTGCAATACAGTTGCTTCAGTACCAAACCAGCTATTGCATAGAAGTGAGCCGCCGCCTGTCTGGTCGCTGTGTCTGCTGCTGCCTGCAGAGGAGGAGCAGGATGAGGTGTGGGCTGCCTACATTGCTGACAAGGAGTTCCTTGTGGAGATGCTGGGGGTGAGTGGGGGACTGGCTGGCGGGGCTGCCTCAGGCTGTGAAGCACTGCATGCTGGTGTGGTACCAGCACTGGAGTGGTCAGCTGCGTGGCATCTGCAGACTAAGCACCCATGGACGCCTTGATACTACTGGTGGTTCGCCGCAGATGTCTTGTTTGCCTGCCGCCTGCCTGCCTGCCTGTCAACGCCGCCCGTGCCGCCCCGTACTGCTCTTGTGTACCGCAGGATGCCGACTACCAGCAGTGGTACGATGAGGGCGCGCACCCTCTCCGCCGCCAGCAGCACCGTGCTGGTGGGCTGGAGGCTGCCTGGGCGGCGGTGCTTGGGGGCCCGGCAGCCGGCAGCCTGGTGCAGCAGCAGCTGCCGCGCTCCCTGCTGCAGGCCAGCGGGCAGATGCCGTGGGACGCAGCGGCGGCGGCCTGCCTGCGCCTGCTGCGCCTGCTGCTGCGGTCCCTGGGCAGCGGCGGCGCGGACCCCGTGGCGGTGGCAGCTGGGGCAGACGCCTCTGCTGCGCCTCCCCTGCTTTGCTCTGCTCAGCAGTCGTCTGTGCTGCTGCGGGCGTTTGCTGCCCCGCTGCGTCGGCAGGGGGCCCTGGCAGCGGCCAATGCACTGCTTGGCATCACCGGTGGGTGGGTGGGTTGCTGCTGCTGTACTGCTCGGGTGCACAGCAGCAGTAGCATCGTCAGCCTTGGGGCATCAGGAGTACTTGCCTGTGCTGTGCTGCCTTGGGAGGATGCGCAGCACACAGCCACCTCAAGCAACCGCCGTTGGAAGCCGCCCCACCTGCCACTGTGCAGGCAGCATGCACATCAGCACTGCGGTGAAGGCGGCGCAGGCTGCACCAGCGGGCGGCGTGCTGCTGCTGCTGTCGGCGCACCTGCTGGCCTTAGTGAGGGGCGAGCGGTCTGCTGCAGAGTCGTCGCTGTTTGGGGGGTCGCTGTGTGATGGGCGGCCAGGTGGGTTGGTGCTGAGGCTCTGCTGTGCTACGGCGTCCCTGCCTGCCTGCCTGCCTGCCTGCCTGCCTGCCTGCCTGCCTGCCTGCCTGCGCCTCTGCTGGTGGCTGATTTCTGCCAGCGCAGGCTGCTGTTCCCCTCCCTGCTCTCGACGGATGCACAGCAGGCATGCCATGCTTCCTGCCCATCCTTTGTGCCCTTTCCTCTGCAGAGCGTCCCGCCCCCGGGCGGCAGTGGGCGACGGGCAGGTGCCGCCTCACCGCGCCGCCGCTGCTGGATGCCTATGCCGCGCTGCTGGCTGACCTGCTGGCAGCAGCGCAGCGGGATGTGGCTGCAGACCCAACTTGCGGCCTTGGTGAGCACAGAGGAGGGCAGGCGCAGAGAGGGGGTGCCTCACCTCTCCCTGCTGCACCTCCCTGTCGCCCTGCGATTCTGTCTCAGCCTGAATGATTGTAGTGCGCAGTCGGCCGCTCCTTTGCCTGTCTTTTGTGCTTTCCTTCACCCCACCCCGCCGCTGCGCTGCTGCAGGCAAGCCCCTCCAGCGGCACCAGCTCCAGCTGCGACCCGTTGATCTCAGCGCCGCCCTGGCCACTCGATTCATGCTGCTGCCGCCGCCAACTCAACACATGCTGGCACCCGGCTGCGCACTGCTGCTGCGCCTGGCTGTGGCGGACGCTGATGCACAGCAGGCGATGGCACAGCTGGCTGCCTTGCTGTGGATGCTGGCCCAAGCGCAGCAGAGTGAGGGCGGCGTGCCACGCAGCTGGTGCGACGGCTTGACAGCGGCGGTGAGGGTGCCTCCAGACTGCCCCGAGTGGCTGCTTGGGGAGGCATTGATGCTGGAGGGGCCTCGAGAGGTTGCCAGCCAGGGCCATGCCCTGCTGCTGGGACCGCTGAGGGAGGTGCAGGCGGCGGCAGCGGCAGAGCTGCTGACCCAGCTGCGCCAGCGTGTGGCGCAGCGCCTGGAGCAGCAGCAGCAGCAGCAGCAGCAGCAGGAAGAGGAGGACAGCTCCAGGGTAGTAGCGCTGTCAGCGGAGGTGCTGCTGCCCGCAGCAGACGCCTGCCATGCGGCCGTGCAGCTGCTGCTGCTTGAGTGGCAGGCGCACAAGCCGCGGCGGCCAGGACCCAGCGGTGATGGCTCAGATGCAGAGAGTGAGGAGGCGGAGGAGGAGGCTGAGCAGTCCGAACATCTGCTGCTGGCGGGCAGCCCTGCAGCCGCGGCAGAGCTGGCTGGCTTGGCGGCCGCCCTTTGCCTGGCTGGCGCGGCAGCAGGCGGCACTCTTGCCTCCCTAGTTGATGCAGCGCCGGCATGTGGCGGCACGCTGCGACCGCAGCAACGAGGCCAGCAACCGCGGTTGCAGGGGGCCAAAATCGCAGGAGAGCATGCACCGGCAAGCACGGCGGCGGGTGTGCTGGCTATGTGCAACCAATTTTTGGAGGTTGCAGACCGCTTGCTGCAGTCCGGCTGCCTGCCTCCTGGTGTTGCTCAGCAGCAGCTGGAGGCTGCCTGTGAGCAGCTGGAGGGCCAGCTGCAGGCCGTGGAGCAGCTGTGCTTGGCACTGCCCCAGCACCACCCACTGCTGCTCACACTGGAGGCTGCCATGGATGCAGCCCCTCAGCTGTGGCGCCCAGCACCCCTGCAGCCAGACCAGTCTGACGACAAAGGCAGCCAATGCAGCAGCAGCGATGAGGAGCAGCAGAGCACCCAAGGCGACTGCCAGCCAGGCGTCCTGAATAAACAGCAGCAGCAGGTCCTAAAAGGCAGGGTGCAGCGGCATGCGCGCAAGCAGCGCGGGCGGCAGCTGAAAGACGTGCGCAACCCCGCGCTGCGCGCCATGCTGGCAGAAGACGGCTGTGCCGGTGAGCTTGACGCTGAGGACCTCTCTGACCTTGAGGACTTCATTGTGTGCAATCCGGGTGAGTGAGTGGCTGAGTGCCTGGCTGATAGGCCTGGGTGCCTGGGTGGGTGCCTGGGTGGGTTGCTGGTACCGTGTGGTGTCAATGTTGTTTAGAGAGTGTGCTGCGGTGTGCTGGCTGTTACCACGTGGCTGCCACGTGCTGCTGCTCAACAATGGCGGGTCAAGCTGTTCGTGTTCTCTCTGCCCAGCCAGGTGCCGCAAAACTGGTGTTGCAAGCGCCGTGCTGCTGTAGCGCCAGCTCTTTCCCATTATTCTGTGCCTGCCATCACCCTCCCTCCCTCCCTCCACACATCTCCCTCTTTACACAGCCTCACTCCCCTGCCTCACTCTGATTCATGAGCCTGCCCCACCCCCCCTTTGCAGAGCGCGATTACGACTCATTCTTCCGCCGCCACTTCTGGCAGGCAAAGGGCAGCGACAGCGAGGAGGAGGAGGAGCAGCAGCAGGAGGAGGAGGAACCACAGCAAGCACCGCGGCAGAAAGCAGCAGCAGGCATGGCTGACAAGGCTCAGGCGCTGTAGCAATGATGGGTGGGGCCTGCTGTGGCTGTTTACACAGTTTGGTTGTGTTGTGACTGATTCGACGCGCATAAGCAATACATGAATCAATACGGTATAGCAAACACACACACATAGTGGGAGGCAGAGCCATGTCACGCGTGAAAACAATGTGTGAGGAAGGGAAACAACAAGTGCTGGTGTGTGCTGGTTGAGTAGTCAATGGGCGGCGGGCAGACAATGATAGTCCGTCCCTGACATCAGAGTGTCAGCAGCAATGCAGAGCTGGCAGCAGGCTTCAACCAGCAGAGCAGGGTCACAAGTCGGCCCGCTGCACCTGCGGCGCCGAGCCGCGCCCAAACGAGGGCGCCGACTCCATTGCTACCGGTGTCGGGGCTGTGCCCTGCCGCACTGGCTGCTGGTAGCGCCTGCTGGTGGACGGGCCGGGCGGCGGCCGGGGAGCCGGGGAGGGCAGGGGCTTGACAAGAGGCGCCACTGGCAGGGGCGCGGGTGGCGGCGCCGCACTGGCAGTGGTGATGAGCCCGCTGGCTCGCCGCTCCTGCCTGGATGCCACGAACTCAGCCTCTGCCTGCTTCTTCTTCTTGCGCCGCATCCAGAAGAACACCGCCAAGGCCACCAAGGCTAGGCCCCCCACAGAGCACACCACAGGCACCACGATTGTGGTCACCGAGCTGCTGCCGCTGGACTCAGGTGCGGGGGGTGAGGGCGGCGAGGGGGGCGGGGGGGCAGGGGTGCCGTACACGACTGCAGGAGGGGAGTGAGGGAGGGGGAGGGTGAGGTGAGAGAGGAGGAAGAGAGGGCCGACAGCCAACAGCTTGTTGCAGCAGCTGGGGCCAGCAGAAACGACAGTTCAGCGATGTGCAGCAGGTTCATGCGCTGGTAAGCACCACACACCAACCGCTGCAGGCAGCCACGCAGCCACCAACAGGTGCAGGCACGCACCCGAATCCGGCACCAGGGTCAGCCCAATGCCCTGCAGCATCGAGGCCAGCGACCCATCTGCCACCGCCGCCTGCATGCGTGGCTGCACGTCGCCCACATCCGCCTCCAGGGCATGCACCTCACTCTGGAGCGAGATGGGCGCCGCCGCCGACTGCAGCAGAGAGCGGCGGCGGCGCGATGCTGCGGCGGCCACACTGGTGGCATTGACCATGACCCACTCTGGCGGCTGCCCCGTGATCTGACTCAAAACCTGCGCAGTGCAGGGCGGGGCGGGGCGGGCAGCAAGGGTAGTTCAAAGGCAGCGATTGATGGCTTGGGCTCAGGACGGGCGAGGCTGTAGTAAGGATCGCTGACGAGCCAGTTGGCAGTGGTGGTCTGTAGAGGGGGCGCAAGCAGGCAGGCACCCTGCACCCGGCAGATGACAAGAAACATAAACATGACACGCATGCGCACGCAGGCACACGCAGACACACCCGCTTGAACGGGCCTTGCTTGTTGTTCCTGAACTGCTGAACAGTGGCACCTGCAGGCAGGGCAGGCAGGGTAGGCAGGGGTGGTGGTGGTGGTACGGGTGGTACGCAGGCTGCCCTGTGAGTGCCTCACCAGGCTGTGCAGGCAGGCAGGTAGGTACCCAGCCCTGGATCCGGCGCTGCTGCCACTGGCGCTGCAAGCCTCATCCCTGCCAACACCCCACTGTGTTCAAGCAATCCTGACCGAATCACCCCCGCCCCCCCGCCCCACACACACCTGTGACCTTCATGTCCACAGCTTGGAAGAAAGGCGGCAGCGGGGTGGGGGGCAGCGGCGGCGCTGCACACACGGAAAGCGGCAGGACAGGGCGGCAGGTCAGCGGCTGGAGGCGCAGCATACGCAGCAGCAGCCGGGCAGGATCGCAAGGCTGCAACATGCAGGCAAGCTTGCAACGCACGACCGCAACCAACCGCAACATGCAGCAGTGCAGCAGGGTCATACCTGGGGAAGGCGGCGGCGGTGAGGGTGGTGGCGGCGACGGAGGTGGTGGGGATTCCAGAGGTGGGGGAGGGGAGTAGTAGGGGACTGGTGGGGAGTAGTAGGGCTCAGGGCTGGGGCTGGGGTACACAACGGCCGGAGGTGGCGGCGAGTCTGGCAGCGGGGGCGGCGGTGAGTCTGGCAGCGGGGGTGAGGGCACCGGGGGTGGTGGTGAGGGTGGTGCAGGCGACGGTGTTGCGGGCGAGGGCGGTGCTGGTGACGGCGGTGAGGGGGAGGGGGGTGCGGGGGACGGTGGTGCTGGTGATGGAGGTGGTGGTGACTCTGCCGCAACAGGTGCTGGGGGAGGGGGTGAGTCTACAGCCACAGGTGCTGGGGGTGGAGGCGTTGGTGAAGGAGATGGCGGCGGCGGCGAGGAAGGGAGCGGCGGTGAGGGGCTGGGGCTGCACGCACAGTGGACAGGGGCAGGCAGCGGCACAGAGGTCAGCAAGCCAGTGATAGCAGGGCTTGGCAGCTGGTTGGAACATGGCATGGCTGGCAGGAAGAGCTGAGCTGAAGGCTGAGGAGGAAAGGCTGCCGCATTGAATGCATTGAACCGGCGTGCAAATGTGCAGGGAGGGTGCACAGGGTGCTGCACTGTCCAGGCATGCCGGCCCAACTCGAGTTGTGAATGAACGAGCACACTGATAATGCAGCAATCTGAAGGCAGATTGCCGGGATGAGCATTGATTGGTGCGGGAGGCGAAAGCAGGGGAGTGCCCGCCCACCTCCCCACAGCCCCAACATGAAAGCAGCCACCTCACACACCTCGGGAGAGGGGGGTTGGGTGGAGGAGGCCTGAGGACGACAGGGGCCAGCGGTTTAGGGCTGGGAGGAGGCGAGGGCGGGGGCGATGCAGGCGGCTCCGGGCTGGGGGGTGGTGGGGAGGCAGGCTTGGGGCTTGGTGGTGCTGGTGCTGGCGGCTCCGGGCTGGGCGGTGCTGGCGGCTCCGGACTTGGAGGAGAGGGAGGTGGGCTGGAATCAGGAGGAGGAGGAGGAGAGGGGTTGGGAGGCGGGCTTTGTTTGGGAGGAGAGGGCGGCGGTGGGTTAGGCGGCGGGCTAAAGTCAGGAGGAGAAGGAGGTGGTGGGTTGGGAGGAGAGGGCGGCGGTGGGTTAGGCGGCGGGCTAAAATCAGGAGGAGAAGGAGGTGGTGGGTTGGGAGGAGAGGGCGGCGGTGAGTTAGGCGGTGGGCTAAAGTCGGGAGGAGAAGGAGGTGGTGGGTTGGGAGGAGAGGGTGGCGGTGGGTTAGGAGGTGGGCTAGAGTCAGGAGGAGAAGGAGGTGGTGGGTTAGGAGGAGAGGGCGGGGGTGAATTAGGCGGCGGGCTAAAGTCAGGAGGAGAAGGAGGTGGTGGGTTGGGAGGAGAGGGTGGCGGTGGGTTAGGAGGTGGGCTAAAATCAGGAGGAGAAGGAGGTGGTGGGTTGGGAGGAGAGGGCGGCGGTGGGTTAGGAGGTGGGCTAAAGTCAGGAGGAGAAGGAGGTGGTGGGTTGGGAGGAGAGGGCGGCGGTGAATTAGGCGGCGGGCTAAAGTCGGGAGGAGAAGGAGGTGGTGGGTTGGGAGGAGAGGGTGGCGGTGGGTTAGGAGGTGGGCTAAAGTCGGGAGGAGAAGGAGGTGGTGGGTTGGGAGGAGAGGGTGGCGGTGGGTTAGGCGGCGGGCTAGCGTCAGGAGGAGAAGGCGGCGGTGGGTTGGGAGGCGGGCTTGGATCAGGAGGGGGAGGGCTTGGTTCAGGCGATGGTCTGCATGCGTGTGGTGAGCAGCAAGCATGTCTCGCGGTGTGTGCCTTGCCAGCAAGCTGAACTTCCTTCCCCTAAGCGCTCAGATGTTCGCTCTATTCTACTCCGTTTCCTTCAACTATGACTTCCAACTGATTTGAATGACCAACTTCAGCGCTAATCTACCTGCTAAACTCATCCCTGCCTTCTACTCTACCACTCCATCTCAGATGAGCGTTCCTGAACCTGAGCATCGCCCCTGTTGCTGTGCACCACCCAACCCACCCCCCTGACGACCAACACCCCCACCCACTGCAGAGCTACAGCTGCTCCAAGCGTGCTTCGAGCAATGCCACTTTCGGCCAACCCAGCGCTCCTATGCCTAATCTACTCTAATCTACCTACGTCCACTTCCTGCTTCAAGCAGTCCCATGCACAGTGTCAGCACACGCAGCACACCACTCACGGAGGGGGGGAGTCAGCGGGAGGCGGTGGTGAGTCGGGTGGCGGCGGGCTCTCAGCAGGTGGCGGCGACTCTGAGGGAGGTGGCCGCCTGCATGACAAGCAAAAGGAGACTCTGAGGGCAGCAGCAAGTGATGGGTGTACTCCCAAGCGCCCGGGTACAGCCCACATGCAGCTTGCTGACGGCTGCCGCCCGCAACAGGCGCCGCCTCCCAACAAGGCGAGGCACTGGCAGTGGTAGCCAGAGTGCTGGATGGGTTTGAGGGTGGTGGGCAGCCGGGCAAACAGTGGCCAAGCAGCAAGGCAGGGAAGCAGCCAAGAGGCAAGCAAGCAAGCCAGCCAAGCAGCAGGCGGACAGGCAACGCACTCTGGAGGTGGCGGCCGTTCATCGGGCTGCACAAACGCAACGCATGGGAATATGCTTTTAGCAGAGTGGCAGCGAGAATGCGAAGCACGAATGGGCCCACATTTTGTTAGACATGTGCACGCCGTGCTGCGTTTGCAAAGCAGCTATTCTCACAGATGGCGGCGGCTGGGGAGGGGAAGGTGGAGATGGTGGCGATGGCGGCGGGGCAGGAGGCGAGGGTGGTGACGGTGGTGATGGCGGTGGGGCGGGTGGGGAGGGTGGGGAGGGAGGCGGTGAGGGAGGGCACAGCCCAGCTTCGCAGTCGGGACTGGGCGGTGGCGGCAATGGTGGCGGTGAGCTGCAGTGCAGAGGACGAATTCAGCCCCTAACCTCAGATATACAAAGCAAGCTGAGTGCACGTAGACACTAATCAGTCCCTTACGAAGGCTCGTGCCACTCACTCTTGAGCGCCAACAGTCAGCGCCATTGCCGCCACGACGAGGACAAGAGTGCAAGCGCGTGAGGGCCTCATGGTTGGCGAACCCACCCTGCAATGAATTCAAGGCTGTCATTTCGGCCGGCTTTGAAACACAGCTGTGCGCGTCTGGGTTCCAAGCACAAGTTGGAAGTGCGTTGCGCCGGCTGACGACGCACGAATCGCTCGCCACTGGCACTGAGTCGTGCCGCTGAGTGTCTGCGGCCGCCGCATTGCCCGACGACGCGTTGCATCTCCCCAACGGCCTGCAGTTGGCACACACCTGCCGTCGCTCCAGGCACGCTAAGAACGATTTCTGCCCTCGCCAGCCTCTGCAATGGCCACAGCACGTCTCTGTGCTGTGCTGTGCTGTGCAGCGACACGTGGCGACACCGTCTGGCAACCGCCGTACACGGTTCGAGGTCCATTCACCACATACTGGCGCATCTGGTTACAGTCACTCCTGCCAATACGCACAACAGCGGCAGCAATGAATGCGCTCAGCACACCGCATGTCGGCCCCTCAGTCATCATCCGCCGCCTCCACCTCCGCCTCCTCGTCTCCAGCCGTTGCTGGCGCTCCTCCACCTTGCGCCTTGTACGCAGCTAGCTCTCGAGCATATCGCTCCTGCAGCAACGGGCGGGGCAGGCACACAGTGAGCAGCCCACACTCATTGCACTGGTCGCTACAACAATCAAGCTTTGGATGTGACCAGGCAGCAATGTGCTGCCGTCATCACCACACGGCACGGCTGACACAACTCGACACCTGGCCACCAGCACGGCGTGTTCAGCTCAGCAGCAGCAACCTGCTCTCCCAGCCAGCCAGCCAGCCAGCCAGCCGCCCACCTTGTCAACCTTGTTTCGCTCCTCATACGGCGCCTTCTCCTCCGCTGTCAGCTGCTTCCACTCAGCACCCAGCGCCTTTGCAATGTCGCCCACACCAAAACCGGGGTTGGCCTCCTTGATCCGCTGCGGCGAGAGAGGGAGGAGGGGAGAGAAACCCGGAACAACGAAGCGTTAACAACAGTGTCGACAACAGCAGCACCGCAGTACTTTATAAGCTATTGTTGGCACACTGCCAACGCTGCCGGTAATCCTCAGCAGTGCCAGTCCACCAAACCCAGCCCACCACATCCCCCCTCACCGCCCGCTGGTCCTGAGAGAAGTAGAAGAAGCCGGTGGTGGGGCGCTTGGGTGCATTGGGGTCCTTCTTCTGCCGCTTCTTCTTGGCGGCGGGGGCTGCGGGGGCTGCAATGCGGGGCAGAGGGCAGGCAGCAGGTCGCTCTGAAAAGTGGTTGCATGCAGGGCTGTGGGGCAAGCGGGGGTGGGGTGTGCTGCTCGGGGCACCGTGCAGAGGCAAGAGCCAGATTATAGTCAGTACGGCCACTTGTACCCGCGGCAGCAGGCAGCAGGCTGGCCGAAGGCAAGAAGGGGTGGCAAGGGGCGGCTCGGGTGGGTCAGGGTTGGGTGAGGCGGCAGGGCTCACACTCGGTGGCTGCCTTCTTGGGCTTGCCCTCTGCGCCCGTCTTGGCCTTCTTGGTGACCTTGAGGGTGCTGACCTTGACGTCCTGCGAGTGAGTGTGTGTGTGTGTGTGTGTGTGTGTGTGTGTGTGTGTGTGTGTGTGTGTGCATGAAGAAGGGTGGACGGGCGGGCCCACAAAGCGCGAGCAAGGTGAATCGGATAGGTGCTGTGTAATTAGTTGGGCAAGAAAGTGGTTTGAGGATCTGGACAGCAACCCGGCAGGCATCGGGGCTGTTACACCACACTCATACACACACACACACAGTCCCACACGCAAGGTCCACACAGCACATTTAGACCTAGGTACACAGGCAGCCTGCCACACCACCACCAGTGCCCCACCCACCTCTTCGTCCACCAGCGGCGCACCCCCTCCCTCCCCCTCCTCATCATCTTCCCCCTCGTCGTCCTCGCTGCTCTCCTCCTCGCTGCCGGAGGCCTTGAAGTCTTCATCATCCTCATCGCTGTCCCGACCAGCTGAGATGCCCGCCATGCCTGCACCGACATGAGCAGGTGGGAGGCTATTTTGAATGCATGGATGGAAAGCCGGGAATGGGAGGGTGGAAGGGAGCTGAGGCAGAAGAGAGACCGCACCGAGCTGTTGCTTCGCAAACTGGCGGCACCAGCTGACAGGCAGCAGTGCCTGCCACCGCGACACCCACCACCCACTATCCCTGCCACCGCCACACACAGCCCACCCGCATCCATCTCATCGGCATCAGCGTAGTTTGTGATGGCTGCTGCCCCGGGTCCCCGCTGAGCCTCCTTGAAGTTCTCCACCCGCAGCTGCTTGGCCTGGATGAACTCAAACAGGTTGGTCCACTCGCTCCTGAGGGGTGTGTGGGGGGGGGGTGGGGGGTGCAAGAAGGGATGGGGTGGTTGGGGTCGGGCGGTGTGGTGCAGGTGTTGGGATGGAGCTGCCAGGAACAAGGCTTGAGCAGGAACGCACTGCACTGCACTGCACAGGCGTGCAACCTCACCCACCACCCAGCCAATCTGAAACCAACCAAACCAGACACACCACCACATACACCACTTACACGTACACCACCACACCCACATTGCACACACCACCAAGCAAACCCTCACACACACCACTAAACTCCCCCACCTGGGTATGCTTCGGAACAGGTAGTCGGGGCCCGAGCGCATGCGCACAGCCAGGTCGAATGTCTTTGCGCTGGTGGCACCCGCGCTCTGCCGCATGAACTCCAGGCTGTCAATGTCCTCAAACACAATCAGCATGGGCGGCTTCTGCACGTAGAAGAAGGCGCGCTCCAGCGGGTACAGGTAGCCGTCATCTGCCTGCGGTGAAGGAGAGCAGGGGCGGAGGGGGGTGCTTGTGAGGTGGGAGGAAAGGAAAATGCTGTGTGTTGTGCCAATGGGAGGGAGGCACGGCTGTCTGTTGATGGGAGGGAAGGGCTGTTTGTGTTGCGAAGGCAAGGGTTTGGCAGTGGCAGGCGGGGGAGCGCCCTGAGAGAAAGGGCTGCTGTGGGGCGATGGTGCGCGTGGTATGAAAGGGTTCATGGGCGACAAGCAGGAGCTTGGAGGGCAGGGTGACGACAGGCAGGCAGGCAGGCGGGCAGTCAGGCAGGCAGGCAGGCAGGCAGGCAGGCAGGCAGGCAGGCAGGCGGGCAGGCAGGCAGGCAGGCGGGCAGGCAGGCAGGCAGGCAGGCAGGCAGGCAGGCAGGCAGGCAGCTCCCACCTTGTATGAGCAGCGCACAGCGTGCCCCGTGCCCTCGGCGTCCCTGAAGGTGCCCGGCTTGGTCAGCTTGGTGCCGCTCAGCCCCCGCAGCACCTTGGCAAATACCTCGTGAGCGGGGCCCCTGAAGGCCTTGGCCAGGCGGCCGCCACACTGCAGCCAGAAGGGAGGGAGGGAGGAGGCAAAATTAGAGTCGAGTCTGAAGCAGCACAGAACGCGAGCGGCAGGTGCAGGACGGCGAGTGACTGGCAGTTGGCAAGCCGTGCAGTCCTCTGCTGGTGTATCTGGCAGACAGCTGCTGACTCTCGACATGATCGATGCTCTGGCCTGACTCAACCCGCTGCGCTACTTGCAACAAGCCACCCTCATTCCCACTGCATGACAGCGCCGCCCACCTTTTCGTTTTTGGCCTGCAGCGCCTCCTCGCTGATGGCCAACTCAACCTCAGCCTCCTCGTCAGAGGGAAACTGCGCAGTGGCAGGGAGGGGAGGGGGGAGAGGGAGCAGCCAGTGGCGATTGACAAGTCAGACAGCAGTGCCGCGGTTGGCGAGACAGACAGTAGCACCACGGTGGCGAGGACGGCACAGCCTCTGCCAAGTGTGACTGCCCAGCGGCCTGCCTCTCAGCTTGCTCCCAACACCACAGCGCTCCCTCCCTCTCTCCTCGCCCCCCTCCCCCCACACTCCACCTGGCACAGGATGTGGTTGTAAAAGGTCTGGCCCTTGCGGATGGGCGGGTCCAGCGAGATGATGACCAGGGTCTGGGGCACGTTGGCCTTGGGCAGCAGGAAGACCCGCTGGATGGAGTCGTACTGGATGCGGAAGTCTTGCGCCTGCGGTTCAAGGGTTGACAGAGAGGGAGGGGAGGGGAGGGAAGGAGGTGAGCATGCAGCATACGGTGCAGCATGGTGCAGTATGAGCAGCGAGTGAGGTGGGTGCAAGCTGGTGTTGTGTAGCGACGAGAGGACTGGAAGGGAAGCGCAAGTGTTTGCGCCAGGTATCCAGCAGCTGAAGGCTGCAAGCAGGCCGCTGGTCGAGAGGAAGAGGGAGGTGAGGTAGGGAGAAGACGGAGGGGCACAGCGGGGCAGCTGGGCTGGAGCACAGCTGTATGGCGTGTGTTGTGCGCTGTGAGAGTGCTGCGTGCGCACGTCTTCATCCCCACCTCTCACCTGGCCCACCAGCTTGAGTGAGGAGAGGTACAGCTCGATGTCGTACCGCCCTCGGGGGATCATCACCCCGACCTGGTCAAAGGTGGCCACGGCGTCCCCGGTGGCGGCACCTGCGCACCAGTGGGCACAGGGCACGGGTGGAGGGGTGGAGGGGTGGAGGGGTGGAGGTTGCAGGAGCGAGAGAGTGGGGTGGAGAGAGAGAGGGCCGAGGCACATGCAGAGCTCTGCGCAGGCAGACCGGCTGCATGGACGGTTCACGCCCCTGGCAAGCTCGTAGCTTCTAAGAGCTTGCTGCTGAGAACAGACCGGGACCCTGCCGCTGCCGCGCGTGCCTCCCAACTACCTGACCGCCATACACACACACGCCACTCACAGCCACCAAGCACATGCACACTTATGCCGTCCAGCCCCTCAGCCCCTCACCCGCGTCAGTGAACTGAGACACCAGGTCGAAAAACACCTTTGCTGGGGGGTCTGCGGGGGGTGCCGCCTCCCCCTCCTCCGCCCCATCCTCGCGCTTGGCGGCGGCTGGTGCAGGGAAGTCTTGGTTCTCCTTGGGCACAAAGAAGCTCATCTCCACCAGCGTGTCCTCTCGGTCGCCTGGCAGTGAGGTGGTGTAATGGTGGTGAGGTGGTGTTATGCCAGGCCGGCAGGCAGCCAGGCACGCAGGCAGGCGATGGGGTGGTGCATGTGAGGGGGGTTGAGCGGGAGGGCGGCAGGCAAAGCAAGGCAGGGTGGTGGCAGGCCACATGGGCTGTGAGCAGAACAGACGCACACGGCGGCTTGCCGCCACCCGGCCCCCTCCTTGGCCCCCCACCCCAAGCCCCGGGAGCACCCAGGTGTTCGGTTGAAGCTTCCACGGCCACCTGCTTCCCCACCTCAACACCACAGCAGCACCTCAGCAGCCGGTGTCGTCCCCACAGCAAACCCCCACCTCAACACCACAGCAGCACCTCAGCAGCCGGTGTCGTCCCCACAGCAAACCCCCACCTCAACACCACAGCAGCACCTCAGCAGCCGGTGTCGTCCCCACAGCAAACCCCCACCTCAACACCACAGCAGCACCTCAGCAGCCGGTGTCGTCCCCACAGCAAACCCCCACCTCAACACCACAGCAGCACCTCAGCAGCCGGTGTCGTCCCCACAGCAAACCCCCACCTCAACACCACAGCAGCACCTCAGCAGCCGGTGTCGTCCCCACAGCAAACCCCCACCTCAACACCACAGCAGCACCTCAGCAGCCGGTGTCGTCCCCACAGCCCCCCAGCACCTCCCCGGCTCACCCGCCACTGTGTCATCCATGGGGAACTCCAGCATCACCTCATCACGCACCTGCTGCGCCTGGCTCACATCAGGCAGAGGCACACGGAAGGCGGAGCGCCCGCCCACCTTGAACACAAGCGCGCTGCCGTCAACCGCTAACCGACCCCAGTTGTGGCCGCTGCGGGGGGGGGGGGGGGAGGGGAGGGGGGGAGGGGAAGGAGGAGGGAGGGCCGGAAGGGTGTCAGCCTGCTGGCAGACAAGGTGAGAGCGATAGTAGCTCGTGCGTTCATGTGTTTTCTGCAATCGTGCACAGCATTGCAGCAGCAGCAGCAGTGCGGGCTTGCACATATGCAGCTGTGGGCTGAATGGTGATCAAGACAGCCACCCGATTCTCGGCTTGGCTTTCAATCGCCAGTCCAGCCTGCCCTCCAGCCCAGCCTCCCAGCTGAGCGCCGCCCACCTGGTGGCTAGCTGCTCCTCCTTGAGCGGCTGGCTGGTGATGGCGCTGCGCAGCAACTCGCTGTCCTTGTCCTTAAAGCCAAGGAATGTGAGGGGGGGCGCCTCAGCGCGCTGCACGGTCAGCATGCTGCCCTTGCTGGCTTTGGACCAAACCAGCCCGCTGATGTCTGCACGAGTGGCAAAAAAAGGACAGCGAAAAAGGAGGGCGGGCGGTGTAAGCAAGGAAAGTGACAGCTGTGAAAAAAGGAGCCGGAGGGTGGGTCAAGAAAGCGATGAAGGGAGGAGGGCGGGGCAGAGCAACACCGAGATGGCTGGCAGGGCATGTCGGTTGGGATCGGTTGGGGTGCTGGCTAGTTGTGAGCTGAGCCTGGTGCCAGCTGGAGCCTGAGAGGTGCCGGCAACGCTTCACTCTTCTTCATCCCGGCCCCGCACCACCAAGGCTGTGCTCTGGTGGCATTAGACTGGCTGGCCCAGGCTTTGTACACCGAACAAGCAGCGCACCATTTGCGGCCACCTCAAGCGTGCGCCCGCCACCAGACCGCTTCCACACCAGGCCCGAATCAGACACTTTCAGGCTGCCCGCAGTCTGCACACAGGCAAGTGACATGGTGGTTTGTTTGCGATGGCCGCCAGTGGGTGCGGATGGAACAGGGAGAGGCAGCGGAGGCGGGAGGCTCACCGCGCCGCCACGAGAGCCGAGCATGATGTTCCCAAACATTTGCTCCCCAGCCGCCATGGTGGCGTGTGCCGCTCAGCCTGGGGTTCTCGATGCGACCGCACTGCTTGACGCTGGCAAGGCCGATCAAACTCAATTATTGCGGGAATGAGTCGTTTGGCTTGCTGTGGCAATGCTTGGTGAATTCAGGGGGTCGATAGGCGGTTGTGGGGACGCCAGGAGGCGTCAATTCCACCTATTTACTTCAAGTACGACCTCTGTGTACATCACCCGAGACCTGCCTGTTAGCGGCTGCTTCACACAGCATAACGTTTAGGCTGACTGCGTCAGTTGAAAACGTGTGTCACTGCTCGAAGACACAATGACAGGCACGGCAATTGCGGCGCATGCGAACGGCATTGGGCGGGAACAGTGGGCTCAAAGTAACTGGCACATGAATGCATCGCCGCCAGATCATTGCACGGCTTCATGCGCCGCCGCCGCCGTTACCGCCACTGCCCGCCCCCTCCCTTACTGCTGCAGATGAAGGTGTGGCGGTGCTGCGCCCGGGTCTGCTCACTGCGAACGCGCAGGCGGATCTCAAGGCACAGTATGAGGGCAGTCAGCCCTATCCACACTGCGTCATCCAGGACTTTGCCAACCCCGACCTGCTCCGCAAGGTGTGAGCGGGGCGGACGGCACAGCTGCAAGGGGAGAAGCATGGTCTGGCCCACTGCTGCAGCGATTGCTCAATTTCCAGGACTGTTTGGATGCTCAGCCGAGCTGCTTCTCTCTCAGCAAGGGTTTTGCCTGCTCAAGAACGCCAGCCGCGCATGCCGCAGCCGCTGTCTCGCCCCTCAAAAGGTCAGCAGTTGCTCCTTTCTTTGTCCCTCCCTTCCTCTCGGCCAACAACCGACCACCCTCTGCATTGCAGGTGCGAGAGGAGATCATCACCAACGTGCAGGCCACCTACAAGGAGACCGACCTCTTCAAGATGTTCCAGACAGGCGACCTGGCCAACCTGGATGCGCTGCCACCTGAGCAGGCAGCCAAGCTGGCCTCCGTGTTCCGCCTGCGACAGGCCATCTACTCGCCTGACTTCAGATCATTCATCAGCCAAGTCACGGGTGGGTGGTAGGTGGCTGTGGGAAGGGGAGACGTAGATGGGGCATTCTGGCGGGGTGCAGTGGCGGAGCGGGCTTATGGTGGGATGTGCTGGCGCAGTGGCAGTGCTGGTGCTGATGCCAGGCACCACCGCCCGCTGCCACGCAGGCTGCGGCGAGCTGTCTGACCAAACCGACTGCGCCTGCAACGTGCACGCCGCCGGGGGCCACCTGCTGTGCCACGACGATGTGATTGGCAACCGGCGCGTGTCGTACATCGTCTATCTCACCGGTGGGTGGGTGGGCCGAGGGGCTGAGTGATAGCTGGCAGGGGGGTGTGCCGGCAGAGGGGCAGGCGCTGGTCGAGAAGGGGAGGTGCCGGCTTGTCTTGTTGTCTTACTGCGGCACAGCAGTGCACTTGCGTGTGTCGCCAGGTTAAGGGTGTGGATGCATGACTCACTCAAACCCTGCAAGAGAGCCAGGAAGGACGTGAGTGACCACCAGTGTGTTGCCTCTCGACACCAGCCACCCGTCCCTTCCACCCCCTACCACCACCACCACCACCACCACCACCCTCCACCCCCTCTCGCCCCCCTCCAGACCCTGATGACCCCTGGACAGCAGAGGATGGCGGCGCACTGGAGCTGTACCCACAGGCCGCAGGTGGGCTGACTGGTGTGGCTGACTGGTGTGCCTGGCTGATGTGGTCTGTGTGGCTGGTGTGCTCTGCTGGGTAGAGCGGCAGCACGAGTTGGAGAGCCACCTGCCTGCCTGGTTCAATCCAGCATTATTGTACTGCCTTGCTGCTGCCGTGGCCCCTCCCTGTGCACCTCATGCGTGCCCCCTCGCCGTGGCTGTGCAGACACGCCGCACGAGCCTGCAGTGGTGCCCACCGCCACGCTGCTGCCTGTGTGGAACAGCCTGGCCTGCTTCAGGGTGCAGCCGGGGCGCAGCTTCCACTCCATCCAGGTGTGAGGGGGGGAGAGGAGGGGTTGGACGATGGGTAGGGAATGGCAGGGGTCAGAGCCCGCTGTGTGTGTGTGTGTGTGTGTGTGAGTGTATATGTATCGAGCGCTAGGTGCTAGCCCAGGGTGTGGTTGACTGATTTGATCGACCGACTATACCTATGCTCGGCTTTGCATGAACTCCCAGTGCCCAGCCTTTGCTGCGTCGACCTCCCATTGTGCTGCCTGCCGGCCTGCAATATGTCCCCAGCCAAGCCAAGCCAGGCAGACCTGCCCAGGCACCGCCAAACTTTTGCAAACTCGCTGCCCGTCTGGCACCGCACTACATGCCTTACTACATGCCTTACTATATGCGCAGGAGGTGTACACGGGTGACAAGCCCCGCATGAGCATCCAGGGCTGGTTCCACGCAGCACAGGCGCCAGACAATGCTGAGCTGGCCACGCGCAACCAGCTGCAGCTGCGTGCAGGGGAAGACACTGCCCACGACTTCAAGCCGTTCAGCGGTGGGTGGGGCGGCGGCCATGCCGTGCTTGTGCTGCTGTGTTGGTGGGCTCATATTTTGTGGCATCACACAGTCCTCCTGCTTCCTTCCCCTATGCTTCACTTGAGCATCTCGATGGGGTGAACCCTGCTTAGTTGTACCCTCACCCTGTCCTGCTGCCGCTAACTGTGGCTGCTTCCCCTGCTGCCCCTGCCCCTGCCCCTGCCTGCTCCCCTTGTGCAGGCGGCAGCCCAGCAGGGGAGCTGAGCGCTGAGGATCTGGCTTACTTAGGGCAGTATGTCAACCCCAGCTACCTGTCACAGGCCAACTGGGCCAAGGTGGAGGCAAAGTTCAAGGAGGACGGCTCGGTGCAGCTGCACAACTTCCTGAAGCCCACCTGGGCGCAGCGGGTGGCGGCGGCAGTGGCGGCGGCAGACGCAGCGGACCAACTGGGGCGAGGCCAGGTGCCTGCGTACACTGCCGGGGTGTGCGGAGGCTGGCAGGCAGCAGGCCCCTGCCACAAGCAGAGGTACCTGCGATACAGCCCTGACAGCACCAGCACCAGCGGCGGCGGCAGCCATGAGGGCGGCGGCAGCAGCAGCAGTAGTGCAGCAGCAGCGGCGGTGGGTGCGTTGCTGTCGCAGCTTCAGAGCGAGCTGTTTGCCAGCGGTGCCTTTGCCAAGCTGTTGAGACAGGTGGGCGGCCAAAAGCAGTTGACAGTGCAGAGCAGGAGTCGCTGATTGTGTTTGTGGGAGTTTGTGTGGCCTTACACCTGCTGTGCATGCTCAGCCTGCCAGGGCTCAGCCTGAGGGGACCGTGCTGCTCCTCACGCTACTCGACTCACGCTCAATGCACACCGATGCTACCTCTGCCGCAGCTGACAACCATTGGGCTGGTGGGTCAGCAAGCAGAGGTGCGCCGCTTCCGCCCAGGCTTGGACTACACGGTAGCGCACTACGGCCTGCTGACGCGGGACCCCCAAATGGACGCCGTCCTCTGCTTTGTAGCGGGCGGCGAGGCGGGCGACGGCGAGGCGTGGGAGAGCGGCGAGGTGGGCGGCTACGAGGCCTACTTGCTGGCAGATGAGGATGGAGAGGCGGCGGCGGTGTACAGCACGGTAAGTCGGTGTTGTTCAGGCAGCTGGGAGGCCAGGAGACAAGGGCATGAGCTGCCTGGGCCTGAGCCAGAGCATGTGCACGTAAAGCGGGGCGCTGCTACCTTAGGTGGCTCATTCGGCCCGCCTTTTCCACTCCGGCACCGCTCATGTGCAGGCTCAGGACGACGAGACGGGTGTGCTGAACCTGTCCCCTGCCGCCAACACGCTCAACCTGGTGCTGCGGGACGAGGGCCTCATGCGGTTTGTCAAGTTCCTGAGCTGTCAGGCGCCCTCCAGCCGCTTCGACATCGCCGCCACCTACCTGCCTGAGCCGGATAGCGACGAGGAGGAGGAAGGGGAGAAGGGCGAGGAGGAGGCATGAGGGTTGATAGTTGTCGAGTGCTATGGTCATTCTTTGAGTTGAGTTGTAAGCAAATGGCGGAGTGGGAGCGGCAACAGCGCAGCGTGCGTTTCGGAGGCTTCATTCAATGTTGAGAGGCGCATCGATCTTGACGTCTTGATCTCTGCTCGCTCCTTGTCTTGTCTGTTCGTTTGGCACATCGTTCAGCAGACAGACACAGCGCGTGCCTGTCGCATCGCTGAACAGCGCTTGCACGGCTCTTGGGCATCGCCAAGCAGCCCAATAGCACCACCATTCATGGCGCAACGTCTGATGCTGGTCTCGTTGCTGCTCCCGCTGCTGACGCTGCTCGGTTCCTGCCCAGTTGAGGCTGCCAAGAAGAGCAAAGCAGGGCTTTGGCATTCGGAGTACAACAAACTGACCGGCAGGAGCAGCAGGAATGCCAGCCCCGAGTTTTGCGTCGTGGTACGGACGTATTGGGGGCACGGCCGCAGCGGCGACGGCGGCTTGAGGCGCCTCCTCCGCTCTTTGCAACGACAGTCCGTGCAATCGTAAGCCTTGCACTGCTGCTGCTTGAATACATCCGCTGGTGCAATGGTGGGTAGGGTGAACAGCCACTCAGCTCTCGTGCTTGCCCACCCAAACTTGCACTCAGCCCATGACGCATGTACCCTGCCTGCCCCTCCCATTAGGTGGGAGGCTGTGCTGCTGGTGCTGGACAGCCGCCCCTTTGAGGATCTGCACCACATTGTGGAGGAGTTTCAGGACGACCGCATCTGGGTGTTTGCTGAGTGGGTGCGTGTGCTGTTACTGGCGCAACGGCTTGCTTGTGCCCTGCCTGCTGCCCTGCTGCTTCGACTGCCTGGCAGTGATAGTGCAGTCACTGACTCATCACGGCAGCATCTGAGGGAGGCGTGCCTTCGCGCATGGTGTGTGGGCGCTGTGAGGAGCGTCAGCTCAGCTTGCCGCAGGCCACCACCAGCATCACCCACGCTCGCGCACATCACCCACCCAAGCCTACCCACAGTCCCTCTGCTCCATCCACTCCGCTCTCCCCCCGCCTCGCAGATCGACAAGCAGTTCACCCCCAAGCAGGGAGTGGAGTGGGCACCCGGCTACCATGGCACACTGTACAACCTGACAGATGATGCCATACAGGTGCGCGTGGTGGCAGGCTGTGGTGCGGGGCGGCGCATGTGCATTGGGGGCAGGCAGGCAGGCGGATTGGGCTGCAGCAAGGTGGAAAACCTGCGCAACCAAACTTGATGTTTGATCTTGGCAGCAGGCAGAAGCCAGGGTTGGCGTCAGTGCCAACCCCGAACCATGCTGGTCAGCGCGGCCCTGTGAATCAGCTCCCAGCAGCTCAAGGTGCCTGCCTGCCTCCTTGCCTGCCCGACTGCCTGCTGATCCTGGCCGCATTGTCACGCTGCCGCCCACCCCCACAGGTGTGCCCCCCCACCACCAAGTGGCTGGTGGTGACCAATGGCGACAACGAATACGCCGACACCTTCATGCAGCTGGTGGGTGGGCTCAAAGAGGGGCCAGCTAGGTCAAGGGATCTATCTGCGAAGGGTGTCGCCATGTGCGGTGTCCTGCACCCAGAGTGTGGGGGCCCTGCGGCACCGGCTGATGACTGCCCTGCCTGGTCCGGGTCCAGGTGTGCATGCATGTGCTTCTCCAAGGGGCGCTCGTTGTCCACCGGCCATTGATCTGTTCTGATGATCTGCTGGCCCTTTTTCTCAAACTCCCTCCCCCCTCCGCCTCCCCCCCACCACTCCCCAGGTGCGCGGTGTGGGCCCAGGTGCCGACCTGGTGGCGGTCGACTTTTACAGCCGCTTCCAGCGCCCCACAGCCCCCTCCTGCGAGCGCTTTGCCGCCGCGCCCGGCCTGCCCGCCTGCAAGCGCAACCGCCTGCGCTGGTGCCATACAGACCTGGGTGCCAACGTGATTGCCTACCCCCGATTCGTGCAAGAGAACAGGCGCTTTGGCGCACTGGCGGTGAGGGGCCTCTCTGGCTGGCTGGCTGGCTGGCTGGCAGCGATTTTTGCCCCCTGCCTCGCCCTGCCCCTGCCCTCCCCTCCCCCTCCTCCCTGCCGCTCCTCCTGCCACTGCTGCGCATGCTCACCCTCCTTTCTCCCCCCTCTTGCGCCCGCAGGATGTGTCTGGGGGCCTGGGTGCGGAGCACTTTGATGGCATCATGATGCAGCTGCTGATGGCCAGCAGCTGGAAGGTGCAGCACCTGCACGACACCTGCCCCTTCAACCACGCACCCTCCCTCCAGTCCTGCGGCTGGGGCGGAGGCGTGTGGGATGACAGAGACATTGTGTCGTGGGCTACAGCTGGCGGGCGCTGCATCAGCAGGGAGGAGGCGGACAGGGTGCTGCAGGAAGATGAGGAGGCAGAGGAGGCGACCGTGGCGGCTTCAAACGACGGCACCGTCACAGGTGGGCACCCGGTCACACTGCTCTGGCTTGTGCGCTTGGGTGTGCTTGCATGAGTTCTGGATTCAGTCGGAGTGACAAGCGGAACCAGTCCGTGTATTGCTGGCGGCTGCCTGTGACTGCTAGCTCATGGCCTCCGCCTGTCTCTGAATCACGGTCGCCCCTGCCTCCCTGCCTGCCTGCCGCCGAGCAGCTTACGAGGGCGTGAAGCCGGAGCAGATGGCTGTGCCGTGCCTGCGCAAGAAAGCATACATGAGCGACGGCGTGCTGGGTGTCGCAGTGGAGTGGTTCAACGCTCTGTGTGTGGACGATGTCGACTTGCCGGCCTTCAGGGAGTGGCAGCAGCTGGTGGACCCTGCAGGGGCGGCAGCAGAGGCCGCCGCACTCGGCGGAGAGGGCGGCGACGAGGCGGCGACAGCTGGCACCGGAGAACTCGCGGCCAGAGCCGCCGCCATTGCTGCCGAGGCGGCGGCACGGCGGGAGGCGGCTGGAGGGGAGCATGAGCCTGAGGATTTCTGGGCGCTGCAGGCTGGGTTCTATCAGGAGGAGGTGCCGGCAGGGGCTGCACACCAGCAGCAGGAGCAGGGCGATCTGGCGGCGGCTGAGCAGGCAGCAGCGCAGGCCGTGCATCAGGGGCAGCAGCTGGAGCAGCAGCAGCACCAACGGCATGAGGATTAGCTCAAAGCAGCAGCCAGTGGTATGCATGCATCACTGACGGACACGGGTTCATCTCTCTTTCTTGGCTCCCTCACATACTCAGCACTGTTTACAAGGCCCACATGTGCAAGCAAAGGGCAGATGTTTCAAGCAGCATTCCTTCAGAGAGTCCAGAGCCGCTGTGACACCGCTCCGCTGCTGCTCTCACAGCTGCCGTCGGCTGTTGCTCTGGTCACGACCAGTGAAGGCCTCCCGCTGCCTCAGAGCGCGCTGCTGCTCAGCCAAGACTGTCAGCCACTCCAGTGCGGTCTTGCCCCCGCCTGCAGGCAGTGCGGGGAACAGCATCAACACCAAACAAACCCGCACCACACAGCAGTGCTGCCGGCGCACCAGGTTCACCATCAGCCGCCACAACATTCATCAAGGCTCAGCTCCCCAGTGAGACAACACGAGCAGTGGAAGTGGCAACTCACGTTTCAGCCACGGTGTGGCTGTGACAGCGGGGGTGGTCCACCACTCACTCAGCGCCTGGCGCACCCGACCCACAAGCTCCACGCCCTGACCTGCCACAGCCGCAGCCTCCTGATGCAGCGCCGCCACGCCGCCATCAACGCCCAGCTGCTGCACCTCCTGCTGCAGCTGCGCCGCCGTTTGCTGCAAGTCTGCCAGCTGGGCATCGCTGGAGCGCCTCAGCTCCGCCCACTGCTCCTGCAGTGGCAGCAGCTGCTGCAGCTCTGTGCCAGCTTGCTGCAGCAGTGAGGCAGCATGTGCGGCTGACTTGAAGCGAGCCAAGGGGTCCAGCAGGCTGGCAGCCGCCACAGTGTCGGCGCCGACCATTGCATTTTCGAGTTCGTTCTTGCTGACAGCTGCAGTGCCTTTATCGGTTGCAGGCTGCGGCAGTTGCTGGGCAGGGCCGGGCGCTCCCAGCGGAGTTTGCTGGCGAAAGGCGGCAAGCTCCTCTCGCTGTGCTGCCAGCAGCCGCTGGCTGGCAAGCAGCAAGGATTGGCTCTGCAGGGACACCTGCGCTTTCAGCTGCCCAGCTGCCTGCCTCGACCCCTGCCGCCACTGCTGCAACACGCGAGCGTTCGCCTCACACATGGCCCTCACAGCAGCATCTACCGCCTGCTCGAGCTGCAGCTGCTCAGCCAACTGGCCCTGGAGGGCTGTCACGCGCTGCCCCTGCTGAGCTGACTGGGCAGCCTCCAGCGCCTGCCTAAGGGCGCGCTCCAGGCTGCCCAGCTCTGCATTCAATCCTGCCACCTTCGCTGCTGCAAGACGGCGGTGAGCTGCCTCGTCTACCGCCTCGTCATCGCCAGGTGCAGGGGTCAGTGGCTGCCGTGCTGCGGCCACTTGGGCCCGCAGGCGCTGCAGCTGTTGCTGCCGCTGCATCACCGCCTCCCACGTCGCTATCTGCTCCAGCTGCATCTTTCCGAGGGCGGTGCTGAGGGGGCTGTTGGTTCTGGTGCATGCCGAGTGCTCTGCTGCCGCCGCCGCCGGCCAGCTGTTGACTGCCTGCAGATCAGCTTGGATGCTGCCTGCACCGCAGCAGTGGCGTCAGACAGCAACATACAGACTCAGCCTTGCTATGATACAATCATCCCCTAGCAGAGGGGCAAAACCATGGGATGGCAACGATGCAATGGCTCAGCAGTGGCAGTTGGAGTGAATGAGTGCACACCTTGCAGCGCCTCCACAGTGACACCCGCCCCAGCTGCAGCCATGCGCTGAGCCAGGGGCGCGCAGTGGCAGCCGAGCTGCAGAAGCGCCTCTGCAGCCTGCTCCGATGGTGTCGCAGGGTCGGCACATGCGCTCGGCAGCGCATTGGCAAGCTGGATGCGCACCCGCTCCAAATCGTGTGCCCAAGTGCCAAGTGCGGCCGCACGCTGCTCGCCTTGCAATGCTGGCAGGCCTAGCGCCGCCAGGCCCTGGTTCAGGTGCGCCCTGTACTGCTGCAGCAGCAAAGTGAGGCGCTGCAAGCGACGAACGTACGAATCCACCAGCAGAACACGCGTGCCAAGGTCCGCGGTGCGCTCTCGCTCCGCCGCCACTGCTGCCTCTCCATCTAGAGCCGCGGCTTGGGCTGCAGCGAGATCCGCGCGCAGGGACCTCAGCTGCGGTGATGACGCGTGGGTACACATCGCCTGGGCGACTGAGGTTCAAACCCAGCGCAGCCAGGCACAGACGGGAGCTGTCGGGCAATATGGATGTTGCAAGGCCTGAGGTAGGTCAACAAACGCGTCGGACATTCGGCAAGGCTTCTACCGATAGAAGCCTGGCTGACTTAAAAGTACATTTGTCCTGCTTTCGCACACTGTGCGGTTCCGGCCTGCTCAAACGAAATTCGATACAGCAATGATGCCAGCAATGCAGCAAGGCATGTGCCTCTTCGGTAGCGCTGTGGACGAAACTGGCAGAGGCTTTCGCTACAAGATTTTAGCTGCCCAGGCGGAAGCCAAGAATTATCATATGTGAGCGGTGTTCACGGCGAAACGTGTCGAAACGTGTCTTAAACAGGGCGGGAGCGTTGTCTCACCCGCCATCGCCGCCGGCCCGCATGCATCCTTGTTTGCGCTGCAGTTTCCTTTCCGTGACCAATGTGCTAGAGTCGTACATGGCCAGGTTCAGCCTGCAGAGCTTGCTGTCTGCCACGGTGAGCAGGCCGTCTGCTTGTGTTTGAGGCAGCAATGTTGCAATGCCACCCGTTGCCTTTTACCCGCCTCCCTGGTTATGCTGGCAGCACCCACAGCCTTGTCAGCCCCTGCCTGCACCCGCCTGACCAATCAAACAGGAGGAGAAATCAAGCGTGGTTCCTGAGCCGGAGCAGATGCTTGCCTGGGTGGCACAGCAGTTTGGCGATAGCGCCGAGGCTGTCGATGCGCGGGTGGATGGTGCTGGTGGCGTGCAGCTGGTGGCTGTGCAAACCATAGGGGACCTGAAAGTTACCATCAGGTGTGTCGATATGGCGGGGGGGATGCTGCTGATGTGCGTGAGGTGTGAGGGGCGGCCGCCAAACTGCCCATGGAAGAAGCGCTCCTGCCTGGCAAGCTTTTCAGGGAGGTGTGAAACAGTGCGTGCACCCACGAAGCAACCACTCGCCACCCCGCTGGCCTCATCCCCACCCCTTGCAGCCTGCCCCCCGAGAAAGGCATGCAGCCGCTGCCCGAGCCACGCAGGGCATGGGTGGCTCAAGACGTGTTGTTCAGCACCGGGGACCAGCTGACAGAGGCGTCGAGGAAGCTGGAAGACTGTGAGCGGCGCTGCCCCCACTCGCAGCAGCTGGAGGATGCCGCGGCCTTCCTGGACGGAGGCGGGGAGCAGCAGGCAGAGGACGGTGGCACTCCTCGTGCCAGCCATGCAGCGCCGCGTGTGTCGCTCTTCAAACGGAAGCAGTCGGACCCGGAAGCGGCTGTCGCCGGGTCTGCCACCAAAGTGGCGAGAACCGGCGATGGGACGGGGCACGTGCCGGCCAGCACGCAGCTGACAGGCGGCATGAGCGGACAGAGCCCTGGCACTGCTGAGGTCAGCTTTGCCCAGCCCAAGCGCTTGGAGGGCAGGGGCAGGGGCCGGGGAAGAGGAAGGGGCAGGGCGGTGAACCCGCTGCATCTGGGGAAGCGTTAACGCCTCTGTGCCTGCATGGTGTGTCGCTGCAAGTTTGCCTGTGCTGCGGGGTCTCCCTGGCATCAGTGGACGCTGCTGGCATGTGTAAGAAAAGAGAAGCAGCATTCGCCCAGCAATGATTGGGTGGTCAAAATTGACAATTGAAGGCGGTGAATTTTGTACCGCTGGAATGCGCAGCGCACTCCAGCTTTGCCAGGTTATAATCCATGTCAATGCTAACGACCTAGTGCTACGATGCTGAGCTACGGCGATGTCAAACTGCAAGCCAGCGACGTCGCGCTCCTTGACGGTCCGCACTGGCTGAATGACCAGGTGGGCACATTACATACTGTGTGTTATAGGCCTGCGGGACGATGTGCATGTGGGTTGGCACCCATGCCGCGCCGCTCCGCCCGACATGCTGGTTGATCCTCACATCACGCTGGCGAATGTTTTCTCAGATCATCGGCTTCCATTTCGAGTACCTGGCAAGAGAGGTCCACCCAACACAGAACGAGATGCTGCTGGTCCCTGGAAACAGCACATTTCTGCTTTCCAATCTGGGACGTGAGGGGTTGCCCGTGGTGCTCAAGCCGCTGGGCTTTCCAAAGCAGCTGGTGCTCTTCGCCATAAACGACAACCCTGATGTCACAGAGGCTGAGGGAGGCAGCCACTGGTCGTTGCTGGCCTACAGCGCTGCCAGCAACACCTTTCGTCACTACGACTCATTGTCTGGCAGCAACCTGGCAGCCGCACAACGCGTGTTTCAGGCAGCTAAACTGCCAGGCAGCACCTTCCGCGAGCAGCCTGCGCCACAGCAGCGCAACGGGCACGACTGCGGCATGTACGTCTTGGCGCTCGCACAGCTGCTGTGCCGGCGGCTGGCGGAGCACGGGCAGCGGACGAGCTGGGAGGTGACGACGGATGCCGTCACGCCAGCAGGCGTGGCAGCGTTGCGGCAGGAGGTGCTGCAGCTGATTCGCAGCAAAGCAGCAGCAGCAGCAGCAGCAGCAGGTCTTGGGTTCCCTCCCAACACTGAGCAAGGGTGACTTTCGACAACTTGGCCTTTGCAGCAATGTGCAAACAATGAAGTGCAATGCCCACTGATCAAGTGCAGCGCCAGCCCTCGAACTCAGCCACGTCGCAAATGAAGCTGCTAGCGTTGAGGTGGCCGCCGCCGCCGTACAACTCGCTGATAACCGTGGTGTCCTGATCGCCACCAATAGAGCGTAGGCTGCACTTGAGCTGGGAGGGGTCACCCATGGCTGCCTGCAGCAAGTAGCCCAGGGCAGTGATAAGTGCAGGCACATCGCTCAGGTGCAGGCGCTGCAAGCGCGGCAGCCAGCAGGCAGTTCAAGACTGCTTGCCAGGCAGGTGTGCAGCGTGACACGCCAAATGATGAGCAAGGTCCGTTGCAGCGCAATGTCTGGCCATTGCCACGCACCTCGCCATACGCCACAACAGCCATCCCTCGCAGACCGCGCCGCTGGCTCTCTGTTGCAAGCGCGTTGCCCAGCTCGCTGCGCAGCGCGATCAGCTTGCTCATCTCTGGCCCAATCCGCACGGCCAGGCACCGCCCCCAGCCTCGTTCCGCACCAGCTGCACCGCCCAGGTCAACGGGGAATGCCTGTGCGACCGCCTTCTTCATCATGCGCTGCTGCTCCGCCAGTATTGGGGTGCCCAGGTCGATGAGCTTTTGGGGCGTCAGCGCCAGCAGCTGGTCCCAGATGGCTGGGTTCTTGCGGGCGTCGTACTCCAGGCACAGGCTCATCAGACCTGCATGGGGTGTGGGTTGGGCAAAGGCAGAAACCAATTTGTGAGAGTTCTTGACAACTTTTGCAAGAAATGTGCTGAATGCGACAGACAGAGGCAGCAGCAGAGATGGGAGGGTACCCAGCAACCAAGGACCTGCTGTGAAGGCCTTGCTGTGGGGCAGCTGCCACCGCCACAGGTCTGCGTCCTCAATGTACCGAAACAGCGACTGCTGCTGCGCCGTGAGCCCAGCACCCAGGTGGAAGTAATCGTAAGCTATGGTGGCACCGCTGCGATTCAAATCGAAGTCCACTTCCAGATTGCTGACGGCCTTCAGGGCTGGGTCTGCAAGCTCAGCTGCGGCGGTTTTGTGGTGGTCCAACAGCACGACTTGCTTCGCGTGCTGGCTGAGCGTCCTTGGGAACCCTGGCCCACCAGAGAAGTCACAGAGGTACACAGTCTCGTCACCCTGCACATGCATGTTGTTTTTTAAATCAAATTTTTTTAACTAGGTGCAGGGTGGGCTTGGCCCAGATGAGGAGCTGATTTCGGTTGAGGTGCGGTTGCAGGGCGGTTGGGGCACGCCTCACCTTCAGTGAGAGCGATTCCACCGCGTGGGGTGCCCAGACCGTGTTGGGCCACCACTCGACTGGGCTTGCATGTGCCAGGTGAACTGCCAGCGCTGCAAACACTCCATCGTGACACTGCAAGAATACGAAGGGTGCAGTGGCGGCGAAGCAGTATGAATACGTGCTTGCAGCGGCTTGCGGCCCGCAAGCAAGCATCTCCCAGTTGCGCACACCTGAACCCACCGGGTAGTGATACAGGCAGAGCACGCGAGGTGACGCCATGGGTCCTGGCACGTTATGCAACTTGCCAGGCCTGCCCAACATCCAGTCCGTGCCCCTGCGAGCGATCACAGTGCTCAAAGAGAGATTTCATCACCTTGACGACAGCACTACTTCTGCTGTACGGGCTAGGTGGGAAAGCGTGCGCACAGCATGCCCTGCGGCTTGGGCATTGGTAAGTGGCGCTCTGCGGCAGGATGGACGTGTTCGCGATGTCTTTTGAGCTGCAGACGCTGCTGCCTGTCGTTAGCGCGTTGCTGATTGGACTGGCGGTGATTGCACTGTTGCTGAGGGGCAAGCAGAGTGACAAGGCTGGCGACCTGAACGGTGCCTCCTTCTCGCGCCCTGCAACCGACCAGGTCAGCCACACAAAACCCTGCATTGCACCGCCAGACAGCAACAACCAGCACCGGGCAGGATGCGCTCAATCTCTGCTGTGTCGTCACCCGTGGCCGCCATTCACGTGCCGCTCCCCGCGTCTGACGTGCAGAGCCAGCCAGCAGAGGAGCAGCCAGACACGCGGGAGAAGTGCACAATCTTGTTCGGCACACAGACGGGCACAGCAGAGCGCTTTGCTAAGTCGCTTCGGGCACAGCTCGAGGGCAGGTATGGCGGCAGTACTGCTTTCGAGGTGCTGGACATCGAGCAGTACGATGCACCTGCACAGCTGCCCAAGGAGAAGCTCGTCCTCCTGCTCATGGCCACATATGGCGACGGCGACCCCACAGACAGCGCCACAGACTTCTGGACTTGGCTGTCCGAGGCAGCTGACAGCGGCGACGACCTGCTGCAGGCAAGCATGGCGGCGCTAGGCGCAGCTGGACATGCACGTGCACATGCGCCACGTGCATGGCAGCACTGGTGGCCACAGCAACCAACCACCTGGCAGTGGGGCTCAATGCGCAGCTGCACGCGCGTTCTCTCGCTCTCGGTGTCATGCTGCTCCCCTCCCCCGCCCGCCTCACTCGCCTGCTTCCTTGCCCTTGAACTTCTTCAGACGGTGAGCTTTGGCATGTTTGGGCTGGGCAACCGCCAGTACGAGCACTTTTGTGCCATGGGGTCCAAGATCTCCAAGGCCATGAAGGCGCTGGGTGCCGGTGAAGTGGTGCCCAGGGGCGAGGGTGACGACGATGCCGACATAGACGAAGACTTTGACCGCTGGTGTGTACAGCTATTTGCGGCGCTGGATGCCTCTGGCCTCGTCACGGCGGGCAAGGTGCGTGCCTCACGCTCGTGAGAACAGCGAGTGTCGTCGTGCCACCAGCAGAGGCACTTCCTGGATTTACTGTGCAGGAGGCTGGTAGTGCCTAAATGGCGGCTGGCTGATCAATCGCTCCTGCCTGCAGCCAGTGTCGACTGTTGTCCCATGCTGCCGCCGCTGCAGGCTGGCGCCAACGGCGGCCTGTCTGCTGACTTCTTGGCAGCGTACGAGGTTGAGCAGGTGACGCTGTCCAAGGTTGGTAGCGCCGTGGACCGCCTGCCCAGCGGCGGCAGCGGCCTCAACAGCCACAGCCCCTTCCTGGGCACCGTCAGCGCGGTGCGGGAGCTGCACACTGGCGGCGATCGCTCCTGCGTGCACGTCGAAGTGGACATATCTGGCTGCAGCGCCAGCTACGAGGCAGGCGACCACGTGGCGGTGTTTGCAGAGAACTCGCCAGCAGTGGTGCAGGCGGCGGCGGCGGCCCTGGGACTGCCCCTGGACACCTGCTTCTTCCTGCGCCTGCCAGCCGCCAACAAGCACCGGCTGCCTGAGCCGCCGGTTGCGGGGCCGCTGACGCTGCACTGCGCTTTGGCGCGCTATGCTGACCTGCTGTCAGCACCCAACAAGTCTGCGCTGCTGGCGCTGGCGGCCTGCGCGACAAACCCCAAGGAGGCGGCTCGCTTGCAGCACCTGGCGTCCATAGAAGGTGAGGCGGCCGGGCACCGCTTGCCTGCTGCTCTTGCTTGCTTGCTGCCATCCTGAACGGGCCAGCTGCACTGCTGACGCAGTTGACGCTATTCAGTGGCGTTGTGTGTACCCACGTCCCTTGGCGCTCCAGCCCGCACGCTGCAATCCTGCCCACACCGCCTGCCTGCCACCCCCTCCCTCACATGTGTGTAGGCACAGACGAGTACCACGAGTATGTGGCGGCTTCCAAGCGCAGCCTGCTGGAAGTCATGCAGGACTTTCCCTCCGCCACCCCCTCTCTGGGTGCGTACAGTGGGGTGGTTGGCTGTGGTGGCAGCCCGTGGGCCTGCAGCAAGGAGGCGTGCGGTGCAGGCGGTGGTGGCAGTGGTGCTTGTGGCGGAGGCGAGAGCAAGGCAGCTTCGTGAGTGCTGATCGGTCCTTGCTGGCTGGAGTGCTGCGTGCCAGGCTCGCCTCGTCCCAGTCGGCGCTGCCCTGCTGAGCACCTGGTGACGCACTATACAACTGCACAGTGTGTGACCCTGTGTACAGCTGTCCCTCATCGCCTGACCGACATTTCTCTTGGCCTGCAGGTGCTTTCTTCGGCAGTGTGGCGCCCCACCTGCAGCCTCGCTTCTACTCCATATCCTCCTCCCAGCAGCAGCACCCCCGGTCGGTGCACATCACGTGTGCGGTGGTGAGGGAGGTGCTGCCTAGCGGCCGTGTGCACGAGGGTGTGGCCTCCAGCTGGCTGGCACAGGCAGCGCCGGGGCAGCGTGTGCCGCTGTTCCTGCGAAGATCCACCTTCAAGCTGCCGCCCAGCCCCAGCGTGCCGCTTGTGATGGTGGGGCCTGGCACGGGACTGGCGCCGTTCCGCGGCTTCCTACAGCAGCGGGCTGCACTGCTGCAGTCAGGTGAGTGTGCTGGCTGCTGGAAGGGGGAGCGGGGGCCTGCCTGATGTAGACAAGGCAGGCCTGGCTGCTGCAAAGCGTAAGGCTGCCTTGCCTGCCAAGCCAGGTGCCGCTTGAGTGTTTCACTTTCCGGCGCCGGCCCTTTTTCCCTGGGTGCCCCCTCCTTGTCCTCTCTTCCTCAGGTACTAAGTTTGCTGCGCTGCTGTCTGGCCCTGTATGTGTGTGTGCAGGCAAGAAGCTGGGCACCTCCCACCTCTTCTTTGGCTGCCGCAACCGTGCCCACGACTATCTGTATGAGTCGGAGCTGGAGGGGGCTGTCGCCACCGGGGCCCTGACGCAGGTGTGACGTGGTGTACTGTGTACACACACGCGTGTGTATGTGTGCGTGCGTGCGTGAGTGCGGCGGTGTGCGGTGCTGAGACAGCAGTCTGGGCAGCAGCCTGCCAGTGTTGTGCTGTGACGCAGCCCTGCGCGGCGTCAGTGCTTTTTTCCATTCTCCAGCCATTCAACCCATCCCGGCGGTCGCTGAAGTCTGACCCACCCTCTTGCGGGTTGTGTGCACTGCAGCTGCACGTTGCCTTCTCCCGAGAGCGGTCACAGAAGGAGTATGTGCAGCACCACATGCAGGCGCATGCGGAGGAGGTGTGGGCCATACTGAGCGATGCAGGTGCGTGGCGGCGGCAGTGCCGTTGGTGGCAGTGTATGTGTGTGTGTGGCGGGGGCGGAGGGGGGGGGGGGGGGGGGGGGGGGGGGGGGCTGTCGAACCCGCTCGGCCTTGAGTGGTGGCCAGCTCCCTGCAAGTAACAGTGCCTGCAGCTGTTGTGCAACGTAGCAGCACCTGCTGCAGCACCAGCCAGCGGCAAGCTGCCGCAGCCTTCCACACCGGTGCCAGGGCGGCGGGCACGCTTGGCACATTTGTGAACTGCCCTGCCTGCCTCGCTCGTTGTGCACTGCAGCTGGCGGCTACCTGTATGTGTGCGGCGATGCCAAGCACATGGCCAAGGATGTGCACCAGGCACTGCACGCCATCGCTTGCAAGGTGCGTTGTGTGGGAAGTGTGTAACAAGCTTCACGCAGCTGTTTGCGTGCAGCAGGGTTGGGCCTGCTGCAGCTGGCATGCTGGAAGAGTCGCGGCGCAGTCTGTGCACAACCGCCTCACTGCCACGCTGCCGCACATGTGCATGCTGCAGGCGTCAGGGTGCTCCCCCGCCCAGGCAGAGGTGATGATCAAGCGCTTGGCCGACAGCGGCCGCTACCTTAAGGATGTGTGGTAGCTGCTGTGATGTGTCGGCAGACGTTCAGGCAGCTCCCGCTTCAAGCCACTGGCCGCCCTCTGCTCTGTGGCTGGATGGCATTTCATATTGCTGCACCATCTCTCCACATCATTCTTCACCTTTGATTTGAATGCACATAATCCAGCAGTTGCGTACGGAACAACTGGTAGCGCTGGGAGGATACGAGCAGAGTAGGGTCGTCATGTGCAACCCGGCTGCCTGCTGTTATGCCGATGTTAGAAGGAAGGGGGGCTCACAGAGAAGCAGCACATCATGCTCCTCTTCAGGCTTGAGGCGTCTTGCACCTGCACAGGGTGTTTGGGACCACAGCAATGTGCATGCCAGCATTCCCTCCGTGAGCCGTGCCGGTACCTGCGTCGCCTGTACTTCACCTGCAGTTTGTCCTGCTCTTCTTCTCGTTCTGGTTCAAATCGTCAAGGCGAAATCCATCAGAACCACGGGCGAGCGTTCCCTGTGAAAGCTGGTTGCAACGGTGCGCTCGGGCTCGTCGCCCGCACAGCTGATTATATGGACAGCCAAGCCGTTGTGCGCTACTGCTTGACGCGAGGCTGCCGGGAATCGAGTCGTGCAGCACCGCCTTCCGCCGCCGCACTGGCACCAACCCGCCCGTCACCTCTGTCCCTCCCCAGCAGATCGCTAGCCATGACGTGGGCAGCTGAAGTGCAAGTCAACCGCACCCAGTTAGCTCGTGCCACTGGCGCTAAGCCCGCCCCTCGCAGCTTGCTTCCTGCTGCACATCCAGCGCCTGCAAACTGCGGACTGGGTCCCATTGCAGTCGTGGTGGCTCTGCTGGGCAGCGCTGTCTACTGCAGCAAGCAGTCGCACAAGCTGCAGGGGCGGCGCCTCCCACCCCTGCTGGAGCGCATCCGCAGAGCACTGCAGGGTGGCGGCGGCAGGCGCATTGGCTCATCGGACAACCGGGATCGTCAAGCCAACGTGCCGCGACCTGCGGCTGCGGCTGCGGCCGCCGCTGAGCTCCGGTCCCGACAGCAGCAGCAGCAGGCAATGGTGCGCTGCACGCACCCTCGGTGGTTGCTTGTTGCAGAGGCGGTTCCTCATGCTTGCTTGCTGCAAAGCTGTGCCTGTAGCCGCCTCCAGTGCCTATCATGACACCACCCCCGTACGATGGTTGCATGATTCGAATGCAGGCCCAGTCGACAACAATCTCCACAAAAAGCAGCAGTAAGAAGAAGAACAAGAAGAAACGTTAGCAATTTGCGATTGAGAATTTCTCAAGCCGAACTGGCGTAACCTGTTTTGACCCTACCTGTTTCGGGATGGGCAGTCAAGGCGTCCCCCCCTGTATGATGCTCTCCCTTCAAATGTAAATGTGGACTGCGCTGCATGAGATCACCAGCAGCGATGTGGTGAAGAGAGAGATGCGGAGATGAATCTGGACGGTCCAGCAAGTTGCGTGCTGTGCTGGCGGGATGATGTGAACGAATGCACAGGCGTGCCTCTTCTGAATTTTGTCTCTGGCAGATTGTCACGGGCACACAGGAGCTGGAGAGGCGAGCGGGTCCGCCTACCATTGCGCACAGCCTCAGCGCCATGCCGCAGTTCCATCTGGCCGCGTGATTGACCTTGTATCGTCTGGCAAGCCGGCAGGTGCGTCGGGAAGGCGTAGCGCAGGGTTTCGCCGCAGTGCTCTAGCAAACGGGGCCTCCGTCGCCGTGGTTACCTCAGCACGACGACGCAACCCGCGTGCATGGCCTGCAGGGACCCGGCCGCAACGCATTCACGAAGGGGCATGACTCCCTCACCTGCAAGCCCCTCCAAGGCTTTCAACATTCACAGCAAACTGCGCAAGCTGGTGGGTGTGGCTACCGCATTGGCCCGGCCGTCACGCTGTGCGAAACACCAGCTTTGCCGCCTGCCGCCGCCCAATTGCCCCCTTTCTAGAATGACCGTTTTGCGCGCTCTCTTTGCTCAACAGGGCCTGCTGGACAATCGCTCTCCTGGAAAGACCAATCAGCACACCTTTGAGCTCTACTTTCCGCGCCCGCCCTACCACGGGGCACAGTATCAAGCGGCACGCGGCAAGGTTGGCACCTGGGCGGATACTTGTGTGCTTTCTGTGAGCTTACTGCGCAGCAGTGGCTCCAACATATTGCCCGGCAATGCGTTCTGCAGGACGGCCTGTACAACTTTGTCGGCCTGGTGCTGGGCCATGGCGGTGCGACCGTGCAGCGCATACAGAAGGCCTCTGGAGCCAAAATTGAGGTTGGTGCGGGGCGCTGGGTCAGGCCCCTCCCTCAAGAACAGCCTGGCGTTTGCACAGCAATTTCGCTGTCCTGTCTGTCATTTTGCATGTGCCTGCATTCCTAACTCACCTGCAGGTGCGGGACTCAGCAGGGAACCTGAATGGAGCACACCCATCCTCTCATGGCGACCCCACCCTGCACGCCTGGGTGTCCGCAGCCAGCCGGCAGCGCCTGGACAAGGCGGTGTCGCTGCTGCTGGATGTGATGCAGCCAACCAACGGCAGGCTTCGGGCCATCACCCTGCAGCCTGGCGGTTCTGTAGTGCTGGAACCGCTGGACTGCTCAGCGGAAGGCGGCGAGGCAGGGGCGCCAGATGGAGCGGCGACGGGGCCTAGGTCGCCACCACCGCCACCACCGCCCCCTCGTGCCCCTCCTGCTGCCAACGCCTGGTCCAGCAAGCGCCTGCTGCTCAAGCAGCGGCCAGACGAGCGGCAGATGTCTCCAACCTCCTCGCTGCAGCGCAACAGGGGCGCCGCTGCCGTTGCGGAGAGCGCCGGCAACAGTGATAATGAAGAGGCCGAGCCGCAAGCTGAAGGCGAGCAGCCACCTGAGCCAGGCATTGGTGCAGAGGCCGGTGCACCGCTCACGCCAGAAAAGCTAGCACACCCGCCGCCGCCGCCTCCACCGCCGCCGCGCAGCCCTGCTAGGGCGCCACTGGCTGCCGCGGCGTTGTCGCCACTGCTGCAGCAGGCGGCTGCACCCCAGCCTGAGCCGCCGCAGCAGCAAGAGATGCAGCAGCTGCAGATGGCTACTGTGTGGGCAACAGGCCTGCACCAAGCACACGTCGAGGAGCCGGTGAGTGTGGCTGCGTTGGCTGCGCTGCGGCAAGCACACGCCGCTTGTGGTATGCTGCGCTGTGCTGCAAGCCGTGTGCATGCTTTGCATAGCCCCATCTGGCTGGCTGAGCCTCTCTCCGCTCCATTCCCTGCAGCCCTCCACGCCGAGCGGCACAGCCGCGCCCGCCCCGTCGTCAGCCACAAGTGCCACAAGTGCCGTTGGTAATGCGGGTGGCGGCGTGCAGAGCTGGTCCCTGTGGGACACTGCTGGCTCAGCCTCCAGCTTTTACGAGGAGCTGCAGGCTGCCGCCTGCGACCCGCGATATTCACCGGGAGGCTCGACCGCAATTGCTTGCGGAAGCATGCACCTGCCTCCGCCGCCGTCGGCAGCTGCCCCCTTGGCCTTGGCGCACGTGCAGCAGCAGCAGCAGCACCAGCATCAGCAGCATCAGCTCAACCAGCATCAGCAGCAGCAGTATCACTTGCCGTTGCATTCGGGGTTGGCTGTGGACGCACCGTTCCCCGGCCTCGCCCCTCAGGGCCTTGGCCTGGCGTATCGACATACTGGCGTGGCGTTCACAGCCCTGACGCAACAGAGCTTGTCCAGTTTTAGTGCTGAGGAGGAGATGCAGCAGCTGCTGGCTGCCGTTGCCAGCATGGCAACACGAGATGGCTGACCTTGCGCTCACTTCATGTTGGCTGGCCCCTCCGCCCCTGATCTCCCCCATTGTTTCCTCAAGTAGCAAGCCTTGGCATCCCTCTCCAGTGCCTTCCCTTTTCATTTCATCCCTCTCTTCGTCCACCGCCACTCCATCTCCGTGCCACCCCTCAAAGCCACTGACACTTGCTAATCTTACTCCAATCCTTTCTCGTAGCTACAACCTACACTACAGTGGGCCCTACCTATCTCCCTCTGCTAACCCCTGCCCCCCCTCTCCCCTTTCAGCCCCTCTTCATTTCTGCCTCCAACGTCACCTGCTTGGTTGCACTTGATCTTTCTTCATTCGCCATCCACAAGGAGGACACGCAGACCATGCTGCTCGTCCATCCGCTGTACCCTCACATCCTCCAATCATCCGGTCACCCTGGAAACGTTTTGCCCTCCCTCTTCAGTTCTTGATTTTACACTTTCATCCTGTGCACGCATCTGCTGCCTGCTTGCACCCCGGTGTGTAACCCGGAGACGACATTTTGGTGTTCTGCGCCGCCACCCTGGCATTCAACAGAAACCGGTTGCGGTGTGACATTTGCATGTACGTGAATTTCAATAAAGTCTGTCTTCAAGCAACAGCCAGCGTTAGCAGCAGCAGCAGCCGTTTATGGTGCGGAAAAAGGGCAGCGCCAAGAAGGGCAAGGGCCCGGCCCGGCCGCCCAAGGTGCGCACCATGTGTCTCAGGGCTTGCACTTGCGCTGCCGGCGCGCATGAGGGGCATGCACGACTGCACTCTGAAACGGCGGCGCTTGCTCTGTTCTTCGCACCGCAGGCTCCAGCGCAGCAAGATGCGTCCCAGAAACCAGCGGTGAGGCCAACATTGCCGCCGCCGGTGCTTGCCCACATGCCGCATGTCGAAGGCTGTCACCTTACCACCAGCCCAGCCATCTCGCATTCCACGCCTGCAGGTCTGGCTGCCTGGCGACACCCTTGAGGAGGGGGAGACGCTGCAGTTTGATCCCACAGCATATGACTGCATGAGCAGCATGAGCTTGGACTGGCCCAGCCTCTCCTTTGACCTGCTGCGGGACCACCTTGGCGCACCCCGCTCAGCCTTCCCCCACACACTCTTCATGGTGGCAGGCACGCAGGTGGGCCCCGCTTCTCCTGCGTGTTCTTCCGCTGCTATACCGATGGGCGACGCTGCTGCCTCAGTGCCGCACACCTTGTATCATACGTTCAAGCTGCAGCAGAGATTTGTACCACAATGAACAAGAACAACTCGAAATGGGAGGCCTTGCTGCCTGGCTGTGGGGCTGCCCTCATTGTGCCGGCGCCAAGCTGTGTGATGCTTGCAGGCCAGCAGCGCCAAGCAGAATTACCTGGCTGTCATGAAAATCAGCAGCTTGGGGCAGACCAAGGCTGCGGCGGATCGACAGAAGGAGCAGCAGCAGGAGCAGAAGCAGCGGGGGGGAGATGGGTCGGACAGCGACGAGGACATGCTGGCGGGATCAGACTTAGATTCAGATGCAGGTGGGGAAGCAGCATGCCAAGCTGGCAGGCTCACCTCAGGGACCTCCTGACCCTCTTCCCTCGCCGCTTGCCGCTTGCCGCCGCATGCGGATGTGTAGCAGGCCGCGGTGCCGCGGCACCTTGCATCGGTTTGCAGTGGGCAGCAGCACTCGGCTGCATGTCTGGTCCCACCTTGCTGCTGCTGGCCGTGGGTGCACTGCAGATGAGGATGAGGCGGAGACTGCGCAGCTGCACCTTCGCAAGGTGGCGCACACGGGGGGGATCAACCGTGTGCGAGCGTGTCCGCAGCAGCCCCACCTTGTGGCCTCCTGGGCTGACACCGCACAGGTTCAGCTGTGGGACCTGGGGGAGCAGCTGGCTGAGCTGCGGGACGAGGCGGTACCGGTGGCGGGCGCATCTGGCAAGGTGCACAAGGTCAACGCGAGACATGTGCACACACACAGCTCAGGTGGGTGGTGTTCGGTTGAAGGCAGTTTGAGGGGGTGGGTAGGGTGGTAGAGTGAGGCTTGTGGCGCCTCCTAAAGGTTCGGGGTGAGGGGTGAGGGGGCCGGAGGGAAGGGCAAAGCCTGGGGAGCCTGTGTTGGCGGGGCTGTGCCTGCTGCCCTCCCAACCGCCGCCGTCGGCACCGCGCCGCGCTTGCGCCTGGCCCCCGCACGAAGCCTGCCTTCACCTGCTGTGCCTTCCCCTGCAGAGGGTTACGCGCTGGACTGGTCCCCAGTGCTGGCTGGGCGGCTGGCCTCTGGCGACTGCCGCAGCCGCATACACGTTTGGGAGCCGGCGCCGGGGGGTCGCTGGGCCGTAGGTCCGGCCTTCAGGGGCCACCAGGGGTCTGTGGAGGACCTGCAGTGGAGCCCCTCTGAGGAAACAGTGTTTGCCTCCGCCTCTGTGGATAAGACGATCCGCATCTGGGACACGCGGGAGCAGGTGGGCTGGCTGAGTGACAGCTTCACCCTGGGTGGGTGGGAGGGTGACAGGGTGGCAGGGTGTGGGTGGGCGGGAGGGGCCAGTGCCTGCTGCTTTGCAGGGCGTGGCTGGCAGCATGTTTGGTGGCATGATGGCGCCAGCAGTGGCGTGGCTGGGGGACACGCCGGCACGGAGGGATGCATGCACACATGTGCGAGAGCTGGTGCGTGGCCGGGTGGAGACGCGCGCAGCTGTGGAGTGTCACAAGACCGTTAAGGAGGTCGTTTGCCAGCCCCCCCCCCTCCCCTGGACCTCCCTTGTGACGCTTCATGCTCCGTCCCCATCCCCCCATCACACAGAGCAAGTCCATGCTGAGTGTTGAGGCGCATGCAAGTGATGTCAACGTCATTGCATGGAACAGGGCCACGACCTACATGCTGGTGCGTGTGTGTTGGCGTGTGTATTGGTCGACCAAACAAGACGCTGTGCCCTTGTCTTGTGCTGTGCGGCTGGCTGGCTGTACTGCAGCCGCCTGATGTGGCGTGCTGTGAACCTGAGCCGGCCAGTCGGCCAGTTACCTATTTGTGTGCAGCTGACCTCCACAGCCGGCCCTGCACCCACCCACCTAGACGCACCATGCTCTCATATCACGCCCCTCACTTCTCACATCACGCCCTCATATCACGCCCATCACTCTTCACTCCCCCCCCACACACACACAGGCCAGCGGCGGCGACGACGGCGCGCTGCGGGTCTGGGACCTGCGCGCCTTTGCCGCCGGCTCCGCGGTCGCAAACTTTGAGTACCACCGCGGGCCTGTGACCGCCGTGGAGTGGTGCCCCTTTGAGAGTTCAATGCTGGCCACCACCTCGGCTGACAACCAGCTGGCGGTGTGGGACCTGGCGCTGGAGCGAGACCCAGGTGGGTATGGGGGAGGAGGAAAGCATGCAAGGCGTGGTGTTGTACCGTGTGGTACTGCATGCAAGGCGCCGTGTGAAACCGTGTGTCATTGCGTGCTAGGTGTGGGCGGGCAGCGCTGTGTGAGTGCAAGGGTGGACGGGGGCGACGCCAATTGTAGAGGCCAAACCATTCGCATCAGTAGCCTGCATGCACCGACCATCTGTTGCCTGCTGAAGTTCCGTACCGCCAATTGTATATGGGCGCAGACCGTGCCGTGCTGACCGTGCCGTGCGCTGCGCTGTGCTGTGCTGTGCTGTGCAGAGGAGGAGGCTGCCCTGGCCCCTGAATCCAACGCCCTGGCCCCCGACAACCTGCCCCCCCAGCTGCTGTTTGTGCACGGCGGGCAGACAGACCTCAAGGAGATGCACTGGCACCCGCAGGTATGCCTGCCTTCCCCCATGCTGTGCCGTGTGCTGCGCCGACTGTTTGCACTGGGCTGTCTGGGAGATATTGCCAGCAAAATCACAGAGCTGGCCAGCCAGCGGGTGCGCGTGTGTGCTGCTGGAGGCACCCAGCTGCTAGAGTCACACCCACCCATCCATTTCCTGCTTGCGCGTCCGCCGCTCCTGCTGCCCGCAGATCAACGGCTTGATTGTGAGCACCGCCGCCGATGGCTTCAACCTCTTCAAGCCCTACAACGTTTGAGTACAGCGTGTGAGGCTCCCTGCCACCCAAGAGCTGCACGGCGGAGGCGGTGAGTAGAAGCGCCGCGCCGTCCCTCTCCCCCTGTCCCTTTCTTCCTCCTCCTTTTGCTGCCCAGGCCACCCCACCTTGTAACCCCCGCTGCCTGCCTTCTCCCCCCCCTGCCCGCTCCCCGCTGGTTTCTCCTTTCATTGCTGGAATCGCTTTCACTGACACCGCTTTACGCCACACAACCCTCGCTACATGTATACCCGCCACGCCTCAGCCGCAGGCACAGCAGACTCAATGCCGCAAGACGCATGCCAGTGACTCTACACATAGCCGGGAGGCTGCCATGCAGCCCATCAGCCGCCGCAGCTGCCATGTGTCGCCAGCGTGCTGGGCACTGCATGCAACTCATGTCGCTACAGCTGTCCCAGCAGAGACAGCAGCCGGGCACATCGCTGGATGCCCTGCTCCACTTGAGCTGTGGCCGCGCTCAGACTCACAAAGCCCTCCACCTCAGCGGGGTCGGGGCTGGTGCCGCCTGCACCACACAGCCGAGCAGCAGCCAAGACCGAGTTGTAAGGTGTCAGGCAGCTGTGTGTAGATCCAGGCGACACATCACGTCGCATCTTCCAACAGGCACCAGGCGCATCACCGAGCTGCCCCGGACAGCCTGCCCACCCACCAGCAGCTGGGGCGCGCCCCACTGCACAGACCTGCTTGCTGCCGATCGCCCCCAGCCCACACACTCGACCATCCCGCCCCAGGCAGCCCTCACCCGGTCGCGGCTTGTTGGCCGTGCGCCTAAACTGCTCCAGCAGAGCCAGCATGTCTCGAGAGGCTGCGGCGACGTCTGACAGGTCGGGGGCGCTGCCCCTGCCCCGGGACCGCCTCAGGAAGCGCTCCAGCATGCTGGCCACCTTCATGTGGCCGTCCTCCAGGATGTCCACACCGCTCCTGTGGTGGCAAGGGGGTATAGGCAAGCAGGCAGGCAGGCAAGGTGGGTGGGTGTGTGGGCAGGCAAGAATCGTACGTTGTACAAACATTGTGTGTGCGTGAAGATCTTGTAAGCATGCACAGAGAGCATCCCTGCCTCGGCACACAAGATGACTGCCACACTGTTACCGCCTCAGTACCGCTCATACACAGGTGGGGTGCGCATTTGCATAAAGATGTGTGTACGCACCAGTTGAAGGTATTCCTGCGCAGCTGTATGACCTGCAGCGTCGTGCAGGCGTCCCAGGGCAGCTGACCCTCTGCACCATCCGCCATGGCCAGCCACATGTCACCAATGTCCTGCGGGGGCAGTGGCGGTACAGCAGTACTTCGGTGCAGTCGCGAGGGGTGGCGGCAAGGCAACCGCCCGGAGGGCAGCGGCACGGCAGCATTAGCAGCAGTGCACGCAGCTGCGGTGATGCATGTGCACTTCAAATTGGGCTGGTACACACACCAGTCCACCTCTCATCAACACAACACCACGGCAGCGGCTGCATAAGCAGGCAGCCAGGCAGGTAAGCGTGCAAGTAAGCCAATGCCCCACCTGCTGGCGATGGTATGCGACCATCGGCGCGACAGTCTGCTCCACTATCTGGCACAACTCCTCCACCAGATCAGCAGCACCGATACCAGCAGCAGCCAGCTGACGAGCAGCCAGCGCCTGCGCCACCGCACCATCCTGCCCTGGGGCCTGCCCGCCGCCGCCACCAGGCTGCCCACGCGGCGGCGGCACCTGCTCGCGCATGCCACCGCCGCTGGCGCTGCGCAGCATGCCGCCAGGCCCTGGGGGAGGCGCCCGCTGGTTGTGTGCCCCATGCTGAGCCTGCTGTGCATGCTGTGCTGTGGGGGGGAGTGGCCCCCCGCCTCCCATGCCGCCGCCGGCAGGCCCCATCTGCCCCTGCAGCAGCGCCATCAGCTGAGCGGCGTGTGGGCCTGAAGCCAGCTGCATCAGCGTTTCCTGGTCCCCAGCCGCCACCGCCTCGCTCACCACTTGCAACAGCTGCTGCTGCTGCTGCTGACTGTGCTGCTGCTGCTGCTGCTGCTGCTGCTGACTGGATTGCTGCTGCTCAAGCTGGCGGGCCAGCAGCAGCACCTGCTCCAGCTGAGGGCTGATGGGCGCTCCCGGTGGGCCCTGCCGCCGTTCCACAAGCTCAGCTACCATTTGATTCAGAGTCACACCCACAGCGGCGGCCGCGGCCGCCACCAGCTGCAGCTGCTCTAGAGTCAGCCCAGTGGCTGCCGCCACTCGCCCCAGTGCGTCTTGATCGGCCGCATCCTGCTGCTGCATCTTCTGCTGCAGCTGGTGCTGCTGCAGGAGCTGCTGGCGCTGCTGCTGCTCCTGCTGCAGCTGATGGGTGTGCTGGTGGTGGGTGGCCTGCTGCTGCTGCTGCTGCTGCAGCGCAGCGGCCTGCTGCGCGGCCACGCGCAGGCGCTGCATCTGCTCCACTAGCAGCTGCGACTGCGCCTGCCCATGCTGCTGCTGCTGAGAGGCTGCAGCAAGCTCCGCGGCGGCCGCAAGCTCTGCCACCTGCTGTGGCTGTGGAGAGAAAGGCCCGGCAGGCGGAGGCTGCGGGCCAGGGCCCTGCTCAGAGGAGGGTGTTCCTGGTGCCGCCAGCGGTGGCTGGGTGTCAAGGGGAGCTGGCATGGCCGGGCTTGGTCCTTCAGCAGCCTGCAGCTCAGTGCCGCCAGCAGCGCCTGGGGCTGCGGCTGCCGGCTCTGTGCGGGCCGGCACTGCCTGCACGGCAGCGGTAGGTGCAGCAGCAGCAGCAGCAGCAGCCCCTTCAGACAGTCAGCTGGCAGGGCAAGGCCTTGCGGCTGGCAGGTGCCAAGTCGGAACGCCGGGCCATGCTCCACTGCGCTTGCATGTGTGTACAGCCGCCCTGCAAGCCAGCCAGCCAGCCAGCCAGCCAGCCAGCCAGCCAGCCAGCCAGCGGGCACAGCAGGTCAGCACCTTGGCCAGCTGGTCCAAGTCCCGAGGCAGCTCCCGAGCCGTGAAGCAGTGCACGCCGTTGGCCTGCAGGTGTTGAGGGTTCAAGGGTTCAAGGGTGGAAGCACATGCCGGCAGCGGTGCAGGAGCAGCGAGTAACCTCAACCTAGTCCAACACAGCTACTCGGTCACCCGCTGGCTGTGGCTATGGATATCAAAGCACGCAGCACCACAAAGCATGCAGCACCCAGAAGTGCTGGGCTGCCTCCCATCCCCGCCGCACCTGGGCCCTCATGATGAGACCGCTGTCGTTTGACAGCAGGAAGGCCTCTGAGCGCTGGCCAGCACCCCGCAGCTCCTGCGCAGCGTGACCAAGGCATGGGAGGGTGCAGGGAGGCACTGTCAGCAGCCAACAGGAGGGGCCGCCAATCGGGTGAGATGGGTGTCCGCTGGGGGCGGGCCGGGGGCGGCGCTGGCCACGCTCCCGCAGGCGGCACATGCCCGCACGCCAGCCTGTGCACCCGCCTGGGCACCCCACTCCCCCTGCGCCCGACCTGCACCACCGTGGTACGGTAGAACAGCGTGGTCTGCAGGATCATGTCGTCGTTGCGCAGCTCGTGGCGGGCGGTGGGCAGGGACACATGGCGCACAGCCTGCAGCAGTGGCACGGCGACGGCAGAAACACATTTCATGCAGATGTGGATGCGGTTGGTTGGACAGCATATATACCGCAGCAACGGGGTTGTCTATGCAGGTGGATATGCGACATGCTTTTCCCTCTAAGAGACGGCCTCACAGCGACAGCGACAGTGGTAGCCCTGACCCCAGCAGCAGCCCGCTCAGGCCCTACCAGCTGCCCGCAGCCCCAAGCTGCCCTCCCGTGCAGCGCTCTGCCCCCCCGCCGCCCACCTGCTGGTGCTCCGCGGCCGGCTGCAGCCTCACACAGGTGTCCCTGCGAGCGGTGAGGGCCCTCAGGCGATGCAGGGCGTTGCGCGCCGCCGCCGCCTGCGCCTTTCGCTCGCTGTGTTTCAGGAGGTCCAGCTCGCTGAGCACCACCCAGGGCACCATCAGCAGCACCTCCACCACAGGCCTGCCGCCCCCCTCGCTGTTTCAGGGCAATGAACAGGCGGGGAGGGAGAGAGGGAGGGAGGGCAAGAGTCAGCCAGGGAATGCTTTAGAGGGGAAGGGGGTGCAGCAGGGTTCAAGGTCGCAGGACCACGCAGCCACGGGCAAGAACCCCTGCCTCAGGGGCTTGAACGTTGCTGTGCCGATGCTCGGCTGCGCGAACCGGCACAATGCACATCAGGGGCACACAGGCAGGGACCACCTGCCTAATGCTCTCTGCAGGCTGCGGGCTGTGGGTGAAGGGCAGCTGGGGTGAGCGATCACCTGGCGCCTGAGGCGGCCGCCGACGCATATGCCTCGAAAGTCTTCTCCAGGCCGGCCATGAATGACATCAGCACATTTGTGTCCACCACCACAAACACACGCGCACCATCTGTGGGCGGCACAAGCACACAGGAGCATGTTCGGAGGAGACACACTGTTATGCGTGACACGCAGCACTCGCACAGGCACACAGATCTGTCCGCGGAAGCCAGCAAGCCTCTAGCAAACCCGGCGCAAGTCACGTGGCAGCTCAGCACCTGACCGGCAGCCTTGCACCGAGGCCGCAACACAGCGCGGCACAGCATAGCACAGCACATCTCGCCGCCCCGCCACACGGCACAGGAGCACACACAGCAGCGCAGCCCCGCGCCGCCCGGCAGGCACCTGTGGCCTCGGTGTTGCCTATGGCTGGGGACAGCTCATACTCCATCGGCTGTGCGCCACCCCCCTCAGACAGCTCTGGGAAGTCCGCCAGGTGAGCGGCACTCCTATCCGCCACCTGCAGCAATCACGGTGGCACACTGGTCGCATACGCACGCACGCACGCACGCACGCAGAGGAGACATGTACACCTGGACAGGTCACACAGAGCACACGCCTCTGCTCTGGACTCTGTTGCATGTTGATGCCAGGGTCTTTGCCGCAACAAGAGGCAAAGACCAGCTCACTCCCCCCCCCCCCCCCCCCCAGGCACGCAGCCGGACATGCGTGCCAAGGAGCCAGGCACTTACACACAGCAGCAGGGAGGCAGGTGCGCGCCGTGCCTGGGGGCACAGACCCCCCTCGCCCTGCTGCACCTGCACCTGCACCTGCACCTGTCCTGCCCTGCGCCCCACCTGCAGCATGCCCCCCGCGCCCCGCTGTGAGTTGAGGTCGGCTACCAGCTCCTCGGCTTCCTCCATCGACACCTCTGCACCGCTGGGCTCTGCACAGCACAGCACAGCACAGCACAGCACAGGGAAAGACGACAGCGAGGGACAGAACAAACGGTGCAATGGGGGTGGCTGGGCGCGAAGGTGAGGCATGGGCGGGAAGCAGACGCTGCATTCAGAACGGCAGATGGGCCAGGCATAGCTGGGACAGAAACAGGGAGACGCACACTCTCAAACCCCAACAGCAGCACCGCGAGGAGTGAACACACCTGCCAGAGCTTGCTTCTCCTCTGCCGCCTCCAGGAACCAGACTGGCAGCCAGCAGTGGCTGCCCGCATGCTGGCACCGCATCTGGTCATCGGCGAAGAACTTCTCCCGCTTCTGCCGCCACTTGAGGACACGGGCAAAGGGGAAGGGACCCAGCTTGTCTCCCTGCAATGCAGTGGCAGGCGCATGGCCACTGGTGAGCTGGCATGGGGCTGGACGAGGCGCCGCGGCATGCTGGCGACCATCCCTACCAGCACTGGCTGTATAGCAGACATATGCCAGCGGCGTGCCAGCACAAGAATGCGCATGCTCATGTGGGTGCTGCTGCTGCTTGCTCCCTTGCATCCCTGCTGCTCTGCAGCCCTGCTGCTGCCTGCTCCCCTGTATCCCTGCTGCATGTGCTGCTGCCTGGCACCCACCCGGTCATCCAGGTAGTACCACTCAGACTCTTGCAGGGGCGGGGAGTTGGGGCTGAGGAGGGACAGGGTAAAGACCAGCGCTGAAATGGAAGAGGCGGCAATCGCGCGGGATGCTGCGTGCACCACCACCTTGCGCCCAAAGCGGTCGTTTTCAAAAGGATCTTTGAGCTGCAAGTGGGCAAAGTAATAGCAGGTGATTGCTGCCGGTGGGTCCGCAGTGGTATGAAGTGTAGTAGATGAATGACAGCAGCAATAGGCAACACAACAGAACAGAAGGGGTCGGGCTGGGAGGCAAAGCGCCGCACCAGCAGCGTGGCGCCTGCGATGCGGGCGTGCGTTCCCAGCTTGCCAAACAACCACTCGGCCTGCAGAGTAGCGTGTGATGGAGGATGACAATCCCCTTGTACTAGCAGGAGCCCGTGCAAGTTGGCGCTGCAAGGGCGGGAGACGTCGGTGGGTTTCATCCCCACCTTGTCCTGCTGCATTGATAGCACAGCCTGCGCTGGCACTCCTCTGCCGCCCTGCATGGCTGTGCTGCTTCGACGGCGAAGCGCAGATAGGGGAGCAGATAGGGATCGGTGCGGGTGCGATGCGGGACCGTCCCGATTGCATCCGGCAGTCAGGAGCGACTGACTGATGCCTGCAAGAAGCCTGCAAACCATCGTGCTATGAAAAAAGTACTGTTCGTACGTTGTCGCGGCAAAGACTCGCGTAGGCGCGCGTAAACCCGAACAAATGAGGCCAACTGCAGCGCGATACGTGCCGCCCAGCCGGCGAGGAACGACTGGGAATGACGCCGACAGCGCAGAGCGGCGCGACCTGGATGGGGCCTCCAGCACCGCTGTATCGCAGGTGCATACTGGCGCGATCGGCGGCATGTGGAAGCGAAACAAAGAGTCCAACCTTGCCGCCACCGCCTTGCCGCCACCGCCTTGCCGCAGGTCCGCTTGGTCGCGTTGCGAGAAGGCAGTATTGACATCTCGGCCTGCCCCCTAGATATAGAGGCACAAGCAGGCAGCGAGCCTGCTTCCTGGACCGTGTTCTTCCCCGATCGCCAGCCCCAAGAGCTGCTGGGTTGGTTTGCAGAGGCCTTTGGCGGCGGTGCAGGCCGGCTTGAGTTCCCACCCTCGCTGAGCAAGCGGCAGAGGGCATGGTGGCATGGGCTTGCCGACAGATCCCGGGGCCTGCATGCAGTGTCCGTTGGCGTGGGCAACGAACGTCACCTCACCATCACAGCACCACCTCCAGGTGGCAGTGGCGGCGATGCCGCAGCAGATCCAGCAGCAGGGGCAGGCGGTCAGGCAACCAGTCTGACGAGGGAGCAGCGGCAGCGAGCGGGGCAGATATACGACTGCTGCCAGATGGAGGGCGGCAAGTTCTGGGAGCGCAGTCGAGGGGAGATCGAAGCGCTGGTCGCATCCCAGCAGCCGCTCCCCGCCGATCTTGCTGAGCTGGTACAAAAGCGGTGAGAACCAGGCATGAGCTCATTTCCAGCGCGCCTCATCACTGCAGCCTGCCGACTGCCTATATCGCTGTGCTGAAGGCCTGCTCACAAGCTGTATCGCCTACCTGCAACTCTAGCAACGCTGCAACACCGCCTGTGCTGGCTGCTGCGCTGGTGCAGGCTGCGCGGGCAGCAGGTGAGCGAGCTGTTGAGGGGCGGCAAGCCAACAGAGGCGCTGGCGCTGCTGAGCGAGGACCCGCGGCTGGCCTGGGTCAAGGACTCACAGTCTGGCGGCTACCCAGCACACATAGCTGCCCACAAGGTGTGCTGGGCTGCAACATCAGAGTAGGGACACATAGCTATTCATCAGACTTTAAGAGAGCTTCCTGCTGGGACCTCTGAGCAGCAGCAGCGCTCTGTGCAGCAGTGTGCCTGGTTGGCAGGCTGGCCTGTGCACATGTCGAGGCGCCGCACACCGTTGGTTGGTGTGGTCCTCAAATTGTGCAGGGATACGAGAGCGTGATGTACTTCTTGAGCTCACTGCCTGGCGTGCTGGAACAGCGAGACGGGCGGCGTGACACACCCCTGGCGGTGGCACGCCGGCAGCGGCAGAGCGTTGTGGAGGAGATTCTGCTGGCTGCAGGCGCCAAGCCAGAGGTTGCCAGCAAGCTGGAGTCCAGCAGCAGACCAGTCACACCAGCGGCAAGCACAGCTGCAGCAGCAGCCCTGGACTCGAGTTCCGAGCCTGAGGGGCAGCATTGCGAGTACTGCAGCTGGTCGCCTGAGGACCGGCACAGGTACAGGCACGCAGGCGCGGGTGGCGGCGCACCCCCAGGCCTGCAGGCACGTGGCGGCAGCGCTGCAGTGCAGGGTTCAGGCAGCAGCGCTGACAGCAGACACAAGAAGGCTCAAGGCGATCAGTCGCGGTGCCCATGGTGAAGTGCGTAGTGTGGGGTGATGTGCCCCCGGCGGCACCGTAGAAAGGTACAGCGTGCTTGGTTGGTGCACAACGTCTGTAGCATTTGGTGCACACTTGTACAGTTGTAACAACAGACAGGGAAGGCATGAAAGCAGGAGAAGAAGCATTTATGGGACGGCGGTAGCAACAGACAACAAGTAACCAGGCTGGGGCAGGGCCTTGGGCAGGGGAGCCCTCAACGCCACCCAGCAGCCGCCCAGTGGCAGATGAGGAGGCACACCCCCCTCACAATTCGCTGTGGTCCCCCTCGTCATGCACCACTCCTGCAAAGTGGGGCAGGAGACGGGATGTCCTTGCACCTGCACCTGCTGTGCCCAACCTGCGAAGCCGCCATTGCAACGAAGGATCACACACCGCCCAGCACACAGTGGTTCACAGTGTGCCACCCACCATAGAACGCGTGCGGCACTTTGAGCATGTCCTCCAGGGTCAGCCTGTCATCCTTGCACTCGGCCATATCCATCATGTGCTCGGCTTGCTGCACAGAGACAGGGCAGAGGTGTAGCGTGTGCGTATCGGGCACAAGCTGTATGTGCGCGTCTTGCGCAGGCCACGCAGGAGAGCACGCCGTGGCAAGCAGGCAGTCCAAGGCAGAGCAGAGCGCACAGCGAGGGAGGGAAGGAAGATGTGCAGGCAGCCACACCCTCAACTCAAGGGGTCACCCACCATGCGGGCGTATCGGTTCTCTGTCGGGTGGAGGTCGGCAAAGGCGGGCAGCAGCTCCTGCAGCAGCCGAGGCAGCCAGTCACGCACCAAACCACGACAAACAATGCGTATGGCGTGGGGCAGCCAACGTGCTGGCAAACGACCAGCAGCTGCGAACAGATCTACAAGAGAGGCTACAAGAGAGGCTATGCAAGGACGTGCAAAGGACTTGCCTCTGGAGTGAGCACGTTGTCAGCATTGACGTCCAGCAGCACAAACTTGCGCAGCGCATTCTGCCTCTCCTTCAACTCCGTCCAGTTGCTGGCGTCAGGCGCAGTGTCCCACACTGTGAACTGCAGCAGGGGGGTGCGCATCGAGCACCAGCGGCAGCAGCCTATTAAAGCAAGACTGGACCCCACCCCACACACTCGTGGACCGCAGGGCCGCCCAGCTTGCTTGCACTGCAGGTGCTGCCAGCAGGTGCACCTGAGACCACATGCTGTTGTAAAACTGCTCAAAAGTGAGCTCCAGTTTTGGGAGGCCTGGCTTGGGGGACTCGGCGCCGCGATCCCGGTGGTCGGCCAGGTGCTCAAACACGTCCTGGTTCAGGCGGTGCAGCTTCAAATCGCTGTTGTGACCCTCTGCGGCAGATGCACAGGGGTGGAAGTCCGGCAGGCAGTATCACACGGCCGCTCATGAGCAGTGACCTCCGGTGCGACTCAAGACGACCCCGCTTGTCGCTGCCAGTGCCCCGCTTGGTCCGACGCTGCACTAGACCCATACTCACGCGCCAGCCGCACACGGCACAGCCTGCTCTGCTTGGCAGCCCACTTCAACACCAGCGCCCACAAAGTTGACAACCAGCAGCTCCCACTTGGCCGGGTGACCAGCCGAGCCAATCCTGTTCAGGTGCCTCACCTTCTGGGTTGAGGAAATCGAAGAATTCTTCGGGGTCCAGAGCGCCGTCGTGGTTTCTATCCGCGTACGCAAAGCCGGCACGAGTCACATCGATGTACGACGAGAAGTCCAGCGGGTCTGGGAAGGTGCCCAGGTCTACTCCCGCTTTCTTCCTGCGTGTCTCCTCGTCTGCCTCCTCAAGCAGGGTGTTGAGGTACTCCGTGGCCGTCACCTTGCCATCTGCGTTGGCATCAGTGTCGGAGAACTCCGCCTCTGCGCGGCGGCGGCTGACGGCGATGCCGTTTAGGAACAGGTGGCGCTGCATCTCCTCGCTGGTGATGATGCCGTCGTGATCTGCGTCTATGGAGGGGAACAGCTGCAGGGAGGGGAGCAGAGACTTGGCAGCGGGTTGAGAGGGTAAAGAGGCGATGGCGGTGATGCAATGCGACATGAGTTGCAGTTCGCGGATTGCGGGCGAGTCTGTGCTTGTTACACCAAAGCAGCGATCAGTTCTGCTAGCTGCTGGCTGGCTAGGCCAGCCAACCGGCTCTTGCTGGTCACTGCTGCTGAACCGCACGTGCCTCAACAAGGCGATGCTCGATGACATGATCGGTGGGCTGGTGCAGGTCCTGCAGCCCCATGTCCTCATGCGTCAGGTCCTCCTCGTGTGCATAGCTAGGGTCAAACACAGCCCGGCCAACGTGCTCCACATCAACCTCCTTCTGCCGCTGCAGTTTGTTCCAGGCAGGAGTGGACAATGCAGCAAGATGAGTAGGATGAGGTGCAGGTGCACGAGGCAGCGGCTGCGGAGCTGCGTTGGACAGCAGGCTTGATGTGGAAGTGGTGGGCAGCAGCGAGTGCGTGCTTGGCCCTCCCTCCCTCCCCAACTCACAATTTTGCCGTCGCCGCGCCGCCGCAGCCGACCGACTTGCCGCTTCAGGGGGTGCCGGGTGTCGAATAGCCGGATGGCGCTGGCCTGCTCGGCCACTAGCAGGAGCGTGCCCAGCAATGCCAGGGCCTGCAAGCCGGCAAGGCAGAAGGAATATTTACAAGTGGAGTTCCAGTCACGGCAATGATGCCCCACGGCCTGCATTGCGCTCGCCATCACCGTTGAACCCTTCATTGCGCAGCAAAGGGGGCCAGGGTGACGACGGTGTTGAAAAAAGCTGGGAGGCCGCCCTCGGGCCGGCCCAAGTCGCTAGAAATCGGCCGGAGCCAATTGGGTTCGGTAAATCGACGGCCCAGGCTCGCTGCGCACTTGGGTGTGCGCTGACTGGACCAAATTGTGCATGAATCGCGTCCAAGAGATTGTTTTCACGACATCTTAACCACCTGGCATTGTTGGAGACCGCCGCTGAGAGCGACGACCTTGGCGCCTACCCATGGCGTCAACGAGCATCGCCGACAGGCTTGCCGAGGCCAGCGGCGGCACGCTGAACCTTAGGTACGATTAAGAGCCGGTCTCGGCGCCAAATGGTGTCGCCGATGTCCGCCGCTGACGCCCGCCGCCTGCTGCCGTGCAGTCACCTGGGCGCCGCAGCTCTGGAGGACGCCCTTTCACAAGCACTCGGCTTGCGTATTGTGGAACTGAACCTGAGCAGCAACGATCTGGATGCCGACACGCTGCCAGTATTCCTCCCCGCCATCTTCCCCCGCGTGCGCGTGCTGCGACTCAAGTACAACAAGCTCTCCAGCCTGCCTCTCGCAGCGATAGAGCGCCTGGCGTATCTGGAGCACCTCGAGCTGGATGGCAACCAAATAACAGCGGTGGATGAAGCGGTGCTAGCGTCCCTGCCTGCATCCCTGCGCCGCCTCTCCCTCAGCAGCAATGGCGTCTCCCGACTGCCGGATGGCCTGGGCGTGACCTGCTGCCGCGCCCTCACCCACCTGAACGTCAGCAACAACCCTCTGGTTGAACTTCCTGATAGCCTGGGCAGCTGCCCCATGCTGACGCACTTGGACGTGTCAAGCTGCCGCCTTCAGGCGCTGCCAGCCAGCCTGGCGGTGGCCCCCTCCCTGCAGCGTCTCTTTTGCCAGGTATTGCAGGGTACTGTGCTGCGAGTGTACTGCTTTGATGTGCAGGCAGCCATGCTGCAGTCGCCCCAAGGAAGCTGTGCTGGCTGCCGATTCAACCCTCAGTATATTGTTTAACCTGCTGCTTAAACTTCACGCTCAACATGCAAACAGACACACTTGATGCCGTATTCTGTCTGCTGCAGAACAATGAGTTGACGTGTGTGCCCGCCGCTTTTGGGCGACAGGCCTTGAAGGAATGGAACCTGCGCTCCAACCGCCTGCCGCCACTGTACGAGCAGGTGCGGCTGGCGGGGCAGTGGCGCTGGTCGCGACAAGCCTGTGCCTTTCCAAGTGCTGAATGCTGCTGTCAATGTGGGGTCGCGACCTGGCAACGGCAGGTGCTGCTTCCTCTCCCGCCCGCGTGTTCCGCCTGGCAGCTGAGGCGTGCGCCCTGCATGCCCCCTGTGTGCCTCACTGTAGGCCAAGGAGCGAGGGCTGGCCAAGTTTCTCACCTTCTTGAGGGAAGAGGAGGAGGTGGAGCGCCAGCAGGAGATTGAGCGCAACCGCCCCGTTGGCCTCCCCGCAGGGCCCTGCACCGCCTTCCGCTGCAAAGTGCGGCGCCGTGTGGCACCTGCCGCTGATCCACTGCTGTGTCCTGCTTCTGCTGGGCTCGCAACAACTGGCCAGTGCATGCTCTTGCCGCCATGTGCTGCCGCTGTGCAACACAGCGCTGTGGTGCATGCCGCACGCCGCAGCACGTGCAATACCGCGTAAAGCGCAGCCTGTCATCTGGCATCAGCCCCTGCCCCTGCCCTGAGCTCGCAGGCGGTGCTGGATGATGCAGTGGCGGCAGCCCAGGCAGGAGAGCCATCCGACGGCTTTGCGTGGATCAGGCATGGTTATGCGGTGTGCCAGCAGCGGAACAGCATCTTCGTGTGGGGTGGGGTGGTGGTCAGGGAGGGGCGCAAGACTTCCGAGCTGCTGGTGCTGAACCTGGATGTCATGGAGTGGAGGGTGAGGGTGGCAGCAATGCCTGCCTGCCTGCCTGCTTGCCGCCTGTTTGGTTGTGAGGGAGCAATAACTGCCGGTGGTCGAATAGTGCACCCGCTGTGCGGCTCCCCTTGTTCAGCAGCCAGGCGCTGGAAGCTAGCCAGCAATCGTCGGAGGGCGGGACTCTCTTGTGCTGGGCCGAACTGCTGTTGCCCGCACCTGTGCCTCTGCTGCCGCTGCTGCCGCTGCTGCAGGTGCAGCCCACACGAGGCGAGCGGCCCTGCCCCCGGGACGGGCACTGCATGGTTGCTGACGACAGCGGGCGGCACCTGCTGGTATTTGGCGGGCGCAGGGAGGCGGGCGGGCGCCGCCTGTCTGAGCTCCACTTCCTGGACCTCTCCTCCTGCACCTGGTTTGCCCCCAAAATACCGGCAGCCGCCGCACCCCCGCCGCGAGAGCAGTGCTCTGCCGCCTTTGCCCGGGGGCGCCTGCTCATCTTCGGCGGGCGGACCAACGGCACCCGCCTGAACGACCTGTGGGCCTTTGACATGCGGAACCTGCGGTGGGAGCAGCTGCTGTGCACCGGCATCGTGCCGTCGCCGCGCCAGAGCGCAGCCGCGTGTGTGAGCGGGGGCCAGCTGTGGGTGATGGGTGGGCAGGCCAATTTCGTGCTGGACGACCTCTTCACGATGTCCCTGGAGACGCAGGTGGGTGCTGGTGCTGGTGCTGGTGCTGGTGCTGGTGCTGGTGCTGTTGGTGGGGTGGTAACCAGTAGTGGTGATGGTGCTGGTTCGCATGTGTGCTGCTGCCGCCGCTGCTGCTGCTGCAATCCGACTCTGCATCTGCGCTGCTGTGTTCGGCAGGCGGAGCACTGCTGCACTGTTGCACTGCGAGGGAGTCAAAAGAGGGGTCTCACCAACCAGCGTTGCCTCGCCCCCTTGACACCGCAACTGCTGCAGGAGTGGCAGGCTGTGACTATAGCGGGGCGCAGCAAGGCGGCGGCACGAGCAGGCGGCCACAGCATCACGGTGCAAGAAGGCACTCCCTTCATGTTTGGCGGCATGGATGCTCTGGGCGCTCAGGTGTCACAGCTGCTCAAGCTAAAGCGGATTGGGCCTGCCAGGTGGGAGCATTCCTGCCGCTGCTGGGGTTCAGCACCAGCTCTGTTTGAGTGTGTCTGGGTGCCTAGAGCAAGCCTATGTTGGGCCCATGATGGCACGAGGTAGCCATCTCTCTTGGTGCACACACCTGCAGCAATCCAGGTCTGTCAACCCTGGCTGACCCTGCCGCAGGTTTGAGTGGGTGGAAACAGAGCTGTCGCTGATGCCGAACCGCAGTCGCATTGTGCTGTTTGACAGCACCGGCCGGCTGTGCATATGCCAGGCAAGTGGAATTGCGTGCCTGCAGCCTGCTCGCAAGCAGTGGCATAATAGCGAAGCCAGCCTAGTATCCTGCTTTGCCTGGCTGGCTGGCTGCAGAGTGGGCACCCCGTGCACCAGCTCATTGTGGACTCAGACCAAATCGACGGTGGAGGTGTGATCTGGGACGTAACGCTGGTGGCACCCCTTGCAGAAGTCAAGGTGCGAGCTGCACCCCCTTCCCACGGCCCAGCAGCCTGCCGTCTGTTCGGCAGCGCTGCTACATGCAATGAGCCCACTCAGACCTCAGCAGGTCACATCTTCTTACATCTTCTTGCACTGATGTTGCATGCCCGTCACTTCCCACCACAAGCAGGACAAAGTGGTGCGAGAGGATGCCTCCAGCATCAGCCCCAAGCGGGAGCGAGTCCGCCACGCAATGCGCATGGCCAGCAAGCTGCCGCCGCCCTACACCAGGCACACGCCGCGAGAGCAGCAGCTGCTGGCGGCAGCTGACGCCTTCTGCGCTCGCTGGCAGGCAGACCCGTGCGCAGCGGGGCGGCTGCCGCCGTGTGTCTCTCTGATGAACGAGTGTGGCGTGCCGAAGACTGTGTGCACAACGCTGCGCCCAACACAGCTGCCACACATTGACCTTCAAGACCTGAATACCATCACACAGGTCAGCCCTGATTCATTCAACCCACAGACAGCATGCTGCCTGCACCCAGAGTGCAATGGGCTGCTGTGTCGATGCAGCATTGACCACGGCTCTGGGCCACGCAAGCTTTGCCTCCAAGCTCATCCTGGCGCGCCTGCCTGCCTGTCGCCCCGCTGCCCGCAGTTTGTCGCTGAGTTTGTCAAGTGTGAGCCGCTGGAGCAGTCGGATAAGCCACCCAGCCACCTCATATCGCCGGCCAGCCTGCTGGACTGGCAGGTAAGCAACAAGGCGATGGCTGTGCTGGTGCCTGCACCTCGCTAAGCCCTTGCTGCCTATGGCGGCGGCCGGAGCTGAGCTAGCTTGCCTCATGCTTGCCGCAGGCTGGTGACAGCTTCGACTTGGCCACCCTTGCCTGCTCCCTGCTGCTGGGAGCGGGGTACAGCGCTTTTGTCGTGGTTGGATACACATCCAAGCAGGTAACGGGAATGGCAGGCCATGGATGGCCTGCAGCGTCTGACGCCTCCTGCCCAACCGGCCTGCAAAGCCACGCAGCTCGATTCTGTGCAGGTGGCTCTGGGCGACCAGTCTCGCAGCATATGCCCCTGGGTCGAACGGCACGGCTTGGAGGCGCCACCTTACGACGAGCTGGTGCACCAGGAGGAAAGTTTCGAGGCAGAGACTGAGCAGCGCTGCGCAGGCACGCCACTGCCTGCCGGCCTACAGGGAGCTGAGCAGGTACCCCCAGCAGCTGGCGAGGCACCGGCAGTTAGCAGACCACCCACCACCGCTCTTGCGACGAGCGGCAACATCGCTCAGCTTGCGGAAGCAGGGTACAAAGGGCAACAGGCCCCTGGAACGGCTAACACAGAGCAGTGTTTGCGCTCCCGCCCACCCACCGGCCATCCACCCGGAGCAATAGCTGTGCCTGCAGTCGTCAGCCCAGCTCCCGCCTCTACCAACGTGGTTGCCGTGGGCCCGGCTGCAGCAGATGGGGAATGCAGTGTGCAGGCTGCAGCCGACGAGCAGGCAGGGGCAGCAGGACCAGCGCTTGCTGGCTGCCGCCGCCTGAAGCAGTACATACATGCCTTTGTACTGCTTAAGCCAGGCAGACGTGATGTGTCACGGCCCCTGTTACTGGATCCCTGCACCGGCTGCCTGTACAGCCCTGAAACTGCACCCTGCGCAGGGGTGGAGTTTGCTTGGGATGCAACCAACTTCTGGTGCAACCTGCAGCGCGGCATCGGCAGCGGCGGCGGCAACACGCACAGCAGCGGCAGTACTGACGGCGATGCTGCCAAAGGGGACGCAGCTGCAGCTGCGGCTGCCGACGGGGTGCGGCTGTGCCCACACGCCTTGGTTGAGCCGGCACTGATGGACTGGACGTTCAGCAATCCCAACTGCTGGACGGCCCTACTTGTCAGCAAGGAGGTGCGCCTGTGCGTGTGCAGCTGAATGGGTCCCTAGCTCAGCAGCCAGACCGGTGCAAAACCAACCATGAAGCTGCCTCCACCAGTGCTTAGCAGACAGAACTGTACTGGTGATGGTGTACTGGTAAGGTACAGGCTCAAGATCCCCACCGTGCCTTGCTGGACTCACTCTGAGCATGTCCTGCATGCCGTGTGTGTTTACGCAGGACCAGCACATGGAGACAGCCAGCATGTTCAGCAGCGGCAAGCTGTCGGGCGACGGCACCACACTGCCCAAGTTTGGGAGCAGCCGCCTTGCACGCCAGCCCAGCATCATCTCCACACGACCCCAGTCACCCCGCATCAGCTCTTTCACAGGCAGCCCCTCGCCCAGTGCCAGCCTCTCGGCTGCGGCCGATGTGCAAGACAGCGGCGGATGCGCCACCCCGGCTGCTGGTGCATCACAGGGCCGAGGTGCAGGGGGGGTTCTGCTCGCTCCTGCCCCTGTGCGCCGCGCTACGCCTCGCCTGGGCAGCTGGTCTCACCCGAGAGGCGAGGCGGCTGACTCTTCGCTGGGCTACCTGTCGGTCGACAGCTCAGCGCCGCCAGCTGCAGTCGCGGCAGGAGCAGCGGGAGCAGCCGCAGCACTGGCGCCCAGCAGCCTTGCCCTGCAGCCTGAGATGCCGCTGAGCTGGGTGCCGGCACTGGCAGTTTCCCGGGAGAGGCTTGACTCGAGGTGCCCACGTGGAGAGAAGGCGGTACAGTACCGCCAGGCTCGACGAGAGCTACACGCGCGGTACGGGGACTGCCAGCGCTGGGACGGGCTGGTGAGAACTGTGGCTGCAGCCAATGTTGCAGCCAATGTTGCAGCCAATCTTGTTGCATGTGCAGCGCTTGTACCTTGGCTGCTGTGTGCCTGCTTGCAGCTCAGTTGCCGTATTGGTCTTGCCTGGAGACAGGCAGCTGTGGTGCTCAACAGCATTTCAGCTCATGGTCTCTGCTAACAGTGCCAACCTCAGCTGCTTTGAACGCTGCATACTCACAATGTGCACTGCCTGCCTGCCTGCTGTTGTGCAGGTTGAGCGCCTGACCACCTATTCAGACGGCGAGTGCTCGGAGCCGCTCTGCATGCTGGAAGTGTTTGAGCGGCGGCAGGACAAGCTGACGAAGCGCCTGGTGCAGCCAGCCCAGCGCTCCTCCACCGTCAGCTTTGCACCGGGAGCCGCCTTCTGCCTGCGCAGTGTGGCCACAATCCGGCCACCGGCAGGCCAGCAGGGTGGTGAACTGGAGCTGGAGTTTTACAACGAGAGCCGCGCAGACGGCCTTGTCAAGCGTACCTGCAGCAGCAGCGGCATGCAGGAATGGTTCCAACCAGGCTGCCGCTCGGACACCCTGCTGCACCGCTCGGTGGAATACAGCGCCGTGCAAGCAGCAGCGGCTCCAACCGCCTTCCAAACCGCCATTAGGAAGACCAGTGATGCGGCGGCAATCGCCGCGGCGGCAGGGGCCGCCAGCAGAGCTGCCAGCCTGGAAGCTCATGGCCACCGTTCGTCTGTATCTGCAGCCTGGGATGCAAACGAACGTACTCTTGCCAGCATCCGTGAGCAGTACTGCCCTCCCGCAGCAACAGCAGAAGCTGCTCCCGGCACAGTGCTGGTGCGGCGGTTTGAGCTGGCGGCGTCCCAGCTGCAGGTGGTGGTGCTGGGTCCTGGAGGAGTCGGTACAGATGACGAGGCTGGCGGGACTGTGACGCGAACCTACGGTGAGCTTAAGGACCCACTCTAGCTGGGCAAGCTGGGCCGGGAGAAAGGGGGAATTGTTGTAAAGAAACTTACTGAGCTTCTTTCAATGCTGCACATCCAGACCAACACCGCCTGTCTGACGCTGCAAGCAACCACTGTTGCTGCAGACCTTGGGGGTTACCTCTTGCTGCAAAACGAGGCCGGTGCCAGGCGCCCAAGCAGCCACCCTGCAACAGAGGAGCAGCGGCGGGAGTATGCGGTGCTGCGGGCGGCGTCTTGTGCGGCACAGGCCGCGGTGCGTGCCGCCGAGGAGGAGACGCAAGGCATCCTGGCCTCCAGGCAGCGGCAAGAGCAGGGCACTCAACTGGTCGCCACTTCTTTCTACGACGTCACACGGCTCAAGGTGCAGAGGGGGAGGGGTGTAGCGGGCTGCAGCTGTGTAGCGGCTGCAGCTGGCGGGTAGTGGCAGTGCGCAGTGGATGAAGCACTGAGTGGGGTGAAGCAGCGCTGCATTGGCGGTGTTGAGGCCAGCAGTTGTGGCATGCAAGCTCCACCACCCTGACACATTCCGCAGCAACACTGCGGGGCCGCCCCTGCGTCCAGCTGCCCTTCAAGTCACCTGTGCCCTTCCCCCCCCCCCTCCCCTCCGGGAGATGTCCGTGTGTGCGCAGGCTGAGGACAGCGAGGGTGTGGAGGGCCCAGGGGGGCCCATCGAGGACGAGGATGCCTACGACTATCTCAAGCACTTCCTGCCCAGCACAGGTGAGGAAACACCCGGGGTGCAGCCGCGGCGCCCCACCCAGCATGCATGGATGCATGATAACCTGTCTGCATGCCTGGCTGATGGGCCGGCCCACCACCTGCCGAGCCTGTTTCCCAACCCGTGCTGCAATGCTGCACACAGCGGTATGCATGCACCTGGCTTCGCAGCTTGCACCGTCAGATTCGGATCAGCTGCACTGGATCCACTGCCACAGCTCACGCACTGGAGTCGAGCACTGTCACCACACGGCTCCTGCACATTGCAGGCGCCAGAGACATGACTGCTGCCGAGGCGCGGGATGCACAGGCGGCTTGTCTGGCAGCATTTGATGACCGCATGGCAGAGCGCCAGCGTGTGCTTGCTGCCAGGGTGGCTGAAAGCTCTTCGGAAGTTGCAAGGCTGGGTTCGGTGCTGTCGTGGGAGCTGCAACACCTCAGCCCTGCCGAGCAGGCACGGGCCAGGGAGGAGGCGGCGGCTGAGGCGTTCCGGCTGCAGGTGGCGCAGCAGCGAGAGGATGGCTACCCCGCGGCGGCGGCACGTCGGCGAGAGGAGCTGGAGCACAAATTGGCCACGGACATACGCCTGGCAGCGGCGCTTGCAGCAGGGGACTAGTGGCAGCAGGAGAGCGGCGGTTGCAGGTGGTTCCAGCTCAGTCAAATTTGTGAGGGGGCAGTCATGTCAAAATGCTGGCTTCAGGCAGCGGTTTAAGGAACATGATGAAATGGTGATGGTACAGCTGTACAATGGTGCAAGGTGGACAGTAGTTCATAGCCCCACGCTGAGGCTCGTTGTGTCTCATCGTGGCTGTCCCCCTCCAGACGGTACTGCTGCTGCTGCACCCGCCTGCTGCTGTGGAGTGGCTTGCGAGTCTGCCAGGGAGGCCAGGGTGACCAGGTTCTCCTGCAGCCGTTTCTGGTACCTGCAGCGAGCAGGCGGCAAGGAGAAGAGGGGCCAGTGGGTGCCACCTTTTGGTGTCGGTCGCACACTTGAGAATGCTGCTGTGCGGCAGGTCCAGACAGCAACCCATGCAGCGCCGGCCAAGAACTCACGCGCTGCACTGATCCAGCTTGCCGATGTTCTGGTTCTCCACCAAGGCCGCAATCAGCTTGGCATTCTCCTCCAGCATCTGTCACGCAGTCAATGGAGCGAGAGTTGGCGCAGCGGTATAGCGAGCGGTGACACGCAGTTCGCTTGGCAGGTGTGCTCTGGCCTGTGCCTGTGCACCCTCACACCTGCTGGATGTCCACCGTCGTCAGCACTCGCACAGGGGCGGCAGGCTGCGGTGCGCCAGACATATTTATTTTGATAGGGCGGCTGCAACTCAAACCTGATCCCCTGAACGTGCTGAGATTGCTTGAGAGTGAGTCGGAACAGAAACAAATTGCGTTCTGTTCAAGCTCATGCAGCGAGCGATGAAAGCCGAGCCATCGCCGTTTTCACATTGTGTCTCATTTCCATTAATCATGCAGGCAGCCAGACAGGCGTATGTGCAATCGCTGGCCTGCCGCCCGCTGACGAACCTCAAAGACATCGTGCAGCCATGCCTCCAGCGGCACTCTTATGCCACTCACGGCGTGGGGGAGGGCAACACCAGCATGGCAGTGCCGCGCTTCTATAAGACGGTGCACGTCACGGAGGCGGAGGTGCGGACTGGCGAAGTCCCGCACCGCCAGCGCACTTTGCTTCTTGATCGCTTCGCTCCATCCTGAAGTATCCCTGCCGCTGGGCCACCTCAACGCGCAGGATGGCTACCAGGTCATGCTGGACCACCGCTTGCTGCGCACTCCCGCCCGCCACCCGCTAGTTGTGCCCACACGTGCGCTGGCGTTGGCCATAGCTGCTGAGTGGGAGTGGCAGGTGACGTGCTGCGTGATTCCGCGTGTGGCTGGCCGATCTGCTGCAGTGTTGCAGCCTTCCACGACGGGTGTCAAGAGCCTCCGCCGCACAAGTGCTGCCGGCCCGGTCATCGCATCAGCAAAGTGTTTGCGCCCTGTTGTTCCCCTGCAGCTCCAGCGCATCCAGCCCTTCACCATGCCGCTCATGTCGCTGGCAGCCACCGCACTGGACCAGCCCAAGCCCAGGGGCGAGGTGGTGGCCACCATGCTGCAGTACCTCCCAACCGACTCACTCCTGTGCAGAGACGAGCCGGGGCCGCTGGCAGAGCGACAGGAGCAGGTGCTGCAGCGGTGTTTTGTGTTTGGTGTTGTGCTGTGGGTGTTTTGTGGTTGTGTGTTGTGTTTTGGGTTCTGTGCCGGGTCGTTGTGCGTGTGGTTGTGTTCCCTTGCTGTTTTGTGTCGATGCACTTCTGTCAAGGTTTGGCACCTGGTGCTGGAGCGGTGCCCACGTGTGGTGCTGCTGCAGCGTTGCTCACATGCTGTGGTGTGGGCAGCTTGGTGCACAATTCAGTGGTTCTCCAGCAGACTGATGTTGCCGTGGCTGGGCAGCTGTTTGTGGACCTGCCCCTCACGGTCCCTGCGCCGCCCTTGCGAGCTGCAGTTGCACACCCCCGTGCTGCTGTGGGCTCAGCAGCGCATGGGCATCAGGCTGGAGCCCACTGACAGCATCTTTGGGGCCTGCCTGGGGGAGGATCAGCTGGCAGCAGTGGAGAACCACTTGCAGGTGCGGTGGTGGCAAGGGCGGGCAAGCTCACAGCTGCTTTGGGGCATTGGATGGGGTAAGGGGGGCTTTGCTTGCTGGTACGTGCAGCTGGCTGCAAGGTTGACGCCTGGTCGCCCTGAGCTACCTGGCTTGTAGGGCATGGACCAGTGGCAGCTGGCGGCGGCGGAGCAGCTGGCGGCGTCCTGCAAGTCGGTGCTGCTGGGGATGGCAGCCACGGCGCAGGCTCTGAGCATTGAGCAGGTGCTGGCAGTGGCGCGGCTGGAGGAAGACCACCAGATTGAGCGCTGGGGCTTGGTAGAGGGCGGGCATGACGTTGACATTGCCGACTTGCGAGTGCGCGTTGCAGCACCCTGCCTGTTTTTGCACCTGCTGCGTTGGCGCTGAACATGGAAATCCCTTGACATTGCGATGGGCAACCTGCATTAACCGCTTCGGTTGGGCGGGCGGCGGCTGTAAGCTGGCGGGGGTGCATCGGGAGGCGCTGCATTCTATCCAACATCAATATACATCAACACAACACCATATATTCTGTCACTTCAGCCACTCGGGGTTGCGATGGCGCTCACTCCGCACGAGTTTTTGCTCGCCACGCCGCGAGGTGCCTACACTACCGTGCTCGTCAGGGATGGGACGCGGCTTGTGAATTGGGCCCGGCATGTGGAGAGGCTTGAGCGGTCCCTGCTGGCTATGCAAACTGCCTTTGATGGATTCTACGATGCGTACTACGCGTGGAAAGAGGTAACGACAACACTGAGAGATCCACAGAGATGTGTGAAGGAGATATGTGAAGAACCGGGCACCGCCGCTGCCGCCCACCCACCCAACCGCCTTGCTGTTGCAGGCGTCGCGAGCTGCAGAGAGCATGCTGCTGCGCTCCCTGCTAGGCCCGCCCATCCGAGCAGCCCTGCAAGCCGCACATGCAGCACAGACAGCTGCAGGCGATCTCATGCTGATGATTGTGATGGTGCCTGCGCCTGCGCAGCCCAGCGGCCTGGATGTGCGAGTTCATGTGCACCCCTATTCCAGCAGCACCCAGGCAGGATCCGCAGTGATACTGGGTGGGCCTCGCAGCGTGCCGATCGGCAAGGTGAGGTGCTGAGCTCTTCAAGGGGTGGGACTGCTGTTGCCCCTTGACCTCACATCACGTGGGCCCTGCCTGGAGCAACCGTGGTTACTCTGATGTTGGACATACCGCGCGGTCTGCCTGCCCCTACCTCTGTGCAGGACACAGGCTGGGTGACTGAGCGTCAGATGCTGGAGCAGCAGAGGGGCGATGCGGTGGAGGTGCTGCTGTGTTCTGAGGAGGGTGGGGTGTTGGAAGGGCTCGTCACAAATTTCTTTGTGGTGGCCGCCCCCAGCGACGGCGCCGCTGCCCCCATCCTTTGGACCGCTGGCATGCACGACGGCGCGGTGTGGGGCACCGTACGCGCCCAGGTGCTGGAGGCATGCGCCCAGCTAGGCATCCAGGTAGTGGAGCAGGCACCCAGGATGCACAGCAGGCACACTTGGACCGAGGCATTCCTGACGAACGGCCTGCGCACGGTACAGCCGCTCACCAGCATATCATGCGGCGCTGCAAACGTGTGGGGCCACAAGCGGTGGGAGCTCCGGTTCCCTGAGGCGCCAGGACCCATCACGGCCGCTGTGCACGCCGCGCTGCTGCCGTTGCTGCCAGCAGTAGATGTTGCAGATCTCTGACAGCATACCCCCTGTTGTTTAACTGTCACATCATACACTTCACGCATTGCGGTGTCAAGCCTTTACACGAAGTGTGCAGTGATGGACAAAGCAGCAAGAGGAGGAGCCACGGCAGGGGTAGGGGCCGCACTGTGCAGCTGCAAGATTGGTACGCTAGCAGCAGTGCAGGCAGCACAAGTGATGGGTGGCCCAGTTTGCTTCTGATGGATAGGCAGATGAGATGGGCAGAAAAGGGAGGGAGCTCATTGGAGAGAGAAAGGGGAGTCGAGGAAGTAGCAGCAAACGCCGGCAGGCGCGCAGTGTCAGTAAAAATGTGCGAGGCCAGGCATTTTGGTCCTGGTGCACGGATGGTGAGCATGACAGAGCCATTATTGGCAGTAAATTTGATGCTGGTTCCCATGACGGCGGGGACATTGGATATTAGGAACAGGGTCTTACGTTGAGATTGCTGACAGGAGGGGACACAGGTGGTGCTAGCAACACCGGCAGGCCTTGCCTTGGCATCGCATCAGCACTGCGGCCCCTCCAGCGGCACATCGCTCCCAAAGGACTTGTACATTTGAAGCTGAGCCATGGCCATGAGCAGAGCAGGGTCCAGTTGAGCGTGGCCAGACAAGCCGGGCGGTGTGTGTGCAGCCGGTGTGCTTGGCGCCAGTGACATGGTAGGAACATCCTGATGCTGGTTGTGCCGCTGGTCCACTCGCACAGGAGTCTTGGAGGGTGACACTCGCAGGGGCAGCGTGCCTGCAGCAGGCGAAGCAGTGCCCTGAGGACAGCAAGGCACAACTGACCACGCATGCTGGCAGGCTGCAAGGGAAGCAGCCTCCGGCATCCAAGCTGCGCCAGGGCTGGAATCGTCAATCAGAGCAGCATAGAGCAGACGTGTCGCATTTGCGCACCCAGCAGTGCGCCGCTCAGCTTCAACGCCGCTTTGGCGCTCTCTGGGGCATCGAACTCCACAAAAGCGATCTTCGACTTGTGCTGCGTGTCACCGAGCAGGCGGATCTTGGACACAGGGCCTGCACAGCAGCAAACAGAGCACGGCACTCAGTTGTGCACTGCGCGCAAGGACGAGCGGTACAGTGGCATACACACAGCCTCCCCGGTGCACCAACAACGAAGATGACAGCCATCGTGGGGATGCAAACGTCCAGTTGCTGGCCCAGGGCTTGCATGACTCACCGCACAAGTTGCCAAAGAACTCGCTGAGCTGCTCGCGCTCCACCACACGATCGATGTTGCCCACAAACACGGTGCGGGCGACAAGCGCTCGCTCCTCGCAGGAGCGCGGCAGGTACGTGTTGTTGACCGGCACTATGGCGGTCTTGGAGGGGCTCACGCGGATGGGGAAGTCGCCCAGCAGTGCACCACTCCTGCTCAGAGCCTGCAGGGAAGGGCGGGGCAGGTATGGCGTGGATGACAGGCGAGGTCATGACAGGTGATTTGAGTCATGACTGCGCAGCCATCGCAGTGACCAGAGAGCTTGCAGCAGCTACACGCTCACAGAACTTGGCCCCGACAAAGCAGCACTGCTCGCCCTCCTGCCAGCTCGGCTTTCGCAAAAGGTAGTCCATTGTCAATTTGGAGGCTGCACGCACCCACCTGCTGCACCGACTCCTCAGCCAGGAACTCTATGAATGCAAAGCGCAGGGCCGAGTTGGGGTCGCCACACACGCGGCAGTCCACCATCTGGCCGCAGTCTTGGAAGAAAGCGGCCAGCTGCAACTCAGTGACCGCGTCCGAAATGTCTGATATGTAGACTGTGCGCCGCACCTTGTCTTCATTCCGGCGGTTGCCGGTGGCGGCACCACACACACCCCGCCGCTTGCTCGCAGCCTGCTGCTGCATCCGCTGTGGCGCCGCGTACTGCTGCGGCTGGTGCGGTTGTAGCGGTGGCCGCGTGTAGGAGTGCTGCTGCGGTGGGTAGGCGCTGTACGGTAGGAGGCCAGGTGCCGGGAAAGGGCTGCCGATGTGAGGCAGCGTCGGTTGGGGTCCCATGCTGCCCATGTGCAGGCTGGCCAGCAGGTCGCTGCTGGGCAGTGGTGGATGATGCAACAGCGGGCTGTGCTCTTCAGATCCAGGGGATGAGGAGTTTGTAGGTGAAGCACCTGTTGGCAAACAGGCTGCACCCAGGAAGCCGGGGAGGCCGGAGAAGGGTGCATTGCTGTAGCCGCCAGCACCCGGAGTGGCTGCCCCAAGCTGCAGAGCGTGCAGCTGGGTGGCCAGCACTGCACCGCAATGATGATGGCAGGGGAGGGTGTTGAGGGCTTGAACTCATGCAGGAAGCGACCTTCCGCGCTGCTGGTCCCGCCAGCACCGACGGGGCAGTGCACCCACCAGGCGCTGAGCACTCACGCTGGTCCACCAAGCCCCCAGGAGGATGCAACAAGTCCTCCGGCGTGCGTGTCTGCCCCGAACGAGGCCCGGTGTGGCCTGCAGCAGATGGAGGTTCAGGTTGCAGGGCACGCGGGGCGGCTGGTTGGGTGCCGAGCAGTGCAAATCGTTTGTGGAGATGCGGATCGATTGCAGAACGCGTCAGGGACGCAGTGTCGGCCGTCGAGTGCCGAGGCGCTGCAAACACTCAACCCGCCGGGCACGCCCCCTGGCCGCCATGCCCTCGTCCTCACCCATCATGGAGGCGTGCTGCATGCCGTCTGGGTCGCAGCGTTCACGTGTTCGCGTCAGAGCACCGCTGTGCTGTTCATGACGCCCTGGCCTGCTCACAAACGCCCGGACTGAGCGGGGGGCAGAGGCGGGAAACGAAGCGAGCGCGTTTACTCCAGATCAAGCGATGACTCCAGCGTTACATGCACCGAAATCTGCGCCCTCCCTGCACACAGCAGCATGCACCCACCCAGCAGTGATGAATCACACCCGCCAACACCCTGTGCGGCCTCCCTGGCTGAGCGCACCACCAGGGCGGCAGCCCCGTGCGGGGACGCGGTGTGACTGCGTCCCGAGGCCCTGCTGCCTCTGCTCAATCGACAGTAGAGTGGGTGTGGCCTGAGGACCGCGTCATTGTAATGTTGTGAGTAATGGACAGGACATCGTGTGCACAGTACGGTGTTGTTGCAGTGCAGCTAATGTGTGTTGTGGGCTCCGCCAACACGACGTCCTGGTGTTTCACCATCGTCTAAAATGCCAACACGGCCAACACGGCCGCTCAGAACGCTGTTCTGCCAGGTCGCTCGGTCCTCGCCGATTAGTGCATCACCCTGCAGCGGCAAGGTGATGCACAGCGACATGCTAATGTTGCATGGCACGCTTCTGCCACCGGGGGACCAGAGCTCAAGCGGTGGTCTCATTCCTAGCTCTTCAGGCCAGCACCTGCGCAATGATTGGAATGAACACCATGAGCCTGGTGCTGCCACTCCAGCCGCTCACTGACAGGATGCAGCCTGCCAATACAAGTCCACGGACTGCGCCGTCTATTGCCGCTCACATTGCCGGATATTGAGAACTAAGCACGCAGCGGCAGATCCTGATGCGCTGTTGCTCGATCCGGAGTTTGCTGTTGCAGGGTATTACGGCGCCTCAGGAGGCGGCGAGTCAATCACAGGCGGTATGGTGTTGGCGGGCAGTGTGCGGCTCTGGGTGCTGTCGATTTCACACCCCGACGCTCTTGTGTGTCTCAGATCGACTCACAAAGCCAGTTGCATCCAGGTTCGAGGCGTCAGCGGGACAGCAGGAAGTCCCGACAGGTTGCCCGCTTTCCGTTCGATCTTTTCCCGCTTGGATCGTCATCCACTAAGATGTCTGCCGCCACCGCCACCGCCCTGCCCACTGTTGCGCGTCGCAGCGTCCTGCACGCCGCCAGAGCGACTCGGCGGCCTATGCGGGTATGCGCCAACATAGGTGAGCAGTGATAGGCGCTTGGGCGCGCGGTAAAGGCTGGGTTGCAACCGGCTTTCGCTGCCACGGTCTGTGTCCGCCGCTGCGGTGCCACTGGTGAAAATTGCAGCGCTATAGGTGGCCGTCTGATGGACGCCAATGCGCGGCCCGATCCACAGAGGCGCCGGGGCGGGTCTTCGCCGGTGGCGACCCCCGACCTCTGTCCGCTGCTGCTGCCTGCAGAGGCCCCCGCTACAGGCACCACCATCGCACCCGAGCTGAAGAGCCTGGAGATCATGCGCAAGTTCTCAGAGCAGTATGCGCAGAGGTGAGGTGGTGCTCAGCAACTGAGCGGCGGCACGCGATGCCGCGCCCTACTCTCACTCGCTGTGGCCGACCCTTGCTTTCTTGTCCTCCTCATCAGGACGGGCACGTACTTCTGCACGGACCTTTCTGTGACGGCGGTAGTCATCAAGGGCCTGGCAGAGCACAAGGACGAGCTGGGCGCACCGCTGTGCCCCTGCCGCCACTACGACGATAAGGCGGCAGAGGCGGAGCAGGGCTTCTGGAACTGCCCATGCGTGCCAATGCGCGAGCGCAAGGTGAGCACAGCTTCTTGCTGACGCTGCTCTGGGGTCTGCTGCTGACGCAGCTCTGGGGCACGCTCCGGCATGTTGCATTTGCGAGATTTTCGTTGTATCGACCCCATGTGCCGCAGGAGTGCCATTGCATGCTGTTCTTGACGCCCGAAGACGACTTTGTCGGGGAGGCGCAGACCGTCAGCCTTGACGAGCTTGTAGAGCTTACCAAGGACCTGTGAAGCAGCAGCAAGCTGCACGCCTCAACTCTTCAAAACTGCGATCGAGAGCCACAAGCAGTTGCTGTACATTACTCGTTTCATTGTTGCTCGCCTCTCCAATGCTTGATTGACTGAATCCCAATTTTACAGGTGCCTGTGGCAACACTACACTGCAGTATAAGCTTGCAAGCATGAAAGAAACTGCTTCATGGCAACAGGGCGGACGAGCAGGAAAGAGAACACTCTCCGTGCACTAGCACTAGTATATCATTTTCAAGGGCATTCCTCTGGGGTAGAGGCGTATTGCTGCACGGGAACACTGCTACTCTACAAATTGCTGGCTTGGTTCAGGCTCAGGTGCTGCTGTCCTTTTTTCGCCGCCGCGTCTTGGTGGCCACTGGCGGCAGCAGCTTCGCCTCCTTTGCAGCGTCAAGTGCCTTGTTCATGGTGGCCGCCCGCCGCGCTGCCGCCGCCACCTGGCGATCCGCCGCCAGCAGCTCTGGGGTGGCGGGGTCGTTGGTGCCTGTCAGCAGGTCCAGGGACTTTGACACGGCGCTGTCTAGCTGCTGCATCGCCCTGTCGGCGGCCTTAGAGATTGCTGCAGCCGCCACCTCATCCTCGTCGACCTTTTTCCTGCGTGTGCGCTTTGCGGGCGCGACTGCAGGCGTGCTGGCCGCCACAGTCACAGCCTGGGGCTCAGGAGGTGTCCCAACTACTGCTGCAGCCTGGGCTGCGACAGCTGGTGGTGCGGCAGCCTGCGGTGCCAGTGGCTGGGGTGCAGTAGCCTGCGGCGCAGGACGCTGTGCTGCAACCTGTGGCGCGGCGGGCTTTGCTGTGGCAGCCTGCTGTGCAGTAGGCCTTGCTGCAACAGCCTGCGGTGCAGCGGCCTTTGACTCGGTGGCCTGAAGAGCGGCAGCCTTTGACGCAGCGGCCTTTGTTGCGGCAGCCTGCTGCGTCTCTAGCGCCTGCTGCTCCAGCACCTGCAAAAACCGAGACGGGCAAGGCAAGCGCTACAATTAGCAGATGGCAAAAGCCAAGCGGTGCAGGTGCGAACTGCCCTGGATGCTGCTGGTGCAACAGAAAATTTAAGAGCAATGATCTGAGGCCTGTGTCGCAGCGACTGCATGCAGGCCGCATGCATGCGCTGCCATGTACCACGCACCTCGACCTTGTGCATGCTGTCGTCCCAGGTGTCCAGCACGCGCAGCTGGCCCTTGGGAGGCACCTGCAGGTAAAAGTTGCCGCCCTCCTTCCACCTGACCGCCGTCATGTCCCGCTCGTGACGCACCACATACTTGTATTCAAGCTCCACGCCGCCGCCGCTGCAGCAGGAGGACAGGTAGGGAGGGGGGGGCAGCCAAAGACTCGGTCACCGGCACATCAACGGCATGATGGGCTGAGCGGAAACACGGTTGACAAAGGCGTGTGCTGCTGCCTTGGTGGCGGTTGTAGGCAGCTCATTGGCTGGCCTGGGATGTCACATGGTCACGTGTCTACCGGTGAGCAGCACAAGCCCGCAACTCACGCTTCAGGGAGCTGCAGTTCACACTGCCACACATCGCCCTCAGTCCACTCCATGGGCACCGCCTTGTCCACGTGCCAGGCACCCAGGTTGGCGCTTGACCCGATCAAGCACAGCCTCTGGCCATACTTGCAGTGGTAGGGAAGCTGGAAGCGCACCGCCACGCCGCCTGCGGCACAGGGACATGGGCAGGGCGGCGCGCGTCGGGGGCGGGGAGGCCGTGCACGGCCTAGCGGCGGGCGTCGTCCCGGTTGCCTCGCCGATCGCTGCAGCATCGCCTACCGTTGTCAGAGTTTGAAAAGCAGCGAGTTGAGGCCCGCCTGGGCTGGGCACGCCATTGCTGCAGCGGCGCCGGCGAGGGGACTGCCCGTGTGCGCCACCAAGTGGCCCCGGGGTGCGCTGCCACGCTCATAAAGCTTCGATCGAAGCCGCAGACGCAAGAGCTGTCTTTCGCCCCAACGTGAGTGTTTTACGCTAAGAGCTGGTGTAAGCAGGGGCGCCCAGAGGCGAGAAACGAAAGCAGTGTGAGGGCGCTGTCGCATTTCAAGTGCCGCCGCCACCAGCGCGCCGCCGCCCTTGCACGTGCATGTGCATGTGCGCCGCGCAGCCTGGGCCCAGCGTGAGTTACTCTAAGACACCAGGATCTTAGCAGCATGTCATCAAAGTTCTCCATTCAGGACAGCAGCTGGATGACGGCTTGCTGAAAGGACGCCACCAAGTTTGACAGTCGGGCCACCTCCGCCTGGGCAGCCCCCAACTCCGCGCCTACATGTGAGAGTATGGAGCCGGGATGATTGATTGTATGAGACGAGGTCAAAGCCAATGACGAGCAGTATCTGCCGCTTCCAGTCGCAAGCCGCAGTCGCTGCCAGGCGCACAGCTCAAGCGTCCCTTACTTGAGTCGGCTCCCGCCTCTGCCGCCTGCTGCTGTATCTTGTGGATCCCCTCGTTAATGGCATGCGCGCGGGGCATCAGATCTTCCTGCACGCACACCGATGCAGGTGATTAAATAGCAAAGATGCGGCGGGTCAGGGCGGGGGTTGAACGCTGGCAGGGTCGGCAACCGCCGCAAACCGCCGGCGCTCGCAGCCGGTGATTGCTCACCACCAGAGCCCTCTGCATCTCCTCCTGAAAGACGCCGAGCACGAGAGGGGCAAACACGTCGTCCTGGTCGTGCTGCAAAGTCAAATGAGCGACGAGCGTCTGAGAGCGTGGGCCAGGGTGTGTGAGTGCTGCAATGGCTTTCAACGAGCCAACGAGCTGTGGGGCTGAGGAAGCTCAAGCCGCTCTTGCCTGTTTCTCGGTGGGCTCCTCCTCCACGCCCAAAGGCAGGATGCTGTCGGCCATCTTGTACATCGTGCAGTGGCCGTGAAGAGTGCGGATCGCCAGATTGAGTTGCAGCTCGACGAGACTTTCCAGCTCACCCGCCGCCGCCGCCCCTGTTGGCCTGAAATGCGCTGCAGCCCGCTCCTATCAGCCGGCGCGTTCAAGGATCCGCGCACATCCGTGTGCAGTGCGACATGAGCAGGCAAGTGCTGCAGGGTTCGCAAAACCGCTCGCTTCTCCTGAGCCCCGTGTTCTGCACAACAACCGCCCTTCCAGGCTGCACCGCGCAGGCAAGGGAATGCACAGCAGTATGCAGCGCCTGGAGCGCGGCCCTGGCTCCATCGCAGCATACACCCGCTGCACAGCGGCGCTCCTGCCGCCTCCTCGCGGCCGTCCTTTGCTCAGCCATCGCAGGGTGCAGGAGATGCGCCCAGCAGGCTGGCCCCAGTCAGTGCCTTGGCCAAGCCCACCACTATGTCGCTGCCCCGCTTTGCAATCAACCAGCCCCTGCCTCAGTACTATTCCCCGCCGCCGTCGCAGCAGCAGGTGGGTGCTGTTGGGCGACTGGTGATGCCGTGTTGACAGCGGCAGCTGCGCAATCCCTTACATACATCCATTGAGTGTATCTGCGCTTGTGGGTGCTGCAAATTCTGTCGCTGCAGGTGGTGTACCCCGTAGGCCTTGAAGCACCGCCGGCAACCGCTCGTGGGCTGTACTTCAGCCAGCCAGCCGCATCCCAGCCCCAGGCAGCCTTCCCCCCTTGGTCACAGGTGTGGCACAAGCATCATGCCTAGAACGGCACTGCCTCCTGCCACCCTGTTGTCTGTGCGATCCCCTATCCTTTCCCAACATGCTGACGAGCAAGCTGTGAGGTGTTTAGGCCACCACAAACAAGCACCGTCTCTGTGCCTCCTCCCTCACGGATACCATGAAAACACCGCGCTGCAGCGTTCACAGCTGGACAATGTTGTGGTGGAGGAGCAGCTGGAAGAAAGCATGCCTCCCGCTATGGTGGACGCAGTGGGCAGCGCGCCACATCCTTCAGACCCCTGCTTCGCTCCCAGCCAGCCAGAGGTCAACGCTCTGGGCCCCGCCCCTGCGCAAGTGGGTGCTGGGTACAGCCGCGGTCGTGATGAGCACCAGCCTGGCTGCGCTGCCTGCGACTGCAACAGCACCCGCCTGCCGATGCTGCCTGCCATCGATCTCACTCCTCCTGCAGACTGCCACCAGGCTGCTGAACGAAATCAATAGGAAGGGCCTCAATCTGGATGCACAGCCCCTGCTGACCGGCCTCAAGTGCGCTCCGGGCTGGCGGAACATCTGATGGGCCTGTGCGGGGGTGTCCATTTGTGTAAGCAGCGCTGACAAGTTCATGCTCATGGCAGTGTCCTGAGCCACGGCATGGCCTCCTCCTGCTCTGGTGCAGTGCGAAACTGGAGGGGATGGAGGGCAGGCAGGGCCAGCTGGCAGGTGCGGTGGGGGAGGTCAAGCAGGGGCTGGCGCAGCACAGCCACAAGCTGGATGGCATCGAGCAAACCTGCACCCAGCTGCTCCAGGTGGGCGGCCTTTCAACTGCTGCTGGGCTGTCACTGCAGCACCACTGCTCTTGAGATGCACCGCTGCACCATAACAGAGCAGTCAGGGGCAGGGCAAGAACCAGGCAATCAGTGACAGTCTACCTGTGCTGCTGGCCCGGGCTATGAGCGTGCAGGCAATCAAGGCGATGAATGGCGCTAGCAGCAGCATTGCAGAAGGCCTGCGGACCTTGCTGGACCGCAACCAGCCGCAGCACGTTCCCATCAAGGAAGGTGGGTCCTGCCTGCCAGTGTGTCAGCACAGGCAAGCCCTGCACGCAGAGCCATTGCCCCGCACTGTGTCCGACTACAACCTCCCAACAGCACTTGTTAAAAGGCTGATGTTTGCCCGTGCTATCTCCCTGCAGACATGGCCACACAGACGTCTCCGGCTGCACTGGCGAAGGCGCCTCGGGAGCTTACTGTCACCGCAGCTGACAGGCCTGTGCCGACTGCTCTCCTGCAAGCCTACAGCCAGCGGAGGGTGGTGTCAGCAGACACCGTGCCTGCCAGCCAAGCTGCAGTGCACAAAACCGTCATGCTGCAGCCAGCAGCCCCTCCTCAGCGTGGCTTATACAGCTCGACCCCAGCTGCCATGCCCGCCGCGAGCCTGGCACCAGCTGCCTCCACTCGACCCTCCCAAACCACACAGCGCTCGCCTCAGCTGGCAGTCGTCTCAGCCGCAGGCCAGCCTTGCACTGGTGCTACACGCTCAGGGGCAGCAGCTGGCGGCATCCCTGCAGCCAAGCCAAGGGCAAGGTCAGGCAGTCGGGCTGGCAGTCAGCTGGCAGCAGCTTCGCCATCGCCAGCACCCGGCTTCAGCCGCAAGCGGCGGCTGGACGATGACCGCCCCAGATCTGCCCCAAACCAAATACACGCCCGCGCCTCGTCCCGGCAGCGGTCCTTGCCAGCTGCGCTGAAGCCTGCGCCACGCCCCCACGTAAACAGCAAGCAGGTCCAGCAGCCGGTGGCGGCGGGGCGAGCAGAGACGCTGTTTGACTCGCTCTTTGCGGAAGAGCAAGGCGAGGAGCATGCTGCGGAGCCAGGGCAGCTCAAGCCAGTGCCAGTGCCCAAGTTTGCTCGCCTTGTGGGCGAGCAGCCGGCGACAGGCGGAGGCAGGTGTGACCTGGCGGCCGCTGTGCAGGCCCGCCTGCAGCGCCACAAGGACAAGGTTGCGCTGGCTCGCCGCCGCCGCACCAGCCTGACCCGCCGGCAGCAGGAAGAGGCAGAGGAGTGAGGACGATGGATGCCTGGAGCGACGGGGGAGGAGGTAGCTCGTGCCACCATAAACACACTCACACACACACATGCAAACACACAACTGCTCACTGGAACATCTCTCGACATGTCCTTGCAAATGACGCTAAAAGTGCAACAAATCCTTTTTCTTTGGCAGCAATGCGCAATACGAGCAAGCAGAATAGCTGCGCTAGAGTGAGGCAACGCTTTGGCGGCGGCTAGCGGCGGCAGTGACTTTCTGCGGCGCCTGCGGCGTCTCAAGCTTCCTCCCCAGCAGCAGCTCGTCTCGGTAGAACAGCAGCGCCTGCTCCATGCCTTTGGCCTCCAGCATGACATCAACAGCAGCCTCACACCCGTACAGGCGGAAGGGCCGAGTCAGCATGCATGAGTGTGCCCGCCGGGGCAGGGCTGCGTCCTCAGATGGCTCACTGCACATGGGCAGAGACGCAGGCACTGCATTGTTACACAACAACTGGCAGGGGATGCACGAACAGTCGGCCTCATCGGCAGATGGGAGCAGGGCATGGGGCGGCACTCATGCATTCAGGCATTGACTGCTGGGTGAAGCGCCAGGTGCAGGGCAAGCCACCTCCTCAGCACCTGTAGTGCACCACAGGTCGTATGCCAGCTGGCCACGTGCCCAGCGCCGCCAACAGCGCCTCCTCCTCGCTCATCCCCCCGGGCAGCAGCGCTTGGTGTAGGTAGTCAAAAACGAGCGGTATGCCCGCCATGGCGTGCAGCGGCAGCAGGTCGGCTATGCTGTACAGATTCGTGCGGTCATCATTCTCAACTGCAGCAGGCCCACAGCACAGCACAGCACAGCACACCACAGCACAGAGTACAACAGTTGTCAGTGCAGGCTTGACGGCTAAATTGGAGGGCTGCATCTCTGCACGCCACCCTGAGGAGCACTGGCTCAGGCACAGTCCAGACGGCGCGCGAGCAGCAGCAGCAGCAGCAGCAGCAGCGGCGGCACCCACCTGTAAGTCGCGCTCGACAGCTGTTGCTGAGCCTGTTGACGGCTGCCACAAAGTGTTTCAGGGCTCGCCGCTTGTCGCCGTAGGTGCCCCCAACATGGATGTTGATTTTGTTGGTGTGGCTGGGAGGAAACCCCATCAGATCAAACACCTGATGAATGTGTGGAAGCAACACAGAACAGATTCGCAGGAATCGCGTGTGAGGTTGGCGGGCACAGCCTGGGACCACACATACACACGTACAGCTAGCTTGGCACACAGGCTGAGAGCCAAAGTTGGTGCTGACGCAGTGCTGAGAGTGCTGGTTACATGGCCGAGCAACGTTTTGTCGGTCAAGCAAGCTTGAACCTTATTCACCCGTGCATTCAGCTCAAGGTGGCGCAGGCTGCGTGTCACCAGCGCCGGGTCCGGTGACGCCAGCTGGACGTAGTGCGAGGGGTGGGCAGTGAGGCGCTGCTGTGCTGCTCGTGCCGCCTGGCCCACCTGTGCTAAGGTGGCCGCAATCTCCTCCCAGTCTGCAATTAAGCAGACAGCTCACGAATTGAGCCGGCACAAGACCAAATACCAAACCAAGCATGCAAGGAATAAGGCGCACCACTGCAGAGCAGTTGACAAACACACCAGCACCACCCATCGCCTGCCATCACAAGCCCGCCCCGCCCACCCTGCCAGCCTGGCACCTCTCCTGCCCTCCACCCACCAGGCAGCTGCTCCAGCTCATACTCTGAGTCCCAGGGGAACAGGGCAGAGGGGATGCGGAAGAAGTGGATGCCGTGCCGCCTGTTCCAGTCAATCAGCGGCAGCAGGTCCCGGCAGTTGGCCAGCGCAAGGCGGCTCACGCGGGGCAACCCCTCCGCTTCAAAGGTGCGGCGGCGGCACGACCTGCACCCACAGCGCAGGCAGGGCACGCACAGCACAGCGTGACACACAGCGTGACACCCAGCGTGGCGCTCGCGCAGTGGGGCGTTGTCGGAGGGCGCACAGCCCTGTTGTGCAGGGAGGGAGCAGAACAAAGACAGGGAGAGAGCAAGCAAGAAGTCGAAACCTGTTGGTGCGCACGCCGTGCTCTTGCTGCAGCGTCTTGTTCATGCAGGTGTAGCCCATGTTTGGCACCGGCAGCTGGAAGGGGGCGCGTCTCGGCAGCAGTGCTGTTTCAAGTGCCGCCAGAGGGCTGCTCCCTGGAAGCTGCACAGCCTGCCACAGGACCTCCTGATTGCCTGGCACCTCAGCTTGCTGCTGAAGCAAGCCGCTCCTGCCTGGCTTGAGCAGCAGGCTTGCCAATGCCGGCTGTTGCGGCGGTAGCGCTTGCCATGCACCATTCACCTCGTCTGCCGCCAACGCTGGCTGAGCAGCAGCAGCAGCAGCTGCCGATGCCGACGTGAGCCTGCGCCTCCGCACCCGATCCGAGTGTGATGGGAAGCAGGTGTCCACGGTCGCGCTGCCGTGCCGTCGCTGCAGCTGCCCGCGGTGGTGCTGCGTATCACAGGGGCTGCTGCTGCTGCTGCTGCTGTGGGTGCGCCCCAGGCATCGCATGCCGGGCATGCTGCCGATAGCCTGGCCGCTGCTGCTGGCTGTGGCTGGGGTGAGCGCGGCAGTGCCGCATGGCGCTGCTGCCGCTGCCAAGGATCTCATGATACTGGCCATGCACACAGCGCTTCGCGTCATCAACCGCAGCAGCGTGAGCGGGGCACGCCGGGCAGCTAGCTATGCAAAGCCCGGCCAGTCGGACGAGGCTTCTGTGTCTGTGTCTGCGCTGAAGCCCAGGCAGCGCACGTGTGGCTTCAGGCCCGGGGTGCCTTTCTTGCGATTGAACACAGTAGCTGTGACGTGCACTTGCACCTGCACCACAAAAACACAGTGTACGCTACAGGAGCAGCCTGGCAGTGCGGTATGCTGCAACGCCCATGCAGAATTTCAATCGGCGGAACGGTGCAGCAGCGGTTGTAAGCCTAAGCGGCACGCAGTGACCCGTGCCTTGGCCTTGCAGCGCACCTCCTGGTCTGGAGGGAGGCCCAGCGCGAACCGAGCCTCGAAGGGTCCCTCCCGATCAGCCCACAGGCGCAGCACGACACGTCGCTGGCCGCTGCTGGCACCTGGCTCCACGCCGACAGAAAGGTTGCTGGCGGTCAGGCCACGCGCCTCTGGCTGCGGCTCCGAAAGCTGATCGTCGTGAGTGCTACTGGGCGCGTCGATCGTGAATAGATCAGAGGCGTAAACGCCGCCCACGAGCAGGAAGCCCAGGCGGCAATCAACGGCGGCGGAAGTGGCGGGAGTCGAAGGTGGGATGCTGGATGGAATGCTGGAGTCGGCGAATCGCACGCCTGCACACAATCACAAGTGTGTGTTGTATCATCGGCGTGTATCAGCTAGTCCACCGAAAGCTGGTGCAAGCGTCGTCCGCCAATTGCAGCATCCCACCTTTGCCGACGTCTGATCCCCTGCTCATGGGCTGCTACAGGCGACGATAATGAATGAGCACTGCCCCGAATGGCGGCAAACGCGACTTCTGCGTGCACACAATCACTTAGCAACACACTACCGATCGGCGATGCAAGCGATGCGATGTTGGTGTGCAGGTTGCAGCTCCCTGCATCCTCGCTGGCGGCAGGTCAGGCGGCGGCTGATGCATGACCCGCAATGGTTCCTTTGATTGCCCACGGCTTTGCTTGTTGTGTCTGCACCTTTGTCTGCACCTACTGTCGCAATGAGCAGCCTGTGCGCAGCTCTGCAGCGGTGCACACTGCAGACTGCGGGCTCGTCTCGTCCTGTTGCCAAGTGAGTTGTTCTGGGTGTATCCACCTTGACATCGCCAGCCCTGTGCTGCAAAGTTGGCTGCCCCAGCATCGATCGACGCCTCAGTGCACCAGCGTTGTTCTTTTTGTGATGGCACGGCTTGGGATGCGGACATGCTGCCACAGCCTGCACAATGCGGGCCGGACGTTTTGGCGCCCTGGCGCAGCACAGCAGCACAGTGGAATGGCAGCAATCGGCTTGCCATCGTTGCTGAATCAGTCTCACCATCGCCCCCACCCGTTCCCACAACCCGCAGAGCGAGCCAGTTCGGCCCAGCGCCCTGCGCACTCCGAACCCCAGCCAAGCGCCAAGCAGGTGCTCGCCAGCGCACTCGCAGCATCCAGGTGTCAGCCAGCGTCGCACAGATGGAGGTGAGGCCGCGCCGCGATCCCACCTGCACCAACCTTGAGCGACCTCAGGGCTGAAAGGCGTTTGTGAATGAGGGCGAATTACAATCCGTCTGCGCATTGACTCTTAGGATCGGGCTGCAGCCGCGCCACTGCCGCCACTCTCCGCGCCTCCGTTCCTCCCCCCACCGTTGGCTTGTCTCCTGCTCCTGTCCCACAGGGCTTCACTGTGAAGAGCGTACCCACCAAGCCCATTGAGGGCCAGAAGACGGGCACCTCGGGCCTGCGTAAGAAGACCAAGGTCTTCACCAGCGAAAACTACCTGGCCAATTGGTGAGCGAGTAGGTTGCGGCACCTGCCTCGACTGTTGGCAGCCTCTTAGCCGGAGGCTCGTCTTGGGCCTACTGCCGCACGTGGTCACATCAACCCCTGCACCTCAGCTACCCTCGTTGGTCACTGTTGGTGCCTCACACCCGCTGCTGCTGCTGCAGGATCCAGTCGCTGTTTAATGCTCTGGGCGAGGAGGCGGTGGGCAAGACCATCGGCCTGGGCGGTGATGGTCGGTACTTCAACAAAGAGGCGGTACAGACCATCCTGCGGGTGGCGGCAGGCAACGGTATTGCCAAGGTGGTGGTGGGCAAGGATGCCATCATGGCCACACCCGCCATGTCGGCTCTCATCCGTCGCCGCTCACTCTATGGCGGACTCATCATGAGCGCCAGCCACAACCCGGGAGGCCCAGGTGCGGCAGCAATTGGTACCGGGTGGTGGGGAGAGGGCTGGCGTGGGTCGCTGTGCTGTGCCAGAAAAAACAGCCTGCCCCTGCTTCAACAGCACCTGTTGCACCTGCTGGTGCGCGGCGCCTGGCCCCAGCTATACTCTTGCACAACATCTTGTCTCACACTTTTGCCGCTCTCATCCTTGCCGTGTGCCCCCCTGCAGATGAGGACTGGGGCATCAAGTTCAACTACTCTGCTGGTGAGCCCGCCCCCGAGAAGATCACAGACAAGATCTTTGGGTTCACTGAGTCCATCTCAGAGCTCAAGGTGGGCTGGCTGCTGATGTGTGAGGGATGATGTGAGCTCAGCAATTGAGGGTTGTGTAGGGGTTGTGGGAGGGCTGGAGCCCCGCCTGTGCTGACGCCTGTGGTGTGTGTTGCCAGACAGAGGCGGCGGCTGGGCAGATGTTGTCCGACGTGGTACATGCAGAAGCTGCACGCCCTGCAACCAGGTCGGAAGTGTCAGCCCTGCAACCTGCTGCGCACCACCATCCTGCTGCAGCTGGCTGAGTTGGCTGATGTCGACCTGTCCAAGGTTGGCACCACCCGCTTTGGTTCCTTTGAGGTTGAGGTGGTGGACTACACCACCGAATATTTTGACACGCTCAAGGTGAGGCGAGCTGCAGGGCAGAGCTGATGTTGTTGCTGCTGCTGCTTGCTGTGCCTGCAGCATGCGGCAAGCCCTGTCGGCCGTGCGAGGCAGTGTGCTGTGATGGATTGCGAGCCGAAAAGCGTCTTGCCGCCGTCCCTAATGGCACTCGTCTAGCCGACACGCTCCCTGCCTGTACTGCCTGCCTTGCTGCTCCGTGCTGAGCGTGTGTGCTAATCCCTGTCTCCTCCCATGCCTCTCTTGCCTCCCCCCCGCAGGAGGTGTTTGACTTCCCTGCCCTGCGCGCCTTCATGACCCGCCCCGACTTCTCACTTGTCTTTGACGCCATGCACGCCGTCACTGGCGCCTACGCCAACCCCCTGTTTGTCGGAGAGCTGGGTGGCAAGCCGGTGAGCAAGGCGTAGCGGCTGGGCAGATGTATAGGCCTCGTCCACAAGCTGGCTGCAGCTGGGCTTTAAGATTGCCTTCCCTTATGTCCCTTCATTGACGTTTTATGGACTGAACATCACCTCCCTGCCTGCCCGCCGCACCACTGCTCCCTGCTTCCCGCCCCTGCAGGACAGCATCCGCAACGGTGTGCCCCTGGAGGACTTTGGTGGCGGCCACCCCGATCCAAACCTCACCTATGCTCATGACCTGGTGGATCTCATGTGGAGCGATGCAGCGCCCGTGCTGGGAGCAGCCTCGGGTGCGCTGTGCTGCCTGCCTGCGCTGCCTGCCTGTGCTGCCTGCATGCCTGCTGTCGGTGCCAGGACAAGTGGGCCCGCGCAGGAAGGTGCTGCTGCCGAGCCGACGAGCTGTGTTGGTGTCTGCCTGCCTGGGCCGGCAGCAAATTAGCGCTGTTTGTATGCTGCTGCTGCTGCTGGCAGGACATGGCCTTGCTACCTGCCCGTTGCTGTGTATAACCCCTGGTTTCAACCTCCCCTCATCACCTCCTGGAATGTCATATAACTATCTGTTTCACTCACACTGCCTGCGCAGACGGTGATGGTGACCGCAACATGGTGCTGGGCAGCCACTTCTTCGTGACCCCATCCGACTCTGTGGCGGTGATCGCAGCCAACGCCCAGGCAGCCATCCCGTACTTCAAGGACGGGCTCAAGGTGTGCCCGGGTTCAGGGGCGTGTGTGCAACATGCAGCGTCTGGGTTTGGTTCTTTGCTGCCAACCGCCACGGCAGGGTGTTTGTTGCTGCACACCTGCTTTACCACATGCGTCTGCCTCTCACCGTCCCTTCTCACCGCTTGCCATGCCTCACTCACCTCGCCCTTCCTCTCCTCCCTGGCCCTTCTGCTGTCTTTGCTGTGCAGGGCGTGGCTCGCTCCATGCCCACCAGCGGCGCCCTGGACCGTGTGGCACAGAAGCTGGGCCTGCAGTTCTTTGAGACGCCCACCGGCTGGAAGTTCTTTGGCAACCTGATGGATGCCGACAAGTGCTCCATCTGCGGGGAGGAGTCGTTTGGCACGGGTGCTGACCACGTCCGGGAGAAGGACGGCATGTGGGCGGTGCTGGCCTGGCTGTCCATCCTGGCGCACAAGAACAAGGATGTGCCGGAGGGCGGCAAGCTGGTCAGCGTGAAGGACATTGTGATGGACCACTGGAAGCAGGTGGGCCTCGACGTGCAGGGAGAGGCAGAGGGAGGGGGTGTTGGTACCGAGGGTGCTAACGAGGCCTCCTGGTGCCTGCTGGAGCGCCTCAAGCTTGTGAGGAGCGTGTCTGACGGGTCATAGTGGTGATCAACAACAGCAGCAGGACGTGACGCTGCGGCCGGGCAACAAGCAAGCTTGGGCTTTGTGTGTCGCAGCACTGCAGTCATCACCCTACAGATCTGTCCACCTGAGCGTTCACTCACGCTTGTCCTTGCCCCTGCCCCCTGATTGTCCCCCCCCCCCCCCCTCGAGCAGTTTGGCCGCAACTTCTACTCCCGGTATGATTATGAGGGAGTGGAGAGCGAGCAGGCAAACAAGATGGTGCAGCACCTGGAGGGCGTGATTGCAAGCAGCAGCAAGGGTGGGTGACCGGCCGCCTGGCTGGGTGTGCTGTGGCGTCGAGGGCACTGGTCGACGTAAATCATTGCCTGTTTGTTTCCATGAGCTTTGTGCAAGCCTTCTGCACAGTCCCTACACCCCATCAGTTGCACCTGCCACACCACAGCCGTTGCCCCTGTGAGCATCTGCCCTCAATACTGCCTCCCGCTCTCCCTCCCTGCCATCCTGTCCTCTTCCCCGCAGGCCAGAAGTTTGGCGACTATGTGCTGGAGACTGCCGACAACTTCTCCTACACCGACCCAATTGACGGCTCGGTGGCCAAGGGGCAGGGCGTCCGCTTTGTGTTCCAGGATGGATCCCGCATCATCTTCCGGCTGAGGTGGGTTGGTGGGGAGGCGTGTTGAGCAGGCCGCAGATCGGGAGGCAATGAGGACGGCCAGGCGTGTGTGTATGCTGTGGAGCGCCAGCTTGCTTCCGTATGGGGCCTTGATGCTGGTCGCGTAACTTGGTCTTGCAAGCGATGATCACTTCTGGTGTCTGCTATACTTGCTGCTCACCTGGCCTCCCCCGTGCCCCCTCCGTCCATTGTACTGCAGCGGTACCGGGTCTGCGGGGGCAACTATCCGGCTCTACATTGAGACGTACACCGACGATGCCTCCAAGTTTGAGCTGGATGCACAGGAGGTGCTCAAGTCCATCATCGGCACAGCCCTGGAGGTGTCAAAGCTGCAGGAGTTCACCGGACGCGACAAGCCCACCGTCATCACCTGAATGGTGCGGCACTCACCACTCACCACTCGCCACTTGTGTGTGAAGTCACGTGTGACACGACTCACGCAGCGGCTGCATGTGCGGCTAGCTGCGCAGTCGTCTCCCTTTTGGCGACGGACTTCGCCATGGTGCTTCCTGCTTCCTCTCCCTTGCAACCCAACTTGTTCTGGCATTCACTCATTGTCTGGCAGGCCTGCCTAGCCTGCCATCCTCTGTCCCTTGGTTCCTAATGGGCCTCATTGGCCTCCGTTTCATTCGCTTTGCTTGTGCTGGCCCCACCCATTCCTTCAGCACGGTTTTGAACTACTGCTGTAACGAAAGAATCCGAAGCTGGGCGTCATAAGCAGCGCATCAAGCGAATGGGACCAAGGGCAAAGGGAGCAGTATGGCAAGGGTACAGCAGAGCTCATCGGTGCTTGGTGCCCAGCTTCTTCAGCCCTGCCTGCTGCATAGTGGCTGTGCCCTGGCCGAATCCCTCAATGGGCGGCGTCTCTGTCCACATCTCCCGGTTCAAGGGGAACAGCTCGTCATCTGGCACCTCTGCTGCTGCTCGCAAGCGTGGCGGCAACGCTGCCACTGCCGCGTTTTTCAGCTTCAATTTGGCCGTCAGGTCTGTCTGCCATTCACGATGCTGCTGCATCTTACGCCTGCTAAACTCTTTGTGTCTGCAGCAGAGACAGCAGGCAGGAATGAGGCCACCAGCCTCCACGCAGCCTGCGTGTGCTCCGGCAGGAGTGGCGTCGGACAGCACAACGGCTCCGGCGGCTCACCTTCGCATCCCCTCCGCGTAGTCCTCCTCGCTAATGTCCACCTGCTCCACCTCCCGTGGCTCCAGCATCTTCAACACCTTGTTCAGCTTGCTGTCCGCCGACTCGCCAGACCGCTTGGCGAAGCCCGCGTGCTGCAGTGCTACCGATGTGCTGCTGCTGCTCGTCGGCCATTGCGATAGCAGCCGGCACGCCGCCGCTCGGCGAAGGCACTGCATCGATGAGGCGCAGGGTGGTGCGCTGAGAGGGAGAACGAGCTGTAGTCAGTCTAATTCGGCGGCGAATCGGCGGCGATGGCGAAACAGGTCAATGGAAACGTAGTTGCGCAACTAGCCGCCCATTACCGCACCGCCAGGCCGGGTGTCGGTCCGAAACGAAATCCAGCAGACTGGTCGGCCCAGGATTCACCTCACACGGATACACATTACCATGCGTTGGATCTGCTGCAGCGCCCACTGTCAGGCTGTCATGGACCTGCGCTCAACCGCCGTCACCGCCTCATTTTCTGTGCAGCTGACATTGCTCTGAGCTGATCATCCGTTCTTCTGTTCCTCTCTCGATCACCCACACGCCGTGCACCCTTTTCCTTGGCAACAAGCAGCCAGCGTAGCAATGGCAACCGCGCCCCCCCCCTACGCTCCCTACAAAATCGCTGGCCAGACCGTGCTGATCACAGGTGAGTGCGGACTGCGCCACGCGGCCTAGCAAGCCTGCAGCCAGCCTTGGGCGGAGCAAAAGTGCCGCCGCCCAGAAACTCCGCCTCTTTCCCGCCTGCACAGGAGCTTCCGCCGGCATTGGCGAGGCATGCGCTTGGCGCTTTGCTGCCGAGGGCTGCAAGCTGGTGCTCATTGCGCGGCGCCAGGAGCGACTGGAGGCGCTGGCAGCCGGTCTACGGCAGCACTACAATGTGGCGGTGCACACGGTAGCCATGGACGTGCGAGACTTGGATGCCATTGCACGGCTGCCTGAGGAGCTGCCAGAAGAGTTTCAGGTGAACGTATGACGGATGGTGTGTGCATTCCAGCCTTCTAGCGGCCTAGCGGCAGACAAGGCATGGCACTTGGCCGGCTTCAAAGCTGGTAGCCCCATGCCATGGACTCCGGTCAGCCCCTTGCCACTTTCTGGACCGTATCATGCTTGCCTGCCTGCCTGTGGCTCCCATGACCGCCCCCCTGCAGGAGGTGTCCATCCTGGTTCCCAATGCAGGGCTGGCCCTGGGGGTGGAGGCTGTGCACCAGCTGCGCATGGAGGACGTGCGGACCATGCTGGACACAAATGTGTTGTCGGTGGTGGCGTTCACTCGAGCATTTACCCCGGCCATGGTGCAGCGCAACGCTGGCCACCTCATCTTCATGTCGAGGTGTGCGAGTGGTGGGTGCGCGCTTGTGTGTGTGTATGAGTGTGTTCTCCAGGGTGCTGGCCTGTGCTTGCAGCCTTGTCTCGCCTGGCAGCCTGTAAGCAGGCATGGCTACGTGGACTTGGTGGCATGGATTCTTTAACGCTGGCTGGCTGGCCTTGAGTGTTGAGGCGCCTCCCAGCTCCCGCCTTTACGGCCCGCCTAGCGCCGCACCCTCCAACCAAGCTGACTGCCTGCTGCCGCAGCATTGCGGGGGTGGAGGCATACGCAGGCGGTGCGGGCTACTGCCCCAGCAAGCACGCAGCAGAGGCGTTTGCGGTAGCAGGTGATTAGCGCCAGGGCATACTGCCATGCTGCTACTGCGGCGGTGTCTCTGACCGTCACGAGTGACGCCAGCGTTCGGCCTGCTCCCAACTTGAGACTTGCAGTGGCAAGGTGAAGTTCCTGCCAGGGGCTTGACGGACCTCCCCCCCCCCCCCCCCCCCTTGCCTGCTGTGCAGCTCGCCATGACTTCGTTGGTACCAACATCCGCTGCACGTCCATCCAACCAGGCGCCGTCAAGACAGAATTCAGGTACTGGCAGCAGGGGCCCGGTGACAGCAGGGTGTTGGCGGCGCCTGGGCGAGCAGCGAGTCAAGCGATGGCTGCTGGCATTCCTGTCATCACCAAGCCCCTGAGCCTCCCCTCCTTCCGCCCCGTTGCAGCATGGTGCGGTACAAGGGGGACGAGGCTAAGGCAGACGCTGTGTACCAAGGCATCCACCCACTGCTGGCGCAAGACATCGCTGACAACGTGCTGTATGCGGCCACACGCCCGCTGCACGTGCAGGTGGCGTCGCTGCTGGTGCTGGCCAGCCACCAGAGCAGCGCCAAGGGCCTTGCCCGAGTGGTCAAGCAGGGCTGAGCTCATGAAGCTGTGCCTGGCTTGTGTGAGCTGTAATGTGACCAGAATACGAGGCGTCGATCATTGGCCGCTCACAAACGACTGTCAGCAGGAAGCAGGAGAGAATGGCGCAGAAATTCGACAGTCCAACAACAAGCCGGCAGGCTTAGCAGCTGCCCAGCCACTCGCTGCCAATCGTGGCTGTGCTGCTCAGCGCTCTGGCCTAGGACAGTTCTTGCACCCTGGCGGACAGCTGCTTGGCCTCCTCCGCGCCCTTGCACTTGAAAAGGTGCATGCAGCGCTCCTCGTCTCCTTCCACATTTGATATGAGGAACATGATGAGGCTGGCTGGCTGCTTGGGGTTGCTGGTGGGCTTCATGCCAGGCAGCAGCGGAGCGTTGATCATGATGCGGCCTGCAAGTGTGTGGAGTGGGGGTGGTGTGTACATCGTGACGAGTGGGTGCATGCCTGCTGATGAGCGGGTGCACGGCTGCACTGGTGGCGAGGAGGGAGAAGGACAGGCAGGCAGAAGCACATGGTGCAAGTGTGTACTCGCAGTGACGCCTGCCATCATGCGGACCTAATTGCAGACCCCTTGCACCCGCCCACCCCTCACAACACTGCACGCAGCCAGGCACACAGCCAGCATTCACCCGACCCACCTGAGAGCGCGGTGAAGACCAGGTAGGGGCGGCTGCTGGCGGCTGACTCCCCCGTGGCGCGACGCAGCGTCAGCGTCCCCTCCCCCTTGTCCTTCCACTTCTTGGCTTCAGTCATGCTCATCAGCTTCACTCCCTCATGCTTGGCCAGTATCTCTGTGCCCGCAGCCGCCTCCACCTGCACAGAGGGACCCGTGTCCTGCTCCTCCTCTCCCTCCCCATCCTCCCCCTCGCCAGCGGCCGGCCCTGCGCCGCTCCCCCCACCAAAGCTGCTGCTCGGCTGGGCGCCGCCGCTGGAAGCGCCGAGCGGGCCGTTGCCTCCGAATCCCAGAAACGAGGGAGCGCTGGCGCCCAGCCCAAAGGCGCCGCTGGTTGATGGAAGCGCACCGAAAATGGAGGCAGGCGCGGCTGCTGCACCAGTCTGCCCTCCGCCGCCGCCGCCCCCAAACAGGCTGCCGGGTGCCAGCGGCGGCTTGGCGGATGGGGCTTTTGGAGCAACGGCTGCAGCCCCAAACAAACTGCTGGCGGCTGGTGCTGCCGCTGCCGTGGTGGCTGGCTCGTCGTCTTGCTCCTCCTGGTCCAACACGTCTTTGTAGTCTGCCAGCAGCTGCTTGGCATAGGTGAGGAAGTCCTCAACACCATCAGTCCACAGGCCCTTGGGAGCAGACTGGCTTTGCTCCGCTACCCAGCTGCACACAATCCAGGGCAACAGAGGGTCAGGCTGGCATCAAGCAGCACAGTGGAGCGGTGAAGCGGTGAACGACATAGGCATACAAAGCAGGGTGAGGAATAGATCACACTCACGAGGCAAACTGCGAGTTCAAGGCTGCCAGGTTGCGGGAGAAGGTGGCCTTCCTGTCCCCATCGGTGCCGTTGGCCACCTTGGCAGCCTGCGAACTCAACCAATCAGGGTGCGGCAAGTGGCAAGCGGCGGCAAGCAAGCGGTGCGTTTTTGGCGGCGGGCGGCAGAGCGCACTTGAGCAGAAGTTAAGGCTCATGTCTGGTTTGCTCTGAACAGCAATTATATGCAGCTTGTGACCCGCGCTACGCCGCACCTTGCCCGCTGGTGCTGCGTCGTCCTCAGCTCTGCGTTTGAACATCGCCTCCGCGACAATGCTCCCTCCCTTGGGAGAGGCTACAGCGGTGTGCGTTGTGAAGCACGCTCAATGGCGCGCGGCTGACCCCCCTGCCCTGATTCAGCTCCCTGTATGATGCCGATGAAGCCTTGCAGCAGCTGGGAATTGCGATGGGGGTGCGATGGGGTTCCCCAGGTCCTGGTGCCTGAAGCCGCGCCATCGAGGCAAGCCGACACGCATGCATGCCTTGCCTTGCATCCGAGATTTGAACAACAGATGGGACATATGCAAACGAGCAATGAAGCAGACAGACATGTACAACAGAGGCCACAACACAACGATAGCCGGCCTTAAGGCGGAGGCATCTTGGCAGCTCGGTGGCGCAATATCCTGCAACCCAGGGGTTGGCTCCCAGCGTCAGCGTCGGCAACAGACTGGCATCGCAGAGCAACAAGGCGTGCGACACAATCACCATGCATGGTTCGCTTCCCTCACCGTGCTACTGCTGGTGTCAGGGCAAGCGTGATGGGGGTGCGCACGGGAAAGAGCGCTTTGTTGCATAGAAAGGCGAGGGCTAGCGAGGAGCTTCCTCCCGTCAAGATGTTGTCCATCCAACCCTTCTCTTCGCTGCTCAGTGGAGGCTCCGCCTCCTCCACTGTCTCATCAAACTCCTTGCTTGCTTTGCCTGCAGTAAAGGACACGCACAATTGAGCACGCCGTTCCTGCGGCTGATGGCATGCGGCTTGCGGGATCGAGGTCGGTAGCATGACATAAGATCAACCAAATAGCACACTCACTGGACAGCAGGCCAATCTTTTCCAGCGGCCCTCTAACGTCAACGCGGTTCTCGATGGCAAGATAGCAGCCTGCAACGAGGCACCAAGCTTGATCAACGGGTGGTAGCGGCGACGGCGGCACTGGCGACGTGTGTGAGGCGGCTCTGGTAGATTGAGCACCGCTTTTCGCAGGTCGTGTGAGCACGACGAGGCGGCCGGACGTCCGGGTTTTGGCCTCACCGCTGAAGAAGCTTGCGTAGACCGTCAGGTGAACCCCCAGCGCTATTTTCCCATACCGCCTGAACAAATCCTTGATGCGGTCAGCGCCCATAGCCATCGCGAGCGCGACAAAAGTTGGAACAAAGTGTGAAGCACGGCTGTTGGCTTCTGGGAAGTGGGTTGGCTTGCAGGATCGGCAAGGAGCGTGGCAATGGCGTCCTGAAGGTCTCTTCACGGTCAATTTTGACCAGCCAGCAGCAGGAACTGTAATGCCATGCCATTTGGGAGCATTTGGCGCATTCCGCCTCATCATTGCGTGTGTGCATAGGCTTGTGTGTGTGCTGGTCTCATTGAGAGAAATCACCTGCTCCGCTCGGCATGGCGTTCTCCCTGCAGCACCACACCGCTTGCCGGCTCTCATCAGCCACTCAAACTCGACGAGCATCCACAGCAGCAGCAGCTCGGGCTTCGCCTCGGCGGCAACGAGCGGCACTCGCAGTTGCGGCGGAAGCGTCGTCGCCGCCGGCACTGGTGCGCCGCTGCAAGTTGGCAGCAGCACTTGCCTGCATTGCTCCCACTATCCACTTCACATATACGGAGACTGAACTGGCAGCAATCACCTCGCTAATGGCCTCTCCCCCGGCTGCAGACGGAGACACAAGTGCGGGCTTCCACCACACGACGCATCAAGGAGTTGGGTCGGCAGGGCAAGCCGCGAGAGGCAGTTGCAGAGCTTGCAAGCATGGCAAAGCTGGGCATCCAGCCAGACACGATTGCAGCCACTGCGCTGCTGGACGCCTGCTGCCGTAACGGCAAGATGGAGATGGTGAGGCAAGCAGCACTCAACAAAATTTAGCTGCAGAAGCAGCTCATGGATGTAACTGCAGCACTGAAACTGCAGCATCTCACAGCAGCAGCCCTAACGGTGGCTGCCTGCCAATGCCCACTGCCCGCTGCAGGCCAGGTCTGTGTTTGCAGAGCTGTTTGAGGGCCTGCTGTCACCCGACGAAGTCGTGTTTGCCGTACTGCTGCGAGGCTATGGCGTGGCCAGCGAGCCGCCGCAGTGGAACGAAATCTCAACCACCCTGCAGCAAATGGAACGCAAAAACGGCATCCAGCCTAGCACAGGTGAGGTCCAGCAAATGGACAGAGTCAGGATCGTCCCCGGACGCCACTGGCTGGCTGGCAGGGAAAAGCTGCCAGCCAGTGCCTCATTGCACGTTGACTTGCTGAGCAGTATCCTGCCTGCCGCCCGCTGCCGCAGTCACCTACAACGCCCTGCTCGAGTGCTGCACCAAGAACAACGATGCTGAGCGCGCAAACGAGATCATGGGACGCATGGCGGCTGCGGGTGTGGCTCCCGACGACTTCACTCTGGAGGCGGTGCGGCCGCGGCGCTCGATGCGGTCCCTACTCAAGCGCAACTTTGATGTCACCTTCTGAGTGCAGCAGTGGCATCCGCAAGCTGCAAGAATCGTGTTTTCGCCTTCCTTCCTGCTAACACTTTCCTGCTCTGCTCTTTAAACATGCAATGCGGGCCGCCGGCACTTTCGCCACAGTTCTTCCGGCTTGCTCCACCCCCAGCCCCTTCGTACTGTGCCCCTCTGACCTTCACTGTGCACCCGTCCTCCCCGCTGCCTTTAACATTGATGTTGCTTCCTGGTTGGCCAGCACCCTCAAGAGCCGCTTGAATACACATAACTGGACAAACAGGCCTTGACACAAACACCAATCGTCGATGTTACATCGTTGGCAGGGCTTACTGGCGTCCCATGAGCGTCGCCTGCCACTCCCTCCCGCCAGCAGCCCCTGTCTGTCCTCTACCTGCCGCTGCCTGGCCTGCGAGCGCCGATCAATGGAGAGCCGGGCATGCCGCTGCCGCTGTATCGTGCCAGTGAGTGCGGTGACAGGGGGCTGCCGCCGCCCCACTGCTGCTGGTGCCGACCCTGAGCCTGCACACGAACCGGGCTGCCTGGCCTGGCTGCCGCTGCCATCAGGTGCTGCTGCTGCTGCTGGTGCACCTTGACGGGTAAGGGGCCAGAAGCAGCAGGGCTGCTGTAGCGGCCAGCAGAGTTTCCACTGCTGTAGTGCGTCGGCTGCATGAGATAGAGAGGAGGTGCCTTTGCCCTGCTGCCACTGGCCAGGCCCCAGGAGTGGATGCCGCTGCTGTTGTCCGGGGGCGGTACAAGACGAGCTGGCGCCTTGTTACCGAAGTACCACTTGCCGGTACCGCTGCCGGCACTTGTTGTTCCCTCCTGGATGCTGTCCAGCGTCAGCCAGCGTGAGTGGTTTACTCGCTTGTCAATCCAGTTGAAGCAGCTGCAGGGGCAGCAGAGGCAGCAGAGGGTTAGTGGCGGTGTTGAAAGCAGCGGAGGCCGGCGCTGCCGCCTGCACTGCAACCGCCATGCTTTGCAGGCCCATGCCTGGTGGCAGCTACCAGCTGACAGCAGTGCTCCCAAGCGTGCCAGGCGTTCAGCGGATTGTTTGCAGGTGGTGGGCTCCTTTCCCTGCTCCCCACCCTCCATCCTCCCACCCAGCAGCAGCAGCTGCGTGCCTGGCAAGACCTTGACCCTGTCGGGTCCACCCCTGTGTGCACGCATGCATGCATGCATGCATGCCCCACACACCCCTTCGCCCAAAGATTATAAACAATTTGGGCGGTTCTCTTGCTTTTTTGTTACCACCCCACACCGCCCCTCCCTCCCTCTGCTGCCCACCCACCTGAAATGCCACACGCGGCCTGTGGCCAGGTGGGTGACCACCAGCAGCTGCAGGTGCCAGCCAGGGAAGAAGCCGGAGCCATCAGTGCCCACCCGTGCAGACTGCAGCTCCCCCAAGGGGCCCAGTGCCGGGTACTCAAACACATCCACTCGCCCAGCACCAAACGACTTGGCCACCCCAACAGGGTGCAACACCCCGCTGCTGCCGCCGCTGCCCGTCAGCTCAAAGTGCACCTGCGGGGTCGGAAGGGGCGGGGAGGAAGGTAGGGAGAGGTGGTGGGGCAAGGCTCGCTGCTGCGTGAGCGCCTGAGTTGGTGCTTTGCAATGCTGCCAGCCCATGACGACTCGAACCAGCCCTGCACTACCATGCAAGCAGGCCTGCACGGCAAGGCTCTCCGAGCTGCCACCTGGCGCCCTGCTAGGAGGCTGCCGGCTGCCATATCCTGAACACTCACCTTTGCATTGGTGCCGCTGCCGCACGTTCGAGAGGTGTGGAACACCACTCGGTAGCCAGGCAGCCCCTCAGGGCCTGCACCCTCTGCCGCCTGCTGATGACTACCGCCCGGCCCCTCCTCTGTCCACTCCACAGAACCCCTCCCAGCATCTGCCGACATATGCACATGCTGAACCTGCGGCGCATGTGCTGCCGCTGCGGCTGCCAGCGCCAATTTGCTGGGCCCGCCCATCAGCAACTGATCCTTGGCACTGCGGGCGAGGCCGCCCGCAGCGGCGGCAATGTCAGGCGGCATTGCTGCTGCCGCTGCCACGGCTCCGGGCTCCTCCCTCCGCCGCCGATCCACCCATCGCTTGCATCTGAACATTGCCACAGCGCCTGTGGTGGCATTGGACACTTTGATCCAGGCCAGATGCCAGTCGTTGGCGCGGCTGGTGCCGTCATGCCGCACCTGAGGGGGGGGGGGAGCAGGGATGAATGGAGGGGTGGAGGGGTGGAGGAGGTGTCAGCACTGGAGAGCTTGACACCCGACAAGCGGCGGCTGGCGGGCAGACAGCGGTTGACGGCATCAGGCACGACGGATGCGTTGGGGATCAGGCAAGCCTCTCCCAGGGCCTGGTGCCGCCGCCCGCAACCCTGCGCACCTCAATCCTGCGCAGCTGCCCGCAGTCCGGGACTCCATCCAGTTCAAACACGTCCAGCTGGCCCCGCTGGAAGTGCTCGCCCTCAACATTGGTCAGCTGGAAGGGCCCTGCGGCACCACACACACACACACACACACGCATCGACATCATTGACAGGCAGGCAGCACGGCACTGATACCGCATGCCCCTCCTTACAGCGTAAAGCCAGAGAAGTGGCGCAGCCCCAGCTCTAGCTCCTGCACCCGCCCACATGAACCGATCACCCTCCGACCGCACATGTGCAAAAGCGCTGCCCCCTGCCACCCGTTCTACAACTCCCTACACAGCGCACCAATGGCACAGCTGTCGCCAATGATTGTGACAAACACGTTTGCAGCGGTGCCCGCCCGCCGCAGGTCAGAGGTCTGCACCTCGAGCCGGTACCTGCACGCCTGCTCCTCCTGCAGTACAGGCGCAGCCGCGGGCAGGTTCAGGGCGAGGTACAGCAACAGTCAGGTGCAGCCAAGATTCAAATTCATTCTTGCTCGCAGCACGCACCAAACACCAGAACCACCCCAGCCCAGGCACCTCATAACGCTAGCCCATGGCGCTAGCCAGGCAAATAAACACCACTCTGTCAGCGATGCATGCGCTGCCCATGCCACTCCATCAGCCAACCTCACCCACCGCACAGCCTCAACCCAACCGCTTGCACTGCGGCTGCCGTGCCGCACCTGCCCCCCACCAGCATCCAGGTCGAAGTCATACGGGTCCCCGCTGCGCAGCCACTCGGGGCACACAAAGGCGGCAACCTCGCCTGTCGGCATGTTGGTCACGGTCACTCCAGACACGCGCAGGCCGCAGTGCTGGCCTGTGGGGGCATCAGGGAAAGGCGCAGGGGCCGAGGGGGCAGGGACAGGGGAAATGCGGCTCAGGCAAGCTTTCGGTGCTGGGGCAGCGCTGACAAGCATTGACTGGGATGAGGTGCATGTGCACGATACCTGTGCTGTGCTGTGCTGTGCTGTGCTGTGCTGTGCAGCTCAACTCACCGCTTGGCCCGGGTGCCAGCCCGATGCGCAGCCGCTCCATCTGGCCGACATTGGCGCCCTCAAACATCATCGACAGCGTCCTGCCTGGCCTGGCTCGAGAGGCATCCAGCTGCTGCGCGCCGCTCTCCCCCCGGCTGCCGCACAGCGTGAGGCGCAGGCTGTTGGCGCCCGGCTTCCCGGCGGTTTCCTCCACCGCCAGATGTATGCGGTACTGCACAGGCAGGCTTCGAGGATCTGTGGTGTAGCCCTGCAGCTGAAGGCATCGAGCCATGGAGCCAGCTGAGCTGCTTCCCTTGACCGCCTGCTCGCAGGGGAAGAAGTAGGTGGTACCGCTGCCTGCATCCACCACCTCCACCATGTCCAGCTGCCACTCCTTGCGCCCGTCATGCCCCACTGCCAGCTGGCTGAGCCCGCCCAGGGCTGGCAGCCGGAAGGTGAACTCGTCCGCCTACGGTTGTGTGGGAGGCAGGGAGGCAGGCAGGCAGGCAGGCAGGCAGGCAGGGAAGAAGGGCAGGTGAGGGACTTGAAGGCGCGGGAACGAGACCCGGTCTTTATGTGGGCAGGTCTGAAGCGATGCAGCAGCTGCTCCGCTTGGCTGGCGCCTGTATTCCTGTGGTACGCTCAGCCTGAGTTGGCCAGCAGCAGCGCTAGCACACCATCACCAGGCAGCTCCCAGCCTGCACATCCTCAGGCTGCTCAGCTATCACGCCGCCGCTCTTCACTGACCTGTCCCGGCCTGAAGCTGCCGCCCCGGTTGCGCAGCGTCAGCACCCCGCTGGGTGGTCCCTCACCCTTGAGGTCCACAAACACATTGCCGGCGGTGCCGCCACCCGCCACGCTGGAGGTGTGCACAATCATCTGCACAGAGGCAATTGGAGCGGGGGCAGAGGATGGGAGGGCTGGGCCCAAAACATCGGGCATTGCAGTGAGGAAGGGACTGAGGGGCGGTGTGCAGCTGGCAAACGCAGAGCATGCCAAACGTGATGCTGATGCCCCTGGGGCTGCGGGGGTGAGGTGCACAACTTCAATCCACACTGGCAGCCAGCCACCCACCCGATACTCCGCCTCCTCAGCCCGAGGGTTGACTGAGCTGGCAGGCAGCTCAGCCCTGTAGCCGCAGCCGCTGTCCAGCCACTTGCGGCAGGCAAAGTAAGCTGTGGGGCCTCCCTGGCAGGCGACCTCTGCTGAGGCAAGGTGCCACCTGGCACCGGCTGGCGCCACATCATCACCACTCCCATCATCTTTCCGAACATCCAGCCACACGTTCATCTGCTGCAGGCGCCCCACAGCAGGAGCCTCCAGCTGGAAAGTGTTGGTGCTGCCTGAAGAGAAGCAGCCATTGCCACCGCTCCGAGGCAGTCGCATGACGCCGGTGCTGCCGCCGCTGCCAAGGAGCTCCAGGCAAACAGGCAGGCTGGTGCCGGCGGAAGAAGGCTCGCTGCTGGTGTGGATGCACAACTGCAGCACTTGGCCCGAGAAGGCATAGCAGGCAGGCCGGGGCGTCGTGAGGCCGTCAGCCAGCATGCGGGCTACGTGCGATCGCAGCACCGGCACAAAAGCAGTCGCAACAGCAACAGCCCCAACACCAGTCCCAGCACCAGCGCCAGCACCAGCACCAGCACCAGCAGCAGCAGAGGCTCACCCTGTAGAGAGACAGGGGGGTCACTACCGCCGGGGGCGCAGAGGTGGCGGGTTGTGAGGCGGCGGCTCGCTGCCGCTCCTCCTCCTCCAGCCGCTCCTGCAGCCGTTCCTGCGCCGCCTGCACAACCACAAACAAATACCCCGCATGCCGTGCAGCACAGCAGCAGCAGCAGATTCAGCTGCTTTCAAAATGGCAGCTCGAATTCCACACTGAGGTCGGCGACGCAAGCAGCCCCCGCAGCCCACAGCACTCACAGACTCCGCTCTTTGTATGAAAGGGCACCCCTCCACAGCTGGGCACCCACCTTGGCCCTGAGGCGTTCCGCTGCCAGGTCCCTGCTCAGCCTCTCACAGTCTTCTGCCGCCTCCTGCTCCGCCGCCCTCACCTCCCGCAGCTCTGCAGCCTTGGCCGCCATCTCGGCACGCAGGCGGCGCACGGTTTCCTCTGCAGTGCCCGCCCTGCAGGCAGGCAAACAAACAGGTGGGCAGGAGCACATGCAGGGTACAAGCGGGACGCCTTGTTTGTGGTTGGGTCATCAGCCACACAATCCGACAGGTAAGGCTAGCATGCAAGCAAGTGCATGGTGCAGCGAGCTCCATGCTTCTGGCCGGTCAGCCGCCCACCTTGCGTTGCTGTCCCTCAGCGCTCGTTCCTGCCAGCTGCGCAGCTCTTGCAGCTCCTCCTGCCCCCGCCTGGCATCGCCTTCGAAGGTGCGGGCCCTTGCCGCCGCCGTAGCAGCCGCCTCCTGCGCCTCCTCCAGTGCCTCACCAAGTGCTCTGAGCTGCCCTGTCAGCTCGGCGGTGCGTGATGCGTCAGCGCAGGCTTGCTCCCTCCCCGCCTCCCCCTCCCGACGCAGGCTGTCCACCCTGGCCTCTGCCTGCTGCAGCTCGCTCTGCGCAAGCGCCGTCCGCTGCTCCGCCGCCGCCGCCCTGCCCTGCGCGTCTGCCAGCTGCTGCTGCAGGTGCCTTACTTCTGCCTGGAGTGTTGCCAGCCGCACCTCAATCTCAGCATCCTGACCCTGGCCGGCCGCCTGCTCCTCGCCCCTGACAGCTGCCGCCCTTGCCTCAGTCAACTCAGCCTGCACGCCTGCAAGCCGCTTGTCGGCTGCTTCCAGCTGCTGCCTGAGACGGGCAACCTCCTGCTGGCGCTCCCTTGGGTTGCTACTGCCGCCCAGCAGGCTGCGCTCTGCGACTCCCTTGCCCCCTTTGCCCAGCCAGGCGGAGCAGGGGAAGTACACCGTCTCGCCTGCAGGTCAAAGCGTGGCCAGAGATGGGAACCGAAGTGGCTTGGGAGAGGAGCTTAGGTCGGGGCAAGCTTTGGCCAAACAACAGCTGGCCGAACAACCCTCACCCAGCCAACCCTCTCCCAGCCAAACAGGCGGCCAGGCCCACCTGTGGCCTCCTCTGTCACCTCCACCTGCTCCAACAGCCAGGCAGCCTGCTCGTTGGCACAGCTCAGGCCCACATCCAACTTCTCCAGGCAGCCCACTGGCGGCAGCTGCACCCGGAACACATCCTCCTGCCCACGCTCAAAGTCGCCAGCCTGGGAGGGAAGCTTCACCTTGGCGCTGCTGCCGCGGCTGCCATGCAGGGTGAGCAACACTGCTGAGGCCTCAGCAGGCCTCAGCCCAGCCCCTTCTGCCCCGCTGGTGCAGACCACGACTGAGTACCACACAGGCTGCACCACTCGCTGGGCTGGCGGCGACTGCGGCTTCTCGGGCTGGTGCATGCTTGGCGCGGTGCTGGTGCCCGGCGGCTGTGCTGGCAGCTGCGGCGGAGGGGCAGCTCGGGGTGTGGGCTGTGCTGGTGTGCTGCTGCTATTGCTGCTGTACAGCTCACGCAGCACCCGGCTGTCGTCTTGATCCACCGCCAGCCATCGACGGCATGGGAAGGAGGTCCAGCTGGCGCCGCCCTGCAGCCGCACCCGCACCTCTTGCAGGAACCAGGCGGGTGAGGGGCCCTCGTTGCTGTGGTACACACGCACCTGCAGGCGGGCACCAGACACCAGCAGGGTGCAGCCAAAACAATGGCCAGTCGCTTCTGTGACCAGCTGTGCTCAACACGCAGCAGGGACTGCGCCTATTAGTTTGGAGACCAGCTCAGGTGCGGCCTTTCGGGTACCAATTCATCAAGCACCACCCCAGCAGCCGCTGCCACTTGGGGTTGAGGCAGCCTCCTCAACTCTAGACACCGGAGGCGGTACCCCACCTTGACCAGTGGTCCCAGAGGCTGGCAGTGCAGCTTGAAGCGATCAGTGGCGCCCTCTCGGAAAGCGGTACGGGGGCCCGATGGCATGGTACCGCCCTCGTCACGGTACATCAGGCGATGGTCCCCTGAGCTGCCGCTGCCACCACACAGCTCCAGGTACACGCGCGCAGTGGTGCCCGCCCCCGCCTGTCCGCCAGTCTCCACCTCAATCTCGTAGCACACCACCGGCAGGCCCTGCAACACGATGGGAAGGCGAGCAGGCACGCCAGCGCCGGCCTCAGAGAGCGCCACACTGCCAGCCGCAATGTAATGTAGCAGCTTGGAGGCAATGATGAGAGGGGATCAGGAGAGACAGCAGCACCTGAGCGCTGCCGATATGTGCAACCGATACCACACCACATAGCGGGTCGCACCTCCTTCTGCACTGTCTGGGCTGCGGCCGAGGCAGCCGCTGCCTGCCACTGCGCCGTCGATTCGCACAGACGCTGCTGCTCCGAATCTGCCAGAGAGCGGCGCAGGGCCTGGTTCTCAGCCCTCCACCTGGCCTCCTTGATGGCCAGGATCTCCTGAGGGGAGGGGTGGTGGGTGGCGCGAGAGGTGTGCTGCACGCAGCTCACCCAGTTCTCGGTGATGACGTCGACCCAGGCCTGCATGCCAGGTCAAAGGAAACGAAAGCATGGCTTGTATGGGCTTGTATCGGCACTGCCAGAAAGCAGCAGGCGCATGCATGTTGCAGCCATGACATCGGCAAGGAGCAGGAGCGGGAATGGAGAGGTTGGGGCAGCACGGTGCTTCGGCAGCGCGCCTTGGCATCTGCCGGCGATGAGGCAGAAAAGAAGTGGGTGTGGGCGCCGCAGGCCACGCTGAACACGCAGCCAGCCTTCTTGGGGCTGAGCTGGGAGCTGGAGCGGTCCACCTGAGGCAGGAAGCGACGGCAGTAGAGAGGGTGGGTGGCTGCACGACTTCCTGACATTGCAGCTGTCAAGTCGTGCGCTGCAACTGATTGTTGCAGCTTCCTCAACCTGAGCTTGGGAGACATTAGGAAGCTGTTGCACCCAGAGCTGTTTGGTAGGCAGAACGTGAGCGGCCTTGTTGCGCATGGCAGTCAGGAAATGACACATGATGTGTGCCGCTCACCTGCCGGTCCTCAACCACAGTCACGCCCAGCTTAGGGCCATACCCTCGTGGAAGCGCACGCACAGGGATGCGGTCCAGCGGCAGGTACCGCACTGGCGTGGGTGTGCTGTTTGCGCCTGGGTCTGGTGTGTAGCACAGGCGATCCGCCAACACGTACACAAAGCGGCGCCGCCACTGCCGCTGCGGGCCGCCGCCGTAGGCTTTGAGCAGCCACCCCGAGTGTCGCACCGCCGATTGTGGCGTGTGGAAGCTGGTGCGAGTGTCCAGGGCCCAGCCCTCGTCCAATTCGAGCTCGCTCGCTTCCGACTGGGGTGCGATTGCCCACGGCTCCTCTGATGCCTTGGTGGGGTGGCTTCCCGCAGCGAAGAGGCTGGCATGGTCCCACCGCTCCATTGAAGCACGGTGCGCAGGCTCGAACTTGCTTGAGGTTGCAGTTACGGCGCTGGTGCCCACATCGCAATGCGCAGCTGTGTCAATTGAGCGATCCAGCCGCGTGGCACGAGCTTGGTGACTCGCAATGCCGCGTTTCCTTCTAACTGTCGTCGCCACGGTGGCACGTCGTCCCGCCTTGGGCAGGTGGTGTTACAGCATTACAGGCTGCCAACACGGTCACACGCTCCTGCTGTCTGCAGCCTCAGCGCACCCCAGCCGCCTCCGCAGCCTTGCGCTTCAGCGGCAGCACGGCGGCTGCCGCCGTGTCTGCCACGGTGGTCGACGGCAGTGCGTGCCGCTCCCTCAACCCGTTTTGCAGGTGTGTCATGGCCGCCAGGTTGAAGCCCATCAAGTCCTTCATCTCCTGCACCCGCTGCCGCAACAGCGTCTGCAGCTCCAGCAGCAGCGGTCGAGCGGCGGGCGTGCTGGTCAGCTGCTGCATGTGCAGCCGCATGAGCAGGGTGGCCACACGGCACAGCAGCTCCACCTGCACAGCAAGGAGCGCCGCACAGCAGCAGCAATCTCACCATTGACTTTGTAGAAGCAGACCACGCAGAGCATGACGGCGCTTCAAGCACCACAACAATGGATAGAAACCACACGGCCGCTTGTGGCGCTCACCATCATCCCACCCACAACACACATGGCAGTTCAAACAGCCTCGCACCTGGGACCCCACTTTGAGCCACACGATCAGGTAGCCGAGCAGGCGCAGCGCATCGGGGAACGGCAGCAGCAGCAGCGCCTGCTCCAGCTCACTGCTGCGCACACGCCCCACCGCCCGCAGCACAAAGGTGGAGGGGCTGAGGCCCAGCAGCAGCGGGTTGGCAGTCGGCGGCTTGGCCTTTGGGTTGGCCAGCTTGTCCTGCAAGAGGCGGAGGCGGAGGCGCGGGAGGGCAGCAGTGTGGGCTGTTGGGAGGCAGCCAGGCTGGGAAGCACCAGGCCAGTCCAACCAGATCAGGTCTCAGAGCCAGCCGCCACACCTCACACCACACTGCATACTACACTCCATACTACGTGCTACATTGCATACTTGCTTGCCTGGACAACCAGGCAGGCAGGCAGGCAGGCAGGCAGGCAGGCAGGCAGGCAGGCAGGCAGGCTGGCAGGCAGCTGATGTAATGTGTGTCTGCCGTGTGCTTCACCCAGTTCATGTCTGGTGCCCAGCCCACCTGCTCATACTCCCGCGCCCGCTCCTCCTCATCAGCAGCCAGGTCAAGCGCCTCGATTATGTCGTCGGCAGCGGTCACAGTCTCCAGCGTCTTGCGGCCGGCAGCGCCCACAGCCCCCTCCTCACCGGGGGTCTCCTGGCCCAGCGGCGCACGGTCGGCGGCCTGCAGGGCAGTGCGTAGAAGTGGCAGTGTGGGAGGGAGGGAGGCAAGCAAGGCGCAGCGGCGGTTTTGGCGGCGGCTCTTGGATGCAGCAGCGCTGGAGCACACACCTTACCCCCTCGGCTAGCCTTCACCACACCTGCCTCACCGCCCCAGACGGTTCAGCCGCAGCCCACTGCGCTCCGCTGCTATTTGACCGCAACCCCTGCACCCATGTCCAGGTAGCCACACCGCACCACACCTGGCACTCCCCAGCCACCACACCTTCTGCTTTCCACCATTTGCTCTCCCAGTCCCACACGCACACACACCTTTGCTGTGCCCCTCCCCTCCCCTCCCCTGCACTCCCTCACCTCCAGGTCCCCCTCAAACAGCGATTCCAGCCGCTTCTCCTTCTCCTCCTCCACGAAGAACGGCTCCTCGGTTCGCTCCCAGCGCCGCAGGCTGCGGTCGTGGCTGCCGCTGACCAGCAGGTCACCCAGGGAGCCGACAGCCAGGCACCACACCTCGGCGCAATGGCCCTCCAGGGTCAGCAGCAGCTCAAACTTGTCCATGTCCCAGTACTTGACCAGCCGGTCCTTGCCTGCACACAGGCGCATCAGTGTGTGGCAGGGTTACTTTAAAGAGGCAGCGCGCGGGGACGACAGTCGCAGGCAGCGGTTGTTGGAAGGTTGGGGCCGCAAACAGTGACTATCACATGGCAACGGCAGGGTGTGGCAGCGGCCCGACTGATGCCAGTCAGCACCCCTTTGCCTCAGCCCTGTGCCTGCCAGCCGCCGCCCCCTCGCACCTGCTGTGAACAGGTAGTGTGTGTTGGGCACAAAGGCGACTGCCATGACTGAGTCGCCGTGGGCAAACAGGGAGCGGTGGCAGTCACCAAAGTCGAGTCCCCAGGCCTTGATGTTCTTGTCCGCTGAGCCGGTGACCAGCAGGGTGGAGTCTGAGGGGAGGGCAGCAAAGAGGCAAGGTTGAGAGGAGGGCGGCAAGGACGCAGGGAGGTGCGGTGGTACACATGTATGTGAGGCAGGCGACGCAGGACAGCGGTGGGTGGCGGGCGTCGCCCGGCAAGCTGACAGACGTGCCAAAGCGGTTTGATGCGTGCGCACTCTGTCCCATGTGCGAGCTTGGCTTGCCTCCCTCTGCCGCTTGCGCTTCCCTCCCGTGCTACCCCCTTGTGGGCCCCCTCCCTTACCCCCAAGCACACCCACCGCCACAATGCCCACAGCCTGCCCCTCTGGGCCCACCCCACCACCACTGCACCCACCTGAGGAGATGTCCATCGACAGCACCGGCAGCTTGTGGCCGTAGAGGGACAGGAAGAACTTGAGCGAGTCGAGAAAGAAGACGCGCACGGTTGAGTCCAGCAGGGAGGCGGCCAGCAGCTTGCCGTTGGGGGACACCCGCACACACAGCACGTCATCGGTCATCTTGAGGGTGCTGCGGGCAGGTGAGAGGGGCGGGCAGGGGAGGGGAAGGGAGGCGACTAGTTTTTTGAGGGAAGGGGCAGAGACAAGGGGCAGGCGGGGCATGAACGAAGGCAGGCGGGGAGGGCAGGTGGAAACATGAATTGCATGACAGTACTGGAAAAGTTTTGAAGGCGGCGAGAGGTGCCTGCTGCCCTCCTCTGTGCCCCCTTGCTCTTGCAGGCCCCCCAGCTGCACACAGCGACAATCACGCCCGCAGGCGCGCCTGCTCCTGCCCCGCGCTGACGCCGCGCTACCTACCCCACTACTCACCGAGTGTTGCTGATGCCCAGCTGCTTGGCGCCTGTTTCGGGGTCTGTGCTCACCCCCCACTCCCAAAACTTTATGTCGTGGTCGGCACTGCCGCTCACAAAGCCGCTGGAGTCAGGCAGCGCAGCCAGGGACCACACAGGGCCTGTGTGAGCGCTGCACACGCAGAGGGGAGGGGGAGAGGGAGGGCGGCACATGCAGAAGGGCAGCGGGTCAGTCATGCGGCATGGCAAGCCAGCAGGCAGGCGTACCGCCCTGCCTGCAGAGGTTCCTGGTGGTGTGAGCCAGCAGCGCAGGTGCTCCAACTACACCAGCCGCTGCTTCTCCAACCACAAAAATCGCCCCTTCAACCACCAACCAAGCCGCCTCCCTCGACGCATGCAAGTCCCACGCCCCCCCAGATAGACCGCACAGTGACACACAACCAAGCACACCCACCGTACCTCACTACAGCAATGCGGGAGGAGGTGGCCACATCAAACAGCTCCAGGCCACCCTCCTTGGTGCCCACCACAGCATGGCGGTTGCCGGGGGCCCACAGCGCGCACAGGCCGTAGCCGCTGTCCATGGTTCGCAGGCAGGCGCCCGATCGGGGGTTCCAAATCTGCGCAGAGTGGCCGATTTAGGGTCTAGGGTTTAGGGTAAAGGGTAAAGGAGCGGCCAGGGAAGGGGGCCATGGGGGCACTTGCATGTGTGTGGTCAATCACGTTCAGTGAGAGGTAGGGCCTGTGAGGTGTCTGCTTGGGTTCCTTTCGGCTGATTCAGGCTGTTTCATCTTCTCCACTGTCATTCTCAAAGCAGCCAGCACGCCCTCCCGCCCTGCCGCACCCTCACTGCCTCCCGCGCTCGCAGTGTGGGCCCACCTTGACACAGTTGTTGGAGGCGGACAGCACCAGGGAGTCGTCCCCCGCCAGCGCCAGCGCCCGCACATCTGCTCGATGCCCGGGCAGGTCGATGGCTTGGGCTCGCTCCGCCACCCCGCTGGCGCCGCTGGCTGCTGCACCTTCGGGTGGCTCTGACCCCTCACTAACATCCCACACCTCCAGCGAGTTGTTGGTGAGGGCTAGCACCAGGGAGGCAACATGGCCGCCCGCCCCCGCCCGCCGCCCCGCGCCGACTGCCTCCGGAGGAACGACTGCGACCGAGCGCGCCTTGTGCTTGGAGCGGATGGCGGCAACCAGCTGCAGCTCGTCACCAGCCATCAGGCGAGCGGGCTCCTCCTGCGGCGGGGGATGAGGATAAACTCGATGAATGTGGAGAAGCTTGGCTGATGAGTACAAGATCCCAAGAAGAGGATGCAGTGTTAGCTGGCGGCAGAAGCCCAGGACGAACGATGCGCAAGGAGTGCGCGGGTGAGCAGCACTTGGGTACTCGGTGTACAAGCAAGCACCTCACAGTATCGTATGACCAGCCCATGACTCCCCTCTGCAGCCAGCCAGGCAGGCACACACCTCGGCTGCCCGCGCCTCCTCCTCTGCCGCGTCGCCCTCCGCAGCCGCTCGCTTGTCGGCCTTCTCCCGCTTGCGCTTGCACCGCCGCTTCATCTTTTTAGCAGCTTCAGCCTGGCTGCGCACGCGGTACACCTCTGTCACCTTGCCGGCGCTCTGACACGTCAGCAGTACACCGCCACGAGCCCCCGGTACAATATCGTACCGCACAGTTTCCACGCGGTCGCTAGACTGCCGCCGCACGCTGCCCATGGGCGTCAGGAAGGAGCTGGTACTGCTGGTACTGCTGGTGCCGCCCGCCGCCTGCTGCGCCGCTGCTGCTGCTGCTGCCGCTGCGGGTTGGCCCGGTCCGCCGCCTCGAGCGGTTGCTGCCGCTGCCGCCTCTTCACCAACCTCCTCCCCCCCAGCGTTGATCTGGTAGATGCGCAGCTCCGCGTCTGCTGAGCCTGTGGCCAGCCGCGTCTCCCCAGGGTCAACATCAAGGGACCACACCTCACCCCTGCAGACGAGAAGGGGATGTGCGCAGGGCAGGGTTGGGGGCAGGGCGGGAGGAAGAAGGCCGCAGGTGAGGCGCGGTGAGAGACAGGACAACCAGCGAGCAGCAGGTTCCAGCAGCATGACTGCAGTTGCGCAAGGCAAGCTGCACGGGCGTAGCCCAGCTGGTAGCCTGATGCGGCCAGGCCCCGCTCCACGAATCCAGCCAAGCCTGGCAGCAGACAGGAGAGCGGCGCGGCAGTGCAGGGGCCAAGCAGGCCCAGCCAGGCGCGCTGCTGGGTCGTTGTGCTGCGTCACCTGTGTCCCACTATCGTCTGGCAGCAGTGTTGCGTGTCCAGGTCCCACACCTTGACTTGCTCATCCTTGCTGCAGCTGACGAGGCGGCGCCCGCCCCGCTCCACAAACGCCAGCCCAGTGACCTGGCCGCGGTGGCCGCGTAGGCGGTACAGTCCCGCCTCCCCCACCACGTCCCACACCACCACATCCGTGTCCTTGGAACCAGATGCCAGCAGAGCTCCGTTGCGGCTGAACCGCAGGGCAGTCACCTCCTTGCGGTGCCCACTGAACGTGGCCACACACTCGCCGGTGTCCAAGTCCCACAGCCGCACCGTGCCGTCCGCATGGCCCACCGCCACTTGGTTGGCGCTGGGAGAGGCCGCCAGCTGCGTCACCTCGCCCGCGACCTTGCCGGTCTGAGAGACGGGCGGTGTGAGGGTCTTGGCCTGTTGCAAGGAGCGGTGCGGGGATGAGCGTCAAATTGTGTGCAAGTGCAGGGCAGGGCAGCAATGCAGCAGCGCGTGCAACGCCTGAGCAGCTCTTTATGGCTGCCACTGCACCCAGCGTCCTGCTCCGACACTCACCACGACGGCCTGCTTGATCTTCCACACACACACATTCTCCAGAGCGGCCGTGAGCAGATGCCGCCCGCTGCGGTCATAACACACGTTGCAGCCTGGGCTCGCGATGACTCCCCACGTGCTCGTCAGCTCATAGCGCAGGTAGGCTTTCACCATGCCGATCTGAACAGGTCAGGCTGTTCAGGCCTGCAATACAAAGTGACGCAGACGGAGGGAAGGGCGGTGGGCTAGAGTGGCGGCTGGTGCGCGGGTGACCTCTGGCGGCTTGATTTACACTGCTGCTCACCTTGTCACACTTTACGGCCGGTTTTCAGCCCCGTTAGGTCCGCGCTTGGCGAAGCATGTGCAAACGCGCGGGAGGGCCCTGTTGCTGGTGTGAACTTGTTGTTTGAAGACCAATGCGTGCACTGGGATGTGCTGCAAGATGCATGCACCTAACTTCACAATTCGGCAATACGAACGTAGTGCTTCTGCGGCAAGAGCTGATCCTGAAGCCCCAGGCGATCCGAGAAAGCGGCAGTCGATCTCCCAATGGCTGGCTTTCCCTCAGACCGGCAGACCGATTACGGCGATAAATATGAGCAGGTGAGGTGCTGGCCAAGGGCACACAAGGTTAGGCACACAAAGAGTCGGTGCAAGCATGCAGCACGGCATGTCGGGCCATCCACGATCGCCGCGCTTGAGTGTGCCGCCTTTGCCGCCGCTGCGCCGATCCCGAACCCGGCTCGATCTCAACCTTCTCCCTCCCGCAGGTCAAGTCGCTGGGTCGTGGGTGCTACGGCGAGGCGATGCTGATGAGGGAGAAAGCGACGGGCGAGCTGGTTGCTGTCAAATACATTGAAAAGCGCAAGGTCGGTGTTTGCTCGGAGCAGGATGTTGCTGCCGCTGCCGTTTTGTTAGTCTGCTGGTTGACAAGCAGTGCCGCGTGACTCTGAACAGCCCATCCTCGGCTCCATAGGGCTGGCCCACATATCGGCTTGCTTTGGAGCGGGAGGGGGAGATGCCTCCCTCTGTTCGTCCCTTGTGCCTGTCGATTGCCCGCCCTGACCCGATTGACTGGACAACCCTGCCTCACACTACCGCTCCTTCTTCTGGCAGGTCGACGAATACGTGCAAAAGGAGATTCGGAATCACGTGCAGCTGACGGGGCATCCGAATGTCATTCAGTTCAAAGAGGTCAGCACACCTCTGCTGCTGCTGCTGCCTGCTGCCGCTGCCGTCACGCCGGGCCAGCTGGCAGGCGGGACGGAGGCATTCCCCTTGCTACGTAGCTGCTATGTTGCTTCCGTTGTGTGTGTGCGCTTGCTGCACACAGGCAAGGCACCTGCCCCAGCGTGCGCTCCTGCCTGCCGGCGGCTCTCTCACCGCTGTCCCTTTCAACCAAACACCCCCAGATGTGACACCCCCCGCAGGCCTTCCTCACCACCACCCACCTGGGTATAGCAATGGAGTATGCAAGCGGGGGGGATCTCTTTGACAGGGTGGTCAGCAGGCGGCGCCTGCCTGAGGCTGAAGCCCGCTACTTCTTCTGGCAGCTGGTTCAGGGGCTGGTGTGGTGCCACAGCCAGGTAGGGGGGCGGAGCGGGATGCAGCCGGGGTGGAAACATGCGTGGGAGTGATGAGGGCAAGAAGGGAGAGGGGGGGAGAAGACACCTGCTGGGGCGACTGTCACATGGTTCTGAGGTGTGCTTATTCGTGAGGCAACAGCTTGGAGCTGGGGTGCAGCGCCATGCACCGCTCACCAGCTCACCGTCACCTTGCCCACCCTCACATCCACCCACCCAACCAACCAGCCAACCTACCGCTCACTCACTCTCCCATTCCCACCACCCACACCCACACCCACACCCACCACAGGGTGTGTGCCACCGCGACCTGAAGCTGGACAACATCCTGCTGGGGGGCGACCCAGCCGCGCCCCAGCTCAAGCTGTGCGACTTTGGGTTCTCAAAGTCGCGGGCGCAGGACTCGATGCCCAACACACTGCTGGGTACGCCCGCCTACCTGGCACCTGAGGTGCTGCGGGAGGGAGGCGAGAACCAAGCGGTGAGTGCGAGGAGGGAGGGAGGCAGGCAGGCAGGCAGGCAGGCAGGCAGGCTGGCGGGCAGGCTGGCGGGCGGGCAGGCAGGCAGGCAGGCTGGCGGGCAGGCAGGCAGGCAGGCAGGCAGGCAGGCAGGCGGGCAGGCAGGCAGGCTGGCGGGCAGGCAGGCAGGCAGGCAGGCTGGCGGGCAGGCAGGCAGGCAGGCAGGCGGGCGGGCAGGCAGGCAGGCAGGCGGAGCAGCGGGAGTGGGTGCATTGAAGAAGTGTTCTGGCCAGCATGCATGCGTGCATGTGAATTGCTGGTGGCTGCGCTCAAGGCAGGCACCTGGGAACAGCTGATGTACCGCCCCGCCTGCCCCTGCCCTGCAGTACAACGGGGAGCTGGCCGATGTGTGGAGCTGTGGTGTGGCGCTGTATGTCATGCTGGTGGGTGCGTACCCCTTCCAGGACCCAGCTGACCCTGGCAACCACCTGAAGACGTATAAGGTGTGTGGGGGGGTGTGTGGGTGGTGCAGCTGTGCTGCTCCCTGCCCAGCCCTGCCTGCTTGCCGGCATGCCTGCGTGCCGGCATGCCCGCGTCAAAGCGTGTGGTAAGGAGGAGCTCTGTTGGCGACAGGCTTGTCAGCAGTTGCCTGCTGGCGTGCCTTGCTGCCCATGCGCCTTGCACGTTGCATTGCACGTCAGCAGCTGCAAAGGGTCGCTTCGCTCCATCAGCCTGCCTGCTCTCCTGTGGCTGCTGCCACCTCGGCGTGTACCTTCCTCCCTGCTGCAGCGCATCTTCTCTGTGCAATATGAGATGCCGCCAGGCCTGCCCATCTCCCCGGAGTGCTTGGATATTATTCGCCGCATCTTGATGCGGAATCCAGCTGAGCGCATCACACTGCAGCAGATACAGCAGCACCCTTGGTACCAGGCAGTGCCCCCCGCGGCAGCGCCTGCCGAGGCAGCCCAGCAGGCGCAGGCGCTGCAGCAGCAGCCGACGCAGCCGGCGCAGCAGGCGCAGCAGGCGCGGCCGGCGCAGACGGATGCTGAGATCATGAAGATCACATCCCTGTGCCTGGCAATGAGCAGCGGTGAGATTGGTGGGCCGGGCTGTACTGCTGGGGCCGCTGCACTGCTGTCTGCAATGGTTCCCGCCTCTTCCCGTGCACGGCCCAGCAAGCAGGAAGCAGCCTGCCGCTTGCTGAAGGCTCCGCTGCTGCCTGTGTGTGCTAGTGCGTGCAGGGGAGCCAGGTGGGGGCCTGTGGAACGAGGAAGACTGCTTGACTTTTGACGGTGACAGCATGCCAGCTCACGACTGATGCCGCATTGCCGCAGCCTCGCACAATGCCTGGCTGGCCCATCATCCAAGCTTGACCCGCTATAAATATCTGCCGCCGCCATTGCTTCGTGGTTTACTCAACCAGACTATTTACGTGTCCGCGTCTGTCTCTTTCTCCCCTTGTCGTTTCCTCATCTTGAATGTGGAGGTGCACTCGTGGCAGTTCCCATTGCTGTTGCCTCGTTGGCTCCCTGCCCCGCCCTCCCCTGCTGTGCCCGTGACCTTGCCGTGTGATGTTTTTGCACGTCCTGGGAAAATGCTGGCAATATCAGCGGCTGGCAAACGGAAACAACTGAAGCTTGCGCAGTACAACGGAATACAAAACGCAACGACACCTGAGAACAAGGGACAAAGCATCAGAGGCGCGCGTTGGGCGGGGCATCGCGCGCAGCTGCCTGTTCACCCTCCAGGTCATTGCCTCCTCTTGAAGCGCTGCGCTGCCGCAACCCTGCTGCTGCTGCTGCGGAAGCAACAGGTGCCGCTTGCATCGAGGGTGGGCGGCCTGCGGCTCGTCGCTGTGCGCTATTTGACTCAGGCAGGGCAGTCGCAGAGGGAGGCGTTGACGGCGCTGTCAGCTGGCCTCTGATCTGCCGCCGCCGCCAAAGCACCCACGTCAGCATGCCAGCCAGCAGTGCAATCAGCAGCGTGTCCAGCTGCGGTACCGCTGGGTACCGCTGCTGCCAGGGCCCAGCAGACGTGTGGGTCTGCGCCGCCACACGACCTGCCAGTCCTGCCCTGCCGCTGCTGCCTGCCAGGGGTGGTGAGGGGAGGCACGCTGCCAGCAACCGCCGCAGCGGCCGCAGCAGTGGCTGCAGCAGCTGGCGTGTGCGCAGCCACCAAAGCGCGAGGAAGGGAGCCATTCCGTACTGCTCAAACGGTGCGGTTCGTACTGCTTGCCGGTACAGCCAAATTGCCTCTGTCACGTTGCACTGCACACCCAGGCCCTGCTCATGCAGCTGAGCCATTGAGTAGAGACCCTCAATGCTGCCCGCCGCCGCCGCCTGCCGGTACAGCTCCACAGCTCGAGGGAGGTCGGTGCCTGCCAGGCAAAAGGGTGAGCGGGCATGGAGGGAGGGACCGAGGGTGGGCATGTAACACTGGAAGCAGGGCAGGGCAGGGCAGGGCAGGGCAGGGCAGGGCAGGGCAGGGCAGGGCAGGGCAGGGCAGGGCAGGGCAGGGCAGGGCAGAGCAGGGCAGGGCAGGGCAGGGCAGGAAATCTGTGGCAACTGCTGAAGCAAACAGGCAGCTGAGACTGGAGGAGGTGGGCAGGCTGGCAGCTGCCAGGATAAGGGGTGCACACGCACAGCTGCGATGTGCATCCCGCGCCCTGTGACCAGCCTCAAACCGAGCAGGCTGCCGCTCACCTCCCTCCAGCCCTAGCTGGCTGCCTCGTCGCAGCGTGTGCGCCGCCATGAGCATGCCCTCAGTCTGGTTGGCCTCAACGGCACGCAGCCAGAAAGGCAGCGCCAAGCGGTGGCGCACGCCGCCTTCCACCACGCCACCGCGGTGCAGCAGCCACGCAAGGTTGAGTTGTGCCAGCCAGTTGCCCTGCTCTGCCAGCAGCGCGTAGCGCACCGCAGCGCCCCACAAATCGTGCTCTGCGGGAAACGCAGCAGGGTCAGCAGCGTGTGGGGTCAGATTGCGGGGGCCAGGGTTCAAGGTGTGTGGGGGGGGGGGGGGGTAACTGCCGGCTGCACCATAGCGGAGTTGGCTATCCTTTTTAATTTTGGTATCGTCTGGCCACGACCCCCAGGCCACACCAGTCAGCCTTGCTGCACAGGTGCCTACAGCTGAGAAGAAGCCGGCAGGCCGCTCTCACCCGCTGCGCGGTCTGCGGCTGCCTTGCCGCCCTCCCTCCATCCACCCGTCAAGTCCAAGAACAGGCGGAAGTAGTGGAGGGCCAGGCTGCCGTTCTTGGGCACACTGAACAAACCGTCGGCGTAGATGAGGAAGAGCTGGTGGGGTGCCCGCCAGCTGCCCATCCGCGTTGCATTTTCAAACAGCTCAACAGCCATGGTCATGTTTTGCTCCACGGCAAAGGCTCCCTGCAGCGGCAGGCAGGCGGGCAGGACCGGCGGGCGAGCGACCCGCAGTGAGGCCCGGCAAGAGCAAAGCAAGCGTGCCAGCGCCCTGTGGGGCCAGGCTAGCACAGCGGGCGGCCGTCAATCTCGACAGGCCTTCATCCCCCGTCACACATCTCCAAACCCACAATGACCTGACAAAACCCACCACACAACCAACACACGCACCAGTCAGCACACACACAACATTTTCACGCAGACACGCACTTATACAAGCATTGGCAAGCAAGGCACAGGCGCCCGCACCACCACACCTGGTACATGCTACCCAGGTTGTAGGCAGCATCATGATCCACCAGTGAACCCAGCTTGAAGTAGCGGAAGGCCTCTGTCAGATTCACTTCCACACCCTGACCGTGGTAGAACAGCACACCCAGGCCGTTGAACGCCGTGGGCAGGCCCCCCGCAGCCGCCGCCAGGAAGTGATGCCGCGCCATGCCATAGTCCTGTGGGGGGGGCAAAATGCGGCGGCGGTGTCAAGGCAACCCATGAAAGATGGCGGTGGTGCCAGGAAGCGCAGGAGCCACAAGTGAAGAGCCGGCAGCGCGCGGGGGGTGACCACTATGCTCTGCCCGCTGATCCGGCAGCTGGGTGTCGTGCAGCAGCAGCAGCTGAGGCGCGAGAGCAGCACAGGGGGGCCCTAGGCAACCTGCACCCGCTCCTCGCCTGCTCCACGTGCCAGCCACGGATGTGCATGAACCCCAGGTTGTACTCTGCAAACGCATCGCCCGCCCTGGCAGCCAACTGGAACTCCCTGTACGCCGCCGCATGGTCCCGCGGCAGGCCTTGGCCCATCAGCTGCCGGTACCCCAGCTGCCGGTGTGCCTGCACGTCTCCCCGCGCCGCCGCGTCCTGCTCCAGGTGCAGCGTGTTTGAGTCCTCCCAAATGTTGGCGGCTGGCAGGTAGGAGGCATCCATCCACTTGCGCCGCAGGTGGCCCCCCCCCTCGCTGTTGATGACGCCCGCCTCATCCAGCAGCGCCAGCAGCTGCGGACCTGCTACCTTGGCATGCGCCAGCCCCTCCTCCAGCAGCCGAGGTACACCTCGACCGACGGTGTACCGCTCAGCCAGCGCCAGACGCGCCTCGACGCTGCCCGCCAGAGCGGAGCGGTGCAGCGCGTAGACAGCGGCGCTGTCGTTGTGGGGCAAGCCGTGCTCGGAAGCAATGCCCGAGGAGAGCAGAGCGGCCAGGGTGAAAGCGGCATCGGACAGCGGCGCAAGCTCTGGATGAGCCTGGAGCTCCAGGGTCGGATGGACCGCCGCCCCAGCTGCTGCGCTAACATTGGCAGTCACGGCGGCGCTGGCATTGGAGGAATACCCAACGTTTGCTGCTGCTGTGAGACTGCTGCCCGTGTCTGCCTGCTCCCCGCCTGCCACCTGCTCGGCAGCAGCGTCGCCTGCCTGCTGCTGCTGCTCAGCGGGCGGCGCAGCCGGGGGTGGTGGGGGTGTGTACAGGCGCCGCCGGCTGACACTCTCCCCAAGGGCGGCATCGATGTGGGCATCCAACCTGCAGGCAAGCAAGCATGCAATATCAGCCCAACTGTTTGCTGTTTGCGGGCACAAGGCGCACAGCGATTCCTGCAAACACCGGCTGTGACCGCATGCACGCAATCACAGTGAAGGGTGGATGCAGGTGGCAGGGGCCGGCTTCAGCATGCAATCCCACTCCCTGTGTGGGCCAACAGCTGCGTCTTTACCTGGCAAACAGGCCTTGCAGCAGCCCCAAGCCAGCTGGCACATCGACATCGTCATCATCCAGTGCCCAACCCACCAAGCTCTCAGCCCGCTGCACCTCTGCCTTAGCCTCATCATACCGCTGCATGCGAATAGCCTCAGCGGCCCGCTCAGCCTCTGCATCAGCTGCGGCCACGACTGCAGCCTGCTCCTCTTGCTGTCGCCGCAGCGCTGCGGCCTCCTCTGCCTCCTGGTGAGGCCGCTCCGCTGCCTTGTTTGCCTGCTGGGCTGCAGCCTCCGCTGCACTCTGGGAAGAGCTGTCGCCTCCTGCTGCACTTGCAATTGCTTCCTGCTGGGACTGTTCTGCAGCCTGGGGTATCTCCAGCAGCGCCTGCTCCTCCTTTTGTAAGCCGCGATGGTCCTGCTGCTCAACCAGGTCCTGCTGCTGCTGCTGCTGCTGTTGTGCCGGTACCGTTGGCTGCTGAGCTTCAACAGTGACATGGAATTGCTCGACATGCTCAGGCAACTCGTGGACCATCTGCTCGGCTGCTTTGGGTGCATCCCCTTCAAGCTCAGCCACCTGCAGTTGACGAGGCATGCAACAAGGCGATTTGTGCGAGTGGCGAAGAAGGGCGGGAGGAGCTGCAACGGCGGCGCTTGTTCAACCCAGGCGATTGTTGCCTTGCCCTGGACTGAGTTGTTGCGGGCATAGATTTCTGATGAGGCTAAGCTCTGTAAAGACGCCAGCTTGCCTGTGGCTCGCCAGTACCGGTTTGCAAAGCCCCGAGCAGCAGGACTGCAGCAAGCAGGGCTGCGATGTGGAATCTCATGGTGCCGGTGAGCTACGGCAAGAGAAGCGTGGACACCCTACGCTTGGGGCAATCGCTTGAGCGGGCCCTCAGCGCGGTTCCGGCCCGAAAGGCCCACTGCTACGTCACTGCTCTACAAGCGGGCAGGGAGGCCTGAAAGGCCAAGCGGGAGATGCAATTGTACATCAGGAAAACGAGGAGATCCTCGGCCTCCTCAATTCTCCCTCCTAATCATCCCCAATCATCACAGTGCACATTATGACGCCCGCTGCAAGCCTGGCCGCCTCACCTTCGGCTCGGCTCACTGCCATTCGCCGCTCTGGCCACTGCTTCACCAGCCTGTCATCCTCAGCTCGTCCAGGGCGCCTAGTGGCTCTTCGGAGGTCGGCGGCAGACAAGGACGAGCAGCCAGCAGCGGAGGCGCAGCCACCCGCCTCCGCCTCCCCGCCCCCTCCCTCTCCAAGCAGCAGCGCACCAGAGGAGCCCAGCACCAGCAGCAAGGGCTTCTTGGCCGGCGGTGCTGTCGGCCTGGGCGCGGCGCTGTTCCTCGTGGCGCGCTTGACAGCAGGCGGTCCTTCCTTTGCGGCGTTGGAGGCGGGGGCTATCCCGCTTGACACCGCCTTGCAAAATGGGCGCCCCACGGTACTGGAATTCTACGCTGGTGAGGAGGCAATTGCTGCGGCACTGCGTGGCTGTACAGAGTGCTGATGATGTGGGGCAACCCGTGGCAGCACGTGGCAATCAAGGGTTTCCGCCTTGCACCTTCACTCATACCACACTGCAGACTGGTGCGAGGTGTGCCGTGAGCTGCTGCCCGCCACCTACGAGACGCAGCAGGAGTTCAAGGGCCAGGTCAACTTTGTGGCGCTCAACGTAGACAACACCAAGTGGGCACCTGAGCTGCTTGAATACAAAGTCAAGGGGATTCCCGAGGTGTGCGGCACCCTTGCTTGCAACGCTTGGGTTGATGGTTTGGTGGTTAGTCACCTGCGCCCACCATGGCTTGCTCGATGCGAAGGCTGTATGTGAAAAGGATTGCTGATTCTCTTTGTGGCCTGCGTGCACGTGTGCTTGAGAGTGGTCCCTGCCAGGCATTCTCTCACCCATGTTATGCGGCCCGCTCCCTGCCGCAGTTTGTCTTTCTTGATGCAAGCGGCAAGCCCTTGGCAGCCGCCGTCGGCAAGCTGCCTCGGGAGGTGTTGACGGCAAATTCCAGAGCCCTGGCAGAGGGCCAGCCACTGCCCTACGCCCGTGTACAGGCAGACGGCGCTTCGTCCCTGCAGCGGCCAGAGGGCGCCATGGCGGGGCCCCGACAGTCGGGTCCGCTGGACCACTTTTAGGGTGGCTGACTGGTGGTGGCAGGGTTTGTAAAGTGCTGCTGTTCGCTATTTAGGACTGATATTCACGTTTTTCCAATGCGGTTTTTGCCTGGATGACTCCACGTTTTTGTGCTTTGCATGGTGTGATATGATTGAAAGTGCTAATTTAAAGTTGTGTATCACTGAAGGCAGGGTCGTCTGCCACAGCTGCACCTGCTGCCACCACGGGCAGCCCAAGCTGTTGCAGCTGCAGCAGGGTCGCCTCGGGGCTGGTGTGGTGTATGGCTTGCCACCCACGTGCGCCAGCTGCAGCCGCATTATCCGCCCTGTCATCAATAAACACGAGATCAGCGCCTGACAAGCCTGTCAGCCGCTCTGTCGCTGCATATATCTCTGGCTCCGGCTTGAAGCTTCGCTCCAGGTAGCTGAGGCAGAGGCCATCAAAAGTGGAGAAGAAGGGGTATCGTTCGCGCACGTCGTCAATGTGCAAGGCACTGCAGTTGCTGAGGAGGTACGTGGGCACCCCGCTGCTGCGCAACAACTGCTGCTGCTGGATCATGAGCTGGACCGGGCTGAAGATGTCTGCATATAGCTGTGCAAAGGTCGCGAAATCTAGCTGCAGGCCTGCAGCCAGCAGGCGAGTGGAGCGGCACTCATGTGGGTTGTGTGACGAACGCCCAGCCATCCTGCCTCTCACTCGTACTCCCGAGCAGGGCACTCACCGCTGGCCTCCACCACTGCTTCGTGGAACTGCTCGCTGCTGAGCAGGCCTCGCTCCATTTGCTCCACCAGCGAGCAGCCCCCCCACCGATCCAGCATCCCAGTGGGAAGCGGGGAGTGCCCAAACAGCTCCAGCAGCACCTCCTGCTTGGTGGGCACTGGAGCTTGGCATGCTTGCGACAGCCTGGCTGCGCTAATGGCGAAGTCGAAATCCAGGAGCACCCTGCCAAGATCAAACACGACGGCTGCCACACGGGCACGCTGCCGCTGCGCTACTGGTTGATCCCGTGGAACCAAACAGGTAATAGTGGGATGGCGGGATGCCCAACGCTTTGAGCTCACAGTCGGTCGCATTTGCTGCGCTCTGCATGCATGGCGGACAGTCAGGTGAGCGGCTGAAGGCAGGCACGGCTCCAAATGCGCATTCCTTCGAGCTTGCACTTGCTTTGTGAGTTGCATGGGCTTGTGGTTTTGCGTTTTGCTGGGTTGAAGAATGCCGCTTCAAGTGGCTGTCAGTCTGCAGACTGTCAGATCGGCGTCCTGAGCACTTGAAGGTTCATCAGCCACAGTTTGGTGTAGCAGTGTGAACGATTACGTGCAACGTGAACGAAGTGTCATGACATGCGTGCTGTCCAAGCCATCGATCATCTGCGTGTCCCACAGCAAACATCAGCTTCATTCGGCTGCATTGGGGGGTGCACTGGACTCAGCGGGTTGCGTTCACCAAAATGCTGCTTGCTGGCCTCCCAAACGCCCCGCGCCCACCAAGCGCAGTCACACGAGCGGGAAAGGTGCTGCCAGCACGCAGGTCAATGCAACTCACAGCAGCAGGCCAGCACAGCGACTTCCAGGTGAGTGCCACTCCCGCCGACGCGCCCGGTACTGCTCATCTTGCTTGCTCCCCATCATGCCACTTGCTGCAACTTGAATGCCATTTGTGCAGGGATGCAACGAGCCACTGCCTCAGGCAGTCAAGGTGGTGGGCATGGGCAGCAGCTGCCAAGATCTGTTGGCACAGGTGGCGACCTTCCCCTGCCCCGACGCAAAGCTGCGCACAGAAGCCTTTGAGGCCCAGGTGAGCAGCAGGTGGTGCCTCAAGAAGAAGTAGTGTTTAAATTGACGGCGTGCTTCTCCTTGTGCTGCTGCCGCACTCGATGCTGCTTTCTGCCTCCCCCACCATCCCTCTGTGTGCTGCCAGGGCGGCGGCAACTGCGGCAACGCGCTGACGGCTGCAGCCCGGCTGGGGCTGCACGCCACTATCGTGTCCAAGATAGGCGATGATGGTGTGGGTGACGGCATACTGGCAGAGTTCCAGCGGGACGCAGTTGACACCTCACACATGCTGCGAGCTGAGGGGTCACCCTCCCCTTTCACGTACATCGTCGTGGACCGAGAGGGTGGGACCTGCTGCTGCTGCCGATGCCTCACCGTCATCATCATCGGGCTGGGGCTGCGGCAGCGTCGAACAAGGCTGATCTGCTGCTGTGTGACCTGGCTCGTTGCTGCTCCAGGCTGCCTGGGTGGACCGCTGCTTACTCGCCCTGCAAGCCTGCACCGCACACACATACACAGGGGTGTTGCCGTCCCATGCGCTGCTGCTGCAGGGGGCACCCGTACCTGCATCCACACACCCGGCCAGCCCATGACGCCAGAAGAGCTGACCGCTGAGCTGGCAGGCTCAGCACTGCGAGATGCCGCCCTTGTGTACTTCGACGGGCGGCTCACAGAAGCCGCCCTGGTGCTGGCTGCGGCAGCTCGGCAGCGCGGTGTGCCGGTGTTGGTGGAGGCGGAGCGGCTGCGCCCCGGGCTGGAGCAGCTGCTGGGCATGGCAGATTTTGTGGTCAGCTCCACTCATTTCCCGCAGGAGTGGACGGGAGAGGAGCTGCTGGGGGATGCTTTGGTGGCGACGTTCGGGTGCGTGCCGTGCGGTGCAGCACGACCAAAAGCGGCAGCAGAGCACGGTTTGAGTGCATATCCAACTTGGTTTTGCAATGTTTGGTGTTGATTGCGTTCTGGCAATGAACACTGAGACCAGCAGCCCTCACCTCGCATGCCTGCCTCCCTGCCTGCTTCTCACCGCTCCTGCATCCTCCCCATGCAGCCGCCTGCCACACATTAGGTGGCTCATCACAACACTCGGCAGCCGGGGCAGCGTGCTTTTGGAGCGAGGGGGCGACGAGGAGTCGGCAGGGGCTGCAGTTCTAGATGACCTCCTGCCCTTACTGACACGAGAGGCAGGGGCGGCCGCTGCAGCAGCCGCTATTCCTGGGGCGCCGCAGCCGCCTCCTGCTTGCGTCAGCGCCAACGGAACAGCGATTTATCAAGGCGGCAGCGCGTCAAGCGAACGCGTGCTGAGCCTGCGGCTGCAGAGAAGCGCAGCAGAGGCGCCGCGCGTGTTGCAAGCAGCCCTGGTGGCGGCCGAGACGGCGGCTGCAGCCAATGCTGACATTGGCAACGCAGCGGGCTATGCGAGTGCAGGAGTCAGCCCCAGCGAGGGCTCCGAGGCGGCGCCAGGCTTGGAGGTGCAGGCCCGAGTGACGGTGGTGCAGGCTGCGCTGCTGCCAGCAGGCGCAGTGGTAGACACTACTGGCGCTGGCGACTCGTTCATCGGTTCGATTGTGTATGGAGAGGCCACTGGCATGCCTGTCCGACGAGCCATGCAGCTGGCGTCGGTGGTGGCGGCCTGCAAGTGTACTGCCTCTGGGGCCCGACAGGGTCTGCCACACCGCTCCAACCTGGCACCCAGCCTACTACAGCACTGACTGAACGCACACTGACTGTGCTGGCTGATGCTGACTGATGTCCAGAGCCAAGGCTGCTTTAGGCTTTTGATCGGTGTGCGCGATTCTTCCCTGTTGTGACTGCTCTACGCTGCACTGTAACGATCAAGAGCAGAAGCGGCTGCATCTGCCGAGGTGATGCATGCACAGGAGCAACCTAATCAATGAAAGGGCCTATCATGCACACACAAGCAAATAATGCAGTGGGGTGATGCGGTGGCAGCCCAGAAGCCGCTTCAAGGCAGCTGCAAGCGAGACACTACGTAGCGGCGGACCTCCTCCTGCACAGCAGCGGTGTGTTGCAGAACGGCGCTCACGCCTGCGCACTTACATGTGTGCTGAGGAGAGGCAAGCCAAGCAAGTCAGGTTCTAAATATTGTAAGGCAACTATGGCCCCCTATCAAATCACCTTGACGCCAAAAGTCATGTCCAAGTGCCCCATACGCGGGAAGCACTTGAACGTGACCTGCAGCGCGGCAGCCAAGAGTGCCAGCAGGAGTGTGCTGTGCTGAACCGTCTTCAAGCAGAGCAGGGCTTTCCTCACACATTTGTAGTACTCGGTGAGCTGGGTGCCCGGACTGAACACTTCCCACCACACTTGCCTGCACCCCTGCCTCCCGCATGCGCTTGTAGTGCTCCTGCACGTTTGCCTCCGCTATGATTCCATCACTGCCACCAGCAACCAGGTCGACAGGAAGGCCCTGCAAGCCAGAGGGGGTGGCCGGCACTTCAATGTGCACTGTGCGGTTGCCACTGCGTGCAGTGTGTTAAGCCAGCTGTGGGCGGTGGCGGGCGGTCAAACCAACGCACTGCACCCGGTGTTGGGAGTCGGGCGGTCACTCGCTGGCACGCATGTCAGGGATCAGCGATCAGCAAGCACTGCGCGCCTGCAGCAGGTGGTAGTTGGCCGCGATGTCTGGGGGCTCCTCCTGCCTGTAGTGTGCGTAGTTGGCGGCGGCTGAACCGTAGTCGTAGAGGCGAAACCGCCTGCTGCGAATCAGCTGCATCTCAGTGTGTGGCAACGGGGTGTGAGTCAGAGGGTGGAGCCGCAGGAGCTGCCAAGTGTCAGGAGGAAGGAGTGGCAGATGATGGTCAAGTAGCACACACACACACACACACACACACACACACACACACACACACACACACACACACACACACACACACACACACACACACACACACACACACACACACACACACACACACACACACACACACACACACACACACACACACACACACACACACACACACACAGCACCTGAACAAAGTGCGCTCCAGAGTGCAGGCTGAGGGCGGGCATGCTGTAGGTCGAGTAGTGGGGCATCTGAAGAACAGGAGAGGCCAGGGCAGGTTGATGCTTGGATCGAACTCAGGTTGCAACACATCCCCTGCCCAGCTAGCAGGGGAAAGGTCACATGTGGGCATCGCCGTGTGCACAGCGCAGCCGCCTTGCCTGCAGCGCTCGGTCCCATTCGCTTGAGTCGTTGCTGAGCATGCGCCGCATTGCTGCCCTGCACCATCAGCCGCAGCCACAGCAGGGTGAGTCATGGCAGCAAGGCGCAGCACGAGGTTACATGGGACGTTACAAAGAGAGAAAGGCTGCAGCAGTCCGCAACACATCGGTATGCAGTCCTGGCAGAACACCAGCCAAGCAGACGGGTGAACCGAAAGGAATGGAGAGAGCTGCAACATGCACAAAGGCACACCCGCACTCTGCCAGACGCGAAGCAGCCGGGACCCAGCCCCCCCAAAGGAGCCTCAGCAGGAGCCCTCAAGTGAGTGCTGCCTGCACCCACCTCGTCAGCTGGTTGAGCCCAGGGATGCTGTGCAGGTCCACAGTGAGCTTGAATGTGATGTAGCGCAGCAGCGAGGAGGGCAGGTACATCGGCGCACCCCGGCCCGGGCACAGCCAGGAAAGCGCCGCCATCAGCCCCGGCATCACCAACAATGCAGGCTCGCACGCCTGCACCGCTGGATGCGTGGAAAGTGGGTTGGGTGTGGATGGGTATTGGTGCCAGACACCAGGTCCAGGCAGCTTAGTGTTTGCCTGCGACCCTCAATCCGCGGGCGGTGGACTCCCCCACCAGACCCCTCCCAACCAACACATACACAATTCTGCAGCTGTGGTGTGAGGTTCGCACAGGCCGCACGTGACAGTGTGAGCCCGTCCCAAGCGCTCACGATGGGGTATTGCGTGTGGAAGCCGGCAGGGGTGAGCAGCACCAGGCGGCGCAGGTGGTGGGGCCGCCCCTGCAGCCCACAGTTCACAGCATAGATGAGCAGGGAGGCGCCGCCCAGTGAGTGGCCAACCGCTCGCAGCCTGTAAGTCTCCGCTGTGACTGCTCCGTGCATGTTGGTCCCAGGCCTGGGGGCACGAGGGCTGTTGCCAATGGGGGTGTGCGTGGCTGTGGGCAGCAGCAATGAGCTGGTGGAGGCCTCCGCTTCACCGCGCTGCTCCACCCCAGCTATGCTGATTTTGTCGGGGGTCAGGGCCGGGGCCGGTCCGTGCATGATGCCGAGCCTGCTACGCGGCGGGGGGCTGCCTGCGGCGCCAGCATCTGGCGCGCTAGGCAAGCGGCTGGGAGCGGCCCAGCCTCCCGAACACTCCTGGGACCCAGAAGCTGCTGCTGCGCTGCCAATGCCAGCCGGCAGCACGGAGCTCAGCCTGGCGGCGCCGCTGTCGCTGCTCGACACATCCAGCGGTCTGGGTGGCCGGCTGCCGCTGCTGCTGCTCCTGAGGCGCCCACCAGTGCCACTGGTGATGCTGCTGCTGCTGCCGGGGCCAGGCCTGCTGTCAGGGAGCGGCTGCTCGCTGTCTGGAAGCGGCTGCTTGCTCATGAAAGGGCTCCTGCCGCCGCTTGGCAGCGAGCCCAGCTGCTGCTGCTCTGCTTCGTGCCGTTTTTGGCGTTCAGGGCTGGCAATGCGCACCCGCCGCCCGCCCCCGGTCAGGGTGCCTGCCGGAATCCCCGCGATCAGATCGGCCTGGCCGCTTGCTGCTCCTGCTGCTGCTGCTGCTGCTGGCGGTGCTACTGCTGCTGCTGCTGGCGGTGCCTGAATGCCCAGTGAGTCTTGGTGCAGGCGGCGGCGGGAGCTCAAGGCTCGTGGCCCTCCATCAAGGCTGGCTGCAGACAGATGGCAGCAGGTGGCGGCATGAGGGCTAAGGTGCAGCCGGGGAGCGGAGCAGGAGCCCACAGCAATCTGAGGATGCGAGCATGTGTGCGAGATGCAAGCAGCTGGCGAGCTGAGCACCGCCACACTGCCTGCAGACATGCCTGTTGTGCGTCGAGGGGCTGGTGGCGCCTGCTCACTGCTCCGGTGCTGATTCAGCTGCCTGCTTGCTGCTGCAGCCCCGGTTGCTGAAGGTGCACCGACTGAGCTGCCAGCAGGCCCCTCGCCATCACCAAAGGGCGAAGCACGCAGCAGATGTGCGGTTGCAACTGCAGAGTCGGAGTAGGAGCGGCGTAGCCTGCACACAGACGGCGCTGGAGGTACTCGGCCTTGTTAAAGTGAGGCCGGTTGCGCAACTGCCAAAGCCGCCCGCCAAGGCAGCAGTCAGAAGGCAGGCAAGCAAGGAGTGCAAACAGGCACAGCAGGCGCAGGCTCACCCCGCCGCCGCCTCCTCGGCGTCACGTTCGGCTCCAGCACTTCCCTGAGCGTAGCCCGTGCCGGGGCGCAGCTCTCGCATCTTCACCGCATGAATGTGTTCCACCTGCACATATGTATCGAGTGCCATGGATTGGTACGGTGTGTGTATGGACGCGGGAGGAGTGGACATGTGTTGGTATCGCGGTGGCATTGAGAGGCATCTACAAGGCAGCACCGCTCATTCACAGCCAGCAAGACCTGCCCAGAACTGAGTATCAGCAAGCCAACAGCAACCAGCAGCGCGGCACACACCAGGACTGCACTGCCAGCGCAGCATCGCCCTGCTCCTGCACCTGGATGTGCCGGCCAGCCGGCACCTGGACCGCACCTGGGCCGCAATGTCCTGAGTGCCCAGCTCCCCCAGAGTGTAGTGCCAGTAGCGGCTGCCGCGCAGAGCAGGATCGGCGTGCATTCGGGGCGGGTTGCTGCGTGCGTTACCCAGCCACACGTCATGGCCCTGGTCCCAAGCTGCAAATGCCTGGCTGCCCTGCACGCGCGTTGCATGGGGTTGAGTTGGGTGAGGCACACATACACAGTCTCTTTGAACTTCGAATGCATCCACTCTTCACTGTTTGCAGAAACTTGCCGCGGTGGGCTGACAGCACGCACATGTTGGCAGGCAACAGTTGGCTGGTGAGTGAAGCCGGGCTGCTCCCGCCCCCGATCCGCCGCCCCCCACCGCGCCCCCCCCCTTATCCCCCCCCCCCACCACCACTACCTGTATGCCGTTTGCCACCCAGCCCATGCTGGTGTCCAACACGCCGTGCTGGAAGAACACCACATCTCGAGCGCCTGCAGCCCAGGTACATATGCAGATACGCACCCGCGAGCACACACTCAGTTCAACGCAGGCAGTGGTGCAGGTGTGCAGTTGACCAGCAGTCAGCCAGCAGTCGGCGGCCAGCAGTCAGCCAGCAAGCTAGCCAGCAGGCGATGCAGCCCCTTGGCTCACCCTTCCGAGGTATGCGCTGCATGCGGAGGATGCAGCCGTCCTGTGTGGTCACCAGGTGCTCCTCCAGAGGGAAGCCAGCCTGTGCAGGGGGGGGGGGGGGGTCATGAGTAGGCAGGTTGTAGATTGATTAGACTCGGATGGTGATGATGGGATGGAGGTGGGCGGTGATGCACACATGGGCCATGCATGTACGCTGCGGTACAGAGAAAGAAGGACGGAAGGAGGAGGGAGGTGGGGGCAACAACGGGTGTGTGACAGGTGTGACGTGCGCCAACGTGGCCTGTGGATGTGTGGACGGCTCAGCTCCAGGGCCCGTGTTACCTAAGCCAGCCCCGCACACCTGCAGTATGCAGTCGGACACCGTCCATACTTGCAGGTCCTCAAGCATGCCAAAGCCGCGGGTGCCGGCCAGCCGCTGGCGCAGGCCCCGCTGCGGCCGGCCCTTGCCGCCGTGTGGGTGGCGCTGGCTGCTGGCATCGTATGCAAAAGCTGCAGAGCCCTTGCTGCCGCCAGGAGCACCCCACTTGGGCTGGGCGGGCAGCAGCAGGATGGTTCGCAGCGCCGAGCGCAAGGCTTCAAAGGCTGCCGTCACCGCCAGCTCCATCCCGATGCGGCCTTCCTCCAGCAGCCCCCGCCGCTTCATGCCCTCTGCTGCTGCATACCCTGCAGGGGTGTGTTGTGAGCGATGGCTATGGGTTGGCGCATGCTTGACTCTTCGCCAGGGGGGTGGGAGGTGCAAGGTGCCAGGAACAGCTGAACTGCCAGGGGTGCCTCTTCAGCTCCCGCTGAAGTCACACCACCACACCAAGCTTGCGTTCTGTCCACAGCTGCAGCTGCCTCACCCGAGGGACGATCAAACAGCTCGCTGCCGCTCCTTCGTATGCGTGGAGGAGAGGTGACAGCTGGCGAACTGCCGCCGCCGCGACCGCCGCCAGCCGCCCTCCACCTGCCAAAGGGCCACAGCAGGCGCAGCCAGCGGCGACCGCTGCTGACAGGAGGAGCCGCTGAGGTGCTGGCGCCTCCCGCCTCCTCCAACCGCTCAGCTGCCAGCAAGACCTCCGCCTGCCTCTGCTGCTGGTCGTAGAGCAGCTGGTAGGAGCCGGAGCTGCGAGGCAGCGTGCCTGCAGGGCACAGCCCTCTGCTCTGAGAAAATGGGAGAGCACCGGTGTGCAGTACTGCACAGTATGCCGCAGGGAGCTGGGGCGCTCTGCGGCCTGTCCCAGAAGTCAACAGTACACATATTAATGTGCAGTCTTTTCTTTAACACCAGGCCCTCCCTCAGAGCCGGTGCATGCCCAGCTGGCTGTAGCTGCCTGGTCGGCCTCACCTCGAGGCGTCCACACGGGTGCGCCTGGAGACGGTGAGGGTGAGGGCGATGCTCGCTTGACCACCAGGCCGTCCCGCTCCAGCACAGCGTTGAATGTGCCGCGGCGTGCCCGTTCCGCCCACCAGCGCTGAGGGTGGCAATGGACGGGCAGCCAAGGGATCCGTCGGCAGCAGCACATTGTGGCAGCATGCTACAGCATACGTGCGTCACAAGCGGCATGCATGCGAGTTGCTGCGCAAGGAGGATCACCTGCCAAGCCGTAGGCCGCCGTCTGCCAGCGCGCAGGGTGTCGTAATATTCTGGATCAACAAACAGCGCCACCGCCTGCCAGGACGTGGTACAGAGGGCAACGCAGCGATGCTTGCTGTGGTGGCCAACCAGGGCGGAAACAACAGCATGTTGCGCATGCACGTGCGGAGAAGAAAGCTCACCCGTGCGGCAACGCCGTTGAGGAACCGTGCGGTCCACGAGAAGGCTTCCCTGACCGCACTCTTCACAGCCTCCTCGTAGTTGGCAAGCACAGTGTCCAAGAAAAAGTTCATGGGCAGCGCAACAAACGTGGCATGCCCCCATCTGCACACGATGAGCACCCACCACACTGCAGCGCCCGCGAGCTGCTGAAACCTGGCCGCCATTGAATGCACACCGCCAGCGGCTTGGTCGGCTACCGACTGGCGGAGGCGGCGGTGATGGAACGGCATGTCGGCGGTGCTCCTGGCGATCGCGATATGCACGTACAACCCTCGAAAACGCGCTGGAGGGCTTGGTGGTGCGCAAGCGCCAGCTTCAGCTTGCTTGGCGCCGAACGGCTGATGGGGCACGCGTATCAAGGCACGAGAATGCGGTGACTGAATGAGCAACGCAGCGGAATTGACTTGAGCTGAAATCAAGAGCTGTGGCATTGTTGGAGCGCCGCCGCCGCCACGATCCCGAATTTGCCAGCTGCGGTTTGTTTTACAGGACTGGGTCCGAGAGTTGAGAAGAAGCACGCAGGTCAGGACAGAAATCGTTGATGCGAGCACAAGGTGCAAGGTGGCAAGGTGAGTGGCGTTGAGCGAGCAAGGAGACGGCAGCATGGCACTGGAGGGGTAGCAAGGCCTGGCGCCACTATGTCGTGCACAGGTAAGGGACAATGCAAAGCAGGGACGAGAGACGGCACTGGCAAGGATGGTAAGAGGTGACTGTACTGTTGCTGTGCTTTCTTGTTTTTGTGGTGCGATGTCGCTGCTGCTAAGCCAGGCATGCCTGGATGAGCGCAAGCTGCTGCTGCTTCAGGGACGTGGTGCTGCCACAGGCCGCAGGGGCTCTGCCAGGACAGCCTCCGGCCCCTCAGCAGCACAGAATCCCCTCAGAACGTCTCCAGCGAGTGCGTCTGCGGGCGGCCACGAGGTGGCGTGGGTGGCCGCTCCTCATTCAACGCCGCCATCCAGGTGTCAGAGATGCCTGGGTGAGGCGTGGGAGGGTCCTCCTCGATTTCGTCGCCGCCATTCGTAGACCCAGGAGTGCGCGGTGTGGATGGCGGCAGCGGGTGAATAAGCTTGGGCACCATCACAAGGTCCCGCCCCAGCACCAGGATGGCTCCCGCATTGTTGGCAGTACCGCAGTAGTTGGTGGCACTACAGACAAGGGGGGTGAGGATGGAGCGACCGGCGAGGGGGTTGGAAGGTGCACAGGAGGGGCGGTGAGCAGGTCGCTGAGGTGAGGCCAATGCAGGAATCGAGTGGGTGCACAGCAGGGACTGTGAGTGGAGCCTGCCAACTGGCCCAGCAGGCAGCCAGTACATGCAGCAAGTGCACTGCCAGCTGCAGGCTGTGTGGCTGCACCTGAACAGTGTGATGAGGTGGCCCTGTGCAAAGCGTTCAAAGCCGTCCATGACACACTCGTGAGCCCGCACGATCATCTGCAGGCTGTTGTTCTGCAGGCAGGCAGGCGGAAGGGAGCAAGGGAAGGAGAGGGCAAGCAGGCAGGAAGGCGGGTGGATAAATTTGACAGCTCCCGCAGCCTTCCTCTCTGATGAAACCGACAACACGCTGCACCCTGGCCCTCAGCCCCAGCACGTAGCGGCAGCAGCAGGCGCTCACACAACACCGACCTGCTTCAATACCCCTGCAACCCTGCTCACCCTGCAAAACTCCATCACTCTGTCGGGCCCAAAGGTGACCAGCCCGGGGCCCCGCGGGGAGGGCTGCACCCCTTCCACGGCATCGTTGGTGGTGGGATCACTCCACAGCAGGTCCATCAGCACGATGCCGCCATCCTCCATTGTCAAGGGCCGCTGCAGCTCCTCGATCTGTTCGATTGAGTTTATGCTGCGGCCGATGCCGCCGTGCATGCACAGCACTTTCTCCTCGATCAGCGCGGCCAGCGGCAGCCAGTTGAACAGCGTGTTGAGGCGCTGCCAGGCCTTGAGGCCCTGCTGCTCGCCCAGCCGCTCCAGGCACTCTAGCCTGAAGCCGAAGAGTGCGTTGATGTCCGCCGCCTCGTGGTTGCCGCGTATGAGGTGCACGCTGCGGGGGTGCTCCACCTTGAGCGCCAGCAGCAGGCAGATGGTTTCCAGGGAGTGCGCGCCGCGATCCACAAAGTCACCCAGGAACTGAAGCAGGGATCAAGGAGGGAGGGAGAGGGAAATAGAGAGGATACGGGTAAGGAGGGGGACAGAAGGGAGGAGGGCACGGAGGCCTGTGTTGTTTGTGCCTGTGGGGCAGCTGACACCCAAACCCATCCCCGCCGAACACACTGCCACTGAAGCACACACATCGTGCCACTGATGAACAGGTCCGCAAGCGATGCCAGCAGCTCAGAACCGCACACAACCACCAGCGAAGGCCAGTTCTGTGTCCCTCCCTCCCTCCCTCCCCCCAGCAGCCACCCACCAGATAATCGATGTAGGTGATGTCTCCGGCTGTTGAGGGGGTGCCATACTCCTCAAACAGCCGCATCAAGTCGCCAAACTGGCCGTGCAGGTCACCGAAGATCTTGATGGGGGCTGTCGAGGGGGGGAGGGCAGAGGCAAAAAGGAAGGAATAGTGAGGCAGCAGGGAAAAGAAAGAAGAGGGAGGGCAGGAGGGAGGCAGCCAGGTGAGTCAAAGCGAGAGATGGCGAAAGGAAAGGGGCCAAGCTGCTGCCACAGTGCAGTCAGCATCACGACAGGCACAGTAGGCAGGCAAACCCAGCACGACTGGCAGAAACGCCTACATTGACGCAAGCGTGAACCGGCTCGGTCTTGACCCAAACCTCGGCCCTGGCCCAGTTCCCTGTCGCCCCACCCCACCCTGCCCGCCCCCTCGCTCACCCCTCAGCTTGAGCACACTCGGTTCCAGCTGGAAGATGCGCTCCGCCTGGTCACACAGCTGGCTGATCTGCTCAAAGCTGAAGGTGAAGTCGCGGGCGGCAGAGGGGACCCAGTGGCGCGGGTTCAAAAACTCCCGCAGCACAGCCTTGTGGATGCCCTGCGGCGTGGCGGGAGAGAGGCAGGCAGGCAGATGAGCAGGAGATCAGCAGCCCAGACTTGCAAACCTGGTGACAGGGGTTCCAAGGGGCCAGCACATGCCACAGCGCTGCTGTCACCCTTGCAAGCCCCGACACATGTCCCGCCCAGCTGCAAGCCCCCGCCACAAGCCCCACCGCAGCCCCTGCCCAGCAGGCGCCCTCACCGGCTCGGCCAGGCTTCGCTCAAACAGCGGCGTCTTGTTTCGGGAGGTTGTTCCGTCGGAGGCGCCTCCACCCATGGACACGCGCCTGCTCTCATTCTCAAACTGGTCTATCGACAGCTGGCGCACCAAGCCGCGCAGCTGGCCCTGCACGTCCTGCGCCACCACCACTGCCCGGTGGTACAGCCGCACATCGGGGGTGGGCATGTCGCGGGCTGGCGGGAACTCGCCGCGCCGCCGCTGCTCCAGGGTGAGGGACTTGGGGCTGTCTGGGTTGGGGTTGATGCCGCGCTGCTGCGGGGGTGGGAAATAGGAGGGTGGGCGGGGCAGGCGGCTGTGAGGCACAGCGGGGATGAGCCAAACGCAGCGCACACTGTGCTGCAACAGCAGCTGGCCCAGGCCTCTAGTTTCCTGGCCTGGCCTGCTGCACAGGTATCGGGCACACACACAGGTGCCACTAGCTTCCCCTGCAACTCTCTTCAGACACCAACCCCACAGCTGTGCCCTCGCATGCCCAAGAAAATGGCACACACGTGTCCATGTCTGCCCGCAAGATCCGCACCTGACCCCCCCCACCATCACCACCACACACATGCGGAGGTGCATCAGCAACACCAAGCCCCACCCACACTGGCAGGCACCCCACCCACCTTGTTCAGCCGCATGTTTTCATCCAAGTCCTCATCCAGGCACCTCAGATCATCCATGTTGTTCACACGGTGCATGCTGAGCGCCGCCGCCGCCGCCGCCTCCTCCGCCGCCGCGTGCGCGAGTGCCGCCGCCGCCGCCTCGCTGCCGTGCATGAGATTTATCCACTGCTGCCAGGCGGGCGAGCGGGGGTCGCACACGCTGAGCTCCGCGCCGCTGCTGTCGTCTGCCAGCAGTACATCTTCCAGCAGTGTACTGCCCTTGAGCCCGCCATGCACAAAGATGTAGGGGCCCACGCTGGCCATGGCGTGGCGACACCGCCGCATCACCTCCTCTGTCTGGCCCGTCTGCGCCTGCGTCAGCCACTGCCCCGCCGCTGTGTCGAGCACCACCACAGAGGAAGCCTCCTCCACCATTTTGCCTCCACCCACAGCGCCGCCAAAGATGTGCAGGCGAGCACCCACAAACACCGCTCCGTGCTGGTAGCGAGGCGAGGGCATGGTGCCGGGTGCCGAGGCCCACTCCCAGCGCCCGTCCCTGTGCCGTGCGAGGCCAAAGGCGTCGGCCAGGGGCGTGCCGCTCACATCCCGCCCGCCAGTCAGCAGCAGCAGGCCGTCGGAGCGAGCGGCGGCAGTGGCATACATCCTGCACAGATGAAGATGTAGGAGGGGAGGAGGAGGCAGCAGCGCTCACGCCAATGACGAGCAGCAGTGGAAAGAGCAGCAGGGAACAGGTGCAGGATAAAATAGGCGCATAGTGAGACCCATGTGATGGCCTGCCTCTACTTGCAACTGTTCTGCGCTGCACGCCTGCACGCTGCCCTCTGCGTCAGCGCCTGCCTGAGCAGCAGCTTGCACGGCGCCCTGCAACGCACGCAGCCTGCAAGCCACCAGCAGGCCGGCCAGCCACCAGCACTGCACCTGGGTGGCGGGTCGTCGCCACTCTCAGGGATCTTGCGCCACTGGTACGGCTTCTCGCTGGTGTCAAGCGCCCAGCTGTCGGCCAGCGTCTGCTTGCCGTCATTGCCGCCCACAGCCACCAGGAAGCGGTTTGCCACCAGGGCCAGCGTGTGTGCATACCGCGCAGAGGGGCCGGCACCCGCCACCATCACCCTGCAGAGTGCAAAGCATCAGGCGGCGGCACCCAGTTTGCAACCCCAGCCCAAAACAGCCTCTGCGCTGCAGCTGTGGCGACCTGTTCCTCCATGCACTGGTTGATTTCTCTGCCGATGGCCGCACACAAACTGGTGAACATAAGTACAAGTGGACAACAGGGAGAAGAGCGGGGGAGGCAGGCAGGCAGGCAGGCAGGCAGGCAGGCAGCAAGCAAACGAAGTGAGCTAGCAATCGCACCTGTGCCAGCGAGGCTTGTCCAGATCCGTGAAGTCCAGCACATGCAGGTCCTCACTGGCCAGGCCGGCGGGCCCAATGCCGCCCTGCACCACAACCATGTTGCCCACCGCCGCCGCCGCGTGTGCTGCGCGGGGCGAGGGCGGCTCCCCCTGCGGCGTCACCTTCTCCCACTTGCCGCTGCGCACATCCATGATGTGCACGTCGTGTGTGGCGCCCGCCAACCGGATGCCGGCGCTAGAGGGGCCGGGAGACGGCGGCGCGTCCCCCTTGGCCTGGCCCTCCAGCGCAGTCGCGCCGCCTGCAAGCACGTGTGCAGTAATGCATACATGTGTTGTGGCCGATAAGCCAATGGCGGTCCACAGGCCCTGTAGCAGGCAAGGCGGCACGCAGCAGCTGAGACTGTTTGCTTCAGTCCACAACTATTGCCGAGCAGCCAACCCACCAAAGAGGACAAGCTTTGCGGAGCTAAGGTCGCCATCGGGGCCTGCTATGGTGGTCAGTGTGTGTCCACACCTGCACCGCAACCGCAAGCCAGGCGGCGGCAAGTTCGACTAGGCACCAGGCGCCGCCAACAGGTGTCGGTGATTCGGCACTGCGACATTGCGCATGAAAACACAGCAGCAGCTCTGACCTGGGCCCAGGACTGGTTCCAACGATGGGAAAGGCTCGCACCTGCAGAAGCACGGCGTCAGTGGGACAGTGAAGCAGAGGGGCAAGCAGAGCAGCAGCGCAGGGCGGCAAGGTGAGCGGCAGGCTCAGAATGGCCCTGCTGCCTTTCGCGTGCCCGTGCGGCCCCTGACGAGCCTTGTTGTGCAACACTGCAGGGGCTGAGCCAGCAACAGGTCGCTGCAGCACGCGCAGGAATAGCCTTCCAGGCTACCCACCCTGGGGGCGGGCGAGGGCGATTCCATGCCATCCACGCCATGCACGCTGGGCGTGGTGCTAGGGCTCCCGTCGCCCCCGGCGGGGCTGCCGCCGTCCATGCTAAAATGCTGCAGCCTGAAGGGACTTTCCGCTTGCGCCGTCCAGAGGAAGTGATCAGATGCTGTTATGAATGCTCCGCTGACCAAAGTTCGTCTTGGGGAGCAGGTCTGAACGCAAAGAGGTGATCAGGGCTCCCGCAGCTCGCACACGCACCGTGCCAGGGCGCCGGGGGATCAGGGGATTGGGGGCAGCAGCAATGGTCAGCAAGCCGAGTTTGCAGTGCTGTGCTGTGCTGCGCTGGGAGGCAAGCGGGAGGTGGCGGAAGCGGTGCTTGCATCTGCATCCACTCAGGGTGCCTGAGCTGTCTGGCAAGTCAAGCATCCAGCACAAAATTGGTCTGAATACGGTCTGATACCAAGCAAGCCACACAAATGAGCTTCCGGCGCCGGCGCCCCAAACGGAAACCGCTGATCATTCCGTGCTTGGCGTGCAGAGTAAACAATGAAATTCCAATCAATCATAAGAAACGTACCAAAATTGCAAAGTCGAATGGGCCATAAAGGCAAGATGGAGGTGAGAATGAAAGTGTTGAGTTTGGTTGGACGCGTCAGTGCAGAGCAGGCAGCACACTTTGACGCAAATGCGGGGTCACAGCAAGCGATTGGGTGCTACTGGAAATCAGACATAGTGTCATGCGGTGGGCGCCAGCTCATGCGCCATGGGTGGCTGCTTGCCCTCCCCCTGCACATCCTGCTCCTCATCATCCTCATCATCATCCTCCCAAGAGTCCTGGCCCCTGCTCTCAGCGCCGCTCACCAGGCTCCAGTACACGCCGTTCTGCCGCTGCATCAGCTGCTCGTGCGTCCCCTGCTCCACCACCTTGCCGCTGGCAACTACCACAATGAGGTCAGCCCGCCGCACGGTGCTCAGGCGGTGAGCAATGACCAGGGAGGTGACTCCGCGTCCGGCACCCTCCAGCGCCTGTGTCACGCCCTGCTCGGTCTCAACATCCTGCAGCATCGCAAGGCAAAGCACTTGAAGCTTCGTGCGGCCGCCGCAGCAGCCTCTTGTGGCCAAAGCGGTGGCAAGCTGCTAGCTGATCTCCGCAGTGACTGCCAGCTCACTTCCCCCTTGCTCGACTGCTCACAGAGCTCAAGGCGAGGGCACCTACCAATGCTGAGGTGGCCTCGTCAAAGATGAGCAGCCGGGGGCGCGGCAGCAGCGCCCTTGCAATTGCCAGCCGCTGCTGCTGTCCTCCACTGAGCTCGGTGCCGCTGCCGCTGCCAATGACTGTCTGGTAGCCGTTGGGCAAAGCTTCAATGAAGCCATCAGCCTGAGCGGCACGTGCTGCTCTTGCAACATCAGCATCAGATGCGCCAGGCTGGCCGTACCGGATGATGTCAGCAATACGCCCAGTCAGCAGCCCTGGCGACTGCATCACAACGCCCAGCTGCTGCCGCCACCACTGCACGGCACAGGAGGACCGGAAGGCAGGAACGAACACTGTTCAGGACGCATCAGAGAGGCGCTGCTGCTACTTCGTTGCAAGCCAGACCAGCCTCGAGCAGGCTGTTCCTCAAGCCATATGCCCGACTGGCTGCTGCCTCCACTCTTCTGCCCAGACGCTCCCAGTGCAGTCTCCACAAACCTTGGTGTCCAGCTGATCCAGCGGTACACCATCCACCAGGATGTGCCCAGCATGCACATCGTAAAGCTTCATCAGCATGCTGGCTATGGTGGTCTTGCCGCCGCCGCTGCAGACAGAGACAAAAGCCAGGAGACCGTATCATTCAGGCTGGGATGATCAGTGTCAGGCAGAACGCTGGGAGGCTCCTCATCTAGCCAATTGGTTGAGGAGGACAGCCACAGGGACAAGCTGGCAGCTCAGGCTTGGCTGCCCCCACACAAATCTTGTCCCTGCCCCTTCCAAAGACAACGCAACAGACAGGCATGCAGCATGCAAAACCCTCCACGGCACCTCAGGCAAGCTGCACCGCACCTGGGGCCCACAAGCGCCACCGTGCTGCCAGGTGGAAGCATGAAGCTCAGATCCTTGATTGCCCAACCGCCTGGGTGGGAGAAGCCCACGTTCTGGAACTCAATCTCGCCCCGCCAGCCAGCCGGCAGCTGTCGCCCATGCTGCGCGCCGGTGACAGCACCGCCTCCAGCTTCCAGAGGCGCGTTGTCTGCTGATGACAGCAGGGCGGCAGTCGCCTCTGTCGAGGCTGTGCCCAGCGCCTGCTGCATGGTTCGCATGGCACGGTTGATGGCACCTGCTGCGCGCGCCACATCCCCCACAGTGTTTGTCAGGTTGCCGAGCGCAAAGGCAAAAGAGAAACTGCATGTGCAGAGATGAAAAGGAAGATGGCGTGTTGGTGCCTCGGCAACAGCAGTACACACGAGCAATGTTGTGTTGGGCAAGGTGTCCAGGTGTTGGTGGCAAGCCCCGTGCCCAGCCAGGCTCGACGCTAAGCATGAACAGACATGCAGAGGCAGGCAGCGAGCAGATATGAGCACCACAGCAGCAGGCTGACAGACCCGCTCACCTGAATACAAAGAAGCTGTAGCAGGTGCCGATGGAGACAGCGGAGTGGAGGGCCATGTAGGCACCCAGGCCCAGCGTGGCCAGCACGCACAGCGTGTTGCGCACGCGGCTGGACCCGTCCAGCAGCGCTTGCAGGCGCAGCACCTGCGCGGCAGGCAGGGGGCACAAAGAAGGCACTTGCTGGTATATTGTGATGGCTTGCTTCATCAGGGAGGTGCTCCTGGGGCCTGAACCATCTGCACAGGCCCGCAGCCCAACGGCATATCAGCAGCATGCATGCATGCAAGCGGGGGCCCACCCCTACCTTAAGCGCCAGCTGGTGTGCTGTGCCCAACAGGCCCTGGAAGCGCTTCAGCTCCGCCTGCTGCTGCGCAAACAGCTTCACCACCCGCATGTTCTCCACCACCTCATCGGCCGCTGCCGACACCTCTGAGGAGGCAGCCTGGGAGGCCTTGGAGGCGGTGCCGATGGCAGAGGAGAGGCGCGCGATGAGCGGCGTGAGCAGGGGCGCAGACACGAGGAGGGCCGCAGCCAGGGGCCACGACAGCGTGAAGAGGACAATGATGATGCCGCACGTCTCAAAAGCGCTGCGGATGCCTCGCGCACCCAGCAGCTTGGACACAGTGCTCTGCAGGTGGCAGGGTGGGGGAGGGAGAAGAGAGTGCAGTGAGGGGCACGCTCTGCCGGTGCAACGGCGAGCACACCAACCATCAACCCAAGCCTGAGCGGCTGACAAAGCAGCTGGCGGCAGCAGGTCACCTGCAGCACTTCCACATCCTGGCCCAGCCACGCCACCATCTGCCCCGTCTTCACTTGGTCGAAAAACAGGGTGTCACGCGACAGCAGGGCACCAAAGAGGCGGCAGCGCAGGCGGTGGGCCAAGCCCTCCCCCAGCGCTAGCGACAGCGCCACCTGCACCGCCATGCCAACGTTGGCTATCACATACACCGTCCCCAGGCGGCCAACCGCGACAGCCAGCTCGCGGGGGGTTGCAGCGGTACCGCGGCTGATGATGTCGACCACCCTGCCCAGGCAAGGGGCAACCAAGACGGCACTGGCGACAGACACGGCTGTGAAGGCGATGCACGCCGCGAGGCGGCGCCGGTCTTGCTGCAGCAGCTGCCACAGCTCCGACAGACTTAGGCCAACGTCCGCTGCTGCTGCGGGAGGAGGGGCCAGGGCCGTGGATGCTGCGACGCCGCCAGTGGCTGCTGCTGCTGCATCGTCGCCGTCTATCAGAGCCGGCTGCGTAGCGGATGGGTCGTCTGCTGCGGCGGCGGCAGCCGCTGCTAATGCTGCTGCTCTAGGGATGGTATGCCAAGGCCACCGTTGCTGCTGCTGCCGTACAGCGCCTGCTGCTGCGTGCCGCCTGGCCACAAGACAGGGCGGCCTGGCGGCAGGCAGCGGGCGCCTTCTACTGGGAAGCTTTGTGGCTGATGCCTGAAATTGCAGGCCAGCGGACCACATGTCTGGAGTGTCTCGTCGTGCTGCGTGTGTTAAAGGCGTGGGTGGTCCAGTGTGGCGGAGGGGAGAGAAGCAATTTGTCGGGCAGTTTCGTTGTGCTGGCAAGCGAGGTGACGCATGTCCTGTTCTTTGAAACAACTACAGCGCGGCGTGGACTCATTGCATCTGAAGTCGCAGGCGGTACCACATTGTGTACTTCGCAGAAAACAAGCCCTTCACGGCATTTGAGCCGCCGCGATGAATCAATCACGTCGATAGGCACCTACTGAAACGGCCGGCGAAGCTTGTGAGGCCTGGTCTGGTTTAAGTTGGTGAGCCAAATCGTGCTGCTGCGGGCAATTGCATGGAGTGCTCGTTGTCTGCAGATTCGACTGCTGACGCAGGCGGCAAGATCCACAACAGCTTAGAAGCTCGTAAGCCGTGCTTTTCCTTGCAGGGGCATGCTGAAAACAAGCTGCCACGCTCATTACTGATATCGCAACCGTGGCTGAGCACTGCCAGAAGGCGCAGAGCGCCGCCGCCTCTGGCAAAGCAACGCGCCAACCTGCAAGCGGCGCAAATGGCTGTGCGTTAACATCGCTGACTAGCGCCATGCGGCGTGACTTGGCGCAGCGCACGTCGCCCTGCGGAGCGATCGATCTGTGCAGCGACAGCGATGACGAGGCGGGCAACAACCCAGCTGTCCCTGGCGCTGTGAGACAAAGCAATAGCGTTGTCGATCTTTGTGCCAGCAGCGACAACGAGCTCGAAGACAAACCGACGCTGCAGCAGACACAGCAGCAAGAGCCGCAGCAAAATTCACGGCAGATAGATGCGCAGGCCGTGCTGCCGCTATCGCGGCGGCAGGTAGTTAGGCAGGTGGTATGCAGCACTGCTCCCTGCGGCGTCAATGCGGCACCTGTCCTGAAGCAAGAGCAGCCAGCGCTGCAGCTTCCCTTGCACCCGCATGTGGCAACGGAGAGCGGCGCCACCACCAGCCTTGCACCAGACGGCGCCACGGCGGGGCAGGAGGAGGGAGCTGGCAGCGAGGCGCGCACTGACGCCCTCACCACCAGCTGCAGCGCCTTGCAGGCCGGGGAGGAGCCTGCGCAAGAGGGCATGCCTTGCCAATCGCCTCTCTTACAGCAGCAGCAGCATCAGCAGCAGCACCAGCAGCAGCAGCACCAGCAGTCTGTGGCGGCAGATACCGAGCACGGCGGGCAGGCTCCTATGGATTGGGAGGCAAGCCCTGCTGCGGCTGCTGACGGTGCGGCACGCACAGGGAGCTTGTCGCAACCTGCGGCCGCACAAGCAGCAGCAGCAGGCGGTTTGGATGGTCATGATGGTGAGGATGATGTGGATCGCTGTGGCGGCTCTGCGGCTTGCAGCCTACAGCTCACAGAGGCCCTGGACAGTCTGGCAGCCACCGAGGCGGTGGACGAAGATCAGGCGGACAGCGAGCACAGCTGTGGCAGTCCTTGGCAGTCCCCATTGGCAGGCAGCGGACGTGGAGGCATTCAGCACAACTTGTATTGCCCGGGCCAAGCGGCGGGGGAGGAGAAGGAGGCCGACGTGCCGGATCGGGATGAGCAGCCGCAGCAGCAAGAACAACAGCCGAATGTGGCGGCGCCCAACTCGTGCACACATTCCGCTGCCGCCGCCGCTGCAGCAGCAGCAGCAGATGGCGGCGGGCAGGCAGGGGCAGGAGACGCCACCCAGGTGTCGGCTGTTGCCGCACAGACCCAGCCTGCTGTCATGCAGAACCAGCCCGCAAGCAATGAGCGATTGCAGCCTTCTCTGTTGCACCTGGCTCATGGCATGCAGGTTACAGCCTTGTCGCAGCAAGCACTGCCTGCAGCCGCCGCCACAGCGGCAGCAACAACAGCGACGGTGGTAGCGGCGGCAACAGCGGCAGCGGCAGCGGCGGTGACGGCCGCAGCGGCGGCAACAGTCGCCTCCAATGTCGTGTCAGCAGCGGCCGCGGCAGCAGCAGGCGGTGCAGACCTGGCAGCTGGTCCCTCCACACACGCAGCTGCAGGAAGTCCCTCTGGCGCTGCTGATGAGGAGGACGACATGCCTGATGAGAGTGACGCTGGCGCAATGCTGCAGTGGCTGCGCAGCAAGATCCCTGCAGAGCTGTTGGAGCAGTACAACGATCCGCACGAGGCGAGTGTACCGCACTAGTGTCGTCCAGCTGCAGGCCGGCACCTGCTTGTCGCATGTGCCTGCAAGGCACGGTAGTCAGCCAGTTGCAGTTTCCTCAGGCATCTTGGGAGAGAGTGCTTATGCCTGTGCTGTGCCTTTTTGGCTGCAGGTCAGCGACGAAGAGTTTGCTGTGACGCTGCAGCGGCTGCAAACATACGAGGAAGGCATAGAGCGGGTGCAGAAGGCTGGCACCAAGCAGGTGCGCTTCAGCTGTCTGGCGCGCGGGTGGTGGCTGGGCGAGCCTAGTCAGGGTGGGCCGACAGTGGGCAAAGTGAAGCGCTAGCTGGGCTGGCCGCCGCATGCCTGCGTTGGGACCAAGACCAAGCTTCACTTGCAGCAAGGCTTGCAGCTTTCACCTGGTGGAAGCTTTCACCAGCCCAGCCAGCTGCAGCCAGGGTTGCGTGCACTCCTGCCGCCATCACACCCTTCAGGCACCTCATCCTCCCTTTGCTGCCCTGCTGTACTGCTGTACTGCAGTGCAAGTTTGACCTCGTGGCGGCCAGTGAGCTGCCCAGGCTGCACCCCGAGTGGGGCCTCTGGGAGCGGGCGCACGGGCACACGCCCGGTGTGCGGCTTGGCCAGCAGTTCAAGGGCCGGGGCTGGCTGCAGGCGCTGGGTGTCCACACTCAGGTATATGTGCTGTCTTGTGGTCCCACTGTTTTTGTGCACTACACGCACACATTTGGTACCAATGGTATGGTTTTCTCATATTCATGTTCACCAGAATCTCACCAGACGCACACTTCCTTGTGTGTCGGTGGCTGCAGTACTATAATGGCATCATGTCCAAGTGAGAGTGGTGTGCGGCACGGGGTGTGGGGTGTGTGGTGCTTTCGACGCGATCTGCTGCTGCTGGCTGTGGCCGTGTGGTGCCTGCCTGTCTGTGTGCCATGCCACGCTGCACTATGCTGCGCGCTGTGTGAGCTTTCTGTGATGCGCGTCATACTGTGCTTGCTGTGTCTCAGGAACGGTGCACCAGCCTACGCCATTTGCCTCAGTGGCGGGTACGAAGATGACGAGGACAAGGGTGACTGGCTGTCATACACTGGTGAAGGCGGCAGGATTGGTTCCAACTGCACACAGGTGCGGTTGGCTGTGGGCACACCTCACCACTCTGCACTTCAAACTGAGCCTGCGCGCCCGCCTGCCTGTCTGCCTGCCTGCCTGCCTGCCGGGACTGCACCTGGCTGGGAGAAGGAACTGGCGGGAAGAAGATTGCGTTGGCTTTCAACACCACTTCAGACACTGTGCTCCGGCCGTGCCTGACAGCCCCGCTCAAGCGCCTGCCCTGGTGCAGGGAGCAGACCAGCAGTGGACCAAGGGCAACGCCGCCATTCGAGCCAACTGCGAGCAGCGCAAGCCCGTGCGGCTGGTGCGAGGGCTGCGCGTTGAGCAAGAGTGAGTTGTATGCCGGTCGCCCGCCCGCCAGCTAAGCTCACTGACGGCTGCCCGTCAGTCGCTGCTGCTTGCTGCTCGGCTTGCCCGCAATAGCGTGGCAGTGCCCTCCTCTTGCCTGCCTGATGCAGCCCTCGCCCGCCCTCCCTTGTGCGTCTTGCTCTGCAGGGAGTATGACCCCAAAACCACGAGGATGAAGATGGTGAAACGGACACAGTACACGTGAGAACCCTCATTCCTTTCATGTCCTTCATCCCGTGTATCTATGTCTGTGCATCTGCAGGAGAACAGTGCTGCGCAGATCCCAGCCCTTCGTGCTGCTTCTCCCCCGCGCTGCCCTCGCTGTCACACATGCCGCTCAGCGCGATGTTGTCACACAGCCCTTCCTTGTTCTCCTGTGTCACTCTTTCCTGGGTGCAGGTACGACGGCCTGTACTACGTGGTAAGGGCTAAGCGAGCTGTGGGCAAGGGAGGCAAGGCTCTGGTGTGCAAGTGAGTGGGCCGCCAACACAAAGCAGCTGAGTGGCCACTCGTGTTTGCTGTGCTTTGCAAAATGGAAGCACACCAAGCAGGCCACCAAAGTCGTTGCATTGTTGGCTTAAGGTCTCCTGGACCCCGTACACTCATGCACTCATCCATCGCTCCGTTGACCTGGTTGAACCGGCTGTCCTACCTCGTCCTTGCAGGTTCCTGATGGTAGGCATTCCGGGGCACTACAAGGCGAACAAGAGTGTGTCCTTTGCTGAGCTGCGGGGCTTCCGCGACCGTGTGCGGCTGGCTGGCGGCAGTGATGACGAGGAGGAAGAGGAGGAAGAGGAGGAGGAGGTTCCTGTGCCTGCCCGGTCCAAACGTGAGCGGTGGGCTGCAGCACCAACAGCGGCTCAGATCACTTGCCGGTGCTTTGCGCGCCGCTCTGTCTGCTCTGGGGTTGCTGTGTGCTCTGCGTGCACTGCTTGCTCCGTTCAAGGGGCTGCGTTCTGCGCCCTCTTTTGACCTGTGGCTTCTTACCTGAGGGTGTCTGTGCAGGCCAGAAGACAGGCGCGGCAGGCGCGGCGGCCCGAGCCGCACCCACAGCAGGGTCCTCTCTGCGGCGCAAGAAATCGCTGCAGTCTCAGCACCTCCACCCCGCCCTCGTCCCAGTCACCCAGGGCGATGCGTGGCTCGCAGAGCAGCAGATGCGGCCCGGCTTCTTGTGTGCAGACGTCAGTGGCGGTGTGGAGAAGTTCAAGGTGCCTGCGTTCAACGAGGTGGATGCTGAGCCGCTGCCAACAGGCCTCACCTACATTCGGTGAGGAGGGTGAGGGGACGCTGTGCAGCTGTGGAACTGCAGAAGTGCTGCCCAGTGTGTGTATATGGCTTGTTCAGTCGGTGGGCAGATACCTGTGTGCTGTGGGAACAGCAAGGAGGCACGGCAGTGAGATGACGGTCCCCTCCCTTGCTGGGCAGCTTGTGTTGCCCCACCACAAATCCGCTGGCCTGCTGTCGCACTTGCTCTTCCCTCTTCCCTTGCCTCTTGGCCTTCATGCGCCTGTGTCTCTTCTCCTGCTGCCGCTGGCGTTGCTGCAGAACCAGCACTGTTGGCAGCGCTGCCGCGCAGAACCTTCTTGACGAGGGGCTGCGGGTGATGCCCAGCACTTGGTGTGGGCTGGAGCGGGGCGACAGCTCGGGAGCGTATCTGAGGAACGGACTCATGCACTTTGTGAGTGAGCACACATGCACATGCACATGCACATGCACATGCATGCATGGGTAACGCCATGTGAGGCAGCTCACCCGAGGGCGCAGGAGGCTGAGGCGGGCGGTTGCGGCTTTAGGTCCGGGGGGCAGTCCGCTTTGTCGTGGTGTTGTGTACCAGCAAGTGCATTGCCTGTGCATTGACTACCACTTGGTATGGGATGCAGACGAGATGCGAGGGCCAGTGGGAGTGCCCGCCCAACTGCAAGAGGCCCAAGTGCAGACACAACCGCTTTGTCAGGTGCACGGCGGCGCGGCATCCATGCTGGGCGTGCCGTGACCGCGCTGTGGTGCGGGGCTGGGGCGCGGCTGCCAGCCTGGTTGTGTGATACCATGGTTGGGTGACACCAGCCTGAGGTGACTGGTGTGTCTACTGCTGTGTGTATTGCAGCGAGCATGGCCTGGTCCTGCCCCTCGAAGTCTTCCGAACCGCGTCCAAGGGCTGGGGCGTGCGCTGCACCCGCGACATCCCAGCTGGCGCGTTCATTTGCAGGTGTGCAGGGGGGGCGCGGGGGGGGGAGTGTCTTCCTGGAGTGTGCACTGTGGCTGCCCTGGCTTTGTGCCTGCAGCCATATTGTTGACCTAGCTGCTGACTCGGTTGAACAACACGTCACCCTGCTCCGTTTATCCCTCCTGTTGCAGCTACGAGGGCTGCATCATCTCACACGACGAAGCAGTGAGCAAACAGAGCGGCGCCAGCTCATCAATGGCAGTCTATCACACACCTCCCATTCAGCCGTCTGAACCTTGCTGCACCTTCCAACCACCCACCCAACCACCTGCTGAATCTTGTAAACCTTTTCAAACTCAGCAGCCCCATGCACTTGCTCCATCCCTGAGCTGTGCGTGCCCCAACTTCTCGCTTGTCTGCAGGAAGAGCGCCGCGGCACAGATGGCGACTCTTACTTCTTCGATCTGGACCACTTTGTGTTGATGTACGAGGACCCCAGTGTGCGTGGATCCAAGAGAATGGCCCTGCCCCCCCTCCCCTTTGACGTGGCACCCAAGCCCGCCACCAACGACACCGTGGAGACACTGGTGCTGGATGCAGCCACCACAGGTGCGAGGGGTGCACCTGCTGTGTGGGCAGGCTCGCTGCCTTTCTGCTTTCAGGCAGTGCTGCTGCTAGTGCTGGTGCTGGTGCTGCATGTGTGAGAGTGCTGTCGTTGTGCTGCAGCCAGTAGGGCCTTGTTGCGTCAGTCATCACTCTTCAAGGCTGCCCGCCGCTCTTCCCCTGCAACCCCTCGCAGGCAACCTGGCTCGCTTTATCAACCACAGCTGCAGCCCCAACCTCACCATCCAGCCCATCCTGCGCCCCGGAGACAGTGCCCTGCGCTACCTTGTCGGCGTGTTTGCTGAGCAGGACATCCCAGCTGGCAGGGAGCTGTGCTACAACTACAAGTACACTGTGGGCAGCGCGCCTCAGAAGGTCATCACATGCCACTGCGGCGCCAAAAACTGCAAGGGCCGCCTCATCTGAACCCTCATCTGATCCAGCTCTTGGTGCCCATGCACCATGACTTTCACTTCGGTGACAGCAGCTAGGCTAGGCCAGCTAGTGTTGATGTGCCGTGTTGACCCACAGCCCGCACCACTGCACTTGCATCTCGCCCAATAAAGTGACCCTGTGGTGACTGTTTTCTGTCCCTTGCTTCTGTTTGCAACCTGCACTTCCTGCTTGCCTGCCTTGTTCTGTTCACATTCACAATTGAGCGGAATCATGAAAGAGACCACACAGCAACGTAGCAGCTAGCGGGCGGCCGCACGCCGCAGGGTGTCACCACCGCCGTGTGCCTCCTCTGCATCTTCAGTCGCCTTGCCCTCCTCCTCTTTTTCCTCTGGCGGGCACACGATCTTGCCGCTGCCATACGAGCATACCTCGCCAACCCGCAGCTGTCGGTGTGGCCTTGCTGACTCCGCCACATCAATGACCAGGTGGATGCGGGGCTGGTCCCCGTTGGTCACGCTGTGGGCCAGCCTGTTGTTGAGCTCAAAGACCAGGCCCTCCTCTACATGCAGCGGTACACACAGGCGGGGCTCGTGGTCGGCGGCCTGCCCTGCCGCCGCTTTGCCCCGCTTGCTCGGCTCGCACACCAGAAAGGTGACACCTGTGGCAGGGGGCACACACAGGCAGTGGGGTGCAAGTAAGACCACAGCTGGGTGTCACGCAGCAAGGGGTGTTGCTTGACCAAGATTGGAGAACATGCAGGTTGGCCCGTTCATGACCTAACATGCTAACAAAGGGCTGCGGGATAGGACGCGTGCCTCAGGTCTCAAAGAGCGGGAAGCGACGCTGCGCAGGCATGCCAAGCGTGCCTGGGTTGGTCTGCACCACCACATGAATGCGATGCCCTGCTTCCGCGTAGCCGCCGCTGTCCATATGCTGCCGTATGGTGGAGTGCGGCGCCATCACCGCCAGCTGCAGCCGCATGATGTTGTGCATGTCTACTGGACCCAGGATCTGCAGGGGCAGCACAGCAGTGGTGGTAGCCAGTGAGAAGCTGTGGTCAAGGCAAGCACGGACGGAGCAGGGCACAGTTGACCAGTGCGACAGAAAAGAAAGGACACGGACCAAGCAAACACCTTGACATCCGCTGGGGTTGAGGATTGGGACAAGCCAGCAGTCGTAACGATCAAACAAGCCTCACAGCAGCATTTGACGCGACAACAGGCGTTGCATGGCCCCCTGCGCACCTGCAACAGCCAGGGCTCCACCCACTGGGCAAAGCGCTGGTACCAGGGGAACCGCAGCGCGTTGCCGCCATCCTGATCGCTGAACACGAGCAAGATGGAGCGCGTGCCTGCCTTGAACATGTCCAGCACCTTGGTTCGTCCGTCAATCCAAGCGTTGGAGGCACGCTGCACTTCCTCTGCAGCAGGGCGGGTAGCATGGGGGCAGCCGCAAGGGGCGAGGCGCATGTCGGCCAGCGATGCGGTTGGCAAATGTGCATGTGACTGATAATGCAAACAACAGTGTCACGGCCTCTTTGCTCTGAGTTCGTATTCAGGTGCTACTGTGTTGTGTGCTCCCCACCACACCCACGCACCGTCCCAATCGCTGTCTGCCAGTTCCTGCAGCGCCGCCTTGAGGCCCGAGGTGTCTGTGCGGAACAGCGGCAGCTGCGCCCCCGCTGCCAGTCCATGCCTGCGCCCCTTGGCACTGAGCAAGAAGCGGGGCAGGCCGCTGGACCAGCGCACGGGGTCAAGGAGCGGAGGGTACTGCCGAGGGGAGGGGAGCAGGGAACAGGCGGGCTGCCTGTCGTGTCAGGCTGGTGCATGCGCATGCTGCAAGCACCCCGAGGCAGATACAGCAACAGCAGGTGCGCGCTGTGTGTAGGTGTCTCACCTGAGCTAGAGGGTCTGTTGCCGGCAGCCGCTGCGTTTCTATGAGCGCCCTTTGCACAATGCCAGCCTGCCCGCCGACATGCGCAGCCTGCTGCTCCTGCTCCGAAGCCTGCCGCTGCTGCTGCTGTCCCTGCTGCTGCTGCTCCTCTGGATGTGCAAGGCCTGCGTCCTGCAGCACTTCCGGCGGCAGAAGTTCCACCTCAGCAACCCTGTTGCCTTTGCCTGCCTCCTGCTGCTCCTGCACCTGCTGCTGCTGCTGCTTCTGCTGCTGCATGCCTCCGCCTGCCGTTCCACTGCCTGCAGCACCCACCCCGGCGTGCTGCGCCGCCGGGTCAGGGACCACTGCATCACCGCCGCCGCCGCCGCTCAGATCAGGCTTAGGCTCTACTTGCAGCATGCCTTGCGCCTCGTGCTCCTGCTGCAGCTGCCACTGGTGCACAGCATCCAGCGCATCAGCGTAAGCTTTCTTGCTGCGGTAGCTGATCTGCTCCAGCGTGCTGACAGCGTACGAGGTGCTTTCCACAATCAAGTGTGGCGCCGCGACTGCATGGGGAGACAAGCAGGCACCCCTGTCAGTCAAGTGCTTGCCGCCACCAGCGCCTGCTGGGCATCTGCAGCAAGAAGAAGCAGAACCAAGCGCAGGCAAGGGATGAGCCACCACGTGCCACACAGCACGGCGAAGCGAGTCGCGGCAGCAGCCCCGCCGCTCTTTGCGCCCCACACTGCACCTATGTTGAGCAGACCCTTAGTCGGCAGCTGGCGGCGCCACAGCAGCAGCCGAGTGCGCAGGTCAAACGCCGCCAGCTCGCAGTTCAGCGCGGGGTCTTCCCGGTTGTGACGGTCGGTGCGGGCCGCTATTCCAAAGAAAGCAATGTCGTCAACCACACACAGGCCTTTGAGGAACTTGCTGCTGTCGCCCAGCTGCAAGTGGGGGGTGAGGTGCAGGGGAAGGGCAGGTGCTGTGGGCGTGCTTTGTTGTGCGCTGTGCTGTGCTGTGCCGGGTAAGAGGAGTGGGAGCAACCTATGCACCTTTCTCTCGGTCAGACACGCGCGAGGCCTGAGGGGGCCAGCTTGCTGGCACCCCAGGCTGGGAGGGCCCCCCTGGTTGCAGCTTGAGCAGCCCTTGCGCCTTTCTAGCCTTGTTTCCCCCAATCCATCCCTCCCTCCGCCCCAACCAGCTTGCCTCAGCTCAAAACGACAGCCACCCAAACCCTGCCTCTACCCAGACGCAAATCACTCACATGCCACAGCTGGGTGACAGCCCCAGCGGTTGGATCCACCAAGCTCAGCGCGCCACCATTAGAATCCAGCACCAGCATGCCGCTGCCCCAGTGCACGAGGCCGTGCGCCTTGACACCCACATTGGGCAGGCGCACCTCCTCCTTGCCTGTGACCAGGTCGATCTGCGGCAGGGAACAGCGGGAAAGCAACCCTCAGGGGAAGAATGAGCGGGAGGACAAGAAGGGGGGCCAGAAGAGGAGGGAGCTCAAAGAGGTGGAAGGAGAGGGGGCACACGGAACCAGGCACTGCCCCAAGCTTCATGTCCAACTCGCCCCGGCCGCAACAGCGAAGCCGGTGCCTGTCGACACATATCATGGGTGCCAGCCGCAGGTGCCGCAACATGGGCACCTGCCTGCCTGCCTGCCTGCCTGCCTGCCTGCACCCGCACCCGCACCTGCACAAGCAGCGAGCTTCCCAGGTTGTGCAGCACACCCCACAGCTTGCCAGTGCTGGTGGGCGCCAGCGTGTTGAGGTGCTCGTGCAACGTGAACAGCTGCAGCTCGCGCACCTACACGGAGTCAAAGGCAGAGGAGAGGCCCCAGCGTTGTGCTCAAGCATATGAGGCAGGCAGCCGTTACATGCAGCTCGGACCTGCCACACCCTGCCGCTGGCATTCATACCCTCCAAGCCCCAACAAAGCGGATGGACTCCAGTGTCAGATGCTTGACCACTGTGAAATTGTGGAGCTCTGTGACACTCTGGTGCACAGCAGGCAGAGCAGGCGGCAGCTGCACAGCAGCGGCTCACCGTTGTCATGTTTGGAAAGGAGAGCTCCAGCACCTTGCCGTCCCCTGTGCTGGCCACATACACGTGATCACGCCGCCGCACCGCATCATGAGCCCACTTGCTGGCAATCTGAGGTGTGTGTGAGACACGAGACAAGTCGGTTGGGAGCTGCTCAAGCAAATCAAGTTGAAAACAGGCGGCATGCAGTGCTGAGACAGCACAAGCACAGGCAGGCACGCTTCAGCCTCTGGCACCCGTGCAGCGGCGCACCTGCACCCTCCCCAGCTCCGCCCCGCTCTCCATGTCCAGGTGCAGCAGCCACTCCTTGGATGCATCCGGGCGCGAGTTGTGGGGCCGCGACACCACCCACAGCGTGGTGGGCTCACCCAGCATGCCGCGCTCCGCCCCTGGGAAGATGCCGTGGTACACACCCTGCGGTACAATGGTACAATGGTGCAATGGTAACTCATCAGGCATAGTACTGAAGCAAAGCGGTGGCAGCAACGGCAGGGAGGGGGAACAGCAGAGCAATGACACCCGATGGCACGCCCCTGCGCCACACAGGCGCGCTCGAGTGGCAATGCTGGAGTGGCAGTGATTGCACAGCTGGCACAGCCATGCCTGCTCACCTCCCCCTCGTGCAGTACCGCCAGCTCATCTGTGTCGTATCGGTACCACATCAGCCGACCATGGCTGGCCAGCAGCAGGCGGTTGGCGTTGGAGAACTGGGGATAGGTTTCCACCTTGCCAGCACCGCGGTACTGCGGCATGATGCGCATCGCTCGCTCAACACGAGACGTGAGCAGCGCCTGTGCACGAGTGTCGCTGCCCCCCTCCGCCACCGCCTTTTGTGGCGCCGACGGCACCACCTCGGCTGCAACACGGCGGCTGCCGCCTTTGCTGGCGGGTTTGGCTGTGCTGGATGCTGCAGCTGGGCTGTCAGGGGTGCGTGACGAGCGGTGAATGGCAGCCCAGACGGCAAGGACAAACAGCAGGAGCAGTGTGCCGCGAGTGGCCAGTGACACAGTGCGGCGGTTGGACAGCTTGCGACTTGGCGCATGGATCGTCGCCTGCAGCAGAGGGCTGGATCGCCGTCCATGGTACCCGGTCAAGTCCATGCCGGCTCCAGGCCGATGTCAAGGGTACGGTGCCGCTTGACGACCGCCGCCACCGCGGGCCCACGACGTTGTGCCCGTAGAAACGCCTAGCGCTGCTGCAGGCTCATGTGCTTGATCAGATCACTTGCTTCAGGCTGATGTTGCGTGCCGATGGGCTTGCGAGATGACTCAGGGCGGTGAGAGGGATGGCGTGACGGGCTTATTCTGGTGACTGCTGAGGTGTGCAGGGGATGCTGAAAGGCGACGAGGCAAAGCTGGGGCAGCCATTTTCATTTTCGTACCTCAGCTCGAGTGTCCTTGTTCGTGTGAAGCAATCGGTTTCACCTTTGAATGCCTAGGGCATTGCAATTGTCCTAGCTGACTCCCACAACAGCAGGCCCTCCCACCTGCCGCCAATCAAACTGAGGGCGTTGCCACGGTCGATAAGCAGTGGCGGTGATATTGGCCAATCGGCCGGTGTGTTAGCAAGGCCTGAGCGAAAGTGATCGGCGGCAATTTCACAAGCATGGTTGCCACTCGCCATCGACGACTGTCCGGCGAGGAAGAGGAGGAAGACTCAGAACACTCGGAGGCGCAGGGGCAGGTAGGGCCGTTTCTGCCAAGCTGCGGAGACTTGCCGCCTGCAATGTCACTGCATTCGTCTCCCATGCTTGCTTTGAATGTTCCTGCCGTTCTCCTCTGCTTCAGGATGGGCACAGCCGCGAGCGAGAGCGGCGACGAATTGATCCGGTTGTGAAGGAGGTGCGGCCCGTATCCGATGCAGCTGATGCAGAATGGCATGGGCGGGGTTCATCAGCACTTACTTGCTTGCACAGCGCTGCCTGCCATGCCTGCCATGTTACTGGCCTCACTAGCGGCTGCTTATCATTCCTGCAGGCACACAAGCGGGGGCTGGATGTTGACAAGCTGCACGACTCCGCTACGCCAGCCTGGCGCAACCTGCGGGGCCGCACGCGGGACCGCAAGAAGCAGTCGTACTTTGAGGGACCAGAGGACGAGGAGGATGAACTGCAGGACCATCCCTCGGAGGAGGAGGAGCGGCTTGAAGAGGAGGAAGATGCTGCAGGCAGCACCGAGGCAAGTGTGCTGCGTTGCCGTCCGCAAGTGATCACATCTAAATCCTGAGTCCAGACGGTGGCGGAGCAGTCTTCTGTTTGCATACTTCCATGTGTTGAGCCAGGCATTGCTGCTGTACCGGGCTGTTTGGCTAATGCTGCAGGACAGTGCGGAGGACGAGGAGGAGGTGGCACAGGAGACTGGGAAGAAAGGAGCCACCAGGGGCCTTTCCAGGAGGGACAAGCCTCGCTATGAGCGGCGTGTGCGCCAGACTGTGCAACGGTACAGCCCACCCAAGGATGACGACGGGGTGCAGGCGACAGCAGGCAAAGCTTCTGGCAAGCGGCGGCACTACCAGCAGGACTTGGCAGACAGCTCGAGTGATGAGGTTCGTCGAGCATGCAGCTGCAGCAGGCGGCAGCACAGCGTATCAAGCGTTTTTCAACTGGCTTCGATCGGCCAGCAGGTCACTAGCCCTCACTCGTTGCCCTGTGCTGTTACTTGGGTGCTGTAGGAGCTGGCAGCACAAGGCGGCCCCAGTCAAGACATCGACAAGTTCGTTGTGCGGCGCTCATCACAGCGCGACCGCCGACAGGTGCAGCGTTGAGCGGCAGGCTGAGAGCTGCCCGCCAGGGCTGGTGTTGCAAGAGCTTGAGCTTTGGGGCTGCGGCATTCAGACGAGCACTTGCTCTGGGCTGCTCAAGTGGTTGCTGCTGGCTGTGCTGCAGGTTGAGTTTTACAACCCTGTAGACTTCGCCACCAGCTCGCAGCCGGTTGACACCGGGCCTGCGCATGGCAGCCGGCAGCGCGGAGACCGAGACCGCGAGGAGCGGCGCAAGCGGCGGCGCCTGCAGGCGGGAGCAGATGTCTCTGATGAGTCTGGAGATGAGGAGGGGCAGCAGGGGCAGGAGCGGTACCCTTTCCGCGACCGTGCGGTTGTGACAGTCAAACCGTCCAGCCAGCTGGCAGCCCCCGCCGGCGGATCTGGCTTGTTTCGATCCGGCGGCAGCGGCCGGCTTGACCGCAGCAGGCGGCTGCGGATGGCGGGCAGCGACCGCCGCTTGCATGGCTTGGGCAGCCGCCGACACTCCAGGTGACTCCTGCTGCTGCTGCTGCTGCTGCTGCTGCTGCCGCCGCCGCTGCTGCTGCACAGGTGCACCTGCATTTGCCACGCAACTGTATTTGTGGATGCCTAACTGTTGGCCTTGCTACTGTTGATTGGCACAATGCCCTCTGCCTCGCTCACATGCCTTCACCAGAAGCTCTCAGCTCCCTGCTTCTTCCCTGCCTCGCTGCTCCCTCTGACTGGCCTTTGCTCCTCTCTAACCCCAGCAGGCACGACGCTGATGAAGTGGATGTTCCGGAAGAGCAGGCAGACCAGCGGGCACATGGCCCTACTCGTGGCGGCGGCGGCGGCGGCCCTGCTCCCTGGGAGCTTGTGCCGACCGTGGGGCGTGAGAAGGCTGGCAATGCTGAGATCACCCCTCTGGAGGTGGACCCCTCTGTGTCCTTTGACACCGTGGGGGGGCTGGACCATTACATAAAGGTGGCCGGTGATGGGGTGTGAGTGCTTGGTGTGTGTGCTTGGTGGTGCGAACTGCTGTGTGTGAGCAGCCGTGAAGGTGGCCACGGCTGGGACATGCGTGGGTGCGTGTGGGTGGCGATGTGCAGGCTTGGTGAGCGCACCGGCCCCACGAGCTGTTGCCCCACCCCCCTGCTGAATGCACGTCCTCATCTCCATCTGTTTGGCGCATGCCTGCGACGTGCTCTCATATCACTCCCATCGTTGCCACCCCTTCACCCTCACTCACGCCCTGCAAGTCGGCAATGTACACTCCACCGGCTTCACTCCACCCCCCTCGCCCCCATCCCTCTACCCCACTCCCACTCCTCAGGCCCTTAAGGAAATGATCTTCCTGCCCCTGGTGTACCCAGAGCTGTTTGAGCGCTTCCACATAGCGCCTCCCAGAGGGGTCCTCTTCTACGGCCCACCAGGTAGGGCGAGCAGGGTGAAGGGGCGGCAGGGTGGCAGGGCGGCAGGGCGGCAGGGTGGCGTTGCATGCTGAGCAAGGGCTGGCCGAGCGGTGGCAGGGGAGTTGTCGGGGAGTGGATCGATGGCTGAGGACATGCCGCTGGTGAGGCATTGCTCGCTGCTAGGCAGGGCATGGACAGTCAGGCGTCCAACTACCGCTGGCGACGTTGTGCCTTACCCGCCCACCGGTTCTTTCCCCCTCCCTGGCCCCCCCTCCTCCTCTCAGGCACAGGCAAGACGCTGGTTGCGCGAGCGCTGGCCGCCCACGCCAGCCGTGCGGGCAAGAAGGTCTCCTTTTTCATGCGCAAGGGTGCGGATGTGTTGTCCAAGTGGGTGGGGGAGGCGGAGCGGCAGCTGCGGCTGCTGTTTGAGGAGGCGCAGAGGCACCAGCCCTCCATCATCTTCTTTGATGAAATAGACGGGCTGGCACCGGTGAGGGCGGATGAATGGGAGAGGGCTGGCAGGGGGGCCTGGCTTGTGTGGGTGTGTGAGTGTGGTGTCCGGAGTGGGCGCGGCAGGAGGGCGGAGGATATTGTGCCAGCATCCTCGGCACAGTGGCTCGAGCTATGAGTTTGGCTGGAAAGAGGGGCGGGGAGGTGACTCTATCTGGTGTAGGGCATTGATGGAGGTGTTGATGGTTGCGTTGCCTCGCAAGCCTTCGCCTGGCACTGGGTTGGCGTGGCGGTGTCAGTGGCGGGGCTGCTGTTGGACCTGCTGTCCAGCAGCGCCGCTGCCGACATCACCACGCATCCAGCCATCCAATCGTTGACTTTTAGACGCTCCCTTGATCCCTCAACTCATCATCAGATGCTGGCTCCTGTTGCCTGCCTCCCTGCACCACTTGCTGTTGCAGGTGCGCAGCAGCAAGCAGGATCAGATCCACAACTCTATTGTGTCCACCCTGCTGGCACTCATGGATGGGCTGGATGCAAGGGGGCAAGTGGTGGTGATCGGGGCCACCAACAGGGTGGATGCCCTGGATGGAGCACTGCGCCGACCGGGCCGGTGCGTGCCTCACCGCCTTGCTGCTTGCATACCGCCTGCCTTCTTTACAGCAGCAGCTCACACTTGTGGTGGCATGTGGGGGCAGGCATGAAGGCTGTGGTGGGGTTTGTGAGCACGGCTAAGAGCTGAGCTGTTTGCAGGCTCAGTCCCTTTCTTCTATGCCTTGCCGACCATCCATTGCTCTGCTTTCTTGCCTTCTTTGTCTAGCCTGACCCTTACATTCTTCCACAGCCCCACACCTAGTTGCGTGTCCCTCTCCCACGCCCTGCTGCCCTGCCCCGCCCCGCCCAGGTTTGATCGAGAGCTGGTGTTCCCTCTGCCCAACCTGTCCGCCCGGGGCGACATTCTGGGCATACACACCCGCAAGTGGGCTGAGCCGCCCGCACCGCGGCTGCTTGAGGAGCTGGCCTCCTTGTGTGTGGGCTATTGCGGGGCAGACCTCAAGGTGTGGCTGTGGCGGCTGTGGTAGGAGTGCAGGCAGTGGTGGAGGGAGTGGTGGAGGGAGTGTTGAGGGTCGTATGGCGCAGTTGGTGGGGTGACAGGTCCCTCTGTGTGTGCTTTGCATTGCCGGGGGGCGTAAGCGTGTGTTGTGGGGGGGCAGCAAGGTCTGCAAGACGTTTGCAGCCAGGCTTTGGTGCCGCCGAGCTGCTTTCCTGCTCCTGTCAAACACACTCCTGAGGCCCCTTTTGACCCCACGCGCCTTCCTGCTGCGCCTCACTTCACCTCTTGCACCCTGCTCCTCCCCTCCGCCCACGCCTTTGTCCCTCAGGCGCTGTGCACAGAGGCGTCCCTGGCCTCCCTGCGGCGCCACTACCCACAGATCTATGCTGCCGATGAGAAACTAGTGGTGGAGCCCAGCAGGGTGCGGGTGCAGCGTCGTGACTTCCTGTCCGCCTTCCAAACCATAACTCCCGCGTCACACCGATCCGCTGCCGCCAATGCCAGGTGGGTGGCTTGTGGCTGCTGCTGGGGCAGTGGCTGGCCAGAAGGGCTCGCCATTTTTGGCTTGCTTTCTCAATTCTGTGATGCATTGTGTGGCTAGCGGCAGCTCTGATGTGTGGGGAAAGACATGGCGCCGCGACACCATTCTTGACCTACACACTGAGATTATGTGGTACCGCTCCCGGTGTACCGCAGGCCGCTGCCGCCCCTTGTGTCCCCCGTGCTGCTGGACCACCTCCAGCGCGTGCTGGCACAGCTTCAGGCCGACTTCCCAGCAGCCGCCGCCTGCCTGCGCTCCGGCTTTGGAGGCTCGCGCAACCCGGCCGCCGGCTTTGGCAGCCTGGGCAGCGGGGAGGACAACGGCAGCGCTCTGCTCAGCAACGGCGGCGCTGACGGCCCTCCCGCCTTCAACTGGGCGGCTGGTGCCTCCCTGGGTGTGCAGCGCCCTCGCCTCCTCATCTGCGGCGCCGAGGGTGCAGGCCAGACCCACCTGGGCCCAGCAGTGCTGTACGCACTTGAGGGCTTGCCTGTCCATGCCATAGGCCTCCCCTCCCTGCTTTCGGATGCCGGGGCCCGGGCTCCCGAAGAGGCGCTGGTGCATGCAGTGGTGGAGGCGCGGAGGGCGGCGCCGGCAGTGCTCTTCCTGCCACACCTGCAGGTGCGCTGTTGACTGGTCCTGTGCCGTGGCAGGCCGTGTGTGCTGCTCGCGACACCAAGGCGTGTGTCCTGCCACGGCCGGCAGCTGTCGCTTGCAGCGCTGTATTGTTTGTCAGCTCAGCTCTGTGTTGCTGCACTGGCTTTTGCTCATCGAGGTATTGCCCTGCCAAACTTCCTTGCTGCTGCTGGCTGCAAAGCTGCAGGTGTGGTGGGACACCGCTCCCAGCTCATTGAGAGCCACCTTGTGGATGCTGCTGGCAGACCTGCCGCCAGACCTCCCGCTGCTCCTCCTTGCCACCGCTGACGTCCCCGCCGACGGTGAGTGAGCAGGGCTGAAGCGGTGCCACCCACCAGTCTCTGCTTCCCAGGCGAGCTGCAAGCTCATGCAGCTTGCGACGCCTGCTCGTCTTGCATCGTATGTCACGCCACCTCATGCCACCTTGCTCCAAGCCCTGCAGAGCTGGAGCCGTCAGTGCAGCAGCTGTTCAATGTGCAGTCAGGTGGCGCATACGCACTGCAGCCACCCAGCAGCGAGCAACGGGGCAGCTTCTTTAGTGGCGTGTCTCGTGCACTGGCGCTGCCGCCGCCGCCGCAGCCCCTGCCAACGCCTCAGGCGGTACAGCCTGAGCAGCTGCCGGTGCTGCCGCGTGCACCAGAGGCGGCAGCAGCCGACGAGGCGGCTAAGAGGAAGAAAGAAGAGCTGGCAGCTCGGCAGCGGTGAGTGAGGTCCCTTTGACTCGCCGTCTGCTGGCAGTCGGCTGTGTGTGCGCCCTGCGGTGCCTCCCATCATCCCTTCCAATCATCCTGCAGCGCACTCAGCCCTGCTTGAACACTGCCGCGGTCTCCCCCTTCTTGCCCTATTGCTGCCTGCTGCCACAGGCTCTCCTGTGCCAAGCACCCGACCGCCACCTTTCATCCTCCACCGCCTCACCCTGTTGCTCTTGTCGCCACCTGTCGTGCAGGTATGAGGAGGAGCAGGCTGTGCTGCGCACGCTGCGCATGACGCTGCGCGACCTGACCATGGAGCTGCTGGGCAGCAGGCGGTGGCAGCAGTTCTGGGAGCCTGAGCCTGCTGACTCTGACTGGTGGGACAAGGTGCGGGGGGCCGCCTCCTCTGTGCCTGGCTCTGTGTGCCACTCTGTGTGCCTGCGCCCCTGTCAGCCTGTGGCATAGCGGCTTTGGTCTAGTGGAATATTAAAATTGGGGTAGCCCCCTCCAAGGAGGGTTCAGCTCTCGGCAAGTTGCAGGCTTGGGCTTCTCTGGGCTGGCTGCCTCCAGTCGCGCTTATCTCTGCCTGCTCAAACGCACCAACCGCCTCCACTTGCCTGCTCCATCTTCCTTCACTTGTGCCTGCATCCGCCACCACTGCGCCGCACCTTCTCCTGCAGGTGTCAGAGCCCACTGACCTGGCCACCATCCTGTCTCGGGTGGATGCGCGCCAGTATGCAACACCTCACGACTACCTGGCTGATGTGGCTCGAATTGCACAGGTGAGGCTGCGGGCAGTGTGTGGCCCTGCCCTGCTGGAGTGCATCACTGCTTGCTGAAGCAGCCGGTAAAAGGGAGGGGTCTGGAGGAGGCAGGGGGTCGGGGTCAGGGGCGGTGCAGTGCCAGCCTGACCGCCAGCTTTACCATGTGCGCTTTCAGCTGGCTGTGACACAGCGCGCTCTGGCCAAGGCATTGGGCACTTGCTCGCGCCTTGCTGCCCTGCTGTTCACATGCTGCCAGCTGGGCTGACCATGCATGACTCAACCACCCACACGCTCCTGTATGCAGTGTTGCCGCGAGTATTGGGGCAGCAGCCCCGGTGGTGTGGGGTTGAAGGAGGTGAGCAGGGCGTGTGCTCTGGAAGATGAGGCTCGTGCAGCACTGGCGCGATCTGTGCCCCCTGACCTCCTGGCTCGATTGGAGGAGATGGCGGCGCAGGGAGGGCCCATGCCGCCGCCCACCAGTGAGTGATGCCAAAGCGCCAAGCGCCCTGCTGCTGCCGCTGCTGCCCTGCGTCCTGCACGGGCAGCATCTCGGGCTGCCAGCCAACCTTCCCTGTGCTCTCCCAGGCTGCTGTCTTCCTAGTTTTGCCTTTGCATAACGCGTCTCAACCCATCGCACATCTCCAACCCATCGCAAACTGCCCCTGCGCAGGCCTCCTGGCGTTACCCAATGCGGCTGCGCTGCTGGACGGCAAGACTCCTGCAGCCTACCTGCCGGGGCGCCGTCCCCAGAGCGATGATGCTGCCGCAAGGCGGGCGACTCGGCATGCTGCCAGCCCTCGGGACACTCGCCTGATGTACACAGATCCTGAGGCCATGCGGCGGCACATCTTGGCACAGCGCAAGCAGGAACAGCGGGAGCAGCAGCAGCGGCAGGATGCGCCGCAGGAGGCTGAGGCTGGGGTAGCGAACCTGCAGCAGCAGCAGGAGCAGCAGCAAGAGGAGGAGCAGCAGCAGGATCAGCAGCAGCAGGAGGAGCAGGAGCGGCAGGTGCAGGACCCGTATCGGGAGCAACAGGCATGCGTTGGGCCTGCCGAGGCATCAGCGCCTGTTTGCCTTGATGCAGGCGCTGCTCGCGGTGGCTCAGGAGAGGTCGAACGTGAGGTGCTGCTGCACAGCACAAAGGAGAACCTGCCGGGACCCGCCCCAGGCACAGCCGGGGCAGCAGCAGCAGCAGCAGGCGCGCCTATAGCAGATGGCAGCAGCGCGGCTGGCGGCACCAAATCCGCCAAGGCCACGCTGACGGCCATCGCTGAGCAGTATGGGGGCAGCAGGCTGAGGCGAGAGGGCAGCGCACGGCAGCTGCCCGCTGCTGGACCGGCACAGCAGCAGTCGGAGTCGGTCTCGGAGCCTGCCCCTGCCTCTGCTGCAGCAGCCGCAGACGCTGCTCAATCAGGGCAAGCGGAGCGAGCGGCTGCTGTGGCGGCACCGGCCTACCAGCTGACTGCGGCAGATCACGTCCGCGTTGAGGCGCTGCAGTCTGACCTGGTGCGCATCACCGATGGTCTGGTGTTGGAAAGTTTGGAGGGCATCCACGGTATCCTGAGCAGGCTGGCGGTGGCACAACGCCTGGCTCAGGACCGCGACCAAGTGGCGGCAGCTGCCCTGGCTGCAGTGCATGAGTGGCGAGCAGGTCGGCAGCAAGCGGGGCCGCGCAACTTGTGCTGACAAACTCAGCGAGTATTTAGGCTACCCCCATATGTGTGGTGTGGTGCCACTTCAAGAACTGCTGTGACCATCCCCATCCCCTTCCTCCTCTTCTTTACAAAGATTTGTAAGCCCACCGGCATGCTACACTGCGGCATGTCTGAGGCTGAGCCTTCCCGCAGTCAGCAAGTTTGGGTGTGCAATAAACCCCAGACAGCCAGCAACTACCGCATGGTCCTCAGCAGCGCCTGCCTGGCCTGATAGAACTTGATGATGTCGGTGTCCGCCTCCAAGTTGCCGGTCAGCAGCGGTCGAGCAGCCGCAAGCACCTCTGCATCCACACCGGCAAATGGGTCAGACTCCGCTGCGCCCTCTTGAAGGTGCAGCTGCTGCTGCTGCTGCTGCTGTTGCTTGTGTGCTGGCTGTGGTTGCACGTCGGCAGATTGCGGCGCTTCAGAGCTGGCTGCACTGCCCAGGCCGCCCCTCTGGTCGAAGGTGAACAAGGCTGGGGCGCTTCTCCATGAGCTGAAGGATGGCAGGGCTGCTGGCGGTTGAAGGGCGACATCTCCACGACCAGCGTTTGACCCCTCAGCCGCTATCGTCCACTCTGAGTGCCTCTGCTGCTGCTGCTCCTGCTGCTGCTCCTGCTGCTGCTGCTTCGGCTGAGAGCTAGCAAGCTGCAAGCTAGCAGCAGGGACTCCAATTTGTTGGAATTCTGCACCTGCCAAGTGCTCGCCGTCTTTCAGCTGCTGCTGCTGCAGCCGGGTCCCAGCAGCGCCAGCGCCTGCACCCTCTGTCCCGGTTTCGTGGTCGCATCGGCTCATGACTGCATACCAAGCTTGGAAGTCACGCTGCAACCGGGCCCTGGCCCGTCCCAGCATCGCCTGCATGCCTTCAACCTCTGCCTTGATGCTTCGCAGCGCACCACAGGCCTCGCGGTACACACCCTTTTCCTGCAGGCAGGTGTCGGCAGGGTGCGGTACGAGCATCACAGCAGATTGTGCCTGGTCTTCTCCCCCAGCCACAGAACACGCAGCTCGCGACTGTTGTGGCCGACATCTAGTGCCTTCCCTCTCTCCTTGCCTTCTCTATCAAGCCTTTGGCTCGCTCCTCCTCAGCATCCCTCCGCTGCACCATCTCGACCTCGTTCCCATCAGGGACAGCCGCGCCAGCCTGCTGCCGCAGCAGCACCGCCATGGACTGTGCCAGCCGGCGGCGCTCAACTGTGGCTTTGAGGTCAGCAATGCGCTGCTTGCTGGCGTTCACAGCGGCGCCCAGGGCTTGTGCCTCGTCGTATCTGGCTCGCAGCGCTGCTTTGCGCTCTGCCACGGCATCGTGGGCGGGGCTTTGGGCGCAAAAGTACTCGAACTGCGAAACAACTCAGATGCACAGCGGCAATTGGCTGTACAGCTGGGGCAGCGGTGGGTGGTGATGAAGCACCATGGCAAGCTAACACTAGCATGGTGCATCTGCGGATCTGTGCCCAGGTTGCATTCCACAAATACAGGTGCAGTGCATGCAGGGTGTGTTCAGAGCGCTCACCGCTTTGTGCTGGTCTGCCACAAGCGCTTCTGAGTGCGGCGGGAGAGGAGGAGGCAGCGGGAGTGCGCCCCCAGTTTCGAGAGAGCCCTCAGCCTGCTGCTGCTGCTGCTGCTGCTGCTTGGTGCCATGCCCCTGCTTGTGCAGCACGCCTGCCAGCACAGCAATCTGGTGCTGCTGCTGCTGAACCAGCTGCCTCAAACCATGCGCATGATTCCCAGTTGTCGGTTGCAGCGAGCCCCCGACTTTGGTGCACCCGTCTCCTCTCGCCAAGCTCTTGAGCATGGCGAAAGCTTCGTGGATGGAGGCCATGCTGGCCTGCACATCCAGCCTGGCATCAGGGGACTGATCATCAACGTACGCTTGTACCCGCCGCCGCAGTGCCTGCTGCTCTCCCTCGCTCATTGGTTGAGCCTGCCCCTGGCCGGGCTGGCCACTGCCTTCGGGGGCAGGCAAACTGGCCACCAGCGCGTCTATGGTGTTCCCCCCCTCTTCCACGCTCCGAAGCAGCTGCAGCTCTTGTCGCAGCAGCGCATTCTCGTGCTTCAGCTGCTTCACCACCACCTCCAAATCCAGCTCCTCATTGACAGTCACTCTGCAGGGCAAGCGCACAGGCAACGATGCACTCAGCTCGGTGTGCATGGTGCTATGCTGGTGCCAGAGATGTTTCATGCATGTGGATGGTCTAGCCTGGAAGCATTCCAGGTTGCGGTTGGCTGTCACTGTCGGCTGTCACAAAAGCTGTTTCCTGCTTGGCGCTGGTCCTTTCATTTCACTGCGCATGAACGGGCCAGCCCACCACACCTGTTTGTAATCATGGCTACTCGCTGCGCAAAGCGGCACGTGGAGATGCTTTCCTCAATGTGCTGCGACTCAGGCGCCACCGCTGCCACCATGACAGTGCGGGTGTTGCCACCCAGCGAGTCACGCAGCACCTGGGTCAGCATGCTGTTGCGGTAGGGCACGTGCAGCCGCTTCTCATGCAGGGAAATGATGACCTGGCGGGCGGCAGCAGGCATCATAGGGGGCAATTCAGTAAAGTCGATCAGTGTGATTCTGTCTGCTGCCACAACTGGCACCGATGGCACAGACTGCTGCGTGGGCCAGCATGCATTCCCAGCCCCAACTGCCAACGGCATCTCCCAAACGTGGCTGAGAAACAACCTGGGGCTGGTGCAGCCTGTTCACCCCTGACTCACCTGCTCCAGGAAGTGGAGGGATAGGTTGATGTACTTTGCCTCCCTCAGCTGCATGCTGGCACTCATCCCAGTCTTGACCACCCGCTCATTGCCCGCAAGGTCCACAAAGTTCAGCTTGCTGCGCCGCACCACCGCCTCGCCCGCCCGCCGCGCCTCAATGTGCACAGTGAAGACGCAGTGTGAGCGCGATGAGGCGAGGTTGAGGGGGGTCTCTGCCACCACACGGTTGGTGTCTCCCAGGAAGAGCTGTGGTGGTGTGAGGAGGGTGTGCAGGCAGTGAGAAGCTGGGGAGTGACTGGCTGCATATGCGATTTGCTCAGACTTGCAGCAGCTGCACTCAGACCATGAGTTCAGCAAGATGTTGGTGTTTAGCAGATAGCCACGCCCACCCACCATGTTGAGGGCCTGCTCCTCTGTGTCGCAGCGGTGCAGGGACAGGTTGCGGATGTGCAGGCGGGCATCATCATCCTCCAACACATGCACCTGGATGAGCAGGAGCGGATATATGCACTTGCCAACACGCACAAGGGACGACCCCATGCACTGGCGCCAGTTTGCTGCCCTTGATGCATCCTGCTGGCAGGCAAGCAGGCACAGCACTGGCAGCCCCTGCTAGCTGACGTGTCGGGCAGCGCCGGCAGCTACCCTTGAAGGTTTCAAGGGTGCCTGCCTAATGGTTCCCCAGCGGCCCACCTTTGGAAGGTCTTCTAAGGCCTGCACCTCTCGGTTCGGTTCAAGCAAGTCGAAGCCAGACTCGCAATATATCTCCATGTAAGACACGTGCACCACCCAGCTGTGATCCGTGCGGCGAGCTGCCTCCGAATAGAGCGTTGAGAGAGCGCGCGGGATGAGGCCCCGGTCCGCATACCGCTCCGTGCCACCGCTGATGGTGAAGGTCTTGCCCGACCCGGTTTGCCCAAAAGCGAAAACTGTGCCGTTGTAGCCATCCAGGGCGGAGTGCAGCACGGGCAAAGCCACTCGCTCGAACACCTCTGCCTGCCCAGCCGCAGGCGGCAGCAGGCCGTCAAAGGCAAAGCGGTAGCTTTCACGTGAGTTGTTGATCAGGCTGCAGCAGTGCGCGGTGTGGGGTGAACATAAGCAGACTCACAGAGGAGGGGCCAAGCCCAACGACTCGAGAACCACTGGCAATCAGGGTGCCCGCCCGCCTGCATGCCGTTACCGCCTACCCCTGGCTCGTGTCCTTGGGCACGTTGAACTCCACCCAGCCATCCTCGGCGCCGGTCAGCACCCGTCCGCTTGGCCTGGGGACAGGACGCAGGCGCAGGTAGACGGCGATGCGCTGTTGATTCAATTCCGGCAACGGGGCGTCTGCAGCCTCCATGGCTGCGCCACCGAGCAGGACCGCTTGCAGTGCAGCCAGAAAGTCGTTCCAACGGGGGTCCCGCGTGCTGTGCCGTGCTGAGCTTCTCCCTTGCGCTCCGTTGCACACATCATCCCGATTGCGCCCAATTACGGCACTGCATCACTGCCTGCTTGTTTTGAACGCTCAGTCAACGCTGCACGATGCCTGCGGTCAAAGCAAATGCTGCAGCAAAGGCCGCTCCTTGCAAGCAGGCCCTGGCGAAATGGCTGGCGGGCCCTGGAGCTGGCGTGGAGGCGGGCATGGCGGAGAAGGTGGAGCTAACTGGCCTCTGCCCGCCCATTGAAAAGATGGACTCGAGCCTGGCGGCGTTGTGTGCGTGCCGTCACCTCGCCCTCTCCACTAACAATATAGACAAGATAGGCAGCTTGGCGGGGCTAGAGAGCCTGCAGATATTGTCCCTAGGCCGGAACTGCTTGAAAAAGCTGGAGAACCTGGAGGCTGTGGCGGGCACGCTGCGCGAGCTCTGGCTCAGCTACAACCAAATTGACCGCTTGGTGAGGGGGCAATCCTGCCTTTTGGCAACAACAGCTGTCCCAGCCTGCTGCGTCGACATGCTTGCACGTGGTTTTGCAGGCGGGGATTGAAAAGTGCAGCCAGCTGCGCGTGCTGTACGCCAGCAACAATCGCATCAAGGAGTGGAGCGAGGTGGATCGCCTGTCTGCACTGCCAGAGCTGGAGGACCTGCTGCTTGTGGGCAACCCGCTGTACAATGAGTGGAAGGACAACAGCGCACTGCCGCAGTACCGCCTGGAGGTGAGTGAAGCAGAACCATGGGGTGGGGTGCGGTGCAGGGTGGCAGCCTGCCACTGCCTGGGTAATAGTGCAAAGCTTTGAATTGCAATTTGTCACTTTACCATTCCAACAACTGCAGGTGCTCAAGCGTGTGCCAGGCCTGAAGAAGCTCGACGGCTTGCCTGTGGATGTGGAGGAGCGGGAGGCGGCAGCCAAGAAGTGACGGGCGCGCCCTGCCTGCAACTTGCCCTGCCCGCCAACTGCTGCGCTCGTTTTCCTTGCTGCTGGTGTGCTGCAATCCAGTGTATTTTGCGTCCTGCTGCGTCTGTTGGTGCCCCTGCTGTACTAATAACCAGCCTAGACAACTGTGGGGCAGCATTACAATGCCGCTGCTGTGTGCACAACACAGCAGGTGCGGGAAGTGTGCATGTGGCGGGAGAAACAAACAACAGACGGTCAGGAGGAGGTTGTCAAGAGCAGCAATAAGCAGAAAGAAGCAGAGAAGTGGAGGCAATCCAGGGAAGGTGGGCATACAGCCAGGACTCGCACACGTGTGAGTTCATTTGCGCAGCTGATGCAGCACATGCATCCGCAAGCAATCACCTCCCAGCCCTCTACTGGGGTGGGGGCCGGAACCCAGGCGGCGGGCCACCCGGCGGCGGCATGCCAGGCCTGCACAGGCAGAGCGGCAGGAGGACCACACACATGTCAGCTTGGTTGGCCTGGTGCGGAACTCAACTCCAAATCTCGGCTCAATGTCGAGGCTGTGTCCGCTGCAAGGCTACACACCCTCATGGCAAGGCATGCCTCCTCACAGCTGCACACAACCACACACATACTGCACACACCTGAAGCCTGGAGGCGGCATGCCTGGCGGCGGCATGCCAGGCCTGAACCCAGGCGGCGGCATGCCGGGTGGTGGCATCCCCGGCCTGAAGCCTGGTGGCGGCATGCCCATGGGCCCACCCATTGGGGGCCGCATCATGGGCGGTGCTTGCATGGTGGGGCGGGGCATCATGACACCCGGGGCGGGTGCACCCACACCGGGAGCTGGGCCAGCCAAGCCCACGGGTGCAGCGCCAGGGGCACCCATCGGCATGCCGCGGCCCGCTGCGCGCCCCATTCCCGGCCCTGCCTGTGCGGCTGCGCCCTTGGCCAGCCGGGTCTCGTCTGCTGGCGGAGGCCCCTCTATCGTGAGATCAACCACCTCGTCTCCTCGCAGGATGACTAGGCCCAACACACGCCGCTGCTCACGCTGCACGGATGGAATTGCGACGGCATGCAGGGCGGCGGCGAGTTGACAGCGGCGCAGCGGGCCTATACGCTGGCAGCCTGTAGCTCCTCGTTGCATGTTTGCAGCACCAGCAGCTGCACGTGGCGTCAAAGCAACTGATGGCGACAGCGCCAGCACCAGCAGGCTGCGGGAAAGCACGCGAGCAGCAACGCACGTCTTCCTCCGCCACGCCCTTCTTTGGCGGCAATTTCCTGAACTCCTCCGCGTCTCCCAGCACCAGGTTCATGTGCCTATCGAACGCCATGAAGCTGCAGCAGGGCGGGCAGGTGTGAAAACGACTGTGCGGCTGCATGAAGCGGGATGCAGGCCAAGCTGGCCGCTGCGCACTCACCGGCCCACAATTTGGCGTCCATCCAGCACCGTCACTCGCATGCGCTGCAGGGCGGCGGCCGGGGCGAGTGTCAGCGAGGCGGGGCAGGTGATCGTCCGTTTGAGGCGCGGCAGCGAGCTGACACCACTCACATAGTTGATGAACTGCAGGAGCTTGCCCGTTTTGCTCGCCATCGCGAGCCCCTGCCTCTGCCTGCACTGCTGGGCCTCAGCTGTCTCTGTCTACGTGCAACGCAGTGATTCAATGACTATGAGTGACAGATGGTGGAGAGGGGAGACGGATTCACGAGAATACGCATGAACGGTGATTTGTACCTCGCGGTACAATGGTCCCATGTTGCAGAACGCCTCCTGGCCCGTTGCAACTAGGAAAAGCATATAGAGGTGCAGTGAAGGCGACGATCCCTGCACTTTGCAGACTGTTTGGCGGCGGGCGGGCGGCAAAGCGGCAACGGCCTGCACTCCGCCTGAATCTGCGCCTTGCCTTATCCCAACCCTTGCTAAAATGGTGCACCCAATCGGAATCCATTTTTGCAGCCGTAGCATCCAAACATGTGCAAGTTTCGAGCATGGACACGGCACCGCTTGTGTGCATCTCACTGCCGGCAGCACGTCATACATTAGCCGTAATTGCAAGCTATGGTGGCGGGGCGAGGAGCACCACACTGTCACCCTTCAGCTGTGAGTCGGCGCAGCATCCAGCACCGTTGGCGGCCCCGATTTGATCGTCGTACCTGCATCGCGTCCCATCCCCCTTGCCCCTAAGCATTCCGCACTCAGCCCGACACTGGGCATCGCACTCCCTTCATTATTCGACGCACAACGACACCATTGCCGTGCAGCAAACTGAACGACCCGCACCGACAACAAAAATGTCAACAAAAATGTCTTTGGCCTGGACCTGGCCAGGCAATCTGACAGCAGCCCGTAAACCCAGCGGCCCGTCACAGTCAGCCACGGTCAGCTGGGTCGCAGCAGCGGCGGCAGCCTTCGTTGCCGCTTTTCGTGTGCAGCTGCTGCAGCTAGGCAGCACTATCCTGGAGCTGCTGGGTGCCACCTACTTGTCAATGCGCTACTTTACAGGTGACTGGCAAATCGCATTTGGCTGCAACTACAGCCCGCAGCCCCCCAACAACCTGCACACAGATGCCGCTGCTATCCGCACCTAGCACCGTCACCCATACCCTGCAACTCCATTTCCCACTTTACCCCTCCAGGCCCCACCTGCTGGCTGCTCTATGGATTCGTGTTTTGGCGCGAACCTCTGCTGCGGCTGCCCCTCCTCCTGTATCACATCTATATCATCAGCCCAGCAGGCTGCCGCGCCATCGGCAGCTGCGGCTGGCCTTGGCTGATGAGGTCGTGCCCTCTGTACTTGGGGCAGGCCCGATACTTCCGCGGCTCAAAAATCGTGAGGACGGCAGCGCTGGACCCCAGCAGGCGCTACATCTTTGCAGGCCACCCCCACGGACTCCTGGGCAACGCGTATTTTGTCAGCTTCTGCACGCATCTGCTGGGGTTTGATGACCTGTTCCCTGGCATCAGGCTCAGCATCGGTGGGCTGGCCATGAGCACCATTGGGCTGCAGCTGCGGGCTGAGCTGCGGGCAGCAGCTGCGTGGACCATCTGGGAAAGGCATCAACATTTTGCATAGCAACACGACGCTGTTGCCACACATGTGCTTGCATCACCGCCTGCTGCACCTGCAGGTGTGCTGGACCTCAACCTCAGGGTGGCCTTCTGCCGGGAGATATGCTTGCTGCACGGACTGTGCGATGTTGAAAAGTCAACGCTGCTGGCCCGCCTCCGCCAGCGGCCAGGGTCAGCAGTGTTTCTGGCGGTTGGAGGCGCGGCAGAGTCGCTGCTGACGCAGGTTGGTGGGATGGGCTGCGCAGCTTACGTCATACAGCATCTTTGCCTCGGCTTGGGACTTTGATTGATCCACCAAGTGCTGACGCTTGTCCGTGACCACTCCTGTGCCTGTGCCGCTTGCTGCTGTAGCCGGGCTGCATGGATTTGATCCTGCTGCGTCGCAAGGGCTTTGTACGCCTGGCTCTGGAGGCGGGCGCCGACCTGGTGCCGGTGATTGCATTTGGGGAAAACGAGTGCTACCAACGCTCACAGCTGGTGCCTGGCTCGCTGGCAGATCGGCTCCAGACAGCCACCAAGGCGATTTGCGGCTTCACTGTGCCACGCGGCCACGGCAGGGGCATCCTCAACATCAAGTCCGGGCCCTTGCCAGAGCGGGTGCCGCTTGTGACTGTGATTGGGGCGCCCATTCGCCTTCCAGAGTTCAAAGGTACAGGGGCCAGGAGGTGGGGGGGTTGAGAGATTGGGAGAATGTCATACCAGGAGCCATTGCAGTCCTGCAGATAACGCGTGCTTGCACCACGCCTCATGCAGCAATGCTTGCACCGGATGCTCTCAAAGACTGCTCGCACCATTCCTCAACTACTTGCAGGTGACCTACGCAGCGATGGGGGGCAGGCGGTGGTGGATGCTTGCCACAGGCGCTACTGCGAGGCTCTGGTGGATCTGTACGACCAGCACAAGGATGAGTATGCACCTGACAGAGCTCAGGACATGCGCTTTGTTGAGTGAGGGATGCAAGGAAGTTAGGAAGCTGCGTGTTTGCAAGTGCTGACGAGAGAGAGAGACACAGATGTTGTTGGACAGAGGACTGCCGCTGTTGACAGCGCCACAACCAAATTTTATCTACGATTTCATGCTTTGTACTTCACTGCTGTACAGTATGCTGTTACATGATATCCTGTTGCTTTAGTGATGTACATGATACCACCAGGCCGTTGTAACTCATGGCGCAAACAGCACAAGCCAACTTCAAGCAACATGTTGGGTCTCTACAGCTTGCTCTGGCTCCGCATCAGGTCAGCTCGCAGCTCCCGACGCATCACCTTGTTGCTAGCGTTGCGTGGCAGGGAGCTGCGCAGTAGTGCCTTGTGCACCTGCACGTACAGGCACAGCAAGGAAGGTTGCTTGCAGGGATGCAGCGCTTTGATGTGCCGACTGCACCAAGCGACGCAACACACCCGGAACAGTGGATTCAACTGGCTGCTGATGGCCGCCTGGCACCGCTGCTGAAGATCAGCAGCCAATGCGGTGCTGCCTGGCCGCAGCACCAGGAACAGGAATAGCTGCTCTGGGCCACCACCAGGGGTTGGTGCCGCCACCGCTGCTGCCTCCAGCACACCATCCAAATGCGCCACGCACACCCGCTCCAGTTCAACTGCAGAAGGAACGAATGGGTCTGCTGGATGAGTGGAATGCACTGTCGAAGCAGCATGAACCCGTCACTGTCCCTGCAGCATTCATCCAGAGCACACTGCCGGCAGCACTCAGCTGCCGCCTGACGCCCACCTGAGCTGACTTTGATGCCGCCCAGGTTCATTGTGTCGTCCACCCGACCCAGGGCCCGGTATGCGCCGCCCGGAAGCCGCTCCATCTCATCGCCGTGGCGCCGCAAGAACCAGCGCCCTCCTGAGCCCTCAGGCATGCCTTCGTAGTAAGCTTGCCTGTGATCCTTGTTCAGTAATCGCTGGCTGACGCCCAGGCAAGGCACCGCAAGCGCCAGCTCGCCAGTCACGGCTGCAGCGCAGCACCACGGCGGGTATAGGAAGAGAGCAGTTGGCTGCAACGGGCAACAGTCAACTGATGCATAGGCACACTCCCCCAGCACAACACTCGAGCGCCTACCTGTGCCGTCACCATGGAAGCTGAGGATGGAGCTGCCATCAGGCTGCTGAGTCATTATGACAGGGCAGTGGCCGATGGTGGGAGTGGAAAAGGTGGAAGGAGCCTGCGGCTGCAGCGGGCTGTTTGTGAAATACGCACCTCCCAGCTCAGTGCCTGCAGGAGGAGGCAGTGCATGAGAGGGTTCTGTAACTTGATTCACACAGGCAGACTAATAGCAGGCATTGAAGAATGAGATGAAGTTCATGCGTGCAGTTCTTTCAGGGCATCGGCTTGCCAACAGCCGCCTGGCCGCTTGGGGAGGTACATGCGATGCAGCTCACCGCCACAGTATTCAATGACCGGCTTGTACCCGCCCCTCGCCATCAGCCACAGCACGTCTTCCGGGGCTGATGCCTCGCCAGTGGAGCTGTAGCAGCGCAGGCAGCTCCAGTCCAGGCCCTTCATGCAGTCTGTGGCACGCCAAGCCTGCACAGGAGGTTGTGGCGGCGCAAAGCGTGTTTTCAGGCCCGCCAGCCCACCAGCCCAGCTCAGCTGGTGTGCCTGTGCTGCGCTCCAATCAGCAATGCTGCTGCTCCACAAAATGGCATGAACTATCCGCTGTCTCCTCACTCCTTGCCGCCCCTTGTCTGTTCCTTATCGCAGAAACTGTGGAGCAGTCGGGCACAGGACCTTCAGCATTGTCACACCTTGAAGATGCTTGGAACCAGGCCCAGGGTCGTCACCCGAGCTTGTTCCACAAATTTGCCAAAGGGGCGTCCCAGCGGGCTGCCCTGGAATATAGCGATGGTTGCGCTGTTCAGCAGGGCTGCATAGACCAGCCAGGGACCCATCATCCAACCCATATTAGTGGGCCAGCACACCGCATCGCCAGGCCGCACGTCTTGGTGGAAGAAAGCGTCAGCTCCGCAGCGCAGCGGCGTGACATGCGTCCAAGGAATGGCCTTGGGATCTCCTGCAGAACGGTCAACCAGCCAAGCAGTGAGGGACTGCAGGTGCAGCCACAAAACCACTTCAGCTCCGCACATGCTTTGGTCCCGACAGGCACGGCAGGCAAGTTCCATTGCACTGCAGGGAGGAGCAGGACTGCAAGCAAAGGAGGCCAAGTGGGACAGCTGCGCAGTGCATGCAGCCCACAGCCTGCCAGAGGTTGCGCACCAGTAGTGCCAGATGAGAACAAGATGTTGGTGGTCTCCTCAGCGCTTGCCGCATGCGCAGCCAAGGAGGCCACACACGTTGGCTGCTGCACAGCCGCCAGGAAGCCGTCCCAAGACAGGTCCTCCGGCCGCAGCTGTGCCTGCAGCCGGCCCCCTGGCAGCGCAGGCAGCACTATGGCCCGAGGCACGCCAGCCTCAGCCACACGTTTGTACAGCGGCAGCGCCTTGCCACCCCGCAGAATAACATCCTGCAGAGCAGCAGCGTGGCACTGTTAGGTTCTGTGCCTGGCAGGCTATGTGTGCAATACTGCAGCTTGGATGCAGCAGTGCCTGCCCGCCTTCCAGGCACGTGCCTGGGTGAAGATGGCCTTTGTGTGTGCAATGCCGCACCGGCTGGCAATCTCTGCCGCCACAAAAGAGTCGGCGATTGAAACGACGGCGCATCCCGCCAGAACTATGCCTAGGTAGATAGCAACAGCATCCGCTGTGAGGGGCATGTCAATGGCAACAGCATCACCTGCAGGGCGGGGGGTGCGGCAGCCGATGGCATGGAAACCAACCACCAGCTGGACAAAGGAAGCGATCCTAAAACACCACGAAGCATTTTCGGGTGCGAGAACAATGCAAGGTGTGCACCGCACCTGGTTTCAGGCCCATGCTGCGCAGGGCTGCCGCGACATGCGCGCTGCGAGTTGCCAGCTGGCCGAGGCTCATGCTGTGCAGCACGTGAGGGGTCGCCTCGTCAGCCCACACAATGGCGGGGCGGTCAGGATCACGTCCTGCATATAAACATCAACCCAAAAATCGTTTCGAGGCCCTTGTGACTAACAACAACGATCAAGCCGGTCTGCACAGCATGCACGTGCGCCTGGGCTCTCAAGCCTGACCTGTCAGCGCACACTCTGCAATGTTGAAGCGGGCGTTGGGCAGCCAGCAGCAGTTGTCTGGATCCGGGTCTGATGACAGCACCCTGCATGGCAGGTAGAGGCCAAGCGAGCAGTTCATAGAGCAGACATAACATCAGCCTTGCCGCCAGCTGCTCCTTTTGCCTCAGCTGACAGCATCATTGCAGCTGGCCTCAACCTGGTGGGCTGCCTGCGGAAGCGTATGCCCATCAACTTTAGTAGGTGCGGCCAGAAGGCCTCTGGGTGGCTGAAAGAGATGCGCTGCAGCAGGTCCCAGTCAGCGCCGGGGTCGCCACTCCTGCATTCAAGCAGCCCACACAGTCAGAAAACAGCGGGCTGTGGCCCGCCACACGGCAGCAACAAACCCCAATGCTGTCAAGTGTGTGCACCTGAGCTGCCGCCAGGTCTCGTCGCCAGGCCAGCTGCTCATGAAGCGGGCTGCGTTGGTGGCCGCCATGCCGCAAGGGGTGGGCACCCAGGCTGGGGGAGGCCCCAGCACCGCTGCAACATGCACAGGGGAAGTGGTAAGGTGCTGCTTTTCAAGCACGCAATGGCACCCAGCTCACACAAACTTGCCTGCATCCCAGCCCTGATACGTGGCGTCGAACAACAGCTTGTGCAGCGCAAAGGGCTGGTCTGGGCGCAGGACAAACTTGCTGATGCGGCGCCAGACCTGCATGCTGGGTGTTCATGTTGTTAGGGTGTCGCCGCTGCTCCGCCGCTCCGAGACCGACCGCACCTGGGCTGAGTCTTCGGTATCGGCAGCACCCTGCAGCGCTTGCCGCAACTGTTTCCGAAAGGCTGCAGCCTCGTGCTCGTCGAGGCCGCAGTTTCCCAGCCGTTCGACGCCCAACTCCATCAGCGCAAGTTTGGCGGCCATCAGTCTTCGCTGGTTTGGTGGTACAAACACAAGAAATTCACCTCGGGAGCCGAGGCCTCATGCCATCTTGGGCGGTGCCACCTGCCGCCAGCTGCTCGACCGTACAGTTCAGTGCACTGCCTCTCCTGACCCACCGATTGCACAGATCTACAACTTCCCAGGCATCGGTGCAAGTCTGCAACGCGGCTTAAGCCAGTAGCCATGGCGTGACACAAAACGCTACATCTTGCTCTGGCTCCGCACCAGGTCAGCTCGCAGCGCCCGGCGCATCACCTTGTTGCTAGCGTTGCGTGGCAGGGTGCTGCGCAGCAGTGCCTTGTGCACCTGCACGTACAGGCACAGCAAGGAAGGTTGCTCGCAGGGATGCAGCGCTTTGATGTGCCGACTGCACCAAGCGACGCAACACACCCGGAACAGTGGATTCAACTGGCTGCTGATGGCCGCCTGGCACCGCTGCTGAAGATCCGCAGCCGATGCGGTGCTGCCTGGCCGCAGCACCAGGAACAGGAATAGCTGCTCTGGGCCACCACCAGAGGTTGGTGCCGCCACCGCTGCTGCCTCCAGCACACCATCCACATGCGCCATGCACACCCGCTCTAGTTCAACTGCAGGAGGAACGAATGGGTCTGCTGGATGAGTGCAATGTACTGGCATTGCGCATTTGCCCACAACAAAGGATCACACACTGTTAGCGGCTGACAACGAGCTTACCTGAGCTGACTTTGATGCCGCCCAGGTTCATTGTGTCGTCCACCCGACCCAGGGCCCGGTATGCGCCGCCCGGAAGCCGCTCCATCTCATCGCCGTGGCGCCGCAAGAACCAGTGCCCTCCTCGGGCCTTAGGCATGCCTTCGTAGTAAGCTTGCCTGTGATCCTTGTTCAGTAATCGCTGGCTGACGCCCAGGCAAGGCACCGCAAGCGCCAGCTCGCCAGTCACGGCTGCAGCGCAGCTCCACGGCGGGTATAGGAAGAGAGTAGCTGGCTGCAACGAGAAGCAGTCAACTGATGCATAGGCACACTCCCCCAGCACAACACTCGAGCGCCTACCTGTGCCGTCACCATGGAAGCTGAGGATGGAGCTGCCATCAGGCTGCTGAGTCATTATGACGGGGCAGTGGCCAATGGTGGGAGTGGAAAAGGTGGAAGGAGCCTGCGGCTGCAGCGGGCTGCCTGTGAGAAAGCTTCCCGCGATTTCAGTACCTGCAGGCACCCAAGGAACACCATCATAACCAGCACCTGAGCAGTCCAACGGCGGGGTCACCCCACATTGTCCAGCACTACACTTGCCTCCACATGAATCCATTACCGGCTTGTACCCCGCCCTCGCCATCAGCCACAAAACGTCATCTGGCGCCGATGCCTCGCCAGCAGAACTGAAGCAGCGGATGCGGCTCCAATCCAGGCCCTTCATGCAGCCGCTTGCCCGCCAACCCTGCGGCAGCAAGCGTGCCCGCCAAACTTCTAGTGCCTCGGCTGCTTGATGTATCAACCAGACCACGCATGCCAACATGTTGCAGGACAAGCAGCTGGTGGCGGATGACAGCGGCTCACCCCAACCAGGCTGGGCACCACTCCGAGCATTGTCACTTGAGCCGCTTGCACAAATCTGCCAAAGGCGGCGCCTTGGGGGCTGCCTTGGAGGAGTGCGATGGAGGCCCCATTCAGGAGCGCTGCAAGCGTGGCAGCAATACGACTGAGAGTGTTTTCAACTAGGCAGAGAGGATAACAGTGTTGACGCCACATGTATGTGGCGTTGATGTCAGCTGCCTACCTGCAAAGACGAGCCAGGGACCCAGCATCCATCCCATGCTGGTGGGCCAGCATGCCACGTCGCCAGGCCGCACGTCTTGGTGGAAGAAAGCGTTGGCAGCACACCTCAAGGGCGTCACATGCGTCCACGGAATGGCCTTGGGCTCTCCTGCGACCCAAGAGGTTGGCAAAGAATCGCGCAGGGCAGATTCGTGGGTCGTGCCAGCTTCGGAGCCCAAGCGCAGGTCTAGAAGCATGAACCCTGTGCTGCACTACAACCAACCTGTGGTCCCAGATGAGAAGAGGACAAGCGCTGTGTCGGCGGCAGATGCAATTTGGGCGTGCAATGCACCCGGCGGAGGCGCTCTGCTGCGCAGAAAGTCTTCCCAGCTGACGTCGCCTGGCCGCAGCTGGACCTGCAAAGATTGCAAACTCCTGGAAAGCCTTGACGACAAGCTGGCAAGCCGGCTGCAAATCCAGCGCACGAGCAGGAGATGAGCAGCTAGCGGTGCACACCTCAGGCTGGCCGCCAGCTGCAGCAAGCACGATAGCAGGCGGACCGCCAGCTTCAACCATGCGCGCGTACAGCGGCAACGATTGGCCACCTCGCAGGATGACGTCCTGAACGATGATCCACAGGAGGCAAGGGATGGAAGAACAGTGTAAGTAACGCTGCAAAAGAAAGAAGGCAGCAGGCACAGCAGCAGCAGCAGCAGCAGTAGTGTGTGCCAGCCAGTCCACGCTTTGGCAGTTCCATGCACTTGCCTGCGTGAAAATGGCTTTAGCCTGCGCAATGCTGCACCGGCTGGCAACCTCCGCCGCCGCGAACGAGTCGGCAATGCAAACTGCCACACAGCCTTGCAGAATTATGCCAAGCAGGGCCGCGACCGCTTCTGGTGACATTGGCATGTTGATGGCTACAGCATTTCCTGCAGGTGCAGGCATCTGAATGCATGTGTGTGAGTGTGTATGTCCGTGCATGGGTCAAAGTAAGAAGGCCTCAAATTGCAAGGGAGGAATAGTGCATACCTTGCTCCAAGCCCATGCTGCGCAGGGCTGCCGCGACATGCGCGCTGTGAGTTGCCAGCTGGCCGAGGCTCATGCTGTGCAGCACGTGAGGGGTCGCCTCGTCGGCCCACACAATGGCGGGGCGGTCGGGATCCGGGCTGGAGAGAGCACACTCTGCAATGTTGAATCTTGCTCCAGGCAGCCAGCAGCAGCTGTCCGCAGTTTGCCCCACAACCAGCATCCTGCGCGGCGGTATGAACAGAGACATTTAACATTCAACAACAGTAAAACGTGGGATGCAAAGAGCCAGCATGCGAGACGGATAGGATACTGCAAAGCCTCCGACCTCTCAGGTGGTGTGTGGAACTGCATCGTCAGCTGCTGCATCAGGTGCGGCCAGAAGGCCTCTGGGTCGCTGAAAGAGATGCGCTGCAGCAGGTCCCAGTCAGCGCCGGGGTTGCCACTCCTGCATTCAAGCAGCCCACACAGTCACAAAACAGCGGGCTGTGGCCCGCCACACGGCAGCAACAAACCCCAATGCTGTCAAATGTGTGCACCTGAGCTGCCGCCAGGTCTCGTCGCCAGGCCAGCTGCTCATGAAGCGGGCTGCGTTGGTGGCCGCCATGCCGCAAGGGGTGGGCACCCAGGCTGGGGGAGGCCCCAGCACCGCTGCAGCATGCACAGGGGAAGCGGTAAGGTGCCGCTCCTCAACCCCGCAACGGCACCCAGCTCACACAAACTTGCCTGCATCCCAGCCCTGATACGTGGCCTCAAACAACAGCTTGTGCAGCGCAAAGGGCTGGTCTGGGCGCAGGACAAACTTGCTGATGCGGTGCCAGAGCTGTGGCAAGTCAGTGGGAACCGCACCGCCGCCGTCGGGCGAGTGAATTAGAGCGGCGGCAAGCCCGGCAGCAATCCTTGCAGCTTCATCTATCCCGATACCGCATTCTAAAAGCTGCTCCGTCGTCAAGGCGAACACCGCCGACATCTGCGCCCGCTAGCAGCTTGCAATGACTGAAATGAAAACAGGGCTGCGATGTGTGCTCAGTCTGGTGATGCATGAGTAAAGAACGACAAGAGACACCGCTTGATGAAGACCGATCGCCGCCGCCGCCGCCGCCGCCTTGGCCCATCTCGGCATACGGGCTGTACCCCCCAGCCCCACAATAGGACCTCTCCATCACGTGCCTGTCGCAATGACACGAATTACTATGCGATGGCGGTCAACGATTCGGTCAGCGTGGCTCATAATCGGATCAGCAGTCAAAGGTGGCGTAAAGGGTTCAAGGCGTGCATGCAAACAACGTGTCAAGGGGAGGGGCACGCTGCACGCCCAAACACTGCGCACAGCGCATGTGCCGGAGGTGGGCCACAACGTGCCCTGGTCAAGGCAATGGTACAGCGAAGGGCTCCGGCTCCCAACGACAGCATCAACACACATGGGGCAGCGGCGGCGGCGCTGCCAGGCATCATCTCAGTAGTCGCGGCTGATTGGGCCGCCAAAGATGTTCTGCTGGCTGGATGCCAGCTGTTGGCCCAAAGGTGAGGCAGCAGCGGCCGGGCCCCGTTCAGAGGCAGCCTCCTGGAAGCCAATCGTCTTGGGCAGCAGGTGAGCAGGCTTGTGCAGCTTGATGGGCTTGCTGCTCAGCACGATGCTGCCGTCTGTGTTGTACTGCACCGCAGCAGGTGCGGCAGAAGCCTCCGGAGACATCACAGCAGCGCTGCGGGTGCCGTAGCTGCTGCCCGTATCCACAGGCCGCTGTCGAATCGCCGCCGGCTCTGGTCGCTGCTGAGCAGGCGGAGGCGGCACCGCGGCAAAGTCATAGCCTCCGGGCTGTGGCCGGCCGGTGCCAGACTGCCCCGGGTGTGGGGGATACTCGTCGCTGACACGAGAGTTGCGCAGCATGTCGCCGATCGTGGCCCGCTTCTGCGGCTTGACCACAGCCACAGGGCGCGGCGCAGCAGCGGCTGGCGACCCGCCGCCGTTGCCGGCACTGCTGCCGCTGCCTGTCTGCGCGTAGCCGGAGGGGGAAGCCATGCCTGGCTTCACAACAGGCACGGGAGGGCCACGTCGCTCAGGAGATTTTTCCAGCTCGGTTCCGTTGAGCAGACCGCCCGAGGCAATGGCAGTGGCCTGCTGGGCCGCTGCTTCAACGTCTCTGAACGTCTCTGGCCCAGAGGCTGCCGCCATCACCTCCACCTCAACCTCCGGAGCGGGGGCAGCCAGTGCCGCCATGACTGGAGCAGGCGCAGGAGCAGGAGCAGGCTTGGCGGGCTTGCTGGCAGGGCGGGGGCGGCCACCGATCTGGTAGCCGTTTGCCTGTGGGGGGATGGGACCAGGGACACAGGGGTAGCAGGGGGACACTATGAGCAGGGATAGAAGCAGTACTGCCGTTTGTGTCGAGCGGCCAACAACAGGCGCCAAAAACAGACACGAGCCAAGCAGCCCGCCAGACCAGGGGCCAATTCACGCCACTCGCCAAGCAGCATGCAGCAAGCCAGCAGCAGGAGGCGCCAGGCGGGCACACACCTCCATGCGGCGAGCCGGCGTGTTGGCGGGGCGGCTGCCGGGCCCTGCGCCGCCATCCAGGTACTCCTTGACAGAGTCCCTGACCTGGCGCCCACCGTAGTAGGTGCCTGCATGAGGGCAGGGGGGACAGGCAGTTGTTGGTGCTTGGTTCCACTGGGTGTGTGTCTGCAAGAGAGAAGGCAGCTGGGGTGGTGAACAGAAAGCAACTGGCAAGCAAAGCAGAGGGAGTGAGCCGGTGGCAGGTAGGCACAGGCAGATGGCAGGCAGGAGCCGGCCCCGCCAGGGAGGATCTGTATATCGCTTTGCGCTCACCATACTTGCTGCCAGTGATGCGGTCGCCATCGGTGGGCTTTGGCACCCCCAACGGCAGCTTGCGCGGGGGAGAGCGCTGCAGGCAGGCAGAAAGAAGAAAGGGTGAGCCTGGTCGACAAACAGGCTGACAGCTGCTGGCCAGCACTGGAAGCAGCCAGCACAGAAACACAGGCGGACAGGCATCATGGCGCAGGCAAGCAGCAGGCAGCTGAGGGGCGCACCCACACCCGAGGCTACTTCCGCTCCCACCTGGGGCACTGGTGTTCGGGGCGACACCTCTCCCTTCATCACCGCAATCCGCTGCTGCAGCTCATCCTCAGACAGCCGCCGCGCAGGCTTGGGTGACGCGGCAGGCGCTGGCGAAGCAGGCGCGACAGCGGCAGCCATGGCTGCCAGGTAAGCAGCCTCCTCTGCTGCCACCTGGCGAGCTGCCAGTGCCGCAGCCGCGTTGCCGTACTCCGACTGTTCGTCCACAAGAGGGCTGCCTGGCGCTGGGCTGGAGGCAGGGGCAGTGGCAGGGCGACGAGGCTGCTGGGGAGGCGGCGAATCGGGCTGCGCCTCCAATGCGTGCAGCACTGCACGCAGCAACGCACGGTTGGCAAGGGCTGTCGCTCCAGCCAGGGTGTGCACTGTCCACCGCAGCACACGCCCCAGCTCAGCAACTCCCGGGATGCGGCGGGCGTCTTTGAGGCGGGTGCGAGCGAGGTGAGCGCCCGCCACCAGAGCAGCAAGGCCCAGCAGTCCGCTGCTCAGCCCTGGCTGCGCCACACGCCAGCTCTCAGGCACTGAGGGAGGCCGCACAACCACCACCGGCTGCGCCTGCTGTGCCGCAACCGTCTGTTGCACCGCAGCCTCCTGCAGATGCCGCGGGAGGGAGGAGGAAGGGACAATGGCAGATCGAATCAGGGCGAGTGTGCCTACGCTCCGACGTAGCGCCATGCACTTGTCAGGTGTGTAGCCTCCGCTGCTCTTGGCCCCTCTGTCAGCCCAGCGAGTCCTCAGCACCGCACGTCACCCTAACAGCAGCGGTCCAGCGCCGCAGCTCAACCCCGCCGTGCACACCTGCTGCTTCAGGTAGGTCCACTTGCTGTCGGCATCAAACACGCCAGTCACACGCAGGCCGTGGTCGCCCTGCCACGCCTGCAGCGCATCGCCCGTCACCGACCCAAAGTATCCGCTCAAGCCGTCCTCGCTGGAGAAGTAGCCCTGCTCTGAGAGGTAGGCCTGCAGCTGCATGACGTCGTCGCCAAAGCTGCCCTCCTGCATCACCCGCTCCCCAAACTCATACACCGGGAAGCCCTTGAGGCGCAGCCGGGCCACGCGGGTCTTGTACTGGTAGGGTCCCAGCTACAGCATGACACAGAGCGGGCGTTGATAGTGAGTGGGCTGGCCAGGCACACGCAGCTAGCTGTCGAGTGCGCAGGCGGGCAGCGAGCGGAGGCCGCGGCTCGCTCACCATGCTGCGAACCATCACCGCTCGCCTGCTCTGGGGTCTGGCTGTGCATGCTCCTGCGACAGGGCGAAGGCGCGGTGAGAGGAGGGGGGGCGATGGCCAAGCGATCGCCGTCTGCAGGAGCACTTACCATGGCGGACAGCCAGTCCACGATCTGCAAGAGCGAGCATCGTGGGTGTGGGGATGCCCGCGCACGGCGAAGAGAGGCTGAGCGGCCGAGTGCAGTTCAAACTGTAGACACAAACAGCGTCCTCTGGGTCCGCAACAGCAACCACAGGAGCGTGTGCGACGAGATTTCGATGTGGGTGCGGGCGATGGCGCCCTGCTGTGCAGCTGTTCATGGTCCATGCAAAGTTCAAGTTGCTCCTGCCGCCCGCTACTTCGGTTTCTCGCGAACATGGCGCCCAAGGCCACGCCAAAGGCGAAGGCTGAGGCCACGAAGGCCGATGAGCCTAGCCTTGGCTTTTTGCCTCGCCGACTGCTCGCATCGGTGTTCCTCTACACCCTCACCGCCGCTGTGCTGTACAAGATGGCCGAGGAGAACGGCATGCTGGCCCTGGTGTCGAGCCATCTGCGAGCAGCGCCGTGGAACCCGCTGAGCAAGCCGTGCGGCCTCCTGGACCGCCAGGAGTTTGTGATCCTCAGTGACAGGATCGTCATTGGCAAGGGCCAGGCCGATGGGCCGCAACCCGGAGCAGGCAAGCCTGCCCGCTCGTAGCGGGTCGCTGCCGCCCTTGCCTTCCGGGTCGTCACCCCTGCTCTTCCGCCTGTACTGCGCACGTCTGCTCAAGCCTCATGCACCCTGGATCCTGCTGCAGTGCACGTGCGGGGCGGCATGATTGCCGCGGTGCACACTAGCAGCGCAGCCGTCGACCGCCATGCAGCGTCCAAGGTGTTGCTCGACACCCGCCCGGATTTGCACGTGCTGGACTATGGGGATGCTGTGGTGGCCCCTGGACTCATTGACGTGCACGTGCACATGGACGAGCCGGGGAGGGAGGAGTGGGAGGGTGAGCAGGAGGGGAGGCGGGTGGGCGCATCCAATCAACAGCATCACGGCAACAGGAGGCTGTTGATCGCAGCTGCAGGTCCCAGACTGACAATTTCGTGGCCTGAGCTACCCTGAACGATGTGATAGGTTGAGCAGGAGCAGTGGTGCTAATGTGAGGTGCTGCACTCCCCTTTTTGGGCGCAGGAATGGCCACCGCCACTCGCGCCGCCGCAGCCGGCGGCATCACCACGCTGATCGACATGCCCCTCAACTCGGCGCCACCCACCACCACACCCGCCGAGCTGGCCCGCAAGGCTGCGGTCGCCGCGCAGGCTAACAAGACGCATGTGAACGTTGCTTTCTGGGCGGGACTGGTGCCTGAGAATGCACACAAGCCGGGTGTGCTGAAGGCTTTGATTCGGGGCGGCGCCCTGGGCTTCAAGGCCTTCATGTCTCCCTCTGGCATTGACGACTTTGGCCACGTGTCCCCGGCTGACATCGAGGCGGCCCTGCCCACCATCCGCGCCCTGGGTGTGCCCCTGCTGGTGCATGCTGAGCTGCTTGACGGAGACGTGCCGCAGGAGGTAGGTGAGGGTGGGGGCTGGTTGCATGATCTCTACTGCATGGTTGCCGGGGTAATGGCTTGGTGATTGGCTGGATGACTGGCGGGCTGGCGACTTGAGTGCTGTCATTAGGCGATACTGTCATCTCCAAGTCACTTCGCTGTGCCTCCGTCCAGCCGCACCGCGCAGCTCAGCCGCCTGGCCGCACCTGTGCCCCTCCACCCCGTGCAGGGTGACCCTCGGGAGCACTCCACCTGGCTGGCTGCCCGCCCCCGCCGCTTTGAGAAGAACGCGGTGAGGGCGCTGCTTGCGGCTCTGCGCGAGGGCGCCAGCAACTCCACTAAGCCTGGCTTCAGGGTGCATGTGGTGCACCTGTCCGGTGAGGGAGCTGGCTGCCGCGTGATGCGGCAGGTCTGCACCTACTGCCTTGGGTATTGCCCTGCACAGCTGCAGTTGCCAACTTTGGGCAATATTGCTGCCTCCTTTGCTGCCGCTGCTGTGCTGCAGCAGCATCTGCCTGCCGCTGTTTGCCGGCACTCCGCAGGCTGCCAAGGGCCTGGCCTCTTCTGCCGTGCATAATGTGGTGCTTCCAACAACTGTCCTGCCCCAACCCTTCACCACTTCCCTCACTCAGACGCTGACCTCATACCCGAGTTTGTGGCTGCCAAGGCCGAGGGGCTGCCCATCAGCGTTGAGACCTGCCCGCACTACCTCAACTTTGCCACGGAGCGGGTGCCCACTGGAGATACAAAGTGGGTGGATGGCAGCAGCGGGGTCATGCGTCTGTGAGGGTCCTGTGTGCCTGGGCCGCTGTCTGTGTATCGGCATATGACCTGTGTGTGGCGGTGAGGATGTGTGTGAGGGCCTGTGAAAGCTGCGCGGCGTGTACATACGTCGGCCCATTCACTGTGCCCCTCCACTCTTCATTCCTCCCCTGCCCAACAGGGTCAAGTGCGCGCCGCCCCTCCGCGAGGAGGAGAACCGGTACCGACTGCTGGACGGCCTGCGGGACGGCGCGATTGACAGCCTGGCCACAGACCACTCACCTTTCGGTGAGGCGGGCATGTGCCGTTGTGTCTGCGGGAGCGGGACGTGCAGAGCACTGGCACTGCCGCCCAATGATGCTGCCCTCCCTGCCTGACAAACCCCACTGTGCACACATGCTGCGCCCTGGCTCCATTCCCTGCCCGTTGTTCTGCGTTACTTGCTAGTCAGTCGGAGGGCAGCTTTGCTTTGCCTGCTGCCCCCGTGGCTGTGCAGCAGCAGCAGCACCACCAGAACTCTGTCCGCACTTGGTTCTTACAGTTCGCACCCTGCCCTCCCCCGTTGTTCTTGCCCATGCAGACCCTGCCATGAAGCTGCCTGAGTCGGGAGACTTCCTGGCTGCATGGGGCGGCATTGCTGGCCTGCAGTATGCGCTGCCCGCTTCCTGGCAGCCCACCTCCCTGCACGGCATGAACATTACCTGGCTGACTCAGGTGGGGCAGGGCAGCTGGAGGCAGCACAACACGCATTTTATTTATTCACAATGAAATTTTGCCTGCGTCCGTCGCTGCTTGTCGCTTCAATGCAGCAAATTCCAGTGGCAAGGTGTTGCTGGCAGCTGAACTACACCCCCCCTCGCTCACCGTGCTGAGCATCCTTGCCTCATTCTTCTACGTGCTCCTTCCTTGGCTGCAGGCCTGGTCCGTGGGCCCTGCCCAGCTGGCGAAACTGAACAAGACCAAGGGACGCTTGGCCCCCGGCCTCGATGCCGACATTGTGGTGTGGAGCCCTGATCAGGCGGCTGACACGAGCTTGGACGCCCTGCAGCACCTGCACAAGGTCAGCCCGTACATCGGCATGAGCATGCAGGGGCGCGTGCTGGCCACCTTTGTGGATGGGCATCAAGTGTTTGGCGAGCAGCAGGGTGTGGCCTCTGAGGCCTGCGGCTCACCTATCCTCAAGAAACGGTGGTGGTGAGCTGTTGGGGAGTGGCCGCCCCTTTCACCAGCCCTCAGCTGTAACAATCGCCGCGCTAACAACCGCAGCGCTGTTTGACGTGAGGCTCCGGCCTTATTAGTAAGTCGGCTGCTAGTGTGCACCGAGCAGCGGCTGCCCTTACACTTGTGACTGGATGCCAGAACTTTGAGAACCAACCCGTTGTGTGCAAACCCTTTCCTTTTCGCACCGCACTGTGTGTTTTGCTCGCCTCACCTCCCCACTCCCTATCGGTTGCAAGCAAATTGACCCACGCTTGACGGCAGGTGTGCCCGTGCCCCGTGTGCATACTTGCTCTGACACACAATGCTGCTTCACATCTGTAACATCCAGCAGTTCTGTCGACAGACAATCATTCAAACCAATAGCAGCAGCAGAATGCGCAAGGCTGGACAAGAGGAGGGGACTGTGCTTTGGGGCTGGTGGGTGCAGCTGCTGCTGCCTGTTGCTCACTTGGCCATCAGCATCTGCAGGGCACACAAAATTGCAGGCAGCAGCTCAAAAACCAAGCCGTTCAGCTGTGAGATGTGCGGCGGCACATTCTCCCAATCCTCTCGAACTTGCAGCTGAGCGTGCCCAACACCCACAGCAGCCAGCCAGAACAGCCCAATCAGCTCAATCAGCTCAATCAGCCAGCCAGACGGCCACCACCCACAGCCCAACCCACCTTCTGCAGCTGCAGCATGAAGTCCAGGTAGCCCTGAGACCCGCTGGTGGCCTGCCTGTCTTCCACCAGGAAAGGCATCAGGTGGGCCTCCAGAGGGGTGCCCTGCCGCATCACCCAACACTCCTGCCACAGCTCCCGGCGTCCGCGCAGGCGCCGCAGCACCGCGTTGATGCGCGCGCTGAGCTGGCTGCCGGGGCGCTCGGGCTCTGGGTTGAGGCCAGAGGTGTCCTGGGGGGGCGCCTGCACCCCAAACACCGCGGAGTAGAAGGAAGGATCCAGGGCCTGGCCCAGCCACAGGATGAGCATGCGCCCGTTGTCCACGAGGTACGCGCCAGCTGGATTGAAGTACTCCAGTCCCGCCGGAGCGGTACCGGGCAGTTCCACGTCACTGATATCGCCGCCGCCACCGCCGTCGCCGCCGTCTGCCAGCACCTTGCCCCAGCTGCCAGACTGGTCGTGCAGTGGGTAGCAGGATGGGTAGATGAGGCGCAGCTGGTCATGAACTGAGCAGGCGACCAGCTGATGACCAACCGCCGCTCGCTCGTCACTGTTCACGTCTCGGCCGCCGCCACGCAGGGCGGCAGTCTTGAGCAGGCCCAGGGTGAGCAGCGGCAGGCTCTTGAGGCGCTCAGGCAGCACCAGTGAGTTGATGGGCAGGTTGGAGCCCAGGCCAGGCCCCCCCCTCATGTGCAGCATGCGGTACTCTCGCAGCGCTGCCGCCAGCCGCTGCTGAATGCCTGCAGGTGACAGGCAGGCAAGGCAGCACGAGGCGGGTGGGGGAGTCAGTGAGTTAGTCAGGCGACAGTTGCGCTGCCAACAGGAGCCAATGCGAGCAACTCGACACACAGTCAGCAGCAGGCAGATGCGTCATGGAGACGCTCACGCAGCCGCCATGCCATGAGCAGTACACCCCTCACAACACCCCCTCGCTTGCTGTGTGCTCACCACCAGTCTTGGGACCTCCCAAACCCGCCCCAAGTCCCCGCAACTTGATATCTGCCAAGCTGGACCTGCTACCCGCTATGCTACTCCCCACGAAGGCCTCCCTGCCTCCCGCCTCCTACCTGAGCGGACATCGTCCAGCTTAGAGTTGTAGGAGCGCTCCACCGACATCTTGCCCAGCAGGGTGGTGGTGGCCCCCGCGTCGCTTTGCTTGTACAGGTCAATGAGGTCTTCCGGGAGGAAGGGAGGGAAGGGGGGGGAAGGAGGGTACGAAGCAGGGGTATGAGCAGTTGGCAGACAAGGTGCAGGCTATGAGGGATGTAGCTCGGCCGACTGGCCAGGGCAAAGGGTTGTCTCTGGCCCCTCTCCTGGCCCCACATGCCACGCCGATGTCCCACCTGCCACCACGGGTAGCGCCAGCGTGTGCACAAGGATGCGTCGCTCCCCATTTGAGTTTGTGTAGAGCAGCGCTGCCTGCAGGTAGGCCACCTGCCCGGTCACCACCGTCTCCTCGTGGGCGATCTCAACAGTGAAGGACTGCACCCGAGGGGGTGGGGACAGGGAAAGCGGGGGCGGCATACGAAAAGTCAATAAAACATTGTGTGATGACAAGAGAGAGAAAGACGGCTCAGAGGCAGGAGGGCCACCAAGCAGCGGGACGGCTCGCAGCTGAGGCCAACGAGGCGATGAGTGAGGCAGCAGGGCCGGACAGTTGCTGCCAAAGCCGGTGGACCACAGGCGCAAGGTGCCTGCGACACCCTTAACATACACAACATGCCCTGCCCAGTCCTGGACACACCTACAGGCAGGCCGCCTTACCCTAACCCGCCCAGCTGAGGCACAGGTTCCAGGGAACCCAGCCACCCAGCCACCCAGTCAGCCACCCGCCCAGCCACCCACCTTGTCGGCATCGCATGCGGGCAGGGCCAGCAGGTCGGTGGACCGAATGAAAAAGTGGCCGAAGAATGCGTTGATGCGCAGGCCCTTGCTGCACCGGATGCGCATCACAGCCTCCCACGCCGTCTCCCGAGACAGGTTGCGCCTGCGGGGCATCACAGGACAGGCAGACAGGGGAGTCAGGCAGCAGCCACCAAGGGTCGGAGGACGACAGCAGCTGGAACGTCCAGCAGCAGGCAGGCAGGCAGGCAGGCAGGCAGGCAGGCAGGCAGGCAGGCAGGCAGGCAGGCAGGCAGGCAGCGATGCAAGCAGGCAGGCAACAACACCACGCAGGCAGGCGGACGCCCCCCCCTTTGCTCACATGACTTCAGCTCGCAGCTTTGGTCCGTCCCGCTCAGCCGCAAACCCGGGGTAGTAGTAGAGCTGGCCCCCGGTGTACTTGGGCAGGGCTCCCAGGGAGGGCAGGTCCATGTAGGTTGAGCCGCAGGCAAACACATCCACACAGATCTGGAACCTGCACAAGGAGTGCAGGCACGAGGAAGGGGGGCACGGGAAGTCAGCAATCATGATTTGGGAAGGGGGCGAGCAGGCAAGCAGGCGCAGGCAGAAGATACCTCTGCAGCGTGCAGTGCAGAGCAAGCAAGGGCGAGGAGGCCTTGCAGCCAAGCCCCTGTTGTTGCGTCAGCAGCAGCAGCAGCAGCAGCAGCAGCAGTAGCAGCACGCCATGCCATGCCATGCCATGCAGGAAGGCACCACCCACCCACCCACCTGGATGCCTCTGCCGAGAAGCGCTTGTAGAAAGCATCGTCGGGTGTGCGCAGCGTGTACTCCCTGTCAGTGCCGTACAGGGCAGGGTTGTCTCGCGCCTTGATGCTGCCGATACCCAGGCTGGGCGCCGCCGCCTGCGGTGACCAGCCACAAACACAATAATGAGCACTCATGAGCGACACAGAGAGAGGCAGGAAGTAGGGCAACGGAGGGCGGGAAGGACAAGCAAGAAAGCACCGCTCCCTTGCTGGTTGTCCCCGCATGCCGCGTTGCAAGAGCCAGGCTGCACTGTGCACTGCGCCAGCCCGAGCCTCTGCAGCGGTGTCAGCCCTCAGCCCGGAGGCATCCCTGGCCGCCTTCAACCGCCCCCCGCTCTCACCCTCACCCTCAAACCCCCCCCCCCCCCCCCCCCCCCCTCTCACTTGGAACAGCAGCAGCTTGCCGCCAATGTGGTTCATGACCAGGTAAGCAGCCTGCAGGGCGGGGCCCATGGCGCTGTCCACCTGCACCACAGGCAGCACGCAGCACGCTTTGAGACAAAAGCCCACCCCCCAGACAGCAAGCCAGTGTGGCACAACGCGGCACGGTGTGACTGCGGTGTGACTGGTGTGGCGGCACGTGACCCTGCTGGTCTCCCTCCTCTGTGCCCGCAGCCGGCAAGCGCTGTCGTCCGGCGGCCAGCACACCAGGTGCCGACTGCCGGCTGCCAGCTGCCGGAGGTGACGACACCACACTCACAGCGGGCCCCTGCACCTGGCTGGCACGCCCGTAGGAGGTGGGCAGGGAGTCGAGGAGGGCGTGCACCAGCGGCCTGCTGTCGCGCAGGTTGACCAGCAGGTCATCAGGTACAGGCACAAAGGGGTCGTCGATTTCGGCCACCACCATCATTTGCGGGGAGGACAGGCTGCTCTTCAGGTTGTAAAAGTGGATGGTGCTGCGAGAGGGGGGGAAGGTGAGGCAAGTTGGAACCGAGTGAGCGGGGAGAGGACAGCAGGGAGGAAAGCCGGGTCAAGACTGGACCAGGTGACCCAAGGAACGACTGAAAAAACCGCCCTGCCGATGAAGGCTGCAGTTTGTGCCCCCTGTGGACAAAAACACCCCCCGCACGCTGTGCCCAACCTTTCAACTACTTTGGCCCTCACCACAGCCCCTCTGCACCCGGCTCATTGCCCCATCAATCGCCCCATGCATCGCCCCTCGCCTCACCTGTCATAGGTGATGAATGCCACCTGAGTCCGCTCATCTCCCGGCAGGCAGTCCAGAGCCTCCTTGATTGTAGCGCAGGCCGCGCCCAGCATGCCGCAGGCAGCAGCGGCAAAGGAGACGTCGATGAGAAAGACGTAGGTGGGGGGCATGGGGGCGCGCACCTGGGGGCACGAGGGGGAGAGGAAGAAGGGAGAGGTTTGGTCGCAGTACAACAAGTCAGCAGCATGCACGGGGGTGAGGTGGGATCAAGCGTGCTGACCAGCACATTGTCATGCTGGGCAGGTGCATGCACTCGGCTGCCACAGCCATGCAAGACATCCAACCAGCACACGCCCCATGCCTCGCAGCGCATCTAGGCTGCACTAACACCAGGCACCCACAAGCAAGCCGGCAACCTGGCCCAGCAAGGCCCTGATGACTGCTGTCAAAATCTGCCCTGGACCACCCTTCCAACCAACTTCCAACATCAAGCTCCAGCCCCCACCAACCCACCATGTACTCAGCAGGCGCCACATACTCCACACTGCCGCCGCTCAGCTCCGGCCGCTGATCATGATCCAGCCGGCGGCCGCTTGCATCCAGTGCACAGAAGTAATCCACCGGCACTTCGTTCACCATCTGGCACACGTTGCAGGAGAAACGCCTGTTTGGTGGGAGCAAGGGGGGGGTGGAAGGAGGGAGGAGGGACACAGGGTGCAGGGTGGGCAGGGTGGCAGGGAGAGGGTCCGTCATGCAAGCTTGAGGGGGCAGCGCAGCAGCACATCCAGGACGCAGTGGCGTGTGATTTTGCCGATGCTGCTTCTGCTGCAACGCTTGAGGGCTGACAGTTCACATCACCACTCCATGCCACAGCTGTGCCACACGCTGCACAGAATGATAGGCGAAAGGAAAGCGCAGCGAATCAAACCTGCCGCCGTCCATCCAGGCCATGAAGGGGTTGATGTATGTGCGGCAGCGCTTGCAGCGGATGATGGTGCCCCCTGTTGGGTTGGCCACCGGCACCTCGCCGCCTGCCTCCGCCATTGGGTGCACTATTGCGCCGTAAGGAAGGTGCCAACGGGACTTGAGCGCCTGCAGAGTGGTAGGGTGGCAGGGTGGCAGAGCACAAGAGAGGGGCAGGTGTGAGAGCAAGTGAGCAAGAGGCGGGCGATCAGGCGGGGGAAGGCTGTGCTATCCTGTGAGTTAGTGGTAGGTGGCACTGCCAGGAGGCTGCTCCCCAGTCAGTGTCCCAGCTGCTGCTACTGCACACAGCACGCAGGTCCCTGCTGTGAAGGCGCCACCATATGCCTTGCCCTGCTGCACAGCTGCTGCCACACATGCCTGTGAGTTGGGCACCGCACAAGTGGTCATGCGCACAAACTCAGGCTTGCAATTGAAGGGCGAGTAGGGCGGCGGCGGCCCCACTTGCTCCTCGGCAGCCGGGCCAGCTGGGCGGGGGAAAGCCGCAGGGTTGGCACCACCCTCTGGCGCCTGGCCAGGCACGGTGGGGGCCCCAGGACCAAGCGACAGCGTCTCAAAAGCATCAAGTGCGGCAGCCTGCACAGGAACAACAGATGGGAGATGATGGTGCAAAAGGAACGGGCAGCCTTGGCATCAGGCTACAACCCAGCGCTGGCAAAGGCTGCCGGAATTGTTGCAGTACAATCCGGCACAGCGCAGCAGTAGGGCTCAGCTCAGCCAGCAGTGACGGCACAGGGCCACCCACCATGCTGCCTTGATCGTATCCCATGCCGCCCATGCCGCCCTGCATGGGTGGCGGGCCCATGCCTGGCACAGGCGGGCCTCTGAAGCCCATCTGTGGCGGCCCGCCCATCTGCTGTTGAGGGGCGCCACCCATGCCGGGGGCCGCCATGCCGGGGGCCCCAGGGGGCGGCCCTCCCATCATGCCACCCATGCCAGGTGGCGGCCCTGCAAGGCCCATCTGCCCAGGAGGAGGACCCATGCCCGGGGGCCCACCCATCTGCGCCTGCTGCATCCCAGGCGGCTGCATGCCGGGCGGCTGCATGCCAGGCGGCTGCATACCGGGTGGCTGCATGCCAGGTGGCCCCATCGGCCGCATGCCCGGCTGCATCATACCTGGCTGCATCATGCCTGGCTGCATCATGCCTGGCTGCAACATGCCTGCAGGGCGAGGTGGCCCCATTCCCGGTGCTGCTGGTCCCGGCTGCTGCGGAGGGGCCATGCCGGGGGGGCGCATGGCGGAGCCACCAGGCGGCCCTCCGGGGTACTGCTGCTGCTGCTGCTGCTGCTGCTGCTGCTGCTGCTGGGGGGGTATGCCCATTGGCCGAGCCATGCCAGGTGGGCCGCCGGCCGCCCCCACTGGCCCCATTGCAAAGCCGGGGCGGGGGCCAGGTGCGTCCGGCCGCGGGCCACCCGGCTGCGTGGGTGGCACGTTGGGGCGAGGCCCAGGCGGGCCTGGCTGCTGCTGCATGCCTTGCATCTGCTGCTGCACCGGTGGTCGAGGCATGCCCTGCTGCGCCAACTGCGGCTGCTGCTGCTGCTGCTGCTGTGGAGCAAAGCCACCGGGGCGCACCGGGGGTGCAGCAGGGCGGGGCATGGCAGCACTTGGCATGGCAGCCCCTGGTGGCCGCATGCCTGGAGCCCCTGCCGGCTGCTGAGGGGGGCCACCAGCAGCAGTAGGGCGAGGTGCACCAGCATAGCCTGCAGAGCACCACACAGCAAGCACACGTTGCGGGCACTGCGTGCGTATGCTCATGTGGCGATTGGCGCAGCCCGTGCACCGTATCGCATGTCAGGCTTTGCGCACCTCCAAGTGCCGAGGGCGGCCCACCAAGTACTCCCATAGGCTGTTGAGGCCTAGCCATTTGCGCTCCAGGCAGTGGGCCTGCTGCGTAGCCATTTGCAGCTGGCGGTCCAAATCCTGCGGCAGCGGCGGACAGGACGGCGGCTCAGCTGAACTGCAGCCTCATGTGACATGGCGTGCTTGCCCTGCGCCTGTAGAGCGCTGTAGAGCCCTCACCAGCTGCCGGCCTTGGCTGGCCAGGCGCCTGACCAGGCCTCACGCCGGGCTGCTGTGCCTGGTAGCCTGCGCCAGGGCCTGGAGGACGCACGCCTGCAGTGCACCAAAAGGGAACGGTCGCAGCCTGTTCCGCCCAGCGATCGGGACGAATCCGCGACCCATCGTCCTGAAAGCGCACCTGGCTGCTGAGGCTGCCCATACTGGTTATATCCAGGCTGTTGCGGGTAGCCAGGCTGCTGAGGCTGCATCGCCGATCGGTCGAGCCTGCCTTGCCTCGATCGTAAAGCGCAGCTCGCGCCGCAACCACAAGGGATGCCAGAATGTAGCGACGATCGCTGATCGGGGCTGTGCGGTTCCACATCAAGTACATCGTATTGCTGAGCCCCCTTCTGCTAGGTTTCGCGCTCCCAGCTGCATTCCGTCGCCCTCCAGCCCTCCCAACGTGCATGACCATCGACACTTGGATTTCGCTCGATTCGCGTGCTCGACGAGGGGCCGCTGCTGCTGGTTGCACCTTGATATTGGCCCTGGCGTACCTGATTACGACTCCAATGGGATCAGGACACAGCAGCGCCTCGAAGAAGGCCGCGCAGCAGCAGACCGGCGGAAGCAGCGGGGGTGGCGCCATCGCCTCTGACCCGGTGGCAGAAAAGCTGGGGGCTGGCCTGCTGCTCACGTAAGCCTGTCATCGTGCTGCGTGCACTGTGGGACGTGCAGATGCTTCCTGCCTCAGGTCAGGATGTCAGCACAGCTGCCTGAGTCATCTTTGCCCAAGTGCGTTGCAGATGTGACGGCGAGGTGCTGCTGCTGAAGCGCACGAGCAATCACAACCACGGCACCTGGGGCCTGCCGGGGGGCAACGCAGATGGCACAGACGTCTCCCTGCTGGAGACCGCCAGGCGGGAGGCGGTTGAGGAAATGGGGCCCAACCTGCCCCCCTTTGAAGTGGTGGCAGAGGTGCCCACCCGCCGCGGCAAGAGGTGCGCGATTGCCTGCCACAGCAACCGGTTGCATGGCACGATCATCAACAGCGCCTTTGCAGCAGCAGCAGCAGGAGCCAAGTGGCCCTCCCCTTTCGTCCAACAGACTGTTGCTGTGCGTGGTGCAGGGGTCAGAAGCATTACACGGTGTTTGTTGGGCGGGTGCGGCCTGAGGACAGGGCTGCCTGGGTGCCCCAGCTGAACGAGGAGCACAGCGCTTGGCGATGGCTCAACGTCGGGGAGCTGGCAAAGCCTGGCGGTGGCGGCGGCAACCAAAACGAGGCCGTGCAGCTGCACCCGGTTGTCGACTTGGCTCTCCACACGCAGCCATACCGGCAGACGGTGCTGGCGGCGGTGGGGCCTGCCACTCAGCCGTGATGCGGTGCCTGCGCAAATGCACGTGCGCTTTGTGTTCCATGATGTGGCTGCGCATATGTGCTCTGCGCTGTGTAGCAGCATCTTGACTCATCGCTTGCCTGTCCGCTCCAATCACATGTGCTCGAGAAATATAGTTTTTGCAGCGCCAACCATCCCTGTTGCAAGCCACCGCACACCGCATGTCCTAGACCTCCTTCTTAGGCTGCTGATGTGTCGTTGCCGCCGCGCCTGGCCGTCGCAGCGGCCCTGCCCGCCCGCCAGCCCTCCGCGCCTCGTAGTGTGCTACATAGTGTGTGGCCGCCACCTTGAGCAGGTATCCAAGCCCCAGCTTGGCCAGCAGCAGCAGCGCCCAGAGGCCCAGAGCAGCCGGCACCGCCGCCGCGACTCGCATGGGCTGCAGGCGGCCGCCGTCGTGCCTCAGTGCGGCAGCGGTGAGGGCGATGCGGAAGAAGAGGGCTGAGGGTGCAAAAGGCTCAAAGCCCACGAGCTTGTGGATGTTGTGGCTCTGTGCCCCGCTGACGCGGTCGCACAGATCCCGCATGAACTCACGATACACGCCAGGCCTGCACACATGAGCGCACAGTTTGCAAGCACGCAGGTGGCGGCCAGGGTTCAGATCGTCTGTTTAGCTGCAGCCAAGGTTCAGTTTGGCTGACGCTCATGCCACCCGTAGGCTCATATGGGCATAACGCACTCCTTCCTAAGCCTGGACAGCCAGGCAGGCACACACATAGGCGCCTGTGGGTTTGCACCCCAGCTGCACACCCAGCATGCAGCCCAGGTGTGGACGGCCTGGTTTGGGCAGCCCCGTCTCACGTGGCTGTAGGTGATGCGGGCGCGCACACACACACACACACACACACACGCACACACACACACACACACACACACAACCAAGCCGCAACGCGTTTTGCTTCACACATCTGCCCCAACCAGCCAGCCACCGCACCTGATCTCGTTGAACTTGCCCAGCACAGCGTGCTTGATGATGTCTATGACCACCTCCCCGGCATAGATGCGCACACACCCCGCCAGCAGCACCGGGTTGGGTGTGCGCGCCCCGCTGCAGTTGCGAACAAGCAGGACGAAGCGAGCAGAGTGAGTCAGAGACAGCGATGCAAGGCGGGTGCTGCCACACACCACCTTTGACATCCAAGGAAGAGTGACAAACAAACACATGCATGCCTGCGGTTGGTGCAAGCGGGCCCAACCTGTTGCCCATCTCCTCCACCACGACAAACGCCAGCACCAGCAGCAGGTGGAAGCGCTCCACGACATCCTGACACGCCAGCGAGTACAGCTTGGTGGCATCAAAGCGTTTCAGCACGGTGCCTGCAGGCCGACAGGGTGGACGGAGCAGTGCACAGGTAAGCACACACGCAAAGAGGCAACCTCACATGCTGAGTGCGACTGCCACATGAAAGAGAGGGAGAGAGTTTGGAATTAACAATCGACATGCCAGCATCCCAACAAAGAGACACTCCCAAAGCCAGCAGGAGGATTGCAGGAGCGCACCAGTACCACTCAGTGCCAATCAAGATAGGTAACGCGGTTGCGTGTCATTCGCCTTGTTCCTTCCTCCAGCCCCTTCTCATCCCTGTCACCCACCCTCCTGCCCTTCCTTTATCACTGCTCAATGCCTTCCTCAATCCCTTCCTCCACTCAACTCACCCCCCCCGCTCTACCACCCACCCTTGATCTCAGTGAAGTTTGCGGCTATGAGCAGCGCCACCAGTGTATTCTTCTTGCTGTTCATGGCCACACCAAAGACCATAGCCTGTGCACAATATAGGAGAGAGCGGTACAGACAATGCCAGGGCTGGGATTAAGGTGGCAGATGTAGGCGGAGGAGGTGGGCAGGCATGTGGGCAGGCATAGCATGACAGCCACAACTACGCAGGCACAACGCGCGTGGCAGTACGATAATGAGGCGGGCAGGAAGGCAGCCAAAAGCAGCAGCCTGCAGGCAGATGGCAGCCCCCCCCCCACTCCGAGCCTGTGGCCCTTGCCACCCACCTGGCTCATCAGCGTGGCACCGTGCAGGCTGAGCAGCAGGCTGGCCACCAGCACATCGCAGGCCACGTTGTAGGCGGCGCGGCGGTCCCACCCTGCGGCCAGCTGTGTGCAGCTGGCAGCCAGCGCCTCAAGCACATCCACCCCAAAGGAGCAGCAGATCTGGAAAGAGGCGGAGGGAGGCGCGTGCGGGCGATGGGGGTGGGTGGGGAGAGCGGGGCCGGGCTCTAACCAATGCAACGAGTGCCAGTAATTCCTTGCTGACACACGGGTGCAGTTCTCAACGACTAGGAAACAGAAACAGCAAGCCGTGCCAAAGTATGAGGTGCAGGCACTGGTCGTGCGCATGTCACGGGGCAGGTGGGCCGGCCACCCCTTCATCTGAATGATGCACGAGTGCTCACCTTATCGCTCAGCTCCAGAGCAGTGTACAGCACAGACAGCTTCAGCAGCTCCTGAGTCAGGTCCTGAATAGAGTGCAGAGGGCAGGGGTGACAGAAGCAGGCAGCAGGCGTGTATGAGTCGCCTGGTCACCCATCCAGCTGTGCAAGCGAGTCACGGTGTCAGACTGATTTGCTACGCAGCCGCTCTGAAGCATTGCTGCCCTGTGGTCACTGAGAGGCGGCTGTGGGACAGCCTCACCTTCATCCAGAAGTAGAGGGTGCCCGCATTAAGGTTCCACAGGAACAGCACCACCCCCAGAGACATGGCGGCCGAAAGCAGGTCAAAGAGTTGGTCGCCCCGTAGGGCCACACGCTGGCCTGCCCGCTGGCCTTCCCCCTCTGCGCCCGCCTGGTCGCCCTGGCCCCGCACCCCAGGCAGCGAGAGGATGCCGCGCGCCAGTGCAAGCAGCGCCACACCCACACGCAGTGGGAGCAGGGTGAAGATAGCCTGGGAGCAAGCGGGTGCTTGGTAGTGAGAGGCAGCAGGCAGATGATCCCAGGTGTGCTGTGCTGCTCACAGTACAGGGCAAGGCAAGGCATGAAGGGGAGAAGCAGGGGAAGAAGGGCAGGGAATGCATCTGCACGTCCTGCATGCTGCTCAGGCACCCACCAGAAAGGAGTCGAGGCAGACAGCCACCCCAAAGAGCATCAAGCGTTCCAGCTGGTACGGTACCGCCACCAAAGCGTTGTACACGCGGTCCCGCTCAGACTGACCCCACACAACGTCGGCGGTGTGGTAGCTGGGGCCCGGGTGCAGCTCAGCAGAGAGGTAGGCGGAGAAAGGCTGGCCCAGGCCTGCTGCCACGCGACCTGCATGCTCAAACACGGGCTTGGACAGCTATTCACACACGCCTCAGGCACCCGTTCAAGCACCACCATGTGACGCAACCATGTGCCAATGGCAGACACGCAAGTACAAGCAGCACACTCGCCTCTCCGCAGAGGTGCTGCCGTTGCGGCTTGCGGCACCCCTGTGCTTGGCTGCCCGGTCACAGAGCTGCTGCCTGCTCCGCCAGCGCCGCCGCCGCCTTGGGCTGACTCGGAGATGCCGTCTAGCCTGCTGCCGCCAGCGCCGCTGCCTGTGCCGTCTTCGGCATGGCGTTGCCGGGCTGTGGCGATTGAGAGGGATGCTATGTCGCTCTTGGAGCTGCGCAGGGTGCGTTTGCTGTAGTCGTGCAGGTCAAGGGCAGACTGGCTCAGGCTGTCCTGCCGAGCCAGCAAGCTGCCACCGTCAGCCCACTCAGGCATTGCTGCAGCGGCTGCGTTGCTTGTGCTGCTGTCTACCGGCGTGCTTCCAAGTCCTGGATCAGGCGCAACACGGGGGCTGGCCAGCGGCGTGCTGCAGGCAGATGCCCGCTCCACGGCGTGCGCAAGGAGGCCCGCCCGCGGCAAGCTGACCGCCTTTTGCGGCGACGGCAGGCTAGTAGAGAGCAGGTCGATTGCCTCGCTCGCCTCAGGCGTGCTGCTGCCTGGGCTGCTGCACTCGCCCTCTGATGCAGCTAGAGAGGTCAGCAGCGCCGAGTTTGCCGCCGCTGCCGCCCTGCGCCGTTGCCGCTGCTGCTTCTTCGTGACGGTGATCCAGTCGCCGCTGCGCCTTCCCTGGCCATCTGGTTGGGACTGCACGGGTATTGGAGAGCTGGTGCTGGCCTCCATGCGACTCGAGAGCGATCAGTGCGCAGCCGGCTCGTGGCACGGGCTGAGGGACTGCCTGAGAGATGCAACAGGCGATCACATACATTGATGCGGCATTGGGAGCCAGCTCGATCGGCGTGGCAAAAACTCGTTCTTTGGCGCTGCAGCCCCTGATTGCATGCCCAAAAATTTACCTTACAATTGACCGTGCCTCAAACCGTCCAGGACATCAGCCATGCAGTCGGCTCTTCTAGGGCTCACCATCCCACTTGCAGCCACAACCACGCGTCCCTTGCCCCCGCCATGCACTCACCGGAGGGCTAGGGTGCAGCCCGTGCAGCGCCGCCGGCGCGCGCTTGCCCCTGCTAGCCGCCGGTCGGCGGTCATTGCGGCGGCGGCGGGTGCCGCTGACGCGGAGGTGGTGGACCTGAAGATGGCGCTGCTGGACAGCTTCTGGGGCACTGAACGGGGCCTTGCGGCCTCTAGCGACAGTCGTGCTGAGATCAATGAGCTGATCACTCAGGTTGGCTGCTGCTTCTTGCTTCTGCCTGCCACTTGGCCTGCAGGCGTGATATTGTTGTAGCCAATCACACAGTCCAAACTTGCATTCACACAAACACAACACCTTGCCTGCTGCAGCTGGAGGCCCGCAACCCCACACCAGAGCCAAACGAAGCGGCTGCGGCCCTGGGCGGCACCTGGCGGCTGTCCTACACCTCCAACTCTGAGCTTATGGCGCTGCTGGCGCTGGCGCGGCTGCCGCTGGTCAGCGTGGGCGACATCACACAGATCATTGACCCTCTGGCCCAGACTGTGGAGAACCGGGTGGAGCTGCAGGGGCCTGGCAGGTGAGGGAGGGACGCTGAATGCAGGTGTAGAGGTGTTGGAATGTCAGGAGGTAGTGCATCGATGTGTGCGAGTGCTGGGCGTGGAAGCTTGAGAGTGCCTGATTGAGAGTCTTGGCCATGGCGGCTCAACAACAGCGATAACCTTGGGAGAGGCGCATGCACGGTGTACAGGGGGCTCCTAGTGCTGCACACCCACATGAGGAGGAGGCCGATCGACTTGCTGCCGTGCCGTTGCCAAGCCTCCGCCCTCCGTCCTCTCCTCCCTCCCTCACTGTGCAGCAAGACGGCCCTGAGCGCCACCGCGTCATTTGAGGTCCGCTCCCCCAAGCTGCTGCAAATCAGCTTTGAGGAGGGGCGGGTGGCGACCCCCACCCTGCTGGCAGACCTGCAGCTGCCATCCACCCTGGACCTCATGGGCCAGCAGGTGGACCTCTCACCGCTGCAGGTAGGTGTCGGGTGCATGCTTCTGTCGCATGCTTCTGGCGAGTTGAGTACACACTGCCACAGGGGCTGGACGGGGGCGTCATGGTTGGGGCCCGTTTGGTGGTGTGCGGACTGGGAGGGGCGGCATGCTTGTGGCGATGCCAGGCCGCTCCAGGCAAGCTTCAAAGGTCATTTCTGGGAACATGGTATTTAGTTTGAGTGGAAGTTCCAACTGAGGGCATGTCTCCTTGCTTGGCGGCTATTGGGCGGCTATTGGCAAGGCACCACCTCCCGTTTGTATCAACCGCCTCCTCCCCCTCTTGGCTGGCTGCAGGCGGTGCTGCAGCCGGTGGAGGGTCCGCTGCGGTCTGCCGTCGACTCGTTAAGCGGCCTGCTGCGCCAGGTGCCCGATCTGCGCATCCCGGTCAACAACGTGCAGGCCTCCTCGTGGCTGCTCACCACGTACCTAGGTGCGCCCCACATGGCGGCATTCGGCCTGGCCCACGGCTCGTGCACGCCTGCTTGGGCAGCTGCATGCCTGCCCCTACCTGGCTGGCTCATGGTCTGCCTGGGTGCTGCCATATGCACGACTGAGCGTCACGCTGGCGTTGGCCTGGCACAGTGCCGAATGCTGCTGTGGCGTGACAAACCTCTGCTGCCCTTGTCTCCCCTGTGCGGTACTGCCCACCTGCAGATGATTCCTTGCGCATCACTCGGGGGGACGGCGGCAGCGTGTTTGTGCTGGTGCGCGATGCATACTCCTCCGACCCCTTTGCAGCCCCAGCAAGCGAAACCGCGTCGGGGATGCAGAGTGGCGACTGGCTGGCCCTCGAGGAGCGAGAGCCGCAGGCAGCCGTGGTTGGCGGCGTGGCGGATGTCCCCACTGCAACCGTGGTGGCGACAGCAGGAGATGGGCCGTCTGTAATTGTGGTGGAGCCGTCTGCTGTGCTTGAGGAGCAGGACGGGTCCTCACCCAACCTCAATGGCAGCAACGGCAGCCTGCCGTGATGAGCTCTGGTTGGCTGGGCAGTGATGGCGTCTGGCTATGCCTGTGCCTCTCCGGGGTCCGGGTGTTTTTTCCACAACCTTTTGTATGTCTGCTGTGTGTGTTTGTGTGTTTTTGCTTTCCCAAGTCATTTAATCTGCCATTGATGCACTTACACCTTCATCCGGCGTGAATGAACCTTGCAATGCTTTCTGCTGCTGCCGTGCTTCTGTAAAATCACAACAGCCGTGCTTCAAACACAGTGGGCTTGAGTTGCCACTGGTTCTTGGAATCTGCAGGGGCAATGAAGCAACTACATCAGTGTGCAATCCACCCCGCAGCAGACAGGGTAGCCGCTCGGGTGGACACACAACCACAGCGGCAAAGTGCAGCAGCCCCACACTCACAGATGCCCAGGTGTGTGTAGACATCAGGCTTGTACAGCAGGCGTCGATCCTGCAGCAGGCCCCCGCGCAGCGCTCGCTGCAAGCCTCGGCACACGCGCTGCACGTCCTCGCTGTCCTGCAGCAGGGGAAGAGTAAGCAGGGTGGGGATGCTAACGAGAGGAGTTATGGCCAGCATCTGACATTCAAGCATCGTGACACATTGTGCCCACACATTGTTGGCAGCGGTGTGTGAGCAGCGCTCAACACACAGGGGGGTGTTCTTAGTTCTTAAGAAAAAACAAGCTGAGCAAGTTCAACGAGCAGAAAAGAAAGAAAAGAAAAACAATTGATCTTTTGCTGGCCAGTCTGTGGTGGTGCTCATTCAACTTACGTGATAGTTCTCGGTGTAGACGCACAGCACCCAGGAGCCGTCTGCTTCTGGTCCTGCGCTGCTGACCTTGGCAGAGTCACACAGGCGCGGCTCAGCACACACGGCTTTCGCCACCGCTGCCCAGGCGGCATCCGCCTCTGCGCCGCTGCGTGCAAACAGCATCCACTTGCCCTTGAGGATGCGATGCTTGGCTGCCAGCGCATCCACGTCTGCTGCAGTGAGACGCCGCCCTGGGCCGAAGGCGGCCTGCTGCACCTTCAACTCCCACTCCTCCACTGCTGCATCCACCCGCTGCTCTAAGCTCAGCCCAGCGCTTGCGGAGCCATTGCCGCTGCCACTGCTGCTGCTACTAGGCTGCTCGGATGAAGGCTCTGGGTGGGCAACGATTATCCATGCCACGTCCCGGCAGCTGGCTGCAGAGGGCCGGAAGGTTGAGAGAAACTCTCCTAGCGCACTACTGCTGCTGCTGCTGCCGCCGTTGATGCCCCTGCTGCTGCCATTGACGGCACACCTGCCACGCTCAGCCTGCACCTCTTGTGATGCCTGCTGCTCCTCCTGCTGCTCATCTTGCTGCTGCGGCCCTGCCGCACCTGCTGCTGCTGCGGGCTGGCTGCTGCAACCACCAGTGGCGATGTTGCCACTAGCGGGCTGGCCGTCAGCCAGAAACACAACTGCTCGCTCAGGGCCATCCACCACTTTTTGGAACTGATGGCTGGGGTGCAGGCAGGGCACTGCCGTCTGCAGCGCCGCCCACTTCTCCGTCAAGTCCCGGCTGTGCAGCTTGGCCACCCACTTGCGTGGCCGCTGGCCCTGCGCTGGGGCAAGGGGTGACAGCAACTCACTAGAGCACTCTGCTTGGTGCACTGGGCGGGAGTGTGGCACAGCCACCAGCCATCTTCGCTAAAGTGACCGCTGCTTGCTCCTCTTACCTGACGGCGAGGCAGCCCTGGCATCGCTGCCCCCTCTTGGGCCATTTTGAGGCGTGCTGCCACCAGTGCCCTCATGCATGCTCCACACAGGTCTATGTCCTCACAGACAGTGCACTTGAAGCGCGCCCCGATGATGGGCTCACAAAGGCAGCCGTCGCAAGTGATATCGAGGTGCTCGATGCGCCATAGCGGGCTCTCGTGCCGCAGCGCCTCCCGCACGCCCGTGTAATCGCTCATGACGAGGCTGCGGGAGGGACGGTCAACAAACTCGGATGGCAAGCGGCAGCAGCGGCGGCGGCGGCGGCGGCGGTGGCAACGGCATAGTTGTAAAACTGCATGCCGTCAGTTGACTAACACAGGACCTGTTGTTACCTGACCGGCTCACAAGTGAGCTTGGTGGCGGCAAAAAGGGGTCCGTGGTTAGCAGCTGTATGTGTGCTGCTGATCGGGCTCTGACACCAGAATCAAACAGGAGACGATTAACATCCGTATGGCATTTGTACTTCGTACTTCTTTGCACTCGGCTCAATGCATATGCGTGCCATTGCAACCAATCTCCAATCACGGAATCCTTGCACCAACCCGCACCCCGCCTCGCTCGCGCTCAAGCAACTGCATGCACATTGCGCCGCCGGCCTCCTGGTGACGGGCGCTCCCCTCTGCACATCGGGCTGGATTCCGCAACTCATTAGGAGCGCCAGCAGCCCCGCAGCAGCATGGGCAGGAAGAAGCGGGACTATGTGGAGAGGCACAAGCAGTCTCTGGGCGAGGTCATAGAGAACCCAGAGACGTATGGCGTGCGGGTGAGACGCATGCAGCATGTGCTCACGGGGAGGGCGACGGCGAAGGCAGCAGCGGCTTGATGAAAATGCACTCTCTCATCTCCGCTGACAACCTGTGTGCACCCCATCCCTGCAGACACAACCACGGCCCAGCAAGCGACGAAAAGAGGGAGAGGAGGAAGACGAGGCGGCGGCAGAGGAGTTTGTTCCGGCAGCGCTGTCTAGCCGCATCCTGCGTGAGGCTCGATCGCAGCAGGACGAAGTGGACGCTGATGATGCGCCGCCAGCAGCAGCCGCGCTGCAGCTAAAGGCAAATCGAGGTTTGGTCGAGGCAGCTGCCAAGGGCCTGCAAGAGAGCGACAGCGAGGATGAGCTTTCAGGTGTGTGCCTGCAACCGCCCAGCCCGACGTGCATGCGTGGGCGGCTTCACATGGTTCTCGAGTCAGACGCTGCAAGACATGTCTCTCGTGCACAGAAGTTCCCCCGAGGCCTTTCTCCCTTTGGACTCTACGCTCACCCCCCTCTTGATACTCTGCCGTGCTTTGTTGTGCTGCGCAGACGGCGGTGGCAGCGTGTATGAGTTTGACGACGAGATTGAGGTGTCACCAGAGGACGAGGCCGCCCTGGCCGCCTTCCTGGCCCCCGGCGCAGACAGCTACCACCAGCGCACGCTGGCCGACATGGTGATGGACCGCATACGTGAGAAGCAGGCCGAGGAGGGGGTCAGCGAGATACCCAGGTGCGGGCCCGGGTGGTGGGTGCAGCAGCGACAAGGGGTTGGCAGTGTGCGGAGCGGGTGTGTGGGCAGTGCTGCCGTGTGTAGCTGGGTTGTATGGGGCTTTTCTTGTGGTGGGGGCTGTCATGGGGTGGGTGGCCTTGCCTGCACCAGAGCATGGTCAGAGCATGCACTGCAGTCCTAGTGTACGGTAGGGGCAGCCCCTGATAAGGGCCATTGCCCCCCCGCCGAAGGAGGACTGCAACAGTGACCGGCGGGGTGTGCGCGCATGGTTGCGCAGCTGTCGCTGCTCCTCCGCTGCACATGCCCCGCAACACCTTGAACTCAGCATTCCACCAATTCGGTCTGATGCCGGAAGGCCGGGCAGTGACGGTGTGCGCGTTATGTGCAGCCCCTTCTTTCTTTCCTGCCTTGCATGCAAGCATGCACACATGCGTCGCCATGTGCCGCTGTCACCTCCCCTCCTCGCTTCTCACCTCAACCTCCCTTGCTTCCTGACCCCCTTCACATCGCCGCCCTGCCTTCCTTGCCGCCCTCTGCGCCCCACAGGGATGGCCAGGAGTTTGTTCCTGCTGAGCTGGACCCCAAAGTGGTGGAGGTGTACCAAGGGGTGGGCAAGGTGCTCAGCAGATACACAGCCGGCAAGGTGGGTGGGTGGGGTTTCAGGCTCGGGGGATTGTGCTGTTGTCAAAGCTGCTGCCGCAACTACTGGTCCACAAGCTGCTGCGTCTCTGCGAGCATTGCTCCCGCTGCACAGCTGCTGCAACTCTCGCCAGCGCTGCTGCATGGGGTAATGTTGCACACCTATCTTCTTTTTATTGGCTGCCCGGCCCACCGGCTGATGACGAACAGCTCCTATTCGTTGTTGAGAACCGAACACACCATGTGGATCAAACCGCTTTGTCACTACCACTGAAGCCACCGGGCAGCCGCTGAGCCTTTGCTGCCGCTGCCGCCTTGCATGTCGCTGCCATTCGTCGTATTTTGCCTGTTGCCGCAATGCAATTGCTTGCGATCCTGCGGCTGCTTGTTGCTGGCATTGCTGAGTCATCACAAGTGGCTCAGCGAGAGGTCTGGGACCTGTTTTGCAATCCACCACTGCCCTTCATCATGCCTACATCCCTCCCTCCCTCCCTCTTTCTGTCTCTCTGCCCTTGCAGGTGCCCAAGGCCTTCAAGGTCATCCCCAACCTCCAGAACTGGGAGGAGATCCTGTACCTCACAGACCCGGAAAACTGGACACCACACGCGGTTTACCAGGTGCGTGTGCCCTTCATGGCCTGCGCAGCTGCAGCAGCTGGAGCGGCAGCAGCATGCAGGGGAGCTCTCGGGGCAGCAGCAGTGGCAGCATTTGGAGGGCCAGCGGCGGGCAGCGGCTGTGGGTGTGCTGCCCTGCTGGGGAGGGGTTTGCCATGCTGGGGCTTGGCCGGTGTGCTTTCTCTGGAGGAGCCACCTCTCTTCACCCACTCATCACCATAGTGTGCATTGCCTTGCCTCACCTTGCTGCCTGCTGCCGCCCTGTCCCCCACATCTGGCTGCAGGCCACCCGCATGTTTGTGTCCAACCTCAACCAGAAGATGTCCCAGCGCTTCCTGGTGCTGGTGCTGCTGCCCCATGTGCGGTCCGACATCCGCCGCAACCGGCGCCTCCACTTTGCTCTGTTCCAGGTGGGGCGGGGCAGCTTGCGGTCCCACGTTGTGAGCATGCAGAGGGCGCGTTGGAGGGGCAGGGCTCTGATTGCAGCAGCCCTGGGCTTGAGGCTGAAGACTGGTCCCTCTCAACTGCCCGCCTGTCCGCCTCCCGCCCACCCTGCCTGCCTGCCTGACTGCTCGCCTCCCACCCTGCCTGCCTGCCTGCAGTCCCTCAAGAAGGCCACCTACAAGGCTGCTGCGTTCTACAAGGGCATCCTGCTGCCCCTGTGCTCCTCGGGCACCTGCAACCTGAGGGAGGCAGTCATCCTCACCTCTGTCATCAAGCGCACCTCCATCCCCGTGCTGCACTCGGCGGCAGCAATGCTGCGCATCGCAGGTGGGTCGCTGCTGCCTGCCGCCGCTGCTGCTGCTGCTGACAGGAAGCGCGTTGATGACTTCTGTGTTGCATCTGAGTGTTACTGTTGCTGCTTGACACCGCTGCAGTTTCCTCACTGCTCTCTGCGTTGTTGCGATGTGTCCTGGTTCCTTGCAGAGATGCCGTACTCGGGCACCAATTCTTTCTTCCTACGTGTACTGCTGGACAAGAAGTACGCCCTGCCGTACCGCGTGGTTGATGCCCTGGTGGATCACTTCATGCGATTCAAGACAGAGGAGCGGCAGCTGCCTGTCGTCTGGCAGCAAACCCTGCTCTGCTTCGTGCAGCGGTGAGAGCCAGCTGGGCGGCAGCAGGGCCGCCAGTGTGCTGCGTGCGCCTTCGTCACATGCCACAGACCGGGGCTGCAGTCGAGGCACGGATGTTTGTCATTCCAAATTTGTCATCTCGCTCGCGCATTGCTTGTTCTGAACCCTGCGGACTGAACCCCCTCTGTGCTGCAGGTACAAAACCGAGATCAGGCGGGAAGACAAGGAAGCACTGCGCGACCTTGTCAAACGCCAGCACCACTACGCACTCACCCCTGAGATTCTACGAGAGCTCGACTCGTCCCTGTCGCGCGGCGAGCAGACTGGCGGCGACGGCGGCCTGCAGCCAGTCAGCAAGGTTGCGGCCCCTGCAGCAGCTGGAGGAGCAGGGGAGAACCCTCGGGACCTGGCTCCCATGATCATCATGGACGACTGAGGAGCTGGAGGTGCCTGTGTGGGGTGCTGCTCCCTGCTCTGGCGTTCCTGCTCTCATACAGCATTTGATTCATCCCGCCCGCTTGTGTTCCCCGCTCTTGCTAGCTGTTCTTCGCATCCCTTCTGCTGCTTGCTCTTGGCTCTTGTTCTCTTCCTCTCTGCCCTGTGGCGGCATGCCCCACAACCTTTCAATTTGACGACACAGTCGTTCACATGTTGCATTCAGACGTGTAGCATACAAAGCAAGTGGGAAACGTCGGACAGAAAGGAGCAACAGAAAGAGAACAAGGGCAGCAAATAAGGCGCGCTGGCCTTGAAAGAAAAACGAAACAGAAGGAGCGAAGCAGGTGAAGCGGGTAACAATAGGAGCAGAACAGTCAGGAACAGAGCAAGCTGAGTAGAGTGGAGTAGAGTAGAGTGAGGTTGGCCTCCACTCCAGCGAGCAGAAAAAGGCTGGCCTGCCGCTCACCGACCCCCCTTGCCGCTCACAAACTCCCGCTTCCTGCCGCTGCCTCCCGCATATTGGTCGTAGCTGCTGCCGCCGCCCGCCGCCCGCATGCCGCCGCCCCTGCCCACCTCATCCAGCGCCCCTCCCTTCTTCTTTCCAGTCCGCACGTCACTGAGGAAAGCATCCAGGCCGAAGGGGTCTGCTTCATCGGCGTCCTTTTCGAACTGCACAGCGCCGCCCTCTCCGCTGCCTTTGGTGTAGTCGGCACCAGTGAAGCCTTTGTCAGGCTTGAACCGCTTGGTGTCCACCTCCTCACCACCTTCGCCTCCACCTGCGCCAGCGCCAGCGTACACTTCGTCGTCCTTGCGACCCTGCATGGCAAAATAGGGAAATGGTTGCAGGGCAGGACATAAAGGCAGGAGGCCAGGCTGGTGCTCGATGACAAAAGCGTTTGAAACCCAGCCAATCCTACACCACCCAACGAAGCAGCCTACACCTATAGCCCCAGAGCTGTAGCATACACACCACACTCAATTGACAAGTGTGACCTGCCCTCCTAACTTCTCCCTGCCGCACCTTGTGCTTGAACAGCTCCGAGCGGTCAGCAAACAGCGGCTTGTCGTAAATGTTGTAGCTCTCCTCGCCACCCAGCCCGGGGCCCACACCCGTGTCCTGGTTGAACAGCCGCTGGTCGTACATTGCTTCGCCGCCGGTGACCTGCATGGAGGCAGAGAAGTGGTGCGGCTCAGGGAGCGACAGGGATCTCCGGTACAGTGCTTGCTTACAGTGCTTACTAATAAGAGCATTTGCAGCAACATTGAGTGCAAATGAGTTGTGTGCTGCCAGCCAGCAGCAGCAGCAGCAGCAGCAGGCCACCCGTACACTCCCGTTGACGCCGGCAGAGCCCTGTGCTGTCAAGACAGCCCTGACACCAGGCAGCCGACCCCGCCACCCCTCATCTCCAGCCCCTCAGCCTCAGCCCAGCCACCCACCTTGGCCATGCCCAGCGCAATCTTCTCACTGATGTCACGGTCCCGATCCCTCGTCAGCTTGCTCTTCTTGAAGCCGTGAGCGTCCTTGGCCTCCAGACGCCGCTCCCGCTCCCGCTCCCGCCGCCGCTCCTCGCGGATCTCCTCCCGCTTCCGCCGCTCCTCCCGCTCCTCCCGAGACTCGCCGCCCCGCTCCCGCTCTCTGTCACCGCCCCGATCCCGATCCCGATCCCGGTCGCCGCCACGGTCGCGGTCGCGGCGGCTGCTGCGCCGCTCCCGCTCATCATCCGATGACACATCCATTGCTGCAGCTTCGGCTCGTCCCGCGGCGGGAGGCGCAGGGGCTGCCGCCGCCGTTGCCGGCACGCCGCCATCCAGGCGGTCTGAAGCGCCTGGCACCACCCCGCCAATCCTGTCCATGCGCGCCTTGAGTGCCAGCTCCCGCAGCTCCCTTTCCTTGCGCTCCTTCTCCCGCGCCAGCAGCTCCCGCTGCATCTTGCTGCGGGCCTCCACCGAGCTGCGCGCCTTCTGCTCAGCAATATAGAGGGACTCTGTGAACTTTGCAAACTGGTCGTTGATGGCAACCTCCTGCAGGCCTCGGCCGTCTGCAGCCAGGCGCTTGTCCAGCGGAATCGTATAGCCCTGCATGGGGTGGAGGAGTGGAGGAGGTTGGAGGAGGGAGAGGTGAGGAAGAAACCCAATCACTGGCAATGCTCGTCTTTGCGCCAGCTGGGCAGGCGCGATCGATCACAACAAGACGTGCTTTCTCCTGCCTAGCACCAGTCCCCTCCGCACAAACCAGATCAACCCGGCCCCAGCGCCCAGCCCCCAGCCCGACCACACCTTGCTGTTCTTCCAGTTTGACACGCAGGGAGGGATCTTCCAGTCCTGCTGGTCCTTCACTGTCAGCGGGCGAGGCGGCGAATGCATCACAGGCACGGGCGGTGAGCCGGGGCCGCGGGGCACCTGCAGGGCGACAAGAGGCACACAGCGGCAGCGATGAGAAAGGCAGGCATGGCCACATGGGCTGGACGCTTCTCAGGAAGCAAGCACTCAGGCAGCTGCATGAAAGCCTCCATGCAGAACGACACAACTGTCGCCCTCTACACCCTCGGCACCAAACCATTCACCACTTTCAACACCACAATCACCTTCACCACCTGACCCACCCACACACCACCACAAGCCCACCTTGATGTGCCTGAACTTGGGCGGCTCCAACGGGTCCACAGGCATGTCCTGCATCTTGATGATGCGGGACTGAGCACCAGAGGCATGCTGCGGGCCCCCGTCCGCCGGAGTGTACTTTATGTACTGCGCCTGCCCCGGCTGCTGCGGCAGGGTCTTCGGGTTGATGGCTGCCTGCTTCTTGTCCACCCTGGCTAGCAGCGCGGCGGCTGTCTCCCGGGCTGTCTCCTCGATCTCCTCCTCCTCCGGCTTCAACAGGTTCTGCAGTGGCGGCAGCAGTAGCAGCAGGGCCAGCAGCGGGCGGGGCCAGTGAGGCAGCAAGCAATCACTTGGTGCAGTGGTGTGCCACAGGCAAGGAGTAATGCTGTGTGCACACGCCAGACGTCAGAGGGGATTGGTATGGGGACGCTTCTATCGTCGTTGCACTCTTATGTGCAACAGGGATGCCAGCAGTCCATCCAGCATGCAGCCAGCCGCCCCGCAATTGAAGCTGCTGCTTGAACAACACAGCTCACCCCTGCATTCAGCTCATCGACCTTGGGCACCAATGCCTTGTGCGTCGACTGCAGCCACTTCTGCGAGTTCTTGCTCTGGTTCAGTACAGCGTCATAGTTGATGTCTCCCTCTGCATTCACAGTCAGCGCCAGCGTCTTGCCGCCGCCACCCACGGGTGCGCCGCCACCGGCCCCCTTGTCTGGCCTGCCCATGTCCAGCGGGTACTGCGCAACGTGGATCTCCGGGAAGGCGCCACCTGCACGTGGAGGGGCGGGGAGGGCGTGAGGGGGCAGGCAGGCGGCTATGGCACAACGCAGGGCAGCCATGAAGGGCCTCCGCTTCTCACCGTCGCCATAATCCTCCAACCGGCGTGGCACGAAGCCCGCCCTGCGTCCATACGGTGGCGGCTCGCGTGTGACGAGTGAACCTGCTGCCCCGCCCGTGGGTGGAGGTGGTTCGGGGCGGCTGTACTCCCTGGCTGGTGCTGGGATGGAGCTCAGCAGGGCCGACGCCATAGCGCCGTGAGGCCGCAGGCCGAGACTGTCCCGAGTCTGCTGCTGCTGCGCCTGTCTATCCTGATCGCAGTGAGTGTGCGAGTGCAAGGCCGCAAGCAATGTTGGACGAATTGCACCTAGCAGTACTCGATGTACGTTTTGCTTCGAAGAGGCGAAACACACCCAGATGCGTCGCCCGAGCCCTGCCACAGCGCACGGGCACCTCTGATCACCTCAGCCAACTCCTGTTACCGTGTGATCGCGGTCGTCTGGCCTGCACGCCTCTCGTGCTGCTTTGAACAGTCATGGACAACAACCCTTTTGCTACCAGCTCACCGCCACCCGTGTTCGGGGAGCAGACGCCGGCCTACAGCCCACCCAACACTGGCGCCTGGCAGCGCAACGACAGCGTGCCCCTGGAAGATGACGAGCCCTTCACCGCAGCCCACCTAGCGGCAGCAAACGAGGCAGTTGTGCCGGCAGTCAGCGGTCGGTCAGCAGCGGCGCCAAGCCACACCACACTCGACTTCACAGGTGTGCGAGATCAACATTGGTCAAATGGTCGCTGGCCACCATGCCAACCCCTTCCGCAGGTCAGAAGGACCACAGCTAACTTTTCGGCATCGATGATGTCCTGCCTTGCATGCCATGCAGAGTCAACCACCGCGCTGCCCTCCTCACAGTCGTTGTCTGGCAAGGTAGGCCAGCCCGCCTCACCTGTGCCGCGCATTGGTTCCGCAGCCGACACTCGCCTGCTGAGCAGCAGCCCCGGCCCCAGTGCACGGCTCGACGGCGGCAGCGGCGGCGGTAGCGGGCTGCCGGGCGGCAACGCTGGCGGCGCAGCTGGGCGGGCACTTGAGGAGGACCCTTCTAAATTTGCATTCTACAACATCAAGCGCTACCGGGGTCTGTTCAACGTTGACACCAGTGATGTGCTGGCCCGGCTGATGCATGCTGTGCTGCTGTTCTTCCGAGGCGACTTTTTGGAGTATGTCGACGGCAACCCAGACCTGTGAGCCTGCTGCGCAGCCTGTGTGGTGTGCTGCCTGCTGTACTGTGCTGCATCTCGTGAATGCTGTGTATGCTGTGCGGTCCGTGCTGCGGCTTGTGCCCTGATTCCATGCCCGTGTGCATGCACTGACAATGAATTGCTGAGGACTGGACGTGGGGTGTGGAGCAGTGGGAGGGCGGCGGCTCAGGCTGCAGCAGGGGCTGCAGCTTGACGCCATTCCTCGTGATCGTGACAGCCTTCCAGCGTCATCACCCTGGCGTATGCCCTGACACCAGCCCTGAACCTTTCCCCAAATCTGCCCCTGTCGCTGCAGCTACGGTCCCTTTTGGGTCGCGTCCACCCTCATCTTTGTGACAGCAGCCACAGGCACGCTGGCCAGCTACATCGACTGGGTGCGGCACGCCACACCTGGTGAGTGATGGCGCGGGCTGGCGGTGGAGCCGGCCTACGTGTGTGTGAGTGGGCACAGCTGGCAGCAGTGGGAGATGGCAGGCACGCAGCAACCGTTTGTCTGGCAGGCCACCTAGCAGCCTGTTATCCTTTGCTCAGTGCACCACCTCGCAGCTGCCTTGCATCTTTCTTGCTCCCGCCCTTCCTCCTGCCTGCCATTTCTCACCATGGCTGCCACCGCCACGGCCATGTGACAGGGGAGGAGCATGGCAGCTGGACGTATGACGTGGACAAGGTTGGCGGCTCCTTTGCTCTCTTCTACGGCTATGTGGGGCTGGTGGGCCTGGCGCTGTGGGGCGTGCTCAAGTGGTTCAAGGCGGGGCTCTCGCTGGCGTCGATCTGGTGCATATACGGTGCGCACACGGTGCATAGAACATGGCATGGAGTATGGCATAGACTGTGGCTGCCTGGGAGCTTGTGCCGGCAATGCGCGGTGCAGTGCCGGGCTGCTGCCAAGTTGGTGTGTGGCGGTTCCTTGGGAGCTGCAGGCAATGTTGTGAGGGGCCGTGCCGCAGCTGCAGCAGGTTCACACCAGCAGCTCAAGGCTCATGTGGTGGTGCATTAGCTGAAGGCCCTTGATTCGCCACCTAGTCAACATTCCCCGCTGCCTGGGCCCGTCCCTTGCCCTGCTACGCTCTTGTGGTGCAGGGTACTCTGTGGCGGCTTTCATCCCCATCTGCTTTGTGTGCGTGGTGCCGGTGGAGATTGCGCGGTGGGCGGTGGTGGCGGCTGCCACCCTCACCTCTGGCACCTTCATCCTACTCAGCATGCGCAAGCACATCCAAGACTCGGATGCAGGCGCCAAAGCACTTCCCCTGTACGGAACCATCATTGCCCTGCATGCGGGCCTGGGCCTGGCCCTGAAGTTCTACTTCTTCGCATTCCCCACACTCTAGCACTCACATCTGACGCTGCGCATGCTTTGGGCACCTTGCTTGGCGCTGGGCGTTGGGTCTCTGCATTGGTTTGTTTTTGGTGCAATGGGCCAACACGAGCCACGCTGAGCGTTACACACAAAAGGGATGCACAGTTTGCTGAATGTGCGAGCAAGTGTGGCTGCGGAATGGCAGGATTGCGTAGAACTCGAGGAGGATCTTGAGGCTGCAGTTGTTCAAAGAATTGTGCCACAGGCAAAGAGGGTGAAAATCGAGTGGCATTCGCGTGCTGTGAATGCGGCGTGAAAAACGCAACACACAGGGGGCGTCAGTCAGGGCTTGGGTTCAGCTTTGCTTGTTCCAGCGACAACAGCAGCACCATCTATTCCTCCTTGGGCTCTAGTTCCCTAATCTTGCGAATGGCAGCCATGATTGCTCTATGCATGGAGGGGGTGGCCGCCACAATGCCGCCGTTGAGGTAAGGAAAGAAGCGCCCTTGCGAGAAGTCCAGCGGGTTGCCCAGAGCATCCGTGATCACAGCGCCAGCCTCCTGCACCACGTCCACGACAACAACAGCGCAGAGGTGAGCAGCAGCAGCTGCCGCAGCAGCTGGCCAGCAGTGCCAGTACAGGCAATACACAACACCGGAAATAAACTGTCCGGCTGGTGTGTGCAGGCCAGCTCCCCTCCCATGCAAGACTCAGGTGTTCACGCCAATGTAGCCCGGACGCCACCACCCTCCCACCTGTCAGTGCTAAGCCGGTGCAGAGTTGAGCCAGCAAACAGTACACAGCACACACACACAACATCACACTACACCACACCTCTATGATGGCCACCCCGGCGCAGTGGTCCCAGATCTTCTCCCGGTACGCAGCATCAGGGAAGCGCATAAATATGGAGGCGTCGCCTCGAGACAGCGCCCCGTACTTGGCCTGGCTGTCCAGCTTCAGGCTCGGCAGCTCCACACCGATCTCGGCTGCGGACAGGGACGAGTGGGTGGGTGGGTGGGTGGCAGGAGTAGTATCCTCATGAGCGGCAGGAGATACCGACATGCCTGTCTGTACCCGACTGCCCGACTGCCCGACTGCCTGCCTTCTGAAGCAACTTCCGCTGCTGTTGCACCTTCTCTGCACCCTACGAACTCTGCCATCGGCCGCCCACAAAGCACGCTCACCTCCGATCTGCAGCGCCAGTCCGTGGTTGCTGTGCCGCTTCTCAAACGATTCCATGTACCGCACTTGGGAGGGGGGCAGGCTGTCGTTGCAGTGGATGCGCTGTGTGGGCATGCCGCCAAACACAGGCCCAGCGTACGCTCCCTGCCAAGTGAACAACAACAGGGACACGGCAGCGGCGGCATGAGATGCCGGCGCCTCAAGTCTGACAGGCACGGCACATAATCGGCACCACGCAATGCCGCTCGGCTGCACGCACTCAGGGCTGCCCATGCCGTCAGGATGTTACCCTCCAAAAGCAAACAACCACCAGCTGCAACCACACACACGCACACACCTGCCCCTTGCTGGCCGCAAAGATGGTGCCCACAGACTCCTCTGAAAACGAGCGTGCTGCCTGACCCTCGTCGCAGTCAGCGTCCGTGATGGCATACTGCGGCAGGTTGGGGCAGCCCAGCACGCCCAGCGCCACCTGCCCGTCCTGCAGCAGCCCAAGGCACACGGCGTACTGGCGCTGCCCCACGAAACCGCGAGTGCCGTCAATTGGATCCAGCACCCAGTGGCGGCCCACGCCGCCGCCCTCGCTGCAGCCGACATCAACCAAGTCTGCCACCTCAGCACTGCTCAACCGTGCCACCTGGTGCAGCAGGGAGGCGGGCAGGCAGTTTCAAGAGCCAGGCTGCAGATGACCCACGGGCAGGGTCACACGTTGCACACAGCGTGCATACAGCAGCAGCACAGCTGCAGCACAGCGTGCCAATTGATGGCCCCCCACAGCAGTCGCAGCAGTACGTCAAGATCACAGCCATCTATACCTGCGGGTGCTCAATGGCCAGAGCCTCGTTCACCAGTGAGGTGATGCGATCCAGCATGGCGGCCCCGCTGGGCTCCCGCAAATCAACTGCATCCTCCTCGGCAACCAGGCTCAGCGGCTGGCCCGGGAACGCGCGGCGCAGGCTCCACGCCACCAGCGCCTGGGCACCGTAGTCGGCAACAGTCACGGGGCTGTCGTCCTCCTTGTCTGTCTTCTCGCCGTGCTTCAGCTGCATCTGAACGGCCTGCAGTTACATGCGAGTGAGTGGGGGATGGAGGGGTTCGTCAGATAGCGGACAGTCTAGCATGCAGCGGGCGCGCAGTGACCGCTACCCCCGTTACTGTGACCTGCTGCAGTATCTTCCACCACTGCTACGAAGCTAGGCCACAAGGTGAACGATGAATAGCGTGTGCTGTCTGCGACATTGGCCGGTACAGCGTTTACTGCGCCGCTCGTCGACCTACTTGCCTGGCACAGGCGTGACGCAAGCCTCACAGCATCCACCGCTGCCTGCAGCTCCACTTTGTAATCCTCGCCTTGTGCCACCTCTGATGCAAGGGGCGCCGCCACAGCGCGAACCGGGCGGCGGTGGCGGGGCGTGGCTGCTGCGCGTCGCTGCTGTTGTTTGGGCTGCTGCAGCGTAGGGCCGCGTCCAATTGGCTTCAAAAGCAACCATTGCAGGGCTGGCAGGGCGCCTGCGCGAGCAATTGGGCGTGGAGCCGCTTGCACGCTGCGTGCGACTGCAGTCATGCTCATGCCGCAGGCCACAATCTACAAACTTGGAGCGACGTTGGGCAGCTTGAAAGGACCGCAGATGGCGCCAGGGCCGATCTTCTCCCTCAAACGTCCTGCACTGTCCTGCCGGATGGCGCAACTCGAAGGGCGGGTCCCGATCACGCTGCAATCGATAAATCCAGGACATAGCGTCCGCCCAACATCCGCAGGAGGAGCGATGCTGGCCTCGGCGGCCCGTGAGAGCGGCCTGGTTGCCGTGCGGGCCTTCTCCACCTCGGCAGCACTGCAGGCCGCCCCTGCGCTCGCCACAGCCAAGCGCAGCTTCCTTGCACAGCTTTTTGGCAGCGGTTCTCGCGTGGATGTGCCGCTGACGGACGTCCTGCCCGGCGTGGAGCTCCCACAGCCCATTGCACACTCCAAGGAGGCACCAGCCACGCAGCTGACCAAGCTCAGCAATGGCTGCACGGTGGCGACCGAGAACACGCCGGTGAGCCCTCCCCTGGCCCTGGCCTGGCCTGTGAAGCTGCATACATGCAGTTCAAGCTGCGATGCGAGCCTACAGCTGCGCCAAGCTAAGGGTTGGCCCCCCACACTGCCGCCGCCGTGCAGGGCGCCACCGCCACCCTCGGCCTCTACGTCGATTGCGGCAGCGTGTATGAGACTCCCGCCAACACCGGTAGGTGCCGAGTGCCGTGGTCAAGCAGCAAGGGAGTGTTGTTGCATTTGAACCACGTCAAACAGCGTTTTAACTGCTGTGTTGTCGCCTGCTGTTTTTGGCGGCGTTGCGCCTGGCCCATGGGCAGCTGGAGGTCACCAATGTTGAGTGCTTGCTGTTGCCGCAGGTGCGTCCCACCTGCTTGAATACATGGCCTTCAAAACCACCAAGAACCGCACGCATGTGCGCCTGGTGCGTGAGGTGGAGGCAATTGGCGGCAACGTGCTTGCCTCAGGTGAGGCTGGCTAGACAGATCACAGCCCTTGCCTGCTCAGCTCTCCTTGGGTGTTCCCGCCTGTTTGACGATTTTTGGTGGCTGGCACCGCGCAGCTGGCATGCTGTGGCTGCCTGCTGGTGCCGCACTGGGTCTTCAGCTGAAGTATCAGCCCGCACGATACTTGCCGGAACTGGCAAGCCATCTCGTTGCAGTGATGCACACCGACGTTTGCATCCCCACACACCGCTGTGCCAGCCGCAAGCCCGTGCCTGGGCACTCCCCTGCCTGATCACTTTCCGTCTGCTGTCCGCCTGCCTTGGTTGCAGCCTCCCGCGAGCAGATGGCATACAACATTGACACGAGCAAGGCGTCCATCCCCGAGGCCCTGGAGATCCTGACTGATGCTGTGCTGAACCCCAAGTTCCAGGCCTGGGAGGTGGCTGAGCAGGTGGGCTGCCTGCTTGATAGTGCTGCCTGCCTGCCCGCCCGCCTGCCTGCAACCGCCCGCCTGCCCGCCCGCCTGCCTGCCTGCCTGCCTGCCTGCCTGCCTGCCTGCCTGCCTGCCTGCCTGCCTGCCTGCCTGCCTGCCTGCCTGCCTGCCTGCCTGCCTGCCTGCCTGCCTGCCTGCCTGCCTGCCTGCTTCTCTTCTCTCAGCGCTCGTTAGTGCAAAGTGCAACTTTGCCCTGACCCGCGCTCTGCTGTGCCTCAATCAAATCGCGCCAGGTGCGCAAGATGGAGGCTGACGTGAAGAACCTGAAGGACAACCCGCAGACAACGCTGCTGGAGGGACTGCACAGCGTGGCATACACGGGAGGCCTTGGCCGCCCTCTCATTGTGCCTGACGGCTGCCTGGGTGGACTCAATGCAGGTGGGCGGGCACGGTGGCTGCAGGTTTGCATGGCTGCTTGAGGGTGCCGGGGGCTGTGCGCCTGCTGCACGGAGGGATGGGTGGCAGGCTCCAGCGCGCGCTGCGGGTTCGTCGTCGTCGTCGTTCTCGTATGCGATTTCCCACAACGTGCGCGCGCAGGGGATGCGGCCCACACACGGGCAGGGTGCGGGAGGGCCTGACTTTTTTGGGGGGATCAGGGGTGCGGCTCGATCGGGGGTTGTTGTTGATGATCGCACAGTGTTTACCCCTCCCTTGCCCTCCCACCCTCACTTGCAGACGTGCTGTCCGACTTCTACGCCAACAACTTCACCGCCCCTCGCATAGTACTGGCGGCTGCTGGTGTGGACCACTCGGAGCTGACCCGCCTGGCAGAGCCGCTGCTGGCCGCCCTGCCCCGCAGCAGCGCGGGCGGCGAGCCCCGCAGCGAGTACATTGGCGGCGACTGGCGCCAGTTTGCGGCCTCGCCGCTCACCCACGCCATCCTGGCCTTTGAGTACCAGGGCGGCTGGCGGGACGTGAAGGGGTCGGTGGCAATGACGGTGCTGCAGTACCTGCTGGGAGGCGGCGGCTCCTTCTCCGCAGGTGGGCTGCGCTGACAGGCGGCTGGGATGCGACGCGGGACAGCGGCGCAGGAGGGGTGCAGGGAGGGACACGCAGCCGTGACGAGGGGTTGAAGTGGGGAGGGGAGTGCTCCCGCCTGCAAAGCAGCAATGTACAAGCGTGCGACATCTAGCGGTGTGCAGACACCTGCTGATGAGCGCTGGCGCCTCGGCTCTACACACACACACCACTCGCCCCCCCTATGTGGCGTCGGGCCGCCGCCTCGCCCGCCTCTTCACCCGCCTCCCACATCCTGCACCCTCTGGCGCAGGCGGTCCCGGCAAGGGCATGCACTCACGCCTGTACACCCGCGTGCTGAACCAGCACCCCTGGATGCACAACTGCACCGCCCTCAACTCCATTTACAACAACTCTGGCCTGGTGGGCGTGTTTGCGTCAGCGGAGAGCAGCCAGGCGGGAGCAATGGTGGACATTTTGTGCAAGGAGATGCAGGTGAGCAGCCACTGGCGGTGCAAAAGGCAACAGTTGAATGTGGGAATGACAGTGCCCGCAGGGACGAGGGTGTTCAGTGAAGCCGCCTGGTGTGCTTTTCTGGCAGCTGGCAATGCCGTTGCGCTTGCGTGCACAAGCACAGCGCTGTGCTGTCCTGTCCTGGCCACGATTGGATTGGACTCCCACAATCACAATCAGTTACTGTCGCCACGTCAACACCCTCACCCTGGGCGCCCCCCCCCCCCCGCAGGCTGTGACCAAGGATGTGCCCGAGGCTGAGCTGGAGCGGGCCAAGGCTGCGGCTGTCAGCAGTGTGCTGATGAACCTGGAGAGCAGGGCAGTGGTGGCGGAGGACATTGGCCGGCAGGTGCTGACCTACGGACACAGGTGCGACCCCACACCCCATGGGCTTGCTGTTGCACCCTCCCGCCCTGCCTGGTGGCCAGCTGGCCAGCGTTGCCGGGTGTCATGCCAGCGGGCGAGCTAGCCGACGAGCAAGCAGTTTGCAGGAAAACAGCACACCAGGCAGGACGGCAGCGGCCATGCGTACACACTGCTTGCTTTCAGTTTGGCTGCACATGTGCTCCTGCTTGCTTTGCCATCATGGTTTAAACGATAGACAGCTGACCAGCGCATGCCTGCACCCCACCCTGCACCCTGCAGGAAGCCCGTTGGTGAGTTTGTCCAGGAGATCCGCAGCCTGAAGGCGTCCGACCTCTCAGCCGCCGCGGCCAAGCTGCTCAAGTCGCCACCCTCAATGGCGGTGCTGGGTGACATTGCGCATGTGCCTCGATATGACCAGGTGGCCAAGCGCTTCGCTTGATCCCTGAATCATCATAGCTGCTGGGCTGCGGGGCGCTTGTGAAGCGTGCGCCGGCTTTGAGCAACCAGAGCAGCGGCTGGGGGCTTGCGGGTCGAGCCTGCACCTCTGTCCCTGCTGCTGCACTGCTTCCAGCGCTCATCTGTTTCTGTCCACTTCATCTACTCCCTGGCCGCTGCATTGTCTCTCTGCTTGCTCCTTTGCCGCCTGTTTCGTTGCGCACGGTAACTCTCTTACTGCTTGAAGGGATTGATGGAGCTGTGACATTGTGCGAGTAGAAGGAGCAGAGAGGGCCCACAGAGCTGTGTGCGTATGTGTGTGGGGCTGGAGCAGGGAGCGTGTCACAAAGGGGAGCAGGTACTGGAAGGTACAGTGCTTGCCGGCCGTGGGCTGCCAAGCAAGGGCGATGAGCAGGGGACTGGGGTGGGTAGCAGACCAGGAAAGGTACAGGGGCAAGAAATCAGTCAGGTTCATTTGCAGCATCTGCGCAGATTGGCTGGATCAGTCAAAAGGCACACATGCTGCTGGGTCTTCAGTGCACGGCTCCATGTGCTGGTGCAGCAGGTGACCCATGTCAGCCTGAGAAAGTAAAGACGTTTGTGTATGCCAGGCTACAGTGTCCAGCCTTCAGGCCGCTCCGGCTCAATAGCCGGTGTTGTAATCCACCTGCACCATGTCACGATCAGTGCAGGTGGAGTCGGTCTTAGAAATGGTCACACATACAAATGGCTCACATAGAAATGGTCACAAGGCAGCAACAGCACAACAAAATGGATCATTGCAGCACAGCCACAACCCAGTCCCAGCCTTCAACCCTCCCAGTTATGTTGCATAGCGCCTCACCTGATCCCGATCCATCATGCTCTTGGAATGCCGCACAATGGCCCGCCCCACAGCATTGATCCAGTCCTCCTTCTCCTGCACAGCAGCAGGCAGGCATGCGGGCAGGAGTCGGCGGCGGCCGCCGGGCTGCCGACAGCTGAGGCACGTGACAACAAGCCTTGGCTGGCAGCAATGCAGGCAGGACGGGCTCGTGCCGTCCTGTACCGCACCTTGTCTGAGTCAGCAATGAAGTACATGTTTTGATCAGTGGTGCTGATCTCAAACGCGTGCGGCTTGTTGATCGCATCCTCTGCCCCCTTGATGCTCAGGCACTTGTTCACCTCAATGATGCCCCGCGGCTGCGTGCTCTACTTGCAAAAAGGTTTGGGCGGGAAGTGGGCGCCGGCTCTGAGCAAAGGGAGCTGTTGCTGCCAATCAAGAGACAAAGCAGGAACAGGACAGGCGCAAAGGGGACCCTTGCCCCCCAATCCAGCTTTGGTGATCCTCTGACACACAAGTAAACCACAAACACAGACTGGAAGAGAGGAGCGCTGTCAAGAGAGCGATCGGGTAGGCAGCGGCGGGGCAGGAGGGGAACAGGCAGGCAGGATGTGTGTTGCAGAGAGGAATCGAATCGCACCGGGCCTACTAGATCCGACTTGAACCAAAATATCTTGCCGTCCTTGAGGATGAACCACCTGCAACAGGCAGGCAGGATGGAAAAGAAAAAACACGTTTGCTGGTGTGCGCGGAGTCGGTGGTGCCGCCCCTGCCGCCTGCCGCGCTGCACAGTGCGCCGCTGATTTTTGGCGAGCCGCACCTTCGCCGCCATGTCTTCATGAACTCGCCTGCAGCCAGCGGGAGCGGGGGTGAGCTTGACGACCGGCACTCCCTCGTGATCAGCGCAGCGGCAGCCAGGGCAACGTGGTCACCGTGCCCTGCAAATCACCTTGCTTCATGAGCCACCCCGCTCGCTCGGGTTGCCGCCAGAATTCCACGCCGCCAGTCTCGCTGTTGCGTCCCAGCACCTTATTGAACAGCTGGCTGGGCTCCATGTTGATGCGGCGAAACAATGAATGATGCAGGCTGCGCGGAGGCAAGAACCGCCGTGCCGAAGTACACCAAGATGGGGCGGTGACGGCTCCCTGGGGCGTTTCAGTCCTGGACCCCCAGTCAACCCTCCGACCCCTGACACAGTCTGTGTACACATCATGAGCTCACAGCAGCGCAAGCCCTCAAGCTGAACGTAGCAGCAGGAGCTGCCTGGATGCTGTCAAGGGACTGCCTGAGCCTGGGGGGGAGGCGGTGAGTTGCCGTGGCGGCGGTGAAGAGCGCTGAGGCCTTGTCATTCAAGAGACACACCTACCATGTCCTATGTGTGCAGCTGAGCAAGATGGTGAACGCGGCTGGCCACAAGGTGCTTGAGGAGCAGGCTCGTGGCATGTGGCGCCGCAAACGCCAACACCGCACCTCGCGGCAAGGAGGACAAGAAGCCCTGAAGCCAGTGTGCCAATCGTCATGTTCATTTTAACGGCTGAGTGGTTGAGCCACGAATGAATTGATTTCCAGTTGAGGCAGCGGTTGAAGCATGATTGTGTCTATGGCAAAGCAATGCGGCAGCCACGGAGGGGCAGCCAGCTCAATTTCCACTCAGCTCATCTCAGCGGTCTGCCCCCTCACGATCATTCCCTCGCCATCATTCGATTCAACCCCTCCCAAGCAGCACAATGGTGTCTGGTCACTCTGGAGGTTCGGTGAGGCAGGGCCGTCAGAGGCAGCAAAACGGCTCTTAATCGCTTGTGCACACACCACTACGCGAGCAACGTAGCCTTGGAAGGGGGCCCAGCCAGCGTCCGCGCCGCCGCATCCACCGCAGACCGCAAAGCCGGTGCCTGGTCAAGCAATGGGCGCCGAGTATGGGCTGCCAGCCACCCAAATCCGTGCGTGCGGTGGCGAGGTGACCGTCCAAGTGCCGAAAGAAGTGGCAGACCGCTTCAATCGAGCACTGGTGAGCACCCTTGCGATCCCGCACTTGCTGCTGGCGGTCAACAGCAGCACCTCCTTCATAACTAGCAGTCACATTCCATGCTGTGTCCCATAATCTTGCAGAACAAACATGCCGACAGCGGAGGCGGAGTGGCATCCAACCAGGATTCCGACACCCACAAGAGCGGCATGGAGCCGCTCACTGAGAGAGCTCGCAACCTGACGGAAGTGACACATGTGAGCAGGCAGTGGGTGGGTGCATGAATCTGGCAAGTCATCACCCATTGGGGCAGGGCAGAGGCGCTGCCGTCACAATGATAGAGCAGGTGCTTGCAAGGAGGACTTGTAGACAGCGCCCAGAAAAATGCCCAGCGCCTGCTTGGCTTCCCCAAGCCCAGCAGGCGCCAGTCACCTGCGATGCACCCCCCCTTCTGCTGGTGTGCAGGAGAAGGTGCGCACCAGAGGCACAGGGGAGACGCGGGCGCCTGAGGTTGGCTTCCCCGCAAGGTGAGCAGGCACATGTGTGGCTCTGGCGCTTGAGCCACAGCACGCCGTGCACCACCAGTAAAATGCTGACTGTTTCCTATGCACCCTCTTTGCTGTCCTGTGCAGCGAGAGTGTGGAGCGTGAGGGCCCGATTGGCCAGCCCCCTGGCCAGCTGTCTCTATCAGTGCTCCTGCTACGCTTGCGTTGCCGGTTCTTGTCCCTGCTGCGGCTGCGATCTCGCCGGCGGTCACGCGAGCGGGAGCGCCGACGGCGGTCGTGAGACCTGCTTCTGCTGCTGCGGCGTCGCCTGCCGTCTCGATCCCTGCTGCGATCCCTGCTTCTGCTGCGCCCCATGTCGAGGGCCGCGCAGGTTTCAAGTGCCGATGGCAGCAATTAAGCGTCAGTGGGCGGCGGAGGGTGCGCAAAACAATCTTTGAGCGCCGATGGCGAGGTTATCACAGCAGCCGACCGCTCAGGGTGAGGACAAAAGCCAAAGCAAAGTTTCAGACGTCCACGGCAGTTTACAGGACTCAAATCTGGCACACAGAATACACTGAAAGCAATTGCAAGTCGAGCCGATGTGCTGCTGTGCCCTCATGAGGGCGAGCATTTTGTGCAGCACATTTGTACAGCATGCAGCCTAGGATTGCCGCAGGCAGTCTCACCGCGAGGGGCGTACCCGGCTACACATTGTCAGATCAAGCGCATACTGGCACACATTGGCTGGCGAGTCGTATCTTCGAGCTGCTCCCTTGCCCTTCCCTCGCTAGCTGCCTCGCTGGCTTGCTGACAGAAGACACTCAGGGAAGAGGCTGCGAGCTACTGGCCAGGCCCGTGAGCAGTGCCGGTGCTTTGAGCAGGCCGCCGCTCAGCCGCCGCCACGCAGCGCTCACGCCGCTGGTTGAATCATGGCAGATCCGGATGAGTGTGACACCAATCTGGGTGAGCAGCGGTCAATTTGCTGCTCTGGAAGGTTGTGAGCAGGCAGGCAATGAAGCACTGGTGTTGGCGTTGACGCACCTGCACTTGCACCTTCACCTGCAGCGTCCTTCAACCAGGCAATGGCCCGGCAGCAGGCGGACATAGGTGCAATGATCGTGGTCGACGGTGAGTTGCAGTTGCAGTTGCAGTTGGCAAGAGGCTCATCGGTCATATGACAGGCGCCTGTTGCAGTTGCAAGAGGCCTTCATGCCCCAACTGCTGTAGGCATGGGTGATGATGCCCTGGTCAACTTAGAGCTAGCTGCCAACAGCACCCCCACGTTGTCACCGTTTGTGGAGGGGCTGCGTAGCCGGCAGCGCGAGCGGCGGGACGCCGACAAGGGCAGTGTTTCGAGAAGAGAGGCGGCAGCCAGGTGTGACGCAACCGGCGCACACATTCAGGACATCGTGCAACCTGGCCTGAAGGTGCGTTGACCGGCTCGTTCACAATGTGCATACCCATAACGTCGCCAGGCGGCAAGCGGCAGCACGGTACAGCACATGTCCATTTACTTGGACAGGCGCCTATCGGCATAAGGGCATCATTGTCCACAGCGATAATGTAGCACGGCTGCATTGAACCCGCAGGTGCCAAAATGTCATGCTGCCATCGGGGGCGAAACATCGAACCGCTTGCGCGAGTCTGAGCCTGAGCAGCGGGTGCAGGTGCCTGGTGTGCACACCCACAACTATCCAGTGAACGCGGAGACGATATACGGCCCCGCGCCACATGGTTGTAGCTACCGAGACCCCTTCTTCCGGGGCTTGACGTGCTACACTGGTGAGCTGTGCGTTGCCGCAAACCACGCGCGAGTGAGCTGGGCGGCGGCGGGCAGTGGGCGGCACGCTGGCGGCGGCGAGGTCCTGGCTGTCTGTCCTTCCGTTGACTGTCTTCCACGGCTGCTGTGTAGGCCATGCATTAGGAGGATGCGTGCATGGGATTGGCGGATGCGGAGATTGCTTGTTCATTGATGCAAATCCAATTGTGCAAAAGCAAGTCGGAGCCACTGTTCCTTGGGATCGCCGGGTGAGGCATCAGGAGGCTCCCATGTCGGCATGCATGGTGCTGGCCTCACTCAGCTGATGGTGGCTTTGCAGGTGGTGGAGGCCCAAGTGGCTTTGTCGCGGTCATTTGGCTGCCATATCTTCATGGCGTCAGGGCAGTCAGCGGCAAGTGCGCTGCAAGCTGTTTTGCCGGGGCCCGAGGGCCGCTCTGCTCGCGTCGTGGTGAGCGCAAACACACCAGCGATGCAGTTTGCAACCACGTTGTGAGTGTCTGAATGTGCCAGTTGCTGTCCCGCCCTGCACCTGTGCCAGGTGCCGTTTGGCGGGCAGCCGGTGCCATTCATTCTGTGTCTCGATGGCACCGGCAGCCTTGACATTGTGGTGTGCAGTGAGCATTTTTCCATGATGCACTTTCAGCCGTTGCGGGGGGGCTTGGTGGCAGCAACGGCGGCCTTCAGCTCGGCCATGCATGGCCCAACGCCGGGCTTGATGGCGCGCATGGTGGCCACGGTGGAGTACTTTGACAGGTTCAACGAGCTGGACGCTTCATATCGATCGGTGGAGGCCAGGTCAGTCGCCGCACATTGGTTCCACCCTGACAGCGACGCAGATGCGTCGGCGACAACACTTGCAGGCTGGCTCTAGCATGCGACTTTGTGATTGCGCAGCAGTGTTGCTACCCATGCAGGGTTGCAAACACGCGTCAGGCTCTGGTAGACCTGGAGGCCACCATGGCACCATTGGCAGCTGCACACCAGCAGGCCACAAACGCCGCAGCTGCTGTGGAGGACAACTTCCGGCTGGCCCAACTGCAGGCGCTGCCGCAGGTTCTCTTGCACTTGCAAGGCATGGTGCCCCTCCTGCAGCAGGCCATGCAGCCTGTGGACCACCTGACTGCACTCTCACCACGACACGCTCACAGGGAATTGGCTCGCAAGAGCAGGGAGGAATATGACAAACAGGGTGAGGGTGCTGGTGCTGTGCTCCTGTGCTCCTGTGAGGCCGTGTCGTGCGGGGCCGGCAGCAACAACCCTGGTGTGCCTCTCCCCCTTCCCCGCCCGCCGCCGAGTGATCCCCACCTGCCACGGCCCGTCCAACCCCTACCCCCTCTCCTGCCCCCCTGCTCTCTGTCACTCGCCATGCAGGCGGCGCCCACCCTCAACAGCTGCAGCCCGTGGCAGAAGGGCTGGTGCCAAACTGTTTCACCAGGGTGCGGTGCTGCCCTGCCGAGCGGCGAGGTGCTGCGCAGCTGGGCAGGCCGCTGGTGGCGTAGCTGCATGGTGGCACACAAGTGCCGACAGCTTGACCGTCTAACAAACAGCCGCACTACCTGTGCCGCAGGTGATGCACCCAAGTCACTGCGGCCATCATTACTTACTCAACGTGCCCCCCAAAATTGTGCACCAGCACATGTCACACCTGCTGGGGCAGCCCTTCCGTCTGCGGGGCGGTGGCAAGGAGTGGGAGTGCAGGCTCCGGGCATGTAAAGAACCATCGCGCTCATACGTGGAGGTGCGCGCGCTTGCCTGGGGGGGGGGGGAGGGGGGGGGGGGGAGGGGTCGGGGCATAAGTTCACCGCTCTGGTGGTTGGCGCGCTTGCTGCTCTGATGAGTTGGTGCTCCCAGACACCCTGCTGTGTTTGTTCGTCTGCCTTTCGCCAAACTGCTGCATCCACCTGTTCACAGCAGCTTTCTGTCTCCTTGCCAAACTACCACTGACCCTGTCGCACCGTCCTTGCTGCCCCTCCTGCCCAGCACCGCCTCACGGCCTGGCGCAAGTGTGTGCAGCACATGAAGCTTGAGGTGAACAACATAGTCACCGTGAAGGTGGTGACAGAGGGCAGTTCCACCATCTTGGAGGTTACGGCACAGCGCGGGAGCGCTGGCAGCGGCGGCGGCGCACAACAGCAGCAGCAGCAGCAGGGCGACGGTGAGGGCTGCTGTGCCATGCTGTGCTTTGTTGCTGGTGCTGGTGCTGTGCTGTGTGTGAGGCCGTGTCGTGCGGGGCCGGCAGCAACAACCCTGGTGTGCCTCTCCCCCTTCCCCGCCCGCCGCCGAGTGATCCCCACCTGCCACGGCCCGTCCAACCCCTACCCCTCTCCTGCCCCCCTGCTCTCTGTCACTCGCCAGGCGGTGCTCACCCTCAACAGCTGCAGCACCAGCACCAGCGCGCCGCTGCTTCGCCGCACCTGCGTGCCCGCCGGGTGTCTCCGGCGGCTTTGCGAGGGGCTACAACATATTCAGAGACTTCAGATGACGAGCTGATATCGGATACAGACGAAGAAGAGGAGAATGGTGAGCTAAACGCCGCAAAGTCCCAACTGTAGCAGCAACATCTGCAGCACTTTGTTGGTGCAAACCAGATGGACTGGCTTACTTTTTTGGCGCGCTAGGTGCAGGACCACTGGTCACCGCCCCCTCTGCTGGCGGTGATGATCCGCTGGCCCCAACCCAGCCCTACCCACAACAGATCACTTCACCATTCGCCTCCCAGGTAAGGGCGTGGACCTTCAAGCCAGGCTATGCCCTTGTGTTGGTGCAGTTGGAGCCGCCAGCGCTGGCCTAGTCCCTAGTGCCGTGGGTTGAAGCGCTGCTGACTCCCCCCCCCCCCCCCCCCCCCCCCCCCCCCCCCCCCCCCCCCCCCCCCCCGGGTGTGCCACAACAGGCATGGGACGCCTCTGCCCGCAGCTTTGGATCGCTGCACCTGCAGGGATGCACACAGGAGCAGCTGCAGGCGGCGCTGCAAGTAGCAAGCACAGCCTACCAGTGCCAGATGCCGGCATTGCTGCAGCTGCAGCAGCAGCAGGTACTGCAACCACCTGGATCAGCGGGTATGCGGGCATGGGGAGGTGGGGCTGTGGAGCTGGGCGGTGCCTCATTGGCAGCTCTACACCCTTCAACGGCCATGCATCCACAAGGTGAGGCTGAGGTGCTGCGGTGCTGCGCTGTGCAAGGCTGGTGGTAACTTGCGATACAGACTACTCTTGTCAGCTCTGCTCGCCCGGGGCCGCTACAGCCTCTCTAACCCCCTGCATACTGTTTTCTGTCACCCTCGGTGCAGGCATTCCTGACCACCTGCAGCTGCCTGTGTCAGAAGGGCCGTGGGCGTGGCACGAGGCAGGGCCGCTGGGCTATGGAGGAGGCGGCGGCAGCTGGGGAGGGCCAGGTAGCGGCATTGGTGGCGACACAGGCGGCGTTGAAACAGCAGCAGCCCCCTCTGCTGGCGCTGACGATGCTATGATGGCCATGTACCAGCAATTCGGGCAGGAGGGCGCATCACCAAGTGCCTCTCAGGTGAGGGGTGGACCGAAGGGCCTGCCTATATAGCTATATAGTGTGTGCGTGCAATTACAGCCACCAGCGCAGTCAATCTGCTCCATGCCGAGTGTCAAATGCCGGGCAATGCACCGACTCTGCTGCTAGCATTCATGCACAACGTTCACATGCATGCATGTTTCCCTGCTGTAGGGACTGTCGATTTGTGAGGGCATGGGTGCGGAGAACGCGACCTCAATGGATCTGGAGTGGGGTCCTCCAGTCCCCTTCCGGCCCCCAGGTGACATTTGAGTGTGCCGGTCTGAGCTGTGCCTGGGTTCTATTCACTGTGCTCTGTTGTGATGTGATGTGTGTTGTCAGGCTAAGCTTGCTTGCGCCATCATGCTTGCTTTGCGTACCTCTCCTTGGGGCCCCTTTCCCGCGCCCTGGAGCAGCACACGGACTGTAAACACAAACAAGACCGTACCAGGCAGCAAGCATGGTTTCTGGTGAAGATACAGGCTCGGTGAGGCAGGGCCGCGTTTTTGTCGGAAACAAAAAAACGGCGTCAAAACCGCCAAAGCACGCTGCAATTACGTGCATAGCATAGCCGGTAGCCTTGCAACAAGCCGCCACGGTTTTTCCATCTAACCCCCCGCAGGCCGCCGCCGCTCCGGAGGCACATCAGGCAGCGGGTGCCGAGCCAGGGCCGTCAACCACCCCGTTGGGCCATGCCCGTGGTGGTGAGGTGACTGTGATGGTGCCGACTGACGTGGCAGAGCGGTTCAACCGGGCAGTGGTGAGCTCCCCAGCTGGCCACATGCGGCGCGGGGACGGTGACGGCTGCACGCTCTCCATCGCCTTCAAGCCCAGCTCACACTTCTGTGTTGCTTACCGTTGCAGGACAAGACTGCTGCCAGTGGAGGCAGCGCGGCTGATTCCAACCAGGATTCCGACACCCACAAGAGCGGCATGGAGCCGCTCACTGAGAGAGCTCGCAACCTGACGGAAGTGACACATGTGAGCAGGCAGTGGGTGGGTGCACGAATCTGCAAGTCACCACCCATTGGGCAGGGCAGAGGCGCTGCCGTCACAATGATAGACTATGGGCTCACAGGAAGTGCTCTTAGACAACGCTGGGAAACCTGCCCTGAGAGCGCCTGCTTGGCTTCCCAGCAGCCGGCAGTCAACTGCGCACCCCTGCTAGCCTGCACGCCATGTGGCTAATCGCTGCTTTTGATTTGCTGCAGGAGAAGGTGCAATCTGAAGGCACTTCTAACACGCGGGCGCCTGAGGTCGGATTTCCTGCAAGGTGAACTGGCAACCTTGAAAGAAAACGGAAGGCACATGGCAGTGCTCGTGGCATGCCGCATCATGCTGATTTGTTCTCATGCATTGCTGCTGTGCAGCAAGAATTTGGACAAAGAGGGTCCAGCAGGCCAGGCCTCCGGTCAGCTATAAATATTTGACGTTCATGTTCATGTTCATTGCAATGACAGCAAACCAAATGCTGGACCGCCAGCACTGCTCCTGCATAGCATGTATCTCTCACAATTGTTTAAGCAACATTGAACAAGCAAAACACCATTAACGGCACCTCAACTGTGCAGCACAAAGAGAAAGGGATTACGCATGGGCGTTTCATGGCAGCAAAACGCAGCGGGGAGAATGACGACAGGGCCTATGTGCAGAAGGAATGCGTCTAAAAATTGGGGGCTGCCGCTGCAAGTAACCACTTGCACCAGGGTTGGCAAAGGGTGGACGCATGCCGCATTGCGCCAGTGAACAAGCACATTCATCTCTACAATTCACAGTGTGAAGGGAGTCGCCTTTACTGGCGGTAGACTGCCGTTGATGCATTGAATGCCGCCTTCTCAGACTCCGACACCTGCGGGCCCTCTGGGTCTGAGGGTGCCGCCGCCTTAAACCGTCGGGACGAGCCGCAGGCCAGCGACTTGCGCGTGTCCACACCGGTGACTGTGTTCACCTGCACCAACAGATGTGTGGGAGGCAGTCGACAGCCGAGGCATCAGACGAAAGCATGCAGTAGCATCTGCAGCATCCAATGGCAGCCTTTTGCGGTCACAGCGGCACAGCAGGCAGGCAGCAGAACGGTGCACGTACCCCGTCTGCATATTTGCACATGGCCATCTGCTGCGTTTTATCCACAAGTGCATTGGTGAAATCGGCGCCGTAAATGTCAGCTCGGCTCAAGTCTGAGCGGGTCAGAATCGCTCGCTGCAAGGTGAGGGCAAGCACCAGTTCACACAGCAGTTGGTAGGCTGAAAGGGCTGCATTGGGAATGTCAAGTGCCGGTAGCCCTTCATACACACAGTTTCCCATCTTCGATTGATCTCAGGCCACTCGCAGCCCGCGTCCGCTCTTGAGTCATATACTCCCGCCGACTCCCACCGCCCTGCACCACACCACACCTTCCTGCCGCATCCCTCTCCCCATTGCCGCTACACCACACACAAACACTTCGGTCACGACGCACCAGCCTCTCGACCTCGCTACCACCACTCGCTGCCCTGCTTGTCCTACACAGGTACCTGCAGGATTGCGTTGCGCAGGTTGGCGTCCACGATGACGCTGCGGTCCATCAGCGCATCAGACAGGTCAGCATTCTCCATGTTGGCGCGGGCCAGCACCGACTTCATGAAGTAAGAGGCCTGCGTTGATGCGACAGTGATTGGTTGGTGGTCAGCGACAGTGATTGATTGGTCGGATGGACGAGGCGCAGGAGCATGGCAGGGTGCGAGTGTCCTTGGGTGGCATGTGCGTGAGCAACCACATTGCGCCCCACAGGCAACTGCTCAAAAAAAGCAGCTGGTCAGGGAGACAACAACGGTGACGCCACCAACACTGCAAGCATCACCCCACCCACACACGCACCTGCAGCTTTGAGTTTTTGAAGCTCGCGTCACGCGCATCTGCCGCCGTAAAGTTGGAGCGCTGCAGGTCCTGGTTAGAAAAGTCCTGGCCCTGAAACACATAAAGTGTTGCACAAGGTTCAACAGGTTTGCATAGCAACATAGCGCTTTGAACGTTCTTCAAGCAGCCAAGAAAGTTCAGGGGACAGGGCTGCGTAGTTACGTGCTCTATTGTGTCACCTTGACGTCTGCTTCGCCGTACTGACGTGCAGTCCCAATGTTGAATTCGCCGCCAGCAGCCGCTTCATACTTGTTGAGGTCTGCGGATGCAGGCTGCAAAAACAACCAACCTTGAGTAAGCGTGACTGTCGTCAGCCAGATGAAGGCCAATGAGGCTGTCAGGCCTTCCTGGGTGATTTAAAAAAACTTATCGACACCACGGACCTGTACCACAAGCACCAGAGCTGCCGCCATGCCCGCGGCGGCAGCGCCCGCCGCCTTGAGAGAGGCCGCCAGTGGCTGGTAGGGGTTGGCTGCGCAGCGTGTCGTGTGACCCCTGGAACGTGCCGCGGCACGAGACTGCAACCTGTTGGTGCACGCAGCAGCGCTGAGGGAGGCAGCGGGGGCCATTGTGAGCGGCGTTGCACGGCTTGAGGGGTGTAAGTGATTGTGATGTGTTCAGGAGCGAAATTCAGGGGCGAAGGGCGGCGCTTGTGGGGCCCATGTGGTTGTTTGGACAGTCTGCCGACACGGTGTCGGCACCACATTGTAAGAATCACACATGCAATGTGAGCCAGCACATCATATCATACAGCCCACACCTCGATCACCGGCAGTCTCTCTTCCACGCCGGCCATCACTTGCAGTCGCTGCGCGATGGCAGCAGCTTTGCACCCATCTGCGGCAATCAGAGCCAACACCACCCATCATCTGCGCTGCAGCAGCAGCTTCGCAGCCGCATGCTGGCCTTCGCGACGGCGAACTACGCCACAGCTCGCTGCAGCACAACAGCAAGAAGCCAACAGCACAGTCAGTCGGTGCACACGCGTCAGCTGGGGCAGCAACGACCGCTGCCGCCAACGACGCCGCCTAGTGCTGGCAGCGGCGGCGCCGGCAGCCGAATCTCCGCAGAAGGGCGAGGACGAGTCGGATGAGAATGATGATGATGGTGATGATGATGATGATGATGATGATGATGATGATGATGATGAGCAGCAGGAGGAAGAGGAGGAGGAGCAGGAGGAGCAGGAGGGCGCCTTGGTGGCAAGCCGGGAGGGCTACCGCTTCTTTGAGCTGGAGGGTGCAGACTTCTTAGTGTCCGAGCTGCCGGATGGCAGGCTCGACTTGCGGGATGTGTATGTTGCAGCACGCCCAGACAGCGGCGACGACGACGAAGCCACGAGAAGAGACTCTGAGGAGGAGGAGTATGAGCAGCTGGAGGTGGAGGGGCTGGGGCCGCAGCCGCAGGCCTACCACTTTGTGCCGTGGTACACAGAATACAGCGGCGACCACATTGCCGGGATACCAGCCAAGGAATGGGTGCGTCTGGGGCTGCAGGTTGCCGCACTGCAGGATCCTCGCAATCGCCTGCTCGCTGGCTGCTCTGGGGGGCTAGCAGCCTGGCTGCAGCTGAGATTGCTGCTGTGTGCCGTGGCAGACAGGACTTGTGCCCTGGTACTCGTCGAGAAAGCAGCTGGTCTAATTAATTTGGTCGACTGCGGCTGGCCACCTGTGGCTATGGCTGTGACTGGCTGGCAGTGCTCTCCCTCTAGGTCGACCAAGCCCCTGCCCACACTTGCTCTCACCTTGCCCCGACTGCCGTGCAGGTGTGGCGCATGTACTTGGTGCCCGTAGTGTCACTGGAGCCTTTCCAGCTGGCCTTTGAAAACATCTGGGTGCTGGATGGCAAGACCGCCAGCCTGAAGCCGGTGGAGGTGCACCGTCTGGCACCAGCAGATACGCCGCTGCAGGATCTGCGCCTGCGCATCAGGTGTGGCGGGTGTGGGGGGCACGTGTAGGGCGTGGTGTGGTACAAGTGGCGGAATGGGAGTGGCACAGTTGTTGCCCATCTGCGGGCGCAGATGCGACCATTCTGGCAGCACTGCGCCATTCACCTTTGCGGCCGCGCGATGCTGGCCGGCCTCGTGCTGCTGGTACAGCAGATGGAATCTGGTGTGTCCTGCTGCTGGCCTGTGCAGTATGCTGAGCGGCATGATTTTGGTTGCTTGCAGGGACGATGTGGTGACGGTGGATGTGCTGGAGAGCCTGCCCAGCTGGGAGGAGGCTGTGCAGCAACGCTTAAAAGGCCTGCCGGCGCTGAGGTAAGCACATGGACCGCGCGGGTCGGTGGATTCAGCCAACCGACAGTGCCGCGTCTGCCTGCGTGCCCGTATGGCTGCTGGCACGGGCAAGTCATGTGTCGTGGACCATCCACCATCGTGGCGCGTTGGTCCCACCAGCCCGTGGCTGCCCCCCTGCTGCTGCTGCCACTGCTCCTGTGTGCAGTGAGCTGGAGGCGCAGCGGCTCGAGGAGTACTTGGATTCGCTGAAGGCGGCTCGAGATCAGGGCATCATCAGTGAGGAGGAGTTTGAGCATGTGAGCTGAGTGACAGGTGGCTGCTTGCGGTGCAGCAGCAGTCAGTGATGTAGCTGCTGGCATACTGGCTGCAAGTGCTATGTGTTGTTTGCAGCAGACCGCCACTCAGCCCTGGCTGCATCACATGCCGCACCTGATGTGATCTACCCAATGCGCTTGCCCTGCAGGCCAGCGACGTGCACTGGCTGGAGGGCATGCAGGCGGGGCCAAGGGGGGTGGAACCGCTGGGCAGCGCGCGGGTGTCTGAGCAGCAAGGGGCGCGGGTCGATGTGGATGTCGCTGAGCCCACGCAAGAGGTGTGTGTGTATGCGCGTGTGTGTGTGTGCAGCCAGCGCTGACCCTGCATGGCCTAATTTGCGGATTGTTGCTGTCATGTGTTGTTTGGTTGATGTATTGATCGAGTGGGTCCAGGCCCTTGCGGCCTGCTTACATGCAAACGATAGCTCCCTCCTCGCCGGCTCTGTGCCGTTTTGCCACCGTCTATAACCCTAAAAACCTGGAATACTGCTGCCCCTGGTGCAGGAGGATGTGATTGGCGGGTGGGACCAGGAGGTGTTCGCTGACTTCATGCCTGAGTATGAGGATGACGAGGACGGGGGGGACACAGAGGACTTTGACTCACCCGCCACCGATTACTGAACGGTCAATTGAGGCATTGCTTCATGTCATTCTACTGTCCAGCCAGCCACCTCCTTTCTGACACCCCTGCACCCCCATAGCATACACCTGCAGTTCCTTGCACCCACTGCACACGCAGCTCTGGCCCAACGACGGTGTGAAAGTCGATGAAACAACAGTGGCTTTTGCAGTGCGATACACTGCTTTCACTGGCTGGCAGCTGCAAGAAGAAGACGTGAAGCGTGCAGGCACATGCAGGCGCAGCTGACAAGGGAAGGCAGCAAGCTGCAACGGAAAACTCCAAATGGCTGGCATGCTGTCAAGATTTCACACCGTCACTGCTACTGCCTGCTGCTGTTGCTGCTGCTGATACTGCTGCAGCTGCAGCTCGCTCCTTGAGTTCTATCCATCTTGAAAAGTACTCGGTGGATCGCACCTGCTGCTGCCACAGCATGTTGCCGACGTAGTCCTGCTGCCGCCGCTGCTTCAAGCCCCTCGCCGCCGAGGCCACGGCCTGCAGCACTCGCTGCAAGTTGCGCTGCCGGTCGTACAACAGCTGCAGCAGCTGAAAGCCCTGCTGCTGGCAGGCCTCCCACAGCTGCTGATCTGTATACAGCAGTGCGGCGCTGGCGGCCACATCGGGTGCGGTGGTAGCGCCGCACAAACCACCCCAAGACGCTTGGCTGCCTGGTGGTGTTGCCTTGCCGCTGCCGCTGCTGCAGCTGCTGCTGCCATCCCCCTGCTGCCAGATGACTCCATCCTCGGCAGCGGCGGCTGGAGCCCTGCCTGCTGCTGCTGCCGCTGTGACTCCAGCCAGGTACTCCTCTGCATCTGCGGCAGTCATGCCCTCAGCCCCCACGGGAGTCGTCGCCACCGGCAGCCCGTGCCACCAGCTGTCCACCACCTGCACCCGGGCACAGAGAGCAGCTGGAGGGCGATGTCCAAAGTGCACCAGGCACAACCAAGCCTGCGTGCAAGTCTGCCCATTACTGTGCACACACGCTAGCCGCCGTGCACGGACGTAGGCAACGCATTGAGCAGTTCACCTTGCCCTTGAGCCCGGCACCAGCCCGAAGCGGGGCCAGCAGCACGCGGTACCGCAGCATCAGCTCCAGGCTGGGCGCAAAGCCCTTCATGTGCACGCCTTGCTTCTGCGGCGCCGGCGGCGGGTGTTGCCGCATGCCACAGCCTCAGAGGCCCGAAGCAGGCGCTGGCCTTGGCTGAACATGGTCTCAAGCAGACAATTGCACACACATTCACACACCGATGGCAGTGCTCACCGGCCTGTGCAGCTGCTGAGCTGCCCCCGAGGCATATGAGCCATACATGTGCAGCTCGGCGTCTTGGTGCCCCTCTGGGAGCGCTGCCCGCAGCTGTGGCCAGATCTCGGTGGCTGCCCACCGCGCAGAGTCGAGGTTGGGTGGGTGGCGCCAGTTGCCAATCATCAAAAAGTGCTTGCGCTCCGCAAACCCTGGGCAGCCTGCCTGTCCCGCAGCTGGTCCAGGCGCTGGTGCTGCTGCTGCTGCTTCGTGTGCTGCTGCTGCTGGTGCATGAGGCGATGGCGGCGCAAAAAAAGGGGCCAGCACAAGCTTGCTGGCTGGGACACCGTATGTTTCAGTCAGCAGCTGCAGCTCCACAGGGGAGCACACCAGAGTCAGGTCGGACCTGTGGAGGGAGCAGGAGCGGCGGGACAGGCAGGCATTTGTTGTTTGTGGCACACTGCACCTACACCTTTGGCACCAGTGACGCACACACGCCAAGTGCCGTCACTGCCAGTGGTGGTAAAGGATGCACCAGTCACACCCTGGGATACCGGCAATGCATGCCCCTACCTGTGGATTGCAGCCAGCTCCCGTAGGCAGTCTGGTGCGAGGGCATCAGGCCGGCAGGCAAGCACTTGGTCCAGCGGGGTGCCAGGCAAAACTGCCTGGCGAGCCTGCCGCAGCGAGTGCATGTCTTGCATGTCTAGTATTCTTAACGCATGGGGAGCTAGTTCCCGGATCCTGAAACTGAAGGCTTCCTCGTTATAGAACCGATCAAATACCACTGCCGTCGGCTGGGTGGCAGCCACAACATCTGACAGTTGCTGCTCCCGGTTTGGCGGGCACTCCAAGGTTGTCACCCCCGCTTGCTGCAGAGCTGCGGTATGGTCGTTGGGCGTCGAGGAGGAGGCGTAGGCGGCGGTCCAGCCGCTGGACCTGAAGGCGTCCAGCAAATCACAAGTGCGCACGCCTGCCGCCGAGGAGGAACGTTCTGGCCAGACTGAGCTGATGAAGAGCACGCTGCGAGGGTTATCGTCGTCGTCGATGGCTGCCATTTGCTTCTCCGCTGCCGTGGCCGCCGCTCGCCGGCCCTGAGCCAGGCTGTGGCATCGCTGCTGCTGCTGCTGTGATCGTCCAGACTGGCTGTATCTGTGTGTGCGCAGGTGCAGGCGCAGGACGCGCAGACGGAGAGCAGGAACGAGAAGCTGGGATCGCACTTGCACTGACACCACTCGTGCACGCTGCATCGGTGTGCATTGTCAAATTACGACGCTCTTGCGAACGGGATGCAACAAGGCAGTACGATCGTTTTACATGTCGATCGATCTGTGTGCTCATGCACTGCATTCATCCCTCCTGCACTCACTGGCGATCCCATCTGATCAACTGGTATACTTTCAGAGCGCGTCTTGCACATCGGTCTGATCCGAGCTTGGCGCGATGGCGTCCGGAGGATGGATGCGAGGAGTGGTGAAGGAGGCACCTTCCGGCGATACAGTGGTGGTGTCTGCTGCGAAACCAGGCTCGGCCTTGCCGGGTGCAGAGAAGCGGCTCACGTTGTCGAGCCTCGTGGCCCCCAAGCTGGTGAGCATTGCTGGAAGGCCCACACGCGGCCGATCGCCCTTAGCAGGTGCCATCACCGCCTCCGTTATTCCGTTATGCGTCCTTGTGACACACACGCAAGCAGTCGGGGCCATGGGGCGCGCAGCGGCGAGCAGGCAGCAACGATGGTCAACCGCACCGAGCGCCGCCACTGCAGGGCCGTCGCGACGGATCCACCAAGGACGAGCCCTTTGCCTGGCAATCCCGCGAGTTCCTGCGCAAGTTTGCGGTTGGCAAGGTGGGTCTCTTAGGCATGAGCAGCTCGCAGACTGCTTTGCCATCGCTCGCAGCAAGCATCCCTCGACTTCGGTGTTCCTGCCCGTGTGTACTGCAGCCCTGCGTGTTCCGCGTGGACTACGCCCTGGAGCAGGCGGGGGGCAAGGAGTTTGGCAGCGTGTTTGTGAATGACAAGGAGAATGTGGCGCTGGCGCTGGTCACAGCGGGCTGGGCCAAGGTGCGGGCGCCCAGCGACAAGCAGAGCCCGTTTTACGACCACCTGGTGAAGGCCCAGGAGGATGCTGAGGGCAAAGGACTGGGCCTGCATACAAAGGACAGCGATGCGGCGGCGGCAGGCGTGCGCGATGTCTTCGCTGCAGATGGTGGGTGCTGCAGCTGGGACAGGGCAGTGGGAGCAGTCGTGTGACAGGGGAGAGCAGCTGGGGATTAGTGTGAATGTACCAGTGTCGGAAGCCTGTCTGCTGCTTTGCAGCTGGGCTGTGGCGGCATGTGATCGTGCTTAGAAGCATCAGCTGCTCAGCTTCCGTGTTGATGCCAGCCTGCCACATGCACTCACCCCCTTACTGCCTGCCTGCCTGCCTGCCTGCCTGCCTGCCTGCCTGCCTGCCTGCCTGCCTGCCTGCCTGCCTGCCTGCCTGCCTGCCTGCCTGCCTGCCTGTGTCACAGAGTTTGATGCCGCCGGATTGGTGGCTCGCATAGGCAAGGGCAACACTGTGGAGGCAATAGTGGAGCAGGTCAACAGCGGCAGCATGCTGCGGGCCACGCTACTGCCCGACCTGCAAAGCGCCACGGTGATGCTGGCAGGCGTGCAGTGCCCCAGCATGGGCCGCCGCCCGCCCCCCACCGCAGCACCCAGCGCTGCAGCGGCGCCAGCAGAGGGCGAGCCTGCCACCGCCCCCACGGCAGGAGCGGCGCCTGGCAGCGTGGCGGCATTGGTGGCGGCAGGCACGCCAGCGGTGTCTGGTGAGGCTCAGCCGGAGCCGTTTGCACGTGAGGCTCGCTATTTCACAGAGCTGCGCACACTGAACCGGGAGGTGAAGGTGACTCTGGAGGGTGTCAGCCAGTTTGGGGTGCTGGTGGGCAGCGTGCAGTTCCCGCCGCCCGCCAGCGCGCCGCCAGCCGCCGCCAACGGCACCTCGGCGGCGGCGGCGGCCCCCGCTGCCGAGCAGGACTTGGCGGCTGCGCTGCTGAGGGCTGGGCTGGCCCGCACCGCCGAGTGGGGGCTCAACATGATGAGCGCAGGGGCCTTCAAGCTGCGGGAGCTGGGTGCGTGCACGAGGGCGGAACCCTTTTGAGTGGAGGAACCCTGATGCGTGTGCGGCTGCCTGGTGTGGCTGGCAAGACACACATGCAGCAATGTGCCTGCTTCCTGCCTTTCTGAGTGCTCGTGACATGGCGCAGCTGGGCGACGGCACGCCCTGGCATGCTGTCTAGCGCCCTGCCTGGCTGCTTCCAGCTGTGTCTTTCCATCAGGGCAGCCGAGAGCAGTCAAGCCGCAGCGTCAAACCAATCGGTCGGCATCTGTTGCGCCCCTTGCACCTGCAGAGCGTGCAGCAAAGCAGGGCAAGGTGGGGATGTGGCACAACTACGTGCCGGCTGTCAGCAACTCTGCCAAGCTCAGCGACAAGTTTGTGGGCACTGTACTGGAGGTCACATCGGGCGATTGCGTGATTGTGAAGGACAAGGCGTCAGGTGCGGTGTGAACCAAACACATTGGCTGCCTTACTGGCTGGCTGGCCGGGCTTTGATGGCGCGTGCATGGTCCCGGTCTTTCTGGCTGTATGTTGCTGGCCGTGCTCTGCCGCCTGCGTATCATCAGCCC